>CM060886.1:11885508-13220508 GCA_030762935.1 Hymenopus coronatus | reverse complement strand
TGTGTATTTAACATTTAGACAGCTAACACAGTTAAAGAGAACCAGGAAAGCTTGATTGGGTGTTTAGAAGAAATTTCCCTCTCTGATCGTGCAGATGACAAAACCAGAAAGCTGTAGTCTCTCTCCAATTTAAAAAGTCATGAATTCTTATGATGGTTAATTTTTTTGTAGTTCATGCCATGTACAGACATGCTCTACAGGAAACTGCATCAACGGAATCTTGAAGCAACAAATGTGAGGCAAAATTTATTGGAGTTTGAAGATATAATTAGAAGAAAAGAAATACTGCTGATGAAGAAATTTCATCATGTAAAGAACAAAATCAGAAGAAAAGAAAAACAGAAAACAAAGTAGCAGATACAAAGGAAGTTTGTGATGCCATAATAAGTTATATGAATGAAAGATTTTCATTTACAAATCACCTCCTAGCATGAAAAGTATTAGATATGAGCTAATTTTCTCTATTTTTGATGAATTGACAAAACCTTGAAAATTACCCATGAAGACACAACTAAAAGAGCTAGAAATACTCTACAGCAGAGAAAACTTTCAAAGTGCAGGATACGCTGTTGCTATGGTGCAGCTTCTACTAGACAACAATTAGGATAAAGATATACTTCTGCAGTTAAGTGTTCTAAAGAGAATAGTAATTATAACCCCTCTTCCAACAGCTGAACCTGAACATTGTTTCTCAACAACTAAAAGGATAAAAACCTTTCTTCAAAACACAAGGAATAGGTTTCTGGCACTGGCAATGCTTGCTGTTGAGAACAAAGTTGTGAATAACACTAGACTTCAATCATAAAGTGATAGAGACATTTGTGTCATTAAAAAACAGATGCATGGATTTTCTTTATAAATAAAGTATCAGTCATAATGCAGTACAGTTTTCCCTAATGAACATATACTTACAGTGCGGTGAATATGTATTTATATTGATTAACATTTAAGTGGAGTATATGGAGGAAACAGGACATTTCATAAAAGGAAAAATGTTTTGTTTTTTTTCTGCTTCAGAAAATGAGACTTTATGAATGCTAATAAATCAATAATATTAATATATGGTTGATGAAAGAATGCAAATGGAGAGTAGTGAAAGCTTATGCATTATTCCGTTCTTGCCCCAAACTATACTTATTATGTGCAAGACAATAACAACTTATAGAAACAAACCTTTCTTTCGTCATAATTTTTTTTTATTACTATTACTACTACTACTATTATTATTATTATTGTTGTTTTTATTGTTTTTTTTTTTTTTTTTTTTTTGAGAGCAACTGCAATTGTGCCAATTCTTTATAATCATAGCTGTTATACAGTAGATCTATTTCACATTTTCAGAGCTATCGGAATCTAAAATTTTGTGAACACCCAAACTAACGAGCTGTCACTGGTTCTGGCACTATAAGTGTATTTTACTCCCATTTTTAGTGGTATGCTCATGCACAGTATTGTTTATACTGAATAAGTGAATATATGTATTTCTGATGAAGTTTAAAATGGCTTGTTTAATAATTGTTCTTTCGTACCAAGTTCGAAAATTGGATCAATAGAGCCAATCTGGCTGCTCTGGCATTGAATTTTTTTTAAGTATTAATTGAGCAGTGGAAGGGAATAGGTGTGTGGTGAGGTAGCTCTGTAGGTGAGAGGAAGAACAAAATAAGGAACATAGCTGGGGATTCCAAAAGTGAAAAAATCAAAGATTAAAAGAGGAATGATAAGAGGAAATAGAAAAAAGAAAGGGGAGGAGAAAGGAAGGGAAAAGTGGGTTACTAAGAAAAGGGAAGAAAACATAAAGATAGATTAAAAACAATAAGAATGAATGCACACATTTAATATCCTAAAGTGTATGGTGTTAATGCATACTGTACAAAGGTGTATTAAAAAGTAACGGGAATTATTTTTTTCTGTTTAAACACACGCCCATCAAAATTCACCAATTGTGGTGACAGAGAGGTCTGACCTTGACTGACACTGGGATATGTGGGACATTGTCCATGTGCTGCTCAGTTTGTCTGAGGGAGCCATTATGTAAGCACATGTTTCAGTAATCCAACATGGATTTTAAGTTAGAACTACGAGCGGCAATTCGGTTTTGTGCTCTTCTGACAAATATCTGAAACTGAAACACTGCAAATGATACAGGAAGCACATGGAGACCAAGCTTTATCAAAAACACCGTGTTCTTGAATGGCATAACAAATTTCAAGATGGTGAAAAGAGCAAAGGTGCAACCAAGTGCAGGGAAAGTCATGCATCTTATGTTTTTTGACCAAATTGGGGTAATTTATGATCACATGGTTCCTAAACATACCGCAATAATTGCTCAATACTACAACAGTATCCTTAAAGAAATAGTCAGGAGGAAAATGGTTACCAAGGAACCAGAACTTGCTCCCAATGGATGGATCCTTCATCAGGACAATGCCCCTGCTCATCGAGCCACAGCAACACGAGGCAATCATTCGACTAGGTATCGAAATCATGCCCCACCCACCATATTTGACAGATCTAACACCCGGCAATTTCTACCTGTTTCCATGAGTAAAAAAACATCTTTGTGGGCGCCATTTTCAAACCGATATAGCACTAAATAATGTTATTTCAGGTATACTAAACGGGATGTCAAACAAGGGCTCCTCTGAAAGTTTGAAAAGTGGATAGAACCTTGAAACCAGTGTGTAGTCTCAGAAGGAGATTATTTTGAAAGTTTGTAATTAAATTGGGATAAGAAAAAGTCATGATGTCCAAAAAAAATTTGTTTCCCGTTACTTTTTTATTCACCCTTGTAAATAGTAGGAGGCTGCCCAAGGACAAAAGAGGTGGTTCCCAAGTTCAAAGGGATGTGATATGTGTGATTAATACTGAATAAATACTCGATTCAATTCAATTCAGTTTTTCAAGTCTGGTTTTCAATTTTCCAACTTAAACACAGTATAAAACAACAATTATCAAACAGAAATAATATATCCCTAACAGTAGTTAACTATGAGGCCTTTAAATTTCACCTCATTGAGGTTCATCTCGAGTATTTGAGATACTACTCAAATTGAAGCTTTGTTGAATCAAATGAGAGGCTTAATGTGCATAGGGCATCTCAACATGGTATCTAAGCAGTAAGAGCATCAGCACAGAGCTGAGGATCTGCATTTTAAGTTTTAGCCACAGCTATTTTTTATCAAATCTGATTCCACTTTCCAGTGGAAATGACTTACCTGATTAGAGTCCAGAAAGAATAGCTCTGAATTCTTTTGCCAGAAAATGTTGCTTGCTGATTCTTTGCCAGGATGAGGTATAAATGCTGCAGCCAGGACAGATGATCCGTTTGGGACTACTGCATTGTGTTTGTATACAAGTTCTGAGCATGCTGGTGAAAACACAAATACTGGCAACAGAGAAAGAAAAGTAATTACTACATTGTAATTTTGAATAAGGTTAGAAACATTTAACACCATTTAATTTGAATGAAATATGCACAAGATCATTAAAACAACAGAACCCTCGGAAGTTTAAGATAATAATTTCATTCTTAGAGTTTTAAAGTCTATAAAACATATTTTGAAAAACAATGCATTTTAATGAATAATATTCCAGATCAATAAGAACTCTTAATATATACATTAATATACAATATTAGTAAACCATAATATATCGTGTTCAATATTATTTATGAAGGAACCAATGCATTACTATGCTTATATTAACAATTCACAACGGATAGAGTTCAATTTCCAAACTTACTATCTAAGCCTCATTAGCCACATATTTAGCATGTTTCAATGATAATGAAGGGTCTTTGAAGCATTGATGATTTTTATAAACAAAGCTCAGATAGTGAGTGTGAAAGTTGCAACTCAAGCTCAGACAAATTGTTAATAGTATGCTGTTCCCAGCAGCTAACAAAACAATGATAAATGTAAAAAATGATCCAGCAACAGATGCCTCCACAATTGATACGCCACCACCCCCATTGTTGATGCCAACGAAGAAAGATTTAGTCAGAATTAAGGGTTGAAAATGGGAACAAGTGTTCCCTAAATCAGTCCCAGTAAGTAAAAACAAGTGATGTTTGTGTTACAAAAACCAGCTCAAATTCTTTTATTTTTTATTTGATCACATCACTGTCACAAGCTTCTATGCATATTTGCAAGTTTTGAATGATAAATGTCTTTAATACTTTTTGCTAAAAAAGGTTTTGTGAACCATTTCACAACATCACCATATATCTATGTGATTCTTTTGGCACTACTGCTCAATGTGTCATACCATTTCACAACATCACCATACATCTATGTGATTCTTTTGACGCTACTGTTCAATGTGTCATCAAGTGCTGCCAGCACATTAAATTTATCTATCACACCAATAAGTGAAAGCTGTGGTATTTGGCATTACTTCTTTAAAGTAATGCATCAGTAAAACTTGGTAAAAAAATATTATATAGGATGTAGGATAATTGTTATATTATTAACCTGTACTTTCATGCTACACAATTATTTTTTAATATCAACAATTTTAAAGCCACAAATACAATTTAAATGATGCTGTACCATTTAGGTAAAGCACCTCATTGAACTTTGATACTTGATTGTTCTCAATTATTTCTTTTCAGCATTTCTCAGTAATTAAAAAGCTGCTTGGATCACGAAGTATAAATAATTGCTTGAAACTTTCAGCAGAGCTTCACAAAATATGGATTTAAAATTTGCTATGCCCTAATTAAAAATATGAAATAGATTGATTAAAATAAATTGTATTTTATAATTCACATCAATCAAGTTGAACAATTGAATAGCCAGGTTCAAGAAGGACATGACAGACTGAAAACGTTTCGTGAGATAGTGCTGCAAAAATATTATATTTTCACTGTTAAATCAGTGTGTGTTTCTTCTTGTGACACGTGAGTAACTTTTAAATACAGGAATATACTTAATTGTGCAATTTACAGCTTATTTTTTCGTGCCACGGGCCTAAACTACCCGAAATACACGGATGGCAGCAGCACATCAGGTAAACCAAATGGCTTCTATTAACTCCAATGTTAACAAACCAACCCAAAGTTATTCAACTGTCGCTCAGTGCAGACCTACCAAAGATCAAGCTATAGTAATTTCTGCCCATGAAGGTATAACTATCGAAGATTATGTATATGCAATTGGTAAACTCACAGAACCAGCAAATATACGTTTCGTTTCCCGCATCTCCAACAATCGAATTTGCATGTATCTAGCAAATAAGAGAGTAGCGGACGAGAAGCGTAGAAATCAACGAAATTTCCCTAGAACTTCGCCCACTTCTAACCAAACAAAGAAGAGTGGTACTATCCAATGTTTGCTCAATAATACCGAACTATGTTTTGGAAAATTACTTAGCCACCTACGGCATACAGCCTGTTTCTGCCATTAGCCACATTTGAGCCGGATTAACTACTCCCGGTTTTTCACATATTCTAAGCTTTCGTAGGCAGTTCTACGTCAAAGCCGATGAATATGACAAATTGCCTGAATGCTTCCAAGTCCACTATGAAGAAACCAGCTACTGGATTTACATATCTACGGATACACCAGTGTGCTTTTTGTGTAAGAAGGAGGGGCACTTGGCCCGACAATGTGACACAACAGTGCCACCACATAATTAATCACCAGCTTCTGCTGGCACTCCAGAGGAGTATCCTCCTTTGTGTACTCCTGAAGAGCCCAGTCTCCCTGACAGTGACCTTGCACCTAAGGTACAGAATCACTCGGTGAATCCGGTACTACCACCAGCACCTAGTAATAATGTGCCTATCGCATCTTCCCGGGAAAGCGATCCACCAAGCGCAATAAATAACGTAGCTATGCCACCAAACGATACACCAAGAAACATGTCAACTCGTGCAAAACGCCCCATGTCGACAGACAGCACGTTAGACCAGGTATCTGAGGAGGGTAAAAAGCCAGAACTTCAGAAACCACCTAACCTAGACAAGGAGTCTTCTGAGGATACTAACGATAAGCAAACAGTCAAACCCACAGCAAAGCATTCTAAGAAATCACCCAACATGCATAAAGAACTATTACCAATCAAACATATAATAGAGGAAAATCCTGCTGAATATGCCCTTAATTTTATCCAACTAGTAAGTTTTTATGAAAACGCTGTTGGAAGCACCAATGTTGCCAACATTGCTGAAACATACACACCAGATATTAAATCAGTAGCAGAAACTCTTCGAAAAATACATCCACATCTCCCTAGTAACAAACTAAAAAACAAAACTACACGACTAGAAAAGAAATTGTTGGAAGGAGCTACACAAAGTAGCAGCTTTGCCGCCAACAATACTCCTGATTTGCCTCCTAATTCATCAACATGAATTCCAATTTCTCATTTTTGCAATGGAACCTCAACAGTTATCGTTCACAAATTGAATACTTACAATTGATTATGTCAACACACTCACCCGGAATTGTTAATTTACAGGAGACCAACTTCCATGACAAATACATAGCTACCATTCGCAACTATATCTGTTACTATAAGAACAGAATAAATGCTTGTCATGCCAGTGGGGGCGTGGCAACGTACGTACACGACAACCTACCTCAGAGAGAAATTATACTTCAGACCCGACTGGAAGCAGTGGCGGTTTCCGTTTTTCTAAGAACTGATATATGTTTCTGCAATATCTATCTCCCAAATAGTACAGACATTGATGTGGATATCCTAGCCGAACTAGTCAATCGTTACCGCAACCTTTTGTGCTCCTGGGTGATTTCAACAGTCACAATTTCTTATGGGGTAGTAATAGAACTGATCAAAGGGGAAATGTAATTGAATCTCTTACTAACACATTCGACTTGGCTATCCTAAACTCTCCATCTCATACACGCTATGACATTGCACATGATACCTAGAGTAGTATTGACTTAACACTATGTTCTCCCGAAATAGCTCACATGTTCCAATGGTCTATATATCAAACATTTCATGGAAGCAATCATTTCCCCATAATAATCGACTCCAGCTTCACCTTTAATCGGAGCACTTATTTTCCATCTTGGAAGCTGAACCAAGCTGACTGGTCCCTATACAGCAAGCTTATCCAAGAAGCTGTCAATGAACTTCCCGAACATAGTATATTTCCTCAGATGAACATTGACAACAACCTCTCTACTACCATACTCAAACAAGCCAAGATTAGTATCCCTCTAAATCAAACGAGGATAGGAAAACGTAGGGTACCTTGGTGGAATGACAGCTGTGCAGAAGCGATTAGAAGAAAGAACAAAGCTTACTATTTATTGAAACGACATCCAAGTGTAGAGAACAAAACCGAATTCAAACGTCTACGTGCAGCTGCGCGCAGGGAAATTAAAAGAAGTAAACAGAAATCTTGGTTGACCTACCTATCGTCATTAAACAACAAAACAACACAATCAGAGATGTGGAAAAAAATTCAAGCCATATGTGGCACACATAGACCACATTCAATATCTCATCTTATATCTTCAGATTCCATGGCTCCTATCTCAGACTCCCAGATTATAGCCGATACTCTAGCTGTTACATTCTCCAAGTTTTCCAGTGACTCTTCTTATGACACCAATTTTATTCATGTTAAAAGATCCACTCCAGCTCTGACACAACAGGAAGTATTTGAAGATAGCAATCAAGAATTCAATGAAGAAATAACTCTAGAAGAGCTACGGGAAGAACTATCTCACTGCAATAGTAGAAGCCTGACCAGATACCATATGAATTTATTAAGCAAATACCAGAGAACGCCTTACTGTACATTTTAAACCTATTTAATCATATTTGGACAGCCAAGCTTTTCCCCAATCCCAATCAGTGGCAATCTTCCATAGTTATACCTATCCGTAAACCTAATAGGGACCCATTACTCCCAGAAGACTATCGTCCAATCTCCCTCACATGTACATTATGCAAACTCTTGGAGAAAATAGTTAATAGAAGACTTCGTTGGTATTTGGAGTCTACTCATTTTTTCGCCGATATTCAAAATGGATTCCGAAAACAACACTCCACTATGGATAAGTTAACTCTGCTTGAAACTGAGATTTGTCACACGTTCATCAACCGACAACATGTGACTTTAGTAAGCCTTGACATACAGAAAGCATATCACACAGTCTGGCAAGACTATATAATTCGGTCTCTGCTGAAACACAAGGTTAAAGGGAATATGATCGCCTTTATATACAATTTCCTTCAAGACAGAACCATGAGGGTAAGAGCAAATGCAGTTCTTTCTCGAAGCATCAAACTTGACAATGGCATTCCGCAAGGCTCAGTTCTAAGTGTGACTCTATTTTTGGTCGCAATCAATAACGTGGTTTCCTGTCTTAGTCCTCCTGTTAGGGCTTGCCTCTTTGCAGACGACTTAACAATTTTTTGCAGGGGGAAAAACCAGGAAACTACCCAAACGCTGCTACAAGACACTCTCAACAACCTACAGAAATGGAGCCATGATACTGGACTTAAGTTTTCGCCACAAAAAAGCCAATGTGTTGTATTCAACAGACTACGAAAGGACTCACCAGAACCTAGACTCCTATTAGGGAGCGACATGATACCTATTGTTAAAAGTGTTCGTATTTTGGGCCCACATTTTGATCAAAGATTGAACTGGGGTGAACGCATTAGGTACCTTAAGGCCGAATGTGTTCGACATCTCAATCTACTAAACATGCTGGCATCCAAAACATGGGGTGCTGACTTCACCGTTTTACTTCGCACATACAGATCAATCGTTCGCCCCAAGTTGGATTACGGTTCTACCGTCTACAACTCAGCTAGTCCTACCAACCTCAATGCACTCAACATCATCCAGTCTTCAGCACTGAGAATTGCCTTGGGAGCCTTTCACACCAGTCCAATTAATAGTCTTCAAATAGAAGCAAATGAGCCACCTCTGTGTATAAGGAGGAAAGTGCTAAGCCTAAAATATGCTATAAAATCTTCTACCAAGGCTCACCCATGTACTACCTCCTATATCCTTCCCGAAAATCCTCCCATAATTTCTTCCAATAGAAATTATCGCACCTTGCCTTTCTTAAGCAGAATCCAACAATTCCTCAGAGACCACAATTTGACGCTTCCACCGTTGATTCCTTACTCCTATGATGCAGAAATCATTCCTTGGAGATCCAAAACTCCCAGTATAAATATCTGCTTAGCAAGATACCGCAAAGAGACGACTGACAAGTTTACCTACCTCAGACTGTTTAACGAAATATGTTCAAGCTACCCCGATTATCAACACATCTATACAGACGGATCAAAATATGGCAACAGTTGTGGCTGTGCTGTATGCTTTCCCAAACACACAATGTTGTACAGTCTACCCAAATATATCTCCATCTTCTCGTGTGAATTACTAGCCATTAAATTCGCTTTGGAATATATTCTTCGAACCAATGAGCACCACTCCTACATCATCTTCAGTGATTCCATGAGTGCTCTTCAGCAGAAGCACCCTACGCATCCACTGCTCCTGGAGATCCAAACAGTACATAGCAAAATACTGTCTTCTGTAAAACAATCTTGCTCTTTTGGGTCCCGTCACATGTAGGTATACAGGGAAACGAAAGGGCACATGAAGCGGCCAAAGAAGCTACCAGACATCCATGTAGCCTACCAGATTTCAAGACTCCCCACCGTGACTACAGCAACTTTGTTCAAGGTGTCATTATCCAAAAGTGGAAACAAGAATGGTCTACCCTGTCCAACAGCAAATTGCATGAGGTACACACTTTCGCCGATTCTAGCTACTCATTCAAATCATTTCATCGCAAGGACCAGACTGTACTGACTCGTCTGCGTATTGGACATGCATCACTCACACATTCATACCTTCTGTCTCGTGAAAACCCACTGATGTGTAATATTTGCAACTGCCAGCTAACAGTGAAGCATATTATTACCAACTGCAGTCTCTATGAGAAACAATGAACCACATGTAACGTGCCAAACGAACTCCCGACAGCCCTGGACCAACTACAATTCTTCAACAAAGTCTTAAAATTCTTACAAGTAATCCAATTGTATCATAAAATTTAATCAAAAGTTCTTCTTTCGATCTGTATATTTCAAAATGTTAAATGTTAAATATCATAGTTCACAACAAACATAAAATAACTTTTCTCTTGTAAAATACTGCATTGAGTTTACTTTTTTATGTATACCTTTTATATGTTTCTTTAAATTTGCAATGTGAATGTATTCAACTATGTATGTAACCCTAATGAGAAGTCGTGATATAACCACTGCAGTTAATGCGACTTTAAATAATTGAATTTTAAAAAAAAAATTGAATAGCATGTACACAAAAATTGTCTTTCCTTAAACTAAATAAAATTAACAAATTCTGTACATAAAATCCTTTACTTTTTATATACTACGTACAAATAAAATATAGAGTCCATATTATATCCAAGGATCAAAAAGATTCTCTCTTCATTCCAAAATATGGTATAGAAACCTGTCATTTATGTTGTTCCAATATGAAATAGATATGAAAAATATTCCGGAATAAGGAACATGAATCTCTTATTTTATTAACAATTACTATAGCCTACATTTACTACATAGACAAAAATAAGTCACATATAAATAACATGTAATGTATACTGTTTCAAAACTCAAGTAGTAATCATTCAAGTTAATAAAATAACAATTACGATATGGATAAAAATATAAATTGAATGATTGGATAAGAATTGGATCTCCACCTACTGCTGCATAAAAAAATATGTGTTAAGATTTCAGTCTGTTAAAAAGTATCAAGATTTTGAATTAAAGTTTTAATATTTTAGCTACCTATTCTGAAATTACACAAACATATTGTATGTCTGCTACGACTACATATGCAAAACTAAGGTACTTTTGTACTCTTCCAAAACATAAAATAAAAATAAGGTAAACATTTCTTGTTTGTGTTCCACATGACTAGTAGTGCTGGTGCCAGCTTGATTCTGTTCATTATTAGCTATTTCAATATGTTTGCTTTCAGTACACAGTATACAAAAATGATCACGTCCATGTATCATGATCAGTAATGAAAACATTGGGAACCATCAAACCCTTCACAACATTGGATACACAACAATCCTACGCCTTCAAGGCATTTCTATACCTATATTTTGGAACAGACCTAGCAATCTTTCAACCACAGTTTGACATAGCTTGTTAAAATATTGTGTATACTGTATGTTTTTATGATTTATGGAAAACAGCCAAAACATTCAGAAGAAAACTGGATGCACTGTCTTAATCTAAGTAAAATTTCATTAGTCTTGAGTAAAAATCATTTCCTATTGAAATATTTACTGCACTGCCTCATACTCCCGTAAATATGAATCAAATTTCAGAGTTGAATCTAATTGTATAATTTGTGCTTTATTTTTCACTTAAAATCACAGAAATAGCACATACTAGATGTGTAGTTCATTTCTTTAGAACAACTATACTTTTAAACTAGAGTGGAGCTAAAAGAAAAGTATGTACTGTTTAAATAGTTGGAAAGCTTAAAATATATTTTAACCTTCTTCTTTTGCTTGCTTCTATCTTTTTTCTTCAAAGCATGGCAGATGAAAAATCTGATATGTTATATTCACATTAATTTCTCTACTATTCTGTAACAAAGTATTCTTATACTTATTTTCCTGTCCACTTCATACTAATCAAAATAAACATTAGCAGAAAGGTTTTATTACATATTTTCTTGTAGGTATAAGGGAAGAAAGGGAACGGTCAAATCTTTTAAAAGCTGCTTACTGTGATGACACTGAAATTCCATTCTCCTTGCATGATCAGGATGGAAAAACAAATTATGACTTCTCCTTTGAGAAATGTATCAAGCATTGGGAAATCTAAACCAAAAAGGATAATCTTGGAAATGATTAACTCCATAAAAAAATGTATTTGACATAAATTGTGTGTTTTAACAAGATGTACATTTTTTGTGTAATATGAGTTTTGTCTGTCTCTTATGGTTTACCAGTTACGCAAAAATAATCCAGAGAGAAGAGGGCTTATAGGCTATTCACAGAAAATTCAGCTATACATTTTATTTATAATGTAAATATCTTTACTGTATGGTATTTTAATCCAAATCACTAATCATTTTTGAGAAAATAAAAAAATTATGAAAAATCTTCCACGTAAAGGATAATTTGGGATGGGAGATTTTCTCTGAAAATCTTCATGTTACATCCTTGGAAGATACAGAACTTAAATAAAAGTTTGGTATTTAAATGACTTTTCATTTTTTATTTGTGCCATTCATATATATATATATATACACGCACACAAACATACACACAGAACTATTTTCTAAAAACTCTTTTTTTGGATTCAGAGATTCTCAAAAGATGTATTTCCAGTGAAATCTTAATACTGAATTTTCAGATGGAATGCAACACCTTCTTACCTGTACATTATACATAGCAGAGAAGATAAGAAAAATCCTCAGAAAATGTTTTACAGCATGTTAAATTCCTACCTTTTGCTTTAAACATTGATTTTGGAGTACTGTTCCTATTAAATAAGATTTATGAAAACAAAACAATTCGCATGAAATCCAAGAAAACCTGTAGCCCTCCATACTGTAATGGTACTCAAGATCAAAAGTTCAAACCGGTGGAGGGTGATGCATTTTTTCGGGCATAAAAATCCTTAGCATGGCTTCCTTCGGACAAAAATAAGTCGGAAGGGAAGTAAACCCGTTGGCCCCATGTCATAGATTTACGGCCTGATAAAGAGACCTCCTAGCAAAATTAAGTGGTATTTCATGCCCAGTATAGAATGGGACACTAAGAACCACAGTAGTTAAAAGAGCATCCATAAACAAAATTCAATTTACATTTTCCAAGAATTCTAATAAAACATTCTCCTTTGTCTACCAATAAAAGAGGTCTCTTCAAAAAGCTATCTAAGACTTGTTGATTCTTGAATAATGTTAAACTTTAAAGGAATTCAATGAAAGCAAACTGTCCCATGCAAAATGAGGGTTGAGTTGCAAACAAGTTAAAACCTGCCGAAATTCACTATCAGCAAAAGGAAGTATAAAATAGTCATTGAAAGAAACATGAGAAAGTATGTGAAATGTTTAACAGCAGTGCATGATGAAACTTGGTCAGAGATCTATCATTCACCACATAATTTGGCAAATCAAGTAAACAACAAAGTTATGCAAGACAAACATATTTCTTGAGTTACAGATGTATTTCCCAAACATTTCTCATTCTTTGGTCAATGAAATTGTGTCCAAAGTTTGTAAATCAATGGACTGGTGACAATCGACTACAACATGGGAATTCCAAACTTTGTCAGACATGACTAATGCTTAATTAAGAGGTGATTATGAGGAGGTAGAAAGCAAGCTTCAATTTTGTGACATTTTGCTTTTTTCAATTTATTAAAGCCAAATAGTCATTACTTTGGATTATCCTGGTGCTGTGACATTATTTTCATGTAACACTTCCCAGGTAGATCGCTTCCAAACCTCACTCAATATGGACCATTTGTATGATAAGAATGTGTTAATTATTGGTATATGTCAATCAATCCAATGAAGAATAATTTCCTTTTAACTATCTTTTTCTCAGAAGTTATAATTCAATAATTTTATACAAGTATATTTCTTTAATTCCAATCAGATGAGAAAATTCTATTTTGCAGTCATTTAAATGTTAGGACAAATTTGTATGTAATAAGAATAAAATAATCTGCAACACAACTGCCTTGACAGACCATAAATATCAACTCATGTCTTTAAGCCCTTGACAGAGCTGAATAATCATCCAAAGAGATGATGTTTCCCCTAACAGAATGTTGCAAACTTATACATAGTTCTTGACTAATGTATTTTATTATATTACTGTAAGACTTCGCTTTTTGGATTAGATATACTTTTATTCCTGTGCAATTGCACAGTGGGCTAGAGCAAGGGCCTTTGGTTTTTGGCCACAAAATGTATCTGTGATGGCAGTGGTGGTGGTGGTTTAATTTTATGTCTTGGATTGCATTAGGACCAGTAAGCATCTCTTAGCATCATGAGAAAATTGAGGAGCTGCAATAGGAACCAACCCAGTCACAAAAGCCAACATTCTGGCTGGGGAATGCATGATTGTGGGTACATTTCCTTCCCATATTGGCTGAGAGACAGTCCATCTTGATGGGCATGAGCCAGTAGTAAGGCTAGTACACCCAGGGCCCAAATGGGCTATAGTGGCACAAACAACAACAAAATAACAATTTTTTATAATAACAATAATAATAATAATAATAATAATAATCAAAATCCTCTAATTCTTTGCTATAGGGCAGCTCTTGAGCTTTAAGAAAAAAGCATTTCTTTGTATACATTTAAGTAATAGAATTCCTTTTAAAAATGTTATTACTTTATTTGCCAATTATATCTATAATGTATATAATTTGTAACATTTCATTCATGTAATGGTCTTGATTAATTGCTGGAATGATCAATTAATTGATAAAATCTGCCAAAAAAGATGTTTTAATCCATCTTGCTTGCACAGAAGCCCATGACTTATTGTGTGGTATCTCTCCCTTATACTAGTTCAGCCAACTTATTCTCTTAAAGAATTTCCGGAGTCCCTGAACTAGATGCTTACTGGATACTACTACTTTGGAATCTAAACTCCTTGACAGCCTATATCATCTATTTTCTAATGCACAGCAATGGAATATAGGATGCAGAGTAGTTTCATCTTCCCTCTTACACACTTTTGCATACCCCAATCTGAACAGATGTTTCTTGAAATTCCTGTGATCACTCATAAGATTCACCAAAAATTTCATTAGAATATTTAATGATTGCACTTGTGGTTTTAAATTTGAATGTCTTGTAAATGAACTGGTGACAATTGTAAGATAATTGAAATATTTTGTTATTATTTTGCTACTATTTGTGAGCAACAATATTATGGCAATATAATGAATATTACAACTGTTACAAAGAACTTACAACTGTTATCTGCAGTAAATGCTGCCATGAACCTGGAGCATGAATCTGCTATTAGCAGGCACACATCAAGAGGTACTGTCCATGTAAGAGACAGTGTTAGAAGATTCCACACATTTAAGGACTCTTTGTTGCCAGTTACTACAAGATGGCTGCAATCTTCTCTTCCAAACTCGACCACACTATAAAAAAGGAATTTAGTAACTATTTAAATGTTAATATAATTGTAATTATTAGTAATCAATATTAATATATTAATTACAATGGAGTGTAATTTGAATTAACACTTTAAGACACAGGGGAATAGCATTATATGGACGGCTATTTGCTATTACATTTCGAAACAAATAGACTGGTTTCATTGGTTAAGGTTAGTTCATGTTATAACTATACAACCAAAGCTCATAAACGCTGCTTATCTATGCAATGATAAGCAGAGGGTTCTTGGAAAATTGAAAAACTTCTATTAGTGATTAATACATAAAAATATTTATCTCATGCTGTATTAAAATATATTCCTCTCTGAAACAGTGTTATTTATTCTTATACTTTTGTGAGCCATTAAAGTTCTTTCAGAATGTAACAAGAATTTTCTCATGGAAATAAAGCCAAAAATTCAAACCCCATTTGGTAGTCTAGCACATCCTTATTTATACCACCCGTAATTTCCATAATCTGTTATCCATTTCATATATGATTCTTCTTTCTCAAATCTGTCATTTGAGTCCCCAAGTGGGGAAAAAGTTACAAGTCAATTTAATTCTCTACAAAAAAGGGCAGAAAAAATCTTGTATAATTATTTTTAAAGGAAAATGCACTTTGTGTAACTTCATGAACAAAATTTGCAATAAACAATATTGTTTTGTAAGATACAACTGAAGTTTTTTCATTGCATTACAAAAATGCACACTTATTTCATTTTCCTTACATTGGAGGTACATTGCAAAATGTATATCAACCTTTAAATCTAATTTTAATATTCATGTATGAAGAACTAAAGTAAATTAAAATTTGTAACCAATCAGTCCTCAGTATCAGGATCAGCACAAGTATTCATAAAATGATCTACTTTCTCATTTTCATTATATTTATGTTTCTGTTACTATGGAATGAATCTCCGCATAAAACTTCTATATAGGATGTTTATATACAAAATGTAGATTTTTCAGAATTGCTTTATCCTGCTGCCAAGCAGAAAAATCTTTACATCAACCACACAAAGCACTATACTGTTTTTCCACAGTTTCATGGAATTATTATCTATTGAACTTAATACTTTCAGTTTTAATCATAGAAGATAAAACAAATTTTAACATTTTCCATCAAAATGTTATCTTTGAAAAGAAAAAAAAAAAATCCTTAAAATGGTTTTCCCCCAAGCATTCAATTCAATTAACTCCAGTTTTATTTTGTTCTTCCTTTTCAGTGCCAATTGCAAGGCATACTGATGTCTTCCCTAATAAAGAAAGTTCAAAGCATAACACTGGAAAAAATATCTGATGTGTGCCATTCACATGACTTTCTCTGCATTTCTGCAACAAATTATTATTAAAAAGCTTATGCTTCTATCTAATTCATGCTAATCGAGGAAAAATTAGCAGTAATAGTCTTTACACTTTGCTTCTTTGTAAGTAGAAGTGAAATAGGAGAGTACCATAGGTTGAAGTGATAGTCAAAAGCTGGTTGCTATGTGACTGAAGTTCCTTTGTTTGTATGGGCAGCAATTGACAAATTCCTGCATGAGAAAATTATAAGTTTTTCAAAGCTGAAACCAAAAACAAGGAATATCTCAAAAACAATCAACTCCACGAAAAGAATGTATATAACTTAAATTGTGTCTCTTAACGTGGTCTACATTTTTTGTGTAGTAAGTTTTTGTCTATCTCTTACTGTTTAGCTGTTATGCAAAATTCATCCAGAATAAAGTAGTCTTCAGAGGCTATTCCCAGAAAATTCAAGATATACATATTGTCAGGTAAATATCTTTAATATACAATATTTTAATCAAAATTGTTATTTTTGAAAAAAGTTACATGTAAAGGTTAGTTCTCACACACACACACGCACATCCACATGCCCAAGCACCCACCCACGCCCCCAGGCATGCCCACCTGCGCCTGCATGCACGCCCATACCACCCCCCCCACACACACACATGGACATTTTTCTAAAAATGTTTTTTTTTTTGATTCAGGGAGTCTCAAAACATATATTTCCAGTGAAATCTCGGTATCAAATTTTTGGGTGCATTACAATATGTTCTCTATACACTAGGTACATAGTAAGTGTAGAGAAAGTAATACTTCATCCCTTTCCAGATCATATAATCTTCCTCCAGCTGAACATATTACATTATTCATTTCAATATTATCTTTAGGTGGATTATCTCCATCTCCCAAAGAACATGGGCTTCCATACCTTTATACATCACAAACATCTCCTCCTTCAAGCTAATTACTATAAAGTATGCAGAGCATATTATAATAAGCTCTTTATTCCTAAGTGCAAACATCTGCAACATTGCAAAGTTCACCACTCTACAATGTTGCCAACTACCTATCACTCTTCATACTCCTGCAAGAATTCATAGGAGGGGAGGGGGGGGGCGACAAATAGCGGCACAACCTGCATGTACATTTGGGCACATAGTTATACTGCTCCCTTCTCTACTGTACTGTTGTAGTAGGCTAAACGGTTAAACATATCACCAGCCTCTTTCCTCAGGCAGCTTGTGAATGCAGCAGATGACATCATAATCCTCATCAGTTAATTATTTTTTCTATTCAATTCAATTCATTTATTGCTCATGAAACTTTTACAAACATAGAGCATTATCAAATATTTAACACACATACACTCCAAATTGTACACAGTCATAGTTACAACTCTAAAATTGACATCTAATAATAAATAACTTGTTTTACAAAACATACTTATAGTTTAAGAAAGATTTTCAATTCTATACCTGTACAAAACATTGACTGATAATAAAAAAAAAGTTAAAATCAAAGTCTATTTGTTATTTACACATTTTTACATAAAATTATATTATATTTTAATTTAATTCCTCAACTCTCTTTTAATCAATCACACCATAAAACAGCATAGGTTTTCTTGAATCTACTTTTGTCAATTTTTATAATGTTTACTATTTTAATGTAATAGGTCTTCCAGTTTGTATGGACACTTCTCAATTAGATGTTTTTTTTAATTCTTTTGCAAAGGTATTTTTCCCTGAGCACTCCTGAATTTTTTTTGGGAGAGCACTATACAACATCATTCCCATAATTATAGAATCCTTTTTTGTTAAGGCCCTGTTTAGGTGTACTCTGTAATAGTCTGCCTTTCCTCGAGTGCTATAGGAATGAATGTCTGTATTTTTGAGGAGTGGTTTGTTTTGAGCCAGTATTATTATTCTGTATGCATAAATGCCAATAATGGTTAAGATTTTATTATTTCTAAAGAATGGCTTACATGTATCAGTAATTTTTATGTGATAAAGATAACGTATACATCTTTTCTGTATCAGCATTAACCTATTTAATTTTGTCACACCATATCCTCCCCATATTGTCACGTATGTGATTGACGAGTATTTTTAAATTAGCTTATTGTTTGTTTTAAGTCACATTATTGTAAATGTTTTAGAGTTCCATTTTCTTATAAATTTCTGTATTTCTTAACAACCGGATTCTTGGGTTGAATAAGAGGAAGCTTTATGGTTTTCTTTGTTATTATAACCGGATGTGTCTTCCTCTGATTAATGCAACATTTTACCACATTTTGCAACTTATGAGCTTGCGTGGGCTTTCAACCACTTCCCAGAACCTACGTGACATTTCGTAGACTTTAATCCCAAGCACGTCATGTAGGAAGCCCTGTCTTATCTTTTAAATACTGTATTTTGATTGGTGGATTTATTAAGAACCTGGGCGTAGATTCTGAAGAATCCCCTAGAGACAATTGTCTAGTATAAAATTGTCTGGAATCTTGAATTCCAGGCGCTTTTGATTCTCAGTACCTGAAAGAGGCAGAATCGCTGCCCGAGGGACGTCCGAGGCCCCATCCCGGGTCACTGGCTAACCGACACACATCTTTCTTCTCGTCGAGCTAATCAACCTAAAAGGTAAGAACCTTTTGTTGAATATTAACTATTTTACCCATTCTTGCCTTTCGTATTTGGAATTAGTTCTTGCTCGACACGAAACGACACTTTTATAGATAGGACGAACCATACTAATTTTCAGCATTTTAGGAAAAGTACCTTCATTTATTGAGTAATTTATTAAGTGTACCAGTATATCTAATAAAGCATATTTTTGAGCATAGTAGGGGAGTAATCATCCTAACCAGCATATCTCTTGTTTTTTAAACTATTTATTTAACCTTTTAATTCACTTGCATTTGTTTCAAATATGTACATAGTTTTGAATATATTCTTATTGTGAAATTCCACATTATTTTGGTCTAAAGTATTTCCAACATTAACAAAGTAATTTTGCATAAAAATTTACTTTGTTTGCTTTTAATGCCAATCTGTAGCGTTTTTATATTCATCATACACTTGTTTATATATATCTAGCTTTGTGTCACTGAAAGATTTATGCATATCTTTAACTTTATTTCTCAAATAGTTTTCTTCATAGTTAAGCGTTTGTCTAGGTTTAACATTACCACTATGTCTTCTAACTTTTTTTGTCTTTGGACACACAACATTTAGGTAATAATTAAGAATATTAAAAAATGCATTCCATTTTTCTTCTGTACTGTCTGGACCGAACACGTTTGCCCAGTCTTCCTGTGGTAACATTTTATTTAGCTCATTTATTTTATTTTCATTTGTGTCCCTTATCCATGCATAATACCGTTTTTCACTTTTAGGCTGGCAGTTCCAAATATCTATTATTTGTGCTGTGTGATCAGAAACATGAAATTCTTCATTTATTGTATTATAATTACTTTCTTGTACGTTAGTTATAATATAATCCAAAGTAGATCTTGAATGACTTGTAATTCTGGTTGGCCCTAGATAGGATGTAGCATCATATAGGTTAAAACTTTTTAAAAGGTCATTAAAAGCCTAGTTTCCTAACATCTATGTTTAGATCCCCTAGAAGAATAACATTTTGATTGTGCTCAAGTATTTCATTTAGCAGCCCTTCAAGCTGAGTAAGGAAATTTCCCACTTTTGAATTGGGTGATCTATAAATCCCTATTATAATTATACTCCCAGTTTCTGTGGTTAGTTTAACTCCAGCAATTTCAAAGTCCATCTCCATACTAAACTTTGATAGTTTATTTATTGGTTTACATTTAAGTTCACTCTTAGTATGGATGGCAATGCCTCCACTTTTGTGTAATTTTCTACAGAAAAAAGAGCTGAGGTTATAATTACTAAAACTATGTATCTTTAGTTCATCTTCCTTTAGACCATGTTCAGAAAAAAAACCATTATCTGAGGATTAAGTTTCCCTAATATACTTTCTATTATTTCTATCTTATTACTAATATATTGTGTATTTTGGTGTAAGATTCTGAGCACTGAGGCATTTGATTTAGTGCTATCATTGGGCGAGTTCAGAGTATTTTTTGGGGAAACATTTACATCCAATGGAACACTATCCATACAAACTGGAATTAGAATTTATTTCCTTTTATTTTTAATGGTTTTAATTCATGCATTAATTTAGTTGCTAGATACATTTCTCCTTCTTTGTTCAGATATTTTGAGGTTACATCGCTCATTTTCAATGTTCGTTTTTTGTCAGAAAGGAAATCACCCTAAATAGCAAACTACCCAGTTTACCTGACCCCTTCCTATTCATGTGCAGACCATCTCATCTCAGATCCCAGTTGCTTATCCATGAGTTGCCATCTACAAAAGTACAAGAATGCTTCTTGCATACCCAGTCAAGAGTCGAATTTACAGCACTTACATATCTTGAATCTTCGTCTCTGCAATACAGTATTCCACTGACTCCCAATTTTGCCCTCGGAAAAAGTTTCCTTGCAGTTTTCACTAGATCCTCCATTTTCACCATGATTTCTTCTGGGGAAGTTGTCGAATGAAGATCATTGGTCCCTACATGAATTATTATAGCATCTGGATCATCACTATTTTCCACCAGCTTTCTTTCCAGTTGCTCAATTCTAATCCCAGGGTAGCAATACACCAGAGTGTCTTCATCATGTATTCTCCCACATGTTGTATCATCAAGTCACCAAGCACTATTGCAGATTTCTTTTCATACCATACCCTTTGTTCAAAACTTGATTTTTTTGAGCAAGTAGGGCTGTACTCTACGTCCTCTTCTCTTTCTGAAGTGGGTTCTGGAGTATTTCTATTGGAAGTATTTGTATCAATTTTTGTGTTAATTTCTATAGGATCTTCATTAAGTATTTCAAATTTATTCTGAAGAGGGATGGAGATACTATTTTGAGAGTGAGTTTGCATATTTTTTCCGAGCTGTACAGTATTCCAGCATTCAGCATTTCCTACACATTGCGAACGTTTCTGTTGGCTTTTGTTTTCATCTTTAAGATTTAGCTTGTAGGTTAATTTCCAATTTTCTTCACTCAATCTCTGTATCTCTTCTTGTAGCTTGGATCCTTCAGTAACTGCATCTTGTAGGTCCTTTGGTAGTATTTTGATGACCATGCGAAGCGAAGCAACGCTTTCATCTGTCCCATACGTCTGGTCGTTGATTATTCGCAGCTGTCTCTCATTTTTGCTATACACAACTTTATCCACAGTTATTACAATGTTTCCTTTTTGCAGTATATCACTATAACACTTACAAGATGAGGAGTCAACACACTTATTTTCACTATAAATTGCATTTATTGCACTATCACTTTCCCAAGCATCTCCACTCGGCGCCATCTTAACGCTTTCAACCCAAACTGCATGTGTGATCATACTGAAAAATTCATGCATAGCCAGGATTTGAACCATGGATCTCCCAGTCTCTGTCTAGTTGCTCTAACCACTGAGCTACCATAGCAACATGCCAACACAACATTAAATTCCCCAACTGATATTAAATTTCCTGGTAAACCACAAGGACATTTCAAATTATTATGAGATGATATATGCAGTTGGAGACAAGTCCCAGTATATATTATATTAGGACCATCAGTGTTAATTATACATGGCTTGTGTGGAAAAAATAACACTGATTGACCTAATAGTTGGTTAAACTATGAAGTCCAGGACTTTAAGATATTTTAAGTTGCCAATGGGGTACATCATACATAAGTGATCTCTTTGTGGTAAATGTAATAAAGTTTGGGAATTTAATGTTCTGTCGGCATGTTGTCATTAAAACTCAGTGGTTAGACCAATGGAACAGGCAGATTCATGGTTCAATCTTGGCTATGGCATTGAAATTTTGCATTGTTAATCCTCTTCACCATGAGGAATAGCCTTGCATAGGACAAAGCTGCTTGGCTGGGTAGGGTGATGCAACCTACCAGATCACCCTGCTGAAAACTATTTATCCAATTGCTCACTACCTGGATGTGTTGACAAGCCATCTCATGCATGTCATGAGGTTGGTCTACGAGACGTTTCACGTGGTCAATTATTGGCTAGTGTGTCCCAGGGAGACTCCTGGTTGTCAACCAAATGGTCATGAGCTGAAAAGTGTTCGGCGAGCAAGAAAAGCAAACCCACTACCGAGTCTTTAAATTGTTCTAGTCTTGATATACTGCTCAAAATGTCTTCTGACTGCAGATGGAGAGTATTTCTCTCACGAGGTTCAACTCAAAGTTGATGCCCTGATCACTGAGTAGCTCCATTAGCACCCTAAAATGGCAGAATTTATATGTGGCAGTTTGTGATTGTCTTGGCCTCCTGGTTGAGAATGGCATATATCTTCACTTACCTGGTGAGCACTAACCAATGCTTGCTACCCCTTTTGGGCAGATGAAATAGTCTAGCTATGTTGATGGTAATGTCTTCAAAGGGTGCCCCCACATTGTATTATTGTGACACCATCTCCTAGTCTATGGGCTGTGACTTGATATTTCACCCTAAAATATCTTGATTCGTATATCACAAATTATTCACTCATAATTACTTAAAAACTAATAATATGACATTGGCAGCACTATCTCTCAACATCTGCTTGTAGTCTCAACTGGTTTTTGCATTCCTTTCAGACAACAGGTGGGGTAAGAGAGGGAACAATGGGTTTGTTTAGCACATGGCACCCCTTCCCCTCCTTCAAGCCTGAGCCAAAAAGAACATGAACGAACCACACTAGTCCTGGAGCTTGTCAAGTGTTCTATTGGTTCAAGATGTCATTCAATTCTGAACAGTGCACCTTGCTTGTGAAGTCTCATTCAGCCCAATAAAACTTATACACACTACTCCTTTGTGCCAGGTGTTCCCAGTTCAGTCTACTCCCCTCTTCCACTTTTCTCAGGAGTGGCCCCAAGTCTACATCTGCCTGCTGCTCCCTCCTCAGGTCTGCGCTAACCCTCCCATGGTATAACTAAAATCACATGGACAGTTGTGACATGCTCCTTCTCCTTCACCTTAGTGCAGTAGAGAAGCTCCTCTCTTTCTGATGTTCTCATGTAACATTGTAATCAAGAACTTAATGGCTGTCTAGCCCTCAAGATTCTTGAAATTCAACAGGATGGAATATTAGCCTTCAGGTGGAATGGATGACCTTACAGGTACTCGTGAAACTGTTCAGGATGCTCACAATTTAATGCCACTTATTACAGCCTCAAAAATACATGATTGACAATGGTTCACATTCTTTAAATGTGCAAATGAAACATTTATTCTCTGTGTACCATTTATATACTATAGGGAATAACATGTTCACTATCAACGTTTCACTGAAAATGCACATTTTTTGTCACCTTCCTAAAAAAATAAATATAAATAAATAAAAAAGTTTAAAAAATCTGTCTCCCCCCACCCCCAATTCATTTCCCCCATTCTGGATTCAATTTTCTTATCTTCTCTATTATGGATTTAATGGTCTGGATTCTACCAGTACTGTTTTCAACATATCCATTTTGATGTTCAATGCCACTCTTGGCACCAAGGTCAAAGTATTTATTTTAATGGCTACAGAACAATTTTATTTCCTGTCACTTCAAATGCTCCTTGTTTTTGAGATGGGGCTAGTTGTTATCTTGGCTAACTCCATCCTTAAATTGTCTTATAGTTGCTGCACATCAGGCATTATCATATCTTGGATTTGCGCACTCCATCAATGAAGGAACAGACAGCTTCCTGGGCCACATAATTAGGCTTCATCAGGGCTTTGTTCACCAACTATTCATTTACTAAGTGCAAATACCTGAGACAATGCATGGGGTGATGTAAAGAAGTCATCTGCACTATTTTCACATCTCTAAAATTTTATATACATACACATGCAGGCAACATAGTACATCTGCAATAATTCAGGGAGGACAGTTAGATATGTGACCCATACATCATTTGGGCATTTAGCCACACTATATAATTCGCACATATTCACTTCCACAATGACATTGCATTATTTTTAAATAAAAGTAAAAAAGTAACATATATATTTGTGTTTGGAAATCATTGTATAAATAGTGTGCAAAGAATTTATTTTACCCATGGATAATCAAATGTTTCTTTATTTATTTATGCTAAGCTTTATACAGGTGAATATGACCGGTGTTCAGCCCTGGCTCTTTACCGGTCATACTCATATTTTACAATAGTTTATTAATTCTAGTTTATTACACCATTTTGTCTATTTACTGTCCATATCCATTTATTTTTCACTTTGCATAAGAATTGTCCAATCTTCTTACTATCTTTTTGAAACATTTCAACTACTACTACATTTCTATCTATTTTAAACCATTTCTTATTAATATACTTTTTTCTCCAAATTTCAGTTCCTTTACATTTAAATAAAATGTGTTCTATATCTTCATTTCCGCCACATATAGGACATTGATTTTGTGGAATACCTTTCCTTAAACCTTTTAATCTCCATACTCCTGCTTTCAGCCATGCAATACCTTCTCGCTCCTCTTTATTTGTCACATCAATGTACTTTTCCCTTCCCCATGAGACTTTCATTGGTATATAGAAAACTAAAGATCTCTTTTCAGTTATTTCACTAAATATTTTTTGTATTTCTATATCCTCAAATCTTTTCCTTGCCAACTTCCAGAAGTTATTCACATTATTTTCTCTTCTTCTCCACATTTCCCCTAACCCACTACTTTCCAGGTTATTTCGAAGACAGTCTACCCATCCCTTGTTCTTTAAACTTTTCTCTTGATATACTAAACACTGTTTTAACAAATTCCTTTCTTCCAATTTCAATATCCTATGCCAAAATTTCAATGCCCTTTCCATAATCTTTCCCTTACTTGCCACTCTACCCAGCTCTATTTGTGCTACCTGCCTAACAGTTGCATTTGGTAACCCCAGTATTTCTTTGCAAAATTTCCTATGCACCTCATCTATGCCTTCCCATCCTCCTCCTAATCCCCATACTTCTATCCCATATAGCATTTTTGCCTCAACCACCATATTGAACACTTTTTCTAACCATCTAATATTTATATTAGGTGCTTTGTATTTGCAACTTCTAATAGCTGATAAAGCTCCTTTTCCTTTTGCCAATGCAAATTTCTTTTGCTTTTCCCAATTGCCACCACTATCAATTTTAACTCCTAGATAAATACATTCTCTCACTACCCTGTACTCCTTTTCATTCTCATTCTTCCATTTTTCATATTTGCTCAATTTTCCCCCTTTTCTGAACACTACAATCTGCGTCTTGTCCTGGTTCACTTTTAAACTCCACTCATTACAGTAATTATTTAATGTTTGCAAGGATTGTTTCAAGCCATTCACTGTAATTGCACCTATAACTAGATCATCTGCAAACAGTAATCCTGGAATCTGAATATTATTAATTACTGGCATCGAGTTATTATTTGTCCCAATTTCTGTTAATACATCATCTATATATAAATTGAATAGGACTGGACTTAACTTACATCCCTGTCTAAGGCCTTTCTCTTGTTGGATTTCTCTTGTTACAACCCCTTCCTCCACTCTTATACAAAAAGTATTTTCCTTATATAATGCTCTAAGGGTGTCCACCATTTGTTTACTCACTCCTTTAGTCAACAACTTATGCCACAGCAATTGAAGCTCTATCCTATCGTATGCTTTCTCTAAATCCACAAAAGCCATATATAACTTTCCTCTTTTGTCTTTCAAGTATTTATCTACCAGTGTTTTTATAATAAATAAGTTATCAACTGTCCTCCTCCCTTTTCTAAAGCCCATCTGAAGTTCCGAGAGGATATCATATTCTTCAACCCATGTTTGTATCCTGCTTGCCATAATACCAGTAAAAATTTTTCCTACATTTGATAATAATCAATGCCTCTATAGTTGTTTGGTTTGTCAACACTACCCTTGCCTTTGTATATTGGATGTATGATTGCTTTCCTCCACTTATCTGGTATATAACCCTTCACCTTAATTGTGTTAAATAAGTCTACTAAAACCTTAACTCTGTGTTTCTTTATTACCACGTAGATGCAAAACCATAAAAGGAAATAAAAAATTTGAACCATGGATTTCCCGATCTCTAGCGGGTTGCTCTAAACACTGAGCTACTTTGTCAACATGCCAGTACAGCATTAAGTTCCCCAAATGAGTCGCATGTTTCCTGGTAAAAACCACAAGGTGCTTGTGTGAAAAAACAATTAATTAACATTCTTATATTTACTGAGCAAATCTTTCAAGTGGAGATGAGATTAGATTAAAAAACAATAATTGTGTTATGCATGGTAATTTAAATACAATCAAATATATATTTTAATGTAAGGTTAGTGATAAGGATTTGAACAAAATAATAAAGATTAAATTACTTGCACGTGGGAAGTAGTAAAGCATATACTCATGGTCGCTCTTCTTACATGTTTGTTTGGGACTAAAGGTCAAGCAAGCTGATATGTATATGTGTGGTAAGTTAAGCAATGAGAATGCTTACTAAGAAGCCTATGGTACTAAAGTATTTCCTCACAGATTCACATTGCTAGAAGAAAAAGTATAATGTGATACAGATAAAATATTATGACAAATTAATTTACCAACTTCAACTTTTTCTTGCAAAGGTCACTTACACATCTGTTCTCTAACTTCAACAAATTCATTCTCTAACAAATCTGTTCTCTGACACTTCTACTATATTCTTACAAGTAAATTACTTAATTTAGTTAAATTAATAGTAGTTTACTGAAAGCCCATGGCATAACATACATACACCTTTCTTATTCAATTCTGCTGCTATACAAATCATATAGCTTGTAGCTGTTAAGTTCATTTGATTCTTTTTAATGGCCTAAGAGAGAGGAAGAATGGTCAGGAACTAATTTCAATTTGCTATTCATTGCCAACTCAATGCCTTTTTAAGTTTATCTAAGATTTCATTGTCTGTTTCTTCCACAGGTTCACTCATATCAAGTTGATGAAAATTAAATAACTCAGAAGTTTGAGACAAGTGAAGTTTTAATCAATGTAATGTTGAAAATGAGTCGGAATAGTAACACTCACCTCACTTATATGTATTATGTCCAAAACATATGTTTCAAGGGCAATTGCCCTCTTCTTCAGTTGAAGTCCGACTGATGGCTGGTGTTTGTGCTCTGTGGTCTATTACGGTGGAGCCATCTGGTGTTCTCAGTAGAAGTTCAAAATCATGTGGCGGTATTTCAAAATTCATCAGTTGGTCTTTTTGTTGTGTAATGAGAATATTCTCCCAAACTGTAAGTTCTGCCGGTTGTTTACAGGTTTTAGCAATTTTATGTCATTTTGTATTTCATGATGTGATGTCCAAAAATGGTATGCTACTGCCGATTTATCTGTTTGTTTCTGTTTGATATGTCTGAAATGTTCCTTTAGCCTTGTTTCCAGTCTTCTTTTTGTTTGGCCAATGTAACATGATTTGCAGTCCTTGCAATCAATTCTGTAGATGCCTGATCTCTGGTTTGTAGGTATGGGGTCTTTAATGTCTGTTTTCAATGCATTTTTTTATGTTGAATTGGTTACTTGAAGCTAAACTTATATTGTATTTCTTGAAAATTTTTTTGAATTTCCTATCTGCTGTTGGGTGATAGGTGAATTTTTTATATATAACTTTCGGTTTTTGTATGGACAAAGTGGTGATTTGTTTTAAGGTTAATTTCTCCTTATGTTTTTTAATTTTTTGGTCAATGATGTCTGGGTTAAAACCATTGGATGAGGCTATATGTCTTAGTTGGAGGTATTCTGTGTTGTACTCTTCTGGGTCAAGTGGGATGCTGAGGAGTCTGTGTACTGAACTGTTGAAGACTGCCTGTTTATGAGGTTCTGGGTTGAAACTATTCTGTTTTATGTAATTGTCTGTATGTGTGGTCTTCCTGTAGATGCCATAAGTGATCTTTTGTTCTTTCCGTGTTAGTTTTAGGTCCAGGTATGGTAGCATTTGGTCTTTTTCTGTTTCCATTGTGAATTGTATGTTCCTGTCCTGTAGGTTTAGTAATTTTAGAGAGTCTCCTGCTAATTTTTTGGGGACCACCGCAAAAACATCATCAACATATCTAAACCATTTTTTGAATATATTCGGAAAACTGGAGGTTATATGTACTTCAAGTCGTCCCATGTACAGATTTGCTAAAAAGGGCAAAAGTGGGTTACCCATCGCTAAGCCTGATGATTGTCTGTAAAATCTACCATTGAATTGGAAATAATTCTGGTTGATGCAAAGTTCTGTTAAAGTATGGAAGTCTTCTATTTCTTTCTGGTTTAAGCCTATGCCCCTGAGCCATGCTTTGAAGGTTTCAAGTAACTTGTCGACTGGGATGCTGGTGAATAATGATTTCACATCAAACGAAACCAACAACTCATTGTTTGAAACTTTGTACTCTTCTAGATGTTTTATTAGTTCTATGGAGTTTTTAATGGAAAGGTGGTTGTGTTCGGGGAAGCTATTGAATTTGTTAACTAACCACTTAGATAATTTGTAGGTTGGAGAGTTTATGCAATTGACTATTGGTCTCATGGGTTTGTCCGGTTTGTGGATTTTTGGCAAAGCATAAAGACGTGGTAGAGTTGGGTTTGCTTCTTTCATTTTGAATTTTTCTAGTTTAGGTATAACTTCTGTTCTTTCTATTGTACATTTTAAGGATGTTATCAGTGTGTTTAATGGGTTTTTACTTATTTCTGTATATTCTTTATTCTCTAAAAGGGTTTCTACTTTTGAAATGTAACCTTTTTTGTCCATTATGACTGTTGTGTTTCCCTTATCTGCTTTTAAGAAAACTACCGGTTTTTTGTTTAAGGACCTGATTATTTGTTTATGTTTGTTCTTCTGTATTTTTGTGTCTTTGATTTCCTGCAGTATAGGTGCAACTTCTTTCTTTATTGTTAATTGATCGATCCGGTTTAGTTCTTTTGTAGCTATTTCTATGTCCGCTATATAATCTTGTACGTTGGTCGAGAATTGAGTGCAAGTTTTGAAGCCCTTGTTTAAAAATGTAATTTCTTCGTTATTGAAGGTTTCTTCCGAAAGATTTACTACGTTCACATTAGTTGGTTTGTTTGACTGTATATTGAGTTGGGTTTGGTTTTTCCGCATCGTTTTGCTAATTAGTTTCTCCAATTTCTTTTTAAGTTTCATTGTTTTTTCGTGCATTATTCTATTGAGTTTTTCTAAAAGATTTTGTTGAATGTTTTTCCAAATGATGTCCCTTACATTTTGCACAAGTTTCATATGTGACGCGTATAGCTGGAGTTCTAATTTATTTAGCGTGGCATAGTGTTTGTTTCTTGCAAGTGTGATAACTTTCCTATCTGCGGCTTTTTGTATCATACTGTTGTTGTCGAATTTTATGAATTTTCTGACAAAAATCGGCGTTACGCGGTGTCTTAGGCATAGGTTCAAAAAGCGTATGTCGGCAAGTAGCGTTCTTCTTTTGATCTGGTTTTTGAGAAATATCTTGATATCTTTTTTGTTACTGTCTAAAGTTTTATTAAATGAATCATACCTGCAGTAATCTTGTGATGAGCACATGTTCCAATTATCTTGACGATTTCCGGTTTGGGTAGAGCACATGTTGTTAGCGTCGGATTTTTACTTCTTTCGACTTGTAGGCCGTAATTCAAATTAAATAACTCAGAAGTTTGAGACAAGTGAAGTTTTAATCAATGTAATGTTGAAAATGAGTCGGAATAGTAACACTCACCTCACTTATATGTATTATGTCCAAAACATATGTTTCAAGGGCAATTGCCCTCTTCTTCAGTTGAAGTCCGACTGATGGCTGGTATTTGTGCTCTGTGGTCTATTACGGTGGAGCCATCTGGTGTTCTCAGTAGAAGTTCAAAATCATGTGGCGGTATTTCAAAATTCATCAGTTGGTCTTTTTGTTGTGTAATGAGAATATTCTCCCAAACTGTAAGTTCTGCCGGGTTGTTTACAGGTTTTAGCAATTTTATGTCATTTTGTATTTCATGATGTGATGTCCAAAAATTACACAACAAAAAGACCAACTGATGAATTTTGAAATACCGCCACATGATTTTGAACTTCTACTGAGAACACCAGATGGCTCCACCGTAATAGACCACAGAGCACAAATACCAGCCATCAGTCGGACTTCAACTGAAGAAGAGGGCAATTGCCCTTGAAACATATGCTTTGGACATAATACATATAAGTGAGGTGAGTGTTACTATTCCGACTCATTTTCAACATTACATTGATGAAAATTGTTTTCTTTCAAAGCCTTCTCTATGGTTTTCATTTTACTTTCAGGGTATTTTATTCAATTAATTTATTTTTCTTTATTGGACTTAAAACCAATTATAGTAAGCTTTCATTTAAGGTAACTATGAAGAGACTAGGCTCAAAGTATTGTACTTTGCTACTAATTTGTATCAATATTACTAGATTAATTTCAGTTAGAAGAGTAGAATTTGTCAGGCATTTTCTTCTAATCACCTTGCTTGAGCTACTGCATTCTTTTCTTCTTTTCTTTCTTTTTTTTTTTTAAATTTAATTCTCCATGATGCTAATTCACAATTGCATTTCAATATTGCTTTGGAACTCCATATTTATCTGTCTTAGAATGGGGTACTTTAAGGAGTGCTTTGAAACTAACTTATTTGTGAACTGGAATTGAAGGGACTGAAGCAATGATGATAACTATATGATTTGTGTTCTGTTTTAGGCAACTTATATAAAAAGAAGCACCATAATGCATTATGGATAATGTGACATACCTTAAGTTGATAAGTTTCTTTTGATTTTTGTCTAACTTGAAGAAAGACCCACAAGAACATATCACTGAGAAAAATATACTTAATAATCACTTATGCTTAACTCTCAATACTTTCATTAATCTTGCTAGCACAAGGTAAGAAAAGAATGCAGATAAACATGAAATGCAAGTTTGTATTATCACATTGCTGAACAGTCTGTCTTGCTTCCATCACATGCATTGTGCTGCTCAAAGTGCATCATACCAACAATACTGACTTCTCTTAATGATATTATGGATTATTCTGAATCTAATATTTTAATTTTATAAAACTTTGATGCTTCAAATGAGTACAATTTGTATACTGATTTTTCTGAATGTTATAAAAATAACTATTATATGCTATAATGAAATACATTCTATCTATAATATGAGATTTGGTACAATATTCTGAAATAAAGGGGCATGCACACTTAAAATAACACAATCTAATTTTATGCAATCAATTTAACATTGAATACCACGGCTGGTATTTGATAAATATACTTAGCATCCCTTATTAATAGGAAAAATTATAAACAGAACAAAAAGTCTGAGCTGTTGAACTGCTTGATTTCACATGAACATACACATGCAGTTTTATTTTTATCATTAAATGTTTAAATAAAAATTAGACTAGCCAGTTTTTAGTCTATTTCATTAAATTTTTAAATAAAATAATTTATTTTGATTCATTGTATGTCTTGAATTTATCAAATAACACCCTTAGCATCTGTTTTAATTTAATGTACAAATATGTAAAAATCTTAATTTCTGTACCTGTTCAAATATTTGTTTTTATTTTAAGTGCACATAAGGAAAGTATTAGGTTAAAACATTTACTTTCTTATCTTCTTTCTTTCAAAATTAAAATAATTATGTTTCAGTAGGCAGATGAAATAATTATGCTTTATTTAAACACTCTCCCACAAATAAATGACAGAGCTCTTGAGAATTAAATACTACTAGCAAAAATTAATGTTCATTTCCTTAATGCAATAGTTGGACAATGAATTCAGTGATGCTTTTGGAAGTTATATGTATATATTCCACATTCGACATGGATTTCTTATTTACAGTTGCCAAAAATTTCTTTTTTTCAAAGTATTTTATATACAATTACAAAAGATAGAGTAAAAGTCCTATAAACATTTTATGCCATCAAGTGCTCTCTCTGGTTCAAAACATCACATCTGAATGCATTCCACCCAGCCCATGGCACATAAGTATTAATGTTACGTTGATATCCAGGTGCCAAAGGATTCAAATATTTTACCTCAGATCACAGTGTGCACGAGGCTGTGTAAGACTGCATTTCAACTGTGTGGTATCTGGAGCCCATATAGTTAATGTAGGTCCAAATGTAACTCCCATTAGTGATCCATCAATTGAGAAGCTTATATCACGAGCAGGAAAATTGCGATAAAACCCCACACTCTCACACTGCCATATAACCTGTCCTTTTTCTGGAACAAAAAGAAAGAAATTCATCTAAATATGTGTGTCACATAAAAATGGTGAGAAGTATTGCCACTTTGCTAAAAGTTTGAATTTTATTACATCATCTTGACTAATTTTCTTTCATTTACAACAGTTCTACAAATTTAAAATTATAAAAGTTGGAAGAGGATGATGTAGAGAAGAAGATTTTGAATGTCATTGGAGAAACAACCATTAGAATATCTGCCTCAATTAACTTCCCTAATAAATTAAAAATGAATAACTTGTCAGTTGATCAGTACCTAATGTTTGACAGTTGGCAATGAAGTCATTCATGCATTGCACCCCAATATTTTTATGCAATGTTAGTATGTTGACCAAAAGCAAGACAGTGAGTTTATCCATATTTTCTTTAAGAGGAGATAAAATTAAAAATTAAGCCAATAAACAATCACAAAATGCATGTTTGTTAAAACCATTAATGTGTAGCAATGCACTCCTGTGTAAGTTAATAAAATCTATTAAGAAAACTAAATACGTTATAAATTGATTTTATCTCTAGTTAAATTTCCTGCAAGAATAATAATTAGTACCAAAAAGTCTTTAGCAATACATTTACAGTAAAATGATATTTCTCCATTTTACATTTCCCAACACGCTACACTATTCAAGAACCTAACAGTAAAACTCTGTATGTGTAACATTCACACAATTTTCTCTACATCTCGGTAACAAATTATTGTTAAAAAGTTTATTCTTCCATCTACTTTTGCTAATCGAGATAAACATTAGCAGAAATGGTCTTATTACTCGCTTCCTTGTAAGCAGAAGGAAAATACACTAGGCAAAATCGATAGTAAAATTAAGAGAATATATTAGGCAAAAGCAATAGTCAAATATTTTAAAAGCTGATTGCCATATCGATGAAATCTGTTTGTATTACGAGGATTTGACACATTCCCATATGTGAAAAGTTGAAGTATTTTAAAACTGAAACCAATAAGGAATATTTAAAAAATGCTTAACTCCAAGAAAAAAATACATAAGACATAAATTGTGTGTTTCAATGAAATCTATATTTTTTGTGAGGTAGTTTTTGTCTATCTCTTACACTTCACCAGTTATGCAAAAGTCAGCAAAGTTCATCCAGAATAACATGCTATTCCGAGAAAATTCAAGATATACATTTTATTTGTCATGAAAATATCTGTAATACATGATATTTTAATCAAAATCGTTAGAGCCATTCTTGAAATTTTTTAAATTTTTTCCATGTAAAGGTAGTTTGGGGTGGGGATATTTTTCTCAAAATCTGTGTTGCATCCTTGGAAGATATTAAACATAAATACCAAGGTTCGTATTTTACAGAGTCCCATTTCATTTTTGAGTTATCATGTTCACAGACATACTGACCTTTTTCTAAAAATGATTTCTTTGAATACAGTGGACCCTAAAACGTGTATTTTCATTAAAAACTCAGGATTAAATTTTAAGTATCGAATCTTTAGAACATAGTACATGTAAAGAAAGTAAAAACTATTCCACACAAACTTCCAAAAATTCTACCACATGCCCGGAGTGCTAAGCAAGGAGTGTGGATGCATGTCAAGAGAGCTTAGGGTATTTAAGGAAAAACAAACTGATATGCTGCATTCACATTCTAATCTATTTGGCAATAAATTATTTTTACAAAATGGAAATGGAGTTTTATTTATGGAGACTCTTTAACTATTGTGGTTCTCAGAGTCCCATTCTATGCTGGGCATGAGAGACTGCTTAATTTTGCTCAGAGGTCCCTTTATCAGGCTTGAAGTTCTTTATGCACCATAAATCTATGACACAGGACCAACCAACGGCTTTACTTCCCTTCCTAAGGAATTTTTATGCCCAAAAAAATCCATTGTCCTCCTCTGGGTTTGAACCTGTGAACTTGGGTGCATGACATAACACCATGGAAGGCTTATTCTTCTATCTGCTTCATGCTAATCGAAATTAACATTACATTAATATTTCTTTGTAAGTAGAAGGAAAATAAGGGAATACATTAGTTACAGAGAGTCAAATCTTTTAAAAGATTATTACTTTGTGGTTCTCTTTGCATAGCCAGGAGTAAAACAAAAGAGATATGAAACAAATGACTTCTCATTTGAGAAAAGTGTAAGCATTTTAAAACTGAAACCAATTACCAGGAATATTTTGAAAATGGTTAACTCCACAGAAAATAATCTATATGGCATAAGGTGTCTTTTAACAAAATCTATATTTTTTGTTATTATATTTTTGTCTAACAAGATATACATTTCATTTGTCATAAAAATATCTTAAAACTAAGGTATTTTAATCACAATCCTTGGAGCCATTTTTGAAAAAAATCAAAATATTTAACGTTTTTTTCGTTTTTGAGCTATGCTGTATGTGCTCACACACATATACATATACATGCACACATGCACATACAGACCTTTTTCTAAAAATGCTTTTTTTTGGATTCAGGGGGACCCAAAACATGTATTTCCGGTGAAAACTTGGTATTGAATTTTTGTGTGCATTACAATATCTTCTCTATACACCATGTACATGGTACATGTAGAGAAAGTAAAAATATACAGGGAATGAAAGAAAGGCTGGGAAACAAAATGAATAACCTAGGAAGAGAAATTAAAGAAGAGATAAGGGTGGATTTGTAGCAAATGAGGACGGAAGTTCAGGTTACAACAGAAGACTGGAAACATTGGAGAATGCACATTGAAGATTCAATCTAGTGATATCAGGTGACAGGAAAGAAGCAGAATATGGCTTATACAAAAGGTGAAAGAGACCCTAGAATGTGAACTAAAGATGGAAATAAAAGGATGGAAACTCACAGAAATGAGTAAAGTGTAAGAAGGATGATTTTTCAAGATTTGTATGCAGACACAAGGGCAACACTGAAAATTTTAGGAAAATTAAACAAAGATTATTTTTAAAAAATGTAAATGATTTTATTGTTTTTCAAAATATTTCCCCTCTTAACATCAACACATGTTTGCATTTCATGAAACCAGTTCTTTAAGCAACTTTTCCTAAAGCACTTTAGCAACCAGGTTTTTATTGTGTTCTGCTACTTCATCTTCTGATGAAAAAGTGATTCCAAACATTTTATCTTTAATTTTTTAAAAAAGAAAACAAAAATCATAAACTGCCAGATTAGAGCTGTATAGCGGAGGGTCCATGGTGCTGACCTTAAGGATATCCAGATATTTGGTTTTGAGCTTTGCTGTATGTTGTGACACACTGATAATATAAATTATTTTTCCTTTTGGGCATTTTTCACAAATTTTTCAAGAATTTGCTATAAACAGACATTTGCATAACAATTAGCAGTGATGGTACATTTTTGCCTTACATAGGATTTTTTTGTCAAATGCATTTCTCTGTCGATCTTCACACTGTTTAGGTATTAAATATGATTTAAAATGTAAAGTCATAGCCTGAAAATGTTCTCTAATTAAATTCATTTTTGGGTGTACACAAAACCCTTAAATGATTGATAAAAGAAATTATTAGAGCAAATCGAACATACTACATGGCAAACAACTTGCAAAACATCAGAAAGTAGTTGTTAAATATTAACAAATGACTTTCATTTTTTTTTTTTAAAAATGGCATTCTAAAATATACAAAATATTCAAGATAATGAAATTAAAGGAAACAGAGAACTATTGATACGGCAAAAACTATTAGAGCAAATCGAATAAACTACATAGCAAACAGTATCTATTTGACATAAAAAAATTTCATTTGTTTTTAGAAAATGGCATTCTAAAAATGTTCTATGTGCCCCTATATATGAAATACTGAAGATAACAAAGAAATTAAAGGGAACAGTTATCTTTATAAACAAAGAACTATCGATGTGGCTGAGAACCTTAAGGATACCCATCTGTAAAATTGATCAAAAAGTGCAAAAAATGAAAAAAAAACTTTTTGCCTAATTAAATAATGTAAAGCTTGTAGTTCAATTTCCTGTTGTTTTTATTACCATGTGGCACTTTAAACCATATCACGTGACAATTTAAATGGATAACAAAGTGGGTGTGGCGCTTAACCTTTTCACTGTGGTGAAAAATTGCTAAAAACCCAAAATTTGGTTTTGGACAATAACATTTGGCATTAAATATGTCTATTTTAAGTTGAAAACACAATAATAGGCACTAATAACTAAAAAAAGTGAGTATAGTAATATATTTCAAAATTTACAAAACAGGTCTCACACCGGATGCCCCGTCATCATCCAGGCATGCCATGCCACCGATTATTTAGCATGGGCCCTCCCCATCCTAAACCACAGGCGAGAAAGAGCACCTGGCGGGCCTCCCTACACCCCACCAACAGCATATTTCTGGCCATGAAATAGAGACTGTTTTGGCAGCAGAGTGCAGCTTGACTTGGACCAAACGACTTGCAGTTTTTCTTTGCTTTATATATTATTCGAAATTTGTGTTAAACTTTAAAACCTATTTTGTTGTGTTTTATTTTTTCAGCATTTTCAAACTTCAAATTGTTCCACATGATGCAGTTTTCGAAACAGAAGTTTGAAAATGTTTATGCTTGGATAAAAATAGTACAAAAGAAATAATATCACCAGTGCTTGTGTAATTAAATAATAATAATAAATATTATATAATATAATAAACATTATATTATATTTCTGTAACTGAAATTGCATCGTGTGGTATGGTTTAATTAAATGACATTAAAATATATAAATATGTTAATATCACAGGAACTATTTTGAACAAAAGTCTGAAAATTAGCATGTAAACTATTCTTAATACTGCAATTGCTGTGTTAAAGTTTGAAATCAATCTCAGCAAAATTGTAGATTTTAGGTTTTTCACAGATCCTTATCCTTAAGCAAGAATTGTACAATAAATTAATCACTGACATCATAAGGAAAGCGAGCTTATATTTGTAATTTATGTTTATTCATCAATACTCAAACAGTTGAGGAAGAAAACGGTCATGGAAAATCGATAGAAACTGAAATAACTGGGCAAAGAGGTGCCAGGAAGTTCAAAAGGCCATGCTTAGGGTTGACATATTCTGGTCGTCTGAAATGAGGACACTTTTCTGAAAAGAAGTATTTCTCTTAAGCATTACTTAGTATGTTCCCTAGACCACTAATAAGAGTATTTGCTGATTCTAATTCTTATTTTTAATGATATCACAGGCAATGCTGAAATTAATATAATGTTACAAGTTATTTTTAAACAAAGGAAATTATTAGCTTCATCATTGTCACAGTTCATTCAGTTGGAGTATCACATGTATATTTTTCACTTGACTTGACTTGTTTGTTTGTTTTTTTTTTTTTTTTTTTAGCAAATATTTAAAGAACTTGTATGTGAAATTGAATCTAACCAGTGCTATAGGCTTAACTGAACTTACAAGAAGTCTGTTCCTTTCTTTGGTCCACTGTGACTGAATTAGGAAAAAAGTCTTTCAACGTAAGCATTATGTGCAGGGATTGCAAAAAATAATTGAACAATTTTCACTATTTCTGAGTACAATTCCACACTCCTGCAGCTCTCAACATAATCAGTACATTTCTTTGGAGAAGGCACCTGCTTCTCATAGCTGGCTGCAAAACTCATCAAATGCCTTTGTGTCCACACCTCTGTCATTCAAATATTTGATTCTTCAACATTTTCCCATGACATATCCTTATAGCACATGAATTCATTCAGTGGATGAATCCACTTTTTAAGGTACTCCAGGTAGCCTTCAGATAAATTTTGCATCTTGTCATGAAAATGTTTGACTTCCTCAACATGGCCTTCTCCTTCTAAGCAATTAAACTTATCTTTAACCTTCAGTGGAATGAAACTTTTATGCTTACATTCTTGTATGGTACAGTTAATTGACGAGAGGACATTTACATCTTCTTCATTTTCTATTTCCTTTATGTGAGAATGGAAGACACTGATCACAGACTACAGATGGTAGAGATGTACTTCACTGAATGGATCCGAAAAAAAACTTCTTCAAAACAACAGGAAGCTTATTATGTAAGAAAAAATATGACCTTAAAGCTGGATAACTTTGATAATTCTTTGACTGCTGGGGGCAATGTTAGCCAGTGGTTTTGCTGTGATAAAGCAACTGTTGGTATTCAACTTTAACAAATTCACAGAATTCTTTTAAAGATTTCACTCGAACAGTGTAAACAGAAAAATAATTGTAGATTTTGAAGATAAAGAGATTGCAAATCTAGATCCAAGAGATCAGTAACATGTTGAATACAGTTGAGAAGGGCAACCAATCCCAACTAATGAGGATTTTAGTAGCCTCTTCAGATTAAGAGACATTTTTTCCTCTTTCCTATTGATACCACCAAACATTGTTTTGCAGTTATCCTGTCCGAAGGCCATACACTTGTTCTAAAGTCCAAAACTATGTAAAGTTTCACTAGCATAATTGATTATGTTGTTTCAGTTGTTTCATTTTCTTAACTTTCAAAATTTAAGACTTTAACAACAAGTCACAATTTTGGTAGTCTAAATAATGGCAACTGAACAGAAAATAATTTTACTGCTCCATAATTGCCTGTATCTGTCGAAATATCTAAAAAGGGAATATTCTCTAATGATTTTATCACAGTTTTCATTGAATGTGGTGCCAACACGATGTTCACTATGGCTTTTTTTTTTTTTTTTTAGCACACAACACTTTAGCAGCTATTGCAAAATCAGAAAAGACACTCTTCACAGGAGTGCAACAAACTATGGCAAGTTACAAATGAAATGCAAGAGCACCTTCAGCAGCACAGACAGTCATCAAGGTTCATATTTGTTTTGACAAAGTAATTTACACATTCTTACAGTCTTGTCTGACTGCATGTGTATTTCTAGATCTCTGGTACCATAGTATGCCACGGACATGACAGTGCTGGGAATACATCAACATTCTGCTTAAGAATCTTCTCGTCCATGATAAAAAGATGGAAATCTTTTTTGAAGATCATCTGTAAACCTGCATTTTCTCTTCAGCATTTTGAAGAATTCATAACAAACCAAGATTGTGCCAGAAAAGTATTAGACAACCAAGAGAATTACATTTGTTGCAATGAACAATTCAATAACCATAACTGGCTCAAGTTTGCTAGGTTTAAAGTGCATTAACAAATAAATAGTTGAAATACATATTTTGTTTATAAATAACATTTACTCTCCTCTTGATTATTTATTTTTTATTCTGAAGCGCAATTTGTATCTGATGCATGTGTATGTGAAAAGTGGATGATAAAAAGGAACAAAACCAGAAGATAAACGAATGGAAATAAGCAGGTTAAAGACAAAAGAGAAGTCAATGCGAAACAGAAATAATGTTAATACACATGTTAACAAACCTATAAAATTTAAGAGTTGTGTTAACATACAAAAGCTAGATTCTAGCTAGTGGTCTATATGGATATAAATAATTATTACAATAAAATTATTAATTTTGCTTCAACTCAACAAATTGCAGACAAATCAGGAGTTTTCAAAATTGTTTCCACATGTCAAGTTTTACTTGCAAATTGAGGACATGCCCACAAAAATGAGGACGTATGGCAACTCTAGCCATGCTGCACAAATAAGAGAAGAAGAGAGGCAGGCCAGTAAAGGGTCAAGGCTAGGCAGGAATAATTGTCTGTATTTCACCCAAACGTAAGCTGGCTGGTAGAGTTGGGTCAAGATAAGGAAGTGGAGAAAAAAACAACATTGAGTGTTTTATAAACATCGCGGAGGAGTGTACTGCTATGCCAGGGGTCTAGCAGTAACATAGAGGTTCAGCGCACAGAAAAAAGTGACCATGATGTGGAACAGAGAGTTTATGAAGCAGAGGTAGACTGCAAGTGTTTTGGATATAGGCTAGCTTCCCAAGCTAGCAAGAAGAGGGGGGTTGTAAAATAGCGGTTTTGGAAATGTGAAGGCTTGGCTAAAGCTCTGAACTACAGGTATATTAATGAAATATTGTAAAAGGTCCAGCTGTTAGCAGAGTTGAAAGATGGCTTTATGGTCAAGAGACAATTAGTATTCAGGGTTTTGAATTTTTAAGTAAAGAGGGTAAAAGAAAAAACAAAGCAGGGAGTGTATCAGGAGGCGCATATTTGTTGGTGGGTAAGAATTGAAGAACAAAGTGAAGAAAGATCAGAAGTAAGTGGTTAAGGTGGATGTTAATTAAGGAGTGGGGATAGTTTTACAATTCTCCTAGGAGTTTTACAATCCTGATTTCTGACAACAACTAGAAAGGGAATTAAGAGGAATTAACAACAATCACCCTACAATTGAGGCTGTGTTAACAGGGATTTCAAGTCATCCTCTGTGGCCTAAGAGTAACATGCTAGCCTCCAGTTCTCAAAAATTAAGCAGTCTTTCATGCCCATTATAAAATAAAATGCTAAGAACCACAGCAGTTCAAGAGCATTATAAATAAATCTAAATTTAAGGGGATTTCAATGCAACTGGAATAAACAAGTTAAATGTATGTGCAGCATGGTAGGGAGAAGAAAAAAGTTGGATAAGACATAGCCAGAATAAAGTTGTGAATGAATAAGGTTTTAAGTTGTGGAATTTTGTGGAAACTATGAGCTGACATTTTTGATTGGATATTGGGGAGGTGATGTAACAGGAATTTACTTTTTCAAATAGTATGGGGTAAAGTGTAGTAGATTATGCAATTTTTAGTAGTTGTCTCGAGCGAATAAGTTTAATGTATCAAATATGGCTGGCATTAGTGCACATTTTTCATTGGTATTATATTGGAGGGTAGAAAAGCATGTTAGTGACATGAATATAAGGAAGGATGAATATCGGTAAAAGAACAGAAAGCTACAAGTGAAGAACTAGAAGAAGTGAGGATTTTTGTGACAAGTTGGATTCAACAATGGGTAGATAGGGCATATATACTACAGAGGGGGGAAAGTGATGTAACAAGTGAGTCATATGAATTAAAACATTAATGGGAATGCACAGTGAAGTAACTAATCAGTGGCTTTTGCCACCAAAACATGTCCGAAGTAAGTTGCTTTATTTCAAGAGTGAAGTTTGAGTGTAATCTATGTTTTTACTCCTATTGGAGTCATATGAGTTTAAATTAAAATGGGCTGGTAGAAATATGAAGATGAGAAATAAGAGATTGAAGAAACTTGGTGATAAATGGTTTGATCACTGTAGAGGGATGAACAGAATGATATGGAATGCATGATTGGATGGAGAAAAGGGATATCATAAATGTTTGAAGGAGAGGTACAGGTTGTTGCTGGAGCCAAGGAATCAGGAATGGGGGAGAGCAAGGGTCTTAGAAATTGAGGAGATAAGATTTGTGGGAGTGCAACAGACAGGAAAAGTTATTTGAGAGTGTACTAAAAAGAGACAAATTAATTATTTATTTATTTATGCTAAGCTTTATACAGGTGAATATGACCGGTGTTCAGCCCTGGCTCTTTACCGGTCATACTCATATTTTACAAGTTTATTAATTCTAGTTTATTACACCATTTTGTTTATTTACTGTCCATATCCATTTATTTTTCACTTTGCATAAGAATTGTCCACTTTTCTTACTATCTTTTTGAAACATTTCAACTACTGCTACATTTCTATCTATTTTAAACCATTTCTTATTAATATACTTTTTTCTCCAAATTTCAGTCCCTTTACATTTAAATGAAATGTGTTCCATATCTTCATTTCCGCCACATATAGGACATTGATTTTGTGGAATACCTTGCCTTAAACCTTTTAATCTCCATACTCCTGCTTTCAGCCATGCAATACCTTCTCGCTCCTCTTTATTTGTCACATCAATGTACTTTGCCCTTCCCCATGAGACTTTCATTGGTATATAGAAAACTAAAGATCTCTTGTCAGTTATTTCACTAAATATTTTTTGTATTTCTATATCCTCAAATCTTTTCCTTGCCAACTTCCAGAAGTTATTCACATTATTTTCTCTTCTTCTCCACATTTCCCCATAGCCACTACTTTCCAGGTTATTTCTGAGACAGTCTACCCATCCCTTGTTCTTTAAACTTTTCTCTTGATATACTAAACACTGCTTTAACAAATTCCTTTCTTCCAATTTCAATATTCTATGCCAAAATTTCAATGCCCTTTCCATAATCTTTCCCTTACTTGCCACTCCACCCAGCTCTATTTGTGCTACCTGCCTAACAGTTGCATTTGGTACCCCAAGTATTTCTTTGCAAAATTTCCTATGCACCTCATCTATGACTTCCCATCCTCCTTCTAATCCCCATACTTCTATCCATATAGCATTTTTGCCTCAACCACCATATTGAACACTTTTTCTAACCATCTAATATTTATATTAGGTGCTTTGTATTTGCAACTTCTAATAGCTGATAAAGCTCCTTTTCCTTTTGCCAATGCAAATTTCTTTTGTTTTTCCCGATTGCCACCACTATCAATTTTAACTCCTAGATAAATACATTCTCTCACTACCCTGTACTCTTTTTCATTCTCATTCTTCCATTTTTCATACTTGCTCAATTTCCCCCCTTTTCTGAACACTACAATCTGTGTCTTGTCCTGGTTCACTTTTAAACTCCACTCTTTACAGTAATTATTTAATGCTTGCAAGGATTGTTTCAAGCCATTCACTGTAATTGCACCTATACTAGATCATCTGCAAACAGTAATCCTGGAATCTGAATATTATTAATTACTGGCATCGAGTTATTATTTCTCGCAATTTCTTTTAATACATCATCTATATATAAATTGAATAGGACTGGACTTAACTTGCATCTCTGTCTAAGGCCTTTCTCTTGTTGGATTTCTCTTGTTACAACCCCTTCCTCCACTCTTATACAAAAAGTATTTTCCTTATATAATGCTCTAAGGGTGTCCACTATTTGTTTACTCACTCCTTTAGTCAACAACTTATGCCACAGCAATTGAAGCTCTATCCTATCGTATGCTTTCTCTAAATCCACAAAAGCCATATATAACTTTCCTCTTTTGTCTTTCAAGTATTTATCTACCAGTGTTTTTATAATAAATAAATTATCAACTGTCCTCCCTTTTCTAAAGCCCATCTGAAGTTCCAAGAGGATATTATATTCTTCAACCCATGTTTGTATCCTGCTTGCCATAATACCAGTAAAAATTTTTCCTACATTTGATAATGATGTAATGCCTCTATAGTTGTTTGGTTTGTCAACACTACCCTTGCCTATGTATATTGGATGTATGATTGCTTTCCTCCACTTATCTGGTATATAACCCTTCACATTAATTGTGTTAAATAAATCTACTAAAACCTTAACTATGTTTATTTCAGTGCACCATTCCTTAAGGAACTCTGTCGGGATTCCATCTATTCCCGTTGCTTTATTTTATTTCTCTTCATTATTTTCACCTGTTGAATTATTTCTTCACTTCTTATTATATCATCGAGTATATCTACATAGTTATTACCTATTTCCCAATTTCCTATCTCATTTTGACTCTTTTTCACCCCATACAAATTTTTAAAATATTCCATCCATTTTCCTGGTTTTATACTTGGCTTTGTTACATATTTATTATACATTGACTTCATAACCTTCCATATCTCATTTGCATTATTTTCATTTAGGATTCGTATCAAATTACTTTCATATTTTTTCATCCAGCTTGTTTTCTTTTGTTCCAGTAATGAATTATATAAATCCCTCCTTTGCATATACTCTTTCTTTAATTCTATGTATCCTAATTCCCTCCACTTTATGAGCAGCTGTTTGACTTGTCTTTTAGTTACTCTACATTCTTTATCAAACCAGCCCTCATCTCTTTTGTAAACCTTCTTTCTCATTTTCATTTCCTCCCCAGCCCTTAGCATAATGATATTTAAGATATCCATAGCACTTTCAATTTCTTGATCCTTTATCATAAAACTTATTCCACACTGACATATCTGGCTATAATTAGAGTTTAGTGTCTGCCTAAATTTATTGCAATACTCTTCCTTCCATTTGTATCTACTGTATTCTTGTATGTTACACTTTTCCTCCCTTAAATTATAGACTATTTGCTCTGTGTGTGTTTTTATGTCTACTATCAATGGAAAATGTCCACTGTTGGAACTTAAATTTAGTACCTTAAAATTACTTAAAATATACCCCATATTAATTGGCCATAATACATAATCAATCACACTTTGACCATTATTACTAACATACGTATATTCTCCATTCACATCTTCTCTATATTTCCCATTCAAAATATCAAAGACATTCAATTCACAGAATTCTATAAATTTCATATACTCTTTATCAGCTGTCTTATCTTTGCTGTATCTAATCTTCTCAGGTTTCTCTCATCCAGCTATTCCCTCCAATATCATTTTCGCCAATCCTAATGTTAAAGTCTCCCATTAAAATAATCTCAGAATTACCATATCTCTCCTTTAAATTTTCTATTTCTATCTCTAGGTGTTTAAGGAGGTCCAGATTATGAAAGCGTGAAGGAAGAGGAGGATTGTATACTATACCTATACATATAACATTTTCAACTATTTGTTTCTCCTCTAATACAATCCATAGTATTTCTTTTCTCCTTGACCAAGTTTCTTTAACTCCTTTACTTAACGTCTTCTTTACAAAAAAGCCTATGCCTCCAGATGCCCTCCCCTTTCTTGCTACCTTATCTCCTTTTATCCCCACAAAATCAAAATCCTTTACGTAAACCTGGTCCTCTTTTAACCATGTTTCAGCTACCGCGAGATAATCAAGTTTCGTCAATAATTGATTTAAACTCCCCGCATATATTTTGTTTTTAACTCCCTCACAATTCAAGAATCCAAGCCTCCTTATATCCTCCTTTCCCTATTGTGAGCCTGATCTAAATTTAAATGTTTCTAGTGTTCTTTTGCTCCTTAATTGTATCCCTTCTCCAGAAGGAATCGCTTTATTTCTGTCTATAACTAGAATGCTGCCATGTTCGGATGATATAATGCTGTCTTCTTCCCCTTCTGTATTCTCCCCACTACTCTGTTGCCACGCCTTCTTTCCCTTCAAAGCCAAATTACGTGCTGCTATTACTTCCCCTCTTCTCGGTGACACTATTTTCTTGGGTGACGTCACTCCGGTGGCTCCTCCTCCTGTTGCTTCCTCTGTTGACGTCATTACTTCGTCAGCTGTTACTTTCTCATAAGGATGTTGGATGATGTCCTATCTGCATATGCCGTTCTCATATCCAAGCTGACAGGCGGATTTCGGTTCAAACACACACTTTCCCCGTCTTCAACCACATCCATTCCTTTTTGCTTGGATTTTGATCTTCCTGTTGTACTTCCTAAAGTTGGCGTTGACATCTGCTGAGTAATTTCCTCTGTGCCTGATTGGGGTTCTCTTAGCTCCTTCTTGTCCAGATGCGATGTCTTTTCTCCATCAATCCACAATTGGAAATTTCTAATATAAGCTCTTCTTCCCTGGGCTCTTGCTTCTTTCATTTTTTGTACCAAATTTCTTTGCAGAGCTCTCTTCTTAGGCGATAAATCTTTATTAATAAAAATGTCTGTTCCTTTTAATTTCTTGGCTCTTTTAAGTACTTCATGTACTAATTGGGCTGTTGCAAATTTCACTATAATTGCTCTCTTGCCAAGTTGTCTTCCAACTCGATAAGCTTCTATAATTTCCCATCTATACAATTCCAAATCCAGCTTTTCCTTCGTTATTTCTAATATTTCTTCTGCTGGCCATTTATACCTTGTTTCCTTAACTCCTATGAACACTAAATTAAATCTTCTCTCCCTTTCTTCCAATCTTTCCATTCTTTCCTTAACCATTTCAACTTCCCTTCTTGCTTCCTGCACCTCAACTCTAACATCTTCTTTGATATCTGTTGCCATCTTTTCCAATTGTTTACCTATTCGTTGTTCCATGCCTTCTATTTTGTTCATTTTCTCAGTCAGGTTTTCCAGCATTGTTATTATATCTGCAGGGCCGGGGTTTACCTCAATTCCTCCAATCACTAACAACAAAGTTATAACAATTGCTAAAACCAATATGTTTGTCATCTTCTCTCCAAAACTGTTTTTACTATTCACCAATTTTACTTTTCTAAACTGTCCAATTCTTGCTCTATACACTGTAATGTCCACTCCCATCGTGACTTAGATCCTTCTTCCTTCACCACAGGAGCACCTCTCAAAACACAACCTTCCTCTATCACTGCTGGCTTAGCACTCCATGGAGACAAATTAAACACTGATATTATTTCAAATAACTGGGTTGTATACTTCCAGAGTTTGTTTAAAAGGGAGGGGAATGAAATAAGTGGATGGAGGATGGTATTAGCTAATACGTATATGAAGAAAGGCATAGACAGACCATTTGAGGCAGAGGAGGTATTGATGCAATTTCAGAAATTCAAGAGAAAGAAATCAATTGGAATTGCTGGGTTGTCCATTCAATTTTCGATACTTTGGTGTAGGGATCTACAGAGGAATATCATTAGTGGACAATATCCAATGTGGACAATATTTTTACAGATGTGCTGGCAGAAAGAATACAGGATTGGGTAGAAAGATAATTGATACTGGTGAGTGATACCTTGATAGATAAACACTTAGCAAGGAAAAGGGATAAATTGTATGCAATTTTTGTTGATTTGAAGAACGCTTATGATAGGGTCATAAGGAATAATTTAGTATAAACTATGTGTAAAGTCTTAAGTAAAGAATGATTGAATTGTTGAAAGAGTTGTATCACCAAAATATTTTGTGGAAGATGTGGAAGGAATAAAGTGACAAAGGAAGTTGTGTAAGAAAGAGGTCCAAGACAAGGATGCGAGTTCAAATCTATGGGAAATTATAGTGTCAGAATGGAAACACATTTCAATTGTGTTTTTTTTTTTTGTGCTTGACTGGCTTCACGGGTCATTTGTACTCATTCTGAGAAGAGGCCAATTGGTTCATGGTATAATGTGTTCGTTAACAATGCTGTCAATTGCCAGGAATATTCCAGCACCACCAGTGAATTGGAATTTCTTTTTACAGGAGTCCTTTTACATGCCAGTAAATCTACTGATATGGGATTGTCACTTTTGTTACACTTAAAAACCATTGGTCTGAGCTAAATTTGAACCCGTGATCTTGGGATCAGAAAGCTAGCACCTAATCAACTGAGCCATCTGATGGACTTGGTTCGTGGCATTGGTTTTTGTTGTTGTGGGAAGTGATGTAGCTGATTAAGTGGTGAACATTCAAAATTAATTAAATCATATATTCAAACAAGGAATTTAATATTGTGAAGGTATTCATTAATTATTAAATCATGTTTGTGTGTTACAATTACAATCTTTTCCCAATTCTGCTATGTATTCTGGTAGGTTTAGTAATGTTATGTTCAGTGTGACATTATGGTTCGTTGTCAAGAAGTGGTGTGCAACTGCAGATTTATCTTTCTGTGTTTGATGTGTCTCAAGTGCTTCTTTAACCTGGTTTCCATTTTGTTTAGTTTGCCTATATAAATTTTGTCTAACCCGAGCAGTTGATTTGATGAACTTGTGCTCTTTTGTTTGCTCTCTTGACCATGTTGTTGCAAAGTAATTTTTCCAAACTGATTTATCCTGTGGAGCTAAGCAAATATTATGTTCCTTGAAAATGTTAAATTTGTAATGAGAATTTAGGTGGAATGTAAATTTTCTGAAGTTCATTTTGTTGAGTAAGTTTACTGGTATCCTCAGAATTTTATATTTGCTATTTTCTTGTTGAAGATATGTTTGGAGAAATAATTGTTTGTTGCTGTGTCGACTATGTGCTGGTATTCTTGTTTGTACTCTTCTTCTATTTAGGGAGTGTTCACTAATCTGAGAGTTTAGGACAGCATGTTTGTTGAAACTATTGTTTTTATGTAGTTTACCAAATGTTTAAACTGTTGATATCAAAACTGATATTATTTTGAAATCTAACAAATTTTAAATCCAAGAATGGTAATGTGCCTTCATTTTCTACTTCCATTGTAAATTGTAGAGCTCTGTTCTATGAAAGAACATCACTCCACTACTCGATGTCAGCAGAAACCACCACCACTACATAACAGACACCAACACTAGGAACAGTTGGTCTCTTCTAAGGATGAAAACTAATAGCACCTGAAACCAGTCAAGCATAATAAACGTAAGTAATGTATGTCTTTCCATTCCAGATCTATAATTTCCCGTAAATTTGAGTCCAGTTTTATTTAATTTATCATTGACATTTTGGAAGAGGTAAAGTCGGTGGAGGTCCATATGCCAGTGATTAATTACTTAGAAATGCCAATCTTGTTTGCAGATGTCTTGATGGTGGGATCAATTAACACTACGAAACTGTCTCTGCAGTTGAGTTCTGGCTTCACATCCAAAAGTCTTGGGTTCGATTCCCAACTGGGGCAAGCAATTTTCCTTTAATCCCTATCCCCCACAGAGTCTGAAAGTATGTATGTGTATGTGTGTATTGAATAGTATAAAACTGAAAAATCAAGTTAAGAAACCCTAAAGTTCAGTGAGCAAAACACCAGCACAAGTTTCTCACATCAAAGCCTCCAATATGACCATAGAAGTTAAAGGGGGTTACACAAATGAAATAATAAAAAGAGTACAATGTTTAAAATTGGACACAAGTGCAATCAAACAATTATGCAATAAATGGGGGCAGAAAATTCATTTAGAAGAAACCAAAATTACTGTGTTCAAGAAAGGATTGAAATTAAGGAAGAAAAGTGGTTTGGTTAGGGTGGAGAAATACAAATTGTTAGGAAATTTATATTTAGCAGTGAGGCAAAGGAAAGTGGGATAGGTATATAAGAAGTGCTGTGGTAAAGGGAAGATTGACTATGGATCACAGATATAAAGAGAGCAGAAAGGATGTGCCCTATTCTTATGCATTGTGTTTGATGAAGCATGTTTTTGCCAAGCTGCAATTTTTAGACACTACACTTTTAAGATGAGTACACCTTGTGTGGGTTAAATGTGCAATTAAGCAGAAAATTGAGTGTAAGTTTTAAACCAGTATAATGGTCAGTATGTGTGTGGTATTTGGTTATAGTTTCTCAAATAGCAGAAGCATAAACAAGGAAATTAAATGTGTTTCAATATAAAGGTTAGTGTACTTATTTAAGTGATTTTTGGTGGTATACTCAGTGAAACATGTTATACATTTTCAACTATCACATTTATTAAAACTTTACTTGTCTCAAACTTCTGAGTTATTTAATTAGAATGATTCTGTATTGAAAAGCAGCCAAAATTGTCAACCTACTCTGATTTATAAGAAACCTCTTGCGGATTTGCCCATTTAGCAGCTTATGTGCTTATGATACCAGAACCGTAGGGGGCATATTCCTCAGACTCAGAATTTATGCATGCAGTCCAGAGTGAGTCATTAAAATCTTTGGGATAACGTCTGATACCTGTCACCCTTTTTTGATGTGTACTTATTAATAAGTTTATGTAGTGGAATTAATGACTGTGGGCATGAGAGACAAACAATAAAGGTTTGTCAAAATCTGATATTTTGCCCTTCTTCAACTTTAGACCAAGAAATTAGAACAAAATTAAGTTATGACCTTGCAGCGATGCTCACTGCAATAATATCAATTTAACAATAATAATTCTGACAGGCCCAAAAATGTGATTGTATGAAATATTCCTTCAACTAGAGACCTTTCCCCTTCCATTGTCCTTTGTTTTTTACTTAAAAAACTTGGAAAACAATTAATTTGACGGATGTTGCATAAGGTATATATGGTAGTGTGTAGTATTACAAAATGGTAGCTGGACACAAAACGTGCTTCAGCCCTGTGCTCTGGATGTAGTAAGGAGATGTTTGTATTTAGCACCAACAATGTGTGTAGAAAGGTTGAGAGAGTTATTAAGTATTGATTGATTCTGAGTGCATATGTGGAGCAGAAATTTGGGGGAATTAAGGGAGGGTAGAAAAGATTGAATTACCGTATTCACATGAATACAAGACGACCCTCATTTTCCAGAACTTAATTTCGGAATTTTGCATATTAGCTATATAAACAGAAGACATAATTTTTAAATTAAAAATAAAATTTTACTGTATATTTTGAATGAACTAAGATATGCTTAAGGCTGATTCATTTTTTTTTACTTAATTTGAATTTGTGCAGAAATTCATATGGTGGGTAGGAATGAAGGAGAAAATAGAATGGAAAATAATGCAGTGGTATGTGTGCGTTCAGAGAAAAAACACTATTGTAAAAGTTTTATGTTAGTTAATTATTCGAATTCCCATGGAAATACATGTTTTGAGCAGGAGAGATGGAGCAGGGAATACGGAAATGTACCAGCAAGCACACAGTGAGAGAGCGTGACAATGGCAGCAGTGGCAACACCAAAGCTGTAACGACAATGATGAATACAATTTTCTATTGAGAGAACATACCAAATATTGAATTGAGTTTTTTAATTTGCACATTGTGAGCGGGAGAGAGACGGAGATCAGAAATGTATGTCTGCACTGGGCGGTGACGGCAACAGCAGCTTAGCTGTAAAAACGGTTGTGGATACCACTTTCTATTAAGACAACATACTTAATTGTGGAGTTTTAGCTAAATCAAATTTGTTTGTAAACTCATGTTATGGACTGCAGGTGAACCAAAATATATAGTATATGTGCGGGAAGAGCACAGCTAAATCTCTTCTCTTTCTGCTTGACCTTGGCTCCAAATACAACATGTGCAACCACCAATGTGAGAAGAAGTCTCCTATTTTTATTTTAGTCTTGGAGAGAAATATATTTTTCTAATGAGAATGCTTATAGGACTGTTAACAGCCAACTTTTCAGCACAAAAGGAAGCACACATAATCTGCTATATATGTCAGACATGTGACAGACCATAGCACTAATCTTTTCATTTCCCTCAGGGTTCACCACTACAGTACTCACAAAGTTTGAAACTTACTTTTCTCCACATGCTATTTGGAAAATTTATATTGTGAATGCAAGACAAATTTCAAAATTAATATTTTGGAAAAAAATTGTCTTGCATTTTAATGAATATGGTAAGTGTTGAAAACATTTTGCAGGTTAAATTTAGAAGTCCACAGTGTACAGTTAATGCCAAAATTAAGGAGAGTTAAGACTGGTTCATAATAACCTGAGAATGGCAACCAGAACAAAACCAAGAACGGGAAGCCATATGGACACTAGATTTTGATTCACAAAATCCTGGTAATGAGAATGGGAATGCATTTTATTCTTCTTTTCCTTGTCAATTTTATGCATTGCAACTTCACTTTTTTTAATGACCAATGACATTTTATCTTTCTCCAATTCAGCCAACATAATGTAGGTTATCCAACTTTATAATTTGAAAGAATTGTGACTAAAGTGAGCTCTAGCGGCTGTTTTGAGTCATGGCTACCTCTACATCACTGAGTCTAATAATGAACAACATGCATTTAACGTACCATGTCCGTTAATAAAAACGAGAAACTTAAAATTTGACCATTCCCAGGGTTTGGGAAGGCTTCCCATCAATTGTGAATGCTTCCATTCAAATACAATTATTTCAACATTCCCTTTCTCATCCCGGTTATCATTACCATTTGTTGTGAACCCAGCCTTTAGTGTTAGAGATCAGATAGTTGAAAGGGTTCTCAAGTAATTATTTCACATCAGTAATTGTCAGATGCAGAAATTCTGAAAGTATGTTTAAGGTTTTAAGTAAATAGAATATAAACTAATTTACGGTTAGAAAGATTGAGCTGCAACTGATCAGGAATGCTTTAGGAAATGTATGGTGCAGATTTGATGATCCTAATAGAGGATTTTGGGGAGAAGCGAGATAAAGTTGGTTAGACACAGGTTATGCACATAGATGAGAAGTAAAACACCATTGCAATGGTATAATGAGGTAAAGGAAGTTGTAGGAAAGGAAGTGTATCCTAAAGTTTGAAATAATAATGAGAGAGCAGGGATTGCTTGGTTTTAACTTGGGATGAGAGTTGGAGTGATCCAGGCCTGTGTGCAAATGTGTGGAGGAGGAAGATGAACTGCTCATAATGTTTCAACATAAGGGCACAAATGAATAGAAAATAAGGTTGATTAAACAGAGCTAGAAAACATTTATGAAAACACCCCAACAAGTAAATCTACTTTAAGGGGCTATATACAACTGAGATGCAGTATGTACATTAATAAGAATCATAAATCATATATAATTATACAATATAGAAAATAACGAAAATGTTAAATAATGAGCTATAAAAATGTTGGAAAGGTAAGTACAAAATACAAACTAATAATAATAATAATAATAATAATAATAATAATAATAATAATAATAATAATAATAATAATAACAATAATAATAATAATAATAATAATAATAATAATAATAATAATAATAATAACAATAACAACAGCAACAACAACACAAAACTCTTATTTGTTTCACTAATTTTAATTTGAATCAATTTTTTTAAAGTTTTATTCTGAAAATTAAAGACATTCTTTATGGTCCTTCATTATATATTTTAATTAAGAAATGTTTAAAACCTTTTGTTTTGTAAGTTACACTTTCAGAATGGTTAAAATAAATGTTTTATTTCTAAGGTGTGTTGTAATGATGTATTTCTTTATTTCTACTACAGTATTACTTTGCATTTACATTCTCGGCATTTGTATTTTCCCATTGTTTACGATCCTTTTTGTTTATCCCCTTAGATTGCCTATGTTCACAGTGTATTAAAATTCTCAAGTTTACATCTATGAAAGTTCACATTTCCCACCATCTACATCGTGCTGGGCACTTCAAGCAGGAAAAAATCAGAAGTAAAGCAGCATGTCAACTAATCAGAAACATTTAAGAAATCAGGGCATCTCCTCACTGCCTGCTATGTGATGAAGTAATCACTCACGCTTTGCAATCTGCAGACTGCAGCACTGGGTTACCATGCATTCTTTGCAAAGGAAGCTAAGTTGCTGTTTGACAATTCGGCATGTGTCTTACCAAAGATTTTCATTACATGTTTACCATTTTTGTTGTTGCAGTTGTTAAAGTTATTGTTGGTGATTTGTTATGTTTATTTTTTACATTTTTCTTGTTGATTTTATTTCTTGTTATCCAGGTTGAGCAGCCACTTATTTGTAGCGATATCTTTATTGTTTTAATTTGTTTTTTTGTTAATCCTTCTTTGTTATTCTTTTATATTTAGAGTTTACATTTTGTGTTGATCATGAATAAAAATAAGGAAAAAAGACTTTCACTATTGAAGAGAAGCTTCAGATTTCGGAGGACGTAGATGCATACCAGGGAACGTGTGTTTCACCTGCACATGAATTGCAGCTTCCTGTGCCTACGTCTAATATGATGGTAAAAAGCAGTACAACAATAATATCCAGTGCTTCAGACTTTGGACCAAACTCCAAGAAGTAAAAATATGCAACATATTCAAAATATGAAGAATTGGATGAAACAGTGAAGTGCTTTTAAGAGAAAATGCTCTAAGTGGCAAACATTCTAGGCATTGAGCATTTTAGTATGTCCAATGGTTGGATCGACCACTTCAAGAAGAGATACAATGAATTGTATAAAACAGTATGTGGACAATCAAATGCAGTGAATAATGTGGAAGAGTGGATTGGTGGAAAACTGCTGGAGTTGACCAGGAAATACAAACCTGGCTGGACAAATGGTATGAAGACATCATTTTCACCTGGAATTTTCAAGTTAAATAGGTTGTGTTTATTGATGTGTAACATTTTCCCAAATGGAGAGTTGTATTGGTTTCCTAAGGGTTTTTATCCATTTGGGTTTCTCTTTCAACTGATGATTTGTGGACCAAAACTGGTCTGGCAATGTTGATTTTTTAGTTTATACCTCATGTTTCTCATATGCTCTTTAAACCTATGTCTATGTTCCTCTGTGTCTTGGCTACGCATAACTTACTGCAGTCTTCAAATCCAATTTCATAGATCTCTGGGGTCTTTTTCTGTTGGAATTTTGTCTTTTGTATTGGTCCTAAGAATGTGTTTTAAGCATTCTTATTTACTGGGGTTAAGGTTATGCCTTGTTCTTTGAATATACACAATAATAATAATATTGGCGGTGGCGGTGGCGGTGGTGGTGGAGGGTGGTGGTGGAGGGTGGTGGTGGTGGTGGTGGTGGTGGCAGTGGCGGTGGTGGTGTGTGGTGGTGGTGGCGGTGGTGGTGTGTGGTGGTGGTGGCGGTGGTGTGTGGTGGTGTGTGGTGGTGGTGGTGTGTGGTGGTGGTGTGTGGTAATAGTAGTAAGTGGTAGTAGTAGTAGTAATAATAATAATAATAATAATAATAATAATAATAATAAAACAACCTATTAAACTTTGAAATCCTGGGTGAAAATGACCTCATTGCACAGTACACAGTACAGCCAGGAAAATGCCATCCATCAATCATAGGAGGAAACACAGTAGTGAACCTGGTTGAAAATGGAGACAATAGTTTCCGAAACATGTCTCAGTAAGTTCTGGTTATATGAGTGAAGTAGAGTAAGAACCATCCCAGTTCTGCATATAAAGAAGATCTTTTTGTTAACTTTGCACTCTCCAAAGATGTGTATGTGCAGTTAGTTTCTTCCTGGCAACTACATTGTAAACTACAGCCGATGGACATGGGAGGCTATTCACACCTTTAAGGCTCTTACAGAAAGAACTTAGTTCAGTGAATTTTGTGCTCAATGGAAGCTGAAAAGGATTAAACATCCTTCAAGATAAAATTTTGGATGCACTCAAGACTAATTTTTTATAGCCAGATTTTTTAAGGCTTGAAGCAGTCTACAATATCCAACTGCTTCTTGAAAGCAGGGTTTTTTAAGAGCAGCACCAATTCTCAGCTGCCAGCAGAGGAGGAGGAGGACTGTTTCCTGCTACATGGAAAATATTGCAGCCAAACTACACCTTACAAGAATTTCTTCAGGTGAATGAAGCTGTAATAACTTGAGAGCAAAGAGATGTGGATTAATTACTTTTTGAACAAATGGCAACCAGGTTCATCAGAGATGAAGGAGAGGAAGAAGAACAAAATGAAGTAATGCCAAACAATGCTGAGGCAGTTTAAGTGTGTGCAGATAACTATTATCTGTTGAGGAAATAAGTTGTACCAAACTTGAAAGACAAATGGAAGATGTAAGAAATAAGAGGTGCAAACAGAAATCAATTTTGGACTATTTTGGTATGAACTTTTTACTTCTTTCATCTGATGCATTTAAATATTATTTCTACACAGTTATTAACATTCAAATGTTTCATGAAGAGTAAAAAAGTCAATAAGTATTGCCTGCTATTCTTTTTTTTTTTTTCACCTGAACTAAGCAAGTTATGTGAGCAATCTGAATTTGGTGCAATCCTTAAAACTTCTTCTCCACTAACTGCAATAGTAACTTCATATGTCAACTGAATGCAGCACTGCTTCCTGTTGCAAATGACTGACAGTTGTATTAGACAGTGTTCTGTCAATGAATTCTTGATTGTGGAAGGTGAAATGCCCAAAGGCAGGTCCCCATAGCCGCGCTGGCTAAAACGTCTCGCTTTGGTACTTCGTGGCAGGGGATCATGGGTTCGAGCCCCGCCATTGGGCATGGATGTTATATGTTTGTGCAATGTGTATATGTTTGTAAAAGAAACAGTAAAACCAGTAAAACCAGTAATCAGTAAAACTTACGGGGGGAAATGTAAATAGGGATACAGTACCGGAGTCCTGATCAGACTGTGTTACTGTTTTTTTTAAAAAAAAAAAAAAAAAAAAAAGGCTCACAAAGGTGTAAGGTGATGCAGCAATGGATGTCAGCACAGTTAGAGGATGGAGGATGGGTTTGTCGCTATAACGAAGCTGATAGGCCAATACTGTTGGCTGATGGACAGCGGAGCAGCAGATCCATGATTGCAGTGACTCCATGCAATATGAATGAGATCATTCGAGCTGACTACAGGATAAAAACAGATAAATTGTGTCACATTAAGTAACTCAGTAAGGGTAGTGTAATGATGATTATTCAAGAACTGGGGTACTCAAAAGTGTCTTCATCGTGGACACCCTGAATGTTAACCAAGCAAAATAGGGAGATACGAAAAATAATAGCCTCATAACATTTGCAGAGGGAGAGGAGTTCCTGGACAAAATTGTGATTGAAGGCAAAACGTGGGTTCATTTTTTGAACCAGAATCAAAGAGACATTTCATGGAATGGCATCTCACAACTTCACCGAGGAAGAAAAAATTCAAAATTGTGCCATCAGCAGAGAAAATTATGGCTACTGTGTTTTGGAATGCAGAGGATGTGATTCTGGCTGATTTTTGGAGCATGGATGCACAATAAATTCTATGCAATATGTCAGCACACTCAAAAAGCTAAAAACACATCTTCAGCAAGTTTGCCAAACAAAAACCATGGCAGATGTTCTGCTTTTGCATGTCAAGTTACACACCAGTCATCGCACTACTGAAGCGATTGCAAACATTGGATGGGAAGTCTTGTCTCATCCCCCATTCAGCCCTTACCTAGCACCATTAGACTTCCATCTGTTTGACTGCTGAAGGAAGTTCATTGCAGATTCACTTTCCAGATGCGGAGGTCATGAAAAAATCTGTTTGTCAATGACTTTGGAAGAATTTACCACACAGGAATACATGCCCTCATTAAAAGGTGAAAGGAAGTGACAATTTAATCCTCAATGTTGTGGCTTCCATGCTGTGTAATAAATATTTCATTTTCTTGCAAATTAAGAGAGAAAAAAATAGAAGGCATTACATATTAAGTAATATGCAGGAAACCAGGATAAGAACCTTTCAGAATCTATCAAATCAACATGTTATTTAAAATTATTTGTAATGAAATATAGATATGTTAAAGTTGACTGGAATCAAGTAAAATCTTACTTTGTAAGCTTTCTGACATACAAGGATCACTATTCAACACTATTGATATGGTACACAGTACTTTTAACTACCTCTCTCCTTGCCAGTGAATAAGCAGAATTACATAGACAGAGTAGTGTCAGCTATTAATTGACACCGATATTTGAGGTAAGTACTAGCAATAAGAAAAAAAAAAAAACACTATAACAATAATATGCATTCGGAAAATTGATATATCTTTCATAATTCATGTAAGTGGTTTCCCACAATTTACACCACTATTCCTTTGGTCCCTTGAAAAGTGTAAAAGAGGGGTAATACTATATAATGTTGCTTTGAATTTGTTAAGTGCAGCTTTAAATATATAAACAACAGCATTAAATTTAATTATTAATTTACAACGTAATATTTTATATTTATGAAATAGTTTTAGCAGAAGTTAAATAATGAACTGCTAATAAATTACTAATGGCTTTGTTCTGAGGTACTTTTAATGATTTCAAATCTGCTTTTATGATGATCCAGCTTGAAGGTGCACTAGTAACTTGCAACTCAGAGGGTCTACTTGCAACACAAAATATGGTGCAGCATTGAGGATAAGCTATGTCCTCACTGATTCAAGTATTGGAAAAAACTTGGCAGGGCACAAGTATTATGGAATGACCTTTGCCCAGTGATGTATTGGCTACCACACTCCCCCTCCAGCTCTGTTTCAAGTTCAGTATGCCCATATATTCTTATGAATAAAGTTAGAACAGCCTGAAACAAGTCATATGGGAATGTATTAGAGAAAAGATTGGTAAGAATCCTTTAAACTGAAAAAATATCCCTATAATAGTACCAATTTTACATATTTTCTAATGTGTATTTTCCAACTTAAATTTTCAATCTAGTTAAACCTAAGAATTTTGTGGGTGTACTTGCATAATGGGATTACTGTTAAAGACTGACTGGAAATATTAATAACTGGGTTAAGTTTATGAAACAATATATATGCCATTTTTTAAAAATTAAAGATAATTTTTTTTTGTGCTAACCATTTACATAAAGTTTCTATATTGATATTCATATTTTTGTATAATTCCTCATAAGTGTATCTAATCCAGATAATGGCCACAGCCAAAAGAGATAGCAATCAATGTATTGAATTTAGCACTGTAATACAAGATGCGTCCGGAAAGTACCAGCTTGGAAAAAAAGGCATAAAATATTTCTTTTTTAACAATAACATTTATTTGTATATGAAAGAGCATCCTTTAATCTGTTTTTGACATAGTTACACCATTGTTCAGGCTTTGTCATAGCAGGGAATGAACTTTTGTATGCTCTCTTTAAATAAAGCTGCTGCCAGAGAAGATAGTCACTGCTGAACATTGTTTTGTGGAAACACATCACAAAGCATTCTTATTGTGAACCATCTGTTTTCATGAACTGCCTCATTCAATTATTCAACCAAACCATCAGTGACAACACAAGGCTACCCAAAATGTGCTTCGTCATCAACATTGGTCACTGAATTGCCTAACCTACTTCCTCACCATTCCATCTATTATTACATTTTCAACGTAATTCTCTACAAGTTAACGATGAACTTCAACTGAGTTACTATTCCTTGCATTCAAAAATGTATTATGGAATACACTTCAAAGTTGCAAGATCACAAATTGTCTTAAACATTTTGAACAATCACTAATAATTATAAACAAAACACAATCTGCTGTAATGGCATCAACAGACAGACAGTGAACAGAGAGATAAGTGTGCAAGTGCGGAACTGTGACTACTTACTTTCTGGATATGCCTCATAAATAAATACCAGATGCTACTTAAATGACCACTATTACTTTCAGTTGCTATCACAGTGGTAGCAGCTTTGGTGTGGATTTTGCATGTTTTCATTAAAGGAAAAATGTAATTAGCACTTCTTATGCAAATGAAGTACTCACTGTATATGCTGGTAGAGTTAGCAAGGCACCATAACCGAAACTTGCTATCATCTCCTGTAGTTGCTGCCAAGTACTGATGATCCATGCTTGGTTGAAACTCCAATGCAAGCACATTGCTTTTGTGTGGCATTTCCACTACAGTATTCAAGCAAAACCTGAAAAATTCAATCACATTAAGGGAGTTTTTAATTTAATTAAGTTGATTTATACCCAAGAGAATTTACTTATACAGGTCATTTATTTCATCTTTTCAAGTTACAAGCTTCATTCATATATACACTCTGCCAAGAAATTACTGGGAATTGATCATTTAAAAATCCTGTTTAAAAGAGGATTCAAAATTATTGTTGTCGCTAAGTTGGTACAACTTTCCTCTATACCCACACGGAGTTTGATCGTCATCTGTCATCTAGTTTGTTTACAGTACGCCATTTTGTTAGTTCATCTCAAAGGTGATTTGCGATTTTACGATGGATACAAATATTGAACAAAGAATCTGTCTCAAATTTTGCATTGCAAATGGCATTTCGAGTGCCAAATCGCTGAAAATGTTACAGAGGGCTTATGGTGAATCGACTTCATCAAAAACACGTGCATATGAGCGGTAGAGTGCATTCAAAAGTGGTCGAGATGTGGTGAAAGATTTTCCTCACTCTGGTCGGCCATCAATGGTTTCAACTGAACTGAAAATCATCATTTAGGTCTGAGAGGGATTGCCACTGAACTTTGTGTGTCTCACGAATCGATTCATACAATTTTAAACGATTGTATGGGTATGACACGTGTTGCAGCTCGGTTAGTTCTGAAAGACTTGAATTTTCTACAAAAACTCAATCGCATAAGGATTACTGATGACATGCTAGAACGAGCCAGTTCCGACCCCACATTCATGAAACGAATTGTAACTGGTGATGATACATGGGTTTACGAGTTTGACACTCAAACCAGTCAACAAGCTTTCAAATGGTGCCTTCCAACTGAACCGAAACCTAAAAGGGCACAGCAAACTCAATCAAAACTGAAGGTCATGGTGACAGTTTTTTTTTTTTTATTTTGATTATCATGGTGTCGTGCACTCAGAGTTCTTGCTAGAAGGTCAGATGGTAAATAAAGACTATTACCTGAGCATTATGTGACGTTTGAGTGAACAAATACGGCAAAAAAAGCCAGATTTGTGGCAGGACAACTCATGGATTCTGCACCACGATTACAACCCAGCTCACAAGGCTATTATTGCGAACAAATTTCTGGCCAAAAGCTCAACAAATTTCATCGAACAAACACTGTATTCACCTGATCTGGCTCCTGCTGATTTCTTTCTCTTTCCAAAACTCAAGCTACCACTTTGAGGCACCCGTTTTCAGTCGATAGAAGATATAAAGGAAAATTTGCGGTAACAATTGACATCGATTCCTAAAAGTGCCTATAAAAAATGTTTTGATGATTGGATTATTCGTTGGCATAAATATATAATTTCAGAAGGGGCCTGCTTTGAAGGCGATAAAATAAAATTAGATGAATAATTCATTTTTGGGTTTTATTGGCAAATTCCCGGAACTATCTTGACACAGTAGTAGTTACTTTCCTGGAGTTACTGAATTTGGTGTCATATATAGACAACACTCTGGTTATTTAGGAACGAGGGTCAGCTGATAAGTCCCAGGCCTCTGAATGAAAACAGCATTTAAATATTTTTTTTTGGTTTATTTCTCAACTTAATCTCTCCAGAAAGGCTAATACATTTGTCATATCGATGTTCTAATTTAATCAATTCAATTCAATCTAATTTATCAAGGTCCTCAAAATAGCTGTTTACTGCATCAATGACCTCCTCATTGCTGTGAAATCTTCGTCCTCCAAGAAATTGTTTGAGGTTTGGGAACAGGTGGTAGTCACTGGGTGCCAGATCTTGCGAATAGGGTGGATGTTCAAGCAATTAAAACTTTAATTCACAGTTTTCCCATTGCAATGACTGAACGATGGGCCAGAGCATTGTCGTGATGAAACAAGATTTATTTTTTTGCCAATTGAGGTCTTTTTCTTTTCACCTCATCATTCAAACGTTGCAGTAAGCTTGTGTAGTAGTCACTAGTGATACTTTTACCCTTCTCCAAAAAATCAACAGAATTAATTCCCTGTGCATCTCAGAAAACTGGCCATAACCTTGTTAGCTGATAAAATTGAATTTACCTTTTTTGGAGTTGGTTCACCTGGCGCAATCCATTGTTTTGATTGTGATTTCTAATGGGTCATTAGTGATGTATCCAAGTTTCATCCATGGTAATAAGCTGTCTCAAAAATTCACTGGGATTTTTATGGTAGAGCTCCATTTTTTCTTTGCAACTTTTGATCAGGTGTCAACAAACGCAGCACCCATCTTGTACAGATCTTGTGAAAGCCCAAAACATTACTTAAAATATTACCTGTACATTCTTTTGATATGTTTACAGCCTCTGCTATCTCAAACAACTTTAATCTGCGGTCTTCCAGTACTAAACTATGAATTTTTTCAATTATCTCTGGAGTTGTCACTTCTACAGGACCTCCAGAGCAAGGCTCATCACTAGGGACACTCAAATTTCTTGAATAAAATGTTGCTAAATTCTTGAGTAATAAGAGAGAAAATTCTTGAGTGAGAAGGTAAAATTCTTGAGTTAGAAAGGAAAATTCTTGGATATGGTAATTCTTGGATATTAACTTACTCACCTACAAAAATAGAAATAAATGCATAATTAATAAATGCATAATTAATTTATACAATCTAAAATATAAAAACGCTAATAGCAAGCATAATTTACACACACTCTTATGGTTTACTTTCATAATTATAAGCTGATAGCATCTCCAAGTTTGTGATTGTGAGATTTGTTCTGAGGTCCGTCAACACACACGAAAAGTTGGAAAAAAACCTTTCACAGTTCACGTTTGAGACAGGAACCCACAGCGCCCTTAAGGCACCATCAACAAAAAGTTGATGATCATCACGCATTGCATGAAGAGCATCTTCTACTGATATATTTACATTGCTCTTCAGAATATCCTGAAGATCCCTGTAAGCATGCAGTCCTTCATCGATGGGAATACCCTTCATTGATGGTACTTTGTGGAAAAGGGTTTTCAGCTCGTCTCCTGCAGCAGGCTGTGACAGCACATTCTGCCTGTAGAAGAGTGCAGCCACAGGCTCCAAAAATGCACGGGCATGGTCCCCCAACATAAGATTGTCCAGCTTGGTGTGCATATGGCCTGCTGCAATTTTTATGTCCTGCATCGAACTTCCACTGAGATTTCCTTTCAGGGCATCAAGCTCCTCCTGAACTCTGTCACTGAAAGTTCCGGCAGCAACTATTTGTAAGCGCTTCTTCAAATTCTGAAGTTTGGGTTACACTTCTGCAGCCATCGGTTTGGAATTTGTTTCCAGGCTGAGCAACAATTGCTTCATCACTGAAGCTAAAGATTTCACAAACAGAGCTTGCACATAAAGCATCTGTAGCTCAGAATCAGTAATATTCTGCAGGTGTGAAGATGCTGCAGTAAATGACTCTCTGCCACCAATGGAGCGAAAAAAATAAAAAAGAACGGTCCAGTTATCTGCCATCCACTCAACTGCTTCCACCCAGGAATTCCATCTTGTGGCCACTGGAATTGGAAACATTCCTGCTGCAGATCCTTGCTCCTGCATGAATTGCCGAAATGCATGTCTTTTTTTCCGGGCATGCAGAAAAGTCTGCTTGACTGAAATGACTAGTTTATTTAGCGATGACAAGTAGTCCTTCATCACCACACCAATCAGATTTATTTTGTGTGCCCAGCACTGAATATGTAGGGACTCATCTGGCAGGAGAAGTGATAACCCAGCATAACAGGAGGTCATATAACTGGCTGAGTCACTTACTAATGCCACTACTTGGTCAAAGTTTACCCCTGTGTTCCGTAGTGCCTCGGTAATTGTTCGAGCACAGGACCGTCCATTCACTACCTCCAGTGAAGTGACAGCAGCCACATATTGCTCCTGCGATCTGGAGGGCTCCACTGTAGACAGCAGAACAACGAAAATTGCCCTGCCCATCTTGTCTGTTGTTTCGTCAGCCATAACAGCAACCTTCTTGTTCTGTAGGGCTGCAACAACTTTTTCCTTCCTGGAGTTTGCCAAGAGAGGTAAATATTCTCTACGGAGAACATTGCTTCCTGGAAGGTCTCCACCGCCAATAACGTTCTTCTTCACCCATTCCTTGAAGGCTGGGTGATCTGCCTTCTCCAATGGAATATTGGTTGAAATCATCATTTCAACCGTGGAAGTGACAAAATCCAGTTTGGCAGCCTGGTAAAAGTAGAAAAGAAAACATATAAGCATAGACCAGAACTTTTGCAAAATGTCTTTTTAAATGTGTTAAATCTTGAAAGCGAATCTCTAAGATTGATTCTTTGAGATTAAAATGCTGCAGTTTATGTTCCTTTTTATAACAGGTCTTTTGTTGCCTTATTTTTCATTTTTATAGCCCCCTTTAACTTCTTTGGTGATATCGGAGGCTTTAACTTTCAACGGCAACAGGCCTAACAGAACTAAAAATTATGTCCTACCCGCGTATTTTGTATGCTACACTTCATATCTGTGAGAGCGTGCTCGCATGTCCCTCAACGTGCGTCATACAACCGGCTAAATCACCGCGAACCTAAAGCAGCGTTGTGTTATACACCCGATGTCAAGTTATAAACCAAAATAAATTTGAAATATGATATAAAATCATGTAAAACATATAACTGAGCAAAATAAGTATATGCGATTAAGCGAAGAGTGCAACTACACACAATATTTTACTATTAGCCAAATAATGTTCTGATTTCTAAAAACATGTGCTTTAAAAGGAAGTAAACTGGCATTTAATTTTAAATAGGTAATACACCTTTACCTCTTTACACACAAGTTTCAAACTCTAAGTAACAAAATAAAAATTGTCACAGAATTGAAGTACATAAATGCAGAAAATGTGGAAATTACATACCTTTGCTCCTTTTGAACATTCAGCCGCCTCGAACATTGCTCTTTGTCGCTTATGCGTTTTCGTTGCATCCACGTGTTTCTGGCTAGCAATATGTTTTTTTACAGCATCCGAAGTTTCATATGGAATTCTTTTATTGCAAAAGCTGCAAAGCATTATTTCTCCCGACCTCTTCATTCCGTCCTGCGAGAATTGCTTTATCCGCTCATCTAAGCTCACTTTCGGTGGCATGCTGTACGATATTTCAGAACTACGCTACTGCTAGTTAAAACGAACTGAACGCATGGGTGAACAGGAACTAGTGGGATACGCGTAGAAGAAGTTACTTAGGGTAGTAACAGAATGCGTGCGCAGCGCATACCGGATATGAGCGCTCCTATCTCGCTGGTTCAACGGCTTCGCTGGTCTGCCGATACTACAGACTGCTGTTGTTATCGATCGAACGCTGACAAGATAGCCAATACCGTGCTAACAGACTCCCACGGCACTTAACAAAGCTTAAGCTGGAAGCAAAAAACGTTAACCGAAATTTGATAACAAGAATGTGTGATCTTTTTGCTATATGCGATAAATTTCGCGAGTGAACCTAAAAATTCGTATATAGAGCGGGAATTTCAAAATTTCGCGAGTAGATGGTGTGTCAAAAAGTATTTAAATTAATCAAATATGTCTTCGTATACATTTATTCCCTAATTTTAAGCATTTTAAAAATTTTCGCGAGTTTCGTGAGTCGCGAAATTTGAGTGTCCCTACTCATCACTTGTGCTTGTACGTCCCATTTTAATTATTGAATATGAAGGGGTAGAGTCTTTTAATGTACTGTCCATTTCCTCCTTAATTTCTTTAGGTGTTAAGCCTTTCAAATTGAAATAAATAAAGTAACTTACTTCGGACATGTTTCGGTGGCTTTTGCCACCATTTTCAACGGAGATTCACTTATGAATTCATGCATCGCCTACGCTATTATACCAGGCCTTAGAATGAAGCAATTTTTACCGAGAAAAACTGGCAAATTGTAATAGTTCTACAGCTGCCGCAAGATGACAGGCATTATCCCTGTCCTTTTAACACTCGTTTAAATGACATTACATGTCAAAATTAGTCAATTAACACTAGAAGAAATAGAGTCAGAATAAAACTTAGGATTTTGCCACATTTATATCATTATTAGAATATTTATGATGAAAAATGATGTATATTAGGGCAAATAAAACATAAATTTCTGTCTTTAAGTGCATTTTCGGTTAAATTGCAGTTAGATAGTGTAATAGGCTTACGAAGAAAGGCTATCGTTTAAGTCAGATTTTCTTGAACAATAGCACATAGCTAGACTGCCTCCGTGGTCAAGTGATCAGCGAGCTGACCTCTCCCCCGGAGGTCCCGGGTTCAATTCCCGGCTGGGGAGGTTTTCTTTAACTATCTCCCACAAGTCTGGAAGTGAGAGTGAACAAATCTCTGCAGCAAATTATTGTTTAAAAGCTTATGCTTCTATTTAATTCATGCTAATTGAGAAAAGGCTGTGCCATGGCCGAGAGGTTAGACCACTCACCTCTCACCTAGAGGCCCAGGTTGGCTCCCAAGCGACTGCATGTGAGATTTGTGGGTTTTCTCCAGTTTTCCCAGACATCGCATTCTACCAGTGCTCCATCTTCGTTCCATGTATCACCAGTGTCATCGCCTAGTGTCCACAAGTAGTAAAAGCAGGCGTTAAACACTACAAAATAAAAATCGGGAAAAAAATTAGCAGAAATAGTTTTATTAGAAGCAAAATAAGGGAGCATACGTTAAAGTGATAGTCAAATGCTGGTTACTATGCAACTGAAGTTCCTTTGTTTGTATAGACAGGAGTTGATAAATTCCCGTATGAGAATAGTATAAGTTTTTTAAAGCTGAAACCAATAACAAGCAATATCTCAAAAACAATTAACTCCACAAAAAAATACATATGTCAAATTGTGTGTTTTAACATGCTCTGCATTTTTGGTGTGGTAAATTTTTGTCCTTCTCTTATGGTTTAGCAGTTATGCAAAATTCCATAAAATACATTCAGAATAAAGTAGCCATAAAGGCTATTCCCAGAAAATTCAAGATACACATTTTATTTTTCAGGTAAATATCTTTAATATACGATATTTTAATCAAAACCTTTAGATCCATTTTTGAGAAAATCAAAATTTTCGAAAAAATTCCATAAAAATGTTGTTATTTACAGACGCTCTTTAACTGCTGTGGTTCTCAGCATCCCATTCTAAATTGGACTTGAAAGACCACTTAATTTTGTTCAGAGGTCTCTCAATCAGGCATGAGGTTCTTTCATGTGCCGTAAATCTACGACACAGGACCAACGGCTTTATTTCCCTTCCAAAGGAAGCCATGCTAAAAAAAAAAATAATACATTGTCCTCCACCTGGTTTGAACCTGCGACCTTGGGTATATGAAGTCAGCATGGTAACCATTACACCACGGAGGGCGACAAAGAAAAAAGTTCCATATAAAGGGTAGTTGGGTGTGGGAAGAAAATCTTTGTGTCCCATCCTTGGAAGATAGCAAACTTAAATACCAAGTTTGGTATTCAATGGTCTTTTCGTTTTTGTGCTATGCTGTCCACACACACGCGCACGTGCGCCCTCGCCCACACCCACACCCACACACAGACAGACCTTTTTCTAAATATGCTTTTTTTTTTATTCAGGGGGACGGAAAACATTCATTTCCAGTGAAATCTTGGTATGGAATTTTTGGTGGAATGTGTTGAGAAAGTAAAAATACAATTTAAATCCAACATAGAGAACCTTCAGACAACGAATTGTTTCTAATGAAAAGCCCCGATACCATCTTAGACATTAAAGGAGGCTATATAAATGAAACAATAAAAAAAAAATATGATGTGTTCCATTCACATCATCTCTGTGATAAATTGTTAGAAAGCTTATGCTTCTATTCACTTCATGCTAATCGAGAGAGAAAAATTATCAGAAATAGTTTCATTACTTGCTTCCTTGTAAGTAGAAGCGAAATAAGGGAATACCATAGGTTAAAGTGATAGTCAAAAGCTGGTTGCTATGTGACTGAAGTTGCTTTGTTTGTATGGACAGGAGTTTACAAATTCCCGTATGAGAAAATTATATGTTTTTAAAGCTGAAACCAATAACAATGAGTATCTCAAAAATGATTAACTCCATGAAAAAATGTATATAACATAAATGTTGTGTTTTAATGTGCTCTACATTTTTTCTAAGGCAAGTTTTTGTCCAACTCTTACGATTTAGCAGTTATGTAAAATTCCGTAAAATTCATCCAGAATAAAGTTGTCTTCAAAGACTATTCCCAGAAAATTCAAGATATACATTATATTTGTCAGGTAAATATCTTTAGTATACAACATTTTAATCAAAATCGTTAGAGCCATTTTTGAGAAAATCAAATTTTTTTGAAAAAAGTTCCATGTAAAGTGCAGTTGGGGGCAGGGGGGGGGATTTCTTGAAAATCTTCGTGTTGCATCCTTGGATGATTTAATTTATATATTATCACTTTATTCTTGAAAACAAAAATAAAAACCACACTACCACAAAATATGCCACAAATTAGCGTATACTTCCATTAACACACATAATGAACGACAGAGAAAACACCTGACATCTAGCAGCCATAGTTAGAACTGCATCTATTGTAATAGCTTTGCAGACTGCATTCTAAGGCCTGGTATAATGGCGTAGGCTATGACTCATGGTAGCGGCCTGTAGAGGTCTCCCTTCTGGATAGATCAATTTTGAGATGAGTCCATTTGTTTGCGGAATGTCAAAATTTTTTACCTTGTTTTTGTTTTTTAAAATTAATAGATTTTCCCAAACTGTTAATCCAATTGGATTCTGTACTAATTTTAATAGCCTGGGCTCAAAAATGATGTGCACCAGCTGAATTATCTGTCTGTTTGCATTTTAAATATCTCATGTGTTCTTTAAAACGTTGTCCAATGTTTCGTTTTGTTTTTCCTATGTATACCTTTTCACATTCCTTGCAGCTGATTTCATATATACCTGATTGTTTCAATGGGGGAATTAAGGAGAACAAACACTAAGGAAAAAATCTGATGTGTTCCATTCACATAACTTTCTCTACATCTCTGCAACAAATTATTGTTAAAAAGCTTGTTTCTATTTACTTCATGCTAATCGAGAAAAAGTAAGTAGAAATAGTCTTATTACTTGTTTCCTTGCAAGAGGAAGCAACTTAGGGGAGTACCATAGGTTAAGGGGATAGTCAAATGCGATAGTCAAATGCTCATTGCTATTGTGACTGAAGTTTCTTTGTTTGTATGGACTCATTGTATGGAATATCTCAAAAACGTTCAACTCCACAAAAAAAATGTATATAACAAAAATTGTGTGTTTTAATGGGCTTTACATTTTTTGTGTGGTCAGTTTTTGTCTCTCTCCTACGGTTTAGCAGTTATGCAAAATTCCGCAAAATTCATCCAGAATAATGTAGTCTTCAGAGGCTATTCCCAGAACATTCAAGATATACATTTTATTTGGCAGGTAAGTATATTTAATATATAATATTTTAATCAAAATAGTTAGAGCCATTTTTGAAAAAATCAAAATTTTTGAAAAAAGTTTCATGAAAAGGGTAGTTGGGGTGGGGGAATTTTCTTTAAAATCTTTGTATCGCATCCTTGGAAGATACCAAAATCAAACACCAAGTTTGATATTCAATGGTCTCTTCGTTTTTTAGCTATTCTGCGCACACGCACACGCAAGCACACACCCACCCACATGGACCTTTTTTCAAAATGCTTTTTTTTGGATTCAGGGGGACCCAAAACATGTATTTCCGGTGAAATCTCAGCATCAAAGTTTTGGGTGGAATGCAATACCTTCTCTACACACTATGTGCATAGTATGTGTAGAGAAAGTAAAAATCATACTAAACAAAAATGGGGAAAACATTGAAAATCCCAAAGAAACAGTTGGGATGTTTAATGAATACTTTAGTCAAGTCGCTGAGGGCTTTCAAACAGCAGCAAATCTCATCCCCCAATACTTCCACAAATGACAAACAGCCAAACTATATTTCTAACTCCAGTAACACCAGAAGAAATTATCACTATAACTAAAGGCTTAAAAAACGAGCACTCAAGTGGAAATGATGACATCACAGATAAAATTGTAAAACAAACAGCATTTCACCTACCAACTCCTTTGGTGGATATTGCAAATTCAGCATTGGCTATGGGGATATTTCTGGAACTTCTAAAAACAGCAAAGGTTCGTCCAATTTTTAAAAAGGGTGAAAAAAACTGAGTACAAAATTATCGCCCAATATCTTTCCTATCAGTATTTGCAAAAATACTTGAAAGAATAATGTACAACAGGCCTTTCCTAGAGGAATGCAGCATTTTAAGTAAGTTTCAGTTTGGATTTCATAAAGGTAAAAATATTAGCAATGCTATATTTTCATTCCAAGAATCAATATTCAAAGCTCAGGATGACAAAGAAAAGATTAATAGGCTCTTTCTAGACCTTAGCAAAGCTTTTGACATGGTTAAGCATAGAATACTGATTCACAAACTTAACAAATACGGAGTGAGGGGATTAGCTGAAGAATGTTTGGTTCATATTTAAGTAATAGATATCAGTCAGTTGAAATACTTTCAGCTAAATCATATGATGTTATTATAAAGCATGGAGTCCTACAAGGCTCAGTATTAGGTCCACTACTCTTTCTTATATACATAAACGATCTCCCTCCCAATATTGCTCAAGCAAAAAGTGTGTTATTTGCAGATGACACGAGTATTACAATTAGTAACCCTGCCAAAAATAAGTTGTAGGATAAAACCAGCAAGGTTTTAAAACAAATAAAAAACTGGCTATTGACCAATAAGCTCAAGTTTAACATTAAAAAAACTGTGTATATACAGTTCCATAATTATGACAAGACCCAATGCAAGTTTCTTTCAATGATGTACAAATTACCAAAGTAGAATCCACAAAATTCTTGGGCATATGCGTAGAAGCAAACCTGACATGGGAAACACACATATATCATCTAAGCAGGAAACTCAGCTGCCTATGCTATGCATTTAAAGTCCTCTCAAAAGTAGTGTCCTTGGAGGGTTGTTTATTAAATTGACGGCGAAATGCTCGTTGAACTGCAACAATGGACTCTGCCTTTGCTACTTGAAGCACACAAAATGATTTCTCTTGTGGTGTCACTGCCATTTCACCTCAGACATACAACAACAAACAACAGCGCCAATACGGCCGTGATTGGAACTTCTACCTTCAGAGGTATTTCAATTGTAAAATTTTCTCTCTCCATAAACGTTGGAATCATCATCTTTTGTAGTTTGGAAGCAATAAAAGTTTGAAATCTGTTCTTTCTTTTTGAATAACCCTGTACATGCTTTGATTCTATCAATCAGCATAAATGTCTGTCTAATAATATAATCAGAATGTATTCCATCTTTACTAGCATTTACTAGATTTGTATATTCCTCCCAAAATAAAAACACATGAGATAAACAAGGGTGAGAGACAGCCCAAAGCACATGCCCACAGTGAATGCTCTCAATGACAGCAACATTCAGCCTCAGAGTTGAAAATATATTCCATCTTTCCTTTGTTATTATCGTTAAAGTAACTTGAATTTTTCAACTGGATCTATCAGTAAAAAAGTATACCCATAATAACATAAATATAGCAGCATTACCAATACAATATTAACTTCATATGAATGCCAGGTAAAGGCTTTCTCAAGCAACATTTTCATGCTGTTTATTTTTTTAATTATCTGAAGCGTTGTATTCACATGACTTTTTCTTCCTGTTCTATAAAAAGCTATTCTTACAAAAGATTATTCTTCTACCTATATCATGTTAAATGAGAAAAACAATAACAGAATTGGTCTTACTACTTGGTTCCTTACAAGCAGAAAGGAGGTAAGAGAATACACTAGACTAAAGCAATAGTCAAATCTTTTAAAAGCCAGATATGTTAACATTTGAAGTTCAGTTCGCTTTGGTAAAACATAAGAGAGACGAAACAAAACGTGGGCCTGTTTGAGAAGATGCATATTTTAAAACTGAAACCAATAACAAGGAATATCTCAGAAACGGCCAACTCTGCAACAAAAATGTATATTGCATAAATTGTGAGTTTTAACAAGAAGTTTTTGTCTATCTCTTATAGTTTACCAGTTATGCAAAATTCATCCAGAATGAACAGGTCTTTAGAAGCTATTCGCTTAAAATTCAGGATATAATTTTATTTGAGATGTAAATAGCTTTAATATACAGTATTTTAATCAAAATTGTTAAGAGCCATTTTTGAGAAAAACAAAATTTTCAAAAATTTGTCCATGTCACATTCTTGGAAGATACCAAACTTTAAACACCAAGTTTTGTATTTAAATCAATTTTTTAGTTTTTGACCCCCCTTCCCACCCAACACCCACACACATACACGAGACCTTTTCCTGCAAATGCTTTTTTTGGACTCAGTGGACCTCAAAACATATATTCCGGTGAAATCTCGGTATTGAATTTTTGGGTGGAATACAATACTTTCTCTATACACTATGTACATGTAGGGAAAGTAAATTTGTTCTAATGATTCTAATTATAGCATCATATGTTTTAAATAGTGACATAAGTTAAAATGTAAATGTTCAATTTTCTGTAAATAGCCTAAGACATCTTGAGAATTTCTTTAAAATCTTTGCCTTGTATATATATTTAAAAAGCCTGACTTAAAATTTCATATAAATTGGATTTTCTTGTGTTCAAAATACTTTCTGGTACAGGTGACCTCTAAACATCTATTTGCAATGAAATCTCAATAATACTCAATTTTTGGTTGCAGTTAAATACATCTTTTACCTTTCTTTACATGTACATAGGTGTTAAGGATGATAAAATGAAACAATTTTTCCCAAAAATGTAAGACCATTTTTAAAGAGTTCATATTATACTTTTCCTAAATGCTCATCTTTAAGGCATGTTGGAATGAACTAATGAACTATTAGCTTTACGGAAGGATATAACGAAATTTGAAACTAATACTTTTTTAGAAAGACTATGTACACTTTAGACTAAGATTATACAGATCTTTCTTACTTTTGTTTTACACTGTCAAAATTCCAGAATTTTAGTCGCAGTTCAACATTAGCTTCTCCATCATCACGTCTCTCCACAGTTGACAACCAAAGTCCATCATAGCTTAAAGCTATCTTTGTTACATCTGTATTCACAATAACTTCATGGCGTTCTTGAGTCAGGTAGTTCTGGCAAGTGATATCAAGCTAGAATTGGAGAGAATAATTATAAGAATCAAGAAAACCTTGTTACATTGCACTCCTACCTTTTATCTATTGTTGTGAACAAGTGCTCAACCATCCCTTTGTACTTATTTTGTCCTTGTGTAATTTGCCTACTATTGCTGCACTCTTAGAACCAAACCTGAAGTACACACGAGTCATTAAATAGTATGCAATAAACCAAGTACCACCATACCTTTAAATACCTTAAATACACATGATTATCCATAGATTTTCATGATGTATGTTAATTAGATAGAAAACTTTTGATTTGTATGAAGTAGTAAATAATATGAATAGTATAACCAAAAAAGGTTGCATTTAATTCTGCTCAGTGTTAGTCATCCCCTTCTGCATTCATAACATAATGATAACCAGTCAGTAGGATGATAAACATGCCTGCTTCTACAAGTGCTCTTAGCTTGATAGGTGACAATATTTGAGAAATAATGAAGTAATCTAAAGGTAAATCTTTGAAAGCAATTGTACTGAATGTTCTTAAAAAATTAATGCAAGAGAATTCAACTTTGATGTGATTAACATTGCTAAAACTAATGGCATATTATAGTGTTTCAGGTGGATTATTGCATGTGCATTTAAAAAACATTATGAACACCAAGGAAGAAAAGAGTCAATTGTAAATCAGAATATTACAAAAACTAGATGACTTTACGGAAAGGTGTACTTGTAGGAAAGTGTACAAATTTTTATTTAATAAAGAACCACTAACATTATACAAAGTATTAAATTCTATCAGCAATGTTGCTTTCTTATAAGCGATCCACCTTTCATAAAATATTATTAAAATTGCATTTAGTTTGTGAAGAGAAATAAAGTGAACATAATTGACAGAAATCATATTAAGGATGGAGACTCTCCAGATAGTGATGCAGCTACAAATTAACATCGTTTTATTTAAATTATCCTGTATATAATTTCAACTCAGCTTTTGGTATTTATTATCATTATTATATTATTAATATTATAATAATAATAATAATAATAATAATAATAATCATCATCATTATTTGAACAGTACACAGTTCTATTGCATTATATGCATGAGTCTTGGCATTTGTTTGCTTCATGAGACCCTCCTGAGGCATTTGTATGTTTGTGTTTTATGAGCCCATGAATCTCCCCCATAGCATCTGTTTGTTGTTTGTACTTGTTCTTTGCAGCTGATAAGAATAAAGATTAATGCAGAAGGTTAAGAAATGTTTTGTTTACATACAGTCTGGTTCTAAGGCTGGGTTGACTTTATTATAAGCTGATATGACTACCAAATCAAAGGGGTGGCAGTCATTGCCATTATAGTAGTAGTAATAGAGTGGGTGGGGTTTAAATCACATAATTACTAAAACTAACTACACATTTATCTTGTATAACCATAGAAATTTGCACTACCACTTCATTTTATTAAGTTTTTACATATATACATATGTAAATATACAAATAAAAGAAGTTTGTATTTTTAAAAACACTTTTCTTCCAGTATATCTAAGACAATTCAATACTTAAAGACAAAATAATAAATTATTTATTGGTATTTTTCACACTGTGAAGCAATATAATTAATTACTAGCATTGACTCAACTTGCACATTCTTATGCTTCAAAAACCTTATTTTCCTATAGAATATATGTTTTGTCCTCCTCAAAGGCATCTTCAGTTACAGTCGGAAGGCAGAATCCACCTAGTCTTGGCTAATGCCACCATCTATGATTATTCTATGAGTCCTAAAAGTCTTCTGCTGGGCACATTAAAATTCATGTTGTTTCTTCCAAATTATTTCAAGTAGATTCTTTCCCCATGTGTTCAATTCTGTTTTGTTTACAGGTATTAAAAGGTGAGACTCATTATTAATATTGTGATTTTTCCCCAAAAATGTGTGGCAACAGGTGATTTCTCGATTTCTTTATTCCTTATGTTCCTACAAGGAGTGTTTGGAAATAATTTACAAATGCATTGTTTTAAAAATACCACGCAATCTATGAGCATGTTTTCTCACAGGATAACCTGATACTAGTAATAATAATAATAATAATAATAATAATAATAATAATAATAATAATAATACCTTTATTGTCAATAGACTGCAATACAGTTTCTGACATTGTCACAAATTCATATTTACAATTATGTATTTACAATTTTTACATTCGTCCAGAGTAGTCTACACTTATAATATGTTAATTAACAAATATTACAAAGATGGACAACCTGCATAGTTACAAATTTTACTAAGACTACATATCAGTTGTATATACACAGAGGGACATTATATCTTAGATTTAGAACAAGAAATTAGTGAGAAAAGGAAGACTGAGCTGGAATTGCATTGCAAGATTTTAAAGATGCAGCTCCAGAATGCTCATAGGGAAGCAGTGTTCCTAGAAGAGAAATAGCAATTGAAGTTGGAATTGTTAATTTAAAAAAAAAAAACAAAAAAAAAAAACCCATATTAAATGAATAAAACATTGGAAATGCCTTTCAATAAATTCTTGCCTTATTGCTCTTCTCTTCTCATTTTCTGCTGCAGGTGCCAAAGGTAATTGAATAATTTACCTTCCAGCTCTTCCATTTCCCAAGCATCTGCAACTTCAATTCCAATATTATGCAAAAGAGCACAAGCAGTTATAATCCTTGTGATATGGGCAGCTTATTTTGCAGCTCATAGTACAAACATAAGGAACCTTCTCTTCCATCTCCAGATTATGTGTTTAAGTGCAGTTCTAATTGTTTTTATGGGCTGTATTATAGCGTTTCAGCTTGGTTAGATGGTTGTGGTACAGGAGTGTAAATGTAGTGGCATTGTGGATAATCACTATCACCAAGTAAGATGTCATTTAACTGACATCACCAAGCCATAGTCTGACACCACTGTTCTCAAAAATTCTGCTGTCATGAGCAGAGTCTAGTTATCTTACAATAATGTCCAGAATTTCATCCCTAGGTCCTGCCACTATCTGGACATTCAAGGAGAAGTATGTCTTTCTGTTTTGAAACACCTCTGCATTGTTACTTCCAGGACTTTTGATTGGTACATGGGTCCCATCAATGATACCACGACTCCTGGAAACCCACCTTTTTGAAAAAACTGTAATTTCATTTGGTTTAGATCTGCAGGAAAGTGTATGTACCTTCGAATTTGAGTCGCTAGAGTGTACAACACCTCTGCATACTGTTGACTGACAGACACTGTACAAATCTGCAAAAAATGAAAATATTAGTTTAACCTGTCGTATTAATTATTTTACATGCTAGAGTGAAACAACAACATTAAGATGCATTACAATAAAAATGATTAACTTAGTCTGTGCATTTCTAATATTGTATGTGGAAAAGATTCAGCATATAATAATTTTTCTTTTTATGAGTAATTGTTAAAAAGTTGCCAATGGCCGTTTATATGGTTATAGTACAGTGAAGCCTCAGAGAACACTCCCAACTCTTTCTTTTGAGATTTTTTTCACTAATCATGCTTTAAGATGTTCAGGTAAGTTCTGATATTTAGGAGTTAAATTCTTCTTCTTTATCTTGACCTTCATCTTATCTTCATCATCATCATCATCTTCTTCTTCTTCTTCTTCTTCTTCTTCTTCATCATCATCATTCTATACAAATATTAGGAGATTCACGTTCAATTTTATTAGTCTTTTCCATAGCTACTTCACACTCACAATTAAAATTTGCTCTGATGTACTAATTCAAAGTATGTAAGTGCACATAACAATGAACTAAACCTTGCATTGTAATTACTGTTCTGTTATAATTATAACTAATTTTTATCAAATAAAATGGTCAAGACCGAGAAAAAAAAAATTCCCCTTTGAAATTTGGGTTGAATCCAGTTAGATAATCATGCTTATCTTTCTTATTACAATTATCTTTCTATTTTTTATATTGGAAACTCATTAAATTGACTTCGGAAATTAAAAAGCATCAATTGACTAATGCTTATTATTGCTACTACTGTAGGTTTAGAAATAAAGAAGTAAATATGTATGCCAAAAATAGATTAACATGTCTTTCCAATTTCTATCTGTTTTTTTATGGCTGAATATGTGGTATTAATTTTAAGTTAGCCAATAGAAAATTGTGACTTTTAGTTTTCCATAGCCTTAAATAGAATTTTCAAGACAAATCAAAGGTGCATGTAAAATAATACAATGGGAAGTAATAAAGGTGCTATTAAATGTTATGATAGTCAACTTTTACATTTGTCTTTGCAAGAGACTGGTAATTTATTATGTGATGTTTTATTTTACTGCTAATGTGCAAGAACATAATGGTTATATATGATTTTATCTTCTGCTACATGTGGCTACTAAACGTTACAACAAACTATATGAGGAAACGCATACATTGAAATAAAATTGTATTGATTCTGAAGTTAATCTGGCATAGATTTGTTTGTGTGTTGACATAAAAGATGATACAAACAGTTTGATACCAGTATCACACTTGCAATTTCCACTTAATTGTTAGCTGCATTGAAATGGGATTATAAAGGATTGAAAACTTGGGGCCTTAAGTTCACTTTAAGATCAAATGACAGATGCTTAAAAGGTACATAATAAGAGTCAATAATTTTTTTATACAAAATTATATTTAAGTTATTCCAAAAGTCTTTATGAGAAACAACTAATATACTTACAAGCTTGTTTCCTTAAATTAGGGCAAATATAAAAGTTATAATCAGGTTATTCTATAAGATGAATATTGATAATATTGAATGTCTAGTTCATAATTACCAGTTGTCAGTCTATGCTCTGTTGCTTCTCGAAGTCAGTTCTTTCACAATTTTAAATATTTGCTATGATTTACTAGACACACAATAATATTAGCAACAGATATAAATGCTAACCAAGATCATCGGGAAACGATAGTGGGACTCTTAGGTTATGTTGCCATGATATATGTATTACAAACCTAAAATATTTTCAACTCCATATAATAGGTAGGTACTTACCTGAAATGAAGAGGTGGCATAAAACCGTAGTGCTATAAGTATTTTCATTAGTGGAGAAACCGGCAAGCCTGTATTGGTTATGTTGTCATTCTCCAACAATGGAACATGCGTATTCAGCACTGGTCATTTTCTGAAGCAAAATTGTCATTTGAATTGGTAATCACTCATTTCCAATGGATTAGAAATGCCCCTGATGTACCCTTTGGGTATTCGGATAATGCTTGTGGATAATGCTTGCAGCGTGAAGCTCCACATATTTTGCAAAATCATCTGCTATAGAGGGCTTTACATGCACAATCTTTACCTCGCGCCTAGGAGCATACGGATTTGAACAAGGTAAAGAACGTAAACGTAATAGTGCGCAAACAGATTTCAGAAGAAAAAAGCAAACACGTGTTTATGTGCGCGAAAGCATGTATATATGAGTGCCTGAGCGAAAGAATGGACGTGTGAAGGGCAATCACGCACGCATGCCTGCGCGAAATCGGAATCTGTGGAGTGCCTGCAAGTTCAACAAGATTAGTTGGCGCGTGTGGATAAGTTGTGTAAAATATCAAGTATTAAAGATGTGGAAAGTGTAGAAATGGATGTTCAACAAAAGAGAAATATAAGTTTGATAGTTACTTTAGCAGGACTAAGTACAATAAAAAGTACTGAAACATAAAGAACGATGTGGGTAAAAAATTATAGACAACGCTTTGGACACTTACCCTTGATACAAGAACTCTGTGAACAATTTCCTGAGGACTTCAATAACTACCTACGAATGGTCGGTTCATCATTTGATATCTTACTACAGAAGGTGGGACCAAAAATACGGAAGCAAGATACCATTATGAGGAAGTCTATTAGTGCCGAAGAACGTCTTACAGCAACCCTTCGATTTTTGGCTACAGGGCAGACGTTTGAAGACTTAAAGTACTCTACAGGGATGTCCGCTGCTTCTTTAAGTATACTTATTCCGGAAACATGTAAAGCTATATAGTATGTTCTCAAAACTGAGTACATGAAGATAGATACAATTACTGCTCAATATTCAATTGGTGAATAATAGTTCGTGAATCATTTGACATACCAGTAGTGATAAAAATATTAATAAACATTGATTTAATGCAATTTTTATTGTTATCATCCATTTACATAGATTAAGTGGTACAGTTTCCTGCTAATTACACATACAGTTATAACTAGACTCATAAAATGAACATAAGGTTTCACTTGTAGTGTCCATGGGTTGTTGCAAGTGAGGTGATTCACTGGAGGTTCCTGAATAAGGAGTGTCTCTTCTTAAACGGTTGCAACCTTCACAGATATCAGTGTTATCTGTGAGTGTATTAAGTAACCCTTTACGAATTATGGCACTAATCTCTGCATACACTACTTGCCTCGGGTCCATCCTGGCCCAACTTTTTAGAAGCGTTTATAGCAAATGCGTCATACTCGTTTGGCTGGCTATCAGACTTCAAGGCAGCGGTGCAGGCTTTGCAGGTACTGGGCATGAGAATCGGCAATTTTTCTTTTCCTTGGGCATACTGTAGAGGGGGGTGTCTTCTCGACCTGGGGGACAAAAGTAGAATCTGAGTTATAAAAGTGTTCTTTTGATTTTAATCTCGTTAAAATTAAATTTCTATTTCTTTTCAGTTTCCAACTAGTAAAGAAGAATGGAGCAAAATTGCATGCGGATTTCACAACAAATGGCAGTTCATCAACTGTGGAAGAGCACTGAACGGAAAATATATTCAAATTGTTCCGCCTGCACATTCCGGAGCTACATACTACAACTATAAGAACTTCTATAGCATCGTTCTGCTGGCATTGGTGGGTCCCAACTATGAGTTTTTATATGTTGATGTTGGAAAAATTGGAAGACTGTCGGATGGAGGTGTGTTAGAATACACGGAATTTGACAGAAAATTGCGATCTGGACGACTGAATTTACCTTGCAATAGCGAAACTGATAGGAATTTAAATTTTGTGTTCCTTGGGAATGAAGCTTTTAGTTTGAATGAACATTTTCTTAAACCTATGCTCAAAGAGAACTGGATAGGGACAAGAGGGTTTTCAACTACAGATTATCACATGCTAGGAATGTAGTTGAAAATGAGTTTGGGATTATATCATCCAGATTTAGAGTACTACACACAGCCATAAATATGAAACCTAAAAATATTTGCTCAGTTGTCTTGGCAATTTGTGCTTTACATAATTTTTTGCGCATTTCTAGCACATCATACCTGTCTCCTTCCACAGTTGATAGAGAACATGCAGATTCGGGTGCAGTGCAACCAGGAGACTGGCGCTCTATTTCAGTAGAGTTGCTTCACCTACAGGGTTTCAACAACAGGTATAGCAAAGCATAACAGAGAGAACTATAAGAATTACTTCGTTTCTGAAGGCAGAGTAGAATGGCAAGATACGCTGATAGCACAAGGAAGAGCTTAATTTTTTAATATTAATTGAATAATTAACCTAAAAAAAAGCAAATCTGGCGTTGTTTACTTAATATTGTACACAGTAACTTTAATAAAGGAATACTTACATTGTCATCTTGTGGTATTTGTATCCCGTCTTCCTCCAGTAACCCGTGCTCTTCATCTGCTATGTCCATGTCGTGTTGGCTTGTCTCCTGTTCCGGATCGTCCAGGTTTGACACACTCTCCGTAGGCAGTTCTTGATCTTTTGTGAACACCAATAGCTCGTAGTACCATAGTGTTGGTGTGTACACTTCATCACTCCCACACCCACTACATTGACTTTCGTGTACCTTTTTCAGTTCCTTTCTGAAGGAACCTTGCAGGCTCTGTATTTTTTAATCAACAAAGTCCCTATTTGCGTCAGGAAAACCATGTTGCTGACAGAATTAAGTCATTTTATTGTACAGGCTATTGATTTATACAGACTAATAAAGCCAGTGATCAGTTCCTTCGACCATATGCGGACATCTATCTATTTTTTCCTAGGCATGTGAAATGTGTATGTAAAGGCACAACTAGCAAAGTAATGTGCGCAAGATTGCGTACGTGACTGTTTTTTTTTTTTTTTTTTTTTTTTGTAGTGCCCACTTTAACTACTTAAGGCACCGCAGGCGGTGACACTGATGATACATGAATGATGATGGAGCACCGGTGGAATGCGATGGCGGGGGAAACCGGAGTACCCGGAGAAAACCTGCCCCAGCACCGCTTTGTCCACCACAAATCTCACATGCAGTCACTTGGGATCGAACCCTGGCCATTTAGGTGAGAGGCGAGTGGTCTAACCACTCGGCCACGGCGCGGCCCATTTGTACGTGACTGGCCACACGCTTTCCTTCCCTCTGCTCTTCCACTACACGTGCATTCTTTCCAGCGCAAAAGCGCTTACACCTGCTATTTCCGCACAAAAGCGTCTAGGCGTAAAGGCAGCTTATGTTGATCTGACGAACTAAAAGTCAATACTTACGCCGGTGAATACACAGTCTTAAGCAAAGGCATAAGACAACGTTGGAATGAAAATCTGAATAAGACAATGCTTAAGACTGAGCTTAAAATAAGCCATGACTATGAATTCAGCCCTTAAAGCTTCATTAACTTTACTTACATATAGTACATATGTTTTGCAGACCATTTCAATATACTTATAGAAAAGAATTAATTTCAATGAACTAATTAACATTTTTAACTAGTACACAACAATTTTTAAATTCATAATTCCCGAAGCTCTCTTGAAATCTTGGGGTTACTGTGTCCAAGGATAATTTTGAATAGTAAAAATGCTGAAAAAAGATTTTACATTTGCTAATGTTAAAGAAACCAATTGTTTTACATGAAAGTATGAATTAAGTGTAATAAAAATACAAAAAACAAAATTTGAACATATTAATAAATTTATCAAGTTTCACTGATTGATGCATTGCCAATAACTTAAGTGTATCGCAATAAATATAAATGCATAATTTTGAACCTGCTTACAGTGAAGGCATAATCAAATTGAATTAATTCAATTTAATTCAATTGGCTCAAATGTAAACAACTCTGGTTTTTGAAGACTTCCCTTATTTCTTCTCCACTGATGTGGGTGACTTTTTTTATGCACATATATCAGTACTATAAGACTTCATGAAAAACTCAGGAATCTTCAGTTTAGGCAACCTTGAGGTTCGCATTGGAGTTTTTTCAAGGATATTAGCATAATGGAAAATACGAAAATTTCACAAAAGTCAACCTCAAATGTATATGTGACAAACATATATTTTACAAATACATTTTCACATAATGAAGTATATGGCCTTATTCTCAACTCATATAGTACTTTCACAAAATAAAATAAATGTTAAAAGTCATATTTAACTTCTCAAGTTCCAGAAACAGTAATCTTGTGCAATATGCCTTTTATGGGATATTGGAAGGCTAGATAAAAGCAAATAAATCAAATCTTGAACACAGCATAAGAACATGGCTAGCTTAATAATTTAGAAGTTTTTGCCAAAGATAAACTGCACACAGATAAAATACCAAAACGCTGCTACAGGCTTAGGCATTAGAATTTCAAACTTTGAAGATGTATGTTATTTCTTTTGTGGTATAAGAATTTGGTTTTCTTGTCCACCTGTAAAAAGATGTGCCTTGTTCAATTTTACCAGGGGTCCTACAAAATAATACTGATAATAGCATTAATATTAATAACAGGAATGTTTGGTGGGCACTTTGAATTACTTACATTGTACAGGAGAACGTTTGTCCGGGGGGAATAAAACTGGATGTGACCTGTGTGTCCATTCAGAACTATTGCCTTTGAACGTGGATCTACTCTGACTCCAGCAGGAAAAAGCGGCAGACCATGAATTTTTTCAATAGACCACGTCAAGTGCTGGACTGTGCTGATGGAATGGAACTGAGCATCAACAATTCTGATACCTAAAAGAAGCATTAAAAAGTTTTCATTATTCAAAGTAGCAGCTTCCTAAACACACACAGGCTGTTTCAAAATGACACCAAACGAAGATAGCAGTCGATAGCTTACACTCTTAACTTGTCCAAAACTTGATATTGCAACTTTCAAACTCTTCTATTTAAAGTTTTGTCTGTGTTTAAAAATAGCACATATTTGGGATTAGGTAGCAAAGGAACAACGGTTGTCATATGCCACGTAAACAACCTCAGAACATGCTATACAAAAACACATAACAAAATCCACATGCTACGTTTTCCATTACTAAGGTGACCTGTGCCATGCTGGTGTGTCTATCAAACCACCCCTACACCACGGGACTGGACCTTTGCTACCAATCGGCATCTCACTTGGAGTGGGCCAGGCACATGCCATTTTGCCATTTGATTATGTATAACTGCCTAATCCAAGGTGATTTTAAAGCAGCTTTTATATGCCGAATTTAGAGCTGAAAATTATATTCACCTATCATGTACGGTATGACCAACAAGGTCCACATCTTCATTTGATGTCATTTTGAAACATCCTGTGTGCACTCGCGCCCACACACACCAACAGAAAAACCTCACTAATCCAGAACAACTGGGGCTCAATGTTGTTCAGATTATCAAAAAGCAGGATTAAGTGAAATAAACACCTCAGAGAAAATTTTTGAATGAAATTAGAGTACTGTACATAATTTCATTAGAATGTAAGATACAAAAGGCCCACCTGATTTTAATTACACATTATTTATTCGTTTGATTTGAAGAAACCATCAATTTTCTTTTGTGGTCTATCACACATCTCTTTCACATTGAGATCACGATGACTTCTCATGCGATGGTAATATGCAGAAATATGTTTATTGTCAGTTTCTCGACAAAGTTTATTACACAATTCAAATGCTGTTAAATCTCCTTTAATTTCACTTTCAACTTTCCGAAATCTTCATGCTCAGCCTCAGATTCACTATTAAAGTCCCTTGCATTGCTTACACTTTCCACAATTTCTTAGTCAGTCATGATGTGATAGCCTGGATCATCTTCATCTTTGTCAAGCCAGTTTTTGATCTTCTCTATTGTGACATCTTTCTTGCCACCTGCAATCAGTGTTTGGTGAGTCATTTAATTCAATTACATTGGTGTCTAATTCAACACTGTCATCATACAAAAGTTTCTTCCACTCATTAGTCAATGTAGAGTTCGAAATGCTGCTTACTGCATTTTCAAAATTGAAAATAATGGATCTGAAATCATACAATTTTACATTCTGGAGTGTTTTTTCTGCCAATTTATCTTCACTGTACAGAGACTCTTGAACTTCAAAAACTTCAGACAAGAATCTCTTTATGTACAGGTTACTTTGCAGTGTAGATAACGCCTTGGTCCATCGGCTGTATCAGGGAAGTTGTGTTAGGTGGCAAGAACACACATTTAATCTTATCATCAGCTCTACACAGCTTCTTTGCATCTGGATGCAATTGACCATTTCCAAGATGTTCCTTGTTATTGGTCTCAGTTTTAAAACAATTTTTTTCATTTGGGAATTTGTATACTCTTGTTCCGAGGATATCCGGATGTGATATCTGGCGGTGTTAGGGACACTGCCTGGTCCATGTCTGCGCAGATGCATTATCTAATAGGATTATTGCTTTCACATCATTTGGTTTTTATGTTCTTAGTGTCTTCTTATTGCAGGTACAGCATGATTGTGAAACCAATCATGGGTGATGTCTGCCGTAAACCATGCATTTTTTTAATTGTAGTAATGCACAGGCAATATGGACAGCACATTCTTAATAGCCCTTAGTTGTTTACTTTTACCTACAATCGGCTTTAAAATATGGCTTCCATTTGCATTAGCACATAATAATGCAGAAACACATTCTTTGCAAATTTTTTGTCCTGCGTATTTTTTAACGATTTGGAGGCTTGCGTGTTCTCAGCACGGTGCAGCAAAATAGATATGTCTCGTTAGCATTATACACTTGAGGCAAATCTAACTTTTCTTTTTGAATGATAGATTTTAGTTTGTTTCTAAATAGGACAACAGCTGACGTATCAGCACTTCTCTCTCCACACACTTTTTGTTCACTATGTCATGACGCTTGCAGAATCTGTAAAACCAGCCTGAACTCCATTAATACCAAGTTGTTTTGCAAGACATTCAGCAGCAGCTTGAATTTCAACACCTCTCATTGCAATTCTGCTTGTACGAAATTGTTCGTTTGTTCGTACCACTCGCATGTTGTGTCTTCTAACTTTTGTTAAGCTGGCTGCCACATTCGTTTGACCTTACAACGTTCCTCATTTACATCACATTTAATCAAAAATGATAAGAGAGTTCACCCTTGTTTTTTTTTATGTCCAAAACTGTTTGTTTTTCGATGCCATGTTCTGCACATACATAAGCAACACTGGCACCATTTTCAAACCTTTCAATAATTTTCAGTTTCTCATGTATTGTAAGCAATTATAGTGATGCAGCCTTTATCTTGAATATTTGTTATTAAAATTCATATCTTATTACTAAATAACAACAAGATAGTAAAAGCTGTTTAGATGCGCAGTATGTTACTGTGTAGCTATTGTCTTGCATATCTACAATGCTTATATTGAATAATTAATCTATTCATTGATATTCGAACAACAGATAACAACTGTCTTCAATAAGTAGATCTACCTGGTGAAAATCCATAAGCATATATTAATATTCCCAAAACATGTAAAAGCAATTTATCCTAAGTTAAGAAGGTTCTAGTATACTTTCCAACTTGAAGCTGACAAATTAAAAACCATGAGATGACGAAAATAGTGAGGAAACAGGATGCTACACCACATGACAATGATGTTCCTTGGACAAAGCCAGAGGACAAGTATATAAGAACTTGTTTCAGAAGATGCCCCAGAGTTTTGTCTCTGAAGTGCTACATGACTCCACAATGCTTCGATGCTCAAAGGGTGTGGTCCTGCAAATACTTGTCGCCTTATGTGAGAAGTCCTGTATCATTTTGTCTGACTTGGATATGTCAAGTGTCTTAAAATATTTGGAGAAAAAGTAACAAATTCAATACTAAATCAGTGAGTAAGAAAACATAGTATTGTAGGCTATCTCAAATAGGTCAACTTCAGAGTAGGACTTAGGATATTTGTTAAGTTAGGTAGTTAGTTAAAGATAGGCAATTATCATTTCATTGTTAACAAACATTTCATTTACTTTTAAATCTATTTTAGTATTAGAAAAATGTGAATTGTTTTATTTTAAATTCCTCCAAGAGCACCTATCACTATACAATTTATGCTTACATTTATCTGATGATATTGAAGGTTTAATAAATGACATTATGCACTCGATTTGTTTCTTTAGCTTAATGACTGAGAAAGGCAAGTGTTAAACTGACCCTTCTAACAAGATTTTCAAGCCCTATCGCAGGTACAGCAAGGGTGTGGGAAGGAGGGCAGCCTAATGTACCATTGTCACTAATCGTATTCCTAAGAAATTCCTATTGTACAGTCTGTGCAAATATAAAATAAAATTTCTTTAAGTTTGTCTTAGTGCAGTACTATAATTTAAGTTAGCAATTTGCAGATCTTTTTTTTTCAGAAAGTTTGTCCGGATTAAGCAAAATCTGGTTTAAAGGGGTTCAGATTAACAAGGCTTTACTGTATATATATTTGAGTTGTTCTAATACTATGACTAAACCTGCCCTTACAACCAACTTTGAAATAATAAAAAAAAAATATCTTGGCTTCTAATAAAAATATGGAAATTGCCCACTGCAATGCAATTACAATTAATGTTGTAATTACACATATTGCTGGGAACAAAAATATTCAAAAGATCAAAGATGGAGTTATAGCTTAACTGCAACTTTGCAATTGCAGTCCACCTAAAAATTCAATATTGAGATTTCACTAGAAATACAAGTTTTATAGTCCTCTGTGTCCAAAAAAGCAGTTTTAGAAAAAGGTTGCATGCATGGGTGCATGTGTCCTATATGTGCCTGTTAACACAATAACTCAAAAACCAAATTTTGGTCAAATATCAAGTTTGATATTTACATTCAGCATCTTTCAAGGATGGTATACAAAGATTTTCAAGAAAAGCTCCCCACCCTAAACTACCCTTTAAAGCAAAAGGTTTTGAAAATATTGATTTTCTCAAAAATGACTCCAACTATTTTGATTAAAGTACATATATTAAAGATATTTACATGACAAATACAATGTATATCTTGAATTTTCTGGGATTAACCTCTAAAGTCCTCTTCATTATGAATGACTTTTGCATAACTAGTATATTGTAAGAGATAGACATAAACTTATTATAAAAAACAGCAGATCTAATTTAAATACACCATTTGTCATTTTAGTTTTTGTACAATTAACAATATCCGAGATGTATCTTGTTATTGGTTTCAATTTTAAAACACTTATACTTTCAGGAAGTCGACATCCATTTTTAATTTGTTTTACTCCCGGCCATGCAATCTATATTTCAAAGTCAATTGCACAGCAACAGCTTTTTAAAGATTTAACCACTGCTTTAGCCTGTGTATTCCCTTATTTCACTTCTACTTATAAGGAGCTAAGTAATAAGACAGTTTCTGTTGATGCTCATCTCGATTAGCATGAAGTAGATAGAAGAATAAACTTTTGTAAGAATAGTTACCATATATTTCAGTGGATAAGATGACCTTCAGAGTATATATGTTTGTCAAATATATATATAGTTTTACCATATGCCTATCTTACAAGACAATCTCCAAATTATTAATGACTTGTAAATTTAGTTTTGAACAGTGATCACTCAATAATAATACACCTATTGACTTATCTAAAGACCTTGAGTATTTACAACAGTATTGGCTATTAATTTTGCAAATATACTTGCTCTGTAGTACTAAACAATTGGTATGGATGTATATGTCATAAAGCAAAAGCAAAATCATGAACACGGAACAACTGGATAATGAGTGGTAAAAAGTCATTTGTTGGGCCTATGTGGGTTGCATCACTTGATGTTTTGTGTGATTTCGTGATCAAAAAATGGTAGTGGAAAATGCTTTCTTTAGATGATCATTGTGAGGATTATGCAGGGTTTTAAAAGCATTGGTATGAATTCATTTATGTGAATTTCAATTTATTTTATATACATTTGTGTAAGACAACCCCGATTTTGGGTGTTTCATTTGTATGTTTCAACTATAGTCAGGAGACCATTATAACACAAGATCCTGGCGAGAAAACTGCAATCAAGGGCAGAGATAAAGGAGACAGCTGCTGTCCTAAAGTCATGGTGAAACCTGAAATCAATTGAGACATGCAGACCTTGAGGAGGCAGCAAATGCAATATCAAGATATAAGGCCAATAAACAATATGGCATAAGGTCAGCATGAGGAGAAGTTGCCCCCAGAAGCCTGTAATAGCTATTTGATACAATGGAACTCCCTGCTAGTCAGTAATGGTGTGCTGAAGAAAGTTTGGGAGAAAACCAAGCTGTAACAGCCTAGTGCTCCCAAAGGAGTTGAAGGAAGTCCTCAAGGAAATCCATGCTGGTACTATCGGAGGGCATCGAGTGTAAATCAGACCACAGAAACTACATAGTTTATTCTGTTGGTTGCATCTGCAAAACACCAGAAATGCTATTGGCAGATAACCAGAATCTTCTGGAATTTTGCTTCTTCCTACTTCTTATACATTTTGAAACCTGGTGGAAATGGCTAGATATGTAAGCACCTTTGGGAGTTGTGCTGTTATCAGTGGGTGCATTTTCAATGCAACTTCAAGTGTCAATACTCTACAAATGAGTTTCTGATGACAGTTGTAAAATAAAATGAGAGCTACTTCTGTGAGAGACTTGTGTTCAAATCCCCAGCAAATGAAATGGATTAAAGAGAAGACTATGTCATGCGCAATTCATTATGCTGCTATGTTGCGAAGAAAATAAATGACAGGAAGAAACTAGTTCATATTATAAATAAAATAATTAACAATTGTAACAATTCTCCATTATATTAATTATATTAATATTTGTGTTACTTCTCTGTTACTAGCTCCTTTTTACATTTATACTTCACATTAGTTAACCTAGATCAAAATGGTGAAGTGATACTGAAAACTGGACAAAGCCACATATTAAAAATTACACCAGTTCTTAGGTGAACAGTATTTAAAAAGTCTATGATAATTTTGAATGATAGAAAAGGTTAGAAGATATTTTATACAATTTAAAATGTTATGATTCTGAAAATTAGTATCTCAATTTGTAAGCTGGTAAAATTATAGTAAATTTATTTTATAGACTGAGTTACATTTGTTACAGTACAGTGTTACTATGTTGTCCATAAAATGATTGATGAACTTTATAACCAAGTTAATGACTTTCTATCCTTAAAACAAGAATTAATATGTGTCTGAAAGTATATAGTTCACAATTAATATTTATCACTGAAAAAAAAAAAACCCTGTATGTTAGCAGCTAGGAATCCTTTTCTATTATAGTCTTTATGTTTATGTCATATGTGCTAATACATTACCATTATCTGCTGTTGAGATGGCCAAGAATTTGTTGTCAGAAGCTAATGCTAAATGACAAATTGGTGCTGACAGCCTTGGTAGGAACTGTTTCTGCAAAGAATCTTCTGTAGTCCATTTCACCAGCACACACTCCCCTGCTCCACTGTAGAAATGACTTCCTGAAAAAATTAAATGATCATAGTAATTGTGTCTATTCTTCTCTAACATAATTTTCCAAGCTAAGTTGTAACCCGATTCCTTTTCTTGATGATACAGCCAAAAATTCCATGCTGATTTTCCAAGAAATCCCACAGATCAAATTACCCTTTATATGGAAAATCTTAATAATTTTTTTTATTTTTCGAGTATGTTTATTAAAATGCCATAATATGATTAATATACTTGCATAATTCATATAACATAGTTCCTGAATTTTCTGAAATTCTCTTCATTTGGAATGAAAATTAGATGAGTCAATTATAAGAGGTTCACAAAAAGTGTAGGTTGGGTGGCTCATCATTAGGCTCTGGCCTGCTGATCCAAAAGTCATTGGTTAAAGCCTGGTCCATACAAGTGGTTTTTAAGTGTACTTGAAATATACAGCCTACTTCAGTAATTTAATGGAATGTATAAAAACTTTGCAGGATGAAATTCTGCTACACGTCGGTGCTGATATGATCCTGGCAATTAACATCAGTAACAAACAGATAATTTAATTTAAATTTTGATAAAAAATTTGCTAAGCAAAATATTTACATGGATAGGTATGTATATGGTATTATGGTTAATAGTTTGGCTTTACTATGAATCCTGGGACTTAAGTACTTACAATATTGTAAGTCGCCATTGGGGTTGTCATCTCAAAATAATTTGAGATCACTTTGAGGTTTACCAAGAAACATGCAAGTCAGTTGAGAAATTCAATGCTATGCCAGCATGTTGCCATGGTAGCTCAATGGAAGAGCAACCAACTAGAGACAGGCAGATCCATGGTTCAAATCCCGGCTATGGCATTGAATTTTTCAGTCTGACTCTACCTATCCAACTCCTGTCCTACACACGGCATGTGTGAAAAAAAACAATTAAACTAATACCAAAATAATTATATCTTTAAAACTCACAATTTATTTCAAATACACATTTATATGGAAAAATTAAGATTTTTATAATTCACTTTTACACCAGAACTTTCTGTGAAATGTTTTGGAGATCATTGTCTATGTGGAGACTTGCCATATTTTTAAAGACAATAAAAAAAAGGCCAAAGGCATTACTTTAAATACTGACTTACAGAAAAAAAAAAACCTTTGTTTACACCTATTAAGCATGTTTAATCTGTTTAAAATTTCAAAAGAATGCCTAGGGTAATTTTGCTCTGAAATATATGCATTAAAACAATAATTTTACATTACAGATTTCCTTATAAAAAGGTTGCCTCTAAATATACATCTGCATGTTTGATGAACCATCATACTTCATATTTGCAATTTTTCATTTCATTAGTAAAACAATTTTGCATAAAAGGCGAACAAGTCACAGTGAGATTTTAATTCCACACTTTGTCAATTTAAACAGCATTTACTCCTATCAGTAATTTTTTTTTTAGATTCAAAATTGAAAATAATTCTTCTTATAGAAACACTCAACAAATATGACATTTACATATTCAATTTGATGTTATACTTAAAATCTAAACAATTTATTTTAAAAAGTCTGACTATTCAATGATAAACCACCTCAAAACACACAAAAACACAATTTTTTTCCCCCATACTTTTTGGCCCCGACACATTCTCAACCAAAACTTCTACAAACATGTGTCAAATGAGTTATACAGTGCAATTGAGATTATGTTTACATTGTGATTTCATTTGCTGTAACTGACTGTTCATCATTACCATTTTCCTCACAAATAAGCTATTTTCTGCTTAGAATAAGGCTCCACTGCAATTTTATGACAAATTATAACAGATTGTTTCAAAATGGATTAATGTAATGTGCAACACAAAATTCACAACTGCAATTACTGTTTCACCACACTTTGAAGGTGCTACATATTTTCCACAAACAATAGCCACAAATATTTTTCTTCATAGTTCCATTTTGTTGAATAAACACACAGCCGACTTTTCTTAAAATAACAAAATACAACTACCACAAAACTTGTAAATGTCATTCCTTTTCACAGTCGTTCAGTGACATTGCTTAATCACATGACCAATGGTGAGACCATGTGTTACCAATATAATGTGCTGAATAAACACACACACATTTAAAAATACAATCTTTAAACAGAATGAAATACAGTATTTTTGACATTCCATAAGACATTAATATGGTACACAATTCTTCCTTCTTGAATATGGAAAACTTTATTTAATACAGGAAATATGGCAAGTGGTCGTCTCCTTAGCGCAGTGGTAGCAAAGCTGCCTACCAAGCGGGAGACCTGGGTTCGATCCCCAGTACCGGCGTGGGGATTTTTCCCCCGCTGGGAGACCTGGACCGGGGTGCACTCAGCCTCGTGAGGTCCCTGGGGGGCCAATTGAGGAGCTACTTGATGGAGAAGTAGCGGCTCCAGGTCGTGAGGACCGCATTAACCGGCCGGGAGGGGCTTGAGGCGCTGACCACGTCTCACCCTCCAATACTGCACCCCATCTACGACGTCTGTAGTGGACCGAGATGGGGGACACAGCGGCCGGGCGGTAGGCCAAGGTTCCCCGTGAGCTGTCGTGCCATGGAGTTATTATAATATGGCAAGTCTATCTCCACATCAGCCTAGATTCACAACCGCATTTTCTCTTGTGACTGCAAAGAGTTTTCTGGCTGAGCTATATATGATGAGATCCTTTTCATATGGGAACATCAAGTTTTAATAAATAAATAAGCTTCTTGGTAGGATGAACTGGCTAAACTCCACAAATTTTGATAAGGAAGCAACAGAGAAATTCTGATTAATTATCAAACTGTGCTTCACCTGAATTTCTTTGCCCTCAGGTAAATTTTAGTTCAGTTCATTAAGTTACCTGTACAAGAACATTTCTGCACATATATGTATAAACTCTGGTATATATATAGTTACCATGGTAGACAAGAAGTTTGTGCAGGATGCAATAGCTCTACAGAACTTACAAAATACATCAGTGAAATTTATATAAATATAATCCAATAACATAAAAACTCATTAGGAATCATAATAAAATAAGTTTTAGCATTTATAGCAAAGACACACACAAATAACTGCCTTAAAAACCTGATGTATTGCATTTACATGACTTTCTTTAGCTGTTATCACTTATTAGTGTATACAAACTATTCTTATGAAAGTTTATATTTCATTTACTACATCTTTATGGAGAAAAACATTTGCAAAAATAGCTACAGCACACATTCCATTATGGTGCAAAAGAAATAGAGATAGTCAAATATTTAAAAACTTCATACTTCAATGGATACCAGCACATTGCTAAATATAAGGTAATGAAACAGCTGACTTTCTAGCCAACAAAAAGTAGTAAAATTACATCAAATTACTGATCCAATAAGTTATCACTTTATCAAAAGAATCATTATATCAACATATATTAACAAAATAAAAGAAGATAATGTATTACAAACAAAAGGAAAACCATGGGAAAATTTATGTAACAACATGACCAGAATCACATTACCAAGAAAATCCTCTGTAGCAACTTTTAGACTCCTAACAGGCCATGGCTGTCTCAATAAACATTTATGAGGATTGGTATATGAAATCTCCTCTGTGTCCTTTCTGTACACTTAAAGAGGATATGGATGGAAACCATCTATTGCACTGCCCAACCTTGAGTCGACATGATAATATGGCATCAAAATACTGGAATGCAAGAGAGCGAATGGCTTCACTGCTAACTGCTCAACATTAGATATCAGGCAACCAACCAACCAACCAACCAACCAACCAACCACATTTAAAAACTGGATGCTGTATGCTAGTCGTAAAATTCCTGTTCTTTGCACACAATTGTGAAAAACAACTGAATATTGACCAATTCTTCTAAAAGAAGAATGACCAAGTATTGAAACATTTGAACCATTTATAACAAATATCTTGGAAATGTCTTATGGCACAAAATAAGTCACTTAAAACAAATTGTGTGTGTGTGTTTATATGGAACTACATTTTGTGGTTTTATCTATTGTTTAACAGCACACACATGTGCATACATGCACTCACATACCCATGTGTACACACACACACATGCACATGCTACCACATGTGCTGTTTATGGATTCAGAGAGTTGAAAAATATGGTATTTTAATAAAATATTTAGAACATTTTTAAGAAAATCAAAATGTTCAAAAGAGTTTCCTTATAAAGCTAGTTTGAGGTAGGATTTTTCTCTAAAATGTTTCCCAAGCTTCCAAGTATGTATAAATTGACTTTTCATTTTAAGTTATGACCCATCCACATACATATTTTCTTAAATCCATTTTTTTTAATTCAAGCCTATTCAAAATGTGTAAATTTGGTATCTACTTTTTGGGTAAATTACAATACTGCCTCTACTAACTATAGGTAAGGGATAAAGAATGCAAAATGGCACCTACATGATGATTTGAACTAATTGGGGCTGAGGCTGCCAGGAATTACAAAAAAAAAAAAAAAACAACAACAACTTGGATTAAAGGGAAATATTACTAAATCATGGGTAAATCATGAATAAATGTTTTATGAGCACAATGGTTAAAAATAAATAAAAAGCAATATAGTACATACCTGTGTTATTTGATGGGCTGAATACAATACACTACCTGTCTGACAAAAAAAATGCAGTTGTTTGGGGAGGTCGCTAGTGTAGCTTGGCATGGCTTAGAGTGGTCAGCGAAGGTTGGAATATAATTCAGTACAGTCTGACCATCAAAACATCAGTATGTAAACAGGAATAAACTAAACGATCCACAGCAGGTTAAACTTGCTGTTCTCTTTATCACTAGTGAAATTAATTTTCTACTTTGTGTGCATATGATTACGTGCGACAGTGTTTGTATTTTGACTTGATTCGAACCTGCCCACTGTTAGAGACTTAGCTGTTGCATTCCAGTATTGCCGAACTGTACAGGGCATGTACCAAAAGTGATGATGTAATACTGCTCATCTGTTTACACAAGCTTCCACTCGTGGCCATCTGCATTCATTCTTTAGACAGGTTACATGCCATCTACAACATTACTGCTGTAAAATTTGTATTTTTACTTAAGCATATTTTGTCATGAGTAGTACTGTATTGTACCAATACAGTACAATTGACTGACATGTAGTCAACAAAGAAAGAATGTAATAGAAATGCATTAGTAGCCAAGGTTATTTCTATGCATTATGAACAAATACTCTAAGTGTGACAGTTTCACTTGTATTGATTATGGAAAATTGAAAGAAGGTTCATAATGTACCACATTCAGAATTGCATAGAACATACATGAGGACAACATATAAAAAATGGATTTTACTCTAGTATTGTGTAAAATTTTAATTTTCTTAAGACCAGCTCAAAGTACACGGAATTTCGAAATACCAGGGCTCTACTGTAGGTAAAAAAAGTACCTTGCCTTAAAATTGGTAAACATAGAGAACACCAAAGATATAACAGGATCCTGGAAATCATATATATTCCTTCATCAAAGTGTTTTTCAACAATGGAAGAAAATTATGTGGCTGAACTGGTGGCTATGACAAAATGACTGACCTGGGCACAAGCACAGCCTGTTTCCTTATCTTTGCCCATTGCATTACCTCAAAAGACTAACCCAGGAATGCCACAGTCAATGCTATGAATGACAGTAGTTTGCATGGCACATTCTGCATGATGTAGATAAGGTTAGATATCATATTTCAAATTGTGTGTGTGTGTGTACGCGTGCATGCGTGTGTGTGTGCGCACAAACTTATGAATATCCTATTTTGAATAAATAAAACTTTATAAAGATGTTGTGTTCTATATGCACATTCCTGGAGGAGGAGGGGGAAGGGGAGGAAGAGGAGAAGGTGGTGGTGGTGGTAATAATAATAATAATAATAATAAAAAAAACTGTACTTGAATGTTTTATTACTAAAAGCACTTCTATTCCATTACTCTAATACATATGTTGTTCGTTTTGCACTAGAAATGTATACTCAGACATTTAAAGGACATTAATGTACAATAATAAACTTTTGCAATTTAATGTAAAAACAAAACAAACAAAAAGACAACATTAAAAATTGTTTGTAATGCACAGAGAAGTTATTTTCAGAATTTTATATTACATAATCCATGCACTCATATATTGAAAAAACAAATGTTTCCTCGTAAGTTTAATTTGTTGCTTACTTTTGATGATACTAATGGATCAAAATCTAGCTTTCAAGTTATTACACATACAAATACATAAACTATTCCTGAGACTGCTGTCAGTTAAACCTTCTCTATGTTTAGTTTTCAAGAGTTTCTTGCCTGTTCGCACACATAAGTGCTTGCAAACATTGATATTAAATTGGTTGCCTGGTTTTTAAGATTAGGAAATTGTGGACCAATGAGAGGATTCTGTTAATTGCTCTGTGAATAATTACTGAACTTCTCACATAGCCAATGGTTGCATTGCAGTTCAATAAACCCTAACTGCAAACCTGCATTTGGAATTTCTTCAAATTTGCTGACAGTGGTGTGTCGAAGGTGTGGAATAGCTCTTTAAGATTTTCTATGGCTGCGTACCACAATGTAAACACATTTTTCAAGTGTGTTAGCATATTAATGCATTCTTCAAAAGATGCATTTTCTTCCCATAATACATGTTTTAATTTTGGAAAGCGAGATTTTCAGATTTTAAATGGTCTATCCACATGTTAAGTTTCATCTGAAATGTCCTTATGTGACCCCACATTTTTGTTATTAGCAAGTTTTTTTCCTAAAGCTGTATATTTAGATCTGTTATGAAGGCAATTTTTGTAACCCATTGTAAATTTTCAATTTCTTCTTCAATTTCTTAATCTTGTAGAAATGTCACAATGCAAATCCTTAAGTCAAAAAATCTTTGTAACTGCTTTCTATGGCTCAGTCAGCAAACATCACAATGATTTGTGTGGTTTTCATTCAAGGAATATAATTCTCTAAACTGTCTATGATTGAGAGCATTTGCCCAGATCGCATTTGTGTTTTTGCACAGAGCACTTTCTTATGTGTAAGACTGCACTGGAATGTGAGGAATGATATTAATGGGTTTAAGCTCCAATTTTAGTTGTTCAATGAAAATTTTAGCTATTCCAATCATTGCGTGGCAGCATCTGTGATAACTGGCACTATGTTTTGAAGGGATAAGACTTTTCTACTTATGACTTCCTTGACATATTGAAAAAACATCCTCTCCGGTCTTAGTACCCTTCATTGGCACTAAATCCAAGCTCTCTTAAATCACTTCAAAATGCTTTATTACTGTTCTAATAAGTACACACAATTGGCTCAGTGTCACTGATATCTTTGCTTTCATTAGTGAATGACTAGTTGATTTTTAGAAGCTCTAATTGCTTACATTCAATGTGTGGTGCAATTTCCTCAACTGTGTTTCTAGACTCGCAGATTGAATCAAAGTTTGATGCTACTGAGACGCAAACATTTTTAGCAGCAGAAGTGAGGCACTGTTTAATATAATCCTCATCTACTCTTAGACAGGACCATTTTGACTGCACAGCTGTTTGCAGCTGCTAACAGTAAGACACTGGAGAGGTGCTGATTATCTCATGGTACATCAGCATGGCATGAAGCTTGCTGTGACCACGTATAGGAGACCTTGGCATGCCTGGACTAGCCCCTCTACTATGATGATATCTGGGGAATAAAACTTTGTTTCACCAAAATGATTGTATGCACGATGATGAAATTAAAGAAGAAACAAACAAAATCATTGCTCTATTGTTCAAACAATGCTCTTTCCACCCATGGACCTTCCAGAAATTCACAAAAATAGTCAAAGAACATGGTATAATCCTAGTGCCATTAATAAGCATTTCTAAGCACATTGAACATCAGCACAAATGACAAAATTCCAATGGCAAAAAAGTCTGATTTTTATGAAATTGGATGCAAAGATCTAAAGAAATCACACATATGGAAGACAAAGAGGAACACAGACACAAGGTTTAAAGAGCACATGGAAAATGTAAACATAAACAGACTGAGAAATCAGCAGTTCCAGAGCATTTTTGGTCCATAAATCATCAGCTGAAAGAGAAACAAATTTTTAAAGCCCCTTAAAAACCCATCAGAACTCTCCATTTGGGAATAATTATACGAGGATCATTTTTAAAGTAAGAACCAATTGGGCATTGTGTCCACACATCCTGTCAAGTGACATCAGTTCAAAGTCGGCCATTCCTGGCCAGTCTCTCACTAAGCTGCCATTACATTTCACATCTCTGCCAGTGTTGGTTGTATGGTTATACTGCTTTGTTGCCATATCAATCATTAGGGACACTCAAATTTCTTGAATAAAATGTTGCTAAATTCTTGAGTAATAAGAGAGAAAATTCTTGAGTGAGAAGGTAAAATTCTTGAGTTAGAAAGGAAAATTCTTGGATACGGTAATTCTTGGATATTAACTTACTCACCTACAAAAATAGAAATAAATGCATAATTAATAAATGCATAATTAATTTATACAATCTAAAATATAAAAACGCTAATAGCAAGCATAATTTACACACACTCTTATGGTTTACTTTCATAATTATAAGCTGATAGCATCTCCAAGTTTGTGATTGTGAGATTTGTTCTGAGGTCCGTCAACACACACGAAAAGTTGGAAAAAAACCTTTCACAGTTCACGTTTGAGACAGGAACCCACAGCGCCCTTAAGGCACCATCAACAAAAAGTTGATGATCATCACGCATTGCATGAAGAGCATCTTCTACTGATATATTTACATTGCTCTTCAGAATATCCTGAAGATCCCTGTAAGCATGCAGTCCTTCATCGATGGGAATACCCTTCATTGATGGTACTTTGTGGAAAAGGGTTTTCAGCTCGTCTCCTGCAGCAGGCTGTGACAGCACATTCTGCCTGTAGAAGAGTGCAGCCACAGGCTCCAAAAAAGCACAGGCAGGGTCCCCCAACATAAAATTGTCCAGCTTGGTGTGCATATGGCCTGCTGCAATTTTTATGTCCTGCATCAAACTTCCCCTGAGATTTCCTTTCAGGGCATCAAGCTCCTCCTGAACTCTGTCACTGAAAGTTCCGGCAGCAACTATTTGTAAGCGCTTCTTCAAATTCTGAAGTTTGGGATACACTTCTGCAGCCATCGGTTTGGAATTTGTTTCCAGGCTGAGCAACAATTGCTTCATCACTGAAGCTAAAGATTTCACAAACAGAGCTTGTACATAAAGCATCTGTAGCTCAGAATCAGTAATATTCTGCAGGTGTGAAGATGCTGCAGTAAATGACTCTCTGCCACCAATGGAGCGAAAAAAATCAAAAAGAACGGTCCAGTTATCTGCCATCCACTCAACTGCTTCCACCCAGGAATTCATCTTGTGGCCACTGGAATTGGAAACATTCCTGCTGCAGATCCTTTCTCCTGCATGAATTGCCGAAATGCATGTCTTTTTTTCCGGGCATGCAGAAAAGTCTGCTTGACTGAAATGACTAGTTTATTTAGCGATGACAAGTAGTCCTTCATCACCACACCAATCAGATTTATTTTGTGTGCCCAGCACTGAATATGTAGGGACTCATCTGGCAGGAGAAGTGATGACCCAGCATAACAGGAGGTCATATAACTGGCTGAGTCACTTACTAATGCCACTACTTGGTCAAAGTTTACCCCTGTGTTCCGTAGTGCCTCGGTAATTGTTCGAGCACAGGACCGTCCATTCACTACCTCCAGTGAAGTGACAGCAGCCACATATTGCTCCTGCGATCTGGAGGGCTCCACTGTAGACAGCAGAACAACGAAAATTGCCCTGCCCATCTTGTCTGTTGTTTCGTCAGCCATAACAGCAACCTTCTTGTTCTGTAGGGCTGCAACAACTTTTTCCTTCCTGGAGTTTGCCAAGAGAGGTAAATATTCTCTACGGAGAACATTGCTTCCTGGAAGGTCTCCACCGCCAATAACGTTCTTCTTCACCCATTCCTTGAAGGCTGGGTGATCTGCCTTCTCCAATGGAATATTGGTTGAAATCATCATTTCAACTGTGGAAGTGACAAAATCCAGTTTGGCAGCCTGGTAAAAGTAGAAAAGAAAACATATAAGCATAGACCAGAACTTTTGCAAAATGTGTTAAATCTTGAAAGCGAATCTCTAAGATTGATTCTTTGAGATTAAAATGCTGCAGTTTATGTTCCTTTTTATAACAGGTCTTTTGTTGCCTTATTTTTCATTTTTATAGCCCCCTTTAACTTCTTTGGTGATATCGGAGGCTTTAACTTTCAACGGCAACAGGCCTAACAGAACTAAAAATTATGTCCTACCCGCGTATTTTGTATGCTACACTTCATATCTGTGAGAGCGTGCTCGCATGTCCCTCAACGTGCGTCATACAACCGGCTAAATCACCGCGAACCTAAAGCAGCGTTGTGTTATACACCCGATGTCAAGTTATAAACCAAAATAAATTTGAAATATGATATAAAATCATGTAAAACATATAACTGAGCAAAATAAGTACATGCGATTAAGCGAAGAGTGCAACTACACACAATATTTTACTATTAGCCAAATAATGTTCTGATTCTAAAAAAATGTGCTTTAAAAGGAAGTAAACTGGCATTTAATTTTAAATAGGTAATACACCTTTACCTCTTTACACACAAGTTTCAAACTCTAAGTAACAAAATAAAAATTAAAATAAGAACTGAAGCTTTCCTGGCGACGTGTTAATTCAAAATCTTCTCGGGCTTCTAGCCAGGTAAAAATTGTCACAGAATTGAAGTAGATAAATGCAGAAAATGTGGAAATTACATACCTTTGCTCCTTTTGAACATTCAGCCGCCTCGAACATTGTTCTTTGTCGCTTACGCGTTTTCGTTGCATCCACGTGTTTCTGGCTAGCAATATGTTTTTTTACAGCATCCAAAGTTTCATATAGAATTCTTTTATTGCAAAAGCTGCAAAGCATTATTTCTCCCGACCTCTTCATTCCGTCCTGCGAGAATTGCTTTACCCGCTCATCTAAGCTCACTTTCGGTGGCATGCTGTACGATATTTCAGAACTACGCTACTGCCAGGAACTAGTGGGATACGCGTAGAAGAAGTTACTTAGGGTAGTAACAGAATGCGTGCGCAGCGCATACCGGATATGAGCGCTCCTATCTCGCTGGTTCAACGGCTTCGCTGGTCCGCCGATACTGCAGACTGCTGTTGTTATCGATCGAATGCTGACAAGATAGCCAATACCGTGCTAACAGACTCCCACGGCACTTAACAAAGCTTAAGCTGGAAGCAAAAAACGTTAACCGAAATTTGATAACAAGAATGTGTGATCTTTTTGCTATATGCGATAAATTTTGCGAGTGAACCTAAAAATTCGTATATAGAGCGGGAATTTCAAAATTTCGCGAGTAGATGGTGTGTCAAAAAGTATTTAAATTAATCAAATATGTCTTTGTATACATTTATTCCCTAATTTTAAGCATTTTAAAAATTTTCGCGAGTTTCGCGAGTCGCGAAATTTGAGTGTCCCTATCAATCATTAATCCTGCTAATTGTGAGGTGCACTCAGTTATTCAGTTTTTAAAAGCAAAACAAGTTCCTCCTGCTGAAATTCAATGGCCGCTTGTTCATGAAGGTGGAATAAATTATGGAAATGTGCCTAAATGATGCAGGTTGTTTAATGAAGAATGCACAAATCTTCATGATGAAGAATGATCTGGATGGCCTACTATCATGAACGAAGACTTGACACAAAAAGTTGATGGGGAAATTCACTAAAACAGGCACTTCTCTAATGACAAGCTACAACAGAAATTTCCACAAGTTTCAAGATCTTGGAAAATTACATGTTAAAAGAAACTGTTAATAACACCCACCCACACCCACCCCCACCCCCATACACACCGCCTGCAGTGCTATAAGTAATTAAAGCAGGCGTTAAACACTACCCAAAAAAAAAAGCCACACACACACACACACACACACACAGATTTATTAAACTCTGATATCCCATATGAAAAGGATCTAATCGAGTAGTGTATCCAGTCAGAAAATGCTATCTAAAAGTCACAGGAGTAAGTGTGGTAGCGAATCTAGTCTGATGGAGATCAACAGTCTGCAAAACATATCCCAGTAAGTTCTGGTATAGAAAGTGAAATTAGAGTGATAAGAATCTCAATTTGTGCATATAAATAATAATAAAAAAAAACTTCACAAAAAGATTAATATACTTTCAAACAAACATTTTTGAAGCATTATCCATTTCTGAATTATTTGTTGTATTGGTTGGAGTTTTTCAATACTTTTGTCATTTTTTTAAATGTTTATTCAGTTGTTTCTTGCAATACTGTCACTTCAGCTTCCTGTATCTCCTGTGTTTCTGCAATGAAATGTGAAAGACAACTGTCTTTGCAATACCTTAATTAATTCTTAGTAGATAAAAAAAAGTTTTTGCAAACATATTTATACAAGCTATGCAAAAATAAACTATATTGGCTAGAGAAATTCACTTGAATGTTACATGTCAGATACTATTTTTCTGATAAGGAATGACAACAATTTCATCATTAACCCTGGAGCTAATGCATTTAAATACCAAAATGTATATTTTTAATGAATCAGTGCAGAAAAGTCACATTGAAGCTAGAACACTACATAAAAACATGGTGACATAACTGAAATCACTTTTGAATATTTTGACATTAATGCTTTACCTCTGTCACCATTTTAACAGCAGTGCACAAAAGTCATTAATATATTATGCTATTTACTTACTCTGCACAGTCTGGAAATAATGCTTAAAATGCCACATGCATAAAAGATAAGTTTTGAATGCATGATATTATCCATATCATTGAACATTATGTGCATTGATAAATAATGAAATAAAATATAAATTAAAAACAACATACCAGCTTGTGAAAATGCAATACAGCGAACTGGCAGTGTATGCCAGTGATATACTGATGTAACAGCTTTCTCATGTTTGGAAATTCTTCGCCAAAGCAAAATTCGACCAATAGCATCACCTGTGGCAACACATTTTTCTTCTGGATGACATGCAACGCATGTAAATCTCTGTCCAATTCCTACACGATAGCTGTAAATGAAAACAACTTGAATGATTTAACAGAGGATAACATTTTGGTTCAATATATAATACAGGTGTGATTTTTTTTTTCTCTAACTCACTTATGATGGTACCTACCATTACACTCCAAAAATGACATCAAGATTTTTTTGTAAATACATGCTTTGCATATGATAACTAACCTGACAGGAAGTGGTACACAGTGAAGTGAAATGATAACTTTAGAAATTAACATTGAGTCGAACTTAACACTTTTAAAACTTCACTTGTTTTTACTTACTTAGTAGTACATATGTTTCACAGAACTTGTCTGCATTCTCATGTAGATAATGTAGTTGAAGGTAGTTCTCATGAAGGTAGTTGAGAATGCAGACAAGTCAGATATACAAAAAAATTGGTATTTAAGTTAATATCTTCCAAGGATGTGACAGAAAGATTTGAGAAAATCCTTCATGCCAAACTATACCTTACATGGAAAATTGTTTGCTACAAAATAAATTATTTTTTCACATATGCCATGTGAAGGCTAGGATTTGAAACATGGATATATCTCTTTTCAAGTGGCTGCTAACTAAACTGAGCTACCATGATAACATGTCAGTACAACATTAAATTCCCCACCAGTCACATTTTTCTTGGTAATCTACAAGGTGTTCTCAAACTCATTTTGAGACAAAATATACCAATGCAACTTACAATCTCTTAAGTACTTATAGTCCCAGGCTTCATTGTCAACAAAATGTTAAGTCAATCAACGATAATAATCAATTGCTGCTACATGCCTTGTATAGACTTAAGATTCAAAAGTAGAAACTGAGATGTGAACATGGATCTCCTGCTTTCCATGTGGTTCCTCTAACCAACTGAGCCACCATGACAACATGTAAGCACAACATTAAATTTTCTAACTGATGCACATTTTTTCCAGTAATCCATAAGGCATTCTCAAATTCATCTTGAAATAACATACCCAAAAATGGCGACTTACAATCTCTTAAGTCTTGGGTTTATTTGCTATTATTCATTTCCTCAAAAATGATTTAACACTTTTTTTTTATTAAAATAAGAGATTTACATTAGAAATAACATGTACCTTGAATTTTCTGCAAACAGCTTATGAAATCATCTTCATTCTGAATGAATATTTTGTATAACTGGTAAACCAAAACACCAAAACAAGAAATACGCCAAAACTTGTTACACAATATTAGCAGACCTCACTTGAATCAGTGTCATGTAATTGATTTTGTGGCAATAACCATTTCTGAGATACTTGTTATTGGTTTGAATTTTTAAACATTTTACACATTTTCTGAAGTGCTGAAGTATTAGTTTTTTTGTTTCTAATGATGTGCAAAAAATATTTCAGAGCCAGAGTCAATTTTAATGTATTTTACTATTGTTTCAGCCTCCTGTATCCCACAATGTAATATATACTGCCTCCCCTCTGTAATTGTTTATCTTAATTCACATGAAGTACAACAAATAAGCTTAGGTAAACTTAGCAGAAGAAATATAAAAATTAATGATAGTGGATATAGAAATGCATATGAAATAACACAACAGACTTTTTATTTTGCTAAAAATTGAGCATATCAAATGATCAGGAATTTTCAATTACTTCTGATAAAGTACACTGAATAAGATTTTTCAATAACATTTAAAAGGGGAGCATGCTAATGTATCTCACTCAAATGTGAGGATATAAGATGAAAATATATGCAAAACAGATGAAAATATTTATCGGCAAACACATATACATTTTAAGTGAAGTTGTGACTAGAGTACATAACCAGATATACTGGGGATGATGACAAAGATGATGGTGTTAGTGATGTTATATTTAAGTAGTTAAACAGAAAATTTGTAAAGAAAGATTTTGGTAGAAATTGAAGCATTTTCTGTGCACGCTTGAAAAAAGAAATAAGGAGGCTAGTGAAAAGTTTTGCTGGAATGTAGCATTGCAATGTGGATGTTGCAACAAAGTGAGAAAAATATATGCATTTAAAATGTGGGTATGGAGTAAGATGGAGAATGTAAACTAGATAGATAAAAGAAGTAATGAATTCAGTTTACTTATCTATTTTAATTTAGTTAAAAAAAGAACTATGCTAAACCCGATTTAAAAGAATAAACTAAATTGCAAGAACCCTGAATGAGAAGAAAATACTTGAGATATTCACTAGAAGAAATGGTGAATAGGAGAAAGTTTTAGAACAAAAGTAGATAATAGGAAAAGTTAACATAAGTAGCTCATGTAGCTCATACATACATATAAAGTGGAATAGAGGAAGAATGCAGGTAGGCTGGGTTTCGGATGAAAGATCCTTGAGTGCAAAATATTGCTGATAAATCAATCATAGTAGTTGTTACATCAGTAACAACAGTAAGTTTCATAATAAAGGGATCTATTGCATTGTCAGCTCAATTTCTTTTAGCTCTTGTTGTTTATTTACATTGTTATGGTTACTTCTACTAACTGGATTGTGTACTAAGGCATTGCTAACTACTGTAATCAAAACAAATTTGGTGAGAGAATCAATTGGTGGTATATCAAAATTGATTGCATGATTTTTATTCCTTAATATGGATATTTTCTTGCAAACTATTAAATCTATGGGTCCATGTGAGTGTTTTAATAATTTAACATCTGGATTTAATTCATGATTAAATTTCCAAAGATGTTCTGCCACAGCTGAAAATTAAAAGATTCTATCCCAGCAAACAAAAAAAAAAATGGGAATTTATGAAATTAAATACTCAGACTGTAATCTAGTATATATAGGAAGAACGAAAAGAAGTTTGGAAACCATATTAAAGGAACACATGAGAAACTTAGAATACAAAGAAAAATCAGCAGTCACCTATCATTGTTGGACATGGACACAAAATCACACCTAATATATAACCGTTAAAACCGGCATATAAACCCACAGAATTAGATGTCTGGAAAAAGATCTACATCATGAAGAAAAAGAGCCATTTAATAAATTTTTATTTACCACCATACAACAACCTTTGGAAGATCATAGAATTAGCACCAGATACCTCCACAAGTGATACAACACCAATCTCATTGTTGACGCCAACAAAGCAAGATTTAGTCCGAATTAAGGCTTGAAAATGGATAACAAGCATTCAATGCAAAATATGTTTAATGTAAATAAACAGTTAATATCAATGTAGAAATTATTACTACTGCACAGGGGGAGTAAAGCTACTATTGCACTTGTAGTATCAAAGCAACCTTCATCACTTGGCAAAAGAATGTGGGAGTGAGTAATGTATTCAATCACTACCTTTCCTCTCGCCCCATGCCTGATCCAGCCCAAGAAAGAGTTGGAATGAACAAATGTGTGCCACCACTGCAGCACACCTTTCAAGCAAATTAAAATAATTATTAAGAAGCTCATTCTAGAAATCCTTGATTTCATTCATGGTAAAGTCCAATTATTAAGATTAACAATATGCAGTGCATCACATTTTTGTACTTCAAATAAGTACAAAATGAATGAATGAATGAATAAGTATTGTTTTCATTGTTTCATTTAAAGATAGTTTAAATAACTGGCTTCTATTTATTATTATGATCATGCACACATCAGTATTCCTGTATTATTTACTGGAGCAAAGCAACAACTGTGATAATCAGAATTGTTTTTGCGATCATGGCTGGGTGCATAGCAGATCAGAGAATTGTAATTAAATATGCACATGTCAAAGGTGTTAAAAGTGGTGAAAAAATGATAGCTTGTTCAATGTTTTCAAATTCTGTTTGGGTATTATGATGCCCTTACTGTTACAGATGTAACTTCAAAAGCAACTGGCATGTCTGTGAATGCTTTGCTGCCAAGTTATAAACAGGTTAGTTATAAACCTGGAAGATGGCTCCAACACTATCTTCACTTCTGATTCTGAGCTGGGAGTCACATTACTAGCCAAAAACTCTGATTAACAAGTGTTTATTAATAAAACTTATTTTCCAAAACTAAACTATACTCTGTGATGCAGTAAAAGACAGCACCTGGTTTGAACACATTGGGAGATAATATACATAGTTTCTTGGAATTGTAAACAGTTAAATAGCTGTTCAGAAGTTTCTCCATTCAGTCAATAAATATCAAGCACAGAGTCAAGGTAAGCAAGTTAATTAGGTAGGCCATTCACAGCATTTTGACTCCTGCTGCCATCTGTTTCCCTGTTGTCCATGCCGTCAGCGCGCGGACGCTGTTACCTTGTCGCCTGCTTAACACGTGTATTGTTAAGGTATTTTAATATACATTGTGGCTATTGTTGCTGTTCTTGGGTTACTTTCTTCAATAAGTTAGTGAGTAATAATTCACGTATTTATTTCTAAGCGGTTTTCTTGGTTTCATTAGAATGAGTAGTCAAAGCAATTGTGCCATATCAGACTTGCAAAAATACAGGTAGAAACAATAAGCAAGTGACATTTCATTCTTTCCTAGTGAATTAGGGATGAGGAAAAGCAAAAAGAATGAACAATAAGATGCAAATGCACAGACAATATGAACATTAGAACTGCAAAAGTCTGTAGTGTTCATTTTCTACCTAAAGATTATGAAAAGGATCTAAAAAGTGAACCTTAAGGATTACCAATAAGGAAAAAGCTGAAATCAGATTCTGTCCCTTTGCAATATATACCCAACTGGCTCGCGGAAGAAACCATAGTTCATAAAGATGAACAAGAATAGAGAATTGTAAAAAGGGAAATAAATTAAAAGAGCTTTTTCCACTTTAGAAAATTTATCACCAAGAAAAGAGTGACATTAGATGACAGTACCTGCAATGAAGCAGTATGTGCACCTGTAGAATAGGACAGTCATAGAGAACTGGAAATAGTTAATACTCAATACAAAACAGAGATTATAAATCTAAGAAAATGTAATGTCACCCCATTGATAATTAATATAGCATTAAAAAAGAGCAATTCAATTTTAAAAAGTCTCTGGTCGAAGATATGATGTTTCTCTTTAAAAAAAAAAAAGCCTAAGCAAAGAGGACACAAACTAACAGAACTGCAAAAAATACTGTCAACTTGGAAATTTACAAATATGCAAAGAAGCTTGTGACAGTGATGTGATAAAATTAAAAACAAAAGAATTTGAGTTGGATTTTTATTACAACCCTTGTTAAGGGTTGAAAATGGGAACAAATGTTCCCGAAACTGGTCCCAGTAAGTATAAATAAGTGATGTTTGTGTTACAAAAACTGACTCAAAATTCTTTTGTTTTTAATACTGTCAACTTTTTTTACCCCAGGGCAGATACAGGGTTTAGTATTAAAAAAAACTGCTAAACAGAAGCGGAAGATATAGGTGTGTTTTTTTTTCTACCCCCTTCTTCTTCATCTGGATTATTGAAAATAATATTAAATGGTCTAGGTATAACACAATAATTCTACAAATATCACTTTTCAGCAATAAGGAAATTTTCGGTACTCAGTGAACAGGAATTGACTGGGGTAGTTTAATCTTCTGTAAAACTGATGCAGTCTGCAGTTCTCAAGTGAAAGGAGCTTCTAGAGTTTCTAATTTAAGTTTTTGAAAAGTTATTTTGCTTTATGAATGTAATATCTATTGGCCCTGTTGTAATATTACAATCATCAAGCCATTGTTTTCCAGGGAAAACATTTTTTGAATTACTCTTATTAATTTTAATGTTATATAATTTAATTACTTCATTAGTGAATTTGCCATACTTGTTTTTCATTTTAAACAATATTTTGAAACTGTACAGGCTTAGTTAACATGTGGTAGTAATATGTCATATTATAATAAGGCAAATGCTGTATGTACTCATGACATAGTTTTTATCTTTAATTTGAATATTATTTTATTTGAATCACATGTTTACATGCAAGCATATATAAATATTTGTGTGTGTGTGTGTGTGTGTGTGTGTGTGTGTGTGTGTACATATATATATGTCATATTATGTGCATTTTTTAAGTCAAGATCCATTCTCAGGTAGAAAAGATTTTAAAAATAATCTAAAATTAAGCAATTATTGATTGGACAATATGGAAAACAAAACACATTTTTTTATATATTGTGCTCCAGTTCAATCTGACGAAACTTAAGTATGTAACAATAAATAAAGTATGTAACAATAAATATTTTTGAAAGTTGCTAATACTACAAAACAAGTTTCCTTAATATAACTTGTATACTTCTATAAGCTTTACCTATTTTTACTTTCTCTACACGTACTATGTACATAGTGTTTATGGAGAGTGTTGTAATGCACCCAAAGATTTGATACCGAGATTTCACCGGAAATACATGTTTTGAGACCCCTGAATCAAAGCATTTTTTTTTAGAAATGTCTGCATGTGTGCATTTGTGTATCTCTTGAACTTTCTGGGAATAGCCTCTGAAGACTACTTTATTCTGGATGAATTTTACGGAATTTTGCCTAACTGCTAAACCATAAGAGATGGACAAAAACTTACCACACAAAAAATGTAGAGCACATCAAAACACACAATTTATGTAATACACATTTTTTTCGTGGAGTTTATCATTTTTGAGATACTCCTTGTTATTGGTTTCAGCATTGAAAAACTTATACTTTTCTTGTACAGGAATTTGCTGACTCCTGTCCATACAAACAAAGGAACTTCAGTCACGTAGCAACCAGCTTTTGACTATTACTTTAACCTATGGTACTCCCTTATTTCGCTTCTACTTACAAGGAAGCAAATTTTTTCTCGATTAGCATGAAGTAAATAGAAGCATAAGCTTTTTAATAATATTTTTTTTTTGCAGAGAGTAAAGAAATTCATGTGAATGGAACACATCAGATTTTTGTAACCTGGTTTTGTCCATCCCTCAGGACCACAAAATTTCATTCAGAATGAACAGAACTTCAAACATATTCCTAAAAAATTTCAAACTTAAACATTGAATTAATTGTATAAACATCTTAAATATATGACATTTAATTGAAATAAGAAGTGTTTCTGAGAAATAGGAACAAACACATTTTCCATTTAAAGGGTAGTTTGAGATTAGATATTCTAGAAAATCTTTGTTTAAATAGTATACAACTTAATAAATAAAATTTGATATTTATCCAACTTTACTCACTCACTCAAGAGCTTTTTTTTTTTCTAAAAATGCTTTTTATGAGTTCAGTGTACCTCTAAACAGTACTATTGGTGAAATCTCAAAATCAATTTTTGGGTGACATTCAATACTGCTATTACTATTTACTGCAGTTAAGCTAAATAAAAATGGATAAATAACCAACCAGCTACTTACTGATTTAAATTATGTGCAAACACATCTGTAACTGTGAGATGCTTTTCAGCTATGGCAGCTATATACTGGCTACCAAATTTCCCACCACAAGCTATACTCTGCTGATTACCATCCACCCTAAAAATATAAACAAAACAACTTTTACTTTTAAAAGTGGCCAAAATTTTTTTGAGGGTATCCTTTATATATATATATATATAAAAACAAATATTATCATAAAAGTAAACTTCGACATTTGGTGGGAGAAGGCTAATGAGATTAGATTGACAATTTAGTACATATAAAATAATAGTATAGTAATGAATAATAAATAATAATATAGCAATGAATCCTTTGTTGATTTCATTGCCAGAATTAAACAACATGCTTACATTTTTATGGTAAAGGGGTATGAGAAGCAAATTTGTACATTGATTACCTCTGGATTTATCAGTTTGTCAAATGTTCAGCTTTTTGCCAATGCTAAAGCCATTTGCTGATTTAAAAAATATTCTATCATGGACTCAGCAATCACCAGAAATAGGGGCTAAATCTAATACAGCTTATCAGACTATAGATAATCCTAAGTCAGACTTTAACAACAGGCCTTCGCCATTAATTCAGCATAGGGGTAGTTCCTTTTGTGGACTATCAAGTCATTCTGTAAATAATTGCTTTCAACATAATAGGTTTCCACAAGGGAATATAAATTGTAGATGACTATTCACCCGCCGCTGAATCCTTGCACTTGATAGTTCGAGTGGTTTTCGGTAAGGTTGGCTATGCTGACTTTGTGGCATTGCCAGAGTGTCTAGTAAACAACAACAGCTGATCACAAATGCCTCTAACATGAGTAAAGACGAATATAAACAGTGTTCATAGCAAATGAATGCTGAAACTAATTGTTATTACTGATATTAATTGGAAATAACAGTGATACTATAACATATGTAGCATACACTATGTATTTACGACAATACAGAACAAATAAATGCAAAATAGTTTGTTACAATGAGAGAAAAGTATAACAAAGTGATTTTCACCCGTTTAGAATTTTAATGGCTCAATTCCATTCAAGTCTCTGCCAACGTCATTCTTGGAAGCACCATCGTCATTGTCATTATCATCGTCATCATTAGTGGTTCACATTCACTGATGATTCTGTCTAATTCCTGTGCTTTAGGTATTATTTTGTGCACATGATTCATTTTCTTCTTTCACCCTCGCCACACCTTCCCGCAAAAGTCTACCTATCTCTATAATTGTAAAAGTGTTGTTGATGTTTGTACGGGAGGGAACATGAAGAAAATGAATCTTCTTTCACCCTTGCCACACCTTCCCGCAAAAGTCTATCCACCTCTATAATTGTAAAAGTATTGTTATGTTCCCTCTTGTACAAACACCAACAACACTATCAACAATAACAACAAATATAAATAACAACGAATAATATGTAGCTTGTACAGAACAGCTCAATGCATGTGTTATGAGTTCACAAACTGAGCACGCGGTTGGAAATAGTATTGCAGTGGTGCGGCATCTAGATCTGTATCCATTGTCTGACCAACTGCTGTTTTGTGATTGGTTCAGACAGTCAAACGGGTAAAGCTTTTCATCTGTTGCTTGCGAGTGCACCAACTTAACTCCTAACTGTCAAGTGCAAGGATTCAGCAGCATTTAGTTTCCGCATTTACAAACATTCATGAACAGGCATCTGTACCTTTACTGGTAATTCAAGATTTGGTAATTCAAGATTATCTTGCAGGGCAAAGGTTAGACTTTCTTTTAGATTCTTGTTCTACAACCAATGTATTAAATTTAGAAGTATGGAACCCTTTACCAAGTAAATTACTTCCTAAATTACAACAGCAAGTAAATATTGAATGTGGCACAGTGTCAGGGTCATCTCTTCCTTTGTTAGGGGAAACTAAATTATATCAAATCGGGCCAGTTTTCATGGAATTTTCAATTATACATAGTTTTGAATTTGCCATGTAAGGCAATTTTGGGAATTTTTTTTTTCAGACAGGAACACTATTAGACTTTTCCTTGTCATTTGCATTTGTAACACAAAAATTTGTGTGTTTTGCTTTAGGATCTTTATCATAGGCAGTATTTTCGTCTAATTTGTTTACCTCGCTGCTTTTGACTGACACCTTTTTGCATCTTACATTAGAACTACAAAAGGAATAACAAAAACAGAATGTGCGCTAGATTATTTTTTTTAATAGTGTTTAATGCCCGCTTTTAATGCAAATGGAAGTGCAGGCAATGACATTGATGATATATGGAATGAAGGAGTACCGGAAGAATACGATAGCAGAGGAAACTGGAGAGCCCAGAGAAAACCCACCCCTGCACCACTTCGTCCACCACAAATCCCATATGTGGAGCTTGGTATTGAACCCAAGCATCTAGGTGACGGCAGTGCAGCCATTGAGCTAGATCAATCTGAATCACACACAACATAAATTTACTGGTGAAAAAGGTATTTTGAATGTAAATTATATAAATTTGTAGATTATGTGAATGTACCACTTAAACAGGGCTTTCAGTAGAGTGAAATTCTAAACATAGTTAAGACATTTTGCTATCGGAAAAGTAGACAATGTCAAGTGTGTTTTTAAGAATTGCATTTAGGGCTATGAAACCTTACATTCACAGAGGAACAGAACATGTGCAGCAGTGCTGCATTGCTGTGTGTAGAATTGAGCATTTTTAGTGATATGGTAAAATTTCTAAAGTCTAATATCAGCAAAGTTGTCCCTGAATTCATTAAATTTACAGACTAACACTGACAATGCCAATTTCTACAGCCACCACCAAAATATCTTTTTCTGTTTGAAAAGATTAAGACAATTTTGCACTCAACAATATCCTAAAAAAGACTTAATCCTGCTGTTCTTCTATCTAAGGACAGCACAGAAAAATTGGATTTAAATTATGCTTGTGATGCATTTATACAAGTAGTACAGTCAAGAAGAACACATTTGCAATATGCAGCATTACATAATGGTGAGTCCATAATTTATTTTTGTGATTTTATTTCTGTAGTTAACGATGACCCAAAATTTAAATATAGAATTTTAAAGATATTCCATTCATAAGGATACACAACATTTTCCTGATGGTGGAATTATTGAGTGTAAACTAAGTACTTTCTCACCAACACTGAAATTGTTTCATCACCATTATTTAGCCATAGTTATATCAATAATATATAAGTTTAAGTTTGTTTCATGAACCAAACCAGGGACAATAGCATATCATTTTAAAGTTTTTGAGCTCACCAATGTTCTTCAAAAGTTTGTACCACCACACCAATATCACCTCTGAGGTACCAGAGTCTGGCCCCTTAATTAATTACATTACAATCAAAGTTAAATTATAATTAATTCCTATTTTGTTTTTAGTTTTTGCATGTAATTAATCTTTCAGTACAAACCTGAACTTTTCTCATTTTACCTATACATCCAGAACAATGTTTATTAAAATTTTATCCCATCAATAGGTGCTTATGAATTAAAAATAATTTAGAACATGCACCTACCTCATTTTCAGCATATGCTTGCATATTCCTGAAGATGTACAAACTAGGCCTAAATGGTAAGTATCTGTGTCTCTTTTCTTCCATCTTACACATGCTATGCACTTATTTGTGCCCTCCCCTTCATGTTGTGCTGTCAGTAAGTGAAAGCTTACAATCACTGCATTCTCTTCAGTTTCTTGTAGTTTGATTTTCTAAAAGTAGAAAAACAAAACTTTAAAATCCAATGAAAACTCAACAGGTACAGTCAAAATGAAAATTTAATGCCATAACCAGGATTTTAACCACGGATTTCTCCTGGTTCACATCTGGTTGCTCCAAGGCAACATATTAACACCACTTTAAAATTTCCAACAGATTTGCGTTTTTCTCCCCGAGTAATCCACAGGAATATCTCAAATTATTTTGAGATGGCACGCCCCAATGGCTACTTATGTTGAAGTACTTTTAAGTCCCAGGCTTCATAGTTTAACCAACTATTAGGTCATCATTTCAATTGTTTCTTCCAAACTAGTGGAAGAATGTTATTCAAGTTCCGGCAATGGCATCTAATTTTTTATCCCGACTCTCCTTATGAACCCCTATCCTACACATGACTAGTGTGGAAGAAACAAATAATTGTTAATGAAAGCTGTTCTTGTTCCAATTTCAAATATCATCATTTTTACTGTTTTAGGAAAGGAAGTACTGCCTTCAATCCAAAATTTTTGTCAACATTTTACCAAACATAAATGTTTTCCCCCTAAATCCAAAAAAAGGTGAGGAAATAATAAAGTCCTTAGATATATACAATAGATTACCTTTCTCATAGCATTACAATATTTAATAATGTATGCATTGGCATAGTATAACAAAAGGTTTTGTGTAAACATTTTCTTTCATCACATTTATACCTAGTTGTACTGCATCTGACATATATCCATAATTAATACATTACATTGCAATAAATATTTCAGACAAATAATGATGAAGCATACTTCTTCCTAACATGTAAAGCTTCATAGTTTTATCTGCAGATTCTCCAAAGCTCTTCACCACAGTGGTAACAATAAAGAATTTTCTTTGTTTCTTAAACTCTAATTCACCTGTATTTTAGGTAACAATTACTTTAGAGTTTTCCAGTTACTTTTCCACCTTTCAAGAATTTTAGGTTCTGGACACAAACCATTTATAAATTTTGAGGTTCATTTTGAATGTTTTACTAAATTGCCAGAACATGCCATACTTAATTGTATTAAAAGTCACAGATACAATAACATCTACCCTAACACGCTTGGAATATAACATTGTGGCAGTGATCTATAAACATATTATCATTATTGTATAGAGATGGTTAATTATAGACATATATCTATAGATAATTTACTTGTGATACATAGAGCTTTCGTTTATGGTACTAGGTGGGATGAAATCCTCCCATTAGTTCTCTCATTCACCAGTCAACAGCATATACCAAACTGACTATTAAAAATGCAGTTTTAATGTTGGGTACAAACTTTAACTACAGAAGTGTTGAAAATGATGCCCTTCTACTGCCCTTCACACTCCTGACACCAACAAAGGCAATTGACATTTACAAGTGCAAATTTTAGATAATTTATTGCACAATACTATCCTTAACTCAAGGATTGTTTTTGTACACTTTTGTTTTGATTTCCCCATAAATACCAATCACAGGATGACAAATTGAGGGATCATGTTGTCTACTAATAACCCTTCCCTCAAATATCTCCTTAAATGTTTCAGCTGATGCATGGGCAGCTGCTTAATCCTGCTGAAAATAAACATTCTGACACATTGGTTAATTGTTCAAAAAATTACCTGAGTATCGTGCTCTGTATCTCACAACATTTATGCATCATCAAAAAACATGGGCCTAAAATTATGTGCAGTTATAGCTTACCTTCTCATCATGTAAGGAGTTTTGTGACTGAGATGAGGATTTTCAGCACATGTTGATTGCATAACAGGTATATGAAACCACACCTAATCTGTGAGTATAACAAATTTAGGACCAAAATACTCTGACAAAAAACCCAGTTTTAAAAATTCAGAAGATTTACATTATCTGCAAATTTTAACTTATACACTGCTGTCACTCTGTAGGGCTGAAATTCTCTAAAACTTTTTTATGATGTTTAATACAGTGCTCTTTGTTGAAATGGGAACACCACGAAATTTTATTGCAAGATGTCAGTCACCCTTTCCCACAGTTCTTTCTGACGTAATACTCAAATAATAAATCCTTTATTGTAATATAAATCTTTGTGGTGCCATATTGAGCCACAACTAAGACTGCACCAATAATATCAAATGCCAACACAGCAAAGATAAGGCAGAGATAAAGAATACATGCGACTCTAACCCAACTACCCATTAGCTCTTACCTCTCCCACTATTGATGCATGGACCACATGCTGCCTATTGCCATAAAGAATCCCAAGGAACACTTCATATGAGTTTGACCATTTATTTCAAATTTTCTATGTAACCATCTTATTTTATTTTGTTTTGCATAATTATTTTAAATTATGCAAAACACAATTATTATGATTATAACAAATTAAAAAACAAAATAATTAATTAATTAAAAATGTTTTATGGATTGTATACCATATAAAACATACGTAAAATTCCTTACCTGAGCGAGAAATAAGGGACCAATAATTCTACATGCATTTACTGCACATCAAACCCCAACTTCTGCAGCATGTTGAGGAATTTCATGAATAATATAGGGATTTTCCAAGGCCAAGTATCTATTGTTTTGGGTAGAAACGTGACCTTGAAGATAAAACCACGCTTTATCAGAGAAGAACGTTAAAAGTGTATCAACCTCACCATTAGAAACGGACTGCAAAAACCAATTGCAATATTTAACCCTAGGTACAGGATCTTGTGGTTGTAAAGCATGAACTACAGTTACCTTGAATGGTTTAAGTTTCAGAAGTTTCGTTGCCCTAAACTCTGATGTCTTGGAAATGCCAACCTCTTGTCCTACACGCCGCAATGATTTTTGCAATGAGTGCTCTAACCGGGTTCCTACTTCATCCAGCTTCTCTTCTGATAGCACACTGCATTTTTTAAGATATTTTGTGTTCATAAACGATCCTATATGCTTGACTTTATTGACAAATTCATGAATAGTTGTCCTGCTAGGAATTCGAACACCTGCGTAACAAAGTTGAAATTCTCTAAGACACCTTCTTGCTGAAGAGTATTTCAAATAACATATCATACAGAAAAATATGTTGTTCCAAAGTGTGCTGGACAAATTATCACCAAGAGACAGCACAGTATCACTCCGAACATGCACACAGACATCTTTCCCTCACCACAGATCCAACTCGACTGACATGGCAGTAGTAGATTGCTATTCTTTGGCAGCAGGTGCACCACTTGTCACCCAGTCCAAGGCCGCCGTGAAACGGTCCGGTCGCTCAGGGAATGCCAGTACAATTTGGTAATAAAAAATATTGTGCAAATGTCAAATATTATATAGATTAGTTTTTAATTGGTAGTCAAATATACACACATGTGCTTCACAAAAACTTACTTTTACGCAGAACTAGTTTCGCATGCGTCTTACATGCATTGTCTACTGCTTTCGACTATCGGATACAACACGAGGATCCTTGATGTATGACTGTCTTCCCTCTGGTGTTGGATTGATGAACTTCATTAGCGGGTTCTCTTCAAAAGGACGATCAAAATTCATGAGGTGCGCTTCATGTTTTTTCATGTATATTTTCTCCCATGCGTCGAGTTCTACTGTCCGTTGTACATTTTTTAAAAGATGGATGTCTTGTTTAATTTCATGTTGGTTGTTCCAAAAATGAGCCGATACTGCAGATTTTTCAGTTTCCCTATTTTTGATATTTCTAATATGTTCTTTAAGACGGGTACCTATGTTTCTTTTTGTTCTGCCAATGTATACTTGGTTACACTCATTGCAATTTATTCTATATATGCCTGGTTTTTTGTCAATTGGGTCTTTTTTTGTTCTATGGGATGGAATCAAATTTTTTACACTGAACCTGTTGTAAGGTGCCAGTGTTATATTATGTTCTTTAAATATTTTTTGGAATTTCTTAGTTGCCCAAGGGTGGTAAGTGAATCTCCTGTAGTTATCATCATCTTTAATTCGTTTGAGGGTGGATATTTCTGTGATCTTATTTTGTTGTTTAATTTTCTTGAGTTTTTTGAATACTAAATCCTTGTTGAAACCATTTATTTCAGCTGTTTTTACTATGTGGTTTAGTTCTTCTAAGTATTCAGATTTTTCCAGAGGTACTTTAGTTACTCTTTGTAGTAGACTGTTTAGTACGGCATGTTGGTGTGCTTTTGGGTTGAAACTATTTGCTTTTATGTAGTTGTCAGTATGGGTTTCTTTTCTATGTATACCAAATTTTAGTTTCCCATCTTTGTTAGTAATTTTTAGGTCTAAAAATGCCAGTGTGCCCTGTTGTTCTAACTCCATTGTAAATTTTACTTTTGGTTCCTGTAAGTTTAGTAGTTTTAATGCATCATCTAAAAGTTTCTCATTTACTATACCAAAAATATCGTCCACATATCTGTACCATACTTTGAAGATGTTAGGGAACGATTTTGTGATGTGGATTTCATACTGACTCATAAATAAGTTAGCTAGGAAAGGAGATAAAGGGTTTCCCATAGCTAAGCCTTCTTCTTGTTTGTAGTATTTGTTCTGAAATATGAAGTATGATTGGTCAATGCAAGTTTTGGTGAGTGTTTTGTATTCCTTTATTTCTTCTGGTGGCAAATTGAAGGATTCTAACCAAATGGTGAGGTATTGCATGAGTTTGGCAATTGGTATGCTGGGGAAAAGGGAAATCATGTCAAAAGAAACCATTCTTTCTTTAGGTGAAATGTTGTTGCATTGACCAATCATACTTCATATTTCAGAACAAATACTACAAACAAGAAGAAGGCTTAGCTATGGGAAACCCTTTATCTCCTTTCCTAGCTAACTTATTTATGAGTCAGTATGAAATCCACATCACAAAATCGTTCCCTAACATCTTCAAAGTATGGTACAGATATGTGGACGATATTTTTGGTATAGTAAATGAGAAACTTTTAGATGATGCATTAAAACTACTAAACTTACAGGAACCAAAAGTAAAATTTACAATGGAGTTAGAACAACAGGGCACACTGGCATTTTTAGACCTAAAAATTACTAACAAAGATGGGAAACTAAAATTTGGTATACATAGAAAAGAAACCCATACTGACAACTACATAAAAGCAAATAGTTTCAACCCAAAAGCACACCAACATGCCGTACTAAACAGTCTACTACAAAGAGTAACTAAAGTACCTCTGGAAAAATCTGAATACTTAGAAGAACTAAACCACATAGTAAAAACAGCTGAAATAAATGGTTTCAACAAGGATTTAGTATTCAAAAAACTCAAGAAAATTAAACAACAAAATAAGATCACAGAAATATCCACCCTCAAACGAATTAAAGATGATGATAACTACAGGAGATTCACTTACCACCCTTGGGCAACTAAGAAATTCCAAAAAATATTTAAAGAACATAATATAACACTGGCACCTTACAACAGGTTCAGTGTAAAAAATTTGATTCCATCCCATAGAACAAAAAAAGACCCAATTGACAAAAAACCAGGCATATATAGAATAAATTGCAATGAGTGTAACCAAGTATACATTGGCAGAACAAAAAGAAACATAGGTACCCGTCTTAAAGAACATATTAGAAATATCAAAAATAGGGAAACTGAAAAATCTGCAGTATCGGCTCATTTTTGGAACAACCAACATGAAATTAAACAAGACATCCATCTTTTAAAAAATGTACAACGGACAGTAGAACTCGACGCATGGGAGAAAATATACATGAAAAAACATGAAGTGCACCTCATGAATTTTGATCGTCCCTTTGAAGAGAACCCGCTAATGAAGTTCATCAATCCAACACCAGAGGGAAGACAGTCATACATCAAGGATCCTCGTGTTGTATCCGATAGTCGAAAGCAGTAGACAATGCATGTAACACGCATGCGAAACTAGTTCTGCGTAAAAGTAAGTTTTGTGAAGCACATGTGTGTATATTCGACTACCAATTAAAAACTAATTGCTAGCTTCACAGTGTACCACTTCCAGTATTCAAAATTATATAGATTGTTTCAGTTGAAGAATTATTATATTGTATTTGCCTAAAAAATTCAATATCAATATTTCAATACCAGCAATATTTATCACCAGCAAATTCAGAAATAAAAAGTGGGATATATATACCAAACTCTACATTTAATTCCAGCATCCTCTAAGATTACAACAAAGATTATCACAAAACTCTTACAGCCCCGAGAGAAATAGACAAAAGTTCACCTCAGCAAAACTGTAAAGCTGATTAAAATATAAGTCATTCATCAAACATTAGTACAAATGGTCTTATTACAAAGTTCCTCATAAATAAAAAGTGTAGTAACTTTTTGTCTATTTCTTACAGTTTACCAGTTATGCAAAAGTAAATTAGAATGATGAGTATATCGAGGCTATTCCCAGAAAGTTCATGAGATGCTCTTTATTTGTCATATAAATGTCTTTAATAAACAGTATTTTGAACAATTTTTGAGAAAATAAACATTATGGAATTTTTTTCTATGTAAAGGGTAGTTTGGGGTGGAGGGATTTTCTTGAAAATCTTTGTGTCGCTTCCTTGGAAGATACTAAACTTAAATATCCTGTTTGGTATTTAACCGACTTATCATTTTTGAGTTATTGTATTCACAGACATGCAGACCTTTTTCTAAAACTGTCTAAAAACTAAACTTAAATATCCAGTTTGGTATTTAACCGACTTATCATTTTTGAGTTATCATATTCACAGACATGCAGACCTTTTTCTAAAACTGTTTTTTAATAAAACATGTATTTCCAGTGAAATCAAATTTTTAGGTGAAATGAAATTCCTTCTCCACCTATATACTAAGTAGAAAAAGTAAAAATTAACTTCCTAAGCTCATTTGTGGCTAAATTTACCATAGATGAAAAAAGCAATTGTGGAGGTGAGGAAGTGATTGTGTCAAAAAAAAAAAAAAAATGTATTCCAGTGTATGCATTTGAAAACATGGTTTCAGTCAAATATCAATCTAAAACCCTCTTTATGGGTAAGATATGTAGTAGACACATTCGTAATCTGGCTTCACGGATGTGAAAAACTGAACTCATTTCTTGAGCATCTGAATGCAGCATATGAACAGATTATATTCACAATGGAAATAGAGATGGACGGCCAGTTGCTGTTTTTGGATGTTATGGTGACAAGGCAGCACAACGATGATACACTGGGTCATTCAGTGTACAGGAAACAGAAGCTGTGCAGAACATTGTGGGCACAACTATTGTTGATTATGTAATTTTCCCTTCTCTCACATATCCATGTGACATCAGCTTTTGTCAGTGATGGGAGAGAGAGCATTGCAAGCAGCAGTGAGTGAAATCAAAAGTCATAGTGTACTGTTTATTGTAAGAGTATATAAATTGAGAACTATTAACAGTAATGTCATGACGTTCTCCTCTAGTAAGTCCCTCAAAAGACAGGCTAGGGTTACACTGTTACCCTTAATTGTGAACATAAGTACTTGTTCTCATTCTACATTCTGCTATACATGCGTATTTTTTAATAATTGATATAGTGATAATGGCAAACTCTCCCTCTATCCCCATCTTTCCTACCATCATTGCTGACTAAAGCAGGAAGAGGGAAAGAGGGAAAGCAATTGAAGGCATGAGCTACACGGATCAACATATGGCAATATTTTAATTTACCTTGACAAACTATAACAAAGTTAATACTACAAATATGGAATTAAAGGCAAATAGAGCAAGAATTTATGCTAGTACGAGGTGCATCCAGAAAGTAAGTCCCGATCGCATCCAGAGATGGCACCACCAGTCAGATAGGAATGCACATGCACAGGATAAGAGAGGAAGTATATGGTAACATTGTAGTAAAGTTTCAGTTTTGTGATGGCAGTTGTTACCGCTCTGTGCTAGGAGAAAATGACTGCTCCCATATTGTCTCCTGCCACAAGCGAGGTTCATGCAGTCATCAGATTTTTGCATGCTCAAAAGCAATCTCCAGCTGTGTTACTTGTATGGACAGGACATTATGGGTGACAGTATGGTAAGACAATTCACGGAAGGAAGAACCAATATTCACGACGAAGACTGTAATGGCCGACCGTCCCTGGTGATGCCAGAAGTGTTGGAAAATCTGCAGCAAGCAATTGTACAGAACACAATTCACAATTCAGAACTCTCTTGTCAGTTTCCCCATGTCTCGCTCGCTTATGTACGAAATTGTCTCCTGATGGCTTGGTTTTCACAAAGTGTGTGCAAGATGGATGCCTAGACAACTGACAGATGAACCCAAACGTCTGCCCACAGCACTGACATTCCTACAGCAATACGCAGCGGAAGGTAACAAGTTTCTTGACAATATTGTCACTGGGGATGAAACATGGGTGTCGCACGTCACACCAGAGACAAAACAATAATCAATGCAATTGCGGCTTAGTGGTTCACCTGTGAAGACCAAATTCAAGCAGACAATCTCTGTCAAAAAATCATGTGTACTGTATTCTGGGATCAACAGGGTGTCCTCTTATGTGAATTTTTACCGTGAGGGAAGACCGTAAATGCTGATCGATATTGCCAGACGTTGCATAAACTCAGGCAGGCAATCCAGAACAAGAGATATGGAATGTTGATAAGAGGCATTATGCTTGTGCATGACAATGCAAAACCTCATACAGTTAACGCCACATGAAATGTGTTGAATAAGTTTGGATGGGAGATCTTCGAACATCCACCCTACAGCCCCGATCTTGCTCCAAGTGACTTTCATCTCTTCTGTCTCATGAAGCGTTTTCTGGCAGGAAAACATTTTCACAGTGACGCTGAGGTGCAGAATGAGGTGACTTCGTGGCTGCGGACATTGGCGGCAGAATCCTATGATTTGGGCACACAATTAATGTGCTCCTTTATGATAAATGTCTCAACAATGGTGGTGACTATGCTGAAACGTAGCCAGTGAGTATGTATTATACCAATAAATATTTCTTACTTAGTGATGTTTTTGTTCTCTTTACTGGTCATCAGTACTTATTTTCTGGATACACCTGGTATTACTGAATTGAAAAATAAAATTAATGCTAGTAACGCAGAGTTGAAAACTGAACCAGCAGCAACTAATGCTAAAATAGATGCAGTTCATGTAACACAGCAGAATTTAAGAATAGCATGCAGAGCTTAACACAAAAGTGGAGAAAATAGATTTGGTGGTGAAGGCTCTGAACCCTAAGATGGAACAAAGTTTACAAATGACAGATAAGAAAGTAAGAACATTAGGTTTATCTGCAAAAATGGCTTAGAAACAGCCGAAAAGAAATTAAAAGATACCACACACAGAGGGGGAGAGAAATAATTAAGTTAAAAACAAGGGTTACTCAAGCACATTCAGACATAAAAATTTTGAACAGCAGAATAAAATAAGACTGCCAAGGTACACTAATCTTGAAGAAAAAGGTAGAAGCAGAGGAACTAGTTTAATGGGTGCTATGGAAGGAATTAAAAAAGCTATGATTAAAAAGATTAAGTATTTTGACTGGAAAACCTTCAAACAAAGGTAGATGAAAAGATTAGTAAAGCAATAAAAGAAAATGTGTATAAGGGAAATGAGCAGACAGGTTTGATTAATATAGAAAGAAAAGATGAAAGCACTGGAAAGGTTTCTGAAATAGGCAGCAATTACAAAAATGATGAAAATTTGTGTGAAAAGGATTTTGAAAATTTGCTCACAAGAATTAAGAAGAATCAAAATAATATGTTGCATTACCAGGACAGTCATATTTACCAAATATTTGATGAACAGTTAGGGGACAATCCTATTCCTTAAAGAATTAAACCATTATTTTTACATTACACATTTTCCAAGGAATTCAAAATGAGTATTGTGAGAAATTCTTTAAAAGTTGGTACTAGGGAGTAAATTCTCTAGCCATGAGGATTATGATACTTTCAAATATTTATATTTATCTAGATTTTGGGGACAAGCAGTACAAAATCAGACATGTTTAGAAATATCCATAGGGAAATTTGACCATCATAAGGACCTGGCATGTCACATTATTTTCTCAGAATAGCGAACAAACATTAAGTTCCTGAATCCCAAACTGTTAGAATATGAAATAATACAGGCAGTTAAAACACATTTTCCCACAGACATAGACAACAATTTAGTGGCAGCTAGGACCAAAGGTTTTGCTACGGTAATTGGAACAAGGTACTAAGAAAGCAGGCATCAAACTCCTCACAGAAAATTATGATAAAAAACATACTAAATTTCCTGGGAAAGTGGCACAATCTGTTATGAAAAGCATTCAGAAACAAAATCGTAATGACTGATTTGATGACTTGAACTATTTTAAAAATAACGATATGTTTAAGAATGTGAGTAATCATAAGTACTACAATGGTTGTACTAATAGCGATTGTCAGAATCAGAGAAACAGCAGACAAACCCATTTTGGCAAAATTCACAATGAAAATAGGAATTCATCGGAACATATGTAGGTTGAATTTTATTCAAACCCAAGGAAATATGAAACAAACTTTAGGAAAAGAGGGGGAAATTTCTGAAGAACCAAACATTGACCGGGAATTAAAGATGGTCGGTTCCAACTATGGGAGTTGTAAAAGTAATGTCACAGAAAGCCCAATTTGCAAAGCAAAGGAAAACTAGGAAAGGTTACAATTATACTCAAGATTGTAATCTTTCAACATTACTTAAGCACATTCTAAATGGGGTAAATGAAAGATCTTAAGAAAGGTACAGGATGCAGAGCATTTGTCGAAGCAGGGTAAGATTATTAGTCCTCTACAGATTAAAATTAATGTCATGGAGAAGATGATGAATGCATGGAATGATACTTGATCTAGTGCTTGTGTAATGTTGATGAAGAACTTTTCAATGAATTAGTGTTGGAATGAAAACTTGAATATTTACCAGTATGCAATGTGTACTGTACAGTAGTTATAGGTAAAAAATGTTGTGTTATTTATGGACGCTCTTTAACTGCTGTGGTTCGCAGCGTCCCATTCTAAATTGGGCGTGAAAGACCGCTTAATTTTGCTCAGAAGCCTCTCAATCAGGTTTGAGGTTCTTTTACGTGCCGTAAATCTATGACACGGGACAGCTTTACTTCCCTTCCGAAGGAAGCCATGCTAAGGATTTTTATAACCGAAAAAATCCATCGTCCTCCGCCGGGTTTGAACCCGCGACCTTGGGTATATGAAGTCAGCATGGTAACCACTACACCACGGAGGGCGACAGGTTATAGGTAAGAAAAATCTAATATGTTCCATTCACATGACTCTAACAAATTAGTCTTAATAAGCTTATTCTTCTCTCTACTTCTTGCTAATTGTGATAAACCTAAGCAGAAATGATCTTAATAGTTAGATCCTTATAAGTAGAAGGGGAATAGGGGAATACACTAGGCTAAACCAACAGTCAATGTGTTAAAATATGTTATGAATGGGATTGAATTCCATTTCTTTGCATGGCCAGGAATTGAAGTTCTCATATGAGAAAAGTATTTTAAATCTGAAACCAATAGCAACGAACATCTCAAAAACAATAAAAAAATGTATATGACATAAATTGTGTATTTTAAGCAGATCTACATTATTTGTGTAGTAAGTTTTTGTATCTCTTATAGTTTACCCAGTTATGCAAAATTCAGAAAAATTTGTCCAGAATAAAGAGGCCTTCAGAAGCTATTCCAAAAAAAAAAAAAAAAAAAAAAAAAAAAAAAAAAAAAAAAAAAAAAAAATTCAAGATATACATTTTATTTTTCATGTAAATATCTTAAATATAAGAGATTTTAATCAAAAATATTAATGAACATTTTTTACATTTTTTCCATGTAAAGGGCATTTGGGGTGGGGGGATTTTCTTGAAAATTTTTGTATCGCATCCTTAAACTTAAATATCAAGTTTGGTATTTAAGGAACTTTTAGTTTTTGAGCTATTCTGTCCACACACACACATTTTTCAAAATGCTTTTTTTGGATTCAGGGGGCCCCAAAACATACAATTCCGGTGAAATCTTAGTATTGATTTTTTGGGAGCAATACAATACCTTCTCTATACACTATGTATATCATACATGTAGAAAAAATAAAAACGAGAGGACTAAGTTCCAAGCATTTTTACTTTCTCTATAGGCACTATGTACATAGTGTATAGAGAATGTATTGCACTCCACCAAAAAAAATTCGATACCGAGATTTCACCGGAAATATATGTTTTAGGGTCCCCTTTATCTAAAAACAGCATTTTCGAAAAAAGGTCCATGTGTGTGTGTGTGTGTGTCCCTGTGTCTGTTCACACGATAACTCAAAAACGAAAAGTAAGTAAAATACCAAACTTGGTATTTAAGTTTAGTATCTTCCAGGGATGTGACACGAAGATTTTGAGAAAAATCCCCCCACCCCCAACTACCCTTTACATGGAACTTTTTTCGAAAATTTTGATTTTCTCAAAAATGGCTCTAACGATTTTGATTAAAATTTCGTATATTAAAGATATTTACCTGACAAATAAAATGTATATCTTGAATTTTCTGAGAATAGCTTCTGAAGAGTAGTTTATTCTGGATGAATTTTACTAAATTTTGAATAACTGCTAAATCATAAGAGATGAACAAAAACTTACTACACAAAAAATGTAGAGCATGTTAAAACACACAATTTATGTTATATACATTTTTTTTGTGGAGTTCGTTGTTTTTGTGACATTCCTTATTTTTGGTTTCTGCTATGAAAAACTTATACATTTCTCATACAGAAATTTGTCAACTGCTGTCCATACAAACAAAGGAACTTCAGTGATATAGCAACCAGCTTTTGATTATCACTTTAACCTATGGTACTCCCTTATTTCACCTCTACTTACAAGGAAGCAAGTAATATGGCTATTTCTGCTAATATTTTACTGATTATCAGGAAGTTAATAGAAGTATAAGCTTTTTAAGAATAATTTGTTGCAGGGATATAGAGAAAGTCATGTGGATGGTACACATCAGATTTTTAAAGTTGGTTGGTTGCTAATGCTGAGCGTTTTGGAGTTCTTCCAAGAGCCTTCTTGCTTCCCAGTATCGTAATGCTAGTAATGCTGGTAAATTACACAACTTTACCAACACCAAGATAGTGGCAAAGTGTTCGAACTACTGGGAAAGGAGAGTAAAAGAAGCTTTAGCCATCTCATCTGAAACAAATAATCTAAATCGCGATTCTGGCCTACAATTAAGTTCAGCATGGACACCAATGTTAAAGAGCCTTAATACCTAATCCTCTACCTGCAGTCTTCCAAGACTTATTTTCTAGCAGGTGCGTGCTCAAACACAAAACATTAGCTGAATAACTGCTATAAATAGTTTTCTACGAAGTCCGTGCCCATGTCTCAGTCATCTTAAATACCAGGCCATAATATCGCGCGAACCAATCAGACATTAGCTTCATCCCAGCTCTTATAAATACCAGTCTCCATAAGCTCAAACTATCAGTTCACCCTGAAGACGAGGAAGATGCACTTCTTCGAAATGTTGGTGTCAAGCCAAGTTTTTGCCTGGCTAGAAGCCCGAGAAGATTTTGAATTAATACGTTGCCAGGAAAGCTTCAGTTCTTATTTTTCAATTTTGTCTAAATTTGACTTTTTTGCTGTAATAATGGTTTCACAACCATATTGGAGAATTGGTTTAATATGTGTTTTATATGTTGTATTCAAAACTTGTCTAGAACATCCCCATTTACTTCCAGCCAATCTTTTCAAGATGGAAAATCTTCTTCTGGCTTTCTCAGTTACTATATCAATATGATGTTTCCAGGTTAATTTGTTATCAAAAGTAACACCTAAGTATTTATATGCTTGTGTTTGAGTGATAGGTTCATTATTCAATACTAGCAAGACTGTTGGCAATTGGTGAGTCAAGGAAAATATTTGGTAATTTGTTTTGTTTATATTAACATGCATATCATTTTCTTTGCACCAGTCAGCTAATTTACAAAGTGCTTCATTCATTTGTGAAGAGAGTTGTGGTGCTTTGTTCTTTTCGTTGATGTCCAGATTACCAAATCATCTGCATAAAGGGCACAATTGATATTTTGTATTTCTTGTAATTTTTTTGGCAAGTCATTTATCATCAGATTAAATAGGGTAGTGCTTGAAACAGATCCTTGAGGTATTCCTCGTTTTGATTGTTTATATTTGGTTAATGTATCCCCATATTTGGTAGCTGAAAAACGTTGAATTAGGAAATGATAGAACCATTTCAGCATGTTATTTTTTATGCCCATTTTTTGCATTTTATCTAATAACTTCACTCGCCATATTGAATCATAGGCACTTTTGAAATCTACAAAGACAGCCAGTACTGTTTTCTGTTTATCTAAATTGTCTTTGATTTCTTGACTAAGTTTAATGGTTTGTTGGATTGTGGACTGGTATTGTCGAAATCCTGCCTGAGCTGGGGTAAGTAGATTTTGGTTTTCTAGAAACCAATTGAGTCTAGTACAAACCATTTTTTCCATGAGTTTGGCAAGTGTACTTGTTAGGGGAAATTGGTCTATAATTTTGGATATTTGCAGCTGATTGTTTTGGTTTAAGAATGGGTATTATTATAGATTTCCTCCACATATGTGGAACTGATGAATGCCAGATTACATTGAAGATTTGTAAACAAAAAAAAGGTTTGTGTGTCTGTGGGCAGCATAGCCCAAAAACGAAAAGTAGGTTAAATACCAAGGTTCTTAAAAAGAGGATTTTTGTTGAATTATTGGGCATTAGAAAACAGAGATTAACTCTGGTATGTAGCTAAGTATCTTGCAAGGATACGACACAAAGATTTTGAAGAAAATCACCCATCCCCAACTACCCTTTACATGGAACATTTTTCAAAAATTTTGATTTTCTTAAAAATGACTCAAACAATTTTGATTAAAATACTTATATTTAAAATATTTTTGTGACAAACGAAATGTATATCTTGAATTTTCTGGCAATAGTCTCTGAAAATCTCTTCATTTATGATGACTTTTGTATAACTGGCAAACCATAAGAGATACAAAAACTTACTGCACAAAAAATGTAGATCTCATTAAAAAATAGAATTTGTGTCATGTATATTTTGTTTGTACAGTTCACCGTCTTTGAGATATTCTGAATTATTCCCACAAGCAAATCCATGTGAGAGATCTTTAAGGAATATTTCAACATATTTCAGGATTTTATCTTAGAGTAACAATAAATCTGGGTAAAGCACTGCAAATACATTAAATATGTAATAAATTATCACAGATGCTACGACAGGATTTACTCCTTATGAGGTGATGACAGTGGAAAAGCCTGATAAGTTTATAAAGATTCAGATGTAATAGATAAGGGCAAACCAATGACATATGAGCAGGAAGCAGCATCGACTTTCCTGAGAATTCAAAAAAGGTCTGAATTAAGAAAGAAGTGTGTAAAATGGCATTGAATCTGTTAATAAGTAGTGAGGTCTTAGTTAAAAAGAGAAACATATCTTGTGTTGAGCAAAACATTTACTCAAGAATATGCTTACTGTATAAAGGTCCTTATACAATAAATAAAATTTTGGGGATCATACCAATGAATTACAAGATTCAGAAAATAAAATTATAGGCAGATACTATAAACAGATATTGTGACCATATATAATTTTGTATTGAGTGAGTGAGTTTTATGAGTACAAATGAGGATTATAAGAGAGAATGAGTGTAATATGCTGCAATTTGATTTGTTTTTGAATGAGTAGAAAATGTTCTATATGTGGTTTTTGTTTCTGGGGGAGATTTCATGATATTGTGAACTCCAGAAATGGAACAAAAGAAGAAAGCAAGGAATTTCATTCACAACATCATGAAAGGGACATCTGCACCAATATTTATGTCCCTATGCTATGTTTTTGTTTATATTTTGTCGTTTTGTAATCCTATGTTCAGAATTGGCATCCATTTTGAGTTGATTTATTGACTTTATATGTTCTTTTGTTTTGTATACAAATCTAAACTACTAGGAACAGGATAAATATTCTGTATGTTCCTCTAATTAGAGATGGTTCGCTCTCTGCAATTGCTTTTTTTTTTTATAAACAAGTTTCATCATTTTTCTTCATTTTGCGGCTAAAAATATAAAAAGGCTAGCTAGAAACGATGTAGAGTTCCACTCAAAGTATGTGTACAGGTGAGGAAGGTCACGTCTTCTAGGAGGACATACTTCCCAGGCAGGGGATCCAAAAATACAAAGAACATAGCTATTCTTACGCCTTGATGTGACAATAGGAATATTTTAAGTGGAATAGAATTTGTCTTCCACTAATATGAAGTTGAATTCAGGAGTAATACAAAATTAATTATCCGACTTAATGACATAGTTTGTTGAAATTGCATAATCAATGAAAGTAAGCTGGAGATAACATTTTTGCATTAATAAAACAAACACAAAAGCACTAGTGGTTGCGACTTCATGGTTCATTCATTAATTTGGATAACATAAAATCCAGTTATTTGAGAAAAGAAAATTCAATAAAGTTTTGTTTTATTTAAGAGAATCTACCCATTTTCCACAACACTGGATTGTTCACCATATACCCTGATAGCGCCTTGACAGAGAGTTCATTGCTTCTACTGACTGATTACAGCTGCCAACAATAAGAGAGCGATATAATGTATAGCAATACACCAGGCACCATTATGTGGACATCACCACTTCACAATGACTCCCATACCTAATATAAAAGATAGTAAGACAGTATTCTAACTTAACTGCACCCGAGTTTTTCCTTGAAAGATCTGGAATCAGTTGATATGTTGCTGCACTTCTTGGAACAAGAGGAAGAAATCTTACCTTCACTTGTGAAAAATTAAAACGAAAGTTAACAAGAAATAAATGCTGTAGAAGCTCAGAAAAAAATCACAGAGTTTCTATAACCTGGTCGGTCATACTGGGCAATGAATGAAATCAGTGAAATAAAGCTCAAATGATCTCAGGGTCCATGGAACTTAAAGTTACCCAACCTATCTGGATAACAACTCAACCTAATCACGATTTGGAATTTGCAATCTCTTGATGTAAGGAGATGCTGTTAATTTTTAGCAAGTTTTGAAAAAATGAATGTTATATCCCTACAATGAGAAGATACTTTGCCTTTATGACATTGTATTGCATTTGTAGGAAGACAATATTTGTAAACTTTTCCTTCAATTAAATGGATTATATATCATTTTACCCTATGATCAATACCATCTTGTCCATTGTCTTAATTTTGCCATTCTCTCTTAGTGTGTCTTATATGTTGCAAAATTTGGTTCTTCTTAATACAAGCTTCAGGTTTCCCTGCCTATAGATCTCAAATATAGTTAACAACAAATATTTTGGTTTAAATTATAATTTTTTTTAATGTGATACATTTTCTCTCTTATTCTAAATTTGAGTATTCAGAATAAATATATTTCTTACCACTGTCTTACTCTGCAATCCTGATCTCCAGTCCCACTGCACAAGTTCTCCCCTTTCTGTGCATGCTACTACTGCATGAGGATTAGTTGGATGCAGCTGTACGCCAACAAAATGAGAACCAACTCCCTCATAATGCCTCACGAGCTCACCTGTTTGCACGCCATAGGCTCTTAAAACAGGTCCCCATACAACATATAATAGTCTGAAAAGAAGTGTATATTGTATGACATAATTTAGAGTTTTAACCTATTAACGCCTGAATAACTTTTATATTAGTTTTCAGTTGTCTTTTATGTTATTATGTCTCTAAGTAATGCATGTATACAGAATAAAATACAAAAAAAGTATTTGTTGCTTAGTTTTGAAAATATATAAAGTATCCATATAGTAACACTAGGTGCATTCACTACCTAGCATTACTGACTACCATTTCGATGATAAATGATGTTCTCACTTTACTTTATTCTTAAATCTAATACTATTACACTATAGCAATCTGAATATTTGATTTTACTTCGGTATTGAAAAAATGTGAAAATTGAAAAAATTCATATTTTACATATACATAAAATCAAGTCTAAAATTAGATAAATGGTACAAAACATCTAGTGAATATGAAAGGGAATAAAGCATTTGATGCACAATCCCACACCACACTTTATGTACATTGTTCTTGCGTGGATTTACAGTTTTCATTAGCCCATCTTTACAGTTTTCTTCCTTCTGTTTGCTGCATAAGGTGATCAGTTTTGTCAAATCCTACAGCATCTGATATGTGATGATATTCGTGGGGCTGCTGGTCTGCCAGCTCCTTTAGGATCACTCTTGTTTCTCTTTTGAAATCCAGCTGAGATGTTGCTGTCACCACGTACTTGCTCAGGTGGGTCCTCAGTCGTTTCCTCCCTTTGGGCTGTCTCTCCCTCTCTTCTGTACACTGCGGTGTGTTTGTGCTGATGGCTGAAAGGTCATGAGACTTGTCTCCTTCTCAAGGGGTGGAGAAGAGAAAAGACACAAGACATTCTGGCTGATTCCTATTTATTTTCTGGTTGTGAGGTCAACCTGACACCTTCTTTTGATTTTATAATGTTTTTATAGCTCGAGACCTTGCACGGTGCGGTATGAATTTCTCACTTTACAATTTTTTTTTACCCAGACACGAGCACCATTTTGGGCGATCTAAACTCATGCGCGATTACTTTAACTTCTTTACCACACTTCCCTGCTTTGGCCATTCTGCGCACTAGGGCATACTTTACTAACTGAATGAAATAAGTGCAAGCAACAAGCATTAAGCTACAAGAGAAGCAATAAGATTGTGTGTCTTTTGCACACCTATATTTATTTGGTTTTTAAACCTGGCTTTGCACCTCAAAATCACCTGTTTATTGGTTGAACTTTTCGCATCAGTTTGAAAGTTGTTGGCTTCCCATTGGCCGAAAATCATTTACCCACATAGACGTGGCAAATATCAAGAATGTCTGTGGCCTCCCTTGACCTTGCATGCTGAACAAGATTTTTGGGATACAATAGCAACATAACGGTTAAATTCCTAGTGACTTTAGCCCCTTCCGAAATAGCCTGCAAGAAACTGCTTTCTCCTCTGAAAAGAACATCCCAGGTTTACGTATACAATCGTTACATTACATTTTTTAATATTAGTAATGAAATATCTTAAATCCTATTATATTACTACAAATAAAAATAAACTCAAATATTTACATTACAAAAAAGGCCAGTACCACTTTTTGCTTTGTCTCCTAATGCAATAGCAGGCAATATTCTGGTCCATTTAATCAATACCTTCCTTTAGCCTTGGAATCATATTATGCTTCTGTGAAAATCCTTTCACTTGACCAGATTCTTGTGCCTACATGTAGGAGAGATCATTGTGACTGATGAGTTATCCATCCAGCAGAATAAAGCATTCCATCATTCTTTTCTAATGCAGACCCATAATGCCCACAATCTTTTTTGGAAAATATTTGCTTGTTTTCCAAGGGATTTCCTTTAGGAATTCTATTTTCTCTAATAGTACCAATTGCAGAATAGCCAAATACCTGAGAAATGAGAAAAGTGGTGCACTAAAATAAATTATCCATGAAGAAACTGTAGCTTAGTTTCCTCTTCTCCTCTGGTACTTCCTCAAGCATAACAAGTAAAGGACTTGCTGCCTACCAAATAACTTTTCATAGTCAGCATTGGATTTTGGCCCTTTACCTTGGTACATCTCAAAATTCACTAATTCACCCCAGGTGTTCAGACTCCAGATCTTGTAGCCAAATCTAATAGGCTTGCCATGAATGAATTGTTTGCAACCATGGTAATGAAAACCCTTTACTAAAATAATATTGACAAATATCCTTGTTAATGAGTATAACTGCCAAGCGTCACTTTATGGTAACATTAAAATTAGGAAGCCATAGCTTCACCTGTTTTTAGAAGAATCATTTGTAACTCTCAGGAAACATACATTGAAGTATATAAGCCTCCTTACTACAGAGAAATTATGCATTTATAATTACACTTACTCAAAATGGATGTCCATTTTACTCCACATGTAGCAATAGTTTACAAAGAGGTTGTATGTTATTGTAACAAACATGACAATGACTACTGCATTGTCATAAGCGTGGTACCCTCATAGAGTGATACAGTTCTACCACTCCCCCAGCTTGATTTTTCAAAGGCCAGTAACAACTTTAAGAATATGTTACATGTGTTACCATATGGCAATGTTAGGTGAAAATGGATTAATCTCCAAGGTCTCACAGTGAATGAACAGCAAATGAACATATACAGTATCACAGGTGTGAATCACACTTCAATGGCACCTTCCTGGCATTAAGCTGAAACATAAGTTCCTGTACTATTTTTCTCTTTGAGTGCATTGGTTGCACAAATAAAAAATTAAAATTGGTCAAAAATTTGATTGTGAATATGTCACCACACTTTTATTATTTACTTCTGCAAATAGAATAGTGAGGTAGAGCCACAAAAGATGAGTTATTCATGTTTTTACCACTTGTTGCTAAAATGATATGAAAGAATTGGATTTCCGGATGTCTACTAGAATAAAGTCGTGGTGATACGCTTAGCAACTAGATATGTAACTATATGATGGCCGTGTGTGTAGACCCAAAGGTCAGAAATGCTGTGCCTCTACACCTTGCACACTTGTCAGTGGTTGGTATGTGTTAAATGCATTCAGAACTATGGCATTATTTACAAATCAAGATCGTGTATCTAGCAGTGGCGAATTCTCCTATATACTGAACTTGAGGGGGTTCAAAACGACTCTCAATAAACATGCAAAATAATCAGTTTTTTGTATGTTAGTTCAACTAAATATGAAATGATCGTAAGTTTTTGCAGTTAAATGTTCCTATTTTATTTTTGCAATGATGTGCGCATTCATCACCTCACCGCAAGTTAAAACGATAACCATGCTCCCAATATTCTCCGCCCTAGGCAAGGTCCGCACTGGTGTACGTGTGCATCTAGTCCATTACAAGTTGAAGTGATAGCCATGCACTCCTAATTCTCCACTAGAGAGGCAAGGGGGAAGGAAGTTTACTTGCCAGCCATCAGCTGTCGAAATGCACCGCTAAATTTTGCGATTGACAATAGTTTTTAGTCTGTATTAGTGTTGCTTTGCTTGTAAGTTTTTGTGAAAATAACCAATGTAAGCGTTACAGAAGCTAGTGGTCTTGTGACTGTAAAGTAGAACGTGTGTTAAAGACTGGATTTCAGAATTTTGAATTTTCTGAAAAACTTGAAATAGAAAACAATGGCAGGCCCACTCCCGAACTACCAGGTCTGATTTTAAAATGTCAAGACAGAAAACGACAGTATAACAGACATTTCTGCATTAGCAACTATTCTAGTATAAATGGTTAAACAAACTCTATTGTTGGCCATGTCTTCTTTTCAGTATCGACAAAAGCAGTACCACATGGTCACAAAAAGGATTCAACAATATAGTTTCTCTAACTGGTCCATTAAGTAAGCATGAAAAAACAAAAAATCACATATTTTGTGCATTCACTCTTTGTAATTTTGGCAATGCACGAGTAGACCTGCAGCTAAATGCTCAGAAATCATTACACATTTCAAAGCATAATGAAATGGTGAAAAAGAAAAGAGAAATATTAAATAGACTCATTGATGTTGTTTGTCACTTAGGAAAGCAGGAATTAGCTTTTAAAGGACACGACGAGTCAGAAAGTCCCTTTAATAGAGGTAATTACGAAAACCATTGGATTTATACTCAGAAAGTATAATCAACTTTGAAATGATCATTTAAAAAATGCTAGTTTTCCAGGGCACTTCATCATCCATTCATAAAGCTGTTTGGGGTGTTTTGGTTAACTGTAGACCAAAAGAACTTGCACCCGCTAGTTTTGTGGCTATTCTTCTAGACGAGTGCTCAGACATAGTGATAAATCCCAACTCTCTACCATTTTACACTATGTGGACAAATCGGGGAAGTTCAAGAAAGGTTCATGGGTTTTACAGATGTCAGTGCAGACAGATCTGCTTAAGCACGTTACAACCATGTACTTACAAAAGTTAAAAAATTTAATATTTGTAAGAAGGCTGTTGCTCAGACATATGATGGTGCGGCTATAATATCTGGCCAATTAGGTGGTCTGCAGTCTAAAGTGGCATTTCCACAGACATTATTTGCTCACTGCTACTGTCACATTCTGAATTTGGTTCTGCAACAGGCAGCTATGTGTATTGATAAGTGCAGAATTTTTTTTCAAACTGTATCAGGGCTCTCTAATTTCTTTTCTTATTCCACTAAAAGAATGGAAACTTTGCATGTTTTATGAATAAGAAGTTACCAAAACAGCTCCAACACGCTAGAACTTCAATTCACACCTTGTCAACGCTGTACAAGAGCAATGAGATAACCTGATTCTATTCTTTGAATTCCTGACGGAACCAGAAAACAATGTTGACTGGGTACCTGATACATAAAGCATAAGGCTTTCTTTATTTTTTGACTTGGTTGGATACTGTCTTCCTCCTCAAACCATTTTCAGCAATATTTGCTCATACCGATGTTCTCTTCTACATATACAAGATAAGTCTATGGATATTGTACATTGCCATTCAAAAATAATCCAGACTAAAAACACTTTGGAAGAGCTAAGAAGAGAAGGGTTCGAAAATATTTGGCGAAGCGTTCCAACTGAAGTGATAAATGAACATGCACAAAAGAAAAGGAAGAACAATGAACCAAGTGAAGTTACTTAAGTTATGTTCAGGAGGATGTTCTATGAAATGTTGGATAATGTGCTCTATCAAATACAAAATAGGTTTTTGGACTATGAAAGTTTTCATTTCTTTGTTCTCCTTGATTCCTCAAAATTCAAGAATTACAGAACATCTTTTCCTGATCACTATTGTTCAAAATTGTTGGACCCCTATGGCTCAAATTTTGATTCGGTACGTCGGAAAAATGAACCTAGTGTTGTGTACTCTTCTGAAGATAAAGGTTTTCAAGAAGTCAGTTGGTGAAATAGTGAAAAGTATGAACGAAAGAGATCTGGTGTTGGCTATGCCTGAAGTTTACAAATTAGTTTGTCGAATTCTAATTGTCCCAGCAACTACAGCTTCTTTTGAATGGCCATTTTCCACTTTAAATCGAGTAAAATCTCACTGTAGGTCTACACTGGGTCAAGAAAGATTATCCTCTCTTCAATAATGTCCATACTTAGTACACTTCGGAAGGATATTCATAAAAGTTTCACGCAAGCAGTTATTTTCAAAGAAATCTCGTCGATTGGAGCTAACACTCCAGTAAACTGGTTAGTACTACTACTAAAATTAACAATAATTTACGTATACAGGTGTCCCTCATATTACGCAAGTAGTTGGTTCTCATGAATTATCACATAACACAAAAAACACATAAAGTGAATGTGATGGTGATATGTCTATTTCAAGGTAAACATGTCACTTATACAGTGTTAAAATCAACATTTTTTTTTAAATTGCCTTAAGCGAAAACTCGTAAAGTGAGATCGCATATAACGAGAGATGACTAAATTTTAATAAACTAAGAAGAATGATGACAAAGGGAGCAGTGTACCTAAATTACTGATCACGAATCACCACTTTGCTTATGGCAAAGGTCAATTCTTTATATTATTATTTTTGGGGACATTTGAAGAATAACATGTAGTATGACAAGATTCTACTATTGATGAACTTCACACACATGTATGAAGCAACCCTAGGATTGGGCAGAAAGCAGATGATCTAGTGAGGGTAGAGCAAAATTGGCTAAAAAGATGCAAAGCCTGCAAAGATTCTAATGGAGCACGTTTTAAGCATCTTCTGCGAAGTTGCAGTATTGACCATTAATACATTTCCTATTTAGTAAAGAAGTGGCTTTGATTTAATTATTCAATGAAACACCTTAATGAGGTATTTCTATAATTCAGATAATTTGCTTTATCTTTGATCATCAGACTAAATCTTATGAATAGCCTTATGCAGCGTATGATCGGAGAGCTTGAAAGAAAACCACCCAACCCCTTGTTAGTGGCAGTAGCCAATAATAAGCACAGAGGCACATGGTGAACTGGATTTCAAGCACAAACTGAAACAAAAAATTGGTATAGATTGTTGGCTCATACAGACAAGGATTGCAGCTGTGGAAGCCTTCACTGTTTCGTTGTAGTGCTTGCTGCATTTCAGTTAGCAAACCTGTAAAGCACTGCAATGAAACAATGAAGACTAACATCAGCCTGTTCTCAAATGACACACCATATTGAGGTGGGTTGAAGAAGAATTGGTAATGTTGAGACTCATAAATAACCAGGTTGCAGTAAAAGGGTATGAACACCTGAAAATGCAGAACGTGTTGGAACAGAGCTTCTGCTGTTCTGCATGATGTCGTACAAAAACTCTGCAATTATCATGCTGGTCATTGAGCAGATTGCAGTCCAACAAAGTTCCATTTGCATAAGATTCAAATGGCTCACGCATTGGATTGCAGTCCAACAAAGTTCCATTTGCATAAGATTCAAATGGCTCACGCATTGAGAGAAATTGACAGCATAACAGATGCTCAGCCTGTATCTACATTCTGATAAAGATGGCTGCTTAACCAACTGCTCATGTCAGATGAAACAACTTTTTCCTCAGTGGGTTTGTGATATCAGATAAGCCAAATCCTGGAATTGTTTATGAGAAGCCTCAGAGCAGCCAGAAAGTTGTGATATGGTGTGCGTTGGAATGTGTGGGATTATTGGTCCATATTTTTTCGAGGATTATGCCGGTTACACACTAAATGTAAATTCCAATTGTTATATTGAAAAGTTGCAAAATTTTGTCATGCCAGAATTCCAGGAACGACACTTAATATTTGGTTTCAGTAGAATGGCGCTATGCCAATACTGCACTTCAAATCAGGGCTTTTATCCAAATATTCCCCAATCAGCTGATTTCCTACCTTAGGGATTTGACTTGGCCATCCCACTTTCCAAATTTAACAGCTCAGAGTGTTTTATATGGGGATACTTGATTTTTGTAACATCTGCACCCTATCAAAGAGTTGAAAAATACCATCCACCATGATATCAACGCATTCCACAGGAGATGACACATGCCACTGAGACATTTCCACATCATTTTCAAGAATGCATGAATGCAAATACGGCCACTTAACTGGCATCATAAGTGTTGATGTAAGTGCAATATTGTGCACAGGATATGGTAGCATTGTAATTTATAATTATCATAATGTTGGCGACATTGCCAACTTGAACTTTCATTAAAACCACAGTAAGTGTGGATTTGCTCTCTTTTGAATTGAAAAGTTAGTGAAGAGAACATGTGCAACTAGGACACCAAGACTGGCCTCGTGCCACAGAGAAACCCAAGGTAATGCTATAAAATGCCATTTGATTTAGACATGTTTTCTTTGATTTACCCATCAACGTTCTTTTTGTTGTATAGGATTTTGTATATATGGGTGCGTCCCTGTATGTTCACCCACATGTAGGAAAACATAATTTTTGCCTCAGTTTTACCTCTCGCTGCAAAAGCGAGTCCATAGAATTAGATGTGGGGGTGACAATATCCAGAAATGCAAATGTATATTGTTTTATTTTTTTCACAATTAAAGTAGCTTCACTTTTACTTAGTAATTATACTTTTCAATCGAAATTGGTAGATACATTATGTGCCACCATGTAGTTGCCATTTTTAGTAGTTTTTTGTTACTCTATATTTTATTAATTTATGTATTAACACATAATTCTGTTCGTTATTCAAATGCTAATTTCTCTCATGGTATGTGTAACAAGCAATGAATAACATTATTTTACAATAATAGTTATTAGATGTATTATTCATCCTATTACCAGATCTTTCATTTTTCTTTTTGCAATTTGTTTATTTTCTGGATGTGCAGGTATTCCAAGACTTCTGAGAAATTGTGTGATAAAGAAGGGGAAGATGTCTTAGAAATCTACAAAAGTGATAGTATTATGACAATGACATGACCCAGAATATTTGCCAAATGATGGCATGAATAGATAGAAAAGACTGTCGAAAGTATGGTAAAGTGGATTAAGACAAATGTTCAAAGGCAAGCAGGAAATTGGAGAAAGAAACAAATGAATTCAAGGAAATATAGATAGCATGTAAAAGGCAGAAAATTACCCAAAATAATGAAATCAAGCAAAATAATAACAAGTAGCATTGCATACACATGCCATGTGAAGGCTAAGGTAGAATCAGACTGAAAAATTCAATGCCTTAGCCAGAGTTTGAACCATGGAGCTCCTACTTTCTGTGTGGTTGCTCTAACTAGCTGAATCACCTGACATACCAGTATGATATTAAATTCCCATTAACACACACAGTTAATTATTAAGTCCACAACTTAAAATACTTAAGACACTGTAAGTTGCCATTGATGTATGCTATCTCAAAATTCATTTGAGAATGTCTTGTAGAGTACCGGAAAAAATGTGAGTCAGCCGGAGACTTCAATGTTGTACTGAATGTGATAGCTCAATTGATTAGACAACCATATAAGGAAAAGCTCAAATTCCAGCTATGGCATTGACTTTTTCAATCTGATTCTACTTTTCATTACAGTAAAACAAAAACAAACACTGAAAATAAAACAGTCAAACAGCAGAAAGTCTTGGTTGCCTGTGGGGAAACAATCTTGTAATGTACTTACAAAAACTCCTCCAAAGAATATTAAGCTGGCACCAATGCTGGATGCTATTAATGGTTCAGATCCTATGCCATGTTTCAAACTGTTTTTCTCTCCGGATTTATTGCATGCCAAAATTGACTCAACAACTAATATCCAGTCTGCAACTTTTGCATTTCACTTGCAGCTAATATAGTTACCAGTCTAAAATTTGTATGAACCATAATATATGCCTTGTTCAATATGTAAGCAAATACAAATGAAATTATTCATCAAAAAATTGAATAGAACATTCAAGAAATCATTCCAGACAAATGGGATGCACTTTTGGGAATCTTAATTTTAGCTGCAGAATATTTGATTTGACATTCTTTGATAAGCATTACATGGACAGTGTGGAACAAAAAAGAGGATGAAGTAGGATCTGAAGCTTTCCTGGCAACGAACATATTCTAGACATTCTCGGGCTACAAGCCAGGTGTAGTGATGAAGAATCAACGTTTCGGAGCGTGCATCTCTCCCTTTAGCAGAATGATGAATGGCTCAATCGGGTAAAAATGACAGTATACATACCTTCCCCCGTGGCAAGTAGTACGGATCCGGTAGAAAATGACGAACGTTTCTGGTGGCAGATCTCGCAGAAAACTCAACTACTCTGTATGCAGTTTACTGTGTTAAAATCTGTGCCTCCTGAACCAACCAATTTCCAGTTTCATAGCCGGTTTCCAGGCAGAACTGAACTGTACCCAGCATCACGGTTCAGCGTGCTCCTCTCGAAGGAGATGGCTAGAGCCTCCCTAACCCTGTGCTCCCAGAAACCATCACACTTGGCCACAATGGTCATCTCCTGGAAGTTGGCTTAGTGATCTTTCTCAAAACAATGTTCTGCCAGACCAGACTTCTCAGGATGCATTAGGCGGATTGTTCTCTCATGTTCTTGGACCCTGTTGCAATTGTCCTGCCAGTTTACCCTATGTATGGGGTTCCGCACTCACAGGGAATGCGGTACACCCCCGGAACTTTGAGGTAGAGTCTGTCTTTCACCAGTCTCACAAGTTGTTTAATCTTCGATGATGGTTTGTGGATGGTCCTGATATTGTGTTTGGCGAGAATCCTGCTGATTTTGCCAGATAGATTATCAGTGAATGGGATGCAGGCTGGCGGTAGGCTTATCTGACATTTGTTGTGATAGAGGTATCCCTGTCTTTGCTCTGGCGATATATGATTTTAAGTCATATTCGGAGTATCCGTTTTGGCAGAAAGTGTGCCTTAGGTGCTGTAGTTCCTGTTTGAGGTGGCTGGGATTAGAGATGGTAAATGCTCTGTGGGCAAGAGTGTTGAGTACTCTTATTCATTGCGATTTGTGGTGGAAACTGTGCTGCAATCATATTCATTTTATGTTAATTTCGTGTGTTGACTTTACGGGTCAGTTTTACATGCTGCACCCTATATAAAGGAATAGGGATTACCAGTGATCCTGTCTCATAAAGGGGCATAACTCTTGAATGTGCTCCTTTCAAAATTCTGACAACTCTTCAGGAAAATGACTATACAAAATAGTGAAGTGGGCAATCCAAAAGAACAATACAGTTTTAAAAAAGAAAAATCTACATTACAGGCAGCAAGAAGATTAAAGATCAACCTACAAGAAGTTCTAACAAACCATAAGAAAAACTCCATATCATATTCATTGACTACACAAAAGCCTTCAATTTTATAAATAGATCAATGGTGATTAAAAAATTACAGCAGATGGTTGATAAAAGTTACATTAATATAAGAATATTGAGGAACTTGTTGAAAGGAAACTGTATACAAATAGATGCCAATATCAGCATGTCACAACCCTAAAACAAAACTATGGAATGTTACAGGATGACCCAGTCAGCAGCTCATTATAGTTAAGGCCATACAAACAGAAAATGCACATGTTATGATTATGCATATGATATGAAACTGTTATCACAGAACATTAACTTACAAAGAGCCTTCAACCACATAAAGAGGATAGAAATTAACCAAAAATAAATAAAATCAAATCATTATGACATTCAAAGGGGCAGACCAATAGCCAATAATGTATACAACAAGCAGCTAACAAGAGAATCTCAGCTGGCCCATAGCTCAGTAGAGTACCTGCCTGCTGTGCAACATGTCCAAAAGATGGCACTTTAACAATATCTAAATATTCACTGTTACAATTCACATATGAACATGCTGGAGAAACAAGTTTATATTGTTACAGCAGTTAATAACATACATTTAAGAAGTGATATTGGCCTTATTATCCACTGTGGAGCATCTAGAAGTCAAAATAGGACTTTCTCATACATGCCTGAATGATTAAAGCTTTAGTTGCACAGATCCCTCAGCTTTACAGTTGCACAACTGCTGCACTCCTTTCCTTCAAAAAAAAACATCCTTCAGCTATGTTTTGCAGTTTAGGGCCTCAACATTGGGCTATGCTTAACAGTTGTGCTAAAGGGTTAAAAAATACACCTGGGAAATTACTAGAGCTTTTAATAATACATTATGTTGCGTAAACGTGAACAAATAATAAATACATACAGTTTAGGATAATTTTAGTGCTGTTACCAATGTACACTAGAAATGAACTATACTTCACTGTAGAATTATGACACTGGCTTCTACTACCATCTATGAGACATACAAGAATGTAGGGGATATTGGGTCATGCACAGCCTATATTATGCTGCACCCAGAATGGAAGAACACAAACTACGAATTAAGACAAATCATGACAAGATGTAATTCTACTTGACAACTTTATTCATTCTAGCAAGCGTTAAATGAAGTACCAACTTATGAAGTGTATTCACTGGATACCAGTACTAAAGTCAGGGAGATCCATAGTGATCCCATAGCCAGCGCGCTGTCACAGCTGATAAGGTGTGTTCTGCCTCTCTGCCAATAGATTCATGCTGTGTAAGCAATGTCATCCTTGTTGCAAAATGTAATAAACATTCCTCAATGCAGTTTAGTTGGTACTGACTAACCCAGTGTAATTGTAAATATAAGCAATAATAATGATAATGACCTTAGAAACAATAATGAAATTGACGATGAAAATGTTTTACAAGTGGAGACCCTGCCCAGTGACTGAGGGGATTAGTGTTGCAGCCATAGACAGGACGAAATGGCAACCGTGTGACGGAGTGGCCACAAGGCAACTGTGAGGGATCAGTATGGATCTCTCTGACTTTGGGTGTGCGTGTGTGAGAACAGAATATCTCAAAAACGAAAAATCCAATACATACCGCACTTGGCATTTAAGTTCAATATCCTACAAAGACCAATTTTAGGTACATTTTTAAGAGTATTCCCCCCATACCAAACTACCCTTTGTATGGAGTAATTTCACATATACTTAGTGCTTTCCAAATCATTTCATGGATATATATTCTGTAGTCTATGTATGGTTTGCTTTAAGGGGAGTAGTATATATAATGATCTCTAAAGGTATTTAAATTGACCTTAAAAAACATGGCTCTGCAGTAGCCACACCCATTTATATCACTTTAAATCCTAAGTTCGGAGCAAAATTTTAAAATGCTATAATTTTTTTTTTCTAGGATGGCTTTCTGACTGCGATAATGTTTTTCCTTTTCAATGTGTTATACTTATAGCCCTTTGTTCCCGTGTGTTACATTATGACTGCTCAAGAGCTTCATATATTTGCATGGTATTATTTGTGAAGTACGTAGAGTTTATCTATTTCTTTTCTTGTAGTTGGTCATGACGAGAGCAAAGACATTAAACAAAGAAATGAGTATATAGCTTCTTCAGGTAAAAAACATGTGGTAGCAGAACCATGTGCTGCAAAAGAGGTTAGGTCAACTCTATCAAGTGGTTCAAAAAGAAGATTAGTTTAATTTGATAATCAGGAAGTATGTGATAGCAATGTTCTAAACAGTGTAAATAACAATGGCAACATTATTGAATTATATGTCTTCTAACTGTACAAAAAAATACCTTATACAATACAAAATAGAAAACCAGCAGCCACATTATGTTCTATCATGGATCTGAAACCACCCCTAGTAAAATTTAATAGCTGTTATATTATTGGTGAAAAAATCAATATAAAAGTAGCAAAAAGACACTGAGCAGCTAGATTGGGATGACTATGATGCTGGAAAGTACTCCAATTAGAATTCAGTTTGGAGATTCAAAAGCTTTGTTTGCAGTTTTCTACATATTAGCTTTTTTCATTTTTAGGAACACATTTCTCAAGAACAGAGCTAGGAGCATGAAATTTTGCATGAAGTTTAAGCTCATATATCTTCCACTGGTAATAATTTTATAGTAATCAATCAAAAATATCATCTTAATTTAACATTTTGTGAAATCGCATTAATCAAAATTTGAATTCCTAGTAAAAATGTTTATCATGGCTTATAATTCTTAAAACACACAGATTTTACTCCAGATGTAGATGATGGTTTGATGAATATTGGGTACAAATTTGAAGAAGATTCATTTAATATATTCAGTAAAACATGTTCCTAAATAGAATGGCATATTTACTTATTATAATGTATACCAAACGAGTTTAAATGTATGCACAATTTCAGTTTGATATCTTTTATCAGATCTTATCATTTCATAAAAATGTAAAATTTTGCAAATCTGGTCAAATGGGCCTCTTAAACATTTTATGTTTTGCTTTGTTTGATCTACATGCCTTGTTTCAAAGTATTTTTCTTTCCATTTGTCATTTCCAACACAATCCAAGATTATTAAAGTGTTATATAATCATGTTTATGTACATTTCACTTTAATTTCCCCTTATAGAGAATGTAGGTTAGTTTAATGTCATTCTTTTGAAGTTGGCACTTCAATTAGCGCTTGCAAGAGTTAATAGTCATCGCGCAGAATTGCTATCACACAGGTGCGCGCACACAATTCTCTAAAAGTAATTTAAGTATTGGGCAAAACTTCCACTAACAATCCATATTTGAAAGAGTTGAAAATATTAAGTTGTTCAGATGATGTGAAAGACACCAGATTGCCAAAGTTTTGACATCTTAAGCTTCACAGATCTCTCGGCTAAGCTCTGTCGTCGTTCCGCAGTCGTACGCACGTACTACACTCCTCTACTTATAAAACGCATCCCTCTGCTACACTTTGGAACTTAGAGCCCTCCAAATTGGGCTACGCTTTAAGGTTTAGGTCACTTAACGGCGTATAGTAATAATAAGTGCCTGTTAAGATATGCTAATCACGACTTCTATCACAAAATTTGCAGCAACGTAGGAAGTATCAATTGGATGACCATTGCGTGTGCCACCTGTGTTTCAAAATCAGTGATCGATATCATGCAGAAGTGTGAAATAAGTACGGTGTTACTCACAAAGTTTTGCGAGGTTTAATTAATACATACTGTACACAACTTCACATAATTATGTCTATCATAACCTCCTAACACAACTACAACAGTTCCACTTCATTACTTACTCAGTATCCAAAGTAAAGATGGGTTTACAATCTATTATACAACCTCCTCCTTTTCTTTTGATAGCTAAGTCATTGATGCGTTTGTCGGTGTTCAATATATTAGAAGATTTTGACTCTTCCACGTGCACAGACTTAACCATTTTCATTTGGTTATTTACTTGTTGCGCTTGTACCATGTGAAGGTGGCGTCAATCCATCACAGTACTACCACCACTGTTTACTGAATATACCAGTCTATCATGATGTTTTACCAAATATCCTTCAATACTGGGTATTTGTTTTTTGTTTTTTTTTTTTTTTTTCTATCACAGAGTCACTAAGGGAGAATCCACTGTCACGCCGATGGTGTCCCCGACAAAAACCAATCCTGGACTGTCGTTCTTCACTGGTAGAATAATGCTGGGTAAAGTAAAGAGACGGTATTTGGTAAAGCATTATGATAGACTGGTACATTTAGTAAACAGTACTACCACCACGTTTACTGATGTATTAACCCGTCTGTCATGATATTTTACCTATACACGTACTATTTTTATTTATTTTGTGCTTTGTTACTTTTATCACAGATTTGAACTTGAAAGCACTGTTATTATACAGACCTTGGGCCGCTTGAAACCTCTAATGAAACTAGGTGCGACTGATTGATCTTGTATTTGTGGTGACGATTTCGAAGGTTTTTGTTTGTTTTTATTATAAGCAAATGAGTGTGCACGCTGGAACCGTTGGTATTTTGCGTATACGATGGATATTTACAAAATAATTACACATAAACGAGTATTATATGAATAATAAGTGTAAAATATATTTATATGTATATGAAAAAATGCTTGCATAAAAACTATATTTATAATGAAAACGCTTGGTTTCGTTGCTAATGGAAACGGTGTAACTATTGGTATGCAAGAACGTGAGGCAATATTTATAAATTATTCACAAAATATGCCGACATTTTATGAGTTTTATGTCTTGTTTATGATATTTTATGTTCAATTGTTTTTATTCCTTTGCTTCCGAAGTTGAAATCGCTGGATGCAAATTTTTATTACTCCTTGTGCTTTCGTCGCATTTTCGTATGGAGCACCGCACCTCATACATGTAATAACTAAATAACTACAGCAAAATACAAGATGAAGAAAGGTAGCAAATAAACATTTATGAAAGTGCTACATATTGTGGGGTACTAGTTATTCTGAACTATTCATTTTTCTGTAGAGAAAAATTAAACACTAGTCCATAATGTTTCTTGCTTTTATTAAACATTAAGCGCTAATGTCAATATTTCCTGAAAATCTTTGGTTCTGAAACCAAAATTGCAAATGTATGGAAAAAAATTTAACCACATAAAGTTTCACGATATCAGTTCTATTTTGATTAAAAGCAAATTGAGATACTTGAAAGCATATTACATTGTGATAAGGCCCCAAAGAACCATTGCAGAGAAAAAAATATGTGCTAAACTTAATATTCATTTGTCTTAATGAATATAATGCATCAGATTAATGGCATAAATTATAGAGAGCCTGAAAAGTTAATCATATAATCTTTAAGCATATTAAAAGGATAAAAATTCAATCTTTTCTACGGAACATGTAAAGATTTTTAATTAGGTGGCATTCGGTTTCTTCCTAAGAGATTAAACACAACTGGATTTTAAATCTATATGAATATGAAATACTTATCATGTTGGTAATATTACAGACAATAATTTACTTAGATACATCTATTCAATGTAATATTTAGGTAAATACCTCTTTACTCTATAATTTTTACATACTTGCCTTCATCAAATAATGCACTATATTTCACCTACCCTTCCAGTTTTTTTCTTTCATACACACATGGTAGTAACCAGGGAGGGGTTTTGTTATTCGAAGCAACCTTTCAGATAAAATAATAATAATAATAATAATAATAACAATAATAATAATTAAAATAATGCCAATTTTCTTATTGTAATTCCAATTATTGCAATGGAATTTCTGAATAAAGAACAAGATTTCAAAAAAAAAATATTTCAGCTCATGGCTAGTTAAAATTCAGCATTTGACTTTAAACAGTTTAGAAAAATTAATCCCTACACAAAACTTACATCTTAACATTTGTATGGTTTCGCTATTCCATACACATGTAGACTGTTTCATTAATTATTGTTGTAATGACAGAGCAAATTAGTTCATAAGGAATGTGAGGAATTACATTTAGGGTTTTTATGCATAATATTTTGTATTGTATAAACTATGTCATTTAAAATTCCAAAAACCTTAAGCTATTTTAGACAGTATGTAATATGTAACTATTTAAATATATATTATTGTATGTTCTTATTGGTTCACTACAGTTCTTTCTGTAAAAAATCTAAATTTTTGGATAAAACATTTTTAATGAGTTAACTTATTTGTATAATTATAAAGGCATAATCTCAAATTGTTTAAAAGTCATTTATCTGATATTATGATAGGTGCACATACGATTAGTTTTAAAATAATTGTTGATACTATGATTGCAAGATCCCCAGAATGATACTCTGTATCTAATAATGGTGTAAATGTATTTGTAATATTTAGACATTTGAAACCTATGCATGAGAACTTTGTTTTAGTCTCCAAACCACAGTACAGAGCTTCTGAAATTTCTTACCTAATACGGAAATGTGCCATTTATAAGGCTTGAGGTTTTATATTTTGTCCTGAGATTTATTATGTTTATTTTTATAACCATAGTATTTTAAAATCTGCACAGTGAAGTAGTTCAGGATTCTCATGTAAGGCATAATAGTGGCTTTAAATTAATTACAATTTTTATTGCTGTTTTACGAGGTAGTATTTAAGCATTTCACTAAAGTCCTTCTGATATCAGAGTTTTATTTTCAACAACCTCTAGACACTGCTAAGATCATACTAATCTTCACCAAATGTAACTTATGTGTATCTTCTGTCTTCTAACATAACAGTTCACCATGTGGTATTTTCTGGAACCTCATAGCCAGTTCTATATCTGAAACAAGTATAATACAGGATTAGTACATAAATAATAATAATAATAATAATAATAATAATAATAATAATGCTAATAATAATAAATAATTATTTTATTACTGTCAGGTGTAAACACGGCCAACCAGACTATTAGAAACACCGACACAAATACTTTACGAAATTTGTGAGAAATTCAATTTTAGAATGTCGATACAAGAATTAAAATTTTAAAATATAATAATTAGAATGTAGTCATCCTGGCTTCCGGGATAATTCTTACCTCCACAAAGAAGAGGCAAGCATGTGAAAAGGAAGTAGAGGAAAATCAATGCATAATGTGCTTAGCAGAAAGGATTGTAGGTAATGCCACCCCATCAGCATCATCACACACCATTATGAATTAGAAATTTATGAGCATCCTTTAAATATAGGCATTATTATATTAATATATTTGTATTATAAAGGTATAATTTATTTTTCTCAACCACCTGAGCTTGAGAGAGATATTTAATTTACAAGATGCTGTGTGGTAGGCACTTAAATTCAGTTAGCACGAAAAATATCTTAATAAATTCTCCTTTACTCCAGGCTTATGATTTCAGTCTTAATTTTTTGCCCAATATTTTAAGAGTATGTCCTTATTTTAATCAGTTTGCAATATAAAGGAGGGCAGTGATATAGGTTATGTTTGTTCATTTAATATACCACTTTCTGCAGTTTTGCCAATAATTAATGCGTGCAACTTTTTGAATATTTAATGATAAATAGGTATTAATTATTGAACTGTGTATTCAAAAGATAATGGAGCTTATAAACGCTTAAATTGTCTGCTTTATTTGCATTATTATAACAGCAGCAAAGGTACTCAATTTTGATGTAGCTTATACATTATGATGAACAAAGCAGGTAGTGTCAGCATCTATCTATACGGAATGAACACGTTGCCGCTTATACTTTTAATATAAATACGGTTTCACGTGAGCTTGAACATGTTTAGAGGTTGACAGTAATCGTGATTTGTGTGGATATATGCACATGCACATTTACTTTACAATATGTATTTGGACTGTCACTTCTGCTTTCAAATACGTTTTAATGTGCAATTAATGTTAAATTATATTGGTAGTCACTTATCTTAGGGCTAATCTTGACACTATTCCCATATTTTTTTTTTTTTTTTTTTTTTATTATAAGATCTTTCTCGCCATTTTGCCATACATAGTTGCATTCTCATGTATCGTCATGTTTGCGATAGTTCTTGGCGTTTCTGAGCTTTGGGGAACTTAAAATTGCTAGAATTATATAAATAAAATTGTAATCTAATAAAAATAAACTAGAGCTTAACAGAAATGGCAAGAATAAAACGAAGCAGTTGAACAATGAAATTGTATATCAAATATAATTTCAAATATGGTGCAGCATCCATAGAATAACAGAAAACAATGACGAAGTATGATGAGAATGCGCGCGGGTAATTATGGGACGTTCTCTCAAGCACACTAGCGCCTCCAACTGTTCTCACAAGGCAGCCAGCGGAAACATATACGAGTACAGTTCGGTCAATGTAGCTGGACGGGGATGGTATCTATATCTATAAGGGCATATTACACGCGGCGTATTTGTTCGCTATTCGCTGGCGTATTTGGACGCAGCTGCCAAATTTGCTACGTGTAATAAGGAACAGCAAACAACGTCGCCACTCCAAAACGAGGTCGTCTAAAGGGCATATTACACGGGGCGTATTTGTTCGCTATTCGCTGGTGTATTTGGACGCAGCTGTCAAATTCGCTACGTGTAATAAAGGGCAGCGAAAAAAGTCGCCACTCCAAAACGAGGTCGTCTAAATTTGAAGTGTGCTCCACTTTATACGCTGGTCGCTGGCTTCTTTGGTCGCCTCCTAGCGCTGGTCGCACCTTGTCATATACATAAGCGTATAAAGTAGCCATCAGCTAAGTGAAAAAGTGAAAATGTCGAAAGAAATCATAAATGCTGGTGTTGTGTTACTGGCAACAATCTTAAGAGAACAGATAATAAAACAAAAAGAAAATGGAAAAGTAGAAAAAAATGGATAAGAAGGTGGATTGAGAGGACGGATAAATATGGTGCATCCGCAAATCTTTTGAGTGAATTATCGTGCGAAGATCCTTCTGCCTATAGAAATATAATGAGGATGACATCAGAAAACTTTGATATGTTATTGGAAATGGTAGAGGTTAAAATAAGAAAATAGAACACCTTCATGAGGATGGTGATCTTGCCAAGATCAAAACTAGAAGTAACACTGCGTTATTTGGCAACGGGTGATAGCTTCAAAACACTTGAATATCTATTTCGTATACCTCAACGTTCCATCTCCAAGTTCATTCCAGAAGTCCTGGACGCAATTACAGAGGCTTTAAAACCATATATACAGGTAAATTTACTTATTTGTGTATTAAATATTTTCAAAAAGTTTGCCACGAACAATACCAATATCACTTCTTTTTTTTTTTTTTTTTTTTTTTTTCAAATTACATTTTACAGCAAGCAAGGGAATGAAACAAATATATTGAAATTAGGATTTGTGTTAACACTGTGTATGGTTATTTGAGTTAAATACTCTCATTGTCTTTGTCTACTAATGAAACAGCAACGGCTTCTTGCAGAACATCAATAAACCTGCTGTCACTGTGGGCAGAAGGTGTCAAATGGAAATATTGAACATATGGCGAATGTGCTTCAGATGCATTAGTTGAGGGAGAGGATGGAATGTAAATAGAAAGATTCTCACCGCATTCTTTTTCTCCCAACTCGGCAAGCTTGGTATCCATAATTGATTTCTGGATTTCAAACTGGAGCTTAGTTGCAGAACGCTGCGAAAGTTGCTTCAATTCCGCTACTACATATGTTCCTAAATGATCAAATGCGTCTTCTGTTTGGACCTTGTCGACAATTTACTGAACTTCTCTAAGGACTCGTCAATCAGTGATAGCGATTTCTTTTTCATTTTCCGTGCTGGCATTGTTGGAGGCTTCATTGCCTCTGGTGATCTCTTAGTTGAGGTAGTTGCTACTTCAAGAGACGATTCCAATTGTGAATCACTACTAAATGCATATTCATCGTATTCTAGGGATTCTTCTGTCGATTGGTTTATTTCCTGAAATAAAGTATTACAATTATTATTATTATTATTATTATTATTATTATTATTTTCAGGTGCCAGACAAAAGAGATGAATGGATTCAAATTTCAAATAATTTCCAGCATCGGTGGAACTTCCCAGGTTGCTGCGGAGCAATTGATGGGGAGCATGTCCAAATTAAGTGTCCTCAACTATAAGGGAACTTTCAGTGTTATTTTATTTGCCCTTGTCGATGCAGATTACTGTTTTTGATATTTAGATGTGGATGGAAATTGACGTGCTAGTGACAGTGCCATTTTCCGTGACTCTACTCTCAATATATCTATGCAGAATAATTTACTTGATATATCAGAAAATCTGATTGTAGGTGATGATGCGTTTCCTTTGCGAAAAAAATTAATGAAACCTTACAGCAAAACTGAGTTTTCACCGCAGAAAAAATATTTAATTACAGACTATCGAGAGCTAGACGTGTAGTGTAGAGAGTGCTTTTGGCATACTTTTATGAATATTTCTTAGGTCAATTGAACTTAAGCTTTCTACAGTTGATAAAGTAATATGGGCTGCTTGCAGTCTACACAATTGGCAATTGGTTAAGAATGACATCGCCAAACTATTTCCAAACACAATACGTTGACCAAGAAGATTTCAATTGAGCTAGAGATATTCCAGGAGCATGGCGCAATCAGTGGCTCGTTTGGGAAATAACAATTATCAGAGAGAAGCCGAAAATGTGCGACGGGCATATACTAACTGTTTCATGCAGGAAGGATCTCTACCTTGGCAGTGGAAAAAATTTGGAATTAATGAACCACTTTAATAATGCAGGCCTAAACATTTGACATGGCAATGTGTGAAGTTGAATAAAAAGTTTTATATAAGTTCTGAAAAGAAATTGTTGATTTCTAAGCCCTCCAAGATATGCAGCTTATTGATTCTTATAATGTCATTACTTTAAAGAGATCTACTTAAAAATAAAATTGCTGTAAATAATATCAGCACAATTGAAAATAAGTTATGCTTATAAATAATTTGAACTCATCAGATTTGATTGTGTTTCCCGCGTAGGTATTACCTCTCTGAGGAATTCCGCCGTTTCAAACCAAGCAAGTTGTGGTATATAAACTTGGTCTGTTCCTTGGCCACTTATCTTGGAACAAACAATTTTTGCAAGTTCCTTGCGGTAAACATCTTTTGTTGTTTTGATTTTGCTTTTGAGCTGTTTGACATTCATATCCCCCAAGAGCCTTTCAATCTTCAATTCCTCAAACAGCTGGTTAAATTGAGTATCTTTAAGTTTTGTATTTATATAATCCTTATTTCTAATATTCCATAATACTGGAAAATTCTGATAAATTTTGAATTTGGTTACAATTCCACTTCATATTAACACTTGGTAATCACCTAGCCTCAAAAACATGAGATCATATGCTTCGTTGTGTTTTCAATTGTTATAGTAGACGCTAGAGTTTGAAGGCGCGGCGTGTCATTGTGTCAGCTTATTCATTCGCTATTCGCCTACACGCTGAGCGCTGAAAGACGCTATAATGGAGCGAACAAATATGCTCCGTGTAATTAACGCTATAGTTACGTGTTGATTTTCTGGTTGGTAACGCCAAGTTATCATGAAGAAGGAGGCTTCTTTTTCGCGTAATGGAAAAGGCCGTTTAAAGATAACGCGTAAAAATGTATTTCTATTGAATTATATGCTTCCATGGATTCACAGCGTTCAGCAAAGTAAAGAATGCATGGAGCGATTATGGTTTATCTTTGGAATTGTAAAATAATAACTATAAAAATAAACTGCGATTCTACAAAAATCCTAGCAACTTATTATTTAAGAAGCCGCCAGGTAGTCTGGATCTGTGAAGCCCAACAAGCTCGATAAGAAAACGCCCTGAGAAGAGTCAAACGCTACACAAAGTCAAACATAAGCGCACATTTGACGAGCACTTATAGAAGCTTCGTATTTAATTGCTTCAAACGTCATATCGCTCTTGGCAGGGCTACCGCGTCGTGAGAACCCGTAGGAATAATTTGCCGGTTAGTTTTACTACAGTAGTTTGTGGAGGTGGAGGAGTAGTTTTTTTTAATCTGTTTCTGTAGGCGAAACCACTGGGTCCTGCGGTTTGTAATTAAGTTCGAATCTGTTAGGTTCGTGTGTGTATACCATTTCATAACATAGGTTTCTAACCCATACTATTCTACAGATGAATATTTCGAAAATAACTAAGGTGGCTTATGTTATTCCTATTACTCCAGTACTTAGTTGTACGATAGAAAATATTTAAATGTATCATCGTCATTGTTAGGGTAATGCCCGAGTCAAATGGTACCATTGCTGTGTTCTCTACTGTTTAATGTATGTATGTGTGTGTGTATGTGTGTGTGTGCGCGCGTGCGCGCGTGCGTGCGTGCGTGTGTGTGTGTGCGTATTTTAATTTGTATTATTGTAGTATTTAACTTCTATGTTATAGCTGACCTATGAATGACATATTGCATGTAAAGTATACCATTTTATTTATATATAATGTATTTGTATTATATTAATTGATAACGTTCATTTGGTATCTGAACTGCACCATTTTATCGTGATATATTATATTCATAATAACTTGTATTCACAAAATTATTTTAATTGTACTCAGCCACTTATCACTGTTGACATTCACATTACATGAAATGTATAATTTTTATATACAATTATGTAATTGTATTCAACCTATCACCCTGACATCCACATTGTATGTGAAATGTATCATATTAATTTATTATTATTGCTTATGACAAATGTCTGGATAAGCTAGAATATCCCATTAAATACAAACTGTACAATTTGTTGACGTTGTCTAGTGCTTTGTTAAGTTTAATGACAATAAAATATTTTATTTTTATTATTATTTATTATATTCCAATAATTTTTTATTGTGGTAGTAGTTGGCGGAGAAATATGTTTCTGAACATTATAAAATCATTTATAATTGGTAATGGTGTAGGATAGATGCCATAGTTTGCTGGCAAGCACCACAGGCTTGGGCCACAGAATAGAGTATACCGAAAGGAAACTCGAGGGCGGCTCCTTTGATGTACTTGAAGCCAAACTCTGCGCTAGACGCCATATTGAGACCTAGTAAACACAAAGCGCACGTTGTTTATTATATACCATTTTAAGCAGATTAAAATAAAAAAGCAGGAACATTTGTAATAACATTTTCATGTGTGGCATACACATGGCGTTCTCTGCTTGCTCTCCTATAAACTATTTATACGGCTGCTTATTCTTCTGTTTCTTGTTAATAGAGATACATTTTAATTGCGCATTTTGTTATAGGTATAAACAATAGACAAATCTTTTCAATGCTTTATGTGAGGCTCTGAAATCCCCTTCTATTTACAAGAACTTGAAAAAAGAAAAGAAAAAAAACTGAGTGGTAATTTCCACGAAAGAAAATATGTATATATTTAAAAAAAATTTAATCAATAACAGGAGGAATTTCAAAAATGGTTAACACCTTAATAAATGTACATGACAAATTGTGGGCTTTAACAGGGTCTACATTCTCTGTGTAGTAATATGTTATCTCTCTCTTACAGTTTTGATTAAAATATCGCAGGTTCAAGATATTTTTATGACAAACGAAACGTATAACTTGACTTTTCTGCGAAGAGCCTCCGAAGACCTCTTTATTAACCTCTAGAGGTTAAATTACTTTTGTATAACGGTAAACTGTAAGAGGTAGACAAAAAACGTAGTGCATAAAAAAATGATGTATGCCATTCACATAGCATTCTCTAGCTGTTCCACAAACAAAATTTTCTTATAAAAGATTATTCTTTTATCTACGCCATGCGAATCGAGATAAACATTAGCAGAAATGATCTATTACTTGCTTCCTTGTAAATAGAAGGAAAATAAGGACATACATTAGCCCAAAGTGATGGTCAAATGTTTTAAAAGATGGTCGTTCTGTGAAACAATTGATGTTCGGTTCGCTTTTATAGTCCCGTTGGAGAAAATTTAATTAGTTTAAAACTGAAACAAAAAACAAGGAGTATCTTAGAAACCGTCAGCTCTACATAAAAAAATCTTATGTGTTCCATTCACATGACCTTCTCTACATCTCTGCAACAAAATTATTCTTAAAAAGCTTAGGCTTGTATTTACTTCATGCCAATTGAGAAAATATTAGCAGAAATAGTCTTATTACTTGCTTCCTTATAAGTAGAAGCAAAATAAGGGAGTACCATAGGCTAAAGTCATAGTCAAAAGCTGGTTGCTATGTGACTGAAGTTCTTTGTTTGTATGGACAGGAGTTGACAAATTCCGGTATGAGAAAAGTACAAGTTTTTCAAAGCCGAAACTCAAAACAAGGAATATCTTAAAAACGATCAACTCCACGAAGATATGTGTCTAACATAAAGTGTGTGTTATAATGTGCTCTACATTTTCTGTGTGGCAAGTTTTTGTCCATTTCTTACGGTTTAGTAGTTGTGCAAAAATCCGTAAAATTCATCCAGAATAAAGTAGTCTTTAGAGGCTATCCCAGAAAATTCAATATATACATTTTATTTTTCAAGTAAATGTCTTAAATATACGCGATTTTAATCAAAATCGTTAGAGCCATTTTTAAAAAAAAATCAAATTTTTCGAAACTTTTTCCTTGTAAAAGGTAGTTTGAGGTGGGAGGATTTTCTTGAAAATCTTCGTGTCGCATCCTTGGAAGATCACCTAAAAAGATTCCCTTATGAATTTTGAGGTTCCCACCGTTGACGACGTCATCCTGTTGCAAACTTAAATATCAAGTTTGCTTTTTAACGGTCTTTTCATTTTTGAGCTATGCTGCCCACAGACAACCACACACACACACACACACACACACACACACACACACACACACATAGACAGAAACACACATGGATATTTTTCTAAAAATCTGATATGTTCCATTCACATGACTTTCTCTACATCTCTGCAACAAATTATTGTTAAAAAGCTTGGGCTTCTATTTACTTCATACTAACCGAGAAAAAATCAGCAGAAATAGTCCTATTACTTGCTTCCTTTAAGTAGAAGCGAAATAAGGGAGTACCATAGCTTAAAGTGACAGTCAAGCATGGTTGCCATGTGACTGAAGTTCCTTTGTTTGTATGGACAGGAGTTGACAAATTCTGTATGAGAAAAGTATAAGTTTTTCAAAGCTGAAACCAAAAACAAGGAATATCTAAAAAACGATCAGCTCCACGAAAAATGTATATGATATAAATTTTGTGTTTTAATGTGCTCTACATTTTTTGTGTGTTAAGTTTTTGTCCATCTCTTACGGTTTAGCAGTTATGCAAACTTCATAAAACTCATCCAGAATAAAATAGCCTTCAGAGGCTATTCCCAGAAATTTCAAGATAGACATTTTATTTGTCAAGTAAGTATCCTTAATATTTGACATTTTAATCAAAATCCTTAGAAATATTTTTAAGAAAATCAACATTTTCGAAAAATGTTTCATGTTGGGGGTGGAGGGATTTTAAAATATTCGTGTCGTATCCTTGGAAGATGCCAAACTTAAATACCAAGTTAGGTATTTAACGGTATTTTCGTTTTTGAGCTATGCTATCCACAGACAAACAACACACGCACACATACACGGACCTTTGTGTAAAAAAATTTTTTTGGACCCAAAACGTATATTTCCGGTGAAATCTCGGTATCGAATTTTTTGGTGCAATACAATACCTTCTCTATACACTATGTACATAGTACGTGTAGAGAAAGTAAACATGCTTTTTTTGGATTCGATACCGAGATTTCACCGGAAATATATATTTTGAGACCCTCTGAATCAAAAAAAAAAAAAAATTAGAAAAATGTCCGTGTGTGTGTCTGTCTGTCTGTCTGTGGGCAGCATAACTCAAAAGTGAAAAGACCGTTAAAAGCCAAACTTGGTATTTAAGTTTGGTATCTTCCAAGGATGCGACACGAAGATTTTCAAGAGAATTCACCCACCCCCAACTACCCTTTACATGCAAAAAATTTCGAAAATTTTGATTTTCTTAAAAATGGCTTTAACTATTTTGATTAAAATCTCATAAATTTAAGATATTTACTTGACAAACGAAATGTATATCTTGAATTTTCTGGGAATAGCCTCTGAAGACTACTTTATTCTGGATGAATTTTACGGATTTTTGCAAACTACACCAATTTTTTAATACTAAACCGTAAGAGATGGACAAAAACTTACCACACAGAAAATACAGAGCATTGAAACACGCAATTTATGTTATTACTTTTTTCGTGGAGTTGATCGTTTTTAAGATATCCCTTATTTTGGTATTCAGCTATGAAAAAATTATACTTTTCTCATACAGGAATTTTTCAGCTCCTGTCCATACAAAGGAGCTTCAGTCACATAGCAACCAGCTTTTGACTATCACTTTAACCAATGGTGCTTCCTTATTTCGCTTCTGCTTACAAGGAAACAAGTAATAAGACTATTTCTGCTAATTTTTTCTCTATTAGTATGAAGTAAATAGAAGTAAGAGCTTTTTAACAATAATTTGTTGCAGAGATGTAGAGAAAGTCATGTAAATGGAACACATCAGATTTTCGAGACTGTTTTGTTTGCTGTGCATATCTACAAAACAAACCGTAGCAACATGAAATTATGGTTAGAAAAATATATAGATAGGAGTAAATAACCAAGTGCTGCTAAGCTTTATTTAATGAAATAAAATAAAAAAAGCTTAATACGTTGAATCAGAATGGACAGTAAATATGATTAGGCAGAATGAATCAGTCGTATCATAAAAAGGGGGGGGGGAACCAACAAAAACAAAACAAAACTGAAGCTTGTTGTAAGCACATGATAAACAGCATTACTAACTTTTACAGGAGACATTCCATGTTTCTTTGCTATATTAATTGTATTTGAATTATTTTTGCGTTAGAGTCTGATCAGTTTTCTCTTACTACTGTTCATTATAAGAGCAGTAAAGCTTCAAGAGTCAACAAATATTCTAACTTGTACAGTGTATAATATAGCCGTTGAGTAGAGCATAATCCCAATAGCTAAAATACACAAATAATAACATTAACAACATTTATATTACGAAGTGCGTAACTTCAACAACATAGGTGTTTACTCGGTCCAAGTATGGCGGATGCGCACCGAATTTTGGCGCACGGATTATAGCGGTGTTTCCTTTCTGTATACCAACGGTTCCCAACCGGTGTGCCCCGGCACCCTAGGGTGCCGTGTGATTGGCTAAGGGGTGCCGCGAGATATTGAGATAAACAAAACAAAAATACCTTCTACTGAAGCCTTAAGTCTTGTAAGGTCTTGAAATAAAATAAGTCAAATCAATTACTCTCATGCACGGCAGATGGTGATAGTGGTCGATTCATTTCAATAATTCAGTTATACTAGTATCCCACAGATGGCATTACAGCTATACCCTGCCGAACATTCCCGAGACTACTCGCTTCCTCACGAACATTCCCGAGACTTCGACAGATGAATATATAAAAGTGTACGCCGCTTGGCGCTTTCAGTTGTCTTCCTCGCGTTGATTCACAGTGTTTAGCTATGGATAAGTTCATTGTTAAACGTAAACGACAGGACAGTGAAAGTGAACAGTCGGCTCCTACTGCTTGCTTTAAGAAGCCAAATCTTACAGTTTCTCCCGGACCGTCGAATTCACCACATAAAGAAGACAAACGAAAGAAAAGAACATACCAGGACAGTTACTTAGCGTATGGATTTAAGTGGAATAACAACGAGGAAACCCTATCCCTGTGTGTTTAGTTTGTGGCGAAACACTTAGCAACGAGGCCATGGTACCTAGCAAACTGAAGCGGCATCTTACAACAAAGCATCCTAGTGTGTCACAGAAAAGTGTAATGTATTTTTCACATATATTAGAAGGGGAGAAGAAAACAGCTGTGCGAATGGTAAAGAGAATGACCATAGGTGATACTGTTCTTGAAGCCTCATTTAAAGTAGTAGAACTGATAGCTATAAAAAAGAAACCTCATACTCTTGGAGAGGAAATCATTGACCCTGCATGTCAAGTTATAGTTTCAACAATACTTGGCGAAGGAGCAGCTAATCAAATTTCGAAAGTTCCTCTGTCCAACAACACAATCAGCTGCAGGATGTCATGCAATATCAACGAACAAGTCACAGAGAAAATAAAAACTTATAGAACATTTGCTTTGCAAGTAGATGAGAGTCTCGATATTAGTGACAAACCGCAACTCCTTGGTTTTATCAGATATATTGATGAAAAAGATATTAGTGAACAGTTTCTGTTCTGTAGACCGCTGGAGACTACAACCGCAGGTCATGATATTTTCGTTTCTATTAATTCCTATCTCAATGACCATGATCTTTCATGGAAAGACTGTTGTGGTATATGTAAAGATGGTGCACCATCTATGTCTGGGAAAATTAAAGGTTTTACTGCCAGAGCTCTCAATGAAAATCCATCCATTATTATAACTCACTGTTTTCTGCATAGAGAGGCATTAGTCGTAAAAGCGTGTGATGAAGATTTTGCTGAAGTGTTTAACCAAGTTGTGAAAATGGTGAACTATATGAAGTCTCGACCTTTAAAGTGCAGAATTTTTGAACAGTTTTGTCGCGCAACGGATGCAGCTCATACCTCTTTGTTACTTCACACAGGAGTAAGGTGGTTGTCGCGGGGTCGTGTATTGAACCGGTTTCTCGAACTTAAAGAACAGCTAAAAACTTTTTTTAGGGATGAAAATCAAGACACATTTCATGAGCTCTTACTAAGTGATTCTTGGTGTTTTGAACTGTCGTATCTGGCAGATATTTTTCATAAGCTGAATGAACTGATGTTTCGATGCAGGGTCGACATGAAACAATAATCTCCTCAACCAATAAAATGAAAGGTTTTAAAAGAAAACTTAGTTCTTGGAAGTCTGCAGTTCAAAAAGGAGATTTGTCGAACTTTCCATCTCTTCTTAATGTGGCAGGAGATAAAGATCTGGGTAAACTGAAAGACCGCATTTATGACCACTTATCAAGATTGCAAGATGCAACAGATGCGTACTTTCCAACTATTTCCACTACGAATCTCGACTGGGTTGTCTCACCATTTGATTTCATAGATAGTGCAGAGGAAATAGATTTCACTGCTTGCGAACGAGATGAATTTATTGATCTTTGCGCTGATTCCACACTCAAAGGTAAGTTCACCAAGAGTGAGGCGTCGGTGGCTAGTTTTTGCCTTCAACGGAGAGATGAGTACCCTAACCTAATGAAGAAAGCAATTAACGCACTTTTGCCCTTTTCAACATCCTATCTATGCGAGAAGCCTTCTCTGCTATGGTGATAATAAAATGCAAAGCAAGAAATAGACTGAATAACCTTGAGGATGATTTGCGTGTTTCACTGTCAACTGTAAGACCCGACATCACATATCTGTGCTCTAAGCATCAATCACAAGTTTCACATTAATCATTAATCGAACAAAATTTATTGATATATTTTTACTCAGTGATTGTAGTAAAGTTTACTGTATTATGTTATGGTGTACGTTATTATATAATATTTCAATAAATTAACATATTAAGCTTAATTTTCTTTTAATTCAAGGAAGGGTGCCCCTGGTGTTTAATGTTATTCCCAAGGGTGCCGTGAACTTCAAAAGTTGGGAAACACTGCGTGTATACTCTCTAATTAACAGCTTGGGCTATCACTTCCGCGTAGCCAACCTAAGAAGCCCTAGGAATCATACATACGCTGAATATAACGTTGCCAACCAATACATTACAAACCGTTTCAGCTACTCTTAAAAATGTACAATTTACCTGCATTTTACTGCCATTCGTATGTGTGAAGAAAGTAGCTGCGTACACATAACGCAGAAGGACAAGCAAACTGTTCTCATTCTCTTTGAACCATAAGACAACATTGTTGAAGCGTTTTACTGCAATAAGTCTGCGGTGAACTCTGACGCACTCGAGTAAATTAGGTGGAATATAAGCTGCGTACAAATAATGCAGCTGTTTTCATTTTTTTTTAACCCTAAGACACACATTGTTGAAACACTTTATCACAAATGGGCGGATTGTTAAAACGTGGCGTGAACCACTGCATTACCCTGAATTAGTTGTTAAAACGAGGTTTCCCGCCAAATCACAAGACATGGCTTGTATACATACGTGTCGAAAAAGTGGAGCCATGGCAAGGGCATGTCTGAGGCGTGGCCTCCACAGATATGGGATCGTTTTACAGCAAAATAGCCTAATATTCGCAGATGCTTTAACTTTTTTCTTTTTACTTCGGTCTATTTCAAGGATGCTTTAAATATCTGAAATTCCGTTACACTGAGCTAACTTCGTTAACTTCACATATCATGATATTAATTTATTATTTTTGTCAGATGATCAACTACAAAAAAGTGGTTTAATCTAAATTCCTATCGATTAACGTTTAATTACTTATTATATGTAACAAAGGAATTCAGACTGATAATTATATGCTGAAAGCAAAATTTACCGAACTGTTCTAAGTGTATGAAGTTCTCAATTACGTATAATCATTTTGTTTATATTATTCCAATCTAAAAATGCTTTATTTTACGCATGTTTAGATTTCAAATTTAAGCAGAAAGCTAACCTCATGTTCGTGATAATGTATTATTTATGCAAACAATCAACTGTAATAAAGATATTTATATACATTGGTTACACCCCTTGGCATTATTTCAATACCAGAATTTGGTAGGTACTTTTGTTATTTTGTAATTAGAACCAATTTGTGGCTATTTACTGGTAAGTTATAAACGTTTAGGGATCTAAGCCGCAAAGCGTAACCGAGGGATATTTTTACGAGCAGAGGAGTACGGCCGCAACTGCGGAATGGCGAGAGGGCGTAGCTGAGGAATCTTGAAGCTAAAGCCCCAATGATCCTAAGAAGTGTCAAAATTTGCGTTATCTGGGGCATTCACATCTGAACGAGATATTTTCAACACTTTCAAATATGGATAGCCTGTGGAAGTTTCACCTATTACTTAAACTATGTCTTAAGGATGCTGTGTGTATGTGTATCCACCCACCCTACATTTTTTACCCAATTAAATATCAATCTTATTTTATAGGTACCTGTTAATGTTATGATCAATTGTATTATGCCTAATACAATGTATGCACTAAGGGAATTGAGACTGATAATTATGCGCTGAGGGAAACATTTGGCAAATTGCTCTGAGTTTATTAATTAATAGCTCTTGAGTTGGATACAATAATTCATCTGTTATTAAAAAGAGAAAGAAATATTAAAATATAACACTTAATGTTTGTAAACATTGTATAAGTCATATGCACTGATCTCTAAGAAAAATAAGTTTACTAAGAAAACTCACAAATAAATGACGTTAATCTTTTGCAATTCCATGTAATCATCACAAACTTTGGGTCCAAGAATATGTGCTATGTCATTGCAAAGGATAAAACTACTTAACTATAATATTAAGTTAAACGTAAATGTATTTTATGATAGGGGTTTAGATGTGCATATATAAGTGGTTCCATATTAATAAACGCCACTGTTTGTAAAGCTATTTGAATCAACATTTGTTGCAAATTAATTACTGCAACAGCTTTCCATGATTCAAGCAGGTATGCGAATGTGTGATTGGTACAATATTGAACCACACACTAAAAGAACAAAATCAGTAAAAAATACTGTGCAAGAGTATCACAACATATCTGCGTGTGTTAGAAACCTATTAAAGGAACGTCTTGACTAGGTATGCACCAAATGTGTAAAACAGAAAGCTTACACAATTCACAACTCAGTGTTTAATTTCCAGAACTTCAATTAGGAATTTAAACTGTATTGCATCTCTAATAGTGCATAACAGAGTTTGCAACTAGAGAAAATTTCATATGAGGTTCACTATTGAGAACACAATTGTTTTGAATCCTCAGCATTTATTTAATGTAAAATTGTGACCTCTTTAGACTGCATGCAGCAATCAGTTACAATAATAGTTCTCATTTCTAATGATCTATTTACACTCTAGCTTCCATGTGTATTTATACACTACATTCTGGATATATCAGCTTTTGCATCTTCTAATCCTGGAATGTAAATAAAGTAAAGTAAATTAAAGTAGCGAAAATGAGAATTCTCGTGCTACAAAACCCCAAAATGAATTAAAATTACTAAAGAGAATATTCTGAATTAGTAATTCTAGTTAGTGTTTTCATCTTCAGAAGTATTACATTAGACAATTTTAATCTCTGATCATATTCCAATTCAAGACATCATTACTGTACTTTTAAAAATTCAGTGCCAGAACAAACAGATTAATAATTAAATTACCATTCTGTATAATATTTATATAACTAAATGCATAGGGTCTTTGTTTAATTTTACCCAATGCACCCCTCACCAACCAAACCAATTAGCAAGAACAGCAGAGGTTGACAAAATAGGTTTATGTTTGAGACATAGTACACACTTTACCTTCTCCAAATAGAGTTTCACTATGAAAATGGAGACAATATAATAATAAAGGAACAGCTCTTGAACTTACTGAAGAAGTTGTTTGGAATCTGGACAAGAAGGGTTCAATGTCAACTGCATTGTAGACTTATTCTTACATAGAAGCCTTAAACAACCCTTAAATTCAATATATTTTGCTTCTTGTTTTTGTTTTAAAACATAATCCTTTGCTACACATACACACATTGAAACTGAAAGGCTAAAAAAGCTTGTCTTATATTAAAAATGTTCATTTTGATTGATATTCTTCTTTATAATCCAGAAAGGTCCTGCTGCACATTTTTCTCCTGAAACAAATAATAATAATAATAATAATAGAAGTTATATATTTAAGATTCAATTTGTTTATACAAAGCAAAACTATCATGCTCTAAAGTGTTTAGTCATTTCAGTTATATATTTGGAAAGCGTCTAAAAGAACAGACAAAATACCAAATACTTAAATAATAATTGTTTTTCACATACACATTTCTCTCTGTAGCATTTCTATATAATAATTGCATAGCTTTAAAAAGTTTGTCCGTGATTAACTGGTTGCCATTAATGAATAATAAATAGTTGCATTATACATGACTTAATAGAATCGCAGTAAGCAAGATGTATGTGAAATCATTTTTTGGATACTGAATTTTAAAAACAACATGAATATATTGTACATGCAACATTCGTGCTGACAATATTCAACTTTATCAAGTATATAGTAAACAAAATCACAGGAAATATTATGATTATTTAAAATATTGGTAATGTTGTTTCTACCAATTATTATGTAACCTCACCTTAAAACTATGTTGATGTCCCTTACTAAATTCTCAGCCATGTAAACATTGTGGTATTCTCTAGGCTACTTTTAGCTAATGATTGTACAACTGCAATTTGTTCACAAATGCTACTTTGCTGTTTTAACAGTTCATCTGAAAAATAAAGATAGAATCTTAATGTAAATAAGGCTACTTAACATCTGGTTTACTTATAAAATCATTAGGTATGGTCAATGCAAATTTAGGAAGCTCGTGTATTTCGCTTGGTTTAACCTAAACTGTGGTAATGAAGCTCCTTGCATTACTGGATTAGTGCACGAACTTGACTCTTCTACAGCAGAGTATTTAAAATATCCTCGAACACCCAACAATACTTAAGCAAAAGCTATTCATTTTGTAGAATAAATCAATTTTGTGGTATTAGCTTGATCCCTTGCAACACTAAAATTACCTTTAATTCTACAAATAATTATTTCCAGAGTTGTGTAATAATGTGACGCTACAAAGCTTTAAGAATTGTTTTTAGCCTTTAAGGTTCAATGAACAATCGATTTATACCGAAACACATCACAAACACTGAATTTTACATGCCTTATGATGGACTGGTTTTAAAATGCATCTCCTTTGGTTTGCCGTAATATACTAATATTTGCATTTGATGTCCTCATTACCACAGGTTAGGTATGGTTTTACATAGTTATTTATCACTTACACAGTAATGCGTATCATAACTTACCATTTTCGGCGCTTAATATTAATGAATTTACGTTCCATCTTACATAACCACAACTTATCAATCCCCGCAGCATTTTGAAACGCCATTGTTTTTTCGTCTGCTCAACCGGTGTTGCCAAACGTGTTGCCATATCCCGTCTTCGTTTTAACAGCTCAACAGTCGGTCCCCATGGCCGCGCTCGCTAAAGCGTCTCGCTTTGGTGCTTCGTGGGCAGGGGATCGTGGGTTCGAGTCCCGCCTTGGGCATGGATGCTATATGTTTGTGCAATGTGTATATGTTTGTAAAAGAAACAGTAAAACCAGTAAACAGTAAAACCTACGGGGGGAAATATAAATAGGGATACAGTACCGGAGTCCTGATCAGACTCCGTTACTGTTTTTAATAAAAAAAAAACAAAAAAAAAAAACACAGTTTGAGTCTCCGATCATGTCCTGAAACCCATGATCCCAAGACATGGTTTACGCCACGTTTTAGCAATCGCCCATAAGTCCGTAGTGAAGACACTGAGTAAGTCTGGTAAATTAGTGAAATGTTGTATTTAGCGGTCTTTTCGTTTTTGAACTATGCTGTCCACACATATACACACACGGACCTTTTTCCGAAAATGCTTTTTTTTTTCCTCTCTCAGACAATCCTACAACATGTATTTTCCGTGAAATGTCGGAATCGAATATTTGGGTGCAATACAATACCTTGGTATTTGGTAACACTACACGTAGGCTATGGAATCTGCAGAAAGTAAACACGTTGGAGCTGTGTGTTTTAAATTTATTTTCAAATACCGTAATATTATAATTACATCACGGATTTTTACAACTAACGTCTTTTCACTCGTTCACGAATATTTCTTGCTGTGATAATCAGATAGAAAGCTGCAATAGTGGTACTCTCATAGTGGCGGCTCATGGATTAAAAATTTAGGTGTTCACAAAATCAGCAATTTACCACCGCTGTAGCTACTGCTACCGCTGTCGCCGCAACATCAAATCCAGTAATATGATAGTGCCTAATAACAAGAATTTGTTACACAAATCCTCACCCACCCAGTATTGTAAATATGTTGAATTTCTTATTCTCCGAGAGTTAAAAGCAACATGATGTGATGAAGGGGCGAAGTCCTTTGATGCACTTCATGTGAAGAATGGTATTTGCAGTGAATAATATTTACATTGTTTGAATTACGCAATTAACACAAACTATATTTGTACAGAAATTCCACGCGCCGGTTTTTCAAATGTGCAAACTATTCTATCACTCGGTGATTAAAGTATTTATGCTGTTGACCAGTTTCTTCTCAACAGCAAGCATTGCCAGTGCTGAAAGTCGGTCTTCACTCATCGTACTCCTAGTAAAGATTTTAATTCCTTTTATTGTAGAAAAGCATATTTTGGTTCTAATGTAGTCATGGTCGTAGTGATAACAATCTTCAGTAGCTCGGTTAGTTGCGGAAAAGTTTCTTCGTTGAGGTTGTTTTCTGTTATGAATTGCTTAACTCTCTCTTAAGCTTAGCTCTCACATAAAATGCAAATTACTAAGAAAAATAGCAAGTCTCACAAAGACTGCAGTTGCACTTCCGGATAGTTTCAACTAAATCTCAAAGATAGCAGCACCCCCCGCATGGGGTTATTAATGAGAACGAAAGTGCACGGTCGACCTGTGCTCATTTCTGGTTGTAAAATTCCCAACTGCTTTGTTGCCCGCGCAAGCGCCGAGCTGCTAAACGTTGGTTATACGCTAGCACACGAGGCATGTGCTACAAAACGCTTGTCACATACTCAGGTTCTCGGCTGTGTTCAATCTGAAGATCAGAGCGCGGTATATTTAAATAAGTGGCACCGGATAGCGTATTTTATTAAATGTTTCCTGAAAAAGAAAAAGGAGATCCACTAAGAAATAAGAGATTCACGTGCTCTTGTGTTCCTACACAGTAGCCGCCGCTGTACCCTCTTGTAGTATATTGCACATAGCCAGTATGAAAACTTTCGCGAACTTATTAATTAAAATCTTATGAAATATATTTCAGATGCCTAGAAAGTGATGTGTCCCTGGATGTAAGTAAAATTATGACACCAGTGTAAAGTTACAAGGCAATGTTTGTACGCTAAAGAAGAAACAAGAAGGCAGGCGTGGATTCGTGCTATCCCACGGAAATACTGGTGTCCAATATCGTCATCAATTGAATGAAACAACCATTTTGACGAAAAGCACATAATTATTAATACAAACTGGAAACATGAAAATGGTTCTGTTACAAAACTTGCGTTGCGTTTCTCTGAATTAAAAGAAAATGCAGAGATCCGGATTCCAGGAGAGAGTATATTAGAAGAAGAAATCAACTTAAAAAGATGGAGCTGGAGAAATAAGATACAGTGAATAATTTTTGAAATATTTATAAATATATCTGCAAATTTTTTTGGGGTGTGAGCTTCATATTTGACTATTAAGAGAGGGAAAGGGAACAGAAATCAGTGATGCATATTTTGACTATTTACAACGAGGAGAATTTTCAGTACCCAGTGATTTAGTTGTGGGTATATTTTTATCATGTTGCTGCCATATTTCAATATATAACGATTTCTTCTGAACTTAGCAAGTATATTCTTTACAGTAGGTGATCAAAGAACCACCGCTGTAGCTATGAGTATGCTGTGTATTAAAAGCTTAGAGACCAACGGTGTTTATGGTGACATAGATGAGTGCATCTGTGGTCAGAGAGTCAGAGAAATTATTTCTAAAGTATTTTTTTCAAGTTTTTAAACATTATCTTAAATAATTATAATAAGTTTGTAAACAACACAATTGACCAGAGCAGCAAGAAACCTATAAGTTATTAACTTGATGTGCGCAACTCTATTACATATTTGTATTAATGTATTATTTATTTGTTATAAATATAATTTATTGTGTCCGGAATACATTATACATGTATACGAAGTAAACAGAACTTAAATAAATCTAACGTGATGACAAATAATAGATTGTCTTGTCGTCTGCTCTAAGCTTACCACTTGACAGGTGTTGCAACATCTATGAACAGGGCTTGTTAACTGTAGGAGGCAGTGACTACGTACATAGTACGTGTAGAGAAAGTAAACACAGCGATTGGAATCATTGCGAGACTTTAAAGGAAAAGAAATTCAAATTGTAGAAATGCCATTTGTCCGCATTCGGAGATGTTTAGATTATATTAGAGTAATTTCAAAAACACAAATAACTGCTAATATTCTAAAGATGTACATACACACATACACACACACACACACACACACACACACACGAACACATACACATAGTGTGAGCTATAATGACGGTGATGAGAGAAAGTATATAACAGTTACGTTAGTGTGTGTGTTTGGGAGAGAGACAGAGAGAGAGAGAGAGAGAGAGAAAGTGAAAGTGTGAATATGAGGCACTATATGTAACAGTAACGGTGTATGTGTGGGAGAGAGATTATGAATAAGACAGTCTGCAACAGTGACGGTGTATGTGTGTGTGTGTTTGGGAGAGAGAGAGAGAGAGAGAGAGACAGAGAGAGAAAGTGAAAGTGTGAATATGAGGCACTATATGTAACAGTAACGGTGTATGTGTGGGAGAGAGATTATGAATAATACAGTCTGCAACAGTGACGGTGTATGTGTGTGTGTTTGGGAGAGAGAGAGAGAGAGAGAGAGAGACAGAGAGAGAAAGTGAAAGTGTGAATATGAGGCACTATATGTAACAGTAACGGTGTATGTGTGAGAGAGAGATTATGAATAAGACAGTCTGCAACAGTGACGGTGTATGTGTGTGTGAGAGAGAGAGAGAGAGAGAGAGAGAGAGAGAGAGAGAGTCAGAGAATATATAAATAAGTGAACGAGTAAAAAGGACGGTGAGAGAGAGAAAGAGAGAGAGATTATGAATAAGACAGTCTGCAAAAGTGACTGTGTATGTATGTGTGTGTGTGAGAGAGAGAGAGAGAGAGAGAGAGAGAGAAAGAGAGAGGGAGAGAATATATGAACAAGCGACACGGTGTAAAACTGACGGTGTGTGTGTGTGTGTGAGAGAGAGAGAGAGAGAGAGAGAGAGAGAGAGAGAGAGAGAGTTAGGGAATATATGAACAAGAGACACTGTGAAACTGACGGTGAGAGAGAGAGAGAGAGAAAGAGAGAGAGAGAAAGAGAGAGTAAGGGAATATATGAAAAAGACACTGTAAAACTGACGGTGTGAGTGAGAGAAAGAGAGAGAGAGAGAGAGAGAGAGAGAGAGAGAGAGAGAGAGAGAGAGAGTATTGGGGAATATATGAACAAGAGACTCTGTATAACACTGACGGTGTGTGTGTGTGTGTGTGTGTGTGTGAGAGAGAGAGAGAGTTAGGGAATATATGAACAAGAGACACTGTGAAACAGACGGTGAGAGAGAGAGAAAGAGAGTTAGGGAATGTATGAAAAAGACACTGTAAAACTGACGGTGTGAGTGAGAGAAAGAGAGAGAGAGAGAGAATTGCGGAATATATGACCAAGAGACTCTGTATAACACTGACGGTGTGTGTGTGAGAGAGAGAGAGAGAGTGAGAGAGAGAGTTAGGGTATATATGAAAAAGAGACACTATGTAGAACTGACGGTGTGAGAGAGAGAGTTAGGGAATATATGAACAAGAGACACTATGTAAAACTGATGGTGTGAGAGAGAGAGTTAGGGAATATATGAACAAGAGACACTGTGAAAAACTGACGGTGTGTGAGAGAGAGAGAGAGAGGGGGGGGGGGAGTAAGGGAATATATGTACAAGAGACACTAAAACTGACGGTGTGAGGGAGGGAGAGAGAGAGAGTTAGGGAATATATGCGCAAGAGACACTGTGTAAAAATAACGAAGTGTGTGTGTGTGTGTGTGTGTGAGAGAGAGAGAGAGAGAGAGAGAGAGAGAGAATATATGAACAAGAGACACTGTGTAAAACTGGCGGTGTGAGAGAGAGTTAGGGAATATATGAACAAGAGACACTGTGTAAAACTGACGGTGAGAGAGAGAGTTAGGGATTATATGAACAAGAGACACTGTGTAAAACTGACGGTGTGAGAGAGAGTTAGGGAATATATGAACAAGAGACACTGTGTAAAACTGACATGTGAGAAAGAGTTAGGGAATATATGCGCAAGAGACACTGTGTAAAACTAACGAAGTGTGTGTGTGTGTGTGTGTGAGAGAGAGAGAGAGAGAGAGAGAATATATGAACAAGAAACACTGTGTAAAACTGACGGTGTGAGAGAGAGTTAGGGAATATATGAACAAGAGACACTGTGTAAAACTGACGGTGAGAGAGAGAGTTAGGGAATATATGAATAAGAGACACTGTGTAAAACTGACGGTGAGAGAGAGAGTTAGGGATTATATGAACAAGAGACACTGTGTAAAACTGACGGTGAGAGAGAGAGAGTTAGGGATTATATGAACAAGAGACGCTGTGTAAAACTGACGGTGTGAGAGAGAGTTAGGGATTATATGAACAAGAGACACTGTGTAAAACTGACGGTGAGAGAGAGAGTTAGGGATTATATGAACAAGAGACACTGTGTAAAACTGACGGTGTGAGAGAGTTAGGGAATATATGAACAAGAGACACTGTGTAAAACTGACGGTGTGAGAGAGAGAGAGAGTTAGGGAATATATGAACAAGAGACACTGTGAAAAACTGACGGTGTGTGTGTGTGTGTGAGAGAGAGAGAGAGAGGGAGAGAGAGAGAGAGAAGTAAGGGAATATATGAACAAGAGACACTGTGTGTAACTAACGGTGTGAGGGAGAGAGAGACAGGGGGAGAGAGAGAGAGAGAGAGAGAGAGACAGTCAGGGAATATATGCGCAAGAGACACTGTGTAAAACTAACGAAGTGTCTGTGTGTGGGTGTATGTGTGTGAGAGAACATATGAACAAGAGACACTGTGTAAAACTGACGGTGTGAGAGGGAAGGGAGAGAGAGCGAGAGAATATATGAATAAGTCACTGTGTAAAACTGAAGGTGTGTGTGTGTGTGTGAGACAGAGAGAGAGAGGGAGGGAGAGAGAGCGAGAGTTAGAGAATATATAAGTGACAGTGTAAAACGGACGGTGTGAGAGAAAGAATATATGAGTAAGTCACTGTGTTAAACTGACGGTATTTGAGATAGATTTAGAGATATTTGAATAAGAGACACTGTGTAAAACAGACGGTGCGAGAAAGAGAGAATATATGAACAAGAGACACTGTGTAATGCTGACGGTGAGAGAGAGAGTTAGAAAATATATGAACAAGAGACAATGTGTAAAACTGGCGATGAGAGAGAGAGAGAGAGTTAGAGAATATATGAATAAGAGACACTGTGTAAAACTGACGGTAAGAGAGAGAGAGAGAGAAAGCGAGAGAGTTAGAGAATGTATGAACAAGAAACACTGTGTAAAACTGACGGTGAGAGAGAGAGAGAGAGAGAGAGAGAGAGTTAGAAAATATACGAACAAGATACACTGTGTAAAACTGACGGTGAGAGAGAGAGAGATAGAGAGAGTTAGAGAATATATGAACATGAGACACTGTGTAAAACTGATGGTGAGAGAGAGAGAGAATATATGAACATGAGACACTGTGTAAAACTGACGGTGAAAGAGAGAGAGAATGTTAGATAATATATGAACATGAGACACTGTGTAAAACTGATGGTGAGAGAGTTAGAGAATATATAAACATGAGACACTGTGTAAAACTGATGGTGAGAGAGAGAGAGAGAGAGAGAGAGAGAATATATGAACAAGAGACACTGTGTAAAACTGACGGAGAGAGAGAGAGAGAGTTAGAGAATATACGAACAAGAGACACTGTGTAAAACTGACGGTGTGAGAGAGATGGAGAGAGTTAGAGAATATATGAACATGAGACAGTGTGTAAAACAGATGATGAGAGAGAGAATATATGAACATGAGACACTGTGTAAAACTGACGGTGAGAGAGAGAGAGAGTTAGAGAATATGTGAACAAGAGATACTGTGTAAAACTGACGGTGTGAGTGAGATAGAATTAGGTAATTTATGAACAAGAGACACTGTTTAAAACTGATGGTGTGAGTGAGAGAGAGAGAGAGAGGGATAGGGAATATATGAACAAGAGACACTGTGGGCCGCGCCGTGACCGAGTGGTTAGACCACTAGCCTCTCACCTAGATGGCCGGGGTTCGATCCCAAGCGACCGCATGTGAGAGTTGTGGTGGACAAAGCGGCACTGGGGCGGGTTTTCTCCGGGTACTCGGGTCCCCCCGCCATTCCACCGATTCTCCATCATTCATGTATCATCAGTGTCACCGCCTGTGGTAAATGGCGTGTTATTTATGGACGCTTTTTAACTGCTGTGGCTCTCAGCGTCCCATACTATATTGGGCGTGAAACACCGCTTAATTTTGCTCAGAGGCCTCTCTTATCAGGCTTGAGGTTCTTTTACGTGCCATAAATCTACGACACGGGACCAAGAGCTTTACTTCCCTTCCAAAGGAAGCCATTCTAAGGATTTTTACACCCGAAAAAATCCATCGTCCTCCGCCGGGTTTGAACCCGCGACCTTGGGTATATGAAGCTAGCATGGTAACCATTACACCACGGAGGGCGACACCGCCTGTGGTGCCATTAGTAGTTAAAGCGGGCGTTAAACACTACAAAAAAAAAAACACTAAAACTGACGGCGTGTGTGTCTGAGAGGGAGGGAGAGAGAGAATATATGAACAAGAGACACTGTGTAAACCTGACGGTGTGAGTGAGAAAGAGATAAGAGAATATATGAACAAGAACATGTCTGAACATGATAATTCAAGAATAGGCACGCTGAAAACAAGGTTTTTAGGGTGTGATGTTAAATAGTGACGTATGAGGTTGGGAAGAACATGCAGGGGGATGGGTTAAAACATGAAAACCGGTTTTAGGGAGGGGAAGGCAGATGCATTAACCTTTTCGGACAGCTTTTATGGGGAACAACAGCAGGAAATGAATGTTGAACTTTCAACTGTACATGCTTAATCCTCGATCATATGATAATTCATGGGTTTGTGTAGATAAAAGTATATAATAACTATAAAATCTATTAAACATGAAAAAAAAAAAAACCGTATTTCACATATATTTCAACTTCTTAAAGGCTCTAAAATGTGAGTTCTAACTCGAGCAGGAAACGCAGAAAATCCTGGGAAATGGCATTGCTTAAGTCACATGGCTTCCTAGCAGGTCCGTGCCGTTGGTATAAATAGGAGGGGATCTCTAGTGGCTCCGCCAACACCACCGCTGAGTGCACTGAGCACAATCTTCGCCGTCGCCGCCGGTTCTGTGCCACCTGCCGTGGCACAGGACACTTTACTGGCCAGGCCCAGTGTCCCCTTTACCCGAGGGACGGGCGCACCACTCCGCAGCCAGTACAATCACCGCAGACCCAACACACAGACGCCACACCACCTCCAGCTTCTATTGACACAGCGACGCGGGATGCCATTCAGGACCTTCATGCGGAGATCCTGAATATCGGCGCTCGCTTAGCTGCGTTAGAAGAGGCCTTCACCAGCGTCATCTCCAGGAAGCTACTGGACCTGCAAGCTGCCACCACCGCCGCCATCTCCACTCTGCAGTCCTCCACCGCTGAGCTGTCCAACCGGATAGCCAGTGTCCAAGTGCAGCTACAGCAGGACCACCCACATCAGAAACACCATTCCGCCGACCAGTTTCCATACAACAACCCGCTATACAACACTCCAATATCAGCAAGCGGTTTATACAGGTCCCAGCAAGCACGACAACTCCGAAAACACCAGCAGATCCACTCAGAACACTGAGTAAACTCACCGTAAATCACCATTCATCTTCACCAACCACTTCTCCAGAGGGGCACTCAGGGCGCAAGTCATGTGTGTCCACTGGCTAAATTCACTATCACTCGCTGTTACTGCCACTGGCAGGCAGCAATCACAATCACCAGAAATGCGCAGGTGCTTAATGCGGTACTGCACCAGAGAGGCATGGGCCTCCTACTTCCGGTGGGGGTTTTTTGTGAGTAGTGCCACCCTGGTTCGAGTCCAGGGTGGGGAGTCTCACACTCCCAGGCTTGCCTGGGGTTAGGGCGTTAGCTGCCTTTTCCCCCATCATCAATAAAAAAAAAAAAAAAAAAGGGGAACTCCAGTGCGCGCTGTGCAATGGTACGGGACATGGGGCAACTTGGCGCGGTTGCCCGAAGTACCAGGTGGCACTAAAATCAAGGCCAAGGGAGCAGACATCTAGGGCCCCCCGACCACAACCAGCAGAACAGAAGCAGAGAAACATGACTGCTCCCACTAACACCGAGGGGCAGTGGTACACACAGGACCGTCGTGGCAGAAACCGGCCAGTACCCGAACCCTGCCCCTCAAGAGCTGATGGAGACCGGGTCGCGCCCAGTCTGCCACCAGCACAGCACGAGCGCACCCCCAACGCGACACAACACAAACACACACACGTTACAACACAAACACATACACTGAAACCACAGTCACCGTTGGGAGATTCAATCTTCAGCCCAACTGCGCTCACCACTCGGGATGCATTTGAAAATGGCTTGGCCTTGAGGGGACTCCTAACACACCTAGGATGCCCTCCAGATATAGCTTTTAATAAATTCATAGAACACAGCAAATGGCTCCTGGAACTATTATCAGATAAAGACATAGAACCACTGTACCTGTATAATTACCTCGCCAGATATCTCACAGTACTTTCGGACTCTCGTTATGGCTAGTACACCAATTGTAAACATAATATACTGGAACTGCAACAACCTCCGACGCAAGCGTAAAGCACTGTCAGACTTTTTAGTCAGGAACTCTGTTCAGATTGCACTGCTGAATGAGACACATTTAGGACCAGAAGACCGCTTCACGGTACCTGGGTACAAAATCTACAGAAACGATAGAAACCGAAGAGGCGGAGGAACAGCGGTAGCCGTCCAAAACTCGCTAACTCACCATCAAAAACACGTGCCACAACTAAACCGTCTGGAAGCAACAGCGGTAAATGTGCAATTGCATAACGCCGCAGTAACGATTATAGCAGTATACAATCCTCCAGGCGATATCGACGTGGAGGATGTAGATAAAATTATGCGCCTCGACCATAAGGTGATTGCAGCTGGTGACTTAAACGCCAAGCATCACCTTTGGAATTGTAGAATGACAAACACTTCAGGCACCAAACTGCTAACGTACGTTAATAGGTCAAACATCCTACTAACGGGACCTGACGAACCCACGTTTATACCAAGACAGGTCAACCAAAGCCAGATATTTTAGACATTGCTCTATTGAAAGATATGCCATATGACACCAAAACAACGGTAATAAACGATCTCACATCAGATCACTTGCCGGTACTAATGGAGATCGCAGCGCCTCTAATGTTCAAACCAGAGCCAGCCAGACGCAATTATAATCAAGCAAACTGGCCGGCGTTTGAGGCGCTAATAGAAACCGAACTTGGACAAATGGAAATCAATGTCAACTCCCACGAAACACAAGACCAAGCGGTAGAAACAATAACGAAAGTCATTCACCACGCCACAGAAAGACATGTACCGCTAACACGCCCAAACAGCTACACGACGACACCATTTCCACTGGCAGTAAGACGGGCGATACAAGACCGCAACCGCGCCAGACGTCAGTGGCAGCGCACGCGTAACATTATCCACAAAAACGAATACGAAAACCTTAGAATTGCTGCCAACATTCTTATGACAGAACACATAAGAGAACAATGGAACGCCACGCTAGACACACTAGATCCACAAAACCGGGCAGTGTGGCGAATCGCGAAATGCCTAACGCGCACTCGCTTCAACATCCCGCCCCTACATTCGGGAGGCCAAATAGCGGAAACCGACGAACAAAAGGCTGAGGCCTTCGCGGATGCATTAGAAGAAACATTCAAACCGAATGCTGACCCGTGCGACAGAAATTTTGCAGCAGCAACGGAAGACCAAATTGCTATCATTGGAAACATTGCAACTCACAATAAAATGAGAAAAACAAATGCTGGCGAAATTAAATGGCTAATCATGCATATACCCAATAGAAAAGCTCCGGGCCCGGATAAGATTCCCAATCTAGTGCTCAAACATCTGCCACCAAGCGCTTTAAAACTACTAGCGGACATATTTAATCATGCCCTCCAGAATGGAAAATTCCCAACTCGTTGGAAAGAAGCTCAAATATTGATGTTCCCCAAACAACAAAAATACCCCTCAATTCCAACAAATCATAGGCCAATTAGCCTCCTTAACACACTGAGCAAACTCCTAGAAAAAGTTGTTTTGAAACGCCTAAACTCATTTCTCGCTAAGAATAACATCTTAACTAGTGAACAGTTCGGTTTTCGAGCTAATCACTCTACAATGCTGCAACTAATCAGAATAACAGATAAAATAACTGCAGGTTTTAATAACAAGCGATCCACAGGCGTGGTCCTATTGGACATTGAACGCGCCTTCGACAAAGTTTGGCATGCAGGCCTACTAAGAAAATTAATCTCCATAGGCGTGCAAGACTCAATGATATCCCTAGTCAAAGACTACCTCAGCGGAAGGAGCTTTCGCATCTCCGTAGGTGAAGCTAAATCTACTGCTCGCCCAATCAGCGCTGGAGTACCCCAAGGAAGTTTACTGGGACCCACGCTGTTTAACATCTACATCAACGACCTTCCCCAATTAGTCAGAGTAGATAAATACATATACGCTGATGACACGGCCTTAGCTAAACAATCAACCCGGCCGCGCATTATACATCTAAGGCTACAGAACGCTCTAAATGCCATGGAACCATGGTTCACCAAATGGCGGGTTAAACTAAATTCAAGAAAATGCCAAGCCATCATTTTTAGCAGAAGAAATCTGCACAGACACAGGAGGCGAACTCTCCCACCCCTCACCTATAGACAGGAACCAATCGGGTGGGAAACTAATGTTACATACTTAGGTGTTAAGATGGATGAATACCTCAGTTGGAAACACCACATAAACACAGTTAGAGCAAAGGCCAATGGCCAACTTGACAGACTCTACCCGCTCATAAATCTTAACAGCAGCCTTAAACTTCAGATGGGACTTACGTTATATAAGACGCTGATCCGTCCCATATTAACTTACGCTGCCCCCGTATGGGGATACGCGGCACAAACGCCCATGAAGCGCCTCCAAACGATGCAAAACAGAATACTGCGAATAATTGCCAAACTACCCGAAGAAGCTCTCGCGTTTGAAATGCACGAAGAGCTGAAAATGCTGACAATTGAGCAATTTATCAAGCACCTAAGCTACAACCTGTATGCGAAAATGAACAAAAACTACAACGATCACATTAGATTGCTAGGAGAATACGATACGGCACACGACAAGCACCTCCGCCCTCTGTCACTATTTGATCGCACTATTGGCATTGGCGAACCATAAATTAACATAGAAGAGTATCTGAACACCTTAATGCACTAGCCATGATGCAGGTCGCGTGAACTCACACACACATACACACACATACCAAAATTACGCTGCCCTCAAGTCCTTGTGTTACACAACCAAGGCGGCCCCGGGGGTTGAGGGTCCCCCCTCAAGTGGCACAGGCTCGCTCCTGCACTAAGGCAGACAGCCCGCCATGTGTGCACTTTATACAACCTTGCTATTCACTGGTTAACGACATACAATTGACAGAGCCGACAGGCGGTAATAATTTCACTGTATATACAAATAAGATACTAGTCTACTTAGAAAGCTAATAAACATAGGCGTGCAAGATTCGATTATCACATTAATCAAAGATTATCTTAGCGGAAGGAGTTTTCGCATCTCCGTTGGTGAAAGTAAATATACTGCTCGCCCAATTGGCGCTGGAAGTTTACTGGGGCCCACGCTGTTTAACATCTACATCAACGACCGTCCCCAATTGGTCAGAGTAGATAAATACATATATGCTGACGACACAGCTTTAGCGACACAATCAACCCAGCCGCGCATTATACATCTAAGGCTACAGAATGCGCTTAACACTATGGAGCCGTGGTTCACTAAATGGCGGGTTAAACTCAATTCAAGAAAATGCCAAGCCATCATTTTTAGCCGAAGAAACCTGCATAGACACAGGAGGCGAATTCTCCCACCCCTCACCTACAGACAAGAACCAATAGGGTGGGAGACAAATGTCACATACCTAGGCGTTAAGATGGATGAATATCTTAGCTGGAAACACCATATAAACTCAGCTAGAGCAAAGGCCAATGACCAACTTAACAGACTCTACCCACTCATAAATCTTAATAGCAGCCTTAAACTACAGATGGGACTTACGTTATACAAGACGCTAATCCGTCCCATCCTAACTTACGCTGTCCCCGTATGAGAAATGCGGCAGAAACACACATAAAGCGCCTCCAAACAATGCAAAACAGAATACTGCGAATAATTGCCAAACTCCCCGAAGAAGCTCCTGCGCTTGAAATGCATGAAGAGCTGAAAATGCTGACAATCGAGCAATACATCAAACACCTAGCATACAACCTATACGCGAAAAAGAACAAAAACCACAACGATCACATTAGAATGCTAGGAGAATACGAAACGGCGCACGACAAGCACCTCCGCCCTCTGTCACTATTCGACCGCACTATTGGCATTGGCGAACCAGAAATTGCTATAGAAGACTACTTAAACACATTAATGCACTAGCCATGATGCGAGAACGCAGGAACTCATAGACACACATCACTCACGCACACATACACATTACAATATTCAGCTGCCCTCACAAGTCCTTGTGTTACACAACCAAGGCGGCCCCGGTGGTTGAGGCCCCCACCCCCCGCAAGTGGCACAGGCTCGCTCCTGCACTAAGGCAGATAGCCTGCCATGTGTGCACTATATACAACCCTGCTACACACCGGTTAACGAGATGGTAACAATTGACGGAGCCGACAGGCGGAAATCCTTATACATATATAGTAATAGATAATAGCAATATTACTTACATGAAGCCAAAATGAAGCCGCTAGGCGGATACTTACACAAATACTCCTCAACTTATTAGAGATAAACAAACCTTATTAATTAAGCATAGATACTAAGAAACTTCAAACGAAGCTTCCGGCGGATGTTATATACACCCTTAATACTTGTAAATAAATACACATATATGCAATCGTAAGGCTAACATAGTACGACTGCAAGATGCAACATTGGACGCATCATTGCATGAACACTCCAACATATAGACACCCCAAATTCAACTAAGCACAATTTATGAAGCCAATACACTTACTAGGCTAACTCTTACTTTAAGTTAACTAATTACTGACGAGGCCCGCAGGCTGTTACACATAAAATACCAAATCTACTACAAAACCTGTATCACCACCAACTCCCCCCAGGGTGCACTCAGGGCGCAAGCGATGTGTGTACCCTGGCACTTCAGTCTTTCACTCGCTGTTACTGCCACTGGCACGCAGCATCCATTCATCACAACAAATGCGCAGGTGCTTAATGCGGTACTGCACAAGCGAGGCAGGGGCCTCCTACTTCCGGTGGGGGATTTTCGTGGGTAGTGCCGCCCTGGTTCGAGTCCAGGGCGGGGAGTCTCACACTCCCAGGCTTGCCTGGGGTTAGGGCGTCAGTAGCCTTTTCCCCCACCACTAATAAAAAAAAGGATGGATCCAGCGATAAGGGCAGCTTTCGACTCAGGCATGTCTACACACTGCCAGCAAAGAAGAGCTGGCACTGCGACGGAAGACCCACCATGCCCGTAGTCAGTGGGCGCTAGCGCGCCGTGCCGCCTTGCAGCGGAGCATGGAGACGCTCTCCGCCCCTCTTACTACGCCGCCTCCTGCCACGCCACCTACAGTTATGGAGCAGACAATAGACATCGCCGCCGCACCGGTACCCAATAGGAGACCGGCACGGCCTCATCCGCCGACAGCCTCCGCCGCCGTGCCGGCACCCAACCGGGAACCGGCCCGGCCCCAACCGCCGACTGCCTCCGCCGCCGTGCCCGAACCCAACCGGGAGCCGGCCCGGCCCCAACCGCCGACAACCTCAGCCGCCGTACCGGAACCCAACCGGGAATCGGTCCGGCCTTCCCCGCCGCCTTCAACTTCACTCTTCGCCGTGCATGCTCCTCCAGTAGAGCAGGGCACCACTCCGACACCAAGACACCATGATGGCCATCTTACAGTGGTCGTCATAGGGGTCCCGAGGGACCTTTCATCCCGCTTCGTGCTGGATGCCGCACGCCGCCTGTGGCCCTCTGCAGTAAAGGCCAACCGCATCTCATCACCTCGGGGACCCACATCGCTGGTCCGCCTCCACCTGGGGTCCGCGCCTGAAGCCGAAGCTGCCTTGACATCACGCCTGCCCCTGTTAGGGCAACAGCTACGTGTCGAGGCTAGCAGAACCGAACGTCCGGTCCCCTGCCGACGCTGCTGCACCTACGGACATCGTTCGGAGGATTGCCACGCCGCACCTAGGTGCCACTACTGTGGGGCAAGCTCGCTCACAGCCGCTTGCTCCAACCACGATCTACGCTGTCGACGCCGCTACTGCGCTACCTGCTCCGAGAACTCACACTACACAGGGCAAGCCAAGTGCTCCCTGTACCCCCGGAGCAGGGCTCAACCTCCACAACAGCCACAGCAGCACCATCTATCTTCACCACCAATCAACTCTTCACCAAACGCTTCACCTGACAACTCATCTTCACCTTCTGAAGGACACCGTAAACTCCATCCAGCAGCACATCGCCGCCATACTGACAGCTACACACCAACTCGGCCTCCGTCCCGAGGAACTTCAGAGGATAACCAATGAACGACTCGCGGCACTGGAGACCAAGCACCAGGATTCAGAACGTGTTGCAGGTGACCATGGCGAGGTGCTTGCGTCTGTCCAGCGCCAGCTGGATCGCATAGAGAGCCACCTCGTCCATCCACCTGCCGAGGACAGCGAGGACCGAAGCTCGCGGCTGGAGTCTCTTGAGGCTTCGGTCGTGGGTGTCCGAGAGCTGCAACATCAACTGCACCAGTCCATCTCCAAGCAACTACATGACCTTCAGAAAGGAATCAGCTCTGACATCCTCACCTACAGCGCTACCGGTCCGACTCCCAGGGGAAGGTAGAACCGGTACTACCGACATCATCACCACAGGGAGAGAGTGGCAGCTCTCCCTGCACTCCCAATCCCATGTTTCACCAACAAATCCTTACCACCTACAATTTCCTCAATTCCTCACCTATACTTCGCTACGGGGGCCGGCTGGACCTCGGTCAAGCCGGTCTACTAGCAGAACCCTCTCCCCTGGCGGCCGAACAGCGGGCCAGTTCACCTTTACCTTTGACTGAGCGGGTGCAACAGCGGTACCGCAGCATCCTTACCTTCCAAATACCGGTGGAGGGGTTTTTTAGTGAGTAGGCCCAATCCGGGGTCGTCTCCTTAGCGCGGTGGTAGCGCAGCTGCCTACCAAGCTGGAGACCTGGGTTCGATCCCCAGTACCGGCGTGGGGATTTTTCCCCCGCTGGGAGACCTGAACCGGGGTGCACTCAGCCTCGTGAGGTCCCTGGGGGGCCAATTGAGGAGCTACTTGATGGAGAAGTAGCGGCTCCAGGTCGTGAGGACCGCATTAACCGGCCGGGAGGGGCTCGAGGCGCTGACCACGTCTCACCCTCCAATACTGCACCCCATCCATGACGTCTGTAGTGGACCGAGATGGGGGACGCAGCGGCTGGGCGGTAGGCCAAGGCTCTCCGTGAGCTGTCGTGCCATGGAGTTAGGCCCAATCCGGGAGACCCCGACACTCCGGGCACGCCAGCCCGGGTTAGTCCTTAAGGTGGATTTTTCCCCTCCACTTGAAAATAAAAAAAAAAAAAAAAAATTGCTTCGAGTGTTACGGTGATAAAAGTTATGTCCTTTTTATAATACTTGAAGCATTTAACAGATTGGAGACATGCAGAAAACTACATTCAGCAGGGTATCTGCGAGCTCTACTTCTGGCTACAGTTGTATTAAGTGCGGAAAAAGCTTTCAAGGAGCTATAACAAGAGACGCCATGAAATGAGCTGCGGACAACTCTGCAAATGTAAACATTGTGCTGCAACCTTCAGCAGCGGATACAATGGAATTCGTCATGAAGAGCATTGCGGAGTAGGCATGCCTCTGAAGAAAACAAAAACCGAGCCTACCCGACATCAACTATTGACTACAATGGAAAATGAGTGTGATATGAAAGAGCATGAGACATCGTTTGAAGGGCATCTGAAATCTTACTTCATCCGATGCAAATCGAGCAAGGACATGAAGACTTACCTGCAGGAAGCTAAACATAGGATTATACAATCTGTTCAAAAAGAGCAGGCCATACATAAAGCTTTGAAGATTAACCTGGAGGGCCGATTTGTAAATATTCCTGGAGCAAATACTGACAAGACCTTCTAAACCAGGAATCATGCATTGTTTCTAAAACTGATTTGGACGCCATGTTGGAGACCAAATTCAAGAAACTGGATACTGAAATGGAGGAATCACAACTTAAAGGAAGCAATTGGGCTCTGCTTGCTGTGGAGGGGTTCCGCATTCGAATTAGCAAGTACAACCCCCTTCGCGGCAGCAGTTATATTCCCCTACCTGCATCTATAGAAGCAAAGAAAGCGCGTGTGAACCCTCACAACCAGAGTGATGAGCGGTGCTTTTTATACGCTATCCTTGCACAATACGTTCAAAAGAATCCTCAACGTGTCAATAAATACAAGAAACTCGTAGACAAATATAACTTCTCGTGCATCACCTTTCGTACGCCATTGTCAGAAATCCCGACATTTGAAAAGAAAAATTATATATCTATCAACGTGTTTGAACTGGATGAAAAGAAACAAGTGTTTCCAATAAAGGTTGTAGAGGAAGAACTATCTGATCACCACGACCTCCTTCTTCTGAGTGATGGAAATGGTACGCATCATTATGTATACATCAAGAACTTTGGGAAACTTATTCGAGAACAAAAGACAAAATATAAAGGACAAGTGCACACCTGTAGACGCTGCTTCACTCATTTTGATGACCGATATGGACGTAGTGGAGTGCAAAAATTGAAGGAACATGCTATTATCTGCAGGCAGCATGCTGTCGCTAGGATAGTTATGCCTACAAAGGAAACATCTATCCTTCAGTTTAAAAATGCGGAAAGGATGTTGAAACTCCCGTAAGTCATTTATGTGGATTTTGAGAGTATTCTTAGACCGTATTACTCATGCGAGTCTAATCCGAAAGCTTCCTACACAACACCCTATCAGAAGCATTCTGTTGAGCAGCTACAGACTGATCTTCCTATTGCCCCTTATGTATACAAAGGATATGATGCTGCTGAGAAATTTATGGAATATCTAATGTCTCTTGCAAATAAGATTAGCAGTATATACAAATCTGCTAAACCTTTGAAACTAACGGGACAACAACAGGAGGATTTTAAGTCTTCTACTGAATGCTACCTATGTAATAAAAAATTCACTGAAGAAAATTGGAAGGTTAGGGATCATGACCATTTGAGTGGCGAATATCGAGGAAGTCTCCATAATGAATGCAATCTAGCCAGCAAAATACCGAAATATATTCCTGTCTTCATGCACAACTTAAGCGGATATGATTCTCATTTCATCGTTAAACAGTTAGGTTGTACAAGTGAAAGAGTGGAGGTGATTCCGTGCTCCGAAGAAAAGTATATTTCATTCTCGAAGCATGTTGGAGATATTAAGTTTCGGTTTGTGGATACATACCGTTTGCTTAGTTCAAGTTTGGATAAACTAACAAAAACCCTAACATCGTTTCCTGAGACATGCAAATACTTTGGAGAAGAGGAGATTGGTTTGGTAACGCGCAAAGGAGTATTTTCCTATGATTACATCACGTCATGGCATGTTTTGGAAGAAACATGCCTGCCTCCGAAGGAAGCGTTCTACAATAGACTAAATGAAGAGGAAATCAATGATCAAGACTACGAACATGCTAAAAATGTTTGGGAGTAGTTTAATATCCGAAATTTGGGAGAATACAGTGATCTCTACTTAACCTCAGATGTTCTGCTACTCGCAGATGTTTTTGAAGTCTTCAGAGAGCAAACATTGAATACTCATAAAGTTGATCCTGCACATTACTTTACATCTCCGGGGCTTACCTGGGATGCTATGCTTTTGTATACCGGGATTGAGCTAGAATTGCTATTGGATTATGAGCAGCTTCTCATGGTAGAATCTGGCATAATAGGAGGGTTATGTCAGGTGTCCCACCGGTATGCCCAGGCTAACAACACCTACATGGAGGAGTTTGATCCTAATAAACCAACTCGATTTATTACATACGAAGACGCAAATAACCAATACGGGTGGGCTATGCAGCATCCATTGCCTTATGGAGGATTTCAGTGGGTTTCTCCTGATAGTATTATTGTAGAATCACTTAAAGAAGATGATCTTCTTGGATATATATATTCGAAGTTGATGTGGATTATCCTACTGAGCTTCACGATCTTCATAACCATTTACCATTCCTGCCTGAGTGTCTGAAGTCAAAGAATTTAACTGTAAAGAAACTAATTGTGCACCTTCAGAGTAGAAAGAAGTATGTTGTACATTACATGATGTTAAAACAGGCACTCTTACATGGACTACGAATAACCAAAACCCATCGTGTGCTACAATTTCAACAATCGTGCTGGTTAAAACCTTACATAGCGTTTAATAACACGCTGAGGCAACAGGCTAGAAATGACTTTGAAAAGGACCTGTACAAACTCTTCAACAATGCTATGTTTGGAAAAACCATGGAGAATATACGAAATCGCATGGATATACGTCTTGTGACAAACGAGAAAACATTGGAAAAGCTGATTTCTAAGCCTACATTCATCGACAGAAGTACATATGGACCTAACCTAGCATCTGTTCATATGACATCACGACAGATTATATTCAACAAGCCAATAGACATCGGAATGAGTGTGCTGGATATCTAAAAAACCCTCATGTACTCATACCAATATGATGTGCTATTGCCGTATTATGGGACTGAAAACCTGAAGCTTATGTACGTGGATACGGACTCCTTCATTCATTGAGTTACAACAACTGACATATACCACGACAAAATGCAATTTCTTGAGCATTTGGATAATCTGATTATCCTGCAAGCCACATGTGCCACTCCACACAAAACAAAAAGGTGTTGGGGAAGTTTAAAGATGAAACTAACGGGAAAACCATCCAACGATTTGTCGGACTGAGACCTAAGATGTATGCTCTCGATATTGATGGAGGAATGATCAAAAAGATTAAAGGTATGAAACGAAGCGCTATTAAGCAGTACATCACATTCGATAGCTATGTAGATTGTCTTAAAAACAGCGAAATAATAAGAACTCCTATGAATTTGATGTCACAACAGCATAACGTTTCGTCTGTAAAAGTCAACAAAATCGCTCTATCGCCTCATGATGATAAAAGAGTGATTCCTGCTGATGGAATATCAACTTATGCTTATGGTCATTACAAAGTTGTGAGCACATAATGTGAGAAACTACATACATTGCCCATCATCGGTATCGTAGAAGCAAAAAATTGAGGCTTAGACTCCGAACACTCCCATAAATATAGCGAAGGCATACGAAGAGAGAAGAATAAGAATGAGAGGTGGCGGGATCTCTGGCATTAGAGCACATTTCTAATGCTGGTCTCAAGCCCAGATAAAAGAGGAGAGACACCTAACCTCACATTCTAGATATCTTTACATAGAAACTAAAAGCTCAAAAGACTGGCCAGAAATCAGAAAATATTTCCACCGCTTCAACAAAAACAATAACAACAAGGAAACAGGGCGGGATCATTATTCTACCGAAAACACACCTTGATTAGAAGAAAACAGGCTGTAAAGCAATAAGAGACGAAGAATTATGATGCTCACAAAACAATAAATACCTCGACAACAAAGGCCTAGACCCTTCTTCTAGTGCCAGCCTCAAAAAGAGAGACATCATACAAAAATACAAATACAAAAAGATGGGGACACGAAAAGTTAGGTTATGTTAGATTACAACCTAAGAAAGACTGTAAACCATACAAACACATTCCCTCGCTTCTCAAGTTATCATTTGAACATGTAGCAGTATGTAAAAAGGCTATATATTATGAATCTTAAAGGGCTGCAAAAAACTGTAACAGAATACAGAAATGATCATGAAGGGTGCAAACTATGGGCAAATATGACAAAACTATAAATCAGATCATCCTGGAACATATTAAAATTCTCTAAAACATAATAAATAGTGTGAAAAATGTTGAAACATTGAAACGAGGACATCAATTACGGCAAAAAATGGTAAAATTTTTGTAGAAACCACATAAACTAGCACAAAATTTACATCAATTACTATCAAGCATTAAGGGCTACAAGCCGTCAGGTCGCTTCAAATACGCTTAAAATGCTCCTAAATGAACAAAATGTCGAAGGTACACCTTCGTCGCCGTCGCAAAGGAATTAAAGACATTCCAAAAATGCATTCAAAGTGAGTTTAAAATCATATAGCCTGACGGTTTAACAAAAAAATGATCTGAAAAATGAACTTAGTGTTGTGTACTCTTCTGGAAATAAAGATTTTGAAGGAAAGTCAGTTGGCGAATTAGTGAAAAATATGGACGAAAGAGATCCGGTGTGCGCTATGCCTGAAATTTTCAAATTAGCTTGCCTAATTCTAACTGTACCAGCAACTACAGCTTCTGTTGAATGGTCATTTCCCACTTTAAATCGAGTACAATCTCACTGTAGGTCTTCAATGGTCCAAGAAAAATTATCCTGTCTGTCAGTGATGTCCATAGAAAAGCTTCGGAAGGATGTTCATGAGAATTTCACGCAAGCTATAATGGAACTATTTCTGAATAAATCTCGTAGATTGGAGCTAACATTCCAGTAAACTGGTAAGTACCACCACCACCACCACCACCACTACCACCATCACCAAAATTAACAATAATTTACATATACAGGTGTCCCTAGCATTCTGCAAGTAATTGGTTCTCATTAATTATCACGTAACACAAAAAACGCGTAAAGTGATATGTGATAATATGGGTTATTTCAAGGTAAACATGAAAAAAATGTATTTTAAGCAGATGCATCTATTTATATAATTTTTACAGTGTTAAAATCAGCATTTTTTAAAATCGCCTTACGCGTAGCATGAGATCGCACATAACGAGGGATGACTATATTTTATAGACTAAGAAAAACGATGAAAAAGGGAGCACCTAAATTACTGACCACGAATCGCCACTGCAAGAGACACTGTGTAAAACTGACGGTGTGAGACAGAGAGAGAGAGAGAGAGAGAGAGAGAGAGAGGGAGAGAGAGAGACAGACAGACAGAGAACATATGAACAAGAGACACTGTAAAACTGACGGTAAGAGAGAGAGAGAGCGAGAGAGAGTAAAACTGACGGTAAGAGAGAGAGCGCGCGAGAGAGAGAGGAAATATATGAACAAGAGACACTGTGTAAAACTGCCGGTGTGAGTGAGAAAGAGAGTCAAGGAATATATGAACAAAAGACACGGTACAATCTGACGGTGAGAGAGAGAGAGAGATAATATATTAACAAGAGACACTCCAAAACTAACGGTGAGAGAGAGAGACAGACAGACAGACACACAGACAGAGAGAGAGAGAGAGTTAGGGAATATATGAACAAGAGACGCTGTGTAAAACTGTCGGTGAGAGAGAGAGAGAAAAAAAAATTAGGGATTATATGAACAAGAGACACTGTGTAAAACTGACGGTGTGAGAGCAAGAGAGAGAGAGAGAGAGAGAGAGAGAGAGAGAGAGAGAGAGTTAAGGAATATATGAACAAGAGGCAATGTGTAAAACTGACGATACGTGTGTGTGTGTGAGAGAGAGAGAGAGAGAGAGAGAGAGAGAGAGAGAGCGCTAGAGAATATACGAACAAGGGACACAGTAAAAATGATGGTGAGAGAGAGAGAGTTAGTTAGGGAATATATGAACAAGAGATACTGTGTAAAACTGAGTGTGTGAAAGAGAGTGAGAGAGAGAGAGATTTAGGGAACATATGAACAAGATAAACTATAAAACTGAGTATGAAAGAAAGAGAGAGAGAGAGAGAGAGAGAGAGAGAGAGAGTTAGGGAATATACATTCTGTCAAGAATGTACCGGGCATTGATCATTTAAAAATCCTGTTTAAAAGGGGATTGGAAATTATTGTTGTCGCTAAGTTGGTACAACTTTCCTCTATAACCACGCGGAGTTTGGTTGTCATCTGTAATCTAGTTTGTTTACAATACGCCATTTTGATAGTTCATCTCAAAGGTGATTCACGAATTTACGATGGATCCAAATATTGAACAAAGAATCTGTCTCAAATTTTGCATTACAATTGGTATTTCGTATGCCAAATCGCTGAAAATGTTACAGAAGGCTTACGGCGAATCGGCTTTATCAAAAACACGTGTATATGAGTGGTACAGTGCATTCAAAAGTTGTCGAGATGTGGTGGAAGATTTGCCTCGCTCTGTCGGCCATCAACGGTTTCAACTGAACTGAACATCGCTAAAGTGAAGAAAATGGTATCTGAAAATCGTCATTTAGGTCTGAGAGAGATTGCCGCTGAACTTTCTGTGTCTCACGAATCGATTCGTACCATTTTAAACAACTGTTTGGGCATGACACGCGTTGCAGCTCGGTAAGCTTCGAAAGACTTGAATTTTCTACAAAAACTCAATCACGTATGGACTGCTGAACACATGCTAGAACGAGCCAGTTCCGACCCCACATTCATGAAACGCATTGTAACTGGTGATGAGACGTGGGTTTACGAGTTTGACACTCAAACCAGTCAACAAGCTTCCGAATGGCGTCTTCCAACTGAACCGAAACCTAAAAGGGCACGTCAAACTCGATCAAAACAGAAGGCCATGTTGACAGTTTTTTTCGATTATCGCGGTGTTGTGCACTTGACAGGTCAGATGGTAAATAAAGACTATTATCTGAGCGTTATGCGGCGTTTGAGAGAACAAACACGGAGAAAAGGGCCAGATTTGTGGAACGACAAGTTATGGATTCTGCACCACGATAACGCTCACAAATCTATTATTGTGAACGAATTTCTGGCCATTTCATCGAACAACCACCGTATTCACCTGATCTGATCCCTGCTGATTTCTTTCTCTTTCCAAAACTCAAGTTAACACTTCGAGGCACCCGCTTTCAGTCGACAGAAGACATAAAGGAAAATTCGCGGCGACAAATGACATCGATTCCTAAAAGTGCATACAAAAAATATTTTGATGTTTGGATTATTCGTTGGCATAAATGTATAATTTCAGAAGGGGCCTACTTTGAAGGCGATAAAATAAAACTGGATGAATAATTAATTTTTTTGTGTTTTATTGGCAAATTCCCGGAACTTTCTTGATACAGTAGTATGAACAAGATACACTGTGTAAAACTGAGTATGAGAGAGAGTTAGGGAATATATGAACAAGAGACACTGTGTAAAACTGACAGTGAGAAGAGAGAGCGAGAGAGAGAGAGAGAGAGAGAGAGAGCTAGGAAATATATGAACAAGAGACACTGCGTAAAACTGACGGTGTGTGTGTGTGTGTGAGAGAGAGAGAGAGAGAGAGAGAGAGAGAGTTAGGGAATATATGGACAAGAGAAATTGTGTAAAACTGACGCTGTAAGACAGAGAGTTAGGAAATATATAAACAAGAGACACTGTGTAAAACTGACAATGAGAGAGAGAGTTAGGGAATATATGAACAAGAGACACTGTGTAAAACTGACGGTTAGAGAGAGAGAGAGAGAGAGAGAGAGAGAGTGAGTTAGGGAATATATGAACAAGAGACACTGTGTAAAACTGACGCTGTGAGACAGAGAGTTAGGAAATATATAAACAAGGGACGCTGTGTAAAACTGACGGTGTGAGAGAGGGAGTTAGGGAATATATGAACAAGAGACACTGTGTAAAACTGAGTATGAGGGAGGGAGAATTAGGGAATATATGAACAAGAGAAATGAGTTAGGGAATATATGAACAATGTAAATCTGACAGTGTGTGTGTGTGTGTGTGAGAGAGAGAGAGAGAGAGAGAGAGAGAGAGAGAGAGAGAGAGTTAGGGAATATATGAACAAGAGACACTGTGTAAAACTGACGCTGTGAGACAGATAGTTAGGAAATATATAAACAAGAGTCGCTGTGTAAAACTGACGGTGTGAGAGAGGGAGTTAGGGAATATATGAACAAGAGACACTGTGTAAAACTGAGTATGAGGGAGGGAGAGTTAGGGAATATATGAACAAGAGAAATGAGTTAGGGAATATATGAACAATGTAAATCTGACAGTGTGAGAGAGAGAGAGAGAGAGAGAGAGAGAGAGAGAGGGAGAGAGGGAGAAAGAGAGTTAGGGAATATATGAACAAGACACTGTAAAACTGACAGTGAGAGAGAGAGTGAGAGTTAGGGAATATATGAACAAGAGACACTGTAAAACTGACTGTGAGAGAGAGGGGGAGAGAGAGAGATAGGGAATATATGAACAAGAGACACTGTAAAACTGACTGTGAGAGAGAGAGAGAAACACTATGTGTAACAGTTACAGTAGATATGGATATCAGACACTGTAGGTAACAATTACGGTGTGTGTGTGTGTGTGTGTGTGTTTGAGTATAAGAGTACTGTGACGGTGAGAGAGTGAAAGAGAGTGAAAGAGAGAGCGAGTATGAGCCACTATGTGTAACAGTTACGGTATGAATATGAGACAGTGTGGGTAAGAATTGTTGTATGGGTTTAAGAGTATACTGATGGCGTGAGATTGAGAGATGGTGTGTTTAACAGTGGCTCGAGAGTGAGCCTACGTGTGAGTGAGAGCGTGTCTCATTGGTAGAAAATGTGTTGTGTGAGCGTACACGCGGGTGTTCTTATCGTCCTATTGTATAGTCCTCAGAGCATAATTTATCGGTCTTGAGTGTCGTTTACGTGGCATAAATGTATAGTAAGGGACCAAGGCTTTACTTCTCTATGCTAAGCATTTTTACGCGCAAAAAATTCCATCGCTCTGCGTCGGGTTTGAACCCGGGACCTTGGGAATCAGAGGCCTATACTAAAAATGCAATTAAAGTGTGTGCCATATTGACACCCTTATCTGCTCTATTCGTTTATAAAGTCGTATTATATGCTGTTCTAAAACATTAAAAAAAAAAAAAAAAAAAAAGAGAAAGTAAATTGTAAAATAAATCACTAATGATTTAGTTTTTTAGGTATGTGTTTGAAAGGTTTATATGCAGTGGCGGCCGGCACGGAGGGCCGGGAGGGCACACGGACACGTGCCCTCCCTTCAAAAACTTTAGACAATAATTTCTCCATTATATTATTAGGTAAAATGCTATAATCTATAACGCATTTTCTATAAATTTAAACCTACTGTGCACACTGGACAGTTGTAGTGAAGATGGATGTCGGACACAATGCTGCCGCATTTTTCGGACACAAGTGATTTCGTGGTCATCCTAAGCGCATGCGCAGAAGAATTCAATGTTTTCAGATGCAGTTAATATGTCGACGCGGAGTTCAAGGGGCCGAGAGGGGAAGGTTCTCTTAGGACACGAAAGCCTCTGTGGTCATTTGCTGCGCATGCGCAAAGAGAAAATAAGAACCGACAATAAGCAAAAATTAAAGTTTGAGTCAAATCCCTGACAAAAATATTTAGCCAAAGATTTCTTCACGTGTACGATTAAACACGAAAGCCTCTGTGGTCATTTGCTGCGCATCCGCAAAGAGAAAATAAGAACCGACAATAAGCAAAAATTAAAGTTTGAGTCAAATCCCTGACAAAAATATTTAGCCAAAGATTTCTTCACGTGTACGATTAAACAATAAGAAACATTTCTTAAGTTTGAATGCCTTCTTATTTGAAAACAACATTAATCTAAAACCTTCCGAACGAAATATACATAAAGAAGCTTGTGTGGTAAAAATACACTATGTTGGTGCTTGGCATTCTCTCCTCCCTGCCAAGCAGACGCCAAAGTTTGCTAGCGCGCTACGCTCAAGGCGTACAAGCAATGTGTTGTGTAATTACCCTAAGTTTACTAGGAAACAGATTCACTTGAAGCTTCACATGAAAGCAGGAATGGGCAAAATAACCAATAGTTATTGAAATTATGGACGTGAACAAACAGTAAAATTGACCTTACTTGCGAGAGGTGATTAGTGGCTAGTGTTTTGAGAATAAGTGCCGAGTTCCAATATCCACCTTAAGAGTAAACTGGTGAAAGGGTGTCTTGAATGTATTTCACGTGTTAATGAAACATAATCTGAATATGCTGGAGAATAATTTGGTGAAATTAACTGCAGAATAATATGCCGATTTATCGGTTGCTAGCATTCAAAGAAACGGCAGCGTTAAAACTCGCTTTAAGAGGAAAAATCCTAAATATTGTTACGAAAGATAGGCGATGGTTTGTGAATATTGCTTATACAGGAAATTCTTAAGATCTTAATATCACGATCGCGATCTATTTTACTTTCAGTTCAGTTTCTGACTTAAATCAAAGAGTTGTGGAAGTATTTTTCAAGCAAAGGAAGTATTTTTCATCTACAAACAGAAAGGTTGGAATTTCATTTCTATGATAGCTTTTCGTATCCACTAATTTTAATCTGTCGTCACCTGTAATCTAGAGGGTAACATGCTAGCCTCTGATTCTGAAGGTCGCGGGTTCGAACCCGGCTGATTTTTTTTCAGGCGTAAAAAGAGAAGTAAAGTCGCTGATACAACGAAGTAGATTTACGGCACGAGAAAAACCCTCAAGCTTGATAAAGAAGCCTCTGAGCAATATTAACTGGTCTTTCGTGCTCAAAATAGAATGGGACGCTTATAACCCTAGCAGTTAAAGAGCATCCATAAATAACATTCAATTTAGTTTTAATTTTAGTCAATCTTAAAATTGTGCCCCACCAGATAATTTGGCTACGTGCCGCCGCTTAAAATTGTGCCCCACCAGATAATTTGGCTACGTGCCGCCGCTGTTTATATGGCAATGCACTGTTTATAATTTTACATTTCTGCTGATACCTGTTAACTTTCCAGCATCTATGATTATATATTTTTGAGTCACCAGGGTGCTATAGAATATGCTCAAAAATGTCTGAAAATGTACTATTTGAGATCGTTGCGTCAGCATTTTTAAAAATATTTCTAATTGTGTGATTATCCCTTCCGCTTCTTAGTCCTTAATTATTTTTGTACTCTTTTTAAAACTAGAAGCTAAAAACTAAGCACTAAAATTCCTGAGAGCGTATAACTTAAGGATAAATATCGCCTTTCGTGGCGCTAGCAATTTACGGAAAATTTCAAGATTGTCCAATAATTCCTTTCCGCTTCTTAATCCTGAATTATTTTGTACTCTTCAGACAACCAGGAAATTATAGATATGCACAAAAGCCTAATTATTTTCGTTGTGTTAGCAATTTCCAAAACATTTTCTGGTTAACCGTTTCTGCTTTAAAGGAGCTAAAATGTCGTCTAACTATGCTTAACTAATGTCACATAGATATACATATATGCAAAACGTTCAGAAACAATCACTATTTTATACACGGTGATCAAATACTCTTAACTTCACCTATAAAGAACCTTAGGCGATTTCTAAAATTTCGACCAGTGGAAAATGAATATCCTGAATGTGTTGCACACCTGCTTAATCAATTAATTAATAACACTAATAATAGTAACAATGATGATATAATATACAGGTGTACATCATTTCGCGCTACACCTGCCTTTGTATTGGTAACAACTATGCGTAATGCTGGTTTTACTGCATTACGGGTGATACCATTCATCCCGGGTTACGTAATACTGAACGCCATATTCTTTCTAGCAGACGACGGCACGTTTCCTACACTCTTACCTTATAATTTATATAACACTCGTTTATATCTGTATATATAATTATTTATTAAATTTCCGTCATATACATTAATTACCAACCGTTCTTTTGAGGTTTTCACGTCATGAAGGCACAATGGGCTCTTATGGAGCATGCTTTTATTAATGGAAGAATCAAGTACACCGTTGCCAAATGTGGGTGTTTTCAAATGTGATTAAGATAAAATAGGAGCGTGCATTTCGGTATGAAATATGTGAAAGAACACGAAGGTATGCGTGAAAAGTCTTTTGTATAATTGTATATTTTTTAAAATTATAACATTTTGTGAAAGTAGATTTTTAACTTCTTTCTCGCTCCGAACATTAAAACATGGTTTTAAACCAAATTAATGTCAATGTAAAAAAAATCTGGGTTATTCGCTTACTTTCATAGATCACGTTGTTATCTAGATTATACCAACACGTCTAAACATATTTTTTTTTTTAAAAAAAAAATAAAGATTAAAAACAAAGTGTTTGGATTCTTCGTTTATACAGCAGAAAATGTCGTCGCTGCTAATTCTCGTTCTACAAGCCCACGCAAAAACTTCCAGCGACAAAGTTGTCAAGGAGATAGTGAAATTATTTTTATGTACACATAGAACATCTCCAGAATCAACAAGTTTAAGGCAGGCGTCCCCAACAGACCGCACGTTCGGGCGGCAATAAGCCCTCAAGCCCTGACCGTCCGGTTGCGGGCATGAAATGGAGGTGCTACAATGGCTGAACTACGATTGAGCAATTTAACTTATACTTTCACTGTTAATTGCTTAATAATGATAGCAGTATTTTAGACACTTTAATACCGACAACTAATATAATACAAAATAAAATCTGATTGGCAGGAAATTCAACTAATGAAATAAAATTAATAAACTAAATAATATATGACATAGACCTTAAACATAATATTCTTCAAATAAATTACTCTATGAAAACTGCTCTTTCTTAGGCATCAGATAATCGCCGTGATGTTTGCAGTTGTCCGTTTTCAACCAGCTGTTCAATAGTGGGACTACTGTTTGCGAGCAACCCAATCCCAAACATGCTTTCAAGTCCGGTTGCGGGCATGAAATGGAGGTGCTACAATGGCAGAACTACGATTGAGCAATTTAGCCTACACTTAATTGGCTTCTGTGACGTGAATTAGTACACTTAATTAACGAAAACAATGATTTGCATACTAGGTTGTCCCGAACATGCCATATTGTGAGTTTAGGACTTTTTCGCGTCTTACAGAGGTGTAGAAATGGTTTAAACTTTTTTCTATTTTGATATTTATCTTTCAACTCAATGTCATTTTGCATATCTATTACTTGCAACTACAGTTCAACAGGACTATCGGGGATATCCACTGAAAATGGTGTTGCAAATAAATTAAATTGTTTCTCTAGGTATAATGTCCTGGAATCTACATTCGAATTCTTCGCGCAATTGTCGCAGTATGTTATATATTCATCAAAATCCAAGGTTTCTACACACTAATGTAGATGGCAAGATGTGCAGTGTCGGTTATATCATTGCTCTCATCTACTGCAAGAGAAAACGCAATGAATGTTGTAGTTCTCAGAAATATCGTCTGCAAGGTCCTCCATACGACGTGTTATCCTCGAGGCGGATAAACTGACTGATAATCGTGTACATACTCTGTACTCAATTCTTCAGATTATATATTGTTTTATCACCTCACCTTTACTGAAGGATCGCATCTTCCTGGCAATATGTGACGCTATTTTGTAACTCTCTAACAACACTAGCATGAGTATTTACAACTTCCTTGTTCATTTTACGTTTCAATCTGCAATAACACACGTGCGTCCAGTATCTTTGTATTTATCATAGTCGTGTGCGTGACATAGCAAGTAGTGCCGTTGCAAATTATATTGTTATTTTGTTTAGAGGTTTTTAACACACTCAATATTTTGCCACGTCATTTTCTTCCATAAAGTGAAACTTCTTTACCATTTTGCTCGAAACATCACAGGTGTGAACGACCGTCTTCCCAACGCAGAAGAACCACTCATCGTTAAGTAGGATACCACAGTACTAATATGTAGCGTTACACCACCACTGCACGTATATACTGGACTGTGTAGATATGCGGCCCGCAGTGAGTGTAATGTTCAGCCCTGTGTGCTCTTGACTCGACTTGGGGATGCCTGGTTTAAAGCAAAGCGCGCAAGACTCACAGCGCCAACAAACCTGGTCCTCATGTCTTGGAGATGACAAAAACCATATTGGTATGACTGTTCAAGGGGTGATAAGGGAACGTACTTCAGTAGGTTTTGGGAATCTGAGGCGTGTGCGAGTTTTACAAAATGGTATGGAGTCAGGCAAAGGAACATGTAGCGTGACATAACACTACATTTAAGAAAAGGAGATGGAACGTTTAATAATTTCACTGCATGGGTTCTCTTTAAGAGCAGCATATTCAAGGAAAAATTTAAAAAAAAAAAAAAAAAAAAGGCATTTGTAACACATGATGTACCTTATAAAAATCATTAATCTTAACAAGTTTTGCTTTGAGCTACACATAGAGATGTGCGCAGTCCAGCCAAACATAAATCAAGTAAATTTTGCAATAGTTCTATATCGGTCCCCACTAGGTAACTATGAGGTATTCATAAAACAGATGATTCTTTAAGTTTATATTGAAACCGAAACGAGCACTGATTATTTGTTGACTTTAATACTATCTTATACCTAGTCTCCGAAAGGGCCAACTCAATTCTATAGTTTTTACATACATGTCACACACAGTACATTTTCCTACAAGAATTCAGGGTAGCTCAGCTTCAGCAATAGATAACGTATTCATAAATATAGATAGAATTAAAACTTCAATATCCTTACCATTTGCAAATGACCTTTCAGATCATGAGGCACAAATACTTCTCATTAAAGAGATTAACCTGAAGTTAAAACCAAACTACAAATGTTGTAGAACACAAAAAGTAGATGAAAGCACCCTCATATTGTTTAAGTATGCCCTTCAACAAGAATCATGGACTGAAATCTATGAAATAAATGGAGTAAGTGACAAGTTCAATCATTTCCTACAACATTTCAACTCTCACTTTGTAGCATCCTTTTCAGTCAAACATTGTAAAATACACAATTAGAAGGAAAATAACACCTGGATTACAACAGGCATTAAAACTCCTTGCAAATGTAAGCGAAAATTATACCAAGAATTGAAACAGAATAATAGCCCAAACTTAGAATGTCACTACAAAAAGTACTGTAACATTCTAAAAGAAACAATAAAAGCTGCTAAAATATTGCATTATAATAAACAGATATCCAATTCTGATAATAAAATAAAAACTATCTGGAATATAATAAAAAGAGAAACAGGTAAGGGCTCTCAAGAAAGCTCCTCAATTGCAATGAATTCTGGTAATCAAAAAACTGATGATCCTCAAAAGGTTGCAGGTATTTTCAACAATTTCTTTTTGAATGTAACAAATTAAATATGAATTATGGATGTAAAGAATTAGCATTAAGTTTTTGTAAACTTCTTTTGTAAACAGAGTCCCTGAATTTAAAGTAAAAATGGCTACTCCATCTGAAATAAAAAATATAATAAATTTGCTCAAGACCAAACATTCCTCTGTATATGATGAAATATAAAGTGAAATCCTAAAAGCATGTTCTGTTCTAATAAGCATTCCCCTTATCTATGTAACAAATCACTAGAGAGTGGAATATTTCCTGACAGAATGAAGTACTCTATTGTCAAACCACCTTTTAAAGAAGGTAAACAAGATATCTCAAATTATAGACCTACATCTCTCTCTTGTTTGTTTTCTCAAAAGTATTTGAGAAAGTAACTTTCAATAAACTTTATAATTACTTAGAAAAGAACAACTTACTTGCCAAAGAATAGTTTGGCTTTAGAAAAGGAGTGGCAACAGATAATACAACCAACAAGCTCATGCATAAAGTGCTAAATGAAAAGGAACATGTTGGTGGAATCTTTTGAGACCTTGCAAAGGCTTTTGACTGTGTGAATCATGAGATTCTGATAGCAAAACTGCATTTCTATGGAATAAAGAATAACATATTAGGTTGGTTCATTTCATACCTAGAGAAGAGAAAACAAAGGGTTGAAATTAATAACTCCAATGAGTATCAAAATAGTGCCTCAGAATGGAAATCAGTAAAACATGGTGTTTCTCAGCGATCGATCTTAGGGCCTCTTTTGTTCTTGGTTTACATAAATGACCTCCCATTATACATTAACAGTATTGCAAGTATTTATTTATTCCCAGATGACACGTAGTGTTCTAGTAACAAGTAAAGATTTCAATGACTGTGTAGTAAAATTAAACTATGTTCTACATTGTATGTCAAATTGGTTAAAAGCAAACAAACTCTCAGTAAACCTTTAGAAATAGGAATTAATGATACATTGTTAGAACAGCAAAATGAAGTCAAATTTCTTGGCCTTCAGGTACATACTGGAAGTCACATATTAGCTACATCACACCTAATCTTAGCTCAGCATGTTATGCTCTCCATGCACTGGTTAAATTTCACTCAATCGATACGCTTAAATTGGTGTATCTCGCCTACTTTAACTCCATCATCGAGTATGGAATAATATCCTGTAATGCTTATAGCAGTCATGCAAAGAACTATTTCAAAAATTGGGCATACTCACCTTATCTTGTGTTTATGTATTATCCATTTTAAAATTCTATGGAGTTAACCGACATAATTTTATAACCCACATGGAAATTCATAACATTAATACTAGACAAAAGGGATATATTCATTGTCCTAATGCCAATCTTCGTTGCTTTCAGAAATGTGTATATTATGAAACAAGATAATTAATGCTCTCCCCAGTAATCTCAAAGAAAATGTTGGGAAGTTCGAGGCTTTTAAGGCTTCTCTTAAGGAGTACCTTTGCAATAAATCATTTTACTCTGTATATGAATATTTAAGCGACAAATCTGTCTGACAATACCGTAATAATCATTGTATTTATAAGTATTATAATGTATTGCATTTTTTAGTATTTAGCAATAACACAAGGTCTGTAAAGCCTGACGCTTTGATATTTTACCTCTAGTACTAACTGTAAATTTTTGCATTGTAAATTCTATAACATATTTGTAAATATGTATTGTAATTTGTTGACATTTATGAAGAGAACAATACAATAATCATATTTTAGTTTTATATAATTACTAGTAGTAACTATTATGTCCTGATATATGGTGGACTTTGAGACAGTGATGTGTTTTAACAATTAAAATTTAGTTGAGTCGATTTTGTAACACTACATCACTTACTTTTTTTATTTCGGAAAACATGTTTCAGAAGCCATGTGCTTGAAATCCCGCCAGGCGATCTACTCATCCAGAAGTTCATCAAACCACCACCAGGGACAGAGACAACCACCACAGCAAGCAATACCGGTAGTCGACCAAAGGAATTGACAATGGAAGCACATGGCTTGTGAAACATGTTTTCCGAAATAAAAAAAGTAAGTGATGTAGTGTTACAAAATCGACTCAACTAAATTTTAACTATTATGTCGATAATTAGAAAACTATCATGTGACATTTACATCAGTGTTACATAATGAAATTATATTTATTTATACATTTTAACACTAGTTTTTTACTCTGTTTTTATAATAATAATAATAATAATAATAATAATAATAATAAGAAGAAGAAGAAGAAGAAGAAGAGAGAAAAAAAAAACTGTTTTTGTAACCTATGCTTTTAGTACTAGAGCTTTATACATTGTTTTTTTATTTCGTAGTATATAAACATATGTATAAATGTTTATCCCTTGACAAGTTCTATGTTCAAGGGCTTCCTGGCTTAAATAAACCTACAAAATGCTTCATAATCTAATCTAGACAATGGTTTTGAATCAGTCACCCAAGATCAGTGGTTAAATTACTGCAAATACGTCGAAGGGATAGCAGTCCTCCAGCAATGACTCCAGTTCTTGTGAGGGCAGTGAACATGCCAACCAAGACTCCTCTTTGGGTGTTGAACCCATGTCCGATTAAGGTAACATTAATTATTCAGTGTATTATATTTAGGTTAAATGTAAAATGCTGACAGTTATAAGAGAATGTAAACAATTGAGGCATAAATGTATTTCACTAGGAATTAACTGAAAAATATACAATAGTTATCAACCTACTCAAAATTGTGTAACTAAAATAATGAATGCAATGACCAAATAATAATAATAAACTTGATTGTGAACGAAACTGTAGTAATCACAGCGGTAATGCTGCACAGATTCTCCACAAGAGCCAATGTGCCTTCATGACGTGAAAACTTATATAGCATGCACAGGAATTTATCTATTAAAAAAGAATAAATAAAATAAAAAAAGAAGCTTGACCTTCAAAAAAAGCCTTTGAAATCATCATCACAAGATCCATCGATCGCATTTAGTTTTATTCTATTTTTTGAGCGGCCCATTTTCTGCATAATTACCCAAAGCACAATTGCTGCTGATGCATCCTAGAAAGTTTTAAGGATATAATGAAAACAGCAAGAAATGCCTCAAAAGAATCTGTGTATACTTTATTACTGCCTCAAAAGAACTTTATCTTTAACTGTAAAAGTTCATTTCGTAATCGGCTTACCCTTTCTGTATTTAATCAAATGCCTTGAGAAGCCTATGGCACGAAACCACAGAATGGAGAACCTGTTACGAGGGGTCATCCATAGACAAGCATGTACATGAAGTGAAGATATGAAATGTAAGTGAAATGAATGGAATGGAAATGTAATAACCGAGCAATTGGTGGAAAGAGTGGTAGAGGAAATTGGAGGGCCCGGAGAAAACCCGCCCAACGCCACTTCATCCACCACGAACCCCACATGCGGGCACTTGGGATTAAACCCGAGCCGCCTAGATGGGAGGCAAGTGATATAACCACTCATCCACAGCACCACTATTGCAAAAGTACTGCATAATAACATACCGAGATTTAAAATGTACACAACGAATGTCACTTCTACAACAAAAACTCAGATGTGCTCCATTTACATGGCTTTCTCTAGCTGTTCCACAAACAAATTTTCTTACAAAATATTGTTTTTATCTACGTCACACTAATCCAGATAAACATTACCAGAACTGGTCTTATTACTTCTTGTATTTAAGTAAAAGGAAAATAAGGAAATCCCCTTGCTTGAAGGAAGAGCACATTATCAACCATGACTGAACATGAGTTTTCTGAGGCATTTCTTTTCTTTAAATTAATTTCCTAAATCTTTTCTTGCTTGCTAATTGCTTGCAGCTAATTACATTTATACTTTTTCTACACGTACTATGTACCTGCATAATGTATAGAGAAGATATTGTATTGCACCCAAAAATTACGATACAGAGATTTCAAAAGAAATATATGTTTTGAGACTCCCTGAATCCAAAAAAAGCATTATTAGAAAAAATGTCCACGTGTGTGTCTATCAGTCAGTGTGTCTGTGGGCAACATAGCCCAAAAACGAAACTTGGTATTTAAGTTCAGTATCTTTCAAGGATGAGAAACAAAGATTTTCAAGAAACTCCCCCCACCCCAACTACCCTTTGTATGGAAAAATTTTAGGCAATTTTGATTTTCTCAAAAATGGCAACGATTTTGATTAAAATATTGTATATTTAAGATATTTACATGACAAATAAAATGTATAACTTGAATTTTCTGGGACTAGCCTGTGAAGACTACTTTATTGTGGATGAATTTTGTAGAATTTTGCTTAACTGGTAAACCATAAGATATAAACAAAAACTTCACAAAAAACATAGAGCTCATTAAATATGCAATTTATGCTACATACTTTTTTTTTTTTTTTTTTTTGTGGTGTTGACTGTTTTGAGGTATTTCTTGTTATTGGTTTCTCACATGGGAATGTGTCAACTCCTCTCCTGGCCATACAAACAAAGGAACGTCAGTCACATAGCAACCAGCTTTTAAAACATTTGCTTTAGCCTATGGTACTCCCTTATTTCCCTTCTACTCATAAGGAAGCAAGTAATAAGACCATTTCTGCTAATAATTCCTCGATTAGCATGCAGTAAATAGAAGAATAAGCTTTTTAACAAAAGTTTGTTGCAGAGATGTAGAGAAAGTCATGTGAATGGAATATATCAGATGGTTTTTGTTTGAGCTGGAAAGATCCGAACTGGATTGTTAGATGGCAGGAATGTTCTGCTACTATAATGCAATTCTGCTGCTTGGCTTCAGTAACCTTCGAGCATGTATAAGTTTCTTGAAGCCAATAACCACGTAGATTTTAAAAAGATCAGTTACTATTGCTATGAAATTCCAATCTCTTTGCTTGACCAGGAGATGGAAAAATGCATGACTTCCCATTTGGTATAATTATAAGTATTGTTCAGACCATTGGTCTCTCTGAGTGAAATCAGGGTTGGCAAGCAGTGAATACAAGTGAATGCTCTTCGACATATTGACTTAATTTGTTGTTCTAAATTAAATGGTTATTGTGTTGTAAAGGCTGCACTTGTAAATATATAGATTGAATATACAGAGCTATGTGTGTAATCAGGTCGTCTCCTTAGCGCGGTGGTAGCGCAGCTGCCTACCAAGCGGGAGACCTGGGTTCGATCCCCAGTACCGGCGTGGGGATTTTTCCCCCGCTGGGAGACCTGGACCGGGGTGCACTCAGCCTCGTGAGGTCCCAGGGGAGCCAATTGAGGAGCTACTTGATGGAGAAGTAGCGGCTCCAGGTCGTGAGGACCGCATTAACCGGCCGGGAGGGGCTTGAGGCGCTGACCACGTCTCACCCTCCAATACTGCACCCCATCCATGACGTCTGTAGTGGACCGAGATGGGGGACGCAGCGGCCGGGCGGTAGGCCAAGGCTCCCCGTGAGCTGTCGTGCCATGGAGTTATGTTATGTGTGTAATCATTCAGTAAGATAAACTGTGCAATGATAAAGTGCAGTGATATGAAATTCAGTGTAGATGCTTTATCTGACATTTGTTTATAATGCTTGTGCAGTCCATTTTAGATGAGTTTAGTCATAAATGAATATACATCATATACCAAGAAGGAAACATGTATTTTAAAGTGAAACGCACAACAAGAAATATCTCGGAAATGATGAGAGAGAGAGAGAGAGAGAGAGAGAGAGAGAGAGAGAGAGAGAGAGAGAGAGAGAGGGAGAGAGAGAGAGAGACTTTTTTTGCATAGTAAAATTTTGTTTGTCTTACAGTTTACCAGTTAGACAAAAGTCATTCAGAATGAAGGAGGCTTCAACATACACATTTTGTTTGAGAATGGCTTAAACATATGGTATTTTAATATAAATAATTTAGAGCCATTTTTGAGAAAAGAAAGTTTTTGAACAAATTTCCATGTAAAGGGTAGTTGTTGCACAACCCCACACAGCTGGACCATTTTCTAAAAATGTATATTATTATTCAGGGACTATCTTAAAATGTGTATTTCTGATGAAATCTAGATTTCAAATTTTTGGGTAGAAAGTAATACTGTACTTACTATATACAGCAGAAAAAAAATAAAAGACAAGACACAAAATTTTCCAGGTAAAATATCTGATGGTCATCTACAACTTCATTTGAAGAGATAAATCTATTTCTCACTGATAAGACTGATTTGGCAATATGCATGAGCAATATGGAGTTTGGCTTCTGATTCACAACTGTAACCAATTGAGCTACTATGTCACAGAATTTGCAATCTCTTTGTGATTTACTAGAAAAATATGAATCAATTGGGAAATTTCCTGAAATGGCACTACTGTGCTACTCAAATGATTAATGGCACTATTATCTGTCCAGCCCTAGTTCACTGGTAATGTAAACAAAAGCAACCGGTTGGTTGCTATACATTTTACTGCTTTTCTCTATATAAAAAAAAAGTTCTTATATTTGCTGAAAGAAGTACTTAAATTTCATATTAAATTATGCAGTGTTGTCGAAATAACATAGTAAGATGCATTGTTTGTGTATTAATGAGAGACTTGATTACCAAAGGCCAAGCACATGTTAACATTAGAGCAGCACAGACTTAGTTCACCGGTGATATCAACAAACCAAAATGTATTATTCCACAAACGCATGTGGACAGACCACGTGGTGCTTAGCTGTGTTCGTCTCCTATAAAATTACATACTAATGGTAGGAAATAAATGCCTATCTACGTTCACTCTTCACAGATATTGATTAAAGCTATGAGATATATAATAAATCAAAGAAAATAAAATAAGTAGACCAATTGTTATGCACTAAGAAGAATGAAATTCTCGCATAAAATTATAAAATGCAGGGATGCTGTTTGTTTGCACGTTGCATGCGTTCATCACTCCAAATGCCAATATTTTGTGTGTGTGAGTGAATAACCATAACTGCAATACAGCAGTTTACTTTGATATACAGCAATAAAATCTCCTTCAAGAAATGGAAATTGGTTGAACTTTAATTATTATTCCCTTGCACAGCAATGCAAGTGTGTTGTACCATTCGTTGCAACAGATGATTTTCTATTATCACCTGGAGAGCGTAGTGTAGTATGTAAGCAATGGTAGAGGTGTGCGATACCAGTGTAGTGAAACATAAGAGAGGAAGACCTCTAAAAAGTGGCGAGAAAACAATTGTTCTTAACATAACCAATAAGTTTTGTGAAAAATATCCTACCCTTGCATTAGGCAATCCTTTAATGACCGAATTTACTGATATTTCAGAAAGCAGCTATAAAGTGTACAAGAAAGTTTTCAACACATGGGAAAAAAAGGAAATGCTGCAGACGTGTTTTGGACGTACAGTATGACGAGTTTGTTCGAGCAGCTATTGCTCGCAAAGTGTGCCAGTTCTTTTTCGCTAATGAGCCACTTACAATAAATAAAGTGTTACATGCAGTGACCAGTGATCAGAACTGTATAATTTGAAAAGATCTTCACTCCGTATTTTGCTCAAAGAAAAAGGATTTGGATTTGCAAATAGAAATCGCAAAAGCATTGTAGTGGAAAGGGATGATATTGTTTTGTGGTGAAGAAAATATTTTCGAAATATCAGACAATTCTGACAGCAGAGGCAAGATATTTATTACTTAGATGAGACATGGATTAATGAGGGTCACACCACCTTTAAAATATGGATTGATATGAGGATAAAAACAAAGAAACACACCTTCTTTCTTATCTGGTTCCAGTACAGGGCTTACAAATCCTGCAAGTAAAGGTAAACGTTTAGTTGTTCTGCAAACTGGAAACGAGAAAAGGTTTTGTGGAGGGCGGGGATCTTGTTTTCAAGTTTAAAAAAACAGGAGGCTATCATGAAGAAATGACAGGGGAAGTGATTAAGGCTTGGTTTAATAAAGTGCTCCTTAAACTTGAACCTAACAATGTAATTATTGTGAATAATAGTCCTTATAATAGATGAAATTAGAAATATCCCCAACAGTTCTTGGAAAAATGAACATATTATAAAGTGGCTTCAGGACAAACATATAAATTTAGGAGAGTCTACAGTTAAATCTGAGCTGCTGGAATTAGACAGTCATGTAGCACTCGGCATGAGAAGTTTGTTGTAGACGATTTGGCCAAGAAAGTGGGTCATATAATACTGAGATCACCGCCTTATCATTCCTTGTTATCTCAATCTAACTGAGCTTGGTTGCAGACAAAGGAGTATATAGCTAGAAACAAAACTTTTAAATTAGTCGAGGTGAGACATCTGGTGCAAACAGCATTTCAGCACATGATAGCCGAAAAATGGAGCAAATGTTTATAACACATTGTTCAGGAAGAGCAAACAATGTGGGATTTGGAGGGAATGCTGGACATTGTCGTTCACTGATTAATTATCAATCCTGGTGATGACTCAGATCTTGAAGGAGATCTTATTGCTGTATATAAAAGTAATGTGCAGTTATGATGGTTCACTCACACACACACACACACACAAAATATTGGCATTTGGAGTAATGAATGCATGCAATATGCAAACAAACAGCATCCCTGCATTTTATAATTTTATGCAAGAATTTCATTCTTCACAATGCATAACACCTGGTCTACTTTCATAAATTACCAGCTGTTCACATGAAGTGAACTATAGTATTACAACATATCCTGTTTTTTTCATTCCATCTTCTTCTAAAAAGTGTTCATGTGTGGAGTATAAACACTTACTTGGAGAAAATGTGACACTGCTTTTTTGGCGACACTGAATACCTTCATCTTCTTCACCCAACTTTGATGTGCTGCATGTTAATCATTAGCGTATCACAATAGCTCAGTGATTGGAGTAACTGAAAGATAAGTGGTTCAAATCCCAGCTATGGCATTGAAATTTTCAGTCTGATTCTACCTTTCCAGCTTTGTCCTACTGTGAAAGAACAATTACTATCTTTTGTTAATGTTCTGAATATTCAGTACTTTATTGCTTTTAAGTGCTGAGGCTATTCACTTGTTTTTCAATAGATCATGGAAAAAGAACAGAATTTCAACGCTAGAGTATAACCATTCCCTTTTAAATTTCTAACTATAGATGCAGTTTTACATATCCCTTGTGTACCTATAACAAAATAATGAAATACATTTATTTTTGTAAACAAGATATTTCACCTGAAATGTTTGTTTTGATGTTCCTTAAATACAAAATGCATTTTTAGAAAAAAAAAAAAATTGATGTGTTCCATTTGCATAATTTTCTCCAGCTTTTCCATATACAAACTATTCTTACAAAAGATTATTCTTTTATCTATGTCATGATAATCAGGATAAACATTAGCAGAATTGGTCTCATTACTTGCTTCCTTGTAAGTAGAAGGGAAATACATTAGGCTAAAGCAATAGTCAAATCTTTTAAAAGCTGGTTGCCATGTGAAACAATTGAGGTTAATTTCCCTTTACATTGTCTCATTTGAGAAATATTAGCTAGTTTAAAACTGAAACCAGTAACTAGGAGTATCTTGAAAACGGTCATCTCTACAAGAAAAACATATATGACATTAATTATGTTTTTTAATGAGATCTGCATTTTATGTAGTAAGTGTTTATTCTCTTTCTCCCCCCTTGCAGTTATGCAAAATTCAGCTTTGAAGACTATTCCCATAAAATTCAATAAATAAATTTTATTTGTGATGTAAATATCTTTAATATGCAGTATTTTAATCAAAACCATTAGAGCATTTTTCAGAAAACTAAAAATTTTGAAAATGTTTCCATGTAAAGCGTAGTTTGTGAATGAGGGGATTTTCTTTAAAATCTTTGTGTCGCTCCTTGGAAGAAATTAAACATAAATACCAAGTTTTGTAATTAACAGTATTTTTGTTTTTGAGCTATGCTGTCCACACACTCATTTTTTCTGGGCTCAGGGGACCTCAAAATATATATTTCCATTGATATCTCGACATCAAATTTTTGGGTGGAATACCTTCTCTAGCTACTATGTACGTTATATGAAAGCAAAAAAAAAGAAAGAAAAAAAAAAAAAAAGATTTGGATATGTCTATGAAGAGCAAAACTAAAAAATTGAAGTCCTATAAATCCCAAAATCGATATTTAAGTTATTATAACAAATGTCTTTACTGACTTAAAAATTGGTTACAAATAGTCTTTAATTCACTGCTGCAACAATTCACTTGATGCTTAGACACAAAGACAGTTGACAGTTTTCTCCTCATGGCAATGCACCCTAATACTCCAGACAAAGTCTAACACAACTCATTAACTTGGCTTGCAATTCTTCTTTTCTTTCTGTAGCTAGAAATGTTGTCACAGGACATTATAGAAAATTGTGGAAGTTGAAGCCACTGGAAGAATCTGGTGTTCCAAAGTCTCTGGTTATGGGCATGGCACACTTCCTGGTTTCCAACTCTGCCGACTCTCATACCCTGGCAAACGTGAGACAGGGCACATATGACAGTCACACTGCTGCCTTCTCAGGGCTGGTCGTCCCAATCAGTTAGACAATCAACATGTACTACCAGTTTCTTCCAGTTGGGTGTGGTCGCTACCTCACTCTCCATTACTGTTAGTGTCGTTGTTGGAATTGTGTCTATGCCCCTTGGTCCAGGTTTGGCAATACAACCACACCTGAACTTCCTGACAGGAATCTTCCCTGTTGACTTGCTGTCAAAACAGATTTCCCTGTTTCTCGCACCCTGGGTGTGTTGATGATCAGACAGCTCATGAGGTCCTTTGACAGCCGGTCTATCAGATCTACTCTACAGCTACTGAACAACTTAGCACAATCATGCTCTTCTTCAGGGTTACCCTCTGAACTCCAGGTGGTCTGTCGAAACCCTGGAGCACCATTCGTCTGCCGAGCCATAGGACCCTATTGTCATTGTCAAATGTCGCTCCATCCCAGGGTGAACTCCAGCAAAACCTCCTCCAATGGCAAGGTTTTGCCCGATGCCATCATCAATTAATAGGGCTGACTTGAGTGTGTTGGCAAGTCCTTTGCAAAGAAAGGTCTGATCCAGCACAGCTTTCTTGGTGTCCAGCCATCTGTGATAAAGCTTTCGTCCACTCTTCTGCCTAAAGCACAGTGTGTCATTCAAGGGGGTAGTGAATACAGGCGTACCCCTTGCCATGTCCATCCTTACTAGTTTTCCACCTGTTTGTCTAGGAGACGTGAAGGTCATTGTCATTGAGTTGCTTCTCTCTCTCTGTTATAGTGAATACTCCTAGTCTTTGAGGCACATCTGCTGTCTTCACCGCCTCCATTCTAAGTGCTACCATTAATGCCTAGTGGATTGCCTTGGAGCCACCAAGTATCAGGTGCTGTGTATCTCAGTGTCTTGCACTGTTGACAAAGGAGTAGGCAGCTTCCTGGGACACATAACTAGGCAGTAGATTCACCAGAGCTTTGTTCACAAGTTATTTGATGGCTAAGGCAAACTCCTGCATACTCTCACCTGGCTGTTGCAGCCTCACCTTAAGCTGATTGCAGTAGGCTGCAGTCAAGTGATGGCTTCCTAAGTGGATCTCCCCAAATGTTGCCAAATCAGGATTGCTTTTAGTACTTCAGCTACTCAACCTGTAGGCTTGCAGCTGTTTCTTATGCTACAACTGGTTGTAAGTGGTAACAGTGGTGAGCATTGAAGGAAAAAAATTCACATTCTGTCGTGTCAACCTTCAAATCCTTAAGCCTCCCATTGGGCATCCTTAGCACCATGAGTACGGTGGTTGGTGCTGCCCTTGGCTCTTCCTTCCACAGTATTTAGTCATTCCCCAATGGCTTCTGCGCATTGTTATAGTCTTACTATTTCAGTAAGCTTTTCCACACTCCTTTATGCTGGCCAGTTCTTCGCCAATTTTGCTAGAAAGTTCCATTTTGAGGTTCTCCATTACTGATTCAATATTCTCTTCCATCTTCTCCACTTCGGTTTTCATTTATTCTTTTACACCCTTCAGTTCAGTCTTCATTTCTGTCTTCTTAATGCCACTCCTGACACCAGTGTAACAAATGCCTTTATTGACTCAAAAATTGTTTACAAATGAAGTACTGCTGAAAACAATTCATTTGATACAAAAGCAACTAACACTTTCTCCACTAGCATGCCACTGTGCGCTAACACTCCAGTCGAAGTCTTACTCATGACTCACTACCCACTCATTTGGCTTGCAATTCTTCCTTCCTTTTTATAGCTAGAAATATCACTCTGATTACCAGAGTGACGCACTTTGTGTGTTTTTACGCATTCCAAGGTCCCCAACTCTGCCAATTCACATACCAAGCAAAGATTAGAGGCGTCACATATGGCACTGCCATTATCTTCAAAAGATGTGACGCAAAGACTTTCAAAAATTCCCCCACATTCCTAATATCCTTTACTTGGAATAATTTTGAAATTATTTCTCTAAAGAATCTATAACAATTCTGATTAAAATGTGATTCAAGATATGTATATAGCAAATAAGAGCATAATATTGAATTTTCTGTGATAAGTTCTCTTCATTTAGAAGGAATTTTGTACAACAGGAAAATCATAAGAGATAAACAAACATACTCCTAAATAAACAAATAATATCTCCTTGAAACAAATAATATATTTAAAATATCTTCTTTTTGAAGAATCAGCCCTTTTTTCAAATATCTGCTGTTACTGGTTTGAATCTTTCATCATTTGGCCATTTTTTAAAAAAAAATGCTTTACCTATTGAGAGAACGTAGGCTTTCACGGCCGGAGTCATTGTAACTAAGAAATGTTTCCGGGCTGTTTTGCCGTGGTCTGCTGGTGTTAGGAGTACCAGACGTTTCGTCCACAACTACGGTGGACATCTTCAGTGGCGCGGTCAAAGTTTTCTAGGAGAAGGTTTCGCTGCATCTGATGCAGCGAAACCTTCTCCTAGAAAACTTTGACCGCGCCACTGAAGATGTCCACCGTAGTTGTGGACGAAACGTCCCTAACACCAGCTTTACCTATTGTTATTTCTGATGGTCATAAAAAGTCTATGGATTAAACTCTTGCCAATGGCACATGCAAGAATATCATATAGCTATTTTAAACACCTGGCTTTGTCTATTTCCCTTTTACCAACAAAATTTGTAATAAAACTATTTCTGCAAATGTTTACTTTATTTAACATGAAGTGGATAGACCAACAAGCTTTTCTAAGAACAAAAACAAAACCTGTATAAAAATAAATAATATTGGGCGAAGAAAGTCATGTGAATCTGACACATCATATTTTTGTTCTTTCAAGCATAACTGTATGGTTCATTTGTGTGGGAAAGGTGTTTTAAAATTTACAAACATAGCATTTTTCATTAAGACAGTTTAGCTAGGTTTATCTGTAGAAGCTTTTCTAATTTCACATTTATTTTCACACTGTTTCATTTGTACAGCTTCCTTTCAATTTCATTGTTCATATTTACTTCAGTGTTTGAAAATGCAGTCTTTGTCTGCGAGTGGACATCCCTCAGGGTGGTTGCAATGGAACCAGCATGGTTTCTCCTTCTTGAGCTCAGGTTTGGTTAAATTTGGTTCAGGAATTTTCAAAGAAACCATTCGGTTATTTAAATGAAAGATATGGCAATGACTCTTCAGCAATATTAATAGGCCTCCATACTCTTTTCTGAGCTTTTTCAGCTTGCAATTGTGTATAGCTTTAGCCAGCTCTGATAAAGTGCAAGTACCCCCAGCATTCCAAGTCTTCTCTTGACCCCCACTGCCGGTCACTGTTATCAGCCTTTTCTTCATCAGTACCTGTTTAATTATAACTGCTACTATATCATCCACCAATATTTTGTCCGTACTGTTCCTGACCATCTCGACAGTAGGATGTGAGTGGAAAATGTCTAAACAATTCTGACAAACATCAGTTGTTCCTCCTCCTTTTATCTCCGACTTACCTTTTATCAGCGAATGTATGTATTCTATGTCAGATTCACCAATTTCCTTTTGGTCCTCTTCTGGATATATCCTCTCTCCTCCAATAAAAAAAGTTTGCTTTGATGATGGTGAATTTAGTCGATCTGTTATCCCTACAAAGCCACAAGCATTACACAATAGATATCCTAGACTGTACATGTAATTCTCAAATCCATAAACTGGAGATGTAATCCTTTTATACGCCTGACCATTTAGTTTACAGAGACAACATGGAACAATAAAAAATTTGCATTTATAGGAACTTTTAGCTGCAATTATGGGAATCCATGCTGTGAGTTCTTTGGATTGTCTTCCAATCAGCCAATCTGTTTCTGGATGCCGGATATCTGATAGTGGCTTTGTCTGCACCTGGAAGAAAAAAGCTTTTTATTGCAGCTGCATATTATGGATGAATTATTTCAGAAATATCTGTTAGTAACAGGCATTCAAAAGTGAACACATAAGCAGGTAATACAAGTTTCATAAGACAGCAAAGGAATGAGAGAATAAGATTCTTGTTGACAGATAGGCATAGGAATTCTTAAGTAGTTGGCTTCAAGTATACTAAAAACAATCATCAATGCATAAAAGCTGTGATCAATAAATCAATGAATGAATTTCTGGCATGTGGTTTAGTCGATCCTAGTGCTTGACGATCAGTTCAGCGAAACCTAAAGTTCTTATTCACAAAGCTATGTGCTTGTACAGGCATGCAGTTTATGTGCCTTTGTAGAAGTTAGGTGCAGTGCACAGACATTGTTTTGGGCGAAATGGAACATACAAATTTAAAACTCTGCTTCCAACTTGGGAGAACTTCCAAAGGTATCTCATAAATAAATGGCGTGTTATTTATGGACCCTCTTTAACTGCTGGGGTTGTCAGCGTCCCATTCTAAATTGGGCATGAAAGACCGCTTAATTTTGCTCAGAGACCTCTGTACCAGGCTTGAGGTTCTTTTACGTGCCATAAATCTACGACACAGGACCCACGGCTTTACTTACCTTCCGAAGGAAGCCATGCTAAAAAGGTATCTCATGATATAGTGTACCAGGTGTATGGAAAAAATGGTTTATCAAATAAGTGTGTGTACCACTGGTACAAGTATTCTGCGACTGTTGGTACAGAATGAACCAGATAGGCCCATGACATTGAGTACTGACAAAACATCAAGAGAATAATTTGCCAACATTAGAATCATCAATGATCTTCAGTCAAGAATTGGCAAATTATCTCAATGTTTTCGTAACTGCACAACATCAGAGACCTACCTGTTTGTTGCATGTCTTTCACAAGTACCAACCTTCATGTAATTCCTTGTACTCACCAGACCCAGACACGGGAGGATTGACAGATTGAGATTTACAAAACTATAGATATTCTTATCAAAGAGACCAGACATAGGCAGGACTTGCTTAGACCAGCAAATAATTTGCAGTTATTCCAAAAAAGGGTTTACTACAAAGGAATAGTTTTGTCTAATTCACTTCTCTCTTCTATAAAAGAATTGCAAATGAGCAAAAACAAGTTTAGATGAGAATTAAAAATATACCTTATTACTCATATCTCTACAGAAGAGGATTTCATTCAATCAGAAAACACTGGTAATAGTGTAACATTGTAAATATAATAAACATAAACATTCTAAGAATGCAAGTGTATGAGTAGGCTTTTGGAAACAACATGTAATTGAAAATTAAGCAAAACTGACGCCTCTGAAAATTCATTGTCAGAGTTATTATTTGTAAATATATGTATTAATAAGTATTAATAAATATAATTCTTGACATGATCTACATCCTAGAGTTTGGGCGTAGAATCTAATCTCATAATAGGATCTACAGATTGCAGTGCATGCGCATGTGAGTGTGTGTGAGAGAGAGAGAGAGAGAGAGAGGGGGGGGTGCGTGGGTGGGTGTGTGTGTGAGTGTGCACGTGCGTGTTTGCTCATACACCCCCCCCCCCCTGCATTTTTGATAAAGAACTGCTTTCTTACACCTGGTGCGGCATGTTAATTCCATTGGAGTTCTCCCTAATTTGAAGCAGAATTTCACAAGCTCTATTTCACTTGTGACAACATAGCTGCACTATACCTAAACTTCTATAATGTGTACACACAAACTGCACATCTGAACAAACACACAGCTTCATGAAATAACTAATTACCTCTGGTCAGTGAACTGCCAACCAACAGTTCACTGCATTCCAGAAATTTATTCACAATAGCTACAATATTTACTGATCACAGATTTATTGTAGAATGTACACAACAGCAACCATTAGTCACTGACAGCATATTAAATGAGATCTCATACCAGCAGACTGTATGAAGGATGGGGATGGTTATCTATGTCACAGTTCAACCTGATTTCTTTTCATCCTGACTTTAATGCTTGGAAATTAGTAAGCCTGGTCATATTTAACTGATGTTTGTGCTAGTAGAAACCTTGGCCTATGATAGGTAAGGGTTTGGAGAACCCAGGGTCCCCAGTCAACTCTGGGCAAATCTGAGTGGTGAGGGAGTCAGTCCGTCAATATGCCCACCCATTGTGTAGGCCATGTGTGGATACCAGTGTTGGTGAAAAGGAATATCCTGGTTGGTTGAGGGTTGCATATCTGAGCCAAAGACCTTGGAAGTAATTACCTGGACACACTGTTGGCACTAGTGTTGCTATCGCAAATTGAAACCTCTCACACATATGCATCTGGAGGGCAGAACATACTTTTTGCCATGTGTTCAGTACACTTAAAATGTAAATGTAAATGGCGTGTTATTTATGGATGTTCTTTAACTGCAATGGTTCTCAGCATCCCATTCTAAATTGGGCATGAAAGACTGCTTAATTTTGCTCAGAGGCCTCTCTATCAGGCTTGAGGTTCTTTTACATGCCGTAAATCTAAGACGCGGGACCAACGGCTTTACTTCCCTTCCGAAGGAAGCCATGCTAAGGATTTTTACACCCGAAAAAATCCATCGTCCTCCGCCGGGTTTGAACCCGCGACCTTGGGTATATGAAGTCAGCATGGTAACCATTACACCACGGAGGGCGACTCACTTAAAAGTGAGATAGTTTAAAGATTTTCAGATTTAATAATTAGTATGGTGCACTCCATACTGCATATAACCGTACCAACTGCTGGATAAATGATTACGAGATCACTTTCCATCGGTAAGTGTTATCACATTCATATTTCTTGGCTCATAAGCCAAGGAATAATGATAAATAAGAATTCCTTCATCAGCCTAGAATCTAACTCAGCACAGACACTCTTATTAACTGCTGTCAATAATTCTGTTGACAACTTTGTGCATTAAAGTAAAAATCCAATGTGTTCCATTCATATGACTTTTTCTACATCTCTGTGACAAATTACTGTTAAAAAGCTTATTCTTCAATCTACTTCATGCTAATTGAATAGCGGAAATGGTTTTATTATTTGCTTCCTTGTAAGTAGAAGGGAAATAAGGCAGTACCCTATGCTAAGATGACAGTCAAATCTTTTAAAAACTGATTGCCATATGTATGAAATCTGTTTCTTTGCATGACCAAGAGTTGACAAATTCCCGTATGAGTACTGAAACCAATAACAAGGAATACTTAAAAAATGGTCAACTCCATGAAAAAATGTATGTGAAATAAATTGTGTGTTCATCAAGATCTACATTTTTGTGTAGAGGTTTTTTCTAGTTAGTGTAGTGTAGTAAGTTTACTAGTTATGCAAACTTCATCCTGAATAAAGAGGTCTTCAGAGGCTATTCCCAGAAAATTCAATATATACATTTTTATCTTTCAAGTAAATATCTTTAATAAATAGTATTTTAATCAAAATCCGGATTATCCTTAAAATCTCTGTGTCACATCCTTGAAAGATACTAAACTTAAATAACCAAGTTAGACTTTTTACCGACTTTTCGTTTTTGAGTTACCGGTTCACGTACACAGTCACATAGACTTTTTTCTAAAACATGTATGTATTTATTTCTGGTGAAATATCAGTATCAAATTTTTAGGTGGAATGCAATTCCTTCTCTATACACTATGTACAAAGTATATGTAGAGCAACTAAAAAGCAGAAATTATATATGGAATCACTGAGAAGAAACTGCGAAAAACAGAATTAAATTGAATTATGCTCTCTGATGCTTAAATCCCATTTTGTAAAACACTTTATATGTAAGTATGGAATATTCAACTTCAATTATAATACTTTTTTGTTTAGTTGTGAAATGAAATTCTGTCTAGCTAATGGAGTGATTTTATTCAACTCCCAAAGGATATACAAAGTTTAGTCCCTGTGCATAAATGCTGAAGATTTACAAAGAACGTATTGAAGCTACCACTTCCAACTCAGGTATCCTTATGACGTAATTACAGCTGTTTTAAATTTCACAGCTGTGATTCAAAAGGGCCTGATCCTGTAATATCTTGCATTAGAGCTTGTAATGGCATGCTCCTGTAGAAGCACAATCAGCATCCCAGACTGTAAAAATATTCAGACCAAAATGTTTGGTAGCTATTCAGAGAAGGTCGACATGCACAAGATCTTGAACTCCTCACGCAGAGTGATTAACATTGGACAGTTTGACCAGTGGGGAAACTCAAGAAAATCTTGTTCATCAAAATTGAATTATGCTCTCTGATGCTTAAATCCCATTTTGTAAAACACTTTATATGTAAGTATGGAATATTCAACTTCAATTATAATACTTTTTTGTTTAGTTGTGAAATGAAATTCTGTCTAGCTAATGGAGTGATTTTATTCAACTCCCAAAGGATATACAAAGTTTAGTCCCTGTGCATAAATGCTGAAGATTTACAAAGAACGTATTGAAGCTACCACTTCCAACTCAGGTATCCTTATGACGTAATTACAGCTGTTTTAAATTTCACAGCTGTGATTCAAAAGGGCCTGATCCTGTAATATCTTGCATTAGAGCTTGTAATGGCATGCTCCTGTAGAAGCACAATCAGCATCCCAGACTGTAAAAATATTCAGACCAAAATGTTTGGTAGCTATTCAGAGAAGGTCGACATGCACAAGATCTTGAACTCCTCACGCAGTGTGATTAACATTGGACAGTTTGACCAGTGGGGAAACTCAAGAAAATCTTGTTCATCAAAATTGAATTATGCTCTCTGATGCTTAAATCCCATTTTGTAAAACACTTTATATGTAAGTACGCGATATTCAACTTCAATTATAATACTTTTTTGTTTAGTTGTGAAATGAAATTCTGTCTAGCTAATGGAGTGATTTTATTCAACTCCCAAAGGATATACAAAGTTTAGTGCCCTGTGCATAAATGCTGAAGATTACAAAGAATGTATTAAAGCTACCACTTCCAACACAGGTATCCTTATGACGTAATTACATGCACAAGATCTTGAACTCCTCACGCAGTGTGATTAACATTGGACGGTTTGACCAGTGAGGAAATTCAAGAAAACCTTGTTCATCAAGGCATCATCTTCAATGAAGAGTAAATGGAGAATTCACACCTACCCATACCCTGTTTCTTACCTTAGATCGGTTAGATCTCCCACAAAGGATTATGGCAGGGTATGAATCCATCAAAGTTAAACATATATACCGGAACTGCTCAGATTTTATAAATGTCAGCATTTTGAATTCTGCTCGGCAAGGCTACCTGCATCAACTGTGGTGATATCTCACATACAGAGAATGCACATGAGCTCCAACGTGCATTAACTGCAACAAAGAACATCTATCAAGTTCCAGTAATTTCCCCGTTTTGCAGAGGAAAAGGTGATCCAAGAGATTTGGGTTAAAGAGGTGTCCTTCTTGGAAGCCCAGAAGCTCTTATGGATCTACCAACCCTCTGTCCCAAAATCTCGTACCAACCTATAGCTCAGTTGCAGCTAAATCAGTATCAATCAGGAAATTGCAACTCAGACCTGCAATGTAAACAGGGCTACTATTGCAGAAAAGGTTCTCTCAGATCACTCCCTAAGCCTTTGACTTAGACATCTAAGTCAGTATCAACATCAGTTAAATCTGAAACTGTAAAAAGCACTACAACTGCATCCCACCAAAGCAATCGACGTCGACACCCAATAGGACTGGCAAAGTAATAATATATAATGCACCTGAAAAAGTACAAAACCAACTATGAGAATACTTCCTCAAAGAAAACACAAAGCCTACCCCCAAAACAATGAAGGGAAACAAAAGTAAACATAAATCTCCATGGAGTTCCTCTTCTGAGGATTCTTCTGGGGAGGACTCAGATTGGCGAAAATCATCTTTGCTGATATCTATTTCCAATCGCTTTGAGTAACTTGAACCAAAATTTTCAATTGGAAAAGGGTCCTATACAGTGGAGGAGATGGAGCAGGGAGATACTACCCTCACTGCCAGAAGGACAATGACAAAGAGGCAGGACCATCCTCCTGAAGAAGGTGTTAACCTGACACCAAAAAAGAATAAACTGAACTGACCGTCACATCCTTCAAAATAAAAATGACCACAATAAAGAATATGGCTATCCCACAATGGAATGTATGCAGAATAAGAACACATCAACCTGAGCTTGAACTCTTGCTTTACCAGAATAACCTTTGGTCATATGTTTGCAAGAGACTAAGCTCCATCCACAAGACAGCTTTAAAATCAAACAGTGCATCCCTATAAGGTGTGATCTATCACCGGAAGAGGGTGTACCTGCTCAAGGAAGCACTATAATATATTTGCAGAATAGGTACCATTACAATCTTGACATCCAGTCAGTCATTGTAGGTATTAAACTGCCATCCAACAGATTCATTATTTGTAATATATATCTCTACCTCTGTCTGATGACCTCTTGCTCACTGATTTAGGGGATCTAGTTTCCCAACTACCAACACTTTTTCTTTTGGTAGGCGATGTGAATGCCCACCATCCACTTTGGGTCTCACCTAAGGCTGGTGCGAGAGGTAAGCTAATTGCCTATTTCTTGGACAATTATAACTTAACTCTCCTGAACACTGAAGAGTCTACATTTCTTTCTGATGCTTTCAACAGTTTTTCACACTGGATATAGCAGTTTGTTCACTACAGTTAACATTTTCCTTGCAGTGGAATATCAACTCTTGATTTACATTCTAGTGATTCCCTGTCTTTAAGTCTCTTAACACAAGATACATGTTCCACGTGTTTACCTAGATGTTATTTAGATCAAGCAAACTCCCTGTTGGCTATTTTTGATTACAAGCACATTCTATGAATGTTTTAGTAGAACATCTATGAAACATATTCTTGACGCTGCTGGCAAGTTTATCCCAAAGTCAATTGTCCAACCCTGTCATCGATTTCTGGTACTTTGCTGGACAGATGATGCCGGAATGCAATTCCTGCTAGCAGGCATGCTTTCAAGGTTTTCCAGCATCACCCAACTTGATACAGTATAAAAAGATGCATGTCAAATTTATCCAGATTATTAAGGATAGTAAAAAGACATCATGGAGCAATTTTTTAGCTTAATTTAATCAACATACACCTTCCTCTATCATATGGAATAAGTTAAGGCATGTGGATGGAAAAATGACTCACATGCCAATCGCTGTTTTTAAAACAGTTGAAGGAGCTATTGATATGTTTGACGTGGTTAATACTTTTGGCAGTGCTTTCACTCAAATGTCTAGCTCAGATATTTATTCACCTGAATTTATTCCTGTTAAGGCTCAGATGGAATCTCAAGGTTTCTCCTTTTGTTTTGAAAATCTTGAAGATTGCAATCGCCTCTTCACCATGACAAAGTTAGATCATGCATTATCATCTTCGCAAAACTCTGCATAGGTCTTGATAATCCATGTCCAAATATTGCAACATCTCTCTCACTTTTTCAGAAAAATGGTAGGAAGCCACCATCATACCTATTTTGAAAGCTGGACAGGACCATCTTCTTCCATCCAGCTACCGTACTATTTCCCTCACTAGATGTATTTGCAAGAGATGGAACACATGATCAATGGATGGTTGGTATGGTAGCTGGAAACTCACAACCTATGGACAAACACCCAATGCAGTTTTCGAAGTCGTTTAGCAGCTTGTCTTGATTTTGACACATATCATGAATGGATTTATAAAGAATTGTCAAACTGTTGTATTTTTTGACCTCAAAAAGGCTTATGATACGTGTTGGCAAGCAGGGATATAACATTCCCTATACAACTGGAATATGCATGGATGCCTACCGTTATTCATTCAGGAGTTTATAAGGGACCGCATTTTCCAAATAAGGATTAACTCAGTTCTATCAAATATTTTTGTTCAAGAGAATGGAGTGCCACAGGGATCTGTACTAAGCGTCATGCTGTTTGCTATAGCAATTAATTCAATGCATTCCCCCAGGAGTATCATCCTGCTCAACTTTGTCATCTATTGTACTTCCCAGCGAATGCCTTTTTTGGAATGCAATCTACAGCAGTGTTTAGACAATCTTTCAGATTGGAACTCTAAAAGTGGCTTTTGCTTCTCAACTGAGTCATTCTGCATTAATTTCTGGCAACACAGGAGGCGATTACCACTTTTGCTGTGACTTGATCCAGTTTTACTACCATTCGCAAATGGATTCAACTAAAATATTAGTAGGAATGCACAGTGAAGTAACAAACCAATTATGAGTAAAAACATAGATTACCCTCAAACTTCACTTTTGAAATATATGGTGCGTTCAAAAAGAAATGAGCCGGAGGCATCAGTACCAAAACCAGTACCTGTATGTTAGAAGTATTGGCACTGTTGAGACACTTGTCCCACTGTGACACAAGGTGGTGGATGGCTGCCTCATAAAATTCCCGGGGCTGAGATGTGAACCAGTTCTGCTCGTACAGCTGGACATTGTCGTCCGAGGTGAATCGTTTGCCATCAGAGCCTTTTTAAGGGGGTCAAATATGGCATAAGCACAGGGACAGGTCTGGATTGTATGGAGGGCGGCCAAGAACTTCCCATTTGAATTTCTGCAGGAGTGCTGTGACTGTGTTGGCCGTATGAGGCTTTGTACTGTCTTGGAGCAGAATGACCCAATGGGTGAGATTGCCTGGTCATTTTGATTTGATCGTTTGGCGAAGGTTGGTCAAGGTTTGTGAGTAATGCTGGACATTCACTGTTGTCCCGTGCTGCTGGAAGTGTATCAGAAGGGGGCCATCTTGGTCAAAGAAGAACATCAGCATAATCTTTCCTGCACTCGTGTGGATGGCTTTGGCTTTTTTGGTGGTGGTGGTGGTGGTGGTGGTGCCCTGGATGCTTCCACTGGAGACTTTGTCGTTTTGATTCTGGTTCAAAGTGATGACACCATACTCATCTCCAGCCACCACTCGGGCCAGGAACTCATTCCCCTCCCTAGCAAAGCGCTGCAGATGACCCAGGAAGTGTGAACACTTCCGATGCTCAATTCGACCTCGGCGGCTATGGCTTTCACTGTCACTCGGCAGTTCTGGGTAATGAGTGCATTGGTACTGCAGTGTGGTGTTCCAGACCGTGCATCATAGGCTAACGACACCGGTCCTTCCCTGAAGCACTTGTGCCACGCCTTGACCCTTGCAAGGGACATGTTCGCCGTACTCCTTCCGCTGGCAGAAAATGAACACCTCTTTGCTCTTCTTTTGATGCCTCCATTTCAATGTTGCAATGCAAATGGCATTGTTGGACGATTGATGCACACTGCTGCTAGCAGTACATAGTCACATGACGTGCACGCGTGCCCTCTAGCAACGGGCTCTGGTCGGAACCACACTTCGTTACACACACCACGATATTACCATCCTGTTACCAGTTTGCGTATTCCAGGCTCCGGCTCGTTTCTTTTTGAATGCCGCTTATAAATTCATTTATCTCTGTTGAAAAAGGTGTCTGAAGTTAAGTTACTTTATTTCAAGAGTGAACTTTGAGTGTAATCTATGTTTTTACTCCTAACTGAGACAAGATTCCTTGATTTAGCATTCAATAGAAAATTGTGTTGGTCACCATATAGCACATCTGAAAGCACGATGTAACCATTCTCTGAATATATCTTTCTGTGTCTGTCTATCTATCTGCCCTAGCTTCACGTTTAGAAGCAGAAACCAAAGCAGTGTATTAAGCTGCATACCCTCCCTGGTCACTGAAAAGTCAGAAGGTCCAAGTTCAGTTATGCAACCTTCAGCCTATCAGGATATCCCTTTCCATGCATGGCCTGAACATGGATGGGCATTTCTGCTGACTCCCTCAAAAGAACCCAGAGGCAGTCAGGACTGGTTCGGATCCCTACGTGAATCAAACCCATATTTACTATAATAGATCCCTGGGTGGAATTACGGTTTAACATTAATTATAGCAAATGTATACATCATTTTTTGTGGCAATTTAAGTAGGCACAAGTTGGGTCACTAAATCTTACTGCTGCTACTTTGAACGGCTCTTGTTTTAGCTTCATTCACCATTTGATATCTTGTTTAAAAATACATTTTCAGTTCCTGTTAAGTAGAGGGTCTGATCACAATTGGGTGACAAATACATACAATGTAATAGCACAGGTTTACAGTAATGTTGCCATAACTTCACCTATTCATGGCTGACACCATACCAAATTTGAAAGTTGTGACAGCCAAGTGCTTGGTGTGTGCGCATCTTACTCTAAAGACTAAATACAACTTTGAAATCCTGCCAGTAGAACAGCTTAGTTAAAAAGTTCTACATTTTGCACAACAAATGCAACCAGCAAAGGCAGTTGGACCCGTGAGGTTGAAAATGAAAGCATATGCTTTCGAAACTAGTTCCTCATAATAAAAATATAAGTGACATAGTATTAAAAAACCAACTCAACAAATTAATACCACACCAAGTTTGGTATTAAAGGACTTTTCGTTTTTGAGCTATGCTGTCCACAGACACACACGTACAGACCTTTTTCCAAAAATGCTTTTTTAGGATTCAGGGGGACCCAAAACATGTATTTGCGGTGAAATTTCGGTATCAAATTTTTGGGTGGAATTCAATACCTTCTCTATACACTATATACATAGTAAGTATAGAGAAAGTAAAAATGCTTATTTAATGCTTCTGAGACAGCAGTATACAAGGATGACCCAAAGTGAAACTTTTTCCAATTTCTGTAATCACAAGGTGAAATTCTTGGTTTAAGAGTGTTGAATACATTGAAGAGTATCTGTCTAACACAGTAGAATTTGTTACAAGCCTTGCGGACATAAGTGTGGCTGTAAAGCATTTCAAAGCCTTGAATCCAAGTGAAATTCAGACATTATACTGCAAAGTTGTTTTTCTCATTGACCACTGTTCAAAATGCTGCAACTTGCTTTTGAATTTAGAGAGCTTCAAAGTCCCCTTAAATGCATGTACTGAATTCAAAACTTCATAACCTCTGTAAAACTTTTCAGCTACCTGAGGATGAATTCTTTATTCAGAAAACCTCGGGACTAACCCAAGAAATTCAGGTGGAGTTAATCTCTGTATTTAAAACTGTGGGTAGTAAGAAAAAGGTGAATGAAATGATGGAACCTGACCCAGGGAAAATTGTGATTACTTTTGCTGGTTACCATGTAATGTAACAAAAAGTATTTTAGGAATTGAAGTTAGTGCATTTATTAAACAAATATCTCTTTGGCAAGAATTATTTCCATCACAGTATGCAGCACCATACACTAATTGGTTAGCAGCTTTTGCAAAACTGGTCAAGACATGAATGTGATTTCTCTTCTGTTCAGCTTAAAATCAGATTACAAAGATTTTGCAGAAGCTGCAGTAAAGATTTTGTAGCTCCCTGTAAATAATGTAGATACTAAAACACAATTTTCAGCATATTCAAATGAAACATCTGACAAGTAAGCAGGTCTGAATCCTATTTATATGGAACTAACGGTATACCTGTAATTTGCTAATTGAAGAGATTTATTAAGTGACCTCTCGTGTTATACTGTTTTTAAGTTTGCTGTTTTTATAATTGTTATGTAAAAATATATATTCCTATTGTATTGCAATTTTGTATTTAGTGTTTATTAATGTACTTTAACAAAATGAGAGCAAAATTTGTAGAAAATATGCTGAAATTCAGTTTAAATGAGTAATGAAATCTGGTAAAAATTTTCACCAAAAACGTGAAATAATTGATGAAATAATAGTAAAATTAAGAAAATTATACCAAATTCAGCAAAACAAAAAAAACAAAAAAAAAAAAAAACAGGTGGCTCTAGTTATTGTTTTGATGAAGTGCCAGTTTCTGTGGAATCCATTGGCAACTGTTTTCTCACATCTGATTGTTGATGTAAAATGTTTTGGATTTGACTCATGCCAACACCCAATGTTGCCCCAATAAATTCATAAGATGTCTGTCGATATTCAAGTATTGCTCAAACGGCAGCAATATTTTCATCAGAAACAACAGTTCTTGGAAATCTTTCTTGAAATTCATTACTAAGAAAACCCCATCTCTTTTGAATTTGCTGCAGGAATTATAAACTGTTGCATTAGATGGAGCTTTTTCGCCAAATGCATTTTTAAGCCAACTTCACACTGCTTAGGCACTACGCAATTTAAAATCATAAAAAGATCATAGCCTGAAACCATCATAAAGTCAAATTCATTTTTGGATGAATCCAAAGTCTTTAAATGGTGACAACAAACTGTTAGGGTGTATCGAACAAACTGCATGAAATAAGAACTGAAGCTGGAATAAACTGCATGACTTCAACTTGCAAAACATTAGAACGCAGCTGTCAGAACAAATTTCATTTGTTTTAGAAATATGGTATTCTAAAGATATTCAGTGTCACCCTCATATTAGGGGATCAAAATTGTTAACTTAATACTTCCACCATCATGCATGCATAATTTCGGGAAAAAAGTTATGTTGGTTGATTTGATATAATTTTTAAACTTTACAATGAACACACATGGATTTACATCAGATTTTTGAGGCAGCAACAAAGTAAATAAGAGCCAATAGGTCAAATTCAAAGCTTTTCCATTTCTATTTATACAATTTTGAAACAAAAAGGGAAACTAGTGAATTTTAGAATTTCATCTTTCATTTGGTCAAATAAGCAAATAATGTCTTCGGTTAGGATGCAAGAATCGAAGAATAAAAACATGTGAACTAGGAGCATTTCTTCTGCAGCGAGATGTATTCTCCAGAGACGTCAGTCACTTGCCTATAGCCTTAGACCACATGTTTTTAATTTTCAACTATGGCACTCTACCCAGAAATTATCTTCAGCTTTTGTCTGATTCTTCCTCTGTTGTACCAGATCTCCAGAGATTGGAGATGATTAGGGGGAGATTAAGAGTGCAGCTATTTTCATTTCCATGAATGGATGTTTTATCTGTTATTACAAATGTCGTACAGCATTACCAAATTGCAGTTCTACAAGATAAAAGCTTTAAAAATTCTCTTTAAAACATTGTACACATTTTCATTGAACGTTGAGAGGGCTTTAACACATTGAAGCCCAGGATTTCCTTAATTGAAGGACCAAGAAACCCAGGGTTTTTACATCTACTTTGAGTTATTGTTACAGTACATCAATCAAATCTGCCAAAAAGTATTGGGACAATCTAAAAGTATGGTATTCAAGGATTTCTCAGCAAGTAAGAAAATAGTCATAACTTCCGTATTAATATTTTATTTTAAATTTACAAGAAGTATCAAATATGAGTTTGAAAAAATCTGCACAAAGCAGCTTAAATTCCATTTATTGAAAGTTCGAAAAACTGTACCTCAGAATCGGAATTTTCCAGAGCTTCATTTGTATACCGAATTTCAGCTTCAGAGAAGTCGAGGAAAATGCAGCATTTTAACATTTAATAACACAAAACGTAACAAACAGATCACCATCTTCAAGGAAAATGGCAGGACTACCCGCGAGCAACCAATATCACTAACTCTCCTAAATTTCCTAATAGTTGATTAAAGCAAGGACAGATGGTAGCGCAAATCAAGATAACCAAACGATAACTGATGTTTGTTCTTTGCCGCATAGCCCAAGACCAAGTTATGGTCATGGAATTGCATTAAAAGCATTAGAAACACCTGCCCGAGCAATACTCAGGCATGGATCTCTTGAACATTTTGCATGGCCTGAGCTATACTCAGGCTTGGGCTTCAAAGTGTTAAATGAAAATGTCACTCAAAATTTAAAAAAGCCATGCATAAAACATAAGGTAATCACCTTGTATTAAATAATTCTGGACGAGTTTTTAGAACACAAAAGCCATGCAAATAGTTTTCATGCCTCAAAATCATTCCCAATAATAAATATATACCTCCAGTTTGGTGGTCTCTGGATAGATGCTCCAGATGTCTCTCTTAATTTCATCGAAACCTTTGCCATGATGCCCCTCATTATTAAGAATGTGTACCAATAAACCATTTCCACACTTCAGATCCACAAATGTCTGCTTTTCGGATTCATACTGTTGATTGTAGGATTCCCAAAGCAGAAGCAAGTATGCTGCAATAACTACATCTTCACACAGAAATGTTTCTGGATATTTTACCTCAGGCCAAATCTATGGATTAACAAAACACAATTACTTCATAAACTAACTTTGTTTAAAATATTAGGAAAGCATACTTAGCACATTATAGATTTAAAAGAGCTGTCTCATTCATATGACTTTCTCTTCAGTTACAACTTCTCATAATTGCTTATATTCACATAAAAGATGATTCTTCTAGCAGTCAGTTTTATTCCTGAATAAATGGAAGAGAGGAGGAAGATCTACATCTGCATTACAGATACTTTGTAACAGTTCAACTTGGGAAAACTTAAAAAACCCAAATATTACATTCACATAACTTTCTAACTTAACCCTCTACAAACTATTCTTACAAAATCTTATTCTTCCGCCTTCTTCTTGTTATTTGAGGTAAGTTATCAAAACGCATTTACACATTTTGTTATAGATGCAACAAGCTTATAGTAGGCTCAAGTGAATGTAATTTTTAAAAAGTAAGTCTATGTTTTGACAAATTGTGCACTTCAAAAAGCTCTGCATCTTGTGTAATACAATTATTTTGTCTACATCTTCTACTTTAAAATTATACATCATCAGTTGACCAGCCATTCGTCTTTCGGTCTTGGAAAATTTTTCCACATAAAGAGTAGGTTGTGGTGGGGGAATTTGCTTGGAAATCTTTGTATCACCTCTTTGGAAGAAGCTTAACTTAAACATCAAGTTTTGTATTCAAATGACCGATCATTTTTCAGCTATGCTTTTTACTCACGCATTAACATTTTTCTAAAAATGTTTTTTATTTTCTCTACTATGTATAGTAAGTACAGGAAGTATTGTATTGCACCCAACAATTGCATAAAGAGACTTGATTGGTTAAATATTAAGCACAATATTTACATTTTTGGCATCTTTAAAGCATATGATATACTCTACCAATTCCTCCATTCCCATTATCTAAAACAAAATATCTAATAATACTATTTCTGCAAGTGTTTATTTTGATTAATGTGAAGTAGATAGGAGAATAACTTTTCTTTAAGAATAGCTTGCTGAAAGAATGGGTAGAGAAGCTCATGCTAAAGTTGCAGACCAGAAATTTTTGTATTCAGGAAAACTCAAAACCTGTATTTTCAGAGAAATATTGGTATCAATATTTGGGTGGAATGCAATACTTGCACTTATTATAAGTAAGCAATAGAGAGAATAAACCATGAAGAGATGATAATCATGTCTGGTTTACTGATCTCTGTATTTTTCCTGCATCTGGCTTTTGTCTATCTCTTATGGTTTCCTAGTTATACAAAATAATTATATAAAATCAATTCAAAATGAAGAAAATCACTTGATATTTACAGAAAATTCAAGTTTTATATTTTATTAATCATGTAATTATCTTAAGCATATTGAGACAAATGAAAACACCAGTTTCCATTATATTCACTTTATTGGTCATTAGGACGCTACATGTAATACAACACTTACACTTTTGGTATGCAAATAACTGAGTTACTGCATTCACATCACTTTCTAAGCAAGCATCATTCATTAGATCTTTAACTCACTTCACTTCTAACAAATATTTGTCTTCCGTTATATTGTCCATAGCTGGCCTCCGACTAGTCTTAGAAATTACAAGACCATTACCTTTTGTCCATTAGAAAGAGATTACTCGAAAGCTCTGGGCCTGGAGAGAAAGAAAGTCTGAGAAGTCTTACAGGGAAACACACAAAGGCCTTTGTTTGCCTGAGTATTGTGTACATAAGCTCTATTATTACAGAGGGCCAGGCAACAATCCCTTTAGCAGTCACTCATGCTAATGTGCGCTGTCCCAATATGGTATTTTAATACAAATTGCTACAACCATTTTTGAGAAAATGAGAAGTAATGCAAATTTCTCCATTATTGGTTCAGCAAAGGGAAATTTCCACATTGAAAGGGGCTCAGCTTAAATAGCACATCAACCGTAGAGCATTCCATTTTAAATTCTCTCCTTGCTTCATCAGCTTCCACTCCTAGTATCCAATTCTTTTCAGACAGCTCTTCTAGTGCTTCTATAAGTGGGCATTAGTCTTCACAGATGCAGGACTAAGGCTGGAGACACCTTTCTCTAATTTATATTTAATAGGGCATCTTTCTTTTTTTCTGAATCATCTTCACTAAACAGTTTTTATGTCACATCTAAATTTAAGTTTGTCTTTGTCTTTACCACGTTCACATTTTCTTACTGCTGCTCTAGTTTAAAATCCCAAGTCAATTTGTTTTACTGGTAAAAGATTTGAATCCCTAAGTTTCTGCATATCAGATCTCCATTTAGAAAAGCAGCTATAGGCTTGTTTGCTTCAAAAGTAACTAAAAACTGGCTCTAGATCTAGAGAAAGGCCATGAAAAAATACTAGTTTTGCAGCAATTAGTGGGTCACTAACTGCTTTTTTAACCACATTGAATGTTTTGGTCTTAAGAGTGATTTCTACTATATATATTTTAAGATGAGAAAGCATTGAATAACTTGCTCAGCCATATCAAGTGTTTAATAGCTTGCTCAAGAAATGCAATACAGCAGAACTGTTGCGGAAAAATAGTTGTTCCTGTGATGCAAGATGCCTTGTCTAGCTGGTATCCACTTAAATACAAAAGTCATTTAGAAGTTCTGACACTGTAAGATAGAATTGAAAATAATTTAATTTACAAAATACCTTTACAGGCTCCATTTTTGTTTGACAGCTTCCCAACATTTTGGCAAATTCTGCACCTAGATAGAGTACCTTCAATGTTGAACTGTCTAATTATTAGGGTCACCTCACTGGAACCTTTATCAATTATATCAAAATGTTTTCAATGGAGCGGTTCTTTCAATTTAGGAAACAAATCTATTTTCCCATCCATATTTGTCAAACATTTCTCTCACTAGTAGGGCAATATGTGGCTTTGCATTATCAGGTTTTCTTTGAGAAATTTTCATGCCCAAAACATTCTGCAGAAAAAGCTTGTAATATGCACCTGTTACAGACGTTCCCTGGGGCACTCTATTTGTAGCTATAACTCCATTCATGTCATCAGTTACATCTTTAATTGTTGGCAACAGAATTTTTTTGGACATGGAAACTTAACTTCAGAATTTTTCCATTGTGATGAATGACACTTATGTGCTGGCTCAAAATCTTGTGTCCAGATTTCATCAAGTGCAACGATCCTTTTCAGAACTGTTCTGTTTCTGTTCGATAATGTTGAAGCTTCACTGTGTACCACTTCCAGTATTTTGATTCTTTTGAATGTTGAAGCTATCTTTCTGCAATTCTTTTGCAACCTGCTTTTGGCTCTTCACTCAGATCATGCAGAACCCATTGTGCAGCAACTTTCAGTAATGATTCTGTAAACCAAAATGACATTCTGACCTCATATGCAATTTCCTCACATGTTTCTCATCAATCCTCTCTCAAATGTCATAAGGAGCAGATGTTGATGACCTAAAAATCACTTAAAATGATCAATAAAATGCTCTTATTTTTATGGGAAAATGGCATTAAAACATAGCATAAAAAAGATTGATTTTTACTTTCTCCACATATACTATGTAAATAGCATAAAGAGAAGGTATTTTATTGCACCCAAATATTCAATACCGAGATTTCACCAGAAATATATGTTTTGTTCTTTTTTGCATAAAAAAGAAAGAAAAAAGCATTTTTATAAAATTGTCCATATGTGCATGTGTGTGTAGCATATCTCAAAAATGCCTTGTTAAATGCCAAACTTGGTATTTAAGTTCAGTATCTTCCAAGGATGGGATACCAACATTTTCAAGAAAATCCCCCCAGTCCCAACTACCCTTTACATGGAAAAATTTTCAAAACTTTTGATTTTCTGAAAAATGGCTCTAATGATTTTGATTAAAATATTATTTGTATATATAAGATATTTACATGACAAATAAAATGCATATCTTGAATTTTTTGGGAATAGCCTCTGAAGACATCTTTATTCTGGATGAAGTTTGCAGAATTTTGTATAACTGGTAGACCGTAAGAGAGAGGCAAAAATTTACCTGACAAAAAATGTAGAGCTCATTAAAACACATAAGTTATGTTATGTACAATTTTTTTTTTTTGGTGGAGTTGAACATTTCTTGAGACGTTTCTTGTTATTGGTTTCAGTTTTAAAATACTTTTAACTTTTCTCATATGGGAATTTGTAAATTCCTAGCCATACACAACGGAATGTCAATCACATAACCAGCTTTTAAAAGATTTGACTATCGTTTTAGCCTAAGTACTCCCTTATTTCTCTTCTACTTACAAGGAAGCAGGTAATTAGAGCATCTCTGGTAATATTATCTCAATTAGCATGAAGTATGTAGAAGAATAAGCTTTTTAACAATAATTTTTTATTTATTTATTTATCCTGGTTGGAGTTAGGCCATAAAGCCTTCTCTTCCACTCTACCAGGCAATACATTAAATTCAATACAGCAATGATACAATGAATAAAGAAATAAAGAACATTAATACAATTCGAAACAACTTAATAAAAATATTATGTATAAAAGGTGCAACAAGTATACTGAAATGAAAAGGAAAACACTAAATAAAAAAGCTGTGTGAAATATTCATGTAGGTTGAAACCATAATAGTTTTATTTACAATTGAAAAACACATTACTTGCCACCACATAAAATATTAATAACAATATATGAAAGTAGTGTTGTATTTATCATATTAATACAGCAGCAGATTAGGTTACAAATGTAATTTGTAACAGATGCAGAGAAAGTCACGTGAATGGAAAACATCAGATTTTTCTTATTTGACACCATTTTATTTTTAAAAATAGTTTTGTATTTGCAACTTTATAAAAACAAATTATATCCAAAACAAAATGTTTAGAATCAAAACATAATGCCTCAATTTAATATAGCTAATTTTATACTGTGGTGCTCATTATAATTATTGCGCACTAGGATCATTTACAGTTAGTATTTAAGATTTTTCATGCCACATTTAATGTTTTGATTTTCAGTATCTGAAAAAGTTATGAACAGTACAATTGTGTTAATTTGTTAATATCTCAATATAAAAGAAAATGTAGTTGTATGATGGTTTGAAGGCTTACCTTATCCTGTATTGCTGTAAACAACCACGGTCATTTGCAGATTTTCCTTTGTGAAGTTCCTGCGATTATGTATCATAGAATGTAGATTATGTACATAGAAAAACTTTGTTCTATGTCTACTGATGTCACAGGTGCAACGTGAAGTTCACAAGTATGTGTTGTTCACATACATTTGTATCAAATTGTTCACCTCGTAGAATCTTAGAAATTTTGCACATGGTATTGTAGCCTTCATTTTTTTCTAGGGCCCTTCAGTTTGCTGCACATTACTTTGCCTATTTGTCCTTCACCTGTTTTAGTTCTTTCTCCACTTGCACTTTGTCAATATAGGCTCTCCTTGTTTTTCTATATTATTTATTGTTACAGTAAGAGTCGCAAAATTGCTTTTGAGATAACTGCCTTTATCCATATTCCCCATCTTGTTACAAGGGTAATCCCAAAAATAAGGTCTCCAAAGCACTGGGGATGCAGGAAAACTGTGTGGATGTTGATCATACTGCTTTCTTCCTTCCTCTCTCCACTCTCTACAGAAACCACCGTACATCCGCTAGTGCACTCAGTCTTGGCTTGGCAGCCAGTCATAATGGAGCTCCCGTTAGCCAGTATCACCAGGTGCAAAGTTCGCACAGTTATTCGCTTTTTGAGTGCAAAAGGGGTTAAACCAATCAAAATTCGACAGTTGATGGAAGTGTATGGAGAGTCTTGTATGGATGTCAAAAATGTCCGCAAGTGGTGTAGAGAATTTGCAGATGTTCGTACGGAAATTCATGACGAGGAAAGAAGCAAGAGACTGTCCATTTCTGAAACTTTCCACCAATTTTTTCAATGCTATGCAGATGAAAAGGACAATCTTTTCGATTCAATAGTCACGGGTGATGAAACTTGGACATTCCATTTCACACCTGAGACCAAACAACAATCACCCAAGCTATGAAAATTCAAAAGAACACAGTCTGCTGGTAAAGTCAAGGCAATTGTGTTTTGGGATCGAAAGGGGCTATTGTTGGTCGACTTTATGGATCCTGGGACAATAAATGCCGATAGGTATTGTCAGACATTAAATAAATTCAGACTGGCAATTCAGAACCAAAGAAGAGGAATGTTGAGCAAGAGTATAAGGCTTTTCCATGACAATGTTCGCCCCCACACCACCTGTCAAACCATGAATCTTCTGCAACAGTTTGGATGGACATCACCCATCCACCCTATAGTCCCAGTGACTACCGCTTGTTCCCCAAGTTGAAAGAACACTCTGCTGATGACAATGAAATGAAAAATGAGGTCCATCACTTCTTCAAGAGCATGGCGACAAGCTGGTATGGCATGGGCATATGAAAACTGCCACAGCATCTACAAAAATGCATCAATCGAAATGGCGATTATGTGGAAAAATAGAAAAATGTTCAAGCTTCAAAACTTTGTACCATTTGTTGTCAATAAATGTTTCTTTGTATTTTAAAATAAATTGGAGACCTTACTTTTGGGATTACCCTCGTAATACAAGCAGAGGTAGCAAGGGTAGGTCTGGAGGTTCTGTACAAAAATGTTGAACTCTTGAAGGAGCTTTGAGAAACACTTTCTGCATATTCAAAACAACTTTATCCCTTCGGGGAAATATTTTCTCACCTCTTCTGATATGCTGTGTAAGTATGTGCCAGACATATAATGTGTACCATTTTGATAAAAAAAAAACCCATATTGCTTTTGCTGCCTTCACTATGTAAGGTGCAGCATCCGTAACAAAAAGCAGAATGTTGACACACTGAACTTCTCGGGGGGTATAACAAATGCATGGCTTGGTCAAACAATTTACAAATTGTTGAGTGGTTGCTCTTCTCTAAGAAGTCTGTTGTTAGAAGAAATATCTTTCCAGCACCATCTGTCTCAAGTGTATCCATAATAACATTTGTAACATAGCGACCTTTGGCATCAGTAGTTTCATTGATTAAACACATACTGGCTTATTTCCAATATTATTCCTTGTTCTTGACATTATATCTTCACACCATTGACTTAAATAGTTCTTACATAAGGTGGATTCATACCAGTATACCACTCTAGAAAATCTTGTAATTTTGGTTGGCTTAATTTTGTTAATAGAATGTTCACAATAACCATCACATCACAGACTTCTTTGAAAAATAAGAGGATTTACTGGATGTAAGGTTAGAAGTTTGCACTAGGAAAACCTGAGAACACATTTTGTTTTTAGCATTCGTTACAGTTTTTATATGTTTTTCGCATTCAACAACAACAAAGCTGCTGCACAACAAAGCATTTTTCTGCACTTACTTTAACGTTGCACAATTTACAAAATAGGTCACTTCCATCGTTGTAAATACATCTTTCCCAAACTCATTTACTAAGTGGTGTATAAACACACTTTTTGTCAGTTTTACTTTCATTTTACTGCATTGGATTACTTTATTAGAAAGATGTATCTATACTGAAGCTAAACTTCTCCACATCAAGGTACAGCTCATGGTGCATGACTTATGACTCCACTGTTATCTGTTGCTAGCATTTCTGAGAATTTTCATAAATTCATAGAAATATATTTAATACATCGCAAACATTAGTATCCCAGCATGTACTTGGTGTATTTAGCATTGCTAGTACATGAACTCATGCCCTCTAAAAACTAGTAAGCCTTGATATGTTGGAAGTTGAACCATGATATTTCTCAGAATAATGCTCACATTGCTGATGCAAGCACATACACATTCTCCTGGGAGGAATGCAGTATATATATATATATATAACAAGGCCGTCTTTGCCCTCAGCTGTTGTGATCTCTGAAACATCCATGTCACTCTTACGCTAAGTTTAATCTTGGAATTGTATCGAAGATCAAAGGTAGAGCATTGGTTCTATTTCCTGGAAATGCAACTACTTATATTATTTTTATATAACTACCCAGTATGGCTAGTTGCTTTGTTCAGCTATGAAAAATACTATTTATTTAAATTTAAAATATAAAATCCAAAAGTAGAAAAAATGTCCTAAAAATGACAAATAACATGAAATAATCATTTTTAAGTCAAATTGAAAAAGAAAGGGAAAAAAAGGGGGGGGGGGAAAGGAAAAAAAAAAAAAAAGCAACAAAGATACATAATTCTGATTCATTACAAATTAATTGCATATTTAAACCACTGGGTATTGTTCTATCTGAAAAAGATGACATTTCATCATCCAAGGTGTAGTCTGTTCCCAGCCTTCACAGAAATGAGTAAACTACGGCTACGATCCACTACACTATTCCAACACACCTCTCTCAAAGCGTTGTAGATTTCAATAGGGTCCTCTCCATGTAATGATCCGATTTTGATGTAGGAACACTGGTCACTATGTGTACTCTGATCTGATTTGGTTTCAGCTTCCATTTTAAAACGGAATTACTCATGATACAGCCATGCAAACCAGCAATAGCTTGAGTCAAAAACAATTCTAGGAAATCTACTAATAACCAACAGGTATTCTTGATGCCATTCTTGAATGCTGCATGGGTTGCATGAAGTGCACAACTTCCAATATCCGCAATCACTGGATCATCAACATTTCTTGTAATTTTGTTCAAGTCCTTGAGTAGCTTAAAGTTAACTGAATGTAATACACTGAAGCATATTCAATAATTATTAAATAATGAATTGCACTCTAACTTCACTTTAAAGGTTTTTACCTACAAACATGTTTTTGCCGGCCATCACATCTTCACCTAAACAACTGCTAAACTGGTGAGCTCATTGCATATAATGCAAAAGGCAAATGACAAAAAAGTTGAAATGCTCCAAGTTGCTAAATGGGTTTTCATGTAGCTCTGGTGTTTTCCTTTACAATGGCTCCAACAACTGCCATACCCATGAATTCCAAATTAATTGAGCCAGATTGTATCAAACACACCAAAAACAGTTAGGATTTTCCCTCACAGACCACATCTATAGTGCAAGGTATGTCGTCCTCCGTGGTGTAATGGTTACCATGCTAACTTCATGTATCCAAGGTCGTACATTTAAACCTGGTTGAGAACAATGGACTTTTTCGGTTCTTTAGAATGGCTTCCTTTGGAAGGGAAGTAAAGCCATTGGTACTGTGTCGTAGAACATCAAGCCTGATAAAAGAGGCCTCTGAGCAAAATTAAGCGGTCTTTCATGCCCAGCATAGAATGGAGTGCTGAGAACCACAACTGTTAAAGAGCCTCCATAAATAATACTCCATTTTCAATGCAAGGAACAAAAATTTCTGAGCATCCAAATATGTAACTTAAAAGTTCTTACCTCCATGCATGATGTCATTACCATTAGGGAGAAAATCATAAGGAAACTTTCTTGCTGAGTACTGTGTATGTGCTTGTATACTAGGGTTGACTGATAAGTCCTGGGCCTCTCAATGAAAACAGCATTTAAAAATTTTTTTTTTGCTTTAATTCTCAACATAATCTCCAGAAAGGTAATGCATTTGTCATATCAGTGCTCTAATTTAATTAAACCATTTCTGTAGTGCGATTTATCAGGTTCCTCAAAATAGCTGTTTACTGCATCAATGACCTCATTGCTGTGAAATCTTCATCCTCCAAGAAATTTTTTGAGGTTTGAGAACAGCTGGTAGTCACTGGGTTCTAGATCTGGCAAATAGGGTGGATGTTCAAGCAATTTGAACTTCAATTCACACATTTTTCCCATTGCAATGACTTAACAATGGGCTGAAGCATTGTCGTGATGAATCAAGATTTTTTTTTTTTTTTTTGCCAAATGAGGTCTCTTTCTTTTCACCTCATCACTCAAACATTGCAGTAAGCTTGCATAGTAGTCACCAGTGATACCTTTACCCTTTTCCAAGTAATCAATAATCCATTGTGCATCCCAGAAAACATTCGCCACAACCTTGTTAGCTGACAAAATTGACTTTGCCTTTTTTGGAGTTGGTTCACCTGGTGTAATCCACTGTTTTGAATGTGATTTACTTTCTGGAGTAGTGATATATCCATGTTTCATCCATGGTAATAAGCCATCTCAAAAATTCACTGGGATTTTTACGGTAGAACTATACATTCTTAACAGAAACAGTTTTTCTTTGCAACTTTTGATCAGATGTCAACAAACACGGCACCCATCTTGCACAGACCTTATGAAAGCCCAAAACATTACTTAAAATATTACCTGTACTTTCTTTTGATATGTTTACAGCCTCTGCTATCTCAAACAACTTTAATTTGCAGTCTTCCAGTACTAAACAATGAATTTTTTTAATGATCTCTGGAGTTATCACTTCTTCAGGACGTCCAGAGCGAGGCTCATCACTAGTGTTTCTACTCCCATTTTAAACTCTGCAACCCACCTTTTAATCATTGTATATGAAGGGGCAGAGTCTTTAAATGTACTGTCCATTTCCTCCTTGATTTCTTTAGGTGTTAAGCCTTTCAAATGGAAGTGTTTAATCGCTGCTCGTTTTTCCAAATGCTCCATTTTTGTGAAAACCCTAAATTTATCTTGTTTAAAATGCTGTCATTCAAAAATTAAACAAGATATTGACCTGTAACTATGGATACAAGCTAGTCTAAGAGTTAAATTATATGATGCTACTGTCTAACTGGCCTAGTGGCATCATATCTGTGTGAGGCCGGGACTTATCAGCCGACTCTTGTATATACGTGAAGTGATGCTGATGCAAGCTGTTATTGGTGGGTTAAATCTTTGTGTAGTTTGTTTTGACTACATTTGATCTTGGTCACATGGAGTGCAAGTGGAAGACAAGCATGAGTCATATTTCACCATCATTCCTGTGGACCAAAGGCTCCAGATTACAACTCACATGAAAGCATTGGAAAGGAATGAGCCACTACACTAAGGTGGAAGAGGATACAGGAGTTATCTGCATTATTTCTGCAGTGCCTGCATATGATGTCACTGTGCAGATCTAGGGTGCAGCTGGTGGATAACGAATTGGGGCACTTTTGAGAGAGGTGGATGAAGGGACTAAGTCTACCTGGAAGACAATGCACCTAGGAGTACTGTAAATAAGTCAACGCTGCCCCAAGCCTCAACCACCATTGCAAGGGCAATACCTTATGGTGAAGAGGATTAATGATGTCTGGCACCCTGCATCTACTATTATCTGGCTAACTTTTCTTGTATCCATCCATCTGTGATGAAGCTGACATCCACTCTTCTGCCCAAGGCAACCTTTGTCACTAAAGGCGGTTAAGTCTGCCCCGATTTGCTCCTGCTAGTCCTTACGAAATTTCTGCTGCTCATCGACTCAGTGTGGACAGTCCTACACTAGATGACCTGGCTGGCCACACTCCCAGTATACATAACTTAAAGGTAGAATCTCTGCATAGATTCTCGTCAAAATGATAACAAATATGCCTGGTCTTCAACAAGAATGCAGCTGTTAACTTGGCAGCCTCATCCTCAATTCAGTCATTACTGCTGCATAAACTGTCTTATTGTTACAGAGCATCAGGTATTGTATCTTGGCATTGCACATGATTTCAACAGAGTAGGCAGCTTCCTGGACACACAACTAGGCAGGCGGTTTTCCAGAACTTGTTCATTAACTATTTCAATTGTTAGGGCAAATTCCTCCATTATCTATCATAGCTGTAGCAGCCTTAACTTGAGCTGACTGCAAACCGAACTGGTTCTAAGGGTCTCCCAGATGTTTTCAGACACAGCCATTGGAATTGCATTTAAATCACTAATAAACAACAGAGTAGAGAAAGAAATAAAAAGAAATGGCATTTTATTATGGATGCTCTTTAATTGCTGTGGTGTAACGTTCTATACTGGGCGTGAAAGACCACTTAATTTTGCTCAGAGGCTCCTTTATCAGGCTTGAGGTTCTTTTACAACATGGTACCAATAATCTTTACTTCCCTTCCCAAGGAAGCCATGCTAAGGAGTTTTACGCACGAAAAAATCCATTGGCCTCCACCAGATTTGAACCTGCATCTTGGGTATATGAAGTTAGCAGGGTAACCATTACACCACGGAGGACAACAAAGGGTAGAGAGTGTCGCACACATGTAACACATTAGATATTTTTTACATGGTCACTGCAAAAAATTTGAATAATGCTGAGTTTCACCAACTGGAGGAAAATTTAGTTTGATGGATCTCAAAGTAACACTTCATAAATTTCTGTACTGTCAATGAAATTATATGAATTATTTTTAGTCTTTAACACTCACTTTTACTACTATGGCACTGCAGGTGATGATACTGATTATACATGGAATGAAGATAGAGCATCAGTGGAATGCAATGGTGGCAGAAGCTGGAGAAAACTCAAGCCTGCGCCATTTTGTCCACCACAAATCTCACATGTCTCACAAATCTGGAAGAGGCAATTGGTCAACTACTCGGCCATGGCGTAGCTGTGAATGGCAATTTATTAATGACAGCTCATTACATAAATCTGCGAATGTTGGCAATGGCAATGCTTGCTATGTGCCTTTTCAATGGCTGAGATTGTGCCTTTGAAAACAAAACATATTTGCAATGAGTATGTTTAAACCTATGCTGTGCCACTTAATAATTGTTGGCACTAAGTTGTCTCCCTGTCTTTAACATCACTCTCAATCAACTGTTAGCATCATGAATAGAACATGGCCAATGTGCCATAATATTGATAATTCTAAACTTGTATTGTAAACCATCTCAATATATTACAGAAAAAATATAACTTTCTGTTTCTAAATACTACTGCATTATGCCAGGATGACAAAATGTCAATGGCACCTACAATGCCCGGAAAATTTGTTGATTTTCGTTTCAAAATTCAGGATTTTGAAACCTTATTACAAACAATAATTTTGGAACTATCTAATTGAATTACTGAATTGCTAATAATGACTGAATCTGTAACAGTGGCCAGTTTCTATTCTCACGGTATTCCATCCTTGGTTCAGTTCATTCTAATATTTTCAAGACTATCTGTTTTTATAATCTGTAGTGAGTTACAAATGCTACATCATTATCTTTGTAAAAATGGTTATTTCTATCGCACATAAAATATTCTAGATCCATCTTTTCAATTAATTTGTTGAATGTGATTTCTTCTCCTGCACTTCATGGCATAGGCAATCAACTGTCTGCTCTGATACATCATTTCAGTATCAAAAATATCTATTGCTTAGCCACTGGAATAAAAGTAGATGTGATGCTGTTTTTCAAGAGACAGAGTGCATACATTACATTTAAACTAGAATTGAAGGTCTCTCAATGATTTGCAGGAAGGAAAATGGTACCTCAAAAGTTAATAGGAAAAGAATGATGCATATTTTGGAACAGAACTTCTGCTTTTTGGTAAGCTGTCAATAACTTGAAAATCTTAAATATCTTGACGATGGTTGGTGAAACCCAGCATAAGTTTAGTTTCCAGAAATTTGCTGTCTTAGTTTATATTAGCAATTTTACTTGCCTTCATCATTTCAGAACCATATTTTTTCTTCAAATGCTGATAGAGGGCATTGAAGTTCACATTGTCTACAATATGCTGTGAAGACCTTAAATTAGCACCACACCCTGAAGCTTTACGTCCAGCTACCTCTGCCCATTTGATGATTGTGTTGAATACACATTCCTTCAACCACTGATCATGTTTAGTAGATCCCAGACTCTCAATTACTAACCAAATCTTTGGATGGTCTTTTGTTTGCATATACTGCAGGTGATACGGAAAATTTGCTGATAAAATTTGTTGGTTGTCAGTGTCTACCAAACCCAAAAATGTTACCGAGTTAGAGACAGTATCTGTAAAACAAAATTAAAACATATTAAAGAAAGACATATGTATCATTTGAAGTAAGTACTTCCGAAATCAATACATAAGGGGGCATCTCTAAAAATATTCCAAGCAAAAAATGTAGAAAACTGAGGTTTTATGCACAATCATGCCTTATGCACCATAGGTGCTTTCCTGCATTACAATGGACTTTCACCTATCCTGCCTAATGTAGCAGAAGGGGAGGCCTGAAAACAAAAAATGTGCTGACCTGCATTCACTTACACAACTTTACACAAATAACTTTCCTTACAAAAGATTTATTCTTTTATCTACAACATGCTAATCACGAGTAACATTAGCAGAAATTGTCATTACTTGCTCCCTTGCAAGTAGAAGAGACATAAGGGAATACACTATGCTAAATCAAGTCAAATCTTTTAAAATCTGGTCCTGCATGGCCTGCAATAAAACAAGGGAGATGAAACGAAACATCACTTCTGGTTTGAGAAAAGTTTAAGTAGTTTAAAATTGAAACCACTAAAAAGGGATATCTCAGAAACGGTTAGCTCTACATAAAAAATGTAACAACATAAATTATGTGTTCTTGAAGAGTTCTACATTTCTTGTATAAGTTTTTGTCTCTCTCTCTTTTATGATTTAATCGTTATGCAAAATTCCGCAAAACTCATCCAGAATAAAGGGGTCTTCAGAGGCTATTCCCAGAAAATTTAAAATATATTCGAGGGTTGGAGCAAAAGTCATGGTAACTAGTTTTTTTCTTGTAGATATGCGAATGGATCATAAAAGTATATGTGTCATGTGGAAGTTCTGCAGGCATAGTGTGTATACAGGACAACAGATGGCTTTGTGATAGCTGGTAGTAGCACAGCGAGGACTGTGAAATAATTCAGTTGGTGAGTGTCATGTAAGATGGAAGTAACCAGAGTTGAGCCATTCTTGAGGGAGAAATGCGATGGAATGGCACAGTGAATTAGAGGAAGCCCTTGGGAATAATGCCCTACCATACCATACAATAGCACAATGGGTAGGAAAGTTTCAGCAAGGACGTGTGTCAAACAGTGATGAGCAATGTTAAGGATGACCTGTCAGTGTGCAGACCGATGTGGCACATGCCATCATCGCGCAGTTACTGGATGAAGACAGACGACGGACACTGTTGGCATCGAGAAATGCTCCATCCACAGGATATTGCGTATTGAGCTGAAACTATGCAAAATCACATCACGGTGGATACCGCATGCACTAACGGAAGTTCAAAGGTGGGTGCCATATGCAATATGCTCCAACCACCTTGCACACTGGCAACAGGATGGTGATCAATTGTCACGAATAATCACCATCGATGAATTTTGGGCCAGGGCATACGAACCAGAACTGAAACGTCAGTCCATGGAGTGTCGACATGCTGGATCACCAAGGAGGCAGAAGTTCCATCAGAATCTTTCCCCACAAATTGATGGTGATGTTATTGTTTTGCACTTTGTTCCACATGGCAGAATAGTGACCGCACAGGACTACAGGGACTTCTTGGTGCGCAGGTATGACGTGGCTTTCGGGAGAAACGTCCAGATCTTGTGGACAGTGCCATAATCCTGCACGACAATGTAAAACCACATAAAGCAGAGTGCGACGTTGGGGATGGAAAGAATTGGAACACTCACCATACTCTCCCGACATTTTGCCCTCTGACTTTGATCTCATTTGAAAGATTAAGGAAGTACTAAGTGGTAGGCAGTTCACAACATGAGAAGACGTTGCTAATGCTGTGCATGAACAGATGACCCGATTCACACATGGTGCGGCAAATGCTGCGGCAAGCCATGCAATGCACCAGCACATGTACCCTGAGAGGCTCGGTTATAAATAGAGTATGGAGAAAGAAAAAAAAGCCCCCTAGCCTATGCAACCACAGACAAGGGGGGCTCCTCTGTTTGAATAGTCGGGTACCTATTATATAAACCAGACTATTCTCCCAATTTATTTGCTTTCTACATACGAAATTGTATTTTATTCTAGGTGTAAGATTTATTCTATACAATTATACACACATAATTTATATATTAATTACAAAGGTTATGGCTTAAACTATGACTAAAGTTAGTTCAAACACAGTTCATTACAATATTTAATACATATACAGGCAAAATGTAATTATTTACAGGTTCAGTGATAGTTATTTTTCATGAAGGAAGATAAGTTTGGCCTTTGTTGAGAACGTATCTACTGTTTTGTTGATCCACAACCACAGCTTTCTGTTTCTAAGGATATCGTAGATGCTCCGGTTTTGAAGGTGTGATAGGGTGAGAAGACGTTCCCAGACTGCATGCTCAGGTGTTTCTCGTGAGACACTCCTGCATTCTTCATTTGCTCGTAATTGGAATTGGTAAAGGGCCATGAGGATAAAGCCACGACTTGGTTGTAGATATTTCATTTTTAATCTTTCCTCTATGTTTGGAAGGATCTCATGGGTATGTCTTCCGATGTTACTGGCATTACACTCTTGTTGCCATTCGGCATGTAATACTTCTTTTATTCCTATTTCATCTCTTACATGTATCCTGCTCTGGGATTGTTGCCCTTCCTCATCCAAAAGCAGGAGGCTCTCCTTCGTACTTCCAAATTTAGTGGTAAGAGACCAAGTGTTACAAGCATAGTGTCTGTGGCTGTGGTTGAGAAAGCTCCGGTCAGCATTAGGAGTATCTTTTTTTGTATTTTCCTCATTAGGGCTTCTGCTGTTATGTGAAGCCTATGTGCCCAGGAGCTGACTCCATGACGGAAATGGAGCATAGTCTACTTAGTTTGGCTATTTTGGACATGATGTTATATGCTTTTTGTATTATTTCCTGTACATGATCTCTGAATAGGAGTCCTCCTTCTATGATGATCCCCAAGTATTTGGTGATTGTTGTCCTTGCAATGCGTTGCTGTCCCATTCAGACACAAGGATCCCTTCTTAGCTTGACTAGCAGAAGGATATACTTTGTTTTTTCTGTTGAAATCTTAAGTTTGATGGCCTGACATTCCTGTTGGAGTACATTAAGCGCCTCTGTGCTCTTTTCCTGTATCTCTTGGCAGAAGTCTCCACTGATGAGTAGCATTATGTCATCTACTTATGCAGCATGCCCCATTAGTTGATGTAGTGTCTCTAATACTCTAAGGATTGGTTCCAGATCAATGTCCCAGAACATTGGTCCACACACCGACCCCTGAGGGCACCCCTTGGTGAGGTGTCTTTCTGTGGTTTCTCTTCCATTGGTGTAGACAACTGTCCTATCTCTGCAGTAGTCCTGTATGCTCTGGTAGAGGTTGTCTGGGCAGTCCATTTGCTGCAGTTATTGGAACAGCACCAGCCACCATAAGTTACTGAAGGACACCCAAGACGTACTTTATGACTGCTGCTTCCACAAGGTCCATTATGTGATTTATGGCATTGGCACATGACTTACTTTTTCAAAAACCAAATTGTGTGGCATCAGTTCTATGTGAGCTCCGGTCTCTTCTAGTCACTTACAAAGAAGCATTTCCTGTATCTTGGCTAGACTATTTAGCAGAGTAATCACCTGTAAGAATTCGGGCTCATGGGGTCCCAGTCTGGACCTTTTTTCAGTATAATTATTTCAGCTTCTTTCCACACAGCCTGCACTTTACCTTGTCTAAGTGCCTCATTGGGGATGCTGTATAGAATGGGGACAATGCTATTGTTCAGTGTTTGCAGTATCTCACTTTTTATTTTATCTGTTACCGTTGCTTCATGACGTTTCAAGCTAGATATAGCTACTGCCACTTCTTCGTCCCGGAAGGGGTTGGTGTCCTGGTTAGCTCTGTATAGTAATCTAGCTGCCGTTCTCTGCTCTCCATGGATGGGAAGGCCTTCTGCAACTTCATCTTGAGGGATGGGCATCTCCAACAGTAGCTCTGTAGTTGTTCTCAGGTAGTGGTGAATGCCCATCAGGTTTTCTTAATGTTGTTGTGAGGGAGTTGGTAAACTTCTTCCTCACTATCCTATAGGCAACACCCCAAGGGTCCTTCCATAAAGGCTTGCCAGCTATCAGCGCAAGTCCTGGTTAGAAGTGCTGCATAAGCTTCCTTCCGTCGGCAGTAGATTAACAGTCTGACTTCCTGCTCTTGCCGAGTCCTAGATCTATGATAGTTTTTCTGGCGAGTCTCGTATTTCGCCGGAAGCAACACAGCCTATCTTTCCAAAAGTTTGTTTGTTTGTTTTTGGTGTATTTCCTGCATAATAGGGATAGAGGCTTTCATGCTTTCTGTTATGGCTGTTGTCAGGAGGTTTACTGCTACATCTACATCCCCACCCCCTCTTCCAGGATTGAAGGAGTAAATGATTCTCTCAGTTTAGTTCAATCTGTCCTTCTAAAGTCGAAGGCCCAGTTTTGTTTGAAATGGTGTCTCTGAGATTGCAGGTATCGGATTAGTACTTGGATGGCATTATGATCGCTAGTGATTTGTTGATCCATTACTTTACAACTTGAACCATGGGGGTAGCCTGATGATTTGCTAGCATCACATCGATATTCACCTGAACTCTAACCCTCCCTACGTAGGTTGGGGGGGTTGTGAGGTCTATTCAAGACCTCAAGTCCAATGTCCGCGCTGAGCTCCTCTAGAAGGTTTCCTCTCTCGTCTGTGGTGGAGCTGTTCCAGGATGGTGATTTGGTATTGGCGTCTATGGTATATAAGGCAGGCTTTCGAGGTGCTTCCATATGGATGCATCTTAGGTGCCTTTCAATGTCTTGACTTGGTTGGAAGTAGGCATTCATAATTAACATGTTGATCTCCTTGTAGCATATTTCAATGCATTGATATGGCTGTTACTGTGTTGTTGTATCACAGTGCTATGGATGTTTCTGTTGAGGATCACAACAGCGGCCATAGCATTTTTACTGGACATGATGGTAGTGGCTGTCATCTGCATGAATGGAATTATGCTATGACATGTGTAGGGCTCCTGAATACACAGGATATCAGTCCTCCATTCCTCTGCAAGTTGGCGTACTTCTTGTATGACTTGTTGGCTTCTCACTGTGTTTATCTGTAGTATGTTAAGAGATGTTGGTTGATGTTGATCCACTTGAAGTCCTTCACAGTCAGTTTTCAGAATTGCACATTGAAGCAGGGCTTTATAGGTTCCGCAGGCTGTAGAGTTTGGATTTCTGCATCCAAGCTTGTTTCTGTCGTACATGCAATGCAGGTTGCAAGCTGTTGCTGCAGTCATGCCGAAGATGCCAAAGATGATCAATTTCTCCACAGTGACCACAAACTTGGTTGTTGTTCGGGCATCATTTAGAGATGTAGCCTAGGTCCTGGCACTGGTGGCATCGGGGGACAAGTCCTTGACCACGGAAGCCCCAAAGTCAATGTAGAGCTTACCCTTCTTCAGTATGAGTTTGCTCATCTCAGGTAAGAACCTCCAGGACATGAGGGTGCTCCTGTCGTTTCTTGGTCTAGTTAGAAACTTTGGTTGGAATGCCATCTTGAAGTTTGTTTCCTCCATTAGGTCCTCAAAGTTCTTGGAGTTCTTGAGATATCCACCTCAGAAAGTTGTATATCATTTGGGGCGTTCATTTCTGGGGTCCCTTCAGCCATGCCACCTCAGCAAGCTTCTTATGGCTCTCTAGTTGTTTGAAGTCTTCCTCTCCTCCTGCCTCTAAGACGATGTGCGAATGGATGGCTTTAATTTTAATCTTGCCTTTTTCAGGGTTGACTGCCTTGGTGATGGACTTCCTCTGCTGGTCGATGTTGGCATTGGTCTTCGACGACAGGAATACTGCAGAATTCTGGTATTCGCATGCCCTTGCAATGGTCATCTGCTTATGGGTTCTAGCTGGTGCGGCTGTGACAGAGGCAAAGCTTGGTGATGAGGTGGGGCCCATAGGTTCCTTCTGGCGCTACAGAGTCCAGGATTGGCCCTCTTGTTGCACCTGTTTGCCCTGGAGGTGGGTAGTGACTGCTGTTTTCCGTACTTTCTCCCTAAGTCTTTCATTCTCCTAGTGAAGTTCCTCAATCTTGCCCTGCTTTTGATGTAGGCCTGTTAGTTTGTAAAAGGCTGTTCTGAGTGTTGCCTTATGTGCTTTTGGCAGCCTGTCACATTGGTGGAGGATTTCTTCCAGCTCTAAGTCCTTTCCTGGCTTCGGATGGTATATCCTCTTTGCCTTCTACCTGGTTTGCAAGAGCAGGGACATCCAAGTCTGGTGTTGTCTTGGATTTGCAAGTTGCCTAGTTGACTTCCAATTTCTACTGGGAGTTAGCGATAGTGTGGTTCTGAGAGTTCTGGAGGATCGCCAGGTTGACATCTCCATCCGGTATTTTGGTTGTCGTGTTGTCCATTACAGGTGCGTTTGGTTTTGAAGTCGCCAGGTTGACTTCTCTGGTTGTCTTTCTTTGCTTATTGCCATGTTGACCTCTGCTATTGTTTTAGGTTTGGGGGTCGCCATGTTGATCCCTTCATCTTTGTGTGTGATTGTGCATGGTTGTTTGTTGACCTCCATCATCTTGTTGAAGTTGGAGATTGCCTGGTTGACCTCCTTAGGCCGGTTTGGATTTCCAGTTGCCAGTTAACTGTTTTAGACGGACCTGGGATATCATTTAAGTTGCTTCCTTCTGTTTGATTTGGAGTCGCAGTCACCAGGTTGACTGCCGCATTCTGGGATAAACAGGCTGCCAAGTTTACTCCTTGGGATTTAGGCGTCTTGCTTGCTGATTGTTATTGCTTATCTCTAGTGACCTGAGTGGCTGTTGGTCTCTGCTTTCATCTGCCTATTGGTAGGGTTAGGTCGAACTTGTGCTTTGGTGCCTGTATCTGTACACTGTGCTGCTCTTAGCCGTTTGCTTTGCTACACACCTTGCCTGGGGTGAATGACGAGGACGTGGCAGCTCCCGAGTGAGATATAAGCTTTTGGGTTCCTTGGCAGTGCACCAAAGCATTAAGTTAAAACATTTTCATTTTTATTTAATAACAAACAGATTTGTTTAGTTCAATGAGAGCTTAAAATACCAATTGAGTATTCATTTATATATAACATTGTTTATTATTGGAAATGTTTAACTATATTATGCTCATCAATATATTTAAAGAACATGCAGCACCTCAAATATGTTTTAAATTGTTCTTAAAACCTGCATTAAGGCGGAAAGAAGAGCACATCTCCTTAACAACTTACAGAAGAGAAAATAACGTGCATTGTAATCTTTGTTGAAGAGATGGACCGTGAAGTAAAACTTTAAGACAGAACACAGATAATCTCCCAATGTAGGGAACCGCTCCAAGTCCTTACATCCACAACACATACAGATTTGCGGTAGTATTTTATTATCAAAATGTGGGATTACAGATAAATAACAATAATTCTCTTACATACTACATGCTTTAAAGCATTTGAAACTATAACTTTCTACTTCTGTCACTTCTGTTCCTCAAACACAATGGACATAACACGAAAATGATGCCTGAGACATCATGGAAACCTTGTTTCTTCTGTCCTTGTCTCTCCACACATTGCCAACATAGCAGAAGAAACTGCATAGCATAGGCAAGGGTTGAGGGCTCTAAGGCACAAAGTGTAGCTGACGGGTTGAGGGTCCTAAGTCTCAAAGTGCAGCCAAGAGATGTTTTTAGGAGAGGAGTCCAGAGCAATAACAGGGTGTAGCCGAGGAATCTGTGAGCCTAAACCCACCCAAATTATCACAAGTAACAGATTTTCATTTTAGCAACATTTTCATAGATTGACAACATTGATTTGAGGCTATTTTTTAAGCTCTTTGAATATGTTGTGCTATTTTGCTATATGCAAGTGAGGTTGAAAAGAAGGTTGACTTTGTCGGAGCAACATCATCGGCTTCATGTATTCCTTACTCATATTCATAATTACCAGAACCGTAAGTATTCAGCTCGTAAAACATTGGTTCCCAGGATCTGAAGTGAAACTCAAACTGTGATTATTCTCATGTAAATACAAAGGAATGTACCAAAATTTGTATACATTGTAGGATAATAAAATTGACACAATCAATCTATGATTTTTATGTAGTTAAAATCCTGTATAAAGAAAGCTCCTTGTACATAATGTTCTTGAGAGAAGAGAAGAGTTAACGTACTACGCATAATTAAGAAAAGGGAAATAATTTTACTACTGGAGGTAGTATTAAACTGAACATCCAATTGCTTCAAAAATAGCTTATATTGCAAATATCACCACAATTTGCAAAATAGAAAATTCAGAGAAAACTTTCCATTGCAAGGTGTGTTTGCTAACTACTATCCAGACACTCAATGAGACCAACAAAGTTGACAAAAGGACAAACACACAAATAATTAAATCTGACTGTTATTGGCTACAATAAGAATATGGTGCTGTGGATATGATAAATAGAGTGACAGCCAAGTGTGTAAGAAATACTGGAGGTGCAAAAAATTCATCTTCCATCTACTTCTAATTTCACACTCACTAAACAACATCAAAACTGGTAAGATGTAATAGAGGCTTATTTTCAGCTTTCTCTAATTACAGAACTTTCCCAAGAATTCCATATACCAAGTCTAATCAGTAAACCTGGGAGGCCTTTTCCTGGTGACCATACAATTGACTGAAAGGCATTTTATCTCACTTATACCACACACCATTCTTGGCCAGAAAAAAAGAACAGAGACAAAGCACATGTGTGTCAAATGTAACATGAGTTTATGTTTATACCTGTGTTTCAAAATGTACCACACACAAGTCCGACTTTGTGACATTACAAAGAGGAGGCAATTTCTTTCTGTATAAAATTTATAGCCATATCTGATTCATACTCAAAGAAAAAATTCTATACAAATTAAAATTACCCCTGGTTTGTTAATCAATTTCTGTTCATTAATATTTTGGCAAAGGTAGCTTTAAAATGTAAGAACTCAATATTTAGAACATTACATAGCAGTTTTCCATTTATTTTTTTCCTTTTTTTGAACCAGGGAAACCTTTTTCTGGCACATATGTACAATCCACATAGCTGGTAGAGAGGGTATTGTATTTTATCCAAAAATTTGATATTGAGATTTCATGGAAATTATATGTTTAAGGATCCCCCAATTCTAAATAAGGCATTTTTAGAAAAAGTATGTGCGAGTGTGGGTGCGTGTTGTGTGGAGAGGAAACTCAAAATCAAAAAGTAGGTTAAACATATCAAACTTAACATTTAAGTTCAGTATCTTCTTAAGATGTTATATGAAGATTTTTAGGAGAATTTTTTGATTTTCTCACAAATAGCTCTAATGATTTTGATTAAAATACCATATATTTAAGTTATTTTATGACAAACAAAATGTATATCTCGAATTTTCTGTGAATAGCCTCTGAAGACCTGTTCATTCTGAATGACTTTTGTATAACTGGTAAACTGCAAAAGATAGACAAAGATTTACTGCACAAAAAATGTAGATCTTGTTAAAGCACAATTGTGTCATATGCCTACATTTTTTGGAGAGCTAACTGTTTTCAAGATATTTTTTGTTATTGATTTCATTTTTAAACTGATTGAATTCATGTCAAATGAGAACTTTTCATCTCTGTTTTGTTTTATTTCTGGCCATGCAAAGAGAACCAAATTGCAATTGTTTCACGTAGTAACCAGTTGACTATTGCTTTATCATAATGTATTCTCTCATTTCACTTCTACTTACAAGGATGCAAGTAATAAGACCAATTCTTTTAAAGTTTATGTTGATTATCATGCTGTAAATAAAAGAATAAACTTTTGTAGGTATACTTTGTGGAACAGGTAAAGAAAGTCATGTGAATGGATTTTTTTTTTTTAAGTCTTTATTTCTTAAACACATGACATCAAGCGTCATCTACAATAACATTAGAGATTGTTTCATGGTTTTTTGTATTTTGTTTGTCAGACGATTAGTGACTGAAGTTCTTGCTGCATTGCCTAGTTAAATACGTAAGTATTGCTGCATTGAGTGAAGTAATTAAATTTGCACAGAAAATGTTTAATAGCTTCGAAAAAACTAGTTCTGTAATGAGAGATAACTGATTTCTGTGCATACTGGAGAAATCTCCAGCTTATGTTAGTTCAAATTTACAAACACTTTTAACTTTGGTTATACTGTAAAGCTCTGGTAACCCGAGCTAATTAGGACTGTGGCCACCTCAAATTACAAAAAGCTTGAATTATACAGAAATCATGAATAAATGTTTTATAAGCACATAATGATTTAACAAATAAATTAAAAAGAAATAATATAGTACATACGTGTGTTATATGTAGGTACACAATATGCGCAAACATTTCAAAAGTTGCAAAAACATAAGTTACTTTTAAAGAAGTGTTCCATGTCAGTGACTTGCACAACTATAGTACTATATATACAGGTACATACCATCTGTAACAACGGTCAGTCTGTTACTGTTATAAAATGTACATGAATGTTTACCTAAACACATTTTAATGACCACTGTCACTGAGTAAAAATTACCATACCAAAACAGTACTTTTTTCTGAAAGGAGGATATGTGCTGTACAATTGATTGACTGCAGTCACAATTAATGAAGGGTTATCAAAGAAACAGCAAGCACACTCCTCCAAACCTAACAATTCAGTAATAGAAATGCATTAGTAGTCCGAGGTCAAAGTTATTTCTGAGCATTATGAACGAAAGCCCTAAGTGGGGGCAGTTTTACCTGTATTTTACATGAAAAATTGAAAGAAAATTCAAAATACAATATATTTGGAAGTGCGTAAAATGTGCATGCACACAACATATAATAAACGTTAGTTTACTCTAGTTTTATGTAAAATTTATTTTCTTAAGACCAGCTTGCAGTAGTGGAGACTTGGTTATCGAAAACTGTAAACTGGAGAGGTATGATTATTACGGTCAAGTGACAATAAGAGGTAGACAGAAAGGGAGAGAGCATCAGATGGATTAGAGGTTTTTATATAGGGGAGAGATTTTCAAGTTAGACTAATACAGGAGTTATGTGATACTAAGGCAGTGATTATTAGCAACAGACCTGTCAGGAAAAACAGATAAGATGGCTCTAGGCATAGCATATAACCCATCAAGCCCAATTTATTTTGCAATTAAATAAAGATAAGGAGGCATTACTTAATAAGCATCCAGAGAAAAAAACGTATCATAAGTGATTTTAATGTTAATATGAGGAACTCCAGTTAAGTTAAAATTGGATGAAACTAAAGACTAAATAAATAAAGAAGATAGAAAACTGCTGCATTCTATGAAGGAAATAGCATATATGTATGTAATGGGGTAAAAGGAAAGGATAAGATGGTGGAGTTTACTTTAACCAATAACAAGGGGAAGAGTGTAATGGATTATTTACTTTATTCACTAAATTTTGAAGATTAATTAGTAGATTTTGAAATAGTAAAGGGAATTTTCACTATTTGTCATTTTCCTTCTTTTAGAATTAAATGTAAGGTAAAGGATTATCAACCTGTTAGAGGAGATAAGAAGAGAGGTATTTAAGTGGAGAAGGGAAGAGGAAGAGTTATATTTAGATAAGTTAAATTTAACTATGGGTGAATATATAAAGCATAGAATAAATTGTTGGCATTCAGGCAAATGTCACAAAGTTTAAAATCAAATTTTGAGATACAGACAATTTAAACTTTAGAACAGTCATTAAAAAAAAAAAAAAAAAAAAAAAAATCCGGACTTCTTTCTCAGGAAGAACGATTAAGGAAGTCAAGGAAACCAAATGTGTAAACCATTTTACAGTAGTTTTCATGGCTGTTTTAAAGTTTAAACTGGTTGTATCTCAAAATGAAATTTGGACTAAATGACGTCTGCCTGAACTTTGACAAAATGAATTACTGCAAACGAAGAGATCAGATGAATAAAAATAAGAGTGGGTGGTTAAAAAAAGCAAGGTTTAAAATGAAACAAAAGGAAGACAGTCACATTAAAAGAAAGGGATGGTTTGATGAGGAATGTATCAGCTATGAGGAATTAAGAAGGTGGAAGGTACAAGAGGATCAAGAAACAACTTTATATTAATGAAATGAAGCTATAAATGTTTAACTAAAGTGAAAAAGAAGGAATGGAGAGAAAGAACAAGCAGGGTTTTATTTGAAGCTGCTGGTAAAAATGATTGCAGTGTTTGGCAAATAATTATACAAAAGTGCCAAAGAGAAAATGTTACAGTGCCAGAAATATGGTGTAATTATTTTTTGAAGGTCTACTAGGAATGGGAACTAGAGCAGTAAACTCAATCTCCTGATAACTCTAGATAAAGGTTATATACATAATCAATAAGATAAGCAAATATCTGAACAAAATTTTGGGAAGAAACAAAAAAATCTGATGTGTTACATTCATATGGCTTTCTCTACACCTCTGTAACAAATTAATGTTAAAAAGCTTATTCTTGTATCTACTCCATCCTAATCATCCTAACCATATCAGTAAAGTTTTAAGTATTTTAAAATTAAAACAAAAATGAACAACTCCACAATAAAAAGGTATATGACATAAATTGTGTTTTAAGGAGATCTACATTTCTACTTTCTCTACACATACTATCTACATAGTGCATAGAGAAGGTATTGTATTGCACCCAAAAATTCAATACCAAAATTTCGCCAGGAATACATGTTTTGTAACCCCCTGAATAATAAAAAAGCATATTTAGAAAAATGTCCATGTGTGAATGTGTCTTTTTTGGCCAGTGTTTAATGCTTGCTTTTACTACTTGTGGAACCACAGGCAATGACACTGATGATAGTGGAATGAAGATGGAGCACCCATGGAATGCAATGGTGGCAGAAACCGGAGACCCTGCTTTGTCCACCACAAATCTCACGTGCGGTCGCTTGGTATCGAACCCGGGCCATCTAGGTGAGAGGCGAGGCATGCATGCATGCACGTGTGTGAGAAAGAGAGAGAGCAGCATACACTACGGATCAAAAGTATCCAGACACCCCCTCAAACATATGTTTTTCATCTTAGGTGTATTGTGCTGCCACCTATTGCCTGGTACTCATTATCCCCAACCTCAGTAGTATTACACATCATAGAATGGGACGCTCCATGGAACTCACGGACTTTGAACATGGTCAGGTGATTGGGTGTCACTTTTATCAGAAGTCTGTACACAAGATTTCCACACTCCTAAACATCCCTAGGTCCACTGTTTCTGTTGTGATAATGAAGTGGAAACGTGAGGAGAAATACACAGCACAAAAGTGTGCAGGCCGACCTGGTCTGTTGACTGACAGAGACTGCCGACATTTGAAGAGGGTCGTAAAGAGTAATAGGCAGACATCTATCCAGACCATCACACAGGAATTCCGAACTGCATCAGGATCCACTGCAAATACTATGATAGGCATGAGGTGAGAAGCCTTGGATTCCATGGTCAAGCGGCTGCTCATAAGCCACACATCACACAGGAAAATGCTGCCAAACAACGCCTTGCTTAGTGTAAGGAGTGTCAACATCACACGAACAGTTGCAAAATGTTGTGTGGAGCGACAAATCATGGTACACAACGTGGCGATCCGATGGCAGGGTGTGGGTATGGCAAATGCTCGGTGAACGTCATCTGCCAGCGTGAGTAGTACCAACAGTGAAATTTGGAGGTCGTAGTGTTATGGTGTGGTAGTGTTTTTCCTGGAGGGGGCTTGTGCCCCTTGTTGTTTTGTGTGGCATGATCACAGTGCAGACCTACATTGATATTTTAAGCACCTTCTTGCTTCACTCTGTTGAAGAGCAATTTGGGGATGGCAATTGCATCTTTCAACATGATCGAGCACCTGTTCATACTGCACGGGCTGTGGTGGAGTGTTACACGACAATAACATCCCTGTAATGGACTGGCCTACAGAGAGCCCTGACTTGAATCCTATAGAACACCTTTGGGGTGTTTTGGAACGCCGACTTCGTGCCAGGCCTCACCGACCTACTCAGTTCCGCACTCCATGAAGAACAGGCTGCCATTCACCAAGAAACCTTCCAGCACCTGATTGAAAGTATGCCTGAGAGAGTGAACACTGTCATCAAGGCTAAGGTTGGGTCAACACCATATTGACTTCCAGCATTACCGATGGAGGGCGCCGCAAACTTGTACGTTATTCTCAGCCAGGTGACCGGATACTTTTGATCACAAAGTGTGGCTCAAAAATGAAAAGCCTGTTAAACATCAAACCTGATATTTAAGTTCAGTATCTTCCAACGATACAACACAAAGATGTTGATTATGATTTTCTCCAAAAAGGCTCTAATGATTTTGATTACATGAGAAATAAAATGTGTATCTTGAATTTTCTGAAGACCTTTTTATTCTGAATGAATTTTGCATAACTGGTAAACCATAGGAGATAGACAAAAACTAACTACACAAAACATGCAGATCTCATTAAACCACACAATTTACAAAATACACATTTTTTTTCATGATGTTGACTGTTTTCGAGATATTCTTAGTTAATGGTTTCAGTTTTAAAATACTTAAAACATTTCTCATACAGGAACTTGTCAATTCCTGGCCATGCAAAGAAACAGACTTTAATCACACAGCAACCACATTTTAAAACATTTGACTGTCAGTTTAGGCTAGTGTATTCCCTTCTACTTATAAGGAACTAAGTAATAAATACTGTTTCTGCTAATGTTTATCTCAATTGGCATGAAGTAGGTAGAAGAATAAGCTTATTAGTAATAATTTGTTACAGAGATCTAGAGAAAGTCATATGAATCAACACCTCAGATTTTTTGTATAGTAAGTTTTTGTCTCTTAGAGTATATCAGTTATGCAAAATTCATCCAGAATAAAGAGGTCTTCGGAGGATATTCCCACAAAATTCAAGATATACATCTTATTTGTCATGTAAATATCTTTAATATACAGTTTTTAATCAAAATCATTAGTGCCATTTTTGAGAAAACTTAATTTTCAAATTTTTTCCACGTGAATGGTAGTCTGGGATGGACAGATTTTCCTCAAAATCTTCATGTCACATCCTTGGAAGATACTAAACTTAAATACCAAGTTTGATATTATATCAACTTTTCATTTAAGTTATCATTTTCACAGCCACAAGCACACAGACCTTTTTCTAAAAAGTTGATGTGTTTAATTCACATGACTTTCTCTAGCTGTTTTGCAAACTAAAATGTATTTAAAAGATTACTCTTATCTACATCAAACTAATAAAGCTAAACATAAGCAAATTAGTCTTATTACTTGCTTCCTTGTAAGCAGAAGGGATATGAATACAGAGGCTAAACGGATAGCTAAGTCCTTTAAAACCAGTCACTATGTGAAACAATTGAAATTCCATTCTCTTTGCTTGCCAGGAGTAAACAAACGAGAAAAGAGAAGATGTCTTCCTGCTTGAGAAAAGTTAAAGTGGCTTAAAATTGAAACCAACAATCAGGAATATCTCGAAAATAGTTAACTCTACTACAAAAAAAATGTATATTAACATTAATTGTGCGCTTTAATGAGATCTACATTTTTTGTAGAGTAAGTATTTGCTTATTTCTTATGGTTTGTCAGTTAAAAGTCACCCAGACTGCCTCAGTGGTTGAGTGGTCAGCGAGCTGACTTCTCATCCGGAGGTCTTGGGTTCGATTTTCAGCTGGGGCGGGGAATATTTCTTTAGCCAGAATTATTCCCTATCCCCTACAGAGTTTGTAAGTGAAGTGAAGTGAAGTGAGAGTGAATGTGTGTGTGTGTGTGTGTGTGTGTGTGTGTGTGTGTGTGTGTGTGTGTGTGTGTGTGTTTGAGGAAAATAAAATGATTTAGACCTACAGACGAGTTGTTTCAAGTGCAAAGTGACCTTAGATGTTAAAAAAAAAAGTCCTTCAGAATGAAGAGGTCTTCAGAGGATATTCTCCGAAAAATCAAGATATAGATTTTGTCATAAAAATATCTTAAACATAAGGTACTTTAATCAAAATCGTTAAGAGCTATTTTTGAGAAAATCGCAATTTTTGACAAATGTTTCATACAGAGGGCAGTTGCAAATGGGGGGGATTTTCTGTGTGGGCACACACAGACATGCTGCTATTTTTTTTTAAGTAAGGGGTCTCAAAACAGGTATTTCCAGTAAAATCTCAGGATCAAACGTTTGGGTGCAATACAATACCTTCTCTATACATTATGTACATAGTATATGTAGAGAAAGTAAAAAGATGAAAGAACAATACAGGTTCAGGATCTGATGGCAACCCATAGGAGTTTTGGAAAAAAAAAAAAAGGGAAAGAATATAATGAAAGGTATGAGATGTTGGTTAAGATAATGAATATTATATTTTGAGGGATGGAAGGTACCATAAGTTGGAAGATACGAGGGCAAAATGAAGCACAACACTGGTAAACAATAGTATTGAAACTTTATTACAAGTTTTGTTAGAAATTAACATTTCTATAAAAATGGTGGTGAAATTAACTTCTGAGTTCATAAGTGTTTTAGCTACAAGTATAAACAAAAAAATGCTTGTAAAAGAAAAGCTGAAAAAGTTTTATTTAATTGGAAGGACAGGCTGAATTTTTTACTTAGATATCTGCAAAAGAAAAATGGTTATACCCGGGGAAAAAAAAAAAAAAAAGAAAGCATATAAAATATGCGATGCAAAATTTACTGATTTTTATGAAGAATGCAACAGTGTAATAGTGCATAATTTTTTTTTTTTTTAAATGAGCCTCCAACAGTTAATACTGATTCAGATTTTCCTAATTTCAGAAGAACCATTTTATAAAATTTTGTGTGAAATTGGGTTTGAATTTGTCAAAAGAAGCAGGAAGAATATTTAATTTTTCGTTCATTTTGCAGTACATACTGCAAAATGTACTCATGTAGTTATGAATGTATAACCCTATTTTTTATGCACCAAAGGCAGAAGACTACATTACAATGGTGCATTGGTTGCCTGGATTTTGCTTTGGCATGGATCAACTTAAGGGGTAAATAGTGATAGGTAATAAGAAGGATACAGCTGACTAAAGTGATAAGATTATTGAAAATTACACCTCTATGTGACTGCTTTGAGCTCAAGAAAGAACAAATTGTAACTTTCTATTTGAGAAAATTACATTCTTTCAGAATGAACAGGACTTCACAAACTATATCTCAAGAAAACGGAAATGGTGTGTTATTTATGGACGCTCTTTAACTACTGTGGTTCTCAGCATCCCATTCTAATTTGGGCGTGAAAAGCCGCTTAATTTTGCTCAGAGGCCTCTCTATCAGGCTTGAGGTTCTTTTACGTGCCATAAATCTATGACACAGGACCAACAGCTTTATTTCCCTTCCGAAGGAAGCCATGCTAAGGATTTTTATACCCAAAAAAATCCATCGTCCTCTGCCGGAGTTGAACCCACAATCTTGTGTATATGAAGTTAGCATGGTAACCATTACACCATGGAGGGCAACTATATCTCAAGAGAATCTCATTTTAATTGCCATGATAATTTCTTAAAAATGTATTATAATCAAAATCATTAGAGCCATTTTGAGACAATCAAATTTCACATGAACGGTAGTTTAGGATGGATGGATTTTATTGACAATCTTTGTGTTGCACTCTACCAGGTTTTTAGTTGAGTCACACACATGTACGCATGCACATGCATACACAAGCTTTTTCTGAACATTTTCTTTTTCATATATCAACAGTACTTAAGTAGCAACAAAATAAAACTCAACAAAGCACATCAAAAATATTTAAGCAGGAATAGTGCGAAAAACATCTTTTGGTCTTGTGGGCACAACTTATGAAGCAAAAAACTTTTGTTTTTTTTTCATAAGCAGCATTGAAATTATGTAGCAAACACCAGCTTGCAACTGCTTCGCAAAGTATAGTTGAATATTCCTAATTTTATAATGGAAAATTGTTATACTTTTTAAAAGTAAGTAGGTCAGATAATGAGTGTGTACATTATTTCTGACCTGGAGTATGTGTCTCAAAACAGAAATAATAAAACTGCAAAGGAAGGCGGAACCGATAGGCCAGTAAAAATGAATTCAAAAGAGAAACAAAATAAATAACAATGATTGGAAGCAGGTATTTAAATCTGCCAGAAAGCTTACAATTTCTATAACGGGAAAGAATTGTTTTTTTTTAATAATATCATTTATTTTGGGTCGCTTTAACAGCATGGTCATATCACGACCTTTCAAATTGTACATAAAATAGTTATTTACACATTGGTAAAAATGGTTACATTTATACTTCACAATAAATTAAAGTTTATATTGTCTTATAAATATTATAGTCTTTTTAATTGTCTGATTGTTGTGAAGAGTACTTCGTAAGTCACTGAAGCCGGCCTGAAGTTTCTGTTTGGTGTATTTCGGACACTGCAGCAAAATGTGTTGTACAGTAAGTGGTGTGTTGTAAGTTTCTATTTCCACAAAGCAAGTTTTGGAAAAAGATAGTCAATTACTAAATGACGTCGACAGCGACCCAAAATTTATAAACAAGGTTATAACAGGTGACCAAGAATGAGTATATGATGAAAACAATTGGAATTAACACTGTGAAGTACTGTAATAATGTATAAAATAATACAGAGTGTACTAGACCCCCTATGGCTTCAAATACCTAAAATTTACTCCCAATGTGTTTCACCTTCATTTGAAGGAATCATCAAGGTGATGTCGACTGATGATGGGTATATGGGTATGACGTGAAAACCAAAACCCATTTGTCCCAATAGAAAATCCTTAAATACCCAAATTTGACAGTTTGATCACATGTGAAGCTTGTTTTCTTAGATTACAATGGGGTAGTGCATCAAGAGTTCCTACCTTATGGTTGTACAGTCAATAAGGAATACTACCTGGAAGTTATGTGCCATTTGCATGAAGCAAGCCAAAGGAAATGACCAGAATTATGGCAGAACCATTTAAGGAAATAGTATCACAATAATTCTCCCGCTCACACCTCAATGCTTGTTCATAATTTTTTCACAAAAAACAAAACCGTTATGTTACCTCAGCCAATATATTAGCCTGCAACTTCTTCCTTTTCCAAGGCGGAAAAGAACCATGAAAGGATGTAATTTTGCCACCATTGATTAGATTAAAAACAGAATCGCTGAGGAGCTGAACTCCATAATGAAAAGTTAGTTCCAGAAGTACTTCCAAGATTGGAAATAGCACTGGGCAAGTTGAGTGTATTTTGGGACAAAGTTGGTGTTGATGAATAAATATTCTTTAAAAAAAGAAAAAGAGAGAGAGAGAGAGAGAGAGAGAGAGAGAGAGAGAGAGAGAGAGAGAGAGAGAATTCTCACTATTTTTTCATCATATCTTGACTTTTCTGGGAATAGCCCATGCTTCATTTGAAAGGAAGTTTACATAATTTTTTATAAGCTATAAAATAATATGCAGGCCTCTTTAAAACACACAATATATTTCAAATAACTTATTCAATGGCATTAGTCATTTCCAAAATATCTATTCAAACTTGGTTTGAATTTGACAATTTACCAGCAGGTTAAGGATCTACTACTTTTTGCTTTCCGAGAGGTTCTCATCCACCTCCTAGCAGGATTACTCATACAACTATCCAGTTTCTTGAATGATCTTGATATCAGTTGGTTAGATGTCCCTGTTCAGAGGCATTGTAAAATGCAGATTCAATGTGTGTGCAGATTGGGTACCATGTTGGTAAAATATTTTTGTGTCTATCATTCTATAAATATGTTATAAGGCATGCCTAAGGGAAAAAAAAATTGTTTTTAAATGCTGAAAAAACTACATGTATGCATTCAGTCCCAAAGTACCCCAACTAAGAGTATTGGAAATTTAAAAATTTAGCATATGGATACCACAAAGTTTTTAGGAGTATGGATTGATGCTGCCCTAACCTGGAAGACTCAGTTTTTTTTATAATTACGAAGCTTAGCAAACTTAGCTACGAAATAAGAATCCTTAGTTATGTATCCTCCTAAGTTTAAAGCATTTTATTTTAGATGTGTACATTCAGTCTTTCTTACAGCATAATCTTCTGGAGATCCTTAACCAAATCCATAATACTTTCATACTACAAAAGCAGATTGTAAAAATCATGAAATGTGCCCCCATAATTCATCAACAAAACCAGTATTCAGAGAATTCCATATACTACCATTAACTTTTGTTTCCAATTTCGAGACTGTTATCTTCATTCTTAAGAAACTATTATGTTTTAGTAACAATTCTGACTACTACTCCTATGATAACAGGAGGTGAAAAAACTCTAGCAACAATTCTGACTACTACTCCTATGATAACAGGAGGTCACAAAACTCTAGCAACAATTCTGACTATTACTCCTATGATAACAGGAGGTCACAAAACTCTAGCAACAATTCTGACTACTACTCCTATGATAACAGGAGGGCACAAAACTCTAGCAACAATTCTGACTATTACTCGTATAATAACAGGAGGTCACAAAACTCTAGCAACAATTCTGACTATTACTCCTATAACAGGAGGTCACAAAACTCTAGCAACAATTCTGACTACTACTCCTATGATAACAGGAAGTCACAAAACTCTAGCAACAATTCTGACTTCTACTCCTATAATAACAGGGGGTCACAAAATTCAAATCATCAACAGAGCAAACATCTGCCTGAAGAGTATGACACACAAATGATTATCTCTTAATAACAAGCTAACTGGTAACTGAAAATAGTTCAAACATGTTAAAAACAATCACTTAACCCACATGTTCTACAGTAATAATGAATTCATGACACTCCATTTTCCCGAAGATATACCAACCCTTATATAAATAATTTGTAATCTTGTTTAAATTTCTATAAAATTGTACTTATTAATTATAAGTTGTATACCAGACAAATGGAATTTATTCAATGAAGCCTTTGAATCTTGTCATTCTTTTGGTCAATAAAAATCAAAACAGACATAGTTAATGATGTATGTGGCATTGCTTACTGTTTGAACAGTTTTACTGTGCTAACTTTTAATTTATGCAATGTAACTCTCCAATTCTTTTGGATAACTAGCTGGAATTAGCCTTTCAGTTTTCAAAATGGGTACTTCCTACAATATTCAACAAATACTTTATACTAGAGCTGTCGATTTAATTGATTAATCTAAATCTCTGAATAACCAACCAATATACTTTATGTAATTGATTGATCAAACCAATTAAAATTGCAGTCTGGTGAAGGTTTCTTTGGGAAAGTTATATACAGAGTGTCCCAGAATTCGACTGCATAAATTGGCAGGGGTCCTAGAGTTTGAGATAGAGAACCTATTGTCATTTTTGCCAAATGTCAAAGTTATGGTATGTCTTCTGGATCGCAAATCAATGGCTGGGCATGTGAGTCCTGTTTTCATTCCGAATACCTCATTTGTATGCCAGGAGTCAAAGTAATGCAGTATTGGTACACAATCAGTACAATATTTAAAATTATTGGACTTGTAACTTTGGCAAAATTTTTTATTCTTTGAGGGTGTGCATGCTTCTGATAACAGCTTGGTTGAGTTTAGATTATATATGGTTAGCTAGAGCGCTACGCCAAAACATACTGGTGGGCGAGTCAGTATAGCGCAGGTCATCTACTCCTATGATATAAAGATCAAACCCCTTGCTGAAGTTTCCATTTTTTAATTTTCTTTTTTTTCCAAAGAGTAAACAATACTAATGCAGTTAGTTTACATTTCTGAAACCAAGGCAATAAACCCTCCAGTACAAATAACTTTCAAAAGACTGAATGATTTCTACATAGCATTTGATATTAAATGCAGTAATTGTCAAGGAACCTGTGTAGATTAATGCAATAACACAATTAGGTTTGTTGAAAACATGATATGTATGCTTTAAAAGGTGATCTGAAATTATATTAGCGGCTAATCGGATTGCTAAGTTACCAGGTCGAATAATATTACTAACCGTTTCAAACATACTATGTAGTAACTTAATTATGATTTTAGCAGTGGAATAAAAAATCTGAGCTACTGCGAGGATTTGAACAGCAGTACTTTACTTCATCCATATCAAGGCATTATGTCGTTTTAACCACTAGAGCTACTGTGGTCTTGCAAGACTGTGTTTCTGAAAATCTTGTCTAATGCCCACATGTGACTACTGTGAGAACCATGAATTGCTAAATATTGTGTTCATATTGTAAAAGTAAACAATTATGTGTAAGAAAAACTGTTTCAATGATATGCAAAGCAAAGAGCACACAGCCTAATATCCAAAATAATCTAAGCTGTGTACTTCAGAGCTCATGTGCCTTTTGCTGTCACGTGGTACCATTGCATATGCTCAAAATATACCTGATTTCCATTGAACCAGGTAAGCAATTACTGACACAAACTTTAGCTTCTTGTGGTGAGGTTCACAACAATGCTGGAATTTTTGACTGGGTGCGAGGTTCATTTCTTCATAGGTGCAATCTCTTCAGGGATGTTGCAGGTTGTCACATCGAAAAGTTCCTCTGGTGACCTGTTGAATTTTGTGCTTTGGGTATTTTATTATTTCTCGAAGTCTCAAATTTGTCTTTCATTCAGAGATGAAAAGGTAGAATTCACTTTTCTGACTAATACATAGTTCTTAATTCGCTTCATGTGAATACTTGTTTTACTACTACTTTCATTTTTATTTCATTTGACACAATGATAATAATAATTTGTTAATTATAAACTGTGGTTACAATTGTAATGTACATAACACTCTGCATTTTAGAAACTCCTTTCAGGAATATGGACGGAGAAGTGTACCCTTTCCGGTATCAAATGCAATTATTATTGAAACATTCTCCATTGCACCTATATGCTAATCGTACAAAACATTTACTTTAGTTGTCATCGCTTAAAACATGTTGAATAATGCAGCAAAACATGAATCGCTCATTATAAAATGCAAAAAGAAAACAGCATAAAAATAAATGTAGCTATGGAGGCTTGAACCCTTAACTTCTTAGCCAGATTCCCACACGCTAACCACAGTGCTAAATAATGCTAACATATAAACATTCTCTGAAATCATCTTGGTCTACTGCAGTTTGACCAGTTGTGTGCTAACCCTTAATACATTTTATGCTATAGCAAGAATTTAGAACTCATAGCCCACAGGTTCCCTGTCTCAAACTATTTATTTAGGATCCCTCTACAATGCTGCCAATTTGAGCAATCAAATTCTGGGACAGCCTGTATAACCATTACCTGCTTTACAAACTATAGGAAAGGAAATATTGCAAAGCCTATTGTTTGCAAACCTTTACAAAATACAATCAACTGGTATAATGGTTAATGGGGAAGGCTTTTGAATGGAATGTCATTAAAAATTTCCAGGTAATATACAAATGGAGAGCTACTAAATGCTAAAAATACGCAGTGGAACAATTGACAACTTAGAAGGGCTGCCCTTGGTTCTGAACATGTAAATGTACTAACATGTCTGACGTCTTGGAACAAAGATGTGTGACTAAGTGACTGTTAATTTTAACTTTATATTTTTAAACTATTATCATTAAATTGTTAATATTAAAGAAAATTAAAAATATTAACTTTTCATTTGTTTGTTATTATTTGCAAGTCACCAAATAAATTATAAGGTAAATAATTCATATTAAAAACTTTGCTTGTTTATAACATATGGAATTACATATTTTTAATATACAATGCAGTGTTCTTCTCACAATTATACTGTGTGAATATGATAATTTTTTTTTAAGTTAATAGGAAGAAATACCAAATATATAACAACATTTTGAGTAGTTGACTGATTAAAGGCACTTGGTTAACTGATCAAAATTTCTAATGGATCAACACCTCTATTTTATACTGTACTGTAGTTGTTTCAACAGCATGTTTGTTCCATTTTCAAACCAGAGCAGGAAGTTATCACAATTGGCTGTTTTTGATACTGTTGCACAAAAAAGGAGAAGAAAACATGCATTCAAAGGATATCAATATGCAATTAGTTGCTTTGGGTGCTTAACTATATGAAATAGCAGCCTTCAACATAACCGCCACAGAGTTACAGAATAACAAATACTACCAAAGTTGTTCAAGGCTTGTAACTTAATACAAAGCATAACAGCGTAAATATAATAGTAACAGTCTTTTTAATTAAAACTAACAGAATATTCCTGATTACAACCTAATCCGCCTAATACTTTTAAAAAGCCTGTACTTTCCAATGCATGTTCTGGAATAATAAATCAGTTTTACAAAATAAAATGCCAACACAGGTCCTGAAAATAACCTTCTGTGCCAATGCTAATTGCTGGAGCTAACATGGCAACATGCCTGTACATATATGCAACAATGTTGTTATGAGTATAATTTCATTTCAAAAGAAAAGAAAAAACTTACCTTTTATAACTATTTCCAGGAATGGTTTGTGTATATCATTAGGTACTAGTTTCTTAATGTAGATGTATTTGCCAGGTTCAGTGAACTTGAAATCTTCCAGAATAGTTATTACTTTAATGCCTGCTCTAGCTAACTTATCTATTATCCATGGAGCAGAGACTGCTCTTACATCACTATGATTTAAGACATCCTTAATGGTGGATAATAATGTTATATTTTCAATATATTCTGGTTCAATTATTTTACAGAATAACAACTTCCAAGCAAAACAAATGTTTTTATTTATTTTTTGTGGCTCATCATTCCATTTCTTTACTGCTTTCCAAAAGTGGTCTAGTGAAGCCGTAGTGATGTGCTCTACAGTTTCCAGATTCATTGCAAATAAATCTTAAAGACTGTATGCAAGATGGGGTATTTCAGCATTTACTACACTGTTCCACCAGCATTTACTATTCTGAAACAAAAAGCAAATGTAAAAACAATATTGAAAAATTGCTTTCTTGCATGACTTCACATAATAAAATCTCAAGTATACACAAGATGAACCAAACCATCAATAAAATATGGTTTTAAAATTCACATATAAAACTGTGTATGTATGCATGTTCCTTATAGGCTTCTATACTATTGCACCGATTTCAACCATAACTTGGCACAAAAAATGTTTACACAGAAAAAAATTACTGCCTAGCTTAGAATTTGAAATGTTTGCATTTCACATAATTAATTATTTAATGTTGTGAGATGCCTACAAAAGATTGCAAAATCATCTATTTCTCAATGATATTAACTTGAATGTTGCTAACTTATGAATAATAATTATGCTTTCACAGCCTCAGAAAATAACAAAGAGCTAGTTCATAAATTATTAGTTTACATGTTCTCCGACATTGATCATGGAGTAATAAATAGGTCAAATAAATAATTACAAAAGTAATTCCACCTTTGACTGTGCTTGAAAAACTGCATGAGGTGCTACAATCACTTCTTTGAAAAATTACAAAATTTTGAATGGTAGATATCTTAGATTATAGCAGAAAGAGATCCAATTAGACTAAATATCACTTATTTGATAAGGAGTTGATTAATTACACTAAACAACACTTTTAGTGTAATTAATCGACTCCTTGTCAAATAAATGAATATACCACTGTTTACAAACATCCACAAAAAGAGAAGTAAATATCACTTCTTCATCTGGTTAAATCATCTTCTTTGTATGTTAATTTTGGCTTTTATTTTGTTTTGTCTTTTGTGCATTTTGTCAGCACTTTTTGTACATTGTTACTTAGAATATATTATATCAATGCTTAAACTGCTATTATTTCTTCCCAAATAAGATTTTTTCTATAAAGAATGTATGTGAAAACATAATCATTAAGTTGCATCCATGAGAAATCATTACAAACTGTGGTATTTGTGGTTGGGTAAATTGCATCTTTTGCATCCAGGTGTCAGGTAATCTCACTAAATCATACCAACTTTTAGGAAGGAAGAAATCTCTATGATCATAATTACGCTGACAAATAGCAAAACGCAATAGGAGTAACATGCATCCATAAGTATAATTTCAGACTCGAATGGAGGTTGCCAACCAGTTGTTAGCAATGATAGATCAAATAATTCCCTTAATTCATTTGTTTTAGATATTAATTACTATTCATTGACATTTAAATCATGTTCTCAGCCGCAGCAATAATTAATTCCAGTAATATTGGATTAGGAAAGATTCAATTTGTCAAACACACTGCCACTTTGATAGAAAGTTGTATTATTTGTTAAACAAACATATTACAAAAAATTCAGATTTTAAGGTTAATTTAATACTGCAGATTTGCAAGAGATTATGCTTTAATAATTATTTTGGTTTCTGTAGCACACTGATACCTGTAACTCCATAATAGAAGTTTAATTATATGTTAAATAAACACATTAAAAATATTCAGTTTTTAAGGTTATTTTAATATTCCAGAATTGCGTGAGGTTTCTCAACCGACTCACATGTTGGACCATATATCAATTGACCATAATAGTTGGCTATACTATGAATCCTGGGACTTAAAGTACTTACTACATTGTAAGTCGCCATTGGGGTTGTCATCTCAAAATAATATCAGATCACCATGTGGTTTACTAGGAAACATGCAAGCAGTTGAGAAATCCAATGCCATGCCGGCAGTTGCCATGGTAACTCAGTGGAAGAACAACTGACTAGAGACTGGAAGATCCGTGGTTCAAATGGCTATGGCATTGAATTTTTCAGTCTGACTCTAACTCCTGTCCTACACATGCCTTGTGTGAAAAAACAATTAAACCAATATCCATTACCAGGATAAGTTTTTTCTTTTTTTTTGGGGGGGGCCTGAGAAGACTAATGTCAAGTACCTGTAAGTTCCATAGACCACGAGATCATTTCACCAATTTCATTCATCATCCAATTTGACCAATCAGGTAAAAGGATGTTAAGCTAAATAAAAGGATAGAAAAGATGCATTATTCCAATTGTTATTGGAAGACCTACTACACCATTAAATCTTTGTAATCGCCCTCCGTGGTATAATGGTTATCATGTTAACTTCATATACCCAAGGTCATGGGTTCAAACCCAGCAGAGGAAGATGGATTTTTTTCGGGTGTAAAATCCTCAGCTTGGCTTCCTTCGGAAGGGTTACAAAGCCATGGGTCCCGTGTCGTAGATTTATGTAACGTCAAGCTGATAGAGAGGCCTCTGAGCAAAATTAAGCGGTCTTTCACGCCCAATTTAGAATGGTACGCTGAGAACCACAGTAGTTAAAGAGCATCCATAAATAACACGCCATTTACATTTTTTATTAAATCTTTATATAAAAAATGAAAAGAATGGAAAATGCTATGATGTTATTTTTCATTAAATCTTGGTTTTCAGCATTTCCGTAGAAGTGCAGTAAATTTAGAAAGTGAAATAATTTAGAAAGACTATTCTGCTAGCCCTGCTTTTAACACTAATCATAAAGTGTGGAATAAGGAAGGATTTCAGATTTTAAGAACATTCATTTTGCAAGCTCTAAACAAGCATAAAGATTCTGCTCAACACCTGAAATGCAAACTACGATTGAATACTTGTTTAAAGAATTGAATGTTTCAAAATTTTGGATTCCATTTTAGTGGAAATGAAAGTAAGGTTTCTGGATTGCAGCAATTTACAATTTCTTGAGTTGTGGATATCATAAAATTTGAAAATGATGCTACATATAATCTTCTTTTTAGCGCTTGAAAACTTACAATGGTATTCAAACATATTTTACAAAATTGATCGTTTAAGGAATGAACTGCATCTTTTGTATACTGATGAGGTGTATAGGTCTGTTACTATAGTAGAGTACATTAAATTGTGCTAAGAAAATAAGGATGTATTTAAGGAAATGCCTATGCAGTTTATTGCTTTAATTTTAACAATTCCATCCACAAGTGAATCAGTGGAAGGAAATTTTACATGTCTGAAAAAATCTAAATCTATCCCTAGAAACAGTACATCACAAGGAAGATTGGCATCATTAGCAAACATGTCTCTCCAGAAGCAGCTTTTGTGTATGCTTATAAGGGCCGAGCCATTTTATGACATCACGAATAAGTTTGCTATAATCAAAGAAAGGAAGATTGACTTAATACAAAAAAAAAAAAAAAATATTTAGCTTAATTATTATGTTTAAATTTTCCTATCACTGTTTATTAAAATCTGCAGCCCCATCACCTATTTAAGGAAAGGTTGTCTCTGCTTCGTAGACTGCGGAAGTTTCAAATTCCCTACATATGGTTTGCATAGCTTGCCTGCCTGACATTATGCAGCTTAGATGCAAAGGATGCAGTTTTACCTGTGGTTGTTCAATAATCATTTTGCATATACAGGGTGGCCCATATAAAGTATTACAGGTGAATATCTCTTAAACGAACAGAAAAAATCTGATGTGTTCCATTCACGTGACTTTATCTACATCTCTGCAACAAATTATTGTTAAAAAGCTTAAGCTTCTATTTACTTCATGCTAATCGAGAAAAAATTAGCAGAAATAGTCTTATTACTTGCTTCCTTGTAAGTAGAAGCGAGATAAGGGAGTACCATAGGTTAAGGTGATACTCAAAAGCTGGTTGCTTGGTGACTGAAGTTCCTTTGTTTGTATGACACAAGTTAACAAATTCCTGTATGAGAAAAATACAAGTTTTTCAAAGCTGAAATCAAAAACAAGGAATATCTAAAAAATTATCAACTCCACGAAAAAAATGTATACAACATAAATTGTGTGTTTTAATGTGCTCTACATTTTTTGTGTCCATCTTGTGTCTACATTTTTTGTGGTAGGTTTTTGTCCATCTCTTACTGTTTAGCACCTATGCAAAGCTTCGTAAAATTCACCCAGAATAAAGTAGTCTTCAGAGGCAATTCCCAGAAACTTCAAGATATACATATTATTTGTCAGGTAAATATCTTTAATATACAATATTTAATCAAAATCGTTAGAGCCATCTTTAAGAAAATCAAAATGTTTGAAAAAAGTTCCATGTAAAGGGTAGTTGGGGTGGGAGGATTTTCTTGAAAATCTTTGTGTTGCATCCTTGGAGGAAACCAAACTTAAATACCAGGTTTGGTATTCAACAGTCTTTTCGTTTTTGAGCTATGCTGTCCACAGACACAGACACACACACACACACACACGGACCTTTTTATAAAAATGCTATTTTTTGATTCAGGGGGACCTAAACATGTATATCCGGTGAAATCTCAGTATCAAATTTTTGGGTGGAATGCAATACTTTCTCAATACACTATATACATAGTATGTGTAGAGAAAGTAAAAATCTAATGCCAAAAATTTCTAATCTTATAGGAGCAAATTGATATATGGAAAATATTTTCATGAGACCCAACCTCAAAATTTTTAATGAAATCATGTAATTTTTTTATATTTTTGGTTGCCCACAATAAACTGGCACAGTTTATTAAAACAATTTTTTTTTTTTTTTTTCCAAAATGAATTGTTGAGCTGTTAAAGAATGTTTTCTCTTAAAACATCTCCCTCATGAACTTGAGGAGAAAATAAAAGTATCAAATCAAAGAGCATGGGTATTCTGGTTTCAATGATGCTGAACTCTTAAAATACAACATACTACATAGTTAGCCATTATTTGCTGTAGCTCTTCAAGATGGCAGACTTTGATGTAGAGGTAGGTATGATTTTAGTACTAGGTGAATGAAGGAGAATTTATCGAAGTGAATTGGCAGTGTTCAATGAGATACAGATTCAAACGACTGGAAACATTGGACAATGTAAGTATGGCTGTGTAATGAACATAACTGCTTGAAGGTGAAATCAAAAGTGAATGATGAAACTAAAATCAATATTCTTGCTGCTGTAGAAGCAAATACACAGATAAGTCATTGTGAATTGCCAAATGACAGTGGGATTAGCCGCACTTCTGTACAGCGGATACTAAAGCCGCAGAAATACCATCCTTATATGTTAATTCCAAATCTTCTCGGGCTTCTAGCCAGGTAAAAACTTGGCTTGACACCAACGTTTCGAAGAAGTGCATCTTCCTCGTCTTCAGGGTGAACTGATTCTTATTTTATCCTTATATGTGTTTACATCAAAAGTTCACACAAAGAGATTTTCAGCAATGAGTTGTTTTTTTGGTTATCCATTGCCATTCTTGGCAAACATATTTTCTTGTGAAGCAATATTCTCAAATACTGGACAAGTTAATAGATATAATATGCATTTTTTGAGCATCTGAAAACCCAAGTTAATAGATAGTTAATAGATATAATATGCATTTTTTGAGCATCTGAAAACCCCAAATGGATGAAAACTGTGCCTTTTAAGAATCATTTGTCGTGGAATTCTTGATAACCTCGGCATAGGCACAATTATTGATGAATCATATTGTTATTCTATCAACCATGAATTATTTCCCTTATTGAAAATGTGTCCTTCATGTGAGAAGAGAAACGTGTTAGCAGCAGAGTGGTGCACCACCACATTTTGCAATATGTACCTACATGTCAACTTCTAAATAAGAAATTTGAAGGTGGACTGGAAGTGCTGGGCCTATCATCTGACCTTGTCGTTTACCTTAACACCCTTGGTCTTCTTTTTAGATACATCAAACAGAAAGCTGTTAAAGTACCTACAACCAAGAGAATAAGAAATTTTGAATAAATGAAGCTTGTTGCACTATTACCCCTAGTATGTCCTTAAGTTAGAGAAAACATTTCCAAAAAAATTGGCAAATGTTTAGATGTTAAGCATTTAATAAAGTTATTTAAAGTACTTATTTGTCTAGTACTATTTTCTACTAATTTATAGGTACTTCAAAGAAAACATCCTCAACAATTCATTAAATAAAAAATGTTTTAATAAAAGTGGTTTAGAGTTGAGTTTGCAACACTTTCCAACTATTGGAAACCATCGACAATGAAGCCCACATGGCTAAAACCGGTCTGGAAAAACCATATATAAGAGATCTTAAGTGTTACAAACCCAACTCAGAAATATTCTATACATATGCATCACTGTTCCAAAACACTCCTTCATTAAAATTGTTGTTAAAAGTCGTTTAGTTTTTTGTGTGGAATCTGAATATTCAAAAAAATTCTGAGGTTGAGCCCCATGAAAATATTTTCTATATCATAATTTGGAAGGCCCCTTGCTGCTATAAGATTTGGAATTCTTAACATTTGGTTTCTTCTGTTTAAGAAAGATTCACCTATTGCTGTATATTACTTTGGTAGCTACAGGATATGCAGCAACTTCTATGTAGTGCCCTGTGCACACTAACCTAGACCTAAAACAGTGCACAAAAATGACTTTAGTGAAACATGTTGGCAGCTCAGTAGTTGCAAATCATTTAGTACAATAAAGTTTCCAAAGCAAGCAAAATACTTGTGGTATATTGGACTGTAAATCATCTGTTTCCTTGGACTTTAAAGATCATAAATAGACCTGATACTTTCTTAAAGCTTTGCAGTACCACATTATGACAAGTACTGCTCTAGAAATAACACTCATAAATTATTAGATGAAATGGCCCTTCAAAAATAGTCATGTTTGTAGCAAAATGGGTTGTGTGTCGAACAGCATACATAGCTCAAAACAAAACTGAAATACTTAAAATGTACAAAGCTTAAAATGTAAGTGCAATGCAACTTGAAGATTTTCAAGAAAATTAACTTCAAACTTCCTTTTAGATGAAAAAAATTTCAAAATGTTCTATTTTCTCAAAAATAGCTCTAATTATTTGTATTAAAATGCCATATTTAAGATTTTACATGACAAAATGTACATTTTGAATTTTCTGGGAATGGTCTGTGAAGTCCTCTGCATTTGGAAGGATTTTTGTATAATTCTATGTTAAGGTATAGACAAAAATATACTGCAAAAAACTATACTTCTCTTTAAAATAAATTTGCATTTGGCATTAACCATTTGAGATATCCATTATTATTGGTTTGAACTTGTCAGTACTTGTAAGATTTTTTAAAATTGCTGCAACTATTCAGTTGTTTCCCATTATGCCAAGGAAAGAGCATAAAATATCATGGCATTAAATATTTAGGCACTCACTCTTATCATCTGACTATTAATTCTTATGGCTAAGAATATAATGGAACCTTCTGCAAAGGTTTATCTTGATTAACATGGAGTGATAGAAAAATAGTTTTTGTAATTATCTTTAGAAATTATAAATAGCCAATGGGTAGACAGAGTTGTATGATTGCAAAACATCAACTGCACAATTTTTACCAATTGGAAATAAAAAATAATATCCAAACAAAAATATCCATTTTTATAACATGAAAAAAAATCTGGCAAGTTCATTCACATGACTCTCTCTATTTGTTCATAAAAAAAAAAAAACTCTTCAAGAATACTTTCGAACATGTGATGCAAGGAAGAGAGCAATTTTCTAAGTCTAAAGATTCACCAATGCGCATGTGCAAGAAAGACAGAATTCATTGATTACAAGCCTATTGCTTCTTGCATAGAGCCAACATGTGCAGCTGTCGCAATTGTAGCCAACCTCTGCAAATAGTCCTCAGAACACTTCTGAACAAATCATATGGCGGCAATTAACAGCCATAATTTTATTGCTTTACAAACACTTAGATGCAATGAAACAGACTTTATTGTTGTGTGAGAAGCCAAGGGTGTATGTTCTTGGGGATATTCTTACAGATTATAAAATTTTAGAAATGGATTGTCTGATTAATAAGATATCTGAAACAGAGAACTAGCTATTAGTTGATAAGGGTCTGCTGAGAACAAGAATTTTATGTTCTGAATATAATGCCATTCTGCACCCCAATAAGATAAAGCACCACACTAAACTTGAATTTTGTTGCAGGTAGGAGAATGTTAAAATAAAACCCAATTCTTATGAGTTTAGGAGTAAATAATCATCTAGCAATTAACTATATTTATTATTCATTTTGAACTTGTCAAAAAGTCAGTCTGTAAGCAAAGGTTCAAATAAAACTATTGTCCAGGAAAATTCTTTTGCTCACCACTGCTTTGCTTACAAGTAGTCATATGAGGTAATGGAGTGTCCAGTTGGCGACCAATGTGTGAGCCTGCAGATAGCATCTGACTGGTTCAGTTACTGCTATGAAGTTTGCATGGTTTCCGATACCAAATACACTGTAAGGGGGATAATAAGCGGTCCTGAGCATTTCATTCTAATTAACAAATGTGAAATAGGAGAATGCAAATTTCATTGGGGTCACATCATAGAGGACAACTGGATCCTTGGAATGATAGATGTACAAACAAATGAGATGCGGATAACAATGTGTAGTAATGGTAGTAGTAATAATTGTGTTGCAATTAGGATTAGGCTAAGCTTAGTTAAGGAGTTAATATCATCATAATTTAGGGCAGAAGTGTACATTGATCATGTAATTTATTGACAAAATAAGATGATTGGCAGCATTGCATCAAGCTGTGCAAGATGGATAATTTGGCAGCGCTGCATTCTTCAGTATGGCTACAAGTGTAAAAGGTATTAAATAAAGAATTATAAACCTTAAGTTATGTTAAAAAAAATTCTATGGCATGAAATCAAAGCAATAATTGATTTTAAACACATATTGGATAAAAAAAAAATCTAAAGTCATACTTCAAAAAAATATTCAGCTCAAATTGAACCTCTCACATGTTGGAAAGAAAAGCCAACCACTCTTTTGTCTACATCATGCTATCAAGATAAATCTTAACAGAAAAATCTTATTATTTGCCTTTAAGTAGGAGAGAAATAAGGGAATATACTAGGCTAAAATGATGGTCAAAAATTTTTAAAAGCTGTGCAACTGATATTGAAATTCAGTTCTCTTTCCATGACTGAAACCAATAGTAAGGGAATATCTTGGAAATCATTAACTCTACAAAAAAATGTATGGCATTAAGTTGAATGCTTTAACAGAATGTACATTTTTTGTGTTGTAAGTTTTCGTTATCTGCAGTTTACCAGTTATACAAAACTCATTCAAAATGTAGAAGACTACAGAGGCTGTTCCTAAAAATTTTAAGATATAATTTTGATATATAGTATTTGTCAAAATTGTTAAAGCCACTTTTGAGAAAGTTAAAAATTTTCAGCAATTTTTCCATATTTAATTGATGGTCCAGGGTGGGGGTATTTCTTGAAAGTCTTCATATCACATCCTTGGAAGATGCTGAACTTAAATAGCAATTTTGGTATTTCCCAATTTTTCGTTTTGAGTTATCGTGTATATGTCTCCACCCACCCACCCTCATGTCCACATATACAGACCTTTTCCCAAAAAAAGCTTTTTCTGTACTCAGGGGAACTCAAACATATTTCTGGGTGGAATGCAATACCTTCTCTACTACTATGTACATTGACCCTCTCCATTAATGCTGTCACAGTAGCTTTGGGAGGCATTCTAATGGCCTTCACAGTGTATATCCCTGCCCTACTCAAATGTGTTTTTTTTGCCCAGCTGATTTCCTTAGGACCACAGCCACTTATCTGAAAGGCTAGATGCAAATGTTTCAGTTTTTCCCCCAGAGCATCTGGTTTACGGATGAGCTTAGCCCTCTCAGTTAGTTTTGTTTATAGTCCTCTTTTGCCATGGGTGGTGGTTTGAGCTTTTTTGGAAGTAGCGATATACATGGTTGGCTTTCTAAATACAGTACAACCGATCATCGTATTTGATTTTTTGGATATCAAAATATCCAAGGAGATGCAGTGATCCTTCTCCTATTCTGCTATAAACTGTATGTTTTTATTGATGTTGTTAAGGTAATCAAAAAATACCTGTAGTGCATTTTCCCCATGTGGCCAAATTACGAAGGTATCGCTAACACATCTCCACCATACTTTAGGTTTTTGATTTGTTGATTCGAAAGAAATTTCTTCAAAATTTTCCATATAGCAATTCACCACAACTGGACTTAGGGATATTGTAACTCCATTCTTTTGTTTGTAATAGTTTCCACTCCAAACGAAGTAGCTTGTTGTGAGGCAGAATAACGCTGTAATATCATTCGTGAAAATCTTAAAAATGTGAGTCAAGAGTGTCTTCTCTTGAACCTCTGTAGATATAGAGACCACGTCCACCATTTGAGAATGGCAATTATGACAACTACAACCACACCGGAGATGCCCAATCTGTCTGACAAAGATCATGTGTTCTCTGGAGAGCAAATAGAGGTACGGGACATGCTGAAGGACAAAAGATCTAGGCTGATTATTGAATATTTGGTAGCTCCTGCTGCTCACCATTCCTGGTAAAGCAGAAGAGCAACAAACTACGCTTCTGTGCGGACAAGTTAAATGCAGCCAACAGAGAGGACTGCTTTCCCTTATTCCAGATTGATGACATCCTCGATTCTCTTACTGGTGCCCCGTGATGGTCAACTTTCAACCTCAAATCAGGACTTTGGCAAGTGGCCCTAGTTGCCAGATACAAGGAGAAGCCTGCATTTTCAAAAGAACATATAAATCCTTTAGTGTCTAATTATTTGTTACATTATATTTGCCCTGGTTTTTCTTTATTTTTGTCTTTAATTTTATTTTGACTTTATGTACTTTGGCCTCTGCAATGTGGCAGTCATCTTCCAGCTCCTCATGGAGACAGTGATGAAAGGTTAACTTATGACACCTACTATATCATTGCCATTATCACTTCCTAAATCATCATCAGAACCTGACCGAGACCTGAAAATGCTGCAGGCACCTAAGCTCAACACGTGTCAATTCATCAGCAAGGAGGTGAACAACTTGAGCCACATAGCCTCACCAACTGGGGTGACCACAGATCCTGGAAGGCTTAGGCTATGAGAGATTGGTTGGCCTGAAAGAAAAATCCGAGAGTTGTGGAGTTTGCTGGGCCTAAGCAGTTACTACTGCCAGTTGTCAGAGGTTTCTGCAACATGCAACAAGCTCATCACTAGAATACCAGCTTTACTTGTTTACAGAAGAAACCAAGGGTATGTTCCAGGCACTTAAGTCAGTACTCTGGAGTGGAGAATTTCCACAACTAGGCAGTGATTTTATCAAGGAGACTGATATCAGTAACACTAGTACCAAAAGCACACTACTATAAGTTCAGGATGGTAGGAACATGTAACAAAAAACCACAGAAAGATGCTCCCCAAGGTGGAAAAGAACTACAACATTACCTTGCAGGAGCGAAAGTGCTGGAACACTTCCATAAGTACCTGCAATGTTAGTCATTCCACCTAAGCATTGGCCTATCTAATTCACTTGAGCTGTTGAGCTGTTGAGCTTTAAATATCTAGAAGCCACACAGCACATTGATTGCAGATACTCTAAGAATACAACTTCACACCAGAACATTAGAAAGAAAGGAGTCGCTCCAATGTAAATGCCATGTCAAGAAGACAATAACCTAGAGGAGTGCAGCCACTGTGCTAAGTTGAAGGAGAAAGATCATGCTGCAGCTGTCCATAAGATTTTGGCAGTGTCTGCAGATAGATGGAATGACAAGCCTAAAGGAGCAGTTGGCAGATGTCAAAATTGGGCTCCTACTTGAGAAAAGTGGAGGCAGGGAGTAGGTGTAGAAATCCTTAAAGGATCAATGGGTCTGGACTTTGAGAGTCATCTGATGGAGGAAATTATCGGAGTAAGGTGACAGTTCAGGCAAGTAATTCAGGAGGATAGTTTGGAACCAAACAAACGACAAGCACCAACAATAATACTTCTGGTTGAGGTTACATGTAGGTGCTGAGTGATGGTGCCACTAATGCTATATATTTTCAGTAAGTTGCAGCCCATAAACCAGAGCCAAGGTTGCATGCAGCATTATAGCATAGGGTACCGCTCATATGCATTTCCATCAACATAGAAACATTTGCTGTATCTGACAATAATAAATATCTGTCAGAGGTTATGGATTACTTCAATTGACCAGAGATGTATAATTTTCTCCAAAATATGGCAGCCTTCAAATGGAAGCACTCTCCTTTACCACTGGGCAATAACCATTACCAAACAAAAGATGAGCCTGTACTAGGGGTGAAAGCAACATTGTAAAATCTCTGTTTCCTGGATACTCGAAGACTCTGCTTGCAAGTCAAGGTTTGCACCTCAGTAAAGGGACCATGGAAATGGAAGATTTGGCAATGTGAGGGTTGGTTTCCAACCACAAACCACCTAAACCCAAACTCTGCCTTTGGCAGAGGGTTGTCATGTTCTGAAAAATACTGCATGCCATTTCTAACCAGGAAGCCAAGAGGATGGTGAACTGTCTCTTGAAAGAACTGCTCTGCCACTTTAGCATACCATTGGAGCTGCACAACAATTAGGACATTAATTTTAACTCTAATCAGATGAGAGGAGCACTGGAGTGACTTGGAGTGCACAAGATGCACTCAACACCTCTCCACCTGCAGTCAAAAAGCATCGTTGATCAATATATCAAGAGAGCACTAGGAAAGATCGTGGCCAATCACCAATAGGACGGGGATGTCAGAGTGCTACTTTTCTATTGGCCTACTGATCAATGCACAGACTACACTGAATTGACACCAACCAGTTTGGTCTTCAGCAGGGAGCTGCATCTACCATCTGATAATGCCCTGGGAAGAACAGCCAGCAATCGCTACATGGAGAATCTCATTGACTGTCTTCATATCATGCATGAGAAGATCCATCGATATCCAGATAGTGACTAACTAGAGAAGACACATTACAATTGGCAGGCCAACAGCCATATTTTCTAGCAGGGTGATCTAGTTTGACTGCATCGCCCTACCTGGACCAAGGAGTGTTACCCCAAACTTCAACAACTATGCACCAAATATAGCAAGGGCTATACCTGGTGGTGAAGGAGTTGGCCCTTTCCTGATCTAATTGTGATCTGAAAATTCTGTAAAAATTGCCAATCATGATCTAATTGTCATGCCGTTTTCATACATTTTAACTCTTTCCAGTGAGAAAGTTTTTATACTTTCTACATCATAGCCATAGAGAAAGATTTTCTGGAACGTTTTAGGAACTTATCTTCATTCTAAAGCGCTAAATTAGCTCCAATTGAATTTCTCTAGCCAGTGTTTGTGTATGCTGGTTGAAACATGGCGTCTAGCCAAAGGTTACAAATCAAAGAGAAAATAAGAGCTGCAGTTCACAATTTATTTTAAATTTTCAGACCTTGATGAAGGAGCTGCTTACATTGATGTAAGAGAGGATGAGGTATATTCAAGCTTTAGCGAAGAAAATGCATACGATATCAACAGGCCTTGTATGCATGCAAATAATAAGTGTACTTATCAAAATGGATTCACAGAAGTATAACCAGATGACAAATACAATGTGAATTAACCATTTAGCTATGTAATAACACAAGTGCTAAATTGTACATAATCTACATTAGATTTGTATCCTATTGTTTTATGTCTTTTTCATTAATAATAGTATCATGCTTGTGAGTGTATGTTTTTGGTGATTTTTTTTACAGTTTCAGGTTAATTGAATTCATTTTTTGTACTTTAAAAAATAAAACACCAGACCAAAACAGGATGCTATTTTAGTTAAAAAATATCTATACTTTCATTCAATTAGCCCAGCTTTCTGTGTTACTACACAGCTTTTGTATGCCTAATTATTGATTATTTTGTGACTTTTAATTTTACTTTCAAATTTTTTTTTTCAATTCTTTAAAAATATTAAAGAGAATTCTCACCCATATAATGGATATGGACAATAGACAAAAGGGTTTAATAAAGTGAAAAAAATATTCAGCTCCCTGAATCATTTTATTAATAGTAATTTAAAACCCTGCAATCACCACTAAAATTGCTTGGCACTTTTCAGACAGCATTTTGCTATTCGGGCTGGCACTAAAAGGGTTAATGATGTCTATACATCCAGAATCCACTCCGAAGGAAGAGGCTGGTAATACACATTTGTGTGTTACGATGGTGCTGGTCAGCACGCACCCTTTACATGAGCCCCTGGATTGTTACAGGTGTTTGTCACCTTAAATCGAAGGAACAAGAGCAATAATATCGCAGTAAACAATTCTAATGAAGTTTTGCCATTTTTAAAGCAGTTTTTGAGAAAAAAGCAAAAGTTGCTTACTTTCACTCTATTTTCAAAAGAAGATTTTATATGAAAGTTAAAATACTTTTTCAAATATTTCTTAGAGAAGAATGAAGGATAAAAGTTTTCCATGTTTTTAAATACATTTTAATTAAACAATTCACACTATTATTATAAGCTTTGGAAATTTGCCTCAATCGAATCAACATTAGGCATGAGACAACACTGTACGATCAGAAAAAATATACTTCTAATTAGTTAAAAAAAAACTCACTGTAGCTGTTTATTGTCGTTATGACTTGTTTTCGAACCAGTGGATTATCAGGTACAAAATTGCTCACTTTACTAATGCTGAGTATCTTGAAATGCTACTCATTTGCAGTGAAACACATAATAATACATTAGCTGTGACAAGAATTTATTCAGAAAGATTTCAAAATTTTCAAACACCTTATAGGATATTTATTTTCATGTGTCAAAGAGTTCTAGATATAATAAGGTATCTCAAGTTGCAGGAGTTATCAAAGAAACGTTGTGCTAGAAATCCTTCATTTGGTGGAAGAAGACCCTGGAAGAGCAGCCATAATATAGCTCACACCTTCCACATAACCATCAACTGGTTTGACAACACATTCTTATCATATTCAGCATGCCCAGTATTTCTCAAGTGGATTATGCACCAAGGTTAGAAATTTCTGAATGGTTTCTTCAACAAGGAGGGGATTTTCCCCTTAAAATTCTTTCAATGGACAAAGCAACATTTAATAGAAATGTAATTATCAGAATGTACACATCTGGTTGACGACAATCCACACTCATCATAAGACAGCTTGTGTATACATTACAGAAGTGCCTGATGTGTAAAACACTGTAAAAAAGAATACTTCAAACACTGGAAGAAATAAAAAACCTGGACATCTGTGTAACATGAGCAGGATATAAGATAACGTGAAGCATATGTGTCAACAAAAGGTGTATATTTGAACAATTTTTCTAAACATCAAAATGAAGTTCTCATTGATTTCCTAATGTCTAGCTTGCTTTATTTATTCATAAACAATTTTGTATCTTAGGATTCTCAAGCCTCTATTTACCTTTATAAATAAATGTTCCTATTAGTAATTAATTCATGATTTTGTAAATACTTTGTCAGTTCCATATTCTGCATGATATTTCGGTTGCCTTACTATCATGTGTGGTTTTCAGTTCATTTAGATACTGGAAGTGTGTATTTGTTCAATGCTTTAGTAACCCAAGCTGAAAAGTTTAATGTAACCTGCTGACTATAAAGTGAACCTGCTGAATTTCTGTGTTGCAATATAGTGCAGAATAAAATAATAATAATAATCTAAGAATGGCCAACTTTATGGGAAAAAATGTATTAAGGAGAAACACTCAATCAACATGCTCTTAGGTAGTTTAAAAGAATGATAATAGGTTCACTTTTCACCTTGTATAAGAGGAGCTACTAGGACTGGGAGAGTCAATTGTGACAAGAGTCATCAGAAAGTGCAATTGGGTCACAGAGATGGCTGAGTGCATCCTACAGCTGAGAAGTTGAGCATAACATAGTGTTATAAAGAAATTTAGAAAAATCTTTATTTTTCTTTGGCTATAATAAGTTAATCTCTGAATAAAGGAAACATTGTTTAGAGAAACATTTGAACATGTGACATTTGAAATTGTGGTTGCAGCACACATACACACGCATGCATGCACCCACACACATGCATGCGCGCGCGCGCACGCACGCACGCACGCACACACACAAACAGTCTTAAGAAGTAGTTTAAGTGACTTTTACTGGCAAACCAAATTTGAAAGTGTTGAAAACATTAAGTTGTTCAGATGTGAAAATTGCCAGATTGCCGAAGTTCTACTTCTTGGGATCATAGAGGTTTTAGCTTCACAGATCCCTTGGCTACGCTTTGCAGCTTAGGACCATAAATGTTTATAATAGACCAGTAAGTAACTACAAAGTGGCTATAATGACAAAATAACAAAAGTACCCATGTATTGAAGTAATGTCAAGTGGTGGAACCATCGTATACTAATAATGAAAATGTTATAAGTCTGAAGGTGTACAAGCAGATGTCAGCGTATATGTCAACAATGTATAGCCTTATTGTATCACATATTGCAGGCTACAATATTAACAACTGTAACAATCTTGGCCAATTTCTGCAAAATCTTCCCAGCTGTCTGCATAAAAATAATGTTTTATACGTAATATATGCAACCAATTAGCAACCAGTCATTTTTGTGAAGTCCTACTTGCTTGTGTGCAAATGAACACGGTTTGATCCTGAGAAAGCTATTGCACACAAGTAGTCGTACTATGCGACAATAATGGAGTATGTAGTACCAGATCAATCTGTGAGCTTGTAAACAGCATCTGATTGGTTCAATTACTGTCATAAAGTGTGCATGAACTCCAACATTAAATGTATGGAAAGAGTGAAAATTAGAGGTTCAAGCCATATCCTTCAAAGTGACATATATAAGATGCAATAATAATCATTCCTTGGGATGATAGATATGAAAACAAATGAGAGGCAGATATAATAATAGGGACAGTAATGCAAGCAGAATATTGGAGGGGGGGGGGGTTAATTTATAAATCTGTGGTTAGTACCACAAATTTCTGAGCATTATCCATAAAATACCCCCAGAGAATTTTCAGGATATTCGTTTTATAGGAAATTTATCAATTTTTATGCCTTTTAACTCCTGCATGTTTTATAGTATCAAACTTCGCTTTATGTGGCATACCATTTTTAGTGACCGGTATAAAATCAAATAAATTTGAATTAACCCTAGTCATGAAGTTAATTCATAGATTATGCTGCATCAATTGGAATAAAATTACATTATAAAGATTCTTAAACTGATTGGTTCATAAACAACTTTTTTTTAATTTTTAGAAAAGGGGGTCAAACATCTTCATAATGGAAGCTACCTTTCTAGCTTTTACCCAAACCTCCCTAAACTAATTCAAAAAGAAAATACTCTGGGTTGGCTAGCAAATAATGACCTAGTATTCCACCCTTCGAAAACTAGAGCAGAAATACCACAAAAAGTAAATCAATACAAAACGAAAGAAAAAACGAGTTGATAAAATATCGTTAGAGAATTGGCACCAATTATTCGTTTACCTCATCATTATGAAAATAATTTGGGCTAAGGCAAAAGGGGAATTCGCAAAACAAAACACCACTTTTCGTCTTGCGAATGTTGAAAGGCTTATGCATGCTGCAAGTGATGAAGACTGGGGTAGTTGTGCTGCACACCGTGAACAATTGCAGGAGGCTAATTTCCATAAAGAAGTGGCTGGAGATATTACCGTATAAAAGTTAGGTTATAAATCCGTAAGAAACACATTCGGAATTAAACAAAGATGAAGATGTCAAGCTAGCAACTCCAAAATAGTCCCTTACAGAATTTCAGGTACGTTGTTTTCAGACAATACACGTTAGTATTAAACATTACAAGTTGTATTACTATACTGAAGAATCCTTTACTGCGCCAATTACGTTTTAACAATTTGTGACGCGTTGAATACTTACCTTTCCAGGCACTCCCGCCAAAACACATTCGCTTGGCACCTTGGCACAATAGTGATGGGAGTATTCGAATGCAAAATGTCGATGTATTCGATTCTTGGAAGTTCTTAAAATGTTCTCGAACTCTGAATGTTGTATTCGAATCCTTCACTCGGGTCTCGGATATGTGCAGGTGCACCGAGATTCGAGATCTCATATCTGATTGGTGCTTTTACTTAAAGGTCATTCTAACGCTTGGATCGTGTAAGGGGAGAGGGGTGAGCACGCTGATAAACAACCTACGAGATAATCACCTGGCCAGAATAGAATGAGAATATGCTATCAAGTAAAGCTATGAACTTATTATTCTAAAGCTAACGAACGATTCCCATACATATACGCGATCATAATATTTTAATTTCATTTCGTGTTATAACGGAATGTACGATCGGTTAGGGCAACAAATGAACAATATTAGAAATTGGAACTAAACGATTGCATTCCGTCTTCTCAACCCAGAGGTTCTGGGTTTGATTCCCAGCTGTGACAGGAATTTTTCTTTAACCAGAATCATTCCCTATCCCTAACGGAGTCGGAAGTATGCATGTGGGAGTGAATGTATTCGCATTTTTATAGTATTTTAAAGCTGAAAAAAAAAGTGTTCCATTCTCATGACTTTCTCTAGCTGTTCCATACACAAAACTATTCTTTCAAAAGATTATTCATCTTTTACATTATGGTAATCGAGAAAAACATTAGCAGAAATGGTCCTATTACTCGCTTCTTCGTAAGAAGGGAAATCAGGGAATACGCTAGGCTAAAGTAATAATAAAAAATGTAGCTGGTCGATATGTGAACGAATGACGCGGTTCGCTTTGGATGGCCCAGTTTGAGAAAAGTTAGGTATTTTAAAACTGAAACCAATATCTTGAAAATGGTCAACCTATGTTTTCAACCAGATCTACATCTTTATAGTAAGTTTTTGTCCATCTCTTACGGTTTAACCGTTGTGCAAAATTCTGCAAAACTCATGCAGAATAAAGAGCCCTTCAGAGGCTAATCCCAAAAATTCGAAATACACATTTTATCTGTAATTTAAATATCTTTAATACACGACATTTTAATCAAAATCGTTAGAGCCATTTTTGAGAAAAGCATTATTTTCGAAAAATGTTTCATGTAAAGGATAACTGGGGTTGGGGGATTTTCTTGCAAATGTTTCGTGTCGCACCCTTGGAAGATACTAAACTAAAAATACCGAGTTTGGTATGTTACAGTCTTTTCGTTTTTGAGCTATGCTGTCACTCCCCCCCCCCAAAGAAACGCGCGCGCGGACATTTTTCTAAAAATTATATTTTTCAACTCAGGGGACAGCAAAGCATATATTTCCGGTGAAATCTCGATATCAAATTTTTGGGTGGAATACAATACCTTCGCTAGCTACTATGTACATTGTTATGTACATGCGGCTAGAAAAAGTAAAAATGCTTTTTGGACTCAGGGGACCTCAAAACGTATACTTCCGGTGAAATCTCTGTATTGAATTTTTGAGTGGAATACAACACTTTCACTATGCTCTATGTATGTACATAGCACGTGTATAGAAAAAAACAATAAGAAAGCCTACAGTCCAGCGAGAAAGACACTAGCAGTTGTTTTACCAGTCAAGTCCCTGATGTAACCATTCAAATTAAAGGGGGCTATAAAAACCAAACAAGGAGCACAAATTCTGATGTGTTTCTTTCACATGACTTTCTCTACCTGCAAACAAACTTTTCTTACAAAACATTACTCTTTAATTACTTCGTGCTAGTCGGGACAAATTTTAGCAGATATGTCTTATTACTATTTCCTTGTAGGTAGAAGGGAAATAAGGGAATATACTAGGCTAAAGCCATTGTCAAATATTTTAAAATCTGTTGCTATGCGATTGACTTTGAAATTCGATTATCTTTGCATGGCTATCTTGGAAATCGTTAACTGTACAAAACATTAAAAAAAAAAATATATATATATATTAGTATTCAATTTAATGGAAGAAACGGTTATGAATGAAAGTGCATAACGCTTAAGCCACGATAATCTTGAATAGAAACTTCAACATTTTGAGAATAACATGTCATATTTTTTGTCCATCATTTAAATTACACGCCTTGTTCGAGATCAACCATGGCGAGAACTGCGAGCATCACTCGAGTAGCGATAGCGTAGCATCCGAGAAATTGCTAATGAATACAAGCTGATTTCGATTAGCGCAAGATTTGTAGTATTCGAGAACAAGCAAGCCGAGAACTGAGAACGTCTCTCGAGTGAAGATAACGTAGCATCCGAGAACTTGCTTATGATTTCGAAACTATTGTGATTACAGTATTCGAGACCTTGTTCTCGGATGAAGGTTTCGATTCTCCAGAGTATTCGAATGCAGAGGATTCGATTCTTGAAAACATTCGATTCTGCCCATCACTAAGTATAACAGACATACAACCACCACACTCGCATTGGCTATCTACGGCTACGGTATTATATAGTTGTGTACCCAACAGCAAAGCATCATTGAGGGCGAATGCCACCGGCTTGTAGTGCTGGGAAAAGTTTTTATGAAACAGTTTAATCTGTTTCTGTGGTAACCACGAAGCAGTTTCGGAATAACAGTTTCCTGCAACAGAAAATCCCTAAACTATTTCGCCGCATTGATCAGTTGATAAACTGCTGCAGACAGCTGTTGTATACCACCAAATACTATACAGATAAATACAGTCACTGCCTCCTACAGTTATAAGCCATGATGTTCGTAAATATGATGACACTACCTTAGCAGAGAAATCTGTAGAAAGTAAATATGTTGAAGCAAATGTTTTAGATTTGTTTTAAATTACAGTACTATTACAATCGCATCATGTTTATTTACAACTGTAATCTTTCTTGGTTCTGATTTAAATTCTTTTATAATTTATTTGAAACTGATTTTTATTGCTTTTATATATGTATGGGTTCGAGAGACATCTATTTTTCTTTTTTTCTCGCTCATAATATTTCATGTGATAATCAGTATTAAGCTGCTATAGTAACTATTGTCTTTTTTATATTGCACAATGCATATACTTGTACAGTCGGATCCATTTGACTCGCGGGTCGATGCGGGATGTAATTAAACTAACTCGCATTTCGTCCGCCACTGCATGCTCTATCGATTCTTTCCAAAGGTAGTTTTTCCTTTTCGGCAAGACTTGTAGCTAGGTGGCAGCAGTACTGCAAATCACAAACAGTAGGTTCGTTTAGGTCAGAAAGCCACTGAACATAGAACTTGTCAAGGCATATACGTGTATACATATGTTTATATACTATATACTATGAAAAAAAAATGTATAAAGCTCTAGTGCTAAAAGCATAGGTTACAAAAACAACAGAATACTTTTTTTTTTTTTGCATGCACATAAAAACACAGAGTATCAAAATATAGTGTTAAAATGTATAAATAAATAAATAAATTTATATAATTTCATTATATGTAAAACTAATATTATGTCAGATGATAGCTTTCAAATTATCGATATAATAGTTACTACTAGTAATTATATAAACTAAAACATGATTATTGTATTATGTACTCTTCATAAATGTCAAATTACAATACATATTTACAAATATGTTATAGAATTTCCAATGCAAAGATTTACAATTATGTACTAGAGTGAAAAATATGAAAACATCTGGCTTTACAGACCTTGTGTCATTGCTAAATACTAAAAAAATTCATTTGACACATTCGTGCAAGTCAAAGTATAAATCAGTATAATTTTAATATAAAACACACACACTAATATACACAAAATGCACTACATTGTAATATTTATAAATACAATGATTATTAACGGTATTGTCAGACAGATTTGTCACTTAAATATTTATCTACAGAGTAAAATGATTTATTGCAAATTTACTCCTTAAGAGAGGCCTTAAAAGCCCTGAAATTCCCAACATTTTCTTGAGATTACTGGGGAGAGCATTAAATATATTGATTGTTTCATAATATACACCTTTCTGAAAGCAACGAAGATTGGCATTGGAACGATGAATTAATCCTTTTTGTCTAGTATTAATGTTATGAATTTCCATGTTTGTTATAAAACTATGTCGATTGACTGCATAGAATTTTAAAATGAATAATATATAAACACAAGGTAAGGTGAGGATGCCCAATTTTTTAAATAGTTCTTTGCATGACTGTCTGCTATAAGCATTACAGATTATTCGTATAGCTTTCTTCTGTATCCGGAATATGCATTTACTATCTACTGAATTACCCCAGAATATTATTCCATACTCGATGATGGAGTTAAAGTAGGCAAAATATACCAACTTAAGTGTATCGATTGAGTGAAATTTAACCAGTGCACGGAGAGCATAACATGCTGAGCTAAGTTTAGGTGTGATGTAGCTAATATGTGACTTTCAGTCCAAATGCTTATCTACCTGAAGGCCAAGAAATTTGACTTCATTTTGCTGTTCTAACAATGCATCATTAATTCCTATTTCTATGTGCGTTTGTGGTGAGCGAGTAGTTATAAATTTAATTGTTTTTGTTTTTTCAAGGTTTACTGAGAGTTTGTTTGCTTTGAACCAATTTGACATACAATTTAGAACATAGTTTAATTTAACCACACATTCATTGAAATCTTTACTTGTTACTAGAACACTAGTGTCATCTGCGAGTAAATAAATACTTGCAAAACTGTTAATGTATAATGGGAGGTCATTTATGTAAACCAAGAACAAAAGAGGCCCTAAGATTGATCCCTGGGGAACACCATGTTTTACTGATTTCCATTCTGAGGCACTATTTTGATACCCATTGGAGTTATTAATTTCGACACTTTGTTTTCTCTTCTCTAGGTATGAAATGAACCAATCTAATATGTTATTCTTTATTCCATAGAAATGTAGTTTAGCTATCAGAATCTCATGATTCACACAGTCAAAAGCCTTCGCTAGGTCACAAAAGATTCCACTGACATATTCCTTTTCATTTAACACTGTTAACACTTTATGTGTGAGCTTGTAGTTTGCATTATCTGTCGCTACTCCTTTTCTAAAGCCAAACTGTTCTTTGGCAAATAAGTTGTTCTTTTCCAAGTAATTATAGAGCTTATTGAGCATTACTTTCTCAAACACTTTTGAGAAAACAGACAAGAGAGATATAGGTCTATAATTTGATATATTATCTTGTTTTCCTTTTTTAAAAAGTGGTTTGACAATAGAGTACTTCATTCTGTCAGGAAATATTCCACTCTTTAGTGATTCGTTACATAAATAGCTAAGGGGAATGCATATTAGGTCAGAACATGCTTTTAGGATTTTACTTGATATTTCATCATATCCAGAGGAATTTTTGGTCTTGAGCAAATTTATTATATTTTTTATTTCAAATGGTGTAGTCATTTTTACTTTAAATTCAGGGACTTTGTTTACAAAAGAAGTTTTCAAAAAATGTATTGCTGATTCTTTACATCCATAGTTTATTTTTAATTTGTCTGTTACATTTAAAAAGAAATTGTTGAACATAACAGGCACTTCAAACCATTTGGCAATTGACGACAAAATATTTTTCACAAAAGTAAATACCCATGTTCTGTTAGCGCGCGAAGGGCGTTCTTGCATAGAGAGTATGAGAATAATATTTGCCAAACCTTTCCTTTGCTGTTCAGAATTTCAATGCATCTGTAGAAATTGAACTGGTATTGTGTAGTGTAGTAGAAGTAAGAATGGTTCCAGTGTTATTGAGTACTCTACTTACAAACGTAACCTTAATTAGCAAGGATATATACATCTAATTAGGATAGCTGAAGTCGTTGAAACGCGACAATAATAAACAATAAAGGGGTCAGAAAGTGGATGGTATCACTGAGTATTATTCTTTTTCTCTCTCTTTTTAACGGAACTGCTTATTTTTGTAACTTATGCAAAATATAACATTTTACAGTTTAATGGAGCCTCCTTCTGATAAGAGAAACACACTTTATAGTAGCAAATTACAGAACTTTTTATTTCGCATAGCGTTGTAATATTGCCGTCCTCTTACATACAAACGCTTGAATACCGTTGAAATTTTACAACTGAATGTTTTATAAAATATTAATTGCAAATGCTGCAAATACAACAGGAAAACATGCCTACCTCAACTGTCAATCATTCCTCCCAAAATTAATAATATTTTCTATCAACATCCACATTCAACGGCATCTGTATAAATCTCGAATTTTATTACCATGTTAAAGAAATACTTCGGTCATGCATTGTTAATGTTTACATTAACTCACTGTGGATCTAAGGAAGCATTATATCTTCATGTTATAAAGTCTCGCTAGACAAGAAGGAGATTAAAATGTTTCAGGCACAAGACACGAAAATAATTATTTTAGAAATTGAGTGAGCTCAGCATGAATACATTCCTTATATAGTTAACTATGCAGTTATGCAACACAAATAAAATACTATGTGAGAACAGAACTCATAGTATTCAAAGCGCATAACATAGACAAGAAATTAATAACATAAAAGACGACATTAATGGTTAAAAAAGCATTCCTAAAAGTACCGAACTCCAACGAATAAAGTATTAAATGGTGAATTAAACAGAGCACAACGGAGTTGTAATTAGCTGAAAGTCTAGAATAGCGCCTTTAGCTTGATTCTCCTTTCCTGATAACAACAATCTCGAAGTATTAAATAAATTATTGTTCAATGTCAGAAAATAAGCATTCGAACCCGCGAGAGACGGTGCTGTTGAATTCAACATATAGCCACGCAACCTCCTCGCCTATTCTTCAGTTGGAAACGGTGTGCTCTATTCATTTGATAACTGGGCAACAAATTTCATTGCAAGGCGGAACGTTCGTAGTATCCTGAGAAATGGTTTAGATATTTTCCTTTTCTTTCTAGATATTTCTTTAGATTTATTTAGGGGATGAAAAGAGAAGTTATCTATAGCAATATGAGTGTCGTAGTGTAAAGTGTCAGGTATAAGTTTCATTAGTTCCGTTTCTTAATGACAAACAAATTGATGAAATACTCAAAACGATATAATAGTTATTATATATTCCATTAGTAGACATTATAAAACATTGTCAGGTTCATTATTATAATTTTAATCGCTATTATCGTTATCATTGGTATTATTACTACCATTATTATTGTTATTATTATTGTTATAATTATTCCTATCATTATCAATTTCATTATTATTATTATTATTATTATTATTATTATTATTATTATTATTATTATTATTATTATTATCATCAATACTATTATTATTATTATCATCATCAATACTATTATTATTATTATTATTATTATCACTATCATTATTATTTATTATTATTTGTAGCAGTATTAGTATTAGTAACATTATTAATATTGTTATTATATATATTATTATTCCGATCATTATTATATTATTTTTATTATTATTATCATCATCATCACTATCATTATTATTACTATTATTAGTAATTATTACCATAATTATTATTATTACTGTTATCATTAACATTATTATATTGTCATTTTTATTAGTAGTAACAGTATTAATAATGTTATATTTATTATATAATATTATTATTATTCCGGTTATTATCATTATTGTTGTTACACGCACATAATGCTTCCTTAGATCCACAGTGAGTTAATGTAAACATTAACAATGCATGACCGAAGTATTTCTTTAACATGGTAATAAAATTCGAGATTTATACAGATGCCGTTGAATGTGGATATTGATAGAACATATTATTAATTTTGTGAGGAATGATTGACAGTTGAGGTAGGCATGATTTCCTGTTGTATTTGCAGCATTTGCAATTAATATTTTATAAAACATTCAGTTGTAAAATGTTAACGGTATTGAAACGTTTATATGTAAGAGGACGGCAATATTACAACGCTATGCGAAGTAAAAAGTTTTGTAATTTGCTACTATAAAGTTTGTTTCTCTTATCAGAAGGAGGCTCCATTAAACTGTAAAATGTTATATTTTGCATAAGTTACAAAAATAGGCAGTTCCGTTAAAAAGAGAGAGAAAAGAATAGTACTCAAATGGATTCCATCCACTTTCTGACTCCTTTGTTGTTTATTATATTTTACGTAGAATACAACAAAATATTACGTAGAAATAATTTCAATGCCACATTCTATTAGGACTAATAGATTACACACTGCTTATTTCTCACGTACGTGTATCTATCACGAAGCACAATCACCAATATTTTTGCAATCAAATCCAAAAATCTTGTAAAAGCTCACCTCAAGTATAGATTCCTATGCTAAAGTGTTCCCAGCTCGCGAACCCTGAAAGGAATGCGTACGCAACATACATGAGTACAGATAAGGTGACACACGCAGATAGAAACGCTTTTAAACAATAACATGCAGCGTATCTGCCTCACATTCAAAAAGTTGTGAGTTCGAATCTCGCTTAGGTTAAGGATAAGTTTTTTTGGGGTTTTCCCTTATCCTGAGAAGACGAATGTCAAGTAACTTTAAGCTCCATAGACCCCAAATTCACTTGAGTATCGTCTCACCAATTTCATTCATCGTCCGATATGAGCAACTAGGTTAAAGGACATTAAACTACAAAATAAATAAGTAAAATAACATGCAGCCTATATTTCAATATTGGTAGCCGAGCCAATTCTGAACACGCTGTTTTCATTTTTTTTAAGAAGAAGAAGAAGAAGATGATGATGATGATGATGATCATCATCATCATCATCATCATCATCATTATTAGCGTGGGTGGGTGTGTGTGTCTGTCTGTGAGCAATCTAGCTCCAAAAAGAAAACCTTGTTAAACACCAAACTTGGTACTTAAATTCAGTATCTTCCAAGGATGCGACAAATTTTGCGCACCCCAATATCCTGTACATAAATAAGTTTTCGAAAATTTGATTTTCTCAAAATTAGCTTTAACGATTTTTATTAAAATGCCATATGTTTAAGTTACTTCATGATATACGTAATGTACCTATATTTTGAATTTTCTGGGAATAGCCTCTAAAGACTTCTTCATTTTGGATGACTTTTGTATAAGAGAAAGACAGAAACTCGCTATATAGAGATCTCATTAAAACACACAATAAATGTCAGACTTTTTTTTAATATATAAATATAGATGAGCTAACATATTATTCTTCGTATAGCCAGAGTATCAAAGCCGTCGATTTCTACAAGAGTATGTCTGTTCTAGTTTTTATTCTTTATCCAGGAGTACTGAATATATTAGTTCTTCCTCTTTACCGAATCTCTTTCTTCTCCTTACGAATTCTCTTTATTTTTGACACGAAAACACCAGTATAATATGCATCCCAAAGTATAGCTTGTAACACTGTAATATTGTTTATTCATAGCTTCTTCATCACATTTATCTATAACGCCACTTATAATTTCTAACCCGTCTGAATGCTCCAACTTACATTTTTTAACTTCAGTCATGGTGAGAAAAATAGAAAATCTTCTTACAGCATTGAACTACTTCTGCACCTTACTATGCTAAGTGGACTATGCTAGGTTAACACACATATCTGCAGGAATGATTACTGCATGGCACCTCGCCGTTTAAACAGATATAGCTTCTCCCCACGCTTCATCCTGCGGGGCACACGAGCCCAGAACACAACCCAGGCCTTACAATGCCATCTGCAAAGCTTTAACAATAAATGCAGTTCTAACTTAGCAGCTAGATGTCAGGCTTTTTCCCTGTCTTTCAGCTTGTGTGCTTGAAGAACTGCTGAAGCCAGGTTTACATGTGCGTATACTGAAAATTGCCTTAAACTGAGATATTAGGAATATTTAAATAGCAGTAAATATCTTTACAGCGCAAATTGCTTTCTTAACAATAGTTAATATACACAAATCCTATTGAAAGTTTAGAAGCATGAGAAAGCGGAGAAATCCGCTTTTCTCTAAACCAAACTGAAAAATGGATTACAATAAAATACAAAGCGTGCAAAATGTTGTTAGACATTATCCTGGACCAAAAGAAAAGCTAAACATGAATCAAAAACTACATGAAAATAGCCAAGTTGGAACAATGAATACAACAAACTGGGCACTCTTCAGAGGTTATCTAAATACATCTCTGCAAGGAAATCCACATATTACATCATTGGCAGAAGTCAATGCGTAGGCAGAAATAACTACTAACACAATAACAGCTGCAATAAAAACATCTACAACAGTAATACCTTAAGTTAAGCATGCACCTCTTCCGAATAGAATTAAGCAACCGATAAGGGAAAAGAAGAAAGCCAGAAAGATGTGGCAAAGCACTCCCAATACAGAGTATAAGCAGGAGTTTAATAGATTAAATAATCAAGTCTTGCGCGCGAGTAAATTAGGCAGTTACCCTGTGAAGGTCGCTATGCACAAGACATTGAACTCCTCGCGCGGGGTTGTCATCACCCGCGCATTGGACGGTTTGTCCAATGAGGAAGTTCAAGAGGAGCTAGCAGCGCAAGGTGTTACATCGGTATATCAGGTTAAGCGGAGAGTTAATTTGTTCCTACCGGTAACCTGTTCCTTACCTGTGATCGGATAGATCTCCTTCAAGGTATTAAGACAGGTTACGAAGCCATAGAGGTAAGACCTTACATCCCAAACCCGTTGCGCTGCTACAAGTATCAATGTTTTGGACACACGAGTGTATTTTGTAGTGGTCGGTCTACATGCGCAACTGTGGAGATGCCATACACGATGGAGGTTGCACCACGACTCCATGTTGTGTTAACTGTGGTGGTGAGAATCCATCCAGCTTCTGCGATTGTCCCCGTCTTGGAGAGGAGAGTCCAGGAGATCCGGGTGTGGGAGGTGTCCTTCTCGGAAGCCCGAAAGCTCCTGCGCATCTGCCAACTCTCCGTCCCGCGGTCTGGTACTTACAGCTCGGTTGTAGCTAAGCCGGTGTCTAAGCGGGAAATCGCAACTCAGACCTGCGATATCAACGGGGCCAATATTGCAGAAAATACTCTCGTAATCAGGCCCCATCGTACCCACGTCGGCTTCGCCATCTGCCTCTTCCACCTTTGTAAGGCCTAATTCTGAGAAAGTGTCATCTAAACCTTCGACCTTGGGCAGTAAATCTGCCGTAACTGTCGAATATTCTGCACCAGCGCAATCCTTTAAGAAAAAATATGTCCGAAATGATTCCCTAAAGGAGAATTTAAAGTCCCCTCCCAAAATATCTAAGGGAATGAAAAGTCCACCTTCTCCTCTGCGTAGATCCTCTTCTGATGAGTCTTCTGGGGAGAGAACTGGTCGGCGACCAGTCACCTTGCCGATCAGCACCTCTAATCGATTCGAGGTGCTCGAACCGAAATTCTCTATTGAAAAGGGGACTTCCCTCGTAGAGGAGATGGACCAGGAGGATTCTGCCCTCACTGGAAGAGGGTCAGTGCGAAGAGGCAGGATTGTACTCCTGAACACAGTGTTAGTCCGACGGCCAAGAAGAACAAACTCAACTGACCAGCACAACCAAATATGCAGAAACGCCTTTCCATTTAATTCTTATCCCATACCATAGACCATGGCTATCCTACAGTGGAACATACACGACATTAGACCACGTCGACCAGTGCTGGACTTGTTGCTCCACCAGCATCAGCCTTTGGTCGTATGCTTGCAAGAGACCAAGCTCCGTCCCCAAGACAACCTTACCTTCAGGCAGTACTCTTCTGTCCGGTGTGATATATCTCCGGCGAATGGAGTACCTGCACATGGGGGCACAATGATTCTTATCAGAGATATCTTCGCTACATCTGTACCCATTCAATCTGACATATAGTCCATTGTTGTAAGGATTAAGCTATCTTCCATCAGCTTCACCATTTGTAGTGTATATGTACCTCCATCTGATGACCTCTCGCGCACTGATCTAGAAGAACTAGTCTCCCAGCTACCAACAGCTGTTTTGTTGGTAGGGGACCTGAATGCCCACCATCCGCTTTGGGGCTCCCCTCGGGCTTGTGCAAGAAGTAAACTGCTTGCCGATTTCTTGGACCATATTAATCTCACTCTTCTGAATACCTTTCTTTCTGACGCCTTTAATACTTTTTCATACATCGACATAGCCGCCTGTTCTCCACAGTTGCAGTTTCGTTACAGTGGAATGTCATTTCCTTTATGCTCCAGTGATCACTTTCCGGTCGTTATAAGTCTCTTAATCCACAATTTAAGTTCCACACTTTTACCTAGATGGCGCCTACATTACGCCAACTGCAACCATTATTCCCGTTTGGCTGTTTTTCAGTGCAGTGAGCACGACACGGTTGATTCCTTAGTTGAACACCACACAACCACCATTCTCTTTGTTGCTGAGCAATCTATACCACGATCGACTGGCCACTCTCGTCGCTTTCCTGTTCATTGGTGGACAGATGACTGCCGAACCGTCATTCGTGCTCGCAGACGAACACTCCGGGTTTTCCAGCGTCGCCCTACACTGGATAACTGGATACAATATAAAAAAAACTGCGTGCAAAATCTAGACAAGTTATAAAGGATAGCAAGAAGACATCATAGACAACTTTGTAGCGTCTTTTAATTCGACACACCTTCCTCCGTCGTATGGGATAAGTTTAGGCGTGTAGCTGGCAAAGCGACCCATATGCCCATATCCGGTCTATAAACAACCTCAGATCCGGTTGAGGTGGCTAACTCTCTTGGCAGTGTTTTCGCTCATGTATCCAGCTCAGACAACTATCCGCCCGAGTTTCTTCCAGTTAAGACTCAGGTGGCAGTTCAAGGGTTCGCCTTCCGTTCTGAAAACCTTGAACACTATAATCGCCTTTTCAACATGGCGGAGCTAGAACCGCACTTTCATCTTCGCGAAACTCTGAGCCCGGTCCGGATGGCATCCATGTCCAAATGATACAACATATCTCTACTGAAGGTAAGGCTTTTCTGCTCGAGGTCTATAATCGTGTCTGGGTTGATTCCAGTTTTCCAATTCAGTGGCGGAAGGCCACCATTATACCTGTTTTGAAACCTGGAAAGGACCGTCAACTTCCTTCCAGTTACCGTCCTATTTCCCTCACCAGTTGCGTATGCAAGGCGATTGAGCGCATGATCAATAGACGTTTGGTGTGGTGGCTGGAATCACACAATCTTCTGATCAGCACCCAGTGTGGTTTTCGACGATGTCGTTCAGTAATTGACCACCTTGTCTCGTTGTCAACTGAGATTTCTGATGGGTTTCTGAAGAACAGCCAAACATTTGGGATATTTTTTTTTACCTCGAGAAGGTCTATGATACGTGTTGGTGAGCGGGAATATTACGTTCCCTCCACAGTTGGAATATTCGAAGACGGCCTTCCGCTATTCCTTCAGGAGTTTGTGCAAGACCGCGTTTTCCGTGTAAGGGTCGGCTCGGTATTTTCTAACCCTTTTAGTCAAGAGAACGGAGTGCCGCAGGGCTCGGTACTAAGTGTCACGCTGTTTGCTATAGCAATTAATTCCATATCGCAATGTGTTCCCCCAGAAGTCTCGGCCTGTTTATTCGTGGACTACTTTGCGATATACTGCAGCTCTCAGCGTACACCGTTTTTGGAACGCCGTCTCCAGCGGTGCTTGGACAATCTCTATGATTGGAGCTTAAGAAACGGCTTTCGTTTTTCCCCCTTAGAAGACGATCTGTGTTAACTTGTGGTGCCGTAGGTGGTGAATGGCACCTACTCTTCACCTTGGGCCAGATATACTTCCCTTCGCAGTTGAGGTGAGATTCCTGAGATTTGACCGAAAACTCTGCTGGTCACAACATATAACACAGCTTAAGGCGCGGTATGGCCGTTCTTTTAATATTTTACGGATACTAAGTGGTAAATCTTGGGGAGCATATCGGACAGTATTGCTGCGTCCTTATCGTGCCCAGATCCGATCCAAGTTAGACTATGGATGTATTGTTTATTCTTCGGCACAACCATCTGTGCTGAGAAAGTTAGATGCTGTCCACAATCAGGGCATCCGTGTGGCTGTTGGGGCCTTTCCAACTAGCGCAGTTGTGAATAGGCGGAACCACCCCTTCGATTTCGGCGTGATGCCTTGCTAGCAAATTATGGTAGTGGACTTAAGTGTCTGCCAATGCATCCAACGTTTCCCCTTTTTTAACCTACTGAGCTAGATGACCGTTACTGTCGCATAACAGTCCAAAGCCTGCAGGTTTTCGTTTTAGAGAGCTTCTTCGGGACTACAATATCGTAATGCATAGTATGTTTCCCAAGGGAGAGAGGGTGCACTCACCTTGGTTATGTGCTGCCTCCCACGTCGACCTCGGGATGTTGGCATTCGGGAAGTCTGTGGTGCCTTCCATTAGTATCCGTACTTGTTTTTTTTTTAGAATTTTTATCCTGTTACAGTGACCGAATTTGTATTTACACCGATGGCGGTAAGTCTACCGACGGTGTTGGATGTGACCCTTGTAACTGGCACCGAACAACATACTTTCGGTTTGCCTAGTCGTACATCCGTTTATACTGCGGAGCTGTATGCTATTTATCGAGCAATACAGTACGTTTACCGTCGAAACTTGGATAACTGCCTTATTCTGAGTGATTCGCTTAGCGCACTTCAGAGCGTTCGTGAGCTGTACAGCTACCATCCTTTAGTGCAACTCACTCAGGATACCCTCCACATTTTACACGCCTCTGGTGTTTATGTGGATCTCGCATGGCTTCCTGGACACGTTGGGTTGTCCGGCAATGAATTAGCGGATAAGGGGGCAAAGTCAGCAACCACGGAACCCAGTGTCACCATTACTTGTTTAACAGCCGAAGATTTTAGACTTGTTTTGCGGAGGGCGGTGATTTCGCGCTGGCACGCGGAGTGAATTGCTCTCCACAACAACAAGCTAAGTGCAGTAAAAGATCTTCCGGTACAGTGGTCAACTTCGTCCCGCGCATCCCGTCATGAGGAAGTGGTTTTAGCTCGTCTTCGTATCGGTCACTGTTTTTTTTAGACACAGCTACCTGTTCAAAACGGATCCTGCTCCAGTCTGTCCTCAGTGTGGACAAGCACTGACCGTCCGCCATGTACTGGTAGAGTGTGCTCCTCTAGCCGGATTACGTGCCATTTTACAACTGCCGGCCAGTACTAAAGAGATCTTGTTGGACGATACCGGAGCAGTAGATCGGATTTTTAAGTTTTTATCATCATTGCCTTTTAAGCTAAAAATTCAGTTCTATTTTACTTTCCAATTTTGTATGTTCCTGATCTAGTAGCTGCTGATTTTAGTTAGTTTAGCCTCTCAGTGCTGGGGCCTGTTTTGGTTATCGCTTTTAGATTGTCTTTTACTAGTTTTAGCTCTATGGTTTCTGCAGTGGGCAGTTTTATTTGTCATTTTATTTATATTTAATGCCTAATTTTTAACCTTTTTATTGCGCTTTTATTTTGGTTTTAGCGCTAACCTTTTTATTGCTCTTTTATTTTGGTTTTAGCACGACTTGTATTTATAGGGCGCCCATAACCATGTAGTTGTGTGCCCTTAAACTTTAACCATCGTCATCCTCATCACCGTTGAGGGCATTTAAAGGTAAAATGTAATACAACGAGGAAATGTTGAAAGTATGCACTGTATGGTTTAAAAAAGATGTCGCCCAAGGGCTATGAATTTACAAGAAAAATGGAGTCGTTGCATTTACCACACAAAACAACTCTAAATAAATATCTTGGGGCGTCGTCAGGGCAAACGGCCATTACAAATGGCATTGGAGAGAGGTTAAAATGCAATTGATTTCCTCAGTAAACGAGAAGGTTGGCTCTCTAATCATTGATGAAATGTCCATTCAAGCAAAATTAAAATACGACCGGAAATTGAAAAGTTCGTGGTTAAAATGAGTTTCCCAACGAACAAACAGAAAGTCTCAAGGCATTGGCAACTAGTTTACTCTGTTTGCTTTTAGAGGTCTTTCAACAGGATATAGAATACCCGTGGCCTTCTTTTTCTGCAGCAACATTACTGGGCTTCAACTACACGATGCCACGTTATGGATAATTGCTAATGTGGTAGAAAATGGATTCCGCATTTTGAGAACTGTCACTGATAATTCCAGCGTAAATGTAGCCATGTTTGAGAGACTATGTGGTGCTCCTGTAGCACCGAAATTGCAACAGCCTTTGGACGAGAGCCGCACATTATTGTTTTAGTTACGACCACAATGTAAGATCCAAATTTTTTGAAAAATCATTGATATGAACGGGAAAGAAATTACCGGAAGACATGTCAGAACACACTACAAATTACAGAAGGATCTAATATTCTCACCTGTTCATTATTTATCAAGGAAAACTTAAAATAATAATAATAATAATAATAATAATAATAATAATAATAATAATAATAATAATAATAATAATAATAATAATGTAAAACGGGCTAAGCTCTTGTTTTCGGATTCGGCTGCTCTCGAAACCTGCAACTCCGTTCAAGATTTCATTAAAACAATGAGGAAATGGTTCGACGTCCACGACGTGCACAATCCACATACGTCATATTTCACGAAATCATGAGAAACTCCATTTCTTTTCCATAAGTGATGGAGTTTCTCAAGCGATGACATTGAATTCTTGGTTAGTCATCTCAGCCAACTTGGAAGTTTCAATGACATGTTGGATACCCGTTCCTGATGGATGCAATAGAGACCACAGAGAAAACTGGTATTTTAGAAGATTATCTGTATGAAAACATAGAAGTATGCCCAATCTACAGTAATTCTGCTTCAGAAAAACCGATCCATACAGCAGAAACCTCAATGCAGATACCTGAAGTACGTCTGCCAAATTCTGTGCTACAAATATTAATTGGTCCTTTAAGTAGTAAGTACTTAAGCTAGGCTATTAGTAAGGGATTTACGACTAGGGTAGCATTGTAAAGGAAGCGCATTGAAATTCGATGCTAAGTGAGGGCCTAAGTGTTGAAGAGGACTTAGTAACATTTATTACCTATTAAAATTAACATCCTTGTGATCTCGCGATATTCATATAAATTATAAACATGCGAGTCAAATCCACCCTCTTATTTATTAGCTTACGTACTCCTATGTGCACATTGCAGTGTAAGTTTCTGATCGCAGCTCGTGATAATATAAGGGAGATGAAAAATCTATCACGATAGCAATACTATAATATTAATATCCAGGTTGGCCTAGAGACCCAACTCCCTTCTCGTATTAGGCCTATAATGTTTATTTAATTTTTAAATGTAAAATGTTTAGGTAGAAATAAGCTATATTTTTCTTATTTTCTTTCAGTTCTTCGCACAAAAACAAAGGCGGTAGTTTTTATATGCGGATATCTTGTACAGGTGTACGAGGAAAATACGTCTTGGCATGATGAGCATGTGCCAGCTGTTTGGAGATCTTGAGGACTGTGAATAGCTACTCACCTTTAAATATGCTAATATAGAAGCAAGATATCCGAAGCCTTCGTTTGTGTCTCTAGTGCTAATAATAGTGGAGTTCTTGTAAGTGCCTTTCCAATATTGCCAAGCAGCAATATCAGAACAGTTTTTATTGAGAAATGTAAAAATAAAAATAAAAATGTGTTATTTATGGACGCTCTTTAACTACTGTGGTTCTCAGCGTCCCATTCTAAATTGGGCGTGAAGGACCACTTAATTTTGCTCAGAGGTCTCTCTATCAGGCTTGCCGTAAATCTACGACACGGGACCAACGGCTTTACTTCCCTTCCGAAGGAAGCCATGCTAATGATTTTTATGCCCGAGAAAATCCATCGTCCTCCGCCGAGTTGAACCCGCGACCATGGGTATATGAAGTTAGCATGGTAACCATTACATCACGGAGGGCGACCAGTTCTCACTAGATGAGGTACTTGGCTAAAGGCTGTAGTGTTTATTTGCAGCAACTTTAAGGTTATATGCAATTTCTTAGATGCTATAGCAAATGCTTTTTCAGCTGTAAATAAGGCCAGAGAACTAGCAGGTGAACAGGAGTTGCAAGATGAGCTGCATTGCTACTCTTTCCTGGCAACTGCCATCACAAAATTGGAGGAGCAGTGTCTTGAGAAAGAATCACAAGTGGGCTGTTCTGATGGATGTGAAGATAGTTATGGAGGGGATTGGGAAGCAAAATCTAGAACAAAGCTTGGCCGGAAACTCTGATGTTGAGGATGTTGCAACGAACAATGATTTAAATTGCAGACGGCTAACAAAATATGCACCACTTGTGCAACCAAAAACAAAGTTAGGACGTTTAATGTTTTAGTTACAAGACAGGCTTATTTGTCCAGTAATAAACAAAGGTGCAGCACCTAAAAAAATTCCTAGCTCTAGCAATATTGTTCTTCCCAATTCGATGTTTAGGGAATCCACCTCATTTTGGAGTCAATGCCGCAAGATAACAATAAAATGGAAATAATTTTTATGTATTCACCATCGTTTCCTTTAAGATAAATAAATAAACACGTACTTTTTTTATTTGCCGCTAGATAGACGTAGTAGTACTCCATGCAATGTTAAGAGAATGCTCCAGGTTATGCCTCAATAACGTAAAATAACATTGAAATCCATTTTTACTTTCTCTATACATAATATGTGCATAGCGTATAGAGAAGGTATTGCACTCCACCAAAATATTCGATACCGAGATTTCACCGGAAATATGTTTTAGGGACCCCTGTATCCAAAAAAAGTATTTTCAGAAAAAGGTCCGTGTGTGTATGTATCCGAGTGTCCGTGTGTCTGTGAACACGATAACTCAAAAACGAAAAATCGGTAAAATACCAAACTTGGTATTTAAGTTTAGTATCTTCCAGGGATGCGACACGAATATTTTGAGAAAAATCCCCCCTCCCCAAACTACCCTTTACATGGAAATTTTTTCGAAAATTTTTATTTTCCAAAAAATGGCTCTAACGATTTTGATTAAAATATCATATATTAAAGATATTTACCTGAAAAATAAAATGTATATTTTGAATTTTCTGGGAATAGCCTCTGAAGACTACTTTATTCTGGATGAATTTTGCATAACTACTAAACCGTAAGAGATGGACTTTATTCTGGATGAATTTTGCATAATTACTAAACCGTAAGAGATGGACAAAAGCTTACCACACAAAAAATGTAGAGCACGTTAAAACACACAATTTGTGTTATATACCTTTTTTTCGTGGAGTTGATCGTTTTTGAGATATTCCATTTTTTGGTTTCACCTTTGAAAGAGTTATACTTTTCTCATACATGAATTTATCAACTCCTGTTCATACAAACAAAGGAACATCAGTCACATAGCAACCAGCTTTTGGCTTTCACTTCAACCTATGGTACTCCCTTATTTCGCTCCTACTTTCAATGAAGCAAGAAATATGACTATTTCTGCTATTTTTTCTCGATTAGCATGAAATAAATAAAAGATAAGCATATTAACACAATTTGTTACAGAGATATAGAGTAAATCATGTGAATGGAACACATCAGATTTTTTTTTTTTTTTTTGTATTATCTATTGCTTTCTTGTTTCCATCGTTTAAAATAAAGAAATAAAATGCACTTTTTATTTGCTATTAGATGGTAGTAGTAATGCTGTATTCCCCCCACCCACCCATTCATTTAATGTTAAGGGAATGCTCCAGGCTATGGAGTCAATAACAGAAGATAACAGTGAAATTCAAAATATATCTTTATGTACTAAGTAACGTCTACTTGCTCCTATCGTTTAAAATAAAGAAATATAAAGTACCAATTTATTTTCCACTAGGTGGCCGTATTAGTGCTCTATTTTTCTTCCCCACTCAATGTTAAGGGAATGCAGCAGAGTATGGAGTCAATGGCGCAAAATAACAGTGAAATTATGATATATAGTTATGTATTAAGTTTCGTTTCCTCCCTCCTATCGTTTAAAATAAAGAAATATACTCATAACTTTGCCGCTAGATGGTCGTATTAGTGCTCTATTCTTCTTCGCCATTAAATGTTAAGGGAAAGCACAAGGTTATGGAGTCGATGACACAAGATAACAGTGAAATTCAAATAATATATTTTTATGTAAGTATTAACTATCGCCTCCTTGCTCCTATCGTTTAAAGTAAAGAAATAGAAACACACTTGTTTCACGTAAAGTATATTTTGTTGTCCAATTCTTTTAAAAATTAACAATCCAATTAACCAATAATCCTCTTGGAAATGAAAATTGCGGAGAAATGTCGGGACCCAGATAGTACAGGGTTACTACAAAAGAAATAGACAACTTCAACTGCCTGTAAAACAAAAACTATTAGAAATAGCATCCTAATTATTTTAGAGGTATGTTGAGAAACTCTCAAAGTTTTGTTTGTTACTATTGGTAACGCTGTAGTGTTTTGTTTCTTGTTGCAGAAGCTGAAATGGCGGAAAATCCTGTGGAAAAGGCATATTGCGAGTTGGAATTTGCTAGAACGCAATCAGCAACTGTTGTCCAACGACATTTTAGAACACGTTGCTATCTCTAATAGTTTTTGTTTTACAGGTAGTTGAAGTTGTCTATTTCTTTTGTAGTAACCCTGTATATAGACAAGGATGGCGGCCACAGGAATCATGATGCAAAGTAAGATGCAGAAATTAAGCAATATTTACGAAGAAACTTCAAATAATGTGGGAAAATTTGGTGGTAACATCAATATCAGAGGTAAAGAAAACTACGTAAATGAAGATAGCAGTGTGCAAATTGTGGGTGCAGCAAAAAAATCAACAACATGAGAACATGGTGAAGTGGGCATCCAGGAACCGGGAAACAGAAGTAATGGCATCTCTACAAACTATTGTAGACTTGTTAAATAAAGACTTAAAGAGGGCACAGGAAGAAATGGGAGCTTTAAAAATAGAAAATGAAGCAATGAGAACGAAAATGCCGTATATAGCAAGTAAACAAACTGCACCAGTTTGTCGACACTATCCTATCCAACGGTAAAAAAAGTTTGGTAAATACCGCGTCGAACGGCAAAAGCTACACGGAAGAAGTTCATAACATTGAAATTGAAACCAGTAATAGTTTTTCGTGTCTTTCCGAGAATAACAGGGAACAGGAAGATCGAGCTGAACCGGAGCTGAAAGAAGAATGCCTGACAAACAAAATGGAGGCAAAGTGAAAATCCTTGCTCAGAGTTAGCAGTATTTTAAGCGAACTACGACCAGATATTAGGGTAGAAGGTTTAGAGATACCAGGTGCGCCGATAGAAGAAGTGTTAAAAACATATGAAAGTGAATGTACAAACCTAGCCACCAATGACTATATAGTTATTCTGGGCGGAACTAACGATGTAGCAAGAAACGAGAACATTAAAGTTAAAAGAAATCTGGCAAAGTGTTTGGTGAACCTTAGTCACACTAATGTAATAGTGGCAAATATACCGAATCGTTATGACTTGGGAAAAATTTCAGTGGTAAATAAGGAAGTAAAAAAGTGTAATTTAAACATAAAAAATATTGTAAGAATTTTTAAAAATGTAACCATACTGGATATAAGTGAGTTGGATATGGACTCTCATACTAATCATGGTTTACATCTAAATAGAAGAGGTAAGGTAAAGTTGGTAGATGAAATAGTAATTTAATATGCAGTAGTGGTCCAAAGTAGGTGATTGTTCTCGGGTTTGAGCCTAAGGACAATGTAGGCAGGAAGCGAACATTGCAGTGCTCCTGAAGAAGTTTCTGACAATGATGTGGGTAAGGGCAGCTTTTTTTTTAGAGGTTAAATGAACTTTGTGAAAATTCAGTAAAGCAATGCAATAGAGACAAGGTTAAGGTAGATTCCTCCAAACCTTGAACTAACTTCGAGAGCAAAATAGGATATATAAATGTTCAGGGCATTCAGAATAAACCCTATTAACTAATGAATTTGCTATTAAAATTATTTTCTATGTCTCTGTGACCATTGGTGCCAAGAAAATGAGATAGTATTTAATAAATTAGAGGATTTTAAGTTAGTAAACAGTTATAATAGGCAATAACATGGTGGAGTGGCTATATATGTCACTAAATAGTTCATCTATAATTGTACTAGACTTCAGCTAGAGTCATTTTGTATTGAGCAAGATTTTGAATTGGCAGGTATTTAGAACAAGAGTGTAAACTAATTGTAATAGCACTGTATAGCTCTCCCAAGAGATATCACACTATTTTCCTTGAAAAACGTGAGCTTTTTAATTTTCTCTTAACATCTAAACTGAAGTACTTTAACATTGTAATTGGTGGGGATTTAAATGCGGATTTTGAACATAATAGTTGATAAACAAAATGTAAAAGATTTTAAAAACCTTCTCAGGCAAGTCAATTTCAATTGAACAAATAATAAACCCACAAGAGTCTCAGCCTGCCTAGATAATATATGTACAAATATTAATCTAGCTCGATTATTATGTGATGCAGTAGCTTTTCCTTAGTCGGACCATGATTTAGTATGGCTCAAGATAAAAGATCTTATACCATGTCATCAGTTGGTGTCAAAGACTACATAAAACAAAAGAAGTGATCTCAAGGCATATAACCTACAGTAAAATCTTAAATTTTAAATTGTCTCCTTGTAATATAGAGTGGATGAAGGTATGTAAATCACAACTTTCTAAAATATTATCAGCCAAGGAAAATTTTGAAAGATTTTTCACAGCCTTTAAGAATACTTTTGAGCTGCGTATACCAGAAAGAAAATGCATTTTCAAAATTAACCCCATGTCTAAAGAAAGTCACATATAAAAAAAGAAAATAGTTGATACACCCCACAACTTGCAGATATGAAAAGGAAAATGTTAATGTTTCTAGGTATATTTAGGAAAGAAAAGAAAAGGGTCAAGCAATCATATGTAAATGCCAGAAACAAATATAAACTTGCAATAAATTAATCAAAAAGGCGTCATAACCTCTAAACTGTTGAATCGTCAGGTAATAAATGTAAGAAATTCTGGAATTTAATTAATTCTGTTGCGAGAGGTCAGAAAGATGACTATGTAGACATTACCCCGATGAATTTAGTAACCTCTTCATAAATCCAGTGGAAGAAATAAGAAGTAACATTAGGACACCTAGAGTATCTGCAATAGGTTTAAGAAAAGATTATATTACAAAGCACAATAACTGTGAATTGCTTTCTCAGAAGTAGCTCCAGAAGTAGTACTAAGCACAGTGAGTAGATTCAAACCATCAGATAGCAGCTACATCTATGGTCTGTCAAATAATATACTAAAAAATATTATAGATTGTATAGTAGATCCACTTACCCTCAGTATAAACATATGCCTTGTTGAATGTATATTCCTAGACATTTTAAAAGTGTCAAGAATTGTTCCAATTTATAAAAAATGAGATAAAAACGACACGGCTAGTTATCGCCCAGTATCTTTAGTTCCTATATTTTCAAAAGTATTTGAATCGCTTATGCATGGCCAATTATATAATTCATTTGAATTGAATAATATAATTACTGAATCACAGTATGGTTTCAGAAAAGGGAAATCGACCACCAATGCGATAGTTTCATTAATTCAAAAACTGCTTACAGTTTTTGAAAAGAAAAATTGTGCACAGGCCACCTTCTGTGACTTAAGAAAGGCGTTTGATTATGTAGACCACGTTTATCTACTTACAAAATTAATTTCGTATGGAATAAAAAGCCCGCCTATTCAATTACTCAAATCCTACTTGGTAAATCGAAAGCAGGTGGTTTGCATTGGAAATGAGAAATTTAAAATAGCCGAGATAAAATGCGGTGTCCCAGATGGTTCAATCCTTGGCCCACTACTGTTTCTAATAATGATCAATGACCTTCCATCTTTTATTACCTCTCACACTATTCTATATGCTGATGATACTACCTCTTTTTTTTTTTTTTTTTTAATATGAGTAAAGATCTTCAGGCACTTAAATGTACAGCAGAAAACACACTAATCCAAGCCAATAATTGGTTCAATGCTAACGGTTTCGTACTTAATCAGGGCAAAAAAAAACAAAAAAAACATATTTTTAATTGCAGGGATACTCCTATAGCTAATAACTCTGATAATGTAAAATTCTTAGGTGTTCTAATTGACAATAAATTATCCTGGGCCCCACATATTGATCATATAATGTCTAAGCTCTCCAGAGTGATATATTTGATTAGAAATTTGAAAAAGCAAGTGCATAAGGTGTATATGTATATATATATATATATATATTCGATCAGCATATTTTGCTTTTTTCCAAAGCATTATAACGTATGGTATTTTACTTTGGGGTAACAGCTCACGTATTTTCAAAATACTTTTACTTCAGAAAAATCTTATTAGAATAATGTCTAACGAATCAAAGCTAGCTCACTGCGAACCATTATTCACTAAATTAAAAATAATGACCGTAGTAAACGTATATATGTACACTGTGTTTTTGTGTATAAAAAGCCGAACATCAGAACTACTAAGTAGACAAAGTATACATTCCTATAATAGAAGATCATGCCAACATATTCATATTCCATATTGTAGACTGGCTATATCTCAGAAAAGTTTTGAAGCACTAGGTTCTAAAATGTATAATAAGCTATCTTTAGAATTAAGACAATGCCCTGCAGCAATTTTTACTTTCTCTATACGCATTATGTACATAGTGTATAGAGAAGGTATTGCACTCCACCCAAAAATTCGATACCGAGATTTCAACGCATATATATGTTTTAGGGTCCCCTGTAACCAATAAAAGCATTTTCAGAAAAAGGTCCGTCTGTGTTCGTGTGTCTGTGAACACGATTACTCAAAAACGAAAAGTCGGTAAACTACCAAAGTTGGTATTTAAGTTTATATCTTCCAGGGATGCGACACGAAGATTTTGAGAAAAATCCCCCCATCCCAAACTATCCTTTACATGCCACTTTTTTCAAAAATGTTTATTTTCTCCAAAATGGCTGTAACTATTTTGATTAAAATATTATATATTAAAGATATTTACCTGGCAAATAAAATGTATATCTTGAATTTTCTGGAAATAGATTCTGAAGAGTACGTCCTTCTGGATGAGTTTTACGGAATTTTGAATAACTGCTAAACCGTAAGAGATGGACAAAAACTTACTGCACGAAAAATGTAGAGCATGTTAAAACACACAATTTATGTTATATACATTTTTTTCGTGGAGTTCACCGTTTTTGAGACATTCCTTGTTTTTGGCTTCTGCTATGAAAAACTTATAATTTTCTCATACAGGAATTTGTGAACTGCTGTCCATCCAAACAAAGAAGCTTCAGTGACATAGCAACCAGATTTTGACTATCACTTTAACCTATAGTACCCTCTTATTTCGGTTCTATTTACAAGGAAGCAAGTTATAAGACAATTTCGGCTAAGTTTTCTGATTAGTATGAACTAAATAGAACCATAAGCTTTTTAACAATAATGTGTTGCAGAGAAGTAGGGAAAGTCATGTGAATGGAACACACAGATTTTTAAGCATAAATGGTATGGATACTGCAACGCCTGTTTATTCTCTTCAAGAATTTTTTGAAATATAATAAGCACATCTGCTGTACCACTGTTTTTCTTGGCTAGTATATATTAGGACTTTGTTGTAATCAGCATAGTTATTAGTTTTTTGACATGTATTACTTTCAATTATATTCTACCTTTCATTCCTATACATATTCTGTATTGTAAATGTAATATCATTTGTAATTATTTGATTGTGTCACTCTGACTTTTTAATTGCTGTAAGAGCTCAATGACAATAAAATTATTATTATTATAATTATATTGATCCATTATTGCAGATGTTGGTTATTTGAGGTAATGTGGCACATGAGCTGGCAAAAAGCAGAGTGCGGAAATGAAACACGTTTTCCAGAAGCACGTTTTGTGTCTAGCCGCCATCTACCGTCATGTACTACCATATACACGATACACAACCTGAGTAAAAATAATTGATTTTCCAAGATTTTGAAGTAAAGAACAAAGGACAGTGGTAGGGAAGAGATCTCTAGTTGAAGTAATATTTAATACAATCACATTTTCTGGCCTGTCAGAAGTTATTATTGATAAAATTGTATTATTACAGTCAGGGCCGTATTTACGACAGGGAAAACCGGGAAATTACCCAGGACGGCACATTTTAGGGGACGGCAAAATTACTGGAAAGCTGCACGAAAAAAAAAAAAGCATAGACATGAAAAGTCAAGTTTGTTCAAATTTGCCGCTCGCAGAGGAATATTAATTGACGCATGCTGGCTATGCTGATTAGTTTGCACGCTATGCGCATGTAGAGAAGTCAAAGCGAAACGCATTCCAATAGTGAGATTCGATTAACACACGCAAACATTTGTAAGATCAAGAAGTGTGTGTTGTTATTCATTAACGTTAGTTTTCTATATATTGCTAGCTGAGGTAATGAACAGTAATTATTATTATTGTAATTATATTGAGTTCTTTTATATTTAATGAGGCAGCATTCTGGCATAATGAAGTAGTAGGTATGTTTGAATCTTTTAAATGTTTCAACTGTTTATCATATTTTCTTTCGTTTTCTCAGTTTCAGTGTCGATTGTCACTGAATAAAATGACAGGAAGAAAGAGACATGTGGGGCTCAGTATCGTTCATTGGTTAAAGATAAAAGAAGAAGAGAAGAGGACGCATTGAGAAAAGTTCCACACCTTGATGTGTTTATAAAATTGACTCCAATGAGTTCAAGAAGAAGCGCCCTCGCCAAGTGAAGTTGTTGAAGACTATGGGGAAACAAGTGCCCCAAATAAATCTAAGGATAAAGAAAACTTTTACCAAACTAAAATGAAGGCGGAACTGCCATCGTTGTGACGAACCCTTTACAATTAGTGCTAATCCATTTCTTTGGAAAAAAAAAACTGATATAACACGGGAGTATATTGCAATGAACGGGGTATAACAAAATAAATAAGGTGAATTTTCTAAGTCGAAATGTCAGTTTCGCTGGTGCCACAAGACGTTGTACTGGTGCATTTTTTCAGAGAAAGCTGGCGAACAATGAAATTATTAACAGAGATTATTTAGTATATTCTGAAAGTCAGGGAACATTATTTTGTGCACCGTGTACTCTCTTTGGAGGAACATCAGACTTGGCAGGACCTCGTGGTTTCTCAAACTGGAAACATCCATAGCTAATTGCAACTCATGAAAACAGTTCAAGGCACAGAGTCTGTGTTCCTAGTTTAAAACACAGAAGTTCCAATTTGACAAGGATAGATGGAAAATTAATCTCACAACTTGAAAATGAAGTTCAGTATTGGGGTAATGTCTTACAAAGGGCTGTTGCTGTTGTGAAGAAACTTTCCTCTCGAGGACTGCCTTTCCGTGGCAATGATGAAATTCTTGGAAGTGTTCATAGTGGTACTTTTTAATGTGCATGGAACTTATTGCCGCATTTGATCCATTTCTTGCTAGCCACATGTCACTATATAAGGATTCTGGAAATGGAAAAACCTCATATCTGTCCTTTGCTATATATGAGCAAATAATCAAAATCATGGGGAAGAGAGTTGTCGAAGAAATAGTGGCACAAGTTACTGCGGCAAAATACTATTCTATAATTGTTGACTCCAGCCCTGATATTGCATATAATGACCAATTAGGTTTTGTCTTGCGTTATGTGAACAAAGAGACACTAGCTGAAGAGCGGTTTGTTGAATTTTTGCCAAATCCAGGACACAGTGGCCAGGATTTGTCAAATGCAGTGATGAACTGTCTTGAGTGACATGGCTTGGACATAGCTAACTGCAGAGGTCAGAGTTATGACAATGCACCAAATATATCAGGTATTCATTCAGGTTTGCAAGCTAGAATCAGAGCTCTCTCCTTATGCCTTCTATATTCTTTGTTCAGCGCACACTCTGAATTTGGTGGGTTCAAGTGCACCAAGATGCAACCAAGCAACTTATTTTTTTTTTTTTTTTTTTTTTTTTTTTGCACTTTGCAAGAAATATGTAATTTTTTTCAGTGCTTCTAGTCATTGATGGAATCACTTAAGCACATTTTTCAGTAAAGAGAACCCGATGGTCTGCTAGAGAAGAAGCTTGCAGAAGCTTGAACAAAGATGGCGAGGCAATCGTTAGGGCACACTGTTGTCGATAATAGGGAATGAAAGTGAGAAGTTTTTGATGAAACCTGAAGCTAAAGGCATAATGAAGAAGTTGTGTAGTCTTGAGACATCTTTTATGACTGTAGTTTGGAATTCCATTCTTGAACGGTTCAATGTTGTAAATAAGCAGTTACAAACAACAGGAATGGATGTAGCCAGTGTTTGTAAGTTGTATAGTTCTTTGGTTGATTTTTTGGAAGAAATGAAAATGGGATATGAAGTTTTCAAGAATCTAGGACAGAAGAAATTTGAATCTCTTTGTAACATTACTACAATTGATCATGATAAGAAACGCATTAAGAAAAAGAAAAGATTCTTTGATGAATCTGATACAGACTCTGAAGGAAATGATGATTCAGATGACTTACAGATGTCTTTCCTTTTGATTCTGGATAAATTGATTGAAGAGGTGAACAACAGAGTTTCTTCCTACAAGGAATTCAGTGAACCATTTATGTTTTTGACAAATTTGAAGATGCTTAGTCCACTTGAAATTCAGGAAGCATCATCCAGACTTCAGAAAGTCTACGTTCGGATCTTGAAGATTCAGCATTTGTTCTTGAAAGCATTCAACTTCAAAAGCTACACAGAAAAGAATGAAAATGCGTGGCACTCTCTTACACAGCTGTGCAAGATGTTAAAAGGTAACTATCTAGAGAGTGTTTACCCAAACTTAAACATAGCTCTAGAAATATACTTGAGCACTCCTGCTTACAACTGCTCAACTGAGAGATCATTTTCTGCACTAAGACGCATAAATAATTATTTAAGAGCATCACAAGTGGAGGATCGTCTTAGTTATCTTGCTGTTCTTGTAATTAAATCTGACTTAACAGTGAAATGGACTATGACGAACTCAAACTTGCTTGCAAATGACAGGGCAAGCAGGAAGCCTCTTGTATTTAAACAGTATATGTTTCGACATCTAATATGGGGTGATGGCTCTTTAGTTTAAGTTCTTTCTATTAAGATGTTTCCACTTAAATTTTAATAAACTCACTTATGGTGTTAGCCACTCATACTTAAGTATTCAAACTAGTGAAACCATTCTCTATGTTGTGAAAAGTTAAACAATATATGTATTTCAAGTTGGGAGGGGGGCAGCAATTTTTTTCCCCAGGGGTGTCAGAGGTCCTAAATTCGGACCTGATTACAGTAAACATCACTGCAAGGCCATAGCTTAATTTGTTCTAATTTCTTGGTCTGGAATTAAATGCGCACCCAAAAAAAAAAAAAAAAGACTTTGTGGTGTTAAATGTCAATTAAGCAATACACTTAGACTGTAGGTTTTAAACCAGTATAATGGTGAATACGTGTGTGATGTTTGGTTGTGATTTCTCGTATAGCAGAAGAAGAGACAAAAAAAAAACGAAAACGAAGTGTTCCAATACACAGGTTAGTGAGATTGTTTAAGGATTTTCGATGGTATACATAGTGAAATATGTTATACATTATCAACAGAACGATTGTGAATTATATTTCCAACTCGGAAGACTTTAGAGGAGCGTGGGTGAAGGCAATTCGCAGACAAATTTGGTAACTTACGCCGGCTTCTGGTGTGTGCTCACAACACTTTACATCCGACAATTTGGATTTAACAAGGCAAAGCAGGAGATTAAGAGAAGGAAATGTTCCTTCTTTGTTTTCGGCGTATACCTCTTATTTGCAGAAATGTCCTATATTTAAACGTAGACAGCCAAATAGTGAAAATAGTCCAATTATTTGTGAAACAGTAACTGAAAACACCACAGAGCAAACTGTTACTAACAATAGTGTTGTAGGTAGAAAGTTAATGTTTAATTTGAAGAACAAAACTGCTAAGTTGTGTAAAACACGTAAAAGAACAAGCTTGTTAAACAGAGGGTTAGGAGACAGGAAAGACATAATTGCAGCGATGGGTAAGTAATTTCTTCTTTAGTAAAAGAAAATTAACATTCTACTAAAGCGATAAAGCAATGCTGTAATATATTTTACAGCCTTTTGTTACATTAATAGTAGTTTTAGACTAAGAAATTAAACAAATTCAGCTATGACCTTGCCGCGATGTTTACTACAACAATATCAATTTATGAATAACTTCTGACAGGCTAAACATTTTAATTGTATTAAGTATTCCTTCAACCAGAGATCTCTCCTCTCCCATTGTACTTTGTTCTTTACCTCAGAAACTTGGAAAAACAATTAATTTGACAAATGTCGCGCATGGTGTATATGGTAGTGTGTAGAATCGCCCTGTGATCAGAACATGAAGATACACCCGTTACCGTCACACTACAATTGTGGCGCTCATAATATATTTGATAAACTGTTATTTTGGGTTAAGTGGAGAAATTTAATAACTAAGAAATACTAAGAAATAAAAGCTTGCTTTCCCCCATAGTTCATTGTACATTTCAGGGTTTCCCCACTATCCTATGGGTGTGCTGCAATCCTGCCTTTTCCCATAACGCTGAAGTGTTCCACCCCTACAGAATCACTGATGAGTTATCCCTTAATCCCATAGTATGCGGGAGGACAGAAGTGAAGGTTGAATTACAGAAATAACCAGTACTCTGCTGTATTTCAAGTTTAATATTTTTAAATGCTATTACAATTATAGAAACAATGAAACATATGTCTTCAAACTCTTATCAACTAAAACATTCCTAAACATCTTAAAAAGTTCTTTAAGAGGTACAAACCAAATGCAAGAAAATACATTAAAAATGCACTCCAGTATTGTTCAGTAAGTTACTCTTAAAAACTTACAATGAAAGTTAGTATAAGCAAAAAACACTAGCAGAATTTCCAACACAAAACTGCGAACATTAACATACGAACTGAATGAATAAAAGAACAATAATTGTGAAATCAAAGAAAACCCTGGTCCACTATGAAGTTAACTTTCCGCAATGAGAAGGACAATAGGTAGTAGATCTGACTATAAATAAGGACAAACCGACGGGGAAAAAAAAACATCAAAACAAAACCGTATCATTGATTAGGTTCAAGATCTCCGACTGGCGAAGAAATTATAACCTAGTCAACACCAAAATGGCCCCAAAAATTTGTAATAGGCAAAGCCACTGGTAAACTCCAAATTTTGATTTAAAACACCAATATAATTTAAGTAAACTTTTAAATGGTAAAGGCTGTATCAGCAGTTCAGTAAACTAAAGGACTATACCTTTAACTTTCTGAATTGTAGAGGCTAGAGAATTATTTATGTGTAAAATTACTTCACTCAAACACACAGACCAAGGTATGTACAATTAAATCAAGATTCACTGCTGAAATAAGGTTGAACAAAACCATCAACGTAGAATTATATACCCTATTAGGGATGAATCAAATTAGCTCTGGCTGAAGTACAAAGTAAACCAAAAAGGTACTAGGACAAAGCACCAAAATTCGATAAATTTAAATAAAAACCGAGGAGCGGGTGGAAATAAAGCTAGAAATTAAATCCCAAAGAAAAGCGATTTAGTAATAGTTCAGCAATTAGGCTAGCACGCTGTAGATTAACTATCGGAGATACAAGAGCTCTAGAGACTGTAAAATGGAACTGTAAATGACTTCACTTTTCAAACACGCAGTCAATTAGAGATTAAACCCCGTATTTAAATCAGCAGTATAGAGAGTAAATTAAAATATTTTCCATTAACACTCCCCAAAATAATTCAACCATTTTATTCTAGGAGAAAAGGCACTAGTCAATTATGAATTTAACTCGAACACTGGGTTGCATAATTTAGATTCAAACACCTAAGAGGAAACTTGGACTAAAATTTAAAATAAAGACATACAGGTAAGTAATAATCCTGTGTGGGATGCGGTGGTTAGGTAGTACACTACTGAAAGTAAACACTGGTCACTTCTTAACAACTATTTATTAGTGATAATGAGGCATACAGTTTGACACCATTGGAATGGAGGAGCGCGAAATGACTTCCTGCTATGACCTCAGCCGCCAGACTGGTTGTTTATTTGCAGGGACGCCAAGGGGGTAGTTCGTGCCTTTTTGGCTACCAGGCCGTGCTGCCCTCTGGTGGTAGTAGTCCTAAGTTCCGTTATACCGGCAGCAGTGGTGGCGGAGTCATGAATTTCGCCACACCAGCCCCCCAGGGAGTCGCAAGGCTTACGGCTCGAAGAAATCCGGGAATCGCACTCTTCTTCCGGAGCGCGTTCTGCTTTCGCCATCTGCTGTGGATGAAGATGACGGTGGAGTCGTGCCTGGTGATGTGAGAGATTCGTTTTGAGAAAGCTCTTCAGAAGTGCTTAGCGGATTGCGTGGTAATGTGTTCCAAGGTCCGGGTGGTTTTGGAAGAAGGAAGGCCGGTTTTACCCGATCAACACTGACCAGCACAGACTTGTCACGGATTTTTAACGTAAGCGTCTTCCATCGCGTTCCAAGATTCGATGCGGACCAGTGTAAGGGGTTGAAGGGATCTTCTTACTGTGTCGTCTCGCAAGAACACGTGTGTGCAGTCTTTCAGGTCTTTGAAGACGAAAGAATCGTGTCGTCCGTGGTGTGACGGCTGTATAGGGCGAAGGCGTGACATCTGTTGTCCTGTAGCGTCATTGTGGTTTTGATGTTCCGTTGTATACAACATTTCCCCTGGTAGGCGGAGTGGTTCCCCGTATACTAATTCTGCTGCAGAGGCACCAATGTCTTCTTTGTATGCGCTGCGCATACCTAGTAGGACGATTGGTAATGCTCGGAGCCAAGACATGCCGGGATGGCACATTATGGATGCCTTCAGTTGTCTGTGGAAGCGTTCCACCATGCCATTGGAACATGGATGGAAGCTGGTTGTACGGGACCTTGAAGGACCAATTATCATTCCCAAGTTTTGGAATAGCTGAGACTCGAACTGGCGTCCTTAGCTATCGTAATGCGAGCAGGTGTTCCAAAACGAGAAATCCAACACTCAACGAAAGCCTCCGCGACTGCTTCTGCTGTGATATTCTCGAGGGGCCGGACTTCTGGCCAGTGGAAGAATCTATCGATTTGCTGTAAGGCAATATCTATAGGATCTAGCTGTGGGAAGATGGCCGGTCAGATCAATGTGTACGTGCTGGAATCTTGCGGATGGTGAAGTGAACTGGGCAACTAGTGCTGTGACGTTGCGATGGACCTTCGTTCGCTGGCAAGCCTGACACGTTCTGGCTCAAATACGACAATCTGCCGAATGTTTAGCCATACGAATCGTTCTGACACCAGTCTCGCAGTGGCCCTGGTTCCAGGATGACTTAGCCCACGGAGAGACTCGAAGACTTGCTTACGGTATGGCACTGTGCTAAAGGGTCTGGGTCTGCCTGTGGATGTGTCGCAGAACAGTGTAATGCCAGATCCAGGAACGTGGGTCTGTTGCAACTGGAGTGATGAATCGCTGTTCAAGAGGCTTAGGAGTTCTTCGACCTCTTGCTGTGACGTGGCCAGGGCTGAGAAATCAAGATTGTTGCTGGATACCGCTTCGATCCGTGAAAGCGCATCTGCGACGACGTTTGAAGTTCCATTTATGTATTGGATATCTGTTGAAAACTGTGCAATGAACGATAAGTGGTTCAGTTGCACTGGAGGAAGCTTGTCTCGTCGTTGCTGGAAGGCGTATGTTAATTGTTTGTGGTCAGTGTAGATGGTGCAGTGGTTGGCTTCCAAAACGTGTCGGAAATATTGCACTGCCTCGTATATTGCGAGTAGCTCCCGACAGTAAGCGGGCCATGTAGCTGGCTTTGCGGTAAGTTTCTTGGAGAAAAAGGCCAGTGGTTCCCAACTGTCGTTAGTCAGTTGCTGGAGACTGGCACCCACTGCTGTTGTTGATGCGTCCGTGAAGAGTCCTAAGGATGCTTCTGAATTGGGATGTGCCAACAGCGTGGCGTTAGCAAGGCTAGTTTTATAAGTGTTAAACTTGTCTTCAAGGTCTTTAGTCCAGGGTATTTGCTACGAACCATGCCGATTAGATATGGCTGCGTGCAGCAAGGCCTGATGTTCAGACGCTGATGGCAGGAAACGTCGATAAAAGTTTACCATTCCCAGGAAGCGTCGTAGTTCCCGTGCAGTTTTTGGTAGGGGGAAATTGGCCATGGCAGAGATGCGTTCTGGTAGAGGACGAGTGCCTGCTGCAGAAATCTCGTACCCCAAGAAGTTAACCTTCCGGCAGCCTAGGACGCTCTTCCTGACATTGATGAGGATTCGTACTTCGAGATGCGGCGGAATAGAGTCCGCAGATGTTGTTGGTGTTCTTGGGTGCTCTTCGAGAAGATCAGAATTTCGTCAATATAGGCAAACGTGAACTCCAGTCCAGACAGAGTTTCATCTATGAACCTTTGAAATGTCTGGCCAGCGTTGCGGAGCCCGAACGTCTTAAATGGAAACTCGAAGAGCCCGAAAGGCGTTATGATGGCTGTTTTCTCAATATCACTTGAGTTAACTGGGATTTTTGTGTAGGCTTTGACTAGGTCCACAACTGAAAAGATGGTACAACCCTGCAGTTGATTGCTGAAATCATAGATATTACATGGAGGATATCTATCACGGATGGTTCGAACGTTAAGATAGCGGTAATCACCGCAGGGACGCCAACCTTCAGATTTCTTGGGAACCAGGGGCTTTCCGAGCTTCTCGCTGACCCATCTTGCAACACGGCGTCGAACTCTTGCTTTGCGACTCAAAGGAGATCTGGTGCAAGGCGTCGAGGTCTGCAAGAGATAGGTCGGCCTCGAGCGGTGCGGATTAATTGCATGGTGCTGTGGCGCACTTCTCTCGGTGATCCAGAAGGCCGTGTTAATTCCGGAAACTCTCCCAGTATGTCATGATATGGTGACGAAGCGGTTAAAGCTTTGATGCTTGGCTGCGTCATTGTTGCTTACTGGACGGATACAGATAAGCCCGTAACGCCGTCCACAATGCGTTTGTGCCTACAATCTGGAAGGAGGTTATAGTATGACAGAAAATCGGAGCCAATGATTGGGATTCCAACGTCGGCGATGACGAATCTCCATGAAAATTCCCGCCTGAGTCCGAAGTTGAGTTTGAGCGGAAGAGCACCGTATGTGTGGATGGCAGAGTTGTTGGCCGCGACTAATTGGTAGTCTGTGTGTTGCCGGTGGCCTTTCAGAAGCTTGCGTGGAAAGCAGCATAAGTCAGAGCCTGTGTCAATGAGGAATCTTTGAGTTGTATGCCTGTCAGTTACAAATAAGCGGTTTGTGCCTGTTGGGCGACCATTCACCGCCATTACTGGTCGCCGTTGGTGTTTGACTGAAAGTTGCATGCCGGTGTGCATTTCTGAGCCTGATCACGAAAGCGGCGGTGATACCAACATGTGGATTCGTCGCTAGTTGCAGGACGTGATGACGAAGTATGGCGGTGGCAGTGCTCTCGACTGCGAGAGTGAGATCGTGAATGCCGCGGCGTCTGTAGAGATGCCATCTGTCGGGTGAGTTCGTCTACTCGCTTAATGAGTTGAATGAGCTCGGATGTTTGTGGAGCGTGGATGGCGCTGACAGCGGTATGGATGGGTGGTGGTGTGACCTCCAATATTTTGTCTGCTAGTATGGTAACCTTGTCCAACGGAGTCTCCGCTTGTGTCTGCAATATTGCCTGAACCTGGGGCGGGAGGCGCTGTATCCACAGTTGTCTTAGGAGGTTATCTTGCACTTATGTAGCCCCCGCTAGGGATCCAGATGATGCAAAAACTGTGAAGGTTTGCGGTCGCCGAGCTCCTCCTCCATTAGGAGCTGCCGCACTCGCTGTTCAACTGAGAGTGACCGACGCCTTATCAACTCTGTGCGTAAATGTGCGTAAGACTTTTCAGTTGGTGGATTGATAATAATGTCCTCCACCTCTGCAGCGTATCGGCTGTCCAGCTGGGATACGATATACGTGTACTTTGTTTGGTCCTGTGTGATCTTGGCAACACTGAATTGTGCGTCTGCTTGTGCAAACCACAGCGCTGGTTTATCCGGTCAAAACACTGGTAACTTCACACTGACACGGTTCACTGAGGCACTAACCTGTGTATCTGAAGCGGGAGGTGTTGTCTGTTGTTGCAGTAATTGTTGGTGCAGAATAGTGTTTTGTGCATGAAGGTCGCGAACTTGCTGTTGTAATTGTTCCATAGTTCGTTAGTCGAGGTTACCAATAGGTGGGATGCGGTGGTTAGGTGGTACACTACTGAAAGTATACACCGGTCACTTCTTAACAACTATTTATTAGTGATAATGAGGCATACAGTTTGATACCATTGGAATGGAGGAGCGCGAAATGACTTCCTGCTATGACATCAGCCGCCAGACTGGTTGTTTATTTGCTGGGACGTTAAGGGGGTAGTTCGTGCCTTTTTGGCTACCAGACCATGCTGCCCTCTGGTGATAGTAGTCTTAAGTTCCGTTCTACCGTCAGCTGCGGTGGCGGAGTCTTGAGTTTCGCCACATCTGCATTCAAAGATGGTGAATTATATATTTCTATGATTCCAAGCAAAAACTTCAAGTCTTGTTAGAAGTTACTTCTCTCTTTGAACACACAGGCAGGAAGCAAGCAGCTACAGCAAATAAAACAAAGTCGACTACTATGGAATAATTACACCACATTCGTATAGAATTATCTGCACTATACATAAACTAATCAGATTAACTTAAACCAAACACATATCGTAAAAGATATTTTGTAATATGAAAAAAAAGTCTGATGTGTTCCATTCACATGACTTTCTCTACCTCTCTGACCGAATTATTGCTAAAAAGCGTATGCTTCTATTTACTTCATGCTAATCGGGAAAAAAAATTAGCACAAATAGTCTTATTACTTGCTTCCTTGTAAGCAGAAGGGAAATAAGGGAGTACTATAGGCTAAACTAATAATCAAAAGCTGGGTGCTACGTTACTGAAGTTTGTTTGTTTGTATGGACAGGAGTTGACAAATTCCAGTATGAGAAAAGTATAAGTTTTCCATAGCTGAAAACAAAAACAAGAAATATGTCAAAAACGTACCACTCCACGAAAAAATGTATAGGAGATAACTTGTGCGTTTTAAGGTACTCTACAGTTTTTGTGTTGTAAGTTTTTCTCCATCTCTTACGGTTTAGCAGTTATGCAAATCTCCATAAAATTCATCCAGAATAAAGTGGTATTCAGAGGCTATTCCAAGAAAATTGAAGTTAAACGATTTATTAGTCGTGTAAATATATTTAATATACGAAATTTTAATCAAAATCGTTGGAGCCATTTTTGAGAAAATCATAATTTTCGAAAAAAGTTCCATGTAAAGGGTAGTTGGGGGTGGGCGGATTTCTCTCAAAATCTTCGTGTCGCATCCCTGGAAGATACTAAACCAAGTTTGGTATTTTACCGACTTTCCGTTTTTGAGCTATCGTGTTCACAGACACATGGACACACACGGACCTTTTTCCGAAAATGCTTTTTTTAGATAAAGGTGACCCTAAAACATATATTTCCGGTGAAATCTCGGTATCGAATTTTTGGGTGGAGTGATGATGATGATGGTCAGTGTTTATAGGCGCTCAACTACAATGTCATCAGCGCCCTTATTAAACAAATCATGGCAAAAGCCAGAGATAAAGCTCAATAAGAACGAAAGATTAGTCTAAAAATCTTATGTGTACCATTCACATGACTTTCTCCATATCCCTGCATCATATAATTCTTACAAAGCTTATACTTCCATTTACCTTATGCTAATCAGAAAAAATTAGCAGAAATAGTCTAATTACTCGCTTCCTTGTAAGTAGAAGCGAAATAAAGGACAACCGTAGGTTAAAGTGATAGTCAAAAGCTGGTTGCTATGTCAATGAAGTTCCTTTGTTTATATGGATAGGAGTTGACAAGTTCCTGTATGAGAAAAGTATACGTTTTTTATAGCAGAAACCAAAAATAAGGAATGTCACAAAAACGACGAACTCCACGAAAAAAATGTATATAACTTAAATTGTGTGTTTTAATGTGCTCTACATTTTTGTGTAGTAAATTTTTGTCCATCTCTTACGGTTTAGCAGTTATTCAAAATTTAGTAAAATTCATCCAGAATAAACTACTCTTCAGAGGCTATTCCAAGAAAATTCAAGATATACATTTTATTTTTCACGTAAACATGTTTAATATACGAAATTTTAATCAAATTCTTTACAGCCATTTTTGAGAAAATAAAAAGTTTCGAAAAAAGTTCCATGTAAAGGGTAGTTGGGGTGGGGGGATTTTTCTCAAAATCTTCGTGTCGCATCCCTGGATGATACTAAACTTAAATACCAAGTTTGGTATTTTACCGACTTTTCGTTTTTGAGTTATCGTGTTCACGGACACACGGACACACACACACACACACATACACACACACACACGGACGTTTTTGTGAAAATACTTTTTTTTTTTTTTGATATTGGGGACCCTAAAACATATATTTCCGGTGAAATCTCGGTATGGAATTTTTGGGTGGAGTGCAATACTTTCTCTATACACTATGTACATAGTGCGTATGGAGAAAGTAAAAATTAATGTAAAAAGGTAATTATAGAAAACCCACAGATTGGTGATTTGAGAAAAGAAAAAAAATCAAAACTAATACAAAAACCAGGATAAAAACAACAAAATCCGAAATTTGAAGGGTATCTTCGATAAAAATTCAAAAATCTTAGCTACCGGTCTACTATCGTCCGCCAGGACTTCTGCAAGACTGACCGGTAGTTGCAGTGATTCCCGAATATGTGCTAGATTAACACAATCTAGCAGCACATGACGGACAGACAAATCTTCTCCACAAAGCGGACACAATGGAACAGATTCACTCTTAAAAAGAAAACTATGTGGAAAAATGCAGTGGCCAATACGCAAACGAGCCAAAATTACTTCCTCCCGTCGGGAATGACGAGAGGAAGCTACCCAGTTTGTTGGAAGGTCCTTCAGTACTCTAAGCTTGTTTCCGCGGAGAGCTGACCACTCTTCGTGCCAGCACGAAAGTATCGCCCTGCGCACAACAAGCCTAAAGTCTTCCGATGTTATACAATAACATTTTGTACTGGGCTCGGTGGTTGCCGTCTTTGCTGCAAAATCTGCCTGTTAATTCCCCGGCAAGCCAATGTGACTAGGAATCCATGCACATTCCAAATTAACCCCGGAAGTAGGTAAAACGTGGAGGGCATCCTGGATACGCTACACGATAGGATGATAGTTGTAGAGATCACCAAGGCTCTGAAGTGCACTCAGGGAATCACTCAATATAAGGCAGTCACTTAAATTTCGACGCCCAATGTGCAGAATGGCTCGAAATGTTGCGTATAGCTCCACACTATAAATAGATGTGCCACTATGAAAACCGAATGTATATTGTTCGGTATCATAAACAGATGCACACTGAACGCCAACGGTGCACTTACTTCCGTCAGTGTATATATATACTAGTTTGACAAAAATTCTAAAATACATCTACGGATACTAGCAAAAGGCATTGTAGACTTTCGGTATGCCGTCATTCCGAGGTTTACATGGCATGTTGCAAGTAACCAAGGTGGGTGCACCCTTTCCCCCTTGGGAAACATTCTAGGCATTACGATATCGTGCTTATGAAGAAGCATTCGGAAGCGAACACCTGTGGGCCGTGGACTAATTGAGATATTTCTATAACGTTCGTCCAGCTCGGTGTTAAAAAAGGAGTGAAAGTTGGATGTGAAGGCATGCACTTAACCCACAGCCATTATTTGTTAATAGAATGTCGCATCTACACTGCAGAGGGGGTTCTGCCGATTCAGCATAAAGGCTGGCTACTGGACTGGTTGGAAAAGCTCCAACAGCCACACGTATACCCTGATTATGGACAGTGTCTAATCTTCTAAGCACAGATGGTCTTGCCGAAGAATAAACTATGCATCTGTAATTTAACTTGGCTCGGATCAGTGCGCGATAAAGTCGCAGCTAGACTGTCCGATCCGCTCCCCAAGATTTGCCACTCAGTATCCGTAGAATATTCAGAGAACGGTTACAGCGCGCTTTCAGCTGTGCTATACGTAGTGACCAACACAGTTTTCTATCGAATATTAACCCAAGGAATCTCGACTCATCCGCGAATGGTGGTAAAATTGTGCCAAACCGCAGCGTTGGTGGTAATCGCCTCCTGCGGCGCCAGAAATTCTCGCAGAATGATTTCTCAGCAGAGAAGCGAAAGCCATTTTTAGAGCTCCAATCTGAGAGGTTGTCTAAACACCGCTGCAGACGGCGTTCCAAAAAAGGTGTGCGCTGAGAAGTACAATAGATGGCAAAGTCGTCTACAAATAAGCAGGATGATACTCCTGGGAGAATACATTTCGAGATAGAATTAATTGCTATAGCAAACAGCGTGACGCTTAGTACCGATCCCTGTGGCACTCCGTTCTCTTGAACAAAACTATTTGATAAAACCGAGCTGACGCTTACTCGGAAAACGCGGTCTCTCATAAACTCCTGAACGAATAACGGAAGGCGTCCTCTTATGTTCCAGCTGTATAGGGAACGTATTATTCCTGCCCGCCAACACGTATCATAAGCCTTTTCGAGGTCAAAGAACATCCCAACGGTTTGACAGTTCTTCATGAATCCATTCATTATCTGCGTCGAAATCGATACAAGGTGGTCAGCTGCTGAACGACGTTGGGTGTTGGTTAGTAGGTTGTGAGTTTCCAGCCACCATATTAACCGTCCATTGATCATGCGTTCTATCACCTTGCAAACCCAACTGGTGAGGGAAATTGGACGGTAGCTGGATGGAAGAAAACGGTCCTTTCCAGTGGTGGTGGCCTCTCGCCATTTTTCTGGAAACGTGGCGTCAACCCAAACACGATTATAGACCTCGAGCAGGAAAGCCTTACCTTCAGGAGAGAGATTTTGCAACATTTGGACATGTATTCCACCAGGCCCTGGTGCAGAGTTTCGCGAAGATGATAGTGCATGGTCTAACTCCCTCATGGTGAAGAGTCGATTGTAATCTTCAAGATTTTTAGAACGAAAGTTAAAACCTTGCGATTCCACCTGAGCCTTAACGGGAAGAAAATCAGGCGAATAATTCTCTGAGCTAGACACTTCAGCAAAAGCACTGCCAAAACTGTTGGCCACGTCAAACTTATCAACAGCACCTCCTACATCTGTTTTAAGACCGGCAATTGGCGTATGAGCAGTTTTTCCGTCCACGCGCCTTAACTTATCCCATACGATAGAGGAAGGTGTATGTCGAGTGAATGACGCTACAAACTTGCTCCATGATGTCTTTTTGCTTTCCTTAACTACCTGCCTAGATTTGGCACGCATCTTTTTATACTCAATCAGGTTATCCAGTGTTGGGCGACGTTGGAAAATCCTGAGAGCACGCCTGCGAGCACGAATGGCATTCCAGCATTCAGCAGTCCACCAAGGTACCAGAAATCGATGACTGGTTTGGGTCGTCGACCGTGGAATGGACTGCTCGGCAGCACCAAGAATATTTTTCGTGAGGTGCTCCACTAAGACATTCACAGAGTCGTGCTCGTAATAAAAAAATAGCCAACTGGGAGTAAAAGTTCCAGTTGGCCTGATCGATGCGCCAGCTAGGTAAACGTGTGGAACATGTATCTTGTGGCAAGAGATTGATAAGACATGGAAAGTGGTCACTAGAATTGAGATCAGAGATGATATTCCACTGTAAGGAAGATGCTAATGGTGGTGAACAAACTGCTAAATCCAAGTGTGAAAAACTCTTGAAAACATCAGAAAGAAATGTAGGTTCTCCGGTGTTCAGGAGAATTAGGTTAGAATTATTCAAGAAATCAGCAATTAACTTACCTCTCGTACAAGCCCGAGGTGAGTCCCAGAGTGGATGGTGGGCGTTTACATCACCTATCAAAAGAAAAGATGTTGGTAGTTGAGAAACTAGATCCCCTAAATCAGTGAGCGAGAGGTCGTCATTCGGAGGAATGTATATATATTACAAATGGTGAGTCTGGTATGTGACAGTTTAATCCTTACAGCTACTGACTGGATGTCGGACTGTAATGATACAGATTAAGCGAATATATCATCTCTGATGAGCATCATAGTGCCTCCGTGCGCGAGTACACCCTCTTCCGATGATAGATCACACCTTACAGGGGTATACCGTTTGATTTTGAAGTTGTCTTGTGGACGGAGCTTAGTCTCTTGCCAACATGTGACCAAAGGATCGTTCTGGTTAAGCAGCAGTTCAAGCTCAGGTCGTTGTGTTCTTATTCCACGTAAGTTCCATTGTAGAATAGCCATGTTCTTTATAATGGGATAAGTTGTACATTGTGGTTGTTTCTATTTTGAAGGCTGCGGAGGTCGGTTGAGTTTATTCTTTTTAGGTGTCGGGAAAACACCTTCTATGGGAGGATGGTCCTGCCTTTTTGTCACTGTCCTTCTGGCAGTGAGGGCAGTATCACCTTCCTCCATCTCCTCCACTTGGGAGGACCCTTTTCCAATTGAAAATTTCGGTTCGAGTACCTCGAACCAATTAGAAATAGAGGCCGGCGAAGATGATAGTCGCAGACCTGAGTCCTTCCCAGACGAATCCTCAGAAGAGGATCTCCGTGTACTCTTGTTTCCCTTTGTTGCTTTGGGAGTAGACTTTACGCTTTGCTTGAGGAAGTCACTTCTCTCATAGGTGTTCTTGAACTTTCTTTCTGGTTCTTTATATATTATTAGCTTTCCAGACTTGTTGGTCGAGCTCGATTGCTTTGCCGGCGATTTAATTTTAGCGCTTTTTACTGTTTCAGATGTAGGTGATGTTGCTACTGACTTAAGTGTTGAAGTCGAAAGCCTAGGAAGTGAGCTGGCTGTGAGAATCGTTTCTGCAATCGTGACTTAGATGTTGAAGTCGAAGGCCTAGGAAGTGAGCTGGTTGTGAGAATCTTTTCTGCAATCGTGACCCCGTTTATATCGCAGGTTTGAGTTGCGATTTCCCGACTTTGTACCGATTTAGCTACAACTGAGCTATAGGTACCTTACTTCGGAACAGAGGGTTGGCGGATTCGCAGGAGCTTCCGGGCTTCCAAGAAGGACACATTCTCTTTAACCCGTATCTCCTGGACCGTCTTTTCCTCTGCAAAACGGCGACAACTACGGGAACTTGATGGATGTTCACCGTTACAGTTAACACACGTTGGAGCTGACGTGCATTCTCCGTCATGCAAATTTTTGCCAAGGTTCACACTTGTAGACTCGCCGTTGCAGAATTCACTGGTGTGGCCAAAGCGCTGACATTTATAACATCTGAGCGCGTTCGGTATATACGGTCTTACCTCAATGGATTCATACCCTGCCATTATCCTTTGTGAGAGATCTACCCGATCAAAGGCAATAAACAGGCTACGGGTAGGTACGAATTTTCCATTTACTTTTATTTGAACCCGATACACAGATGTTACGCCTTGGGGAGCAAGATTTTCTTGAATTTCCTCACAGGTCAAACCGCCCACGTGATTACCATACCGCGTAAAGAAGTCAAGCTTTTGTGTACATCGACCTTTACTGGATAGCTAGCTAACATTTTTGCCTTTAATATTTTGGCAGCCTGGGATGCTGATTCTGCTTCTACCAGGAGCGTGCCATTACGAGCTCTTATACAAGATTTTACAGGACCAGCAATGTTATCAAGACCCTTTTGAATAACAAAAGGGCTTACGCTAGAGAACTTTCTTCCTTCCTCTGTTCTATTAACAATTAAGTAGCGAGGACCACGACACTCGACTACTTCTTTTCCAAACTCAGTACCATGTTTAATGGATTTTTTGGATTTTGCCATGAAAATAAATTTTAATTTTCATACCCCGGTGCTCCCCACCCACCATGGAGTCCAACAATGGATCACCCCACTGGGATGACAGGGCTACACAGGGGATATAGCACGTTCGCCGTCCCACTCACCCTGGAGTTCGGTATAATACCTAGTCCTGGCCGATTGACTAGGAGTGGGCTAGTCCCTAGCCTCCCGTTTAGGTGAAGCAGAAACCAAAATGGTGTATTAAGCTGCGTACCTTCCCTAGTCACTGAAAAAAACTTAAGGCCCAGGCTCAGATACGCAACCCTCAACCAACCAGGATATTCATTTCCACCGACACGGGTTTCCACGCACGGCCTACACGTGGGTGGGCATTTTGACCTAGTGACATTCTCACCACTCAGAGGTTGCCCACTGAGGGAGTCAAGGTTGGCTCGGGACCCCGGGTGCGCCAAACCTGTACCTACCGTAGAAGGCCCCTGGGTGGAGTGCAATACCTTCCCCCCAGGGGCCTACTACGGTAGGTACGGGTTTAGCGCACCTGGGGTTCCCGAGCCACTCCCGCCAACTCATCATTCTCATTGCCACCAACTGAGCCACGTTTTGTGCGAGCGAATTTACTCGCCTCACCTTCTTCCCCTTCTAGGCTTATTCTTTACATGTTTAGTATTAAGGCTTTAGATTTATTAACTTCTGCCTCACCAACAGGGATCTTTTTTCTATCTCCGTGGTTCCTGTCCCATGGTTCCAGCGCGGGTTCCAACATGTGATTTCTTCGGAGGTCTCAGGCGTGAAGGTTGAGTGGACCCTTCCTACTGCCCCTATGTGTAAGCCTTAGGTGCGGAGCCCGTCCATACCGTTATGTGCACCAACGTAGCTTCCTCGGGGGCCCGGTCCGTTATAATTTCCCGACGAGCGCTGCTCGTTGGGTTAGAATTATGGACCGGTCGTGTTACCGCTAACGGAAAAACGGCGTAATCAACCACAAGTCCCCTGAATCCATGTCTGCTTTATTACGCAGCATGGCCTAAAGTGGGGAGCCACAGGTAACCATACCTGTGGTAGGGGCTTAAAGCCGGGTTGTACATGGTGAAGGGCTTACCCGTATGGACCAGCAGTGGTGGCTGGAGGGTAACTCCTTCTGAGGTATTCCTTGAGATCTGTCCGGTAGGGGTCTACCAGGCAGCACAGACCGGAAAGTATTTTGGTGTCTTTTCTCTCTACCCCCGGATGGCAGGCTGACGCTGACGGTTCCGGAAGGGGGTCTTTCCATTATGTTATCTCCGCGCAAAACCTCGTCTCTTGACCGCTTTATAGTTGTGACCTTGGCTGCGAAAAGAAAACAATGCGAGAGTCCCTTCTATATCCAACGAGAAATTGACCGGATTTGCGGTAAAGTGATCAATGCTACCAGGCCAACAGACGGAACCCTTCTAGTGGAAACTAAGACAGAGGACCAGTCAAAGAAGCTCATTAAGGCCAGTTTGTTAGGTTCGTACCCCATAACAGTGGCTCCGCACTAGTCTTTGAACACTTATAGTGGCGTGGTGACCACCGCCTGTTTAGACGACCTTTCAGATGCAGATATTGTTTCCAACCTCTCCGACCAGGGTGTATGTCAGGCGTACCGTCTTCTAGGTAAACGTGATGGTCAATCGGTTGTGTTGCGAACGGTATTCCTAAAGTCCAAAGGCACCACCTTACCTGAGGCACTTTACTGTGGTTATGAACGCGCTACTGTGAGACCCTATGTACCGAATCCCATGCGTTGTTTTCGGTGTCAGAATTTCGGTCATACCCAAGTCGGTGCACCTTCGACGCTGCATGTGAACGTTGCGGCCAACCTGCTCATAGAGAAAGTGCTTGTACTCGGGACCCTTGCTGCGTCCACTGTAAAGGGAACCATCCATCCAGCTCCCGGCAGTGTCCGCGTTTTCTAGAGGAAAAAGCCATCCAGGAGTTGCGGGTTAAGGAACGCCTAACTTTTCCTGAAGCCCGGCGTCGCTTCCAACAATTGTAGCCTGCGACTATCTCAGGTTACGCATCAGCGCTCCGCCGCACTCCTGTTTCCTCAGTTGCACTACAAACCGTGCCCGTAGCCGACGCGTGTACCCAAACTGAGCAGTTGCCGAGCAAAACAACCTTACAGTCAACATCCATAGTACCCACTGCATCAAGGTATAATTCTCCAGAACCTGTTCGTAAGCGGCTTGTTCGACCGACACCGCCTGTCCTGCGCTTCGTGAGCGCAGTCGTAATAAAACTCAAGGCCACTGATAAACCTTCCAAGTCCCGTTCTCGTTCTACGAGCCGTACGGGATCTTCCGCATCCCGAACATCAGCGGGTAGCGACGACGAAAGTGGCTATATTCTTGTGGGTCCAAAGAGTGTAAAGAACAAGAAACGCCCACCTTAACTTCATCTACTTCGTTTCCACCATTCGTTTGCATCCCAGCTGCAAACTCATATTATGATTATTCGGTAACCTTTCACGCATCTAACTGAGCTCCATGGCTCTCCTGATGTGGAATATCCGCGGTGTCCGTACTCATAGGGCCGAATTGCAGCTGTTACTACGGTCCTATAGCCCTCTGGTTCTGTGTTTGCAGGAGACAAAGCTTCGCCCCCACGATGTATTTGCCCTGCACCAATACCTTCCTATACGGTTTGATGTTACACCGGAGGAAGGCTCTCCTGTTCATGCGGGTGTTATGATCATCACGCGCAATGACATCTGCGGTCAGCCAGTCTCGCTTACTACTAACTTGAGAGCTATTTGCTATCCGGCTTACTCCTGGTTTCTCCTTTACTGTATGTAATGTCTACGTTCCGCCCTCATGTATCCTCTGCGCCGCTGACCTGCTCCATCTCTTGTCACAGCTCCCAGCACCTTTTCTTCTGCTGGGTGATTTTAATGCCCACCATCCCCTATAGGGTTCCCCTAGGGCCTGCGCGCGGGGGACTGTTCTTGCTGACCTTTTCGTTCAATATAGTCTCTCTGTTGAACACCGGTGAACCTACTTTTATTTCCGATTCTTCTGCCACGCTATCGCACCTGGACCTTTCCTTTTGCTCTGCACAGCTTGCTCACCACTTTCAGTGGAACGTAGTATCAGAGACTCATTCTAGTGATCATTGCCCTTGTGTCATTACTCTTATTTCACATCACCTTTCCTCCTCGCGTGCGAGTTCTTGGCAGCTGTCTAAGTCGATTGGGCTCTCTTTTCTGCTCTTGCTGTTTTCAACGACTGCCAGTTCGACTCCGTTGATCATATGGTCGAGCAGTTCAACTCTGTCGTGATCTCCGCTGGAGCACTCAATACCGCGGTCGTCTGCCTACCCTAGACGATTACCGGTCCCTTGGTGGACTGCCGAGTGCCGCGATGCTATTCGTGCTCGTAGGAGGGCTCTTAGGGTATTTCGCCATCAACCTATGCTGGAGCATTTGATCCATTTTAAACAAACACGCGCACGGGCACGCCGAATTATTCAGGATAGCAAAAGGGCTTCATGGAATTCGTTTGTGTCTACCTTTAATCGCACAACACCTTCTTCCGATGTGTAGGAGAAGCTCCGCCTTGTTGCCGGTAAGCAGACTAGTACTGCGATACCGGGGCTACTCGTGGACACAGACACCGTAGTTGATCCGATTGTTGCTGCAGACGTCCTTGGTAGCACTTTCGCAAATATGTCTAGTTCTGCCAATTATCACCCGTCGTTCCGTGCCATTAAGACAGAGGTGGAGTCTCAAGGTCTCTCTTTCCGGTCCTCTGACACCGAGTGCTATAACACACTTTTTAGCATGCGAGAGCTGGTTGCCTCATTAGCATCTTCTCGGCACTCCACCCCAGGCCCTGATAGTATCCACATCGCAATGCTGCAGCACCTCTCTTCAGATGGTAAACTCTATCTCCTAAGCCTATATAACCGTGTTTGGCAAGAGGGTGAGTTTCCTGCGGCTTGGCGTGAAGCCACCATTGTTCCCATTTTAAAACCGGGAAAGGATCATAGACTTCCTTCCAGTTACCGTCCTATCTCCCTCACCAGTGCTGTTTGCAAGGTGATGGAGCTAATGAACAATGGGCGGTTACGATGGTGGCTCGAATCTGAGAGACTGCTTTGCAATATCCAGTGCGGCTTTCGCCGATAACGCTCCACGACTGACCATCTCGTCTCCCTCTCGACTCACATCCTGAATGGATTTCTACGCAAGTGCCAAACTGTGGCCATCTTTTTTGATCTGGAGAAAGCTTATGACACTTGCTGGAGGACTGGTTTATTGCGCACCTTGCACAAGTGGGGATGCCGTGGTCGCCTTCCAGTGTTCCTCCGGGAGTTCATGATGAACAGGGTGTTTCGTGTGCGTGTGGGTTATGTAATCTCTCGTGTTTTTAATTCGGATAACGGAGTACCTCAAGGGTCGGTACTCAGCGTCACTCTCTTTGCTGTCGCCATCAATCCAGTTGTCGAGTGTGTTCCTGCAGGTATTTCCTCCTCCTTGTACGTGGACGATTTTGCAATTTATTGCAGCTCTCGGCGCACTTGCCTTTTGGAGCGTCGACTGCAGGCATTTCTTGATCGCCTACACACTTGGAGTGTTGAAAATGGTTTCCGTTTTTCTTCTGAGAAGACAGTTTGTGTAAACTTTTGGCGACGGAAACGTTGCGATCCGCCTTCTCTACACCTTGGGCCGGAACCGCCACCCTTCGCCGAAACGGTGAAGTTTCTCGACCTGGTGTTCCACAGAAAGCTTAACTGGTCGTCCCATATCTCTTCTCTGAAGGCTAGATGTGATCGTGCAGTTAATATTTTACGTGTTTTATGTGGCACATCCTGGGGAGCAGATCGCACCGTGCAATAACAGCTTTACCGTTCGCTTGTTATCTCTAAACTTGATTATGGGTGCATTGTGTACTCTTCGGCCTGTCCTTCGGTTTTACGACGTTTGAATCCAGTTCACCATCGAGGGATTCGTCTGGCACTGGGTGCATTTCCGACTAGCCCGGTCATCAGCTTGTCTGCGGAGGCTGCTGAACCTCCGCTATCTCATAGGCGTGACCTACTTCTTTGCAGCTATGCTACCCGCCTCTTTGCCTTGCCAGATCACCCGTCTTTCAGGTTATTTTTTGACGAGACTCATGACCATCAGTATGCTGTCAGCGCGGTTGCCTTGCTTCCCGCAGGAGTTCGTTTTCGTCTGCTTCTTCGGATCTTGGATGTTCGCCTACCACCTGTGTTTCCACTGGGGGAATGTTCCTTCCCCCCTTGGTTACGTTGCGACACCCAGTTCTACGTTGGTTTGGCATCCATGCCGAAATCGACGACTCCACCTTTAGTCTTCCGCTCGGTATTTTTAGAATTACAGGCCGAGTTTCCCAACCATTGTTTTATTTACACGGATGGTTCTAAGGAAGACCGTGGTGTGGGATGAGCTTTCGTTTTTAATTCGCGGAGTTATACATATCATCTTTTGGGGCAATGTTCGATTTTTACCGCCGAACTTTTTAGTATCTATCAGGCTCTTCCTTTTATCCGGGGACAGGATTTAAGGCAGTTTTTTTATTTGTAGCGACTCCCTCAGTGCACTACAGGGTCTGCGTGAGCTGCATCCATGCCATCCTTTGATACAGTGTATTCAGGATTGCCTGCAGTCGCTCGCTGACGCTGGCGTTAGCGTGTCGTTTGTTTGGGTTCCTGGTCACGTGGGTGTGCGCGGAAACGAACAAGCGGACACAGCTGCCAAGTCTGCAATTTTATTGACTAATTTTTTTAGCACCACTGTTCGTCCAGGTGATGTTCGTGTTCACCTGCGCCGGGCCATTCTTTCGTGCTGGTTCGCGGAATGGTCCGGGGTGCGTGACAACAAACTGAGAGCAGTCAAGTCCCTTCCTGTCCTCTGGCCTACCTCCTCGCGTGCATGTCGCCGCGATGAGGTGGTTTTAGCGCGACTGTGTGTCGGGCATTGCCTTTTTAGTCACCAGCATCTTTTACGTAGGGAACCCGCACTTCAGCGTGCTTCGTGTAACGAGCCTTTGACGGTGCGTCATGTTTTATTGGAGTGCCACCTTTTTACTGTGCTGCGTGCGTCCCTATGTCTGCCTACTGACATCCCCACCCTTCTGGGAGACAGCCCTGTTTCTTGCGAGGGACTTTTTAATTTTCTCCGCCGCTGCGGGATGTACAGTAGGGTTTAATTTTTCCTCGGGGTTTTACATTTTACCGGCTTGTGTTTTTAGTCCCTTGGTTTTAGTCTGGCTTTGGTAGCCTTTTTATGTTCTCTCTCTGGTTTTAACCCTTGTGTAGTACTACTGTTTTAGTGGCATTTATATCTTTTAACTTTTAGCTGCTTTGTTTACCCTAGTTCGCTAATAACCAATGTAGTTGTGCGCCCTAAAGCCACAGTACTACTACTACTGCAATACCTTCTCTATACACTATGTACATAGTGCGTATAGAGCAAGTAAAAATAACACTTGCACATTTAACAATAACATTCCGTGCTTCCAATTTGTAACAAGTAGCGTTCTCACAAAATATGGCGTTACAATATATAGTACAATACATAGTACAATACATAGTATTAAAATGTAATAAATGTGAGAAGCGTATTCGATTTTGGGCCCTTCTAACCGAAGAGGAAGCCAGCAGTCAAAGACCAAACAAATGTAGCTATATTTTGAAAATCTTTACATATATGTGAAAATTCAAGCAAAAGAATAACAAATGGGAACCAAGGCAATGTGTTCAGACTTACTCTCACGTTCCTTTTCCTATCACAGGCTGGCACAAACGGGGTATCCCTCTCTTACTTTTGCACTTGTGCCTCACACTTCCCAGCACAGTCTCTCTCTGCCTTGACCAGCCTCGACCAAACGCGCCGTTTCCCCCACCAACCCCAACACCCCACCAACAAAAGCGGAGAGGGGTAAGTGACCTAAGCGCCATAAGGGGCGAAAAACGAAATGCCAGGAGCCCACCCCGAAACAAGCCGCGTAATTTTGGAACACAGACTTTTCAACGCAGTCATTACGGGTTTCAGATTTTTTTTTTAAATGTTGCCAACCTGACGTTTCGCAGACAGTAGACCGTCATTCAGCGACATTGCCGCTAAAGCCACAAACTAAAATTAAATAATAATAAATTAAATAAAATTAATATTTAACATTAAAAACTTAAATGAAAATAAAATAAAAGCATTCAAATCTTTATAAATTTATCTATTGTTTTTATAGTGTTTAACGCCCGCTTTTACTACATGTGATACCGCAGGCGATGACACTGATGATGCATGGAATGAAGATGGAGTACGGTGGAATGCGATGGCGGGGAAAACCGGTGAACCCGGTGAAAACAACCCTCTGCGCCGCTTTTTCCACCACAAATCTCACATACGGTAGCTTGGGATCGAATCCCGGCCGTATAGGTGAGAGGCGAATAGTCTAGCAACTAGGTCTGGCGCGGCCTTACCTATTGTGTACAATTGGTTACCACAGCAAATACATTAGATAGTAATACGGGACAGTCGCTTCAATTAGCACAGGCAAATGGTGGACAAGAAGACGGTAGCGCTCCTGTTGACAGAACCTGGTAGTCTAGCGCCAAATTCAAACAGTAATGCATTTCTTATGCAACAGATGCGGGTATTTAAGACCAAAGCGGTTATTTTCATAGCACAGGTTGTTAAATTATACCATAAAGTTTAATTCTAACTCCACTGTTGTCTTTTGGTTGTCTGGCATCATAAGGAACATCACTTGGCTCATGAATAAGAACATGTTTTGCTGGAATTTCTGTAGGTTCCTCGTCATCCCTTTTCTCATCTTAGGGCTGTTTCTCTTAGCTGGTGGTGTGACATATGTGTGTTCTGGAATATTTTGCGATGATAAACATCCCAGTTTTAGCTTACAACAAATGACATGTAAATTGATAAAACAAATATGGTTATGTTTAGTTCGTATGGCAAAAAGCATGTATTTCGCCGCAAATTATATGCATTTTCTTACCCCTGGCTGAATTGTTGTGAATTTCTAAAATCAGAACATATTTTAGAAATGATCAGAAAATATTTTGTAAGTCTTTGTAAAGCGCTGTGAGTCACTTATCCAAGTCACTCCTACATTTCAATGCCCATTGGTCACACCTGAAAATAAGAAATATACATTAAACTTTAATAACCATGCTGCTGTAAATTAAAATAAGACAGGGGGAAAACAGGATTAATTGCTCAAATTGTTATAATAATCGAATACTTACCATTCCTAATCGGCTGGAAATGTGAGTTCTTATGTATATCGTAATTATAACAACCGTAAACTGCACATATTTTACAGGATATTTTTATGGGAAATCGTTTATCAGGAGAACAATGAAACAATGAGCTTCAATATACTGATAAAATGTAAACCAAATAAGACCAACACCTATCTTATTCAACCTCCACAACCTTCACAGCTGTGAAGTTCTGCCAGGTTCTCTCGCTAGATGGTGCGCCTAGCACTGACTCGTACATCGCAAACTGTCCTGTAATAATCTCTAATGTACTTGCCAACAGGTATGACATTACTTCAGATTTAAATGCCTTCATTTTTTTTATTTTTTTTTTTTATTTTTTTTAATATTTTGTGATAATTTATTGAAAAATTTAACTGTCATGTAGATAAAACTGTTCTGCTATATTTTGTGTTTATTCTTTTTAATGTATGTAGTTTGATAAAACGAAGACGGGACGTGGTCCAGCCAACAGGAAGTGTCTCTGATTTTACTTTTAGAAACACCGGAGGAGCAGGTGAAAAAAAATGCAGTTCGAGGTTTAATGTAAATAAAGAAGTTGTGTTTATAAATGATGGACGTAAATTCAGCAATATTATGACCGGAAATTGATTAGTTATGCTTTGAATTGCTGTCTAAGTAATAAATAACTGTAAAACCATACCTAACCTGTAACTCAAATGAAAATATTAGTATATTACGGCAAACCAAAGGAGATGCATTATTTTATAATCAGTCCATCAGTGGTAAGGGTGTAGGAAAGGTGCCAACTAATATAAGACATTTAAAAATTACGTGTTTGTGATATATTTCGATATAAATCGGGTGTTTTATTGAACCTTAAAGCCAAAAACAGTTCTTAAAACGTAGTAGTACCACATTATGATACAACTCTAGAAATAACTTATTTATAGATTTATAGGTAATTTTAGTGCTGCAAGGGATCGAACTAATAATAAAAATTTGGTCTATTTTACAGAATGGGCATATTTTGCTTATCTTTGGTTTGATTTTTAAGGATATGTTTATACACTGCTGTAGGCAAATCAAGCTTGTGCATTTATCCAGTTTATCAGCGGCACAGTTAGCTTAGCCAAGCAGAATGCACGAACTTCCTACATTTGCATTGGCCATGCCTAACGATTTTATGAGAAATCAGATATCTTAAGACGCCTTATTTACATCAAGATTCTATCTTTATTTTTCAGATAAATTGGAGAAAAACGGTGAACAAATTGCAGTTATGCCACCATTAGCTAAAATTGGGCCAAGAGAGTACCAAAAGTTTACATGGTTCAGAATTTAATTATGCGGGAAAAGGACATTAACATTGTTTTAATGTAAGGTTACATAATAATGGACAGAAACAAAATTACCAGTATTTTTAATACCTACTCATATTAAAATATAATTTATTCCAATCATATAATTTTGCATATACAGTTTACAGTTTTGTATTTTTATTAATACACCATAGTTTTTAGCATTACTTTGTGAAACGTTTGTTAGAATATGAATTCTCTAATTGTATTCCTTTTATTATTAGCATTGGATATGGAAAAAATCTGCAAACTCATATGGTAAAACCAACATTCTAATCATACATTACAGTAGTGAAACATGCCTGTTATACAATAATGTATTTTCTTGTGATTTTGCTTACTTTAATAAGTTTTCAGTCTCTGAATGGTGCATATACATGACATTCATGTTGTTTCTAAAATTCAGTTTTACACACATCTTGCTTACTGCAATTCTTTTAAACTATGTAATATACAACTGTTTATGATTCATTAATGGAAACCAGTTTATCACAAATTAACTTTTAAAAGCTATGCAATTGTTATATAGGAATGCTACAGAGAGAAAAATGTATGTTATTCATTAAGCATTTGATATTTTGTCTGTGCCATTAGATGCTTTCCACAAACATATAACTGAAATGACTACAAAGATTAGAGCATGGTAGTTTTAGATTTTCTTTGCAAAAGTACAATTAAAATGGGCCTTAAATACATATATTATTATTATTATTATTATTATTATTATTATTATTATGTGTTATTAAACATTGTTATTATTATTATTATTATTATTATTATTATTATTATCATCATCATTATTATTATTATTTGTTTCAGGAGAAAAATGTGCGGAAGAATCGTCGTGGATTCTAAATAAGAATATCAGCCAAAATGAACATTTTTAATATATAACACGTTTTTTAGTCTTGCAGTTTCAATGTGTATGTGGAAAAAAATATGTTTTGAGAACATAAATTAGCTCCGTAGTAATAATAACTATCAGTCCATTAATTATCTATATATTTATATGTAACGAGAGTTAATATTTAATAAGCTGTATGCATAGGGACCAAGAAGCAAGTTGTTTACTAGAAAGTTACTCAGAATCATGACGCCACACTGGATAGAGGGGTGAGAAGTTGCTTCTTTTGTTAAAGTCACGTACAAGTTCAGTAAAATGGGAAACCACCGTTTAAAGCACACAAGGGGACTTCTCCTTTATATTCGTGGTATCACGTGATTATTATGATGCATTCTGGGAGATTTGTCATGATGGTGTCATTTTGGCGGACCTTCTAACCAATCAGAAATAAGCCACTATGACACTTATTCGTATATAAGACGTAATAGTTGCTAAGAAATCACCCGTGGGAGACGCCACGTCGGTCGTTGCTAAGAAATCGCCCGTGGGAGACACCACGTCGGTCGTTGCTAAGAAATCACCCGTGGGAGACGCCACGTCGTCGTTGTTAAGAATTACGCGTGAGAGAGACCACGTTGACCGTTTGTTAAGAACTCGCCTGAGAGAGGCCACGTCGGACTGTTTGATAATAATTCGCCTGTGAAGTAACCTAACGTCGCTTGTGATTACGTGAAAGTGAATTGTGCCGTGTACTCAACGAAAGCAGTGTAATTAAGAGTACTTGTGAGTCAGTGTTAGAGAGCATCAATCAGCGGTATAAAATGTGTATAACCAGGTGCTTGTCTCAAATCATCTTCATAATAAATGACAGTAAAAGGTTTGCAAGTGTTTTTCTTAATATCTACAAGAACACTCCTACAACTCTACCCACTAGCTAAATCCACGCCTGGGAGAGTCAAGATTCATGCAAGACTGTGCAACGCCGTGGTAACCCATCCCGGAGGAACTTCAGTACCAGGTACGTGAGAGTAGAGGAGTTGTTTGGAAGTGACAGTTAGTTACGCTGCACCTAATCACACAACGTGCAGCAATAACTACAAATTCAGAATCCACACTTCATATGACTTCCCAACCTGGGGAGTAAAAACAACACCCACATCAAAAGTACCCCTGCATATTACTGACCAACGTGGGGCAACTAATAACCCAGCCTGCAACAACAAAAACACCACTGCATATGGCGCACATAACGTGGGGCAACAACGAAACGAAATAAACGCTGCAGTTTTTAACAAAAAGAAAAATATATTGAATTTAAGAAATGTTTAAAGTTTCTATGTAAGAATATATCTACGATATAGTTGACCCCTCTGATCCAGATTCTAAACAACCTCTTCAGTAAGTTTCTTGACAAGTATTTTTAAGAGCTGTTGCTTAATTATTGTATTGTCTCCATTTTCATAGTGAAATTGTATTTGGAGCATGTAAAGTGTGTTCTATGTATTTTGTAATGAATGAGCGAAACATTAATCTAGTCGAGAGTTCTTCTCTATACAGATGTGTGTGTGTGTGTGTGTGTGTGTGTGTGTGTGTGTGTGTGTGTGTGTGTTCAGAGTATGGTGTCTCCAAATTGGTATCTTTAGAAAATATGTAAAATTAATGTCTGCGCATTTAATCAAGCAAACCATCAATATATGCTATTTTCATTTACATTTGTGTGTAGCAGATTTCCAATTTTGAAATTGCAAACTCAGAGGGAAAACACTGAATATCAAAACAATTTCATTTAGGTATGTTCTGACCAAACATAGAATGCATATGATTATTTTGTTGTTCTTGATCCCACGGTGAGCAATGCTCACATAATCCAGCACACAAAATCCAAACGTTGTCAAACTCCTAAAGACACACACACTCACCTTTCATTATGCTAGGAAGTTACAAACACCATCATGTGTAATGTGTAACATAAGGGCAGAAATAGTCTATAAATCCCATCACATGCAGGATGGTCATGGCTTATGTTATTTTAATTTAGTTTGAAGTTCTACGGCACGAAGAATGCCCATTTTATTACTTTTAATCTTATTTACATTCCAGGACTAAGAAAGCATGTTATAGCTGGAAATATGTTTCCTCCACAATGTAATGCATAACTACATATGGAAACTAGACTGTGTGGTATATCATAACTAATGAGCAATAACATTAAGCAGATAATTAGAAATGAAAACAATTATTATAACAGATTGCTGCATGCAGTCTAGCAGGATCACAATTTTAGAATTATGAATGGTAGGGATTCAAGACATTTGTGTTTTCATCATGAATCTCATATAAAATATTCTCTAATTACAAGCATTGGTATGTAATATTAGAGATGTAATATGCAATGCAGTTAAAATTGCTAAACACTGAGTTTTGAATTGCGTAATCTTTCTATTCTACACATTTGGTTCTACACATGGGTTTCTAACACATGCAGACATGTTTTGATAGTCTTGCATAATAATTGTTTACTGGTTTGGTTCTTCTAGTGTGTGGTTCGACATTGAACAATTCACACATACGCAGGCCTACTTGATTCATGGAAAGCTGTTGCAGTATCTAATGGTGCAACAAATACTGAGTCAAATAGAGTCTTACAAACCGTGGCGTTTATTGATATGGAGCCACATATAAACATAGAGCTAAAATCCTATCATTACATATATTTCTGTTTAACTTAACCTTATAGGTACCTAATTAGTTTTATCTTTTGCATATGTCATAAAGCACATTCGTGGGCCTAAAGTTTGCAATATTACATGCAATTGCAAGAGATTAACATTTTCATCTATTAGTGAGTTTTCTTGGTAAACTTCTTTTCCTTAGGCATCAGTGCATATGACACATACAACATTAACATTCATCAAATGAGTATCATATTTGAATATTTCTGTCCTTTCTTAATAACTTGCATGCAACTCAAGAGTTATTAATGAACCCAGAGTTATTTGCCATATGCTTCTCTCAGCGCATAATTTTATTATCAGTCTCAACTCCATTAGTGCATACATTGCATTTGGCATATTACTTCTATTTTTTTTTTTTTTTTTTTGGTAGTGTTTAACGCCCGCTTTAACTACTAATGGCACCGCAGGCGGTATATTACTTCTATTTTCTCGCAAATTTTCACTATGCAAATCTTATAATTTCTTCGAATCTACTGACTAATTACTAGTATTTACATTATCACGTTTAAAGATCTGGGTAATTAATCCACATTCTGTACATTTCATATTGTTTTCGTTTTGAGTGTTCGCTCGTCTATTGTAGACTGAAAACATTCATTTATACATGGACCTTACACACAGCTTATCTTCTGAAATGACCCTATTACTCCATGCAGCAGTTCAACAATGCTTTTGTAAGAGATAAAATCGATAAAGTCTAACAATCAGTGTTAAAAGTCAAAGATGAACTGGTAATTAATATTATTATTGTTATTATTGGTATTATTATTATTATTAAAGTTTTATTTTTAAATATCGAGGGAAAATATGAAATATTTAAATTTTCGTACATTTTTAATACGAGCGGAAGCTTTGCTCATACATCGTACAATAAGCTTTCCTTTGTAAGCGACAATGAAATGCAGATTCAATACTTGCAATCGATTATTGCTGATATTTTAAGTTTTATTCATAGAGACGAATGCTTTATTTTTAGTCATTTAATGAAAAACTATTTTTGAAATGAAAATATTTTAATAATATATATACTCCTGTTTGTCTTATTATAATAAACCGGGATATTTTATGGGGGAGGGATTCTTGATATAAAATCACTGGGGGGAGGATTACTACCCATGCTTCTAACACCATGTTTTGCGCTTTTTAGAGGCATTAGCGTATATAATCCGAGAATTCTCAGCCAACCAGAGAAGCGCAAGCTTCTATACATCAGTTCTACACACCGAAGCCTCTGATTGGTCGGCCCCCACATCTGGAAGCAGCCATATTGGGTACATTCAGGTGAACCGGCCAATCGCTTCTTCGAAAGCAGAAACGCATTTCCAGACAATCGGATGTACGTACTTCTAATACATTGTACATTCAGGCAGAGGGTAGCCGAAAGAGCCACACCCACCTGACGTTTTTAGGTCCTTAAGACGCACTGTGTCCGGTCCTCTGTCTCGGCCTGCTTCTTAAGCCCCTGCAGCCTTCAGGCGAGGATAGACGAGGTGTGTTTTTGTACACTGCACCTTTGTGTTCTGATTCATGCTTCCCATCACAATGGCCAAAATCTCATCCAAAGACAAAGCCCAAAGCAGACCTGCCAACCAGGATGCAACTGCAACGACGACTGTACCAGTGTGTGCGCAGGTATTTCACACCAGAATGGATTTCGGACCTGTCGTACCATTCTTCCTCCATAATAATGGATCATGAGTCCTCTTACAGTCTCTCCACAGACGGAGAGTGTGCCCTCGAGGAAGGAGAAGAGGCGAATCCGATTGGCTGCAGGGGGCATTCCCTCTGGCCAATCAGCAGCAACACCCAGCCCCATAGTTTCTGGCCCCGCCCAGAATTCTGGAAGGCATGTTCCCCCTATTATCGTGGATGACTTCAAGGGGTCGGTAGGCTTCCTCAAGGATGTCATGCATCTCTAGCGCACCTATTATTGCATATAATTAGAGGAGAAGAAGAAACAGAGTGCAGGTAAATAGACATTTAGGGAAAGTGGCGATGAAGCAGAAGATCATATGCGCTGGAAGGTGTAGGTTAGATGAAGATAGCGTTTCTGTGAAGAAGGTAGAAAAAGTGGGAAATGGGGGATTGGGATGAAGTGAGAAGATGGGGTTCCCAGGAAGAAGTGAGAAAATGGGGGACTGTGATGAAGTTTTAAAATTGTGGGATTTTGAATAGTTGGAAATAATTATAATATTAGGTTTTAGAAAATTTAAATAAATATAAATATAAAGTTAAAAATAATGACAATTTTGTATTTTTTGGTAAAGTTTATGAAGTAATATATTTTTTACTTTAAATTTTATAAATAAAATAGTAATTATATGTATAATTATATGTATGTAATTTTAAGTAATAATATAAATATAGTAAGAGTAATATAATTAAATTATCTAACAGAATAATTATTAAAATAATAAAATAGTTTTAAAATAAAATATGTGTATAATATAAATAAATAATATAACATAAATTTTAATTAATAATAATAGTAATAGTAAAATTATACATTAAAATTAAATACAAATTATTAATATATATTAAAAATACGAAATTATAATAATACTCATACTAATTAAATTGAAATTGTATGAATTAAATATTAACACACAGTTTAATTGATAATAATTATGGCTTTAATTGGTATTTATAAAAAAATTTAGGCTAGGTTAGGTTAAGTTTATATCTGTAAATTTAAGCTGTATAATTAAATTTGTAATTGGTATAAGTAGTAATAAATATGTAAAGTTTGGAATATTTGGCGCTGGTTTAAGAAATTAGTTATCAGGGTTTAATATACAGATTTTATTATTATTTTTTTTTTTTATCTCTAGTCCTTGAACGTAGGGAAGAAAAGAGCCGCTTCGTCTTCCAAAGATTCCGGAGGACTATAAGCTCCTTCTGCAAGCTCTCAAGCTGAAGGGCGTTCCCCATTTCACCTTCGAGCGGATACGTCCCGAGACATTCGCAGGGTTATTTGTGGCCTGCCAACCGACACTTTGGTGGAGGAAATCACGACAGACCTCACCAGGTCCGCTCCAGATGGGCAAGGGCCCTCTTCCTCGTAGTAGTGGAACGGGTCAATGACCCAGAGGCCAAGATATATGGCGTCACCACCATCTGTTACCTCAGGGTTAAGATCGAACATCCAAGAACTCTGGCGGGCCCCCTCAATGCAACGGTGCCTGGGGTTTTACCACTCCAGTCATTTTTGCTTCCGCAACTTGCGCTGCTTAAGGTGTAGAGGCCTCCACCCTAAGGAGGTCTGTCAGATAGGTTCACCGAGAAGCCGACGTGTGCCAACTGTGATGGTGCCCATCTCGCATCAGGTTGTCCTGTGAGGAGGGCTGTCATCTTTGCCAGGAAGCCGTCACCAGAAGCTCAGCAGGATACAACAGCTGTATATGTCGCCAACCGGCACCACCATCTGCACCTGCTCCAGAACAAGTAAGGCAGCCAGCGCAACAACGAATCTCCACAAATGACACAACGGCGCAAAGGGCGCGCAACCCTGCAGTGTCTCGGGATGGTAACCACACACGCCAACCCCCACGCCAAACACAAGCTCCAGCCAACCCCACAACAAGCCCACCTACCCAAGGTAAGGTATACTGGCCTGTGAGGCAGCCCAACTTCACCACCAGGCCTTCGCATGGCCATGGTACTCCCTTGCTCGAGCGACAGTCAGGGGAGGAGGGGGCTGGCGGCAGACTCGCTCTCCGACGCATTCCACCACACCAAGAACCACCACCACCACTCTCCTTGGCCTGCAGCTATCAGATGAGTTAGCGTGGGTACAGCAGCGTCTGCTGAACCACAGCCAGTCCATTTGTGATCTGCTGGTCAGATTCCTTTCCGCCACCAACCCGTCCGCAAAAATGGCTGTTGCCATGGAGGGACCGCTCTTCTGACCATGATCGTCCAGACGCCCAGAATGGCGAGTCGAACTAGGTCTTGTACTTCATTTCGATTCGCATTCTGGAACGCGTGTTGCCTGATTGGTCAGGGGAACGAGCTTCAACATTTTGCCGGTTCACTTGCCCTAGACCTCAAGTTGGCCAGCGAGACACATCTCCGTCCAGGCACCCCTTTCCGCCTTCCGGGCTACTACTGCCTCAGGGAGGATCGCGTGGGTCGCCGTGCAGGTGTAGGAATTGAGTAGTCAATAAACCCATCCAGCTCCCGCCTCTTCAAACTATAGAAGCAACGGCTGTCTGTATTGACCTAGGCGGTACGGAAGATTTCCTGGTGTTTGTATACCACCCACCCCGAAGGCAGTTTGTACGAGACGATTGCCTTTCCATTCTTACCCTACATCCTAATGCCATTCTGACCGGGGATTTCAATGCCAAACAACCCGTTGGCATTGCGGCACCCGGCGGACGCTTGAGGCAATGAAATCATATGCGTAGTAGATGCGGACCCTCAACTCAGAGTAGGAGGCCCCTGGCAACCCCCACACCATCCACGAGGTCAAGAACGGGCAACAGTTATTGCCCGCGTTATTGACTGCGCCAGATTTTGCCTCAACGACTCCATTCAGCCAAACCCTAGGATCACAAACATCTCATCCCTGGAGATTCTGGTCTCATCCTTTACGTCCATCCTGGTGTGAACTGTCCATAACCTTACCGTTCACTCCCCAGTTCCCCTTCATCCGGAGCTTTATCTATTCATCCACCGTTCCTGGGCTGCCCGCAGACTATACCAGCCTCACCGTAAGACCCATAGTCGGGCACTCCTAATGTGTTTGCGCCAAGGGGTCCGAAACCGCCTAAGCGAGCACAGGGTGTGAGCGTGGGAAGAGAAGATGGCCCTATGAGGCTCGAGGATGGCAACGTGTGGAGGATTGCCAAAACTCTCCGACACCGCCGAGGTCAAATTACTTCCCCAATCCAAGGCAATCAAGGCCTGGCTCATGAGCCCCAAGCCATAGCTGGTGTGTTCTGACTATCTCGAAAGGACTATGAGGCTGCGAGATGACCCCCAGACGTAGACTTCTCGGACCCTGCTCGTCGGGAGGTGCGTCGATACCTTCTACGTCCTCGTGACGAGGCGGACCGATTTCCTGTCTTCCGACCTAGTGAGCTCCAGGGCGCACTTCGGCGTCTGAAGCCCAGAAAGGCAGCGAGACCTAACGGGCTAACCCCCACCATGCCTCGCTGCCTTTCCATCTAGGCTGTGCCTTTTCTAACCAAGGTCTTCAACATGTGCCTCACCTTACGCCATTTTCCACGTGAGTGAAGGGAGGCCCAGGTGATCTGCATTTTGAAACCGGGGAAAGATCCATTCCATCCTTCAAACTACTGCTCCTGTCAGTTCTCTCGAAAGTCTTCGAGACGTTACTGCTAACCCGCTTGTCCCCTCCTTTGGGCAACATTCAACTCATCCCAGACCATCAATTTGGTTTCCGTCCTGGGCATTCGACACCCCAGCAACAACTGCGAGTGGTGGAGGCCGCTCCCCTGTGCTTCCAGGACAGAGCCTTCACTGCGGCGATGTCGCTGACGTGGAGAAGGCCTTCTTTATGACCTGGCACGCGGGCTTCCTACTAAAACTCATCCATCTGGAGCTCCCGTTACATATCATACGTCTTATTCACATACTTAAAACGCCGTTCATTTGTAGTTTCAGTTGGGGGACAAAAATCTACACTAAGGTCAATAAGAGGCGGAGACCCCGAAAGCTCTATACTATCCCCCACGCTATTCAGCGTCTACGTGGCCGACCTACCAACAGAGCAGCACGTCAACATAGCTCAATATACTAATGACGTGCTGTTATTCTGTACAAACAAAAACCCACGCCGAGCCTTCAACCCCATTCAGAAACATCTCTTTCTCTTCCTCCTCCTTGTCCTCCAAGAGTGGTGCGAGCGTTGGCGGTTGTCCATCATCCACGTTATCCTCTTCACAGTGCCGATTTCCCGCAAACTTCCCTCCTTTCGCGTACCTCAGAAGAAGGATTGAATGGACAAACACCATCAGCTTGATAAGGGAGTGACATCAGGGAACTGAGGAGTCGGGGCACTGGGGCTGCGGTTTGATGCTGAAATCCACGATGCCAGTTCCCTTAAGATGCGACTTTTGAGGGCTCTTATAGTTCCCATACTTATCTAAGCCTCAAAGATCCGGGGCATGGCGGCAGACTCCAGTCTTCTGTTGTTTCAACGGGTACAGAATGCATGGCTTCGGACCATCTATTCTGTGCCTCGCTGCTTTTCCAACGAGACTCCTGTATGAAACCTCTGGTCTGCCATACCTGAAGGACGAGATTAGGCGTCAGGCATTAAAATCGAATGAAGGTTTACCATTCCATTGGAGCGCCTAGTTAGGTTCTCTTGGGGATTACAATCCCAGAAACCGCCACTTCAGGCGATGCCGGCTTTACCGAATGGCGCTCGGGCATCCCCGGTAACGAAGGAGCATGTCCAACAGCTGCTACAGCTATAAGATCCTTACAATCCTACAAGAGTTGCTTGGATTTCAAAATTTCAACCCCAAAATAAATATTTTGTGAACCAATTACACCAGCGGTGCACAATGGCCGTTGCACCGTGACTGGCATCCGTTGATGGGGCAAACTTGCTACCTGGCTTCATGATTACAAAAATAACTAAAATAATCTGATGAGATCCATTCACATGATTTTCTCTACATCCCGATATCAAATTATTGTTGAAAAGCTTAATCCTCTATCTTCTTTATCATAATCGAGATAAACATAAGTATAAATTGTCTTAATTACTTACTTCATTGAAAGTAGAAAGAAAATAAGGGAATACACTAGGCTAAAACGCTAGTCAAATATTTTAAAAGCTTATTGTCATATGGTTGAAAACCGTTCATATGCGGGACAAATAGTGTACAACTTTCCCGGTGTGAAAAGTTTAAGTACTTTAAAGCTGAAAAAAATATCAACGAATATCTTAGAAATGGTCAATTATACGCAAAAACCGTACATGAAATAAATTGTGTGTTTGAACGTGGTCTATATTTTGTGTGTAGTAAGTTTTTGTCCATCTCTTACGGTTTACCAGTTATGTAAACTTCAGCAAAATTCATTCAGAATAAAGAGATCTTCAGAGGCTATTCCCAGAAAATTCAACATTTTATTTGCAATATAAATATATTTAATATATGGTATTTTAATAAAATCGTTCGCGCCATTTACGAGAAAATCAAAATTTCCGTAATTTTTCCATGTAAAGGATAGTATGGGGTGAGGGGATTGTTCTCAAAATCTTCGTGTCGCATCCCTGGAAGATACAAACTTAAATATCAAGTTTGGTATTTTACCGACTTTTCATTTTTGAGTTATCGTGTTCACAGACATACGGACACAGACACGGACTTTTTCTGAAAAAACTTTTTTGGATACAGGGCACCCTAAAATGTCTATTTCCGGTGAAATCTACGTATCGATTTTTGGGTGGAATGCAATACCTTCTCTATATACTATGTATATAGTATTTGTAGAGAAAGTAAAAGTTCGCAAATCTCCTCAATTGAAAATCGGTCGCATAGTCAATCTTTTATGTTATTTTCATAATTATGGGACTGACAGAAGCGCTGCAATGGCAAAAAAAAATATATATATATATATATATATATATATATATATATATATATATATATATATGTGTGTGTGTGTGTGTGTGTGTGTGTGTGTGTTCCCTTCAAATGACTTTCTGTATATTTCTGCAACAAATTATTGTTAGAAAGTTTATGCTTCTATTTACTTAATGCTAATTGAGAACAAATGAACAGAAATAAAGCTATTACTTGTTTCTTTGAAAGTTGCCGGTCCCCATGGCCACGCTCGCTAAAGCGTCTCGCTTTGGTGCTTCGTGGGCAGGGAATCGTGGGTTCGAGTCCCGCCTTGGGCATGGATGTTATATGTTTGTGAAATGTGTATGTGTTTGTAAAAGAAACAGTAAAGCCAGTAAACCAGTAATCAGTAAAACCTACGGGGGGAAATGTAAATAGGGATACAGTACCGGAGTCCTGATCAGACTCCGTTACTGTTTTTTTTTTTTTTTTAAAAAAAAAAAGTAGGAGTAAAATAAGGGAGTGTCATAGGTTAAAGTGATAGTCAAAAGCTGGTTGCTATGTGACTGAAGTTCCTTTGTTTGTGTGGACAGGAGTTGACAAATTCCTGTATGAGAAAAGTATGTTTCTTAAAGCTGAAACAAAACAAAAAACATCTAAAAAACGACCAACTCCACGAAAAAAAAATGTATATAACATAAATTATGTATTTTAACGTGCTCTACATTTTTTGCGTAGTAAGTTTTTATCTATCTCTTACGGTTTAACGGTTATGCAAAATTCGTAAGTGTCATCCAGAATAAAGTAAGCTTCAGAGGCTATTCCCAGAAAATTGAAGATATACCTTTTATTTGTCAGGTAAATATCTTTAATATACGATATTTTAATCAAAATTGTTGGAACCATTTTTAAGAAAATCAAAATTTTCTAAAAAAAGTTCCCTGTAAAGGGTAGTTTGGGGTGGGGAGATTTTTCTCAAAATCTTCGTGTCGCATCCCTGGTAGATACTAAACTTAAATACCAAGTTTGGTATTTTACCGACTTTTTGTTTTAGAGTTATCGTGTTCACAGACACACGGACTCGCACACATACACACACGGACCTTTTTCTGAAAATACTTTTTTTGGATACAGGGGACCCTAAAACATATATTTCCCGTGAAATCTCGGTATTGAATTTTTGGGTGGAGTGCAATACCTTCTCTATACATTATGTACATAATACGTGTAGAGAAAGTAATAAGTGAGTGTGGCAGGACCATTACAATGGTAGCAGGTTTGAAGGTGTTGGTAGATCTACTAACGCATTATTGGACATTTTAATTAAAGGGTTTATGCATTAATTTGTTTGTCGTAGAATTGCAACTTTGAGAAATGTATGTAAAACTGATTGCTAAGAAAATAATGGAAATGATACTAAACGTATTGTTTATAGAACCAATTTTTACTTTCTCTACACGCACTACATACATAGTGTATACAGAAGGTATTGCACTCCACCCAAAAATTCGATACAGAGATTTCACCGAAAATATATCTTTTAGGGTATCCTGTAACCAAAAAAAAAAAAAAAAAAAAAAAAGCATTTTCAGAAAAAGGTCCGTGTGTGTGTCCGTGAACACGATAACTCAAAAACGAAAAATTCCAAACTTGGTATTTAAGTTTAGTAATTTCCAGGGATGCGACACGAAGATTTTGAGAAAAATCCCCCCACCTCAAACTACCCTTTACATGGAACTTTTTTTCGAAAATGTTGATTTTGGCTCTAATGATTTTGATTCAAATATCGCATATTAACAATATTTACCTAACAAATAAAATGTAGGTATATCTTGGATTTTCTGGGAATACCTCTGAAGACTACTTTATCCTGGATGAATTTTATGGAATTTTGCATAACTGCTAAATCTAAGAGGTGGACAAAAACATACCACAAAAATGTGAAGAGCACGTTAAAACACACGATTTATTTTATATACTTTTTTTTCGTGGAGTTGATCGTTTTTGAGATATTCCTTGTGTTTGGTTTCAACTTTAAAAAACGTACTTTTCTCATACAGGATTTTGCCAACTCCTGTCCATACAAACAAAGAAACTTCAGTCACATAGCAACCAGCTTTTGACTATCACTTATACCTATGGTACTTCCTTATTTCGCTTCTACTTCCAAGGAAGCAAGTAACAAGACTATTTCTGCTAAGTTTTTCTCGATTAGCATGAAGTGAATACATAAACATAGAGGCATAACTTGTTTACAATAATTTGTTGAGGAGATGTAGAGAAAGCCATGTGAATGGAACACATCAGATTTTGTTTTTTTTTTTTTTTGTTTTTTTTTTTTGTTTAGTGCCAGAGTTTCTTCCTCCAAATTATCTGGTTTTGTGCTTACAGCTACTGTGTTTTGTTTTTGCTTTAATTTAGGTTTTATCTGCGTTATATGTTACTTACTTGTTTCATTGTTTGTGCGGCTATGAACATTGTTTTTATTAACAGTTCGATAGAGATGTTGGCTATAGCTCCGAGTTTCTTAAACAAAACACACAAAAGGTACGGCGGGGTGTAGCAGAATTGTGCGCCTAGTTGATTGATTTCTTTATATTTCTCTTAGGCACTAAATTATTTGCCTTATTATTTATTTTGTGATAAACATGAAAAACCACAGGTTGGCGTAATTACAATTACTACTGCAGTTTTGGTACCTTAATATTATGTCTCCTCGACACTGCAAATCTCATGCAAGAGCGACTTAAAGTATTCCAATGATTTTGTTTTCATTACTTTCTCCATTCCTTTAATTTCACTCTCTGGAGTGTTCCTTAAACACATTTGTGTTGAATTATTATATTTTTCATAAATACTATTAAAGCTACTCCTTTTTCTGTCTCTTTGTAGACTGTTTCATTTATTTATGTATTATTTGTTTTAGTGTATGTAAGTGTATGTAAGCACATGTTGTTCGCATTGGCAACATAGAACTTATTTCGGAGTTTGGTCGCTAACCTGACCGATCCTTTCGCCCAATCTGGAACAGATAAGTATCCCTTCGAAAACCGTACGCCATAATATATCATTAGAGTCAGGGGCTGATCCAGGATTTTTTTTTTTTTTTTTTTTTGAGGGACAAAAGGGTCAGGCGGGCTAAAAGTACTATTATATTTGGGATTAACAAACAACATACAACATCTGTAAGAAATACTTTTGTAATTTTAATATAAAGATTATTAATATGAAAACAGCAACAAAAATTCTACACGTATAATGGCGATAGTTTTCTTTAATGTTTACAGCTGGAAACATCCAATACATCGTTAACGTTCATTTTTGACGCAATATCTTCATGGATATGCATAACAGCCAGTCCATTCAAACGATCTTATGTCATTTGCTCCGTTGGCAGAGCTAGCATCCATACAGAGTTCTAATGTTTGGCAGCGTCCATTGTTGTTTTGTAGCATCTGCTGGAGACTTTGCATTAATATTTTTCTCATCTCTTGCCAAAATTTTAGTTCTCACTTCTAAGCTAATATACAAGGAATGTCCTCTTTATATACTTCAGCACGTTTCAAAATAGCTTTAATATCTTCTTCACTGAAATTGTGGGACATTAGCTTTTGCAACTGTCCGACTCTTTGTAGCCGTGTGTTGGGAACCTGGGTAATATTTATTTTAACAAATTATTCTAGAACAGGAATAATAATTTTACTCGGTAACACTCTTCAACAGACTGAGTCTGAATATTCAACCTATTAGTTTGACAGTCGGTGATTATGCCTACGGTGATTTCTATACAAATTCCAATTGTGAGGGCCTCAGACACATTGAAAAGTTTTTTGAATGCGTCATTAGTTTTGCATTACCTCTGCAGACTGACTGCGGTCGTGCTGATAATATAAAATCCTATATCAATGCTATAAATCCTATGGCCTGTTATGGTCAAGATAAACGCAGCGTGATTCTTAAAATATCAATCAGGATGACTAAGTTTACAAGAAATTCCGACGACGTGATAACTTGAAGGAACAAAAATGCACTTCTGAGCCTTTCTTCAGCTTTTTTTTTTTATACTAGGATATCCTTATGTTAACTCAGATGATGTACTTGCATCGCAGCCATGAGTGTTACAAAAAACGAATCTTATCAAATACAATTCATAAATTAGATATTAAATTTCATTTGAATAAAACATATACTCGAAATTTAGAAATTGGTTTATTAAAAAAAAAACAATAATTTACATATAAAGAGAAATTTTAAATTAAAAATTGGACGATTTCAGAGGAAACTGTGAATTTTCCAACAGAGCACCAAACTTCGGAGGATGGGGATGTCAAAGGGGAATTTTTTATTGATACGAAATAAACGAGATGTGTCTCAAAAGTACCCATGTCTCACATTTTCTGAAGCGGTGTCTCATAAGATTCGTCTCACTTTTATGCATACAACCCACTGTTGCCAATTATTCCAACAGAGGCATAACCAGTGGAGGCTGACGCTGCTGATGGATGTTTTGACATTGACGTAGTTGCCGCAAACAAGGATTAGAATCGTTACAATCAATCCCATTTCCAGTCACTGCAACTGGATGCAATGAATTAAAAACAAAACTTGAAACCAACTGCCGGACAGCCTGTTGTGACTGACTGCGCAGAGATCAACTCCCACCCCCCTGAACAGTCCCAGTGTGATACGCGCCCATGTGCTTATTCGTCTATTTCAATTATGCAAATGCAAGAGATGGATTCAATGAGTAAGATTCTCGGTTAGTCAGAGACGGACAATGTGTTCCACTTATAGACTTTTTGTAAAATTATTAATTTGTTTCGACAGTTTGAGAATGTTGCAATACGTTGATTCTCCCCATAATAAGTATAACTGGCGCAACAGGTCTGGGCATGTGACAATTTTAGCGAGCCTGGAAGCCAGTTGTATATCTGTTGTTACCAAGTAAGTAGTTCACCAGTCGACTGAATGCATGCTGGAGGAGTACTGGTACTGACTGAAAGGTATATTTGCCGGGATTAGAACTAAAACACCAAACATTTTATTTAGATGAAGTAGGACTTTGTTGGGTCAATAAAGTTTGTTTTGAGGTCGGTCTCTGTTTTGCTGCAACATGAGTGCTGTGTTAGTTGAAACTTTCTTTTTGCATAGTATACGCTTGTTGCACAGTTGACAGGCAAAAAAAAAAAAAAAAAAAAAAAAAAAAAAAAAAAAAAAAAAACACTTTACCGTCTGTAGTGTAATCCACTGATCCACGCTCCTTAACCCATTGTTTTAAAAACACACTTCTATTTGTTTTATCTTTTGGCATTTCAACACACTCCTTGTCTTTCTCACAAGAAAATCAATAACTCTAGTAGGGTTGCCAGAATGTACTCGAGGCAGACCGGAGACCAACCAACGGGCAAGGGATATTCGAGTAAAACAGCTTTTTTTTTTTTTTTTTTATTACTACGGTCACAAGGTCACAATTTTTATTAACATAATTAAATTAACTTTAATGCTGCTGCTGTTTTAACTTTGATTTTTTATTGAGTATTTAATGCATTCATATATATACAGTGCCGGAAATGTTAATATATTTAGTTTTTTATAGGAATTTTTGCAAGGATCCGTCTTCTTTAGTTTACATATTATTCGAATGGCATGTTTCTGTAGTCTTAATATTCTTTGCATTGTTTTTCTCTGTGCATTAACTCATAATACAACCCCATAGCTCAAATGAGAATGTATGGTCATAGTATATTTGTATTAAACTATCTCTATGCATTTGTTGCGCTGGCTGTTTTAAGATGTAAAGTCCTGTATTTGTTTATTTATTGCTATTTTTTCAATATGTTTTCTTCCAGTTTAATCTGTTATCTAATATTAATCCTAAGAAGTTTGTTTCTGTTACTTGTATTTGCTTATTGCCTTGGGCTAATTGCATAGTGGGTGGGTTTTTCTTTTTTAAACGGATTTGCATCCATTCTGTTTTATTTGTATTTATTACCATCCCTAGGTTTCTTAGCTCTTCCCTAATTTTTTCAAGTAGTATATTTATCTTGTACTTCAATGTCTGTACCCCTTACTATAATTATGGTATCAGCATATCCAATGGCTATTTCACCTGCTTCTTTTATTACTTTGAATAAGCAATTCATTAATATACAGGATGTTTCAAAAATACGGGGCATAATTTCAGGTATGTATTTCCCACATGAAGACAATCAAAATAGTTCATTATAACATGTGTCCGGAAATGCTTCATTTCCGAGTTATGGTCTTTACAACATTGAAAGTCCCACCTGTAGACAATCAAAATAGTTCATTTCCGAGTTATGGGCTTCACAACATTGGAATTCACTGGAACGTTTTTCTTTTCGCAGGTCTTTGCCGTCAAAGGAGACATTAGAGGGCGCTCTGATAGTTCATTCTGAGGAAGGTTACATTCAGTGTTCTTTAGGCGTTAAGACTGTGCGACATGTATTCAAATCAAGAGCTGGCAGAGATACACTTCATGTACGGTAAGGCGGACGGCAATGCTGCGCTGGCTCGTCGTTTGTACCAGGAGAGGTACCCACAGCGACAATGTCCAGATCGGAAGACATTTGTACGTCTCCATTCCCGTCTGTGCGAGTATGGAACAGTCACCTCTCCTGGTTTGGGAAGGGGACGACCAAGATCTACAACTCCAGAAGTGCAGGAGGAGATTCTGGAGGCTGCGGACAGGACTCCTTCTATCAGCATACGACGGTTAGCGTTGCAAGTCAATGTTCCTCATACGACTTTCTGGAGACTGTTGAACGAGTATCAATTGTATCCTTATCATTTGCAACGTGTACAGGCCCTGTCACCAGCAGATTACCCTGCACGAGTTAGGTTCTGTCAGTGGTTCTTGCAGCAGTGTGGTGTAAATCCGAACTTTTCTGCCGTCGTATTATTTACAGATGAAGCACAGTTCACAAGAGATGGCATAACAAATTTCCACAATCAGCATGTATGGTCGCATGAAAACCCACGTGCAACTGTTGTATCTCATCACCAGGTGCGGTTCTCCCTTAACATGTGGGCCAGTATCATTGGTGATCGATTAGTTGGATCCCATGTACTTGTAAACAGACTTACGGGGCAGGCGTACACAAACTTCCTGGAAAACACCATACCTGACGTTTTCGAAGACACTCCACTGATCAATCATCAACACATTCACTTCTTGCACGATGGCGCTCCTGCACACTTCAGTCTTACGGCTCGCCGGTACTTGGATCGAAGGTTTCCTGGTCGATGGTTGGCCTCCACGCTCACCTGATCTGAACCCTCTCGATTTCTACTTGTGGGGCCATTTAAAATCATTGGTTTATTCGTCTCCGGTGCCGGATTTGGAATCCCTTCGGAATCGAATTGTGGCAAGTTGTGAGGACATACGCAATACTCCTGGAGTTTGGGATCGTGTTCACAGGTCAATGAGACATCGATGTGAGGTCTGTATTCAAGCAGGAGGTGGACATTTTGAACATCTGTAATGACAACAACCTGCGGAAAGAAAAATGTTCCAGTGAATTTCAATGTTGTGAAGGCCATAACTCGGAAATGAAGCATTTCCGGACACATGTTGTAATGAACTAATTTGATTGTCTACGTGTGGGAAATACATAACTGAAATTATGTCCCGTATTTTTTGAACATCCTGTATATAAGGAATAGATATGGCCCTAGTTTCGATCCTTGTGGAACACCGTGAGTCACTTTGTTAAAAGATGATCTGATTTTATTTTGGTTGCCATTTGAATTGTATATAATTTCCACACATTGTTCTCTATTTTGTAGATAAGATTTTAGCAATTTTAATGGTAGGCCCCGAATGCCATACTTTTCTATTTTAGTTTAATTTATGTATATTTATGCAGTCAAATGCTTTAGTAAGATGAAGAAAGATTGCGATTACATATTCTTTCCTGTCTATTGCATTTATGACGATGTCATTTCCTTTACAGATAGCTTGTATTGTTGATTTCTTTTTTTGAAAACCGAATTGGTACTCTGATATTGTTTTGTACTTGCTGCAGAAACTCTGTAGTTGAATTAAAAACAATCCCTCTCTTCTTTTGGAAAATGTTGAACATAATGATATGGATCTATAATTTTCCATTGCACGCTTTGAATTTTTTTTTCTTGTACAATACTTCTTTTGCCGCTATTTTAATTTTTCAGAAAATTCAAAATTCCGAAATCCAGGCTTTAACACACGTTCTACTACATAGTCACAAAAACCACTAGCTTTAGTAACACTTACCTCGGTCATTTTTACAAAAATTTACAAGCAAAACAACACTTATACAGACTAAAAACAATTGTCAATCGCAAAATTTAGCGGCGCATTTCGACAGCTAACGGCTGGCAATTTAACTTCCTTTCCCCTCGCCTCTCTAGTGGAGAATTAGGAGTGCGTGGCTATTGCTTCAAATTGTGCTGGAGTAGATGCGCGCGCAAACACGGCCTTGCCTAGAACGGAGAATGCTGGGAGCATGGTTATCGTTTTAACTTGCGTTGAGGTACATAGATGTACGTTTAACCGCACAAACTTGCGATCATTTCGTATTTAGTTGAAGTGACATACAAAAAATTCAGATTATTTTGCATGCTTATTGGGAGTCGTTTTGAACCCCCTTAAGTTTAATACACTTTAATACGGTGTATAGGAGAATTCGCCACTGCCGGAGAATTCATTCCAAACCCGGGCGTGCGTGCGTGTCTGGTAGGCTCGTGGTGAGCCTGGGTGTTGTTGCTGTGTACCTACCCTGGTAAGGGTTTAACCACAGGAATGAGGTGATGGTTAAGGTTTTGTTTGAGGTTTCGAGTGTTGGTGTTAAGGAGGTAGCGCTGGTAGGCTCCTCGAGCGGTTGCATTTTCAGGAGCAGCATCCTTTCCTCTGCTCCGCTGGTGTTTATTTATTTATTTAAATATGGTGGTGAATTTTGATAGACCTGTCCCTATGGGAGGGGGGGGGAGTGCTTTGTTCAGCTATTACGCTGTTGGCTGGTTTAAAGCCATTGTTACCGGGGGTGCCCACAAGCCATTCGGGGAACCCGGAACCGCCTTTTTCGGCGTTCAGAGGGTAAGTACTCCCCCAGTGATCTGACAAGAGCGTTCTCATGTTCCCCCAATCTGGCGTAGAATTTTTGAGCCCGGCGCCTAATAACATCTTCCACATATGGGAGGGCCGAAGCTTCATGTAGTAGCCTCAAAGGGAAACGTCGACATACAGAATATATGGACCGGAGTCCTCTATTCTGCACCCGCTAATCCTACTCACTAGCAATATACAGTGTGACGTCACTCTACACAGCTATTTCTTGTTATTCCTCCAGATGACGTAACCATCGCGGAACTTGGTGCAATCTCAGCGCATATCACCAGCTTTTACTGAGAGACTCATTAGGGGTTTTCTGACTAGTAAAGAGAACCAAAAAGTATTTTAGGACTCATTTTTTTTAAAAAAATATTAAAACTGGTACTTGAGAATTACATATTTAAACTGCTTCATATATGCATGCCTCATACAAAAATAGTTTAATATATGCAAGGTGCATATGAAAAGAGCCTAACATTCAACAACACTGAAAATATGATATTATATGCAGTACAAAATTTAATATTCTGAAACAACAGATGACAAAACAAGCTTATAGCTTCATTTCAATATTATACATAAAAGCAGGTAGAACATGCATTTCCTTATAAATCCTAAACTTATTTATGACTATCATACTCAAGTGGAGGTGGGTTCGTGGTGGTTTTTGAATGGAGAGAGACAAATCTTACACATTTTGGGAGTGTTTAACCCTCACCTACATTCTAAAATAAATTCTCCCTGCATCTGCCAAATCTAGGAGGGTTTGCTCCTTGCTCCTATGGGAAAACTGCAAGTGCATCTCTGTCAGATTGTAGAGGGTTTTGCACCCTCCTTGTGCCTCACCAAATGCAGGATAGTTTGGCCACCCTCCTTTTGCCTAAGGTGACCTGACCAGACGAATGATACCCAGTGTGGGGTAGGAGTTACCCCTACATTGCACATCCTAGTAGGAGGTAAGTAGTTCAGTGGTAAAAGCTGTCGCACCTGCAAGAGAGAAGTAGGTGACCTCAAGGTCGAAGGTGTTGGTGGGTGTACATGTGGGAGAAATCAGGAGCTATAACTAGGATGTGATGAGTTGCAGTTAACTGTTAAGAAGATGCATGTATGGTTAGGGATGAGAAAACCCAAGGGGTTACCCAAACTCCATTTAACTCACTTGATTAGTTGTAAATCTTGAAGTTAACACCTTTTAAATAAAACTAGCCCCATTTCGTGGACGTTGGTCCTACAAAGTCAGCAGCTCAAATAAAAACGGTCTCTTTGACCTAGTTGTTATAGTTTTTATACTTAAAACATATGCTTATGCCAGCATTGCTTTAAGAGGACACATCTATGTATGCATTTCAACATTTTGCTAACAATATGGATTACAGAAACTGATGAAATATTATCTCTGCTAAATGAAATATAATTTATTAAAAATAATCTATCAGGTGCCTACAATATAAATTTGTCTGCCCCATCATTTGGCATTATACTGAAATTGCAATGTCCATTCATGCTCTTTATTCTAGGTAGCATCATACAAAAACTACCAAACGAATATCTCTTTTTCAAAATCAGGAATGGAAAAGAAAATGATAAATGACTAAAGACCAAAATTAGGAAAAATGAAGATACTCCAAATCTGCCACCATTTGTGAGTTATCTAATATTCTATCAGTTTAGAACAATTTTCTCCATGATCTGCAGGACTTAGATGAATGACTGTGAATTTGAGATACCAATTAAGAATTACCATATGCTACCACCATTTTATGTGATTACTTGTTCAGGTACAGAAACTTAATATTTAAGCTTGAAACTACAGTAGATGTATTTTCCCAAGAGAAGTCTTCAGTAACACAAAAAAACAGGTATGACAGTTTTTTTCTTTTTATTATTCACATTACAAGTGGTGTGCTGTAATGTCATAGGGCACTTAATAGGATCGGAAGGGTTCTTTCACCCATCACCAATTATATCACTGCATAATCAAGGAACATGGCAATCATAGACAGCATAAAATCTAATACTAAATGAAGACTTTTTGAAATATACCATGCAATGATCACGAATACAACTTCACACAAAACTTATATGCAGAATATAAAGGCCTTATTGGATATTTTGTAACCATCAACTATTTGGGAGTATATTTAATCATAATCAATAAAAATAATAACAATAATAACAATAATAATAATGTATTACAACAAATTAGCACTGGGCTTTGTAGTTTCATGTTTGTCTGGTATTAAAGAGATGTGAAGTTTTTTATGTTTAGTGCATTAAATAGACTAAAAAATTAATTCAAAATCTTCTCGGGCTTCTAGCCAGGTAAAAACTTGGCTTGACACCAACGTTTCGAAGAAGTGCATCTTCCTCGTGATCAGTTCACCCTGAAGATGAGGAAGATGCACTTCTTCGAAATGTTGGTGTCAAGCCAAGTTTTTACCTGGCTAGAAGCCCGAGAAGATTTTGAACTAACACGTCGCCAGGAAAGCTTTAGTTCTTATTTTAAAAAATTAATATTTATTACATGTTTGCATTTTAGTGCTGCAATTTAAAATATACAATTTGTATATGTAGTTTTAAGAGTAATAACTAACAATTTAGAAAGACATTGACAACATTTTTATGTACATATTTAATATATTCAGAATTTAGATCTTAACATTAAATTTAGGCACAAATGTATATAAGGATGTAAGCACATGGTAGTGACGCAGGTTGTAAAAGCCAAGTGATATTGAAAATTACAAGTATTTGAATATTTAATGAGAATTGGTATATTAATTAATGTATTTTGGTTATTAAAGTTTAAGATGTTTACTATTAGTTATAATGCAAGAATTTTAGATGCTCAAGGCCTACCTGGCCATTATGAACCTACAGAATGCAATCTAATGTAAGTTATGTTGGGAAAACAGGCCACACGATACATAGTTTAAAAGGTTCCGAGTGAGGTATGATTTCAGCTTAACTTAACTGAATAAACTAACCTTTAAAAAAATACAAAAAAAGAGATAATTAAATTAAACACTGAAGTAAATTAAAAAAATGGGGTGATTTTGTAATTGTGACCAATCTCTGCAACATTAAATTTTCAATAATTGTGCCATGTGCTATATTAATGCTTAGGTAGGTAATCCCAGCAATCACATAGGCTAGGTAACATGAGGCTCAAATAGCATAGCGTTGTCATAAGGTTAATTGGGTCAGGTTTGCTCTTCCAATTTGAAATTAGCTGAGTTATACAATATTTTTAAACCTGAAATTCCAAAATTTCATAATCTGGAAATATTACCTGGTCTACTAATGTAAATCCGAGTACAGTACCTATTATGGAAAGGACAAATGTAGAGAAGTATCCTGTGCGAGCTTTTAGGGACAAAACACACAACCATCACAAGAAAGAAAGACTTTGGTCCTACCTCAATTATCCTAAATATGATGGCTCAACACAAAGTTATTGAATCTGGTGTATTATAGCACAATTATACTAAAAATTATTAATTATATTAGAGGCTTACACAAACTTGCATTAGGAATCAGAGTTGTACAAAAAGATGGCTGTGAATCTCAATGGCAACAGCTAGCTGTGACATAATTTCTCTGAGCTTTACTAGTATCTATTTTTATGCAAACAGCTATTGACAAATCCCACTCCGGAGGACTGGGTTTGATTTTGGAGTGCATTCTCCTAGACAATTTCACTAATGCCAATTAGAAACTAGGTGGAATATTTTAATGCCCTGGAAGGAAGAGTCGATAGTAGCTTCAAGTAACTAGCACATTTTGGAGGAAGTGGACTGAAGAGGATTCCAGGATTTGAGGGTTTAAGTGTCAGAATACGGTACATAAACTATGTGTCTCAAGTCACCCAAGTATGATGACTTTTTAAAAAGTATTTCTCTACAATTTAACACAACTGCTGACTGTAACTCATGCACTAGATGCACTAGAAGAGGAAGTAGCGCAGTAAATAGACAGCCTCCAGGGAGGGTGAAGTAAGTCTTAAGCGTGATGCCCGTGGTGTCCAAATGAAAACCATTTTAGAAATGAACACTTGGCCATAGCTTATCACAGCCAGAATCGAGGTTTCAACAACCAGGGAAACGCTGTAGGAATTTGACTTGGCAATAAAACAATTGGCGAACAGGTGAACAAGGCTTTAGTGATCCTCCTACCCGGCTACATTTCTGTAAACTGGGGTTGTGTGACATCGAGGTATGACAGCACCTGATACTCGGGGAGTACATTATGGTCCATGAGGTCATAACAATCATGCTGAGAACGGAGACAGCCAAGGTGATGATACTATGTACCAGTTCAAAGACAATAAATATCCCCTATAACAGGGAAAGAGTGCCCCAAGGACAGTTAAGATTTCAAATTGGTGTGTGCTGAGGTGCGGCCAGCAGGGACAAATAGCTTCAAGAAATATCTGGGAATCAGCAGAATGTTTCTAAAGGAAGATGCAATTGTGCCTGAAAGATGCAGAGAGGATGATGGTAGGATTGGACCCCATGGGACTCTAGAAGATCACAGAGTGTTTAGAGTGTGCAAGTCACTTGATGGAAAGACCCAGAGGGAACAGCTCAGAGCAAGGTGAGGGAGGCAGAACAACTAGCAACTAACTACATGCATCAACTTAAGGACCATCTTCATGACATGCTTGAGATGGCGCTTCAGTGGATGCAGGTGGTGAGCAATCTCAAATATGCCTTATGGCTGGCAAGCCAACAACCAATGTTTCAGCAGGATGACCTGTGGGAAAAAGGACATTGCCCCAGACTTCAACAACTCTGGCATGAATTGTACGTGTGGTGAAGAGGGTTAACAATATAGTCTACCACATACAGAGACTGTCCCGAGGGAAAATGTTTCATACATATGTAAGCAAACATTTTTACGTTTACAACTAAAATGTTTATAAAATAACCCAGGTTATCTATAAAAAAATGCCCTCCCCCCTAAATTTACTTTTAGCTATGTAACTATTTTATCAATTTATCGATGGAAGATGTTAGTGTACACCACCTAACCAGATATAGAAATGGTGATATGCATAGGCAGCTTTGAGGTAGCAACAGTGAGGCCAAACCTACAGATACAGTCAGCTATGTCATTGATGAAGCTGAACACAGGAGATTCATGAAAGCAAACCTATAAGGTAGAATTGGCCAAGCATGGAAGAGGCTTTGACACTTTGAGGAAGTTTTCTATCTATATTCTGCTAAATTCTGGAGCATTGCATTAATGTACCTCCCTAGCAACAGGGTCTATAGGAAATAGGCAGAAAATAAAAAAGAGTGAACTATCAGAAATTAAGGAGCAAGTTACAAATAGTTTGTAAGTCAGTTATAAAAAGAGGTTGTATTGCACACTGTAAATAGAGGTTGTTATAAGTCACCAGTACTTTTGTCAAAATATGGTGTTTTAATAAATATTGTTAAGAGTCATTTTAAGAAAATTGATAATGGCATAAATTTTTCCACATAGAGCAGGCTGTTCCAACTTAACTTGTCTGAGTCAAGAGTATACATATATACTCAACCACAAAGCTTGGAGCAGAGCTGGAGAGAGAAAGTGCCATAGTCAATATGTCACTGAGTAAAGGTCATATCACAATGGCTGCATCCTGCCACTTCATTTCCAACACTTGACTCACCATGACAATACACTGCCCTCAATACTGCACAACATTAAATTTTAGAGGTAGACCCTGAGTCATGAGTTACTTGTTGCTCTTTTAGTGCAAACCCAACTGGAACAATATGATATACAGGGTAGTTAAGGATGACGTATTTTCTTGAAAATCTTTGTATCAAAGCTTTGGAAGTTACTGAACTTGGACATTTTTCCATAACTTTCATTATTTTAATGCACATACTTTCCTTTCTGTGGCATTGGCTTCATTTATTATGCCATCCAAAAGCTTCAATAATTTCTTAGGTTTACTTTTGGTCTTTAAGGTTCAATAAAACACAATTTATTTTCTTTCATATGCAAAACTATCCTTTCCTTGCACCTTTAAAATTAATGTATTATAACTTCATGGCAAGAGGGGTTTCTAGTCATGACCACATACAGAAAAATAGCCCTGAGCTTAAATACCAAGTTTAGTATTTGTAATGTTTTTTTTTTCTTGTTTCTTTCTAAAACCAGTTTCTTTTTTGGACTCCAGGGTCCTCAAAACATGAGAAATATTAATATCAAAATATTGTGTGAAATGCCTTAACTTCTCTCCCTATTATGATTAAATTTAAGAAAAACTAAAAGAATTTGGATGCAATTCTGCTTGCTAATAGGAATGACTGATGAATACAAAACATTTGATCAAAAGTTATAAGGGAACAGAGCTTGTTAGGATATATGCCAAGACTAAGAAAATGTAGAGAGGTAGAATTGAGAAGACAGAGAATAATCTTCTATAGGTAAACAATTCTTGGAAAATTGGTTAATTGCTTACTCTGGTTGCAACATTATTTGTATTTCTTTCATGGCTACCAATAAATAATTATAATTAACAAATAATAATAAATAATAATTAATAATAATAGTGATAATCTTCTTACTTGTAATACTTTCAAAATCAAATGCACTTTTTTTTTAATTCTCAAGGTGCTCAACTGTTATGCAATCAGCTATTAAAGTACCACAAGCTCTACATTTGTCCATTGTTTATTGTCAGAATAAACATATACTGCATAAACAAAGAAAATTGATGTGTTCCATTCACATGACTTCCTCTAGCTGTTCCACAAAGTAACTTTCCTTACAAAAGATTATGCTTTTATTTACATCATGCTAAGATAAACATTAGCAGAAATATTATTACTTGCTTACTTGTAAATAGAAGGAAAATAAGGGAATACACTAGGCTAAAGTGAGTAATATCTTTTAAAAGTCGGTTGCCATGTGAACAATTGAAGTTCAGTTTGCTTTGCATTGCCAGTGAAACAAAAGAGAGATGAAAAGAAAGGTAGTTGGTTTAAAATTGAAACTTATGACCTCGGAAACAGTCAACTCTACAACAAAAATGTATATGACAAATTGTGTATTTTAACAAAATCTACAATTTTTGTGTAGTAAGCTTTTGTCTATTTTTTTTATGGTTTATCAGTTCAGCAAAATTAATCTAGAATGAACAGCTGTTCAGAAGCTACTTCCAGAAAATTAAAGATATACAGTTTATTTGGTATGAAAATATCCTTAATATACAGCATTTTAATCAAAATCATTAGAGCCATTTTCGAAAATGTTTCAATGTTAAAGGTTGAGAAATTTTCTTGAAAATTTGTGTCGCATCCTTGAGAGATATTAAACTTAAATACCAGTTTGGTATTTAATGGACTTTTCGTTTTGTTGTTATGCTGTACAGACACACACATGCATGCACACACATACACTCACACACAGACCTTTTTCTAAAAATACTGTTTTTTGGATTCAGAGGGTCTCAAAACATATATTTCCAGTAAAATCTTGGTATCAAATTTTTGGGTAGAATACCATGCTAAACTCTAGATCCACAGGCCTTGGGTTTGATTTTTGGCACAAGGGGTAATTTTCTTTAACTAGATTTTGGCGGTATGCACGTATGTAAGCTCATTGAGAGTGAGAGAGTTCTTAACCAACCAAACAGTCTCAAACTTCATTGCTGATGACAAATTTCTTAATTCAAAGTCATTGATACAGCCTTAGAAGTTACAAGTAACAACTGAATAAAAGAAAAATGAAAAAGGAAGCAGGTAAATTAGTAGAAATGTTACACAAAGACTATTCAATGCTCTTTGAACAGGCACTTATAGTACTGCTTTATTTTAATTTTTTGTTTTTCAATAATTTAGCAAAATGCTGATACATTGATGAATTCAAAATACCAAGCAAGCTATTCTTTGTATTAAAAATTTAAGGCATATCACAGTAATGGTAACTATCACAGCATTCACTTTAAACACAAGCAAAGTAATTAGGTAATTGGTTGTACTTCCAAATAACGACATACTCAGAAATGAACTCTTTATAAAAATTAATTCATACTTTCAATAGGTAAAATACTAGGTGAGCAATGCTTGACACAGCTGTGGGACCGGTTGGCAGTGCAAGTCACAATGTCAACAGAGGAAGGGAGTATATATCACAAGACTTCAGTGTGAGTTGTTATCTTGCACAAGTAATACATATTTGTTGGGCAACACAATTCAGTTTATTGAGAGAAAGTATATCAAGTGAAATGGGATAATGCAAGTGTTCTATTCCCTAAAGAGTATTCTTGCATATTCAAATGTGTGTTCAGGATCAGTGTGTGCTATAAGGAGATTATTTCAAGAGAAATTTCCTAATGTTATGTTCCTAGCCAGAGTGTGATTCATCGATAAGTAAACACATTTTGTGAAACAGGAAATGTTTTTGACAGAAAACATGTACAATTCACACAGAAGAAACTCTGGGTAATAATGAACATGCTCTGGAAGGGTCTCCTAAAAATCAGTTTGACATCTTTCTCAGTAAATGGGGATTTCCTATGACTCTGTTCGATCAGCTACAAAGTTCATAGCTCTATAAAATTAGTCTAGTCCAAGAACTTAAACCAGGTGACACTGCAAACAGGTTGCAATTTTGTGAATGAATTTTGAATAGTGTGCATGATGGTAAGCTAATTTCCTTTTCAGACAAATCATGGTGTCACCAAAGTAGGTTTGTAAATTCACAAAATAACTGTTACTGGAATTCTGGAAAGCCTAACATAATACACGAGGAACCCCTACATGATCAAACAATAGAAGTGTGCTGCACTATTAGTGGTGAACAAATAATAGGCCTTTTTTTTTCTCTCTGCATAAAACAGTTATAATTTAGAGGAATGTGCAAAACATTTTTTAGCCTTTTTATGACCTATTAACTGAGAAAGAACATGTTTTCATTACTTTCAATAGGACTCTGAAATGGCACATACAGGCAACTTCTCACTACAGGAAACTTGTGGCATGTTTCAAGATAAAGTTATCACTAGATAACAACATATAGCAGTCCACTCATGCCCCTGGTTTAACTCCTTGCAATGTTCACTTCAGATGGACTTAAAACACTCATCAAGAAATTGCTGCCACTTTTCAAAGGTGATTGCAGCTTGTAATGAGCAATTTCCTAGGTGAGTGTCACAAATGCTTGAACAATACAGGGAGGCAGTTTAAGCATCTCCTTGCTTAATGTGTGTGAGTAATTTACTTTTCTGTTTAAGTGTTTATATTGTGTATGTTAGAAATAACTTACTTGATAACCTGTAATATATGTACTGCACAGTGCCTGTCACCTGCACTGCTGACGCAGTGGCCAGCTTCTTTAGCCGGTCGCATGCCACAAAACAGTTGCATAAAGGATCGTTCACCCTAAAGCTCCTGAGTAATATGTTACACTTAGTATAGCTCCTTAATAACTACACAGTGTATACTAGATATATAAACATTTTCTAAGATGCAACATACACTTTTCATCAGTTCCTTATAGAACATGGCAAGCAATAAAGGAAGAAAGATTGCATTAGATATATAGTAGCTAATTGAATTACAACTATCATCAGTCATTTCTTTATGTATTAAATTACCTTACTAATAAATCATAATAAAACTTATGTATTATTTTTCATGTAATATCGATTGTGCAAACATGCATTATATGGCATAGTAACATTCAGTATTTGCAATTCAATAGGAATAGATTGCCAGAAACAATGAAAAACTACATTACACAAAATATTTCCATGAGAGATTTCTCACAAAATGTTATTGATTTTCAACCTTATTACATACCAATAAAAAGATATATTACACGATTACAATTCATTATTTCCAATTTCAACCCTAATGAACATGCTGATCTGTTTGCATACTTTTTACAGTTACTTTATTTTCTTTTCAATAAATTAAGAATTTGAATTTTTCTATTTTATTCAGCACTATTACAAGAATGATTTGACTCAAATATAAGATTGTCAGTTCACAAATTCATAAGTATTCAACAGAAGGGTACTTTAAAACTATCCAAAAAGTGTCAAATGCAACAGAAGAAGAAATGCAACTGCACATTATTTTCAAGGAAAAGTGAATCTTAGAAAAAGCTTATTAGAACAAAAGCATACAGGTGAATACACTTCTTCACTAAAATCAGTAATTGACAAAAATGTCAATTTGCAGTAAACTTATTAAATATTCAAACATTTTCATAAGCAGATACTATATAGTAGCTTTTGGGTGTCCTGACAGAATTACCTTTAGGCCACGTGTTTTATACAACTCAGATTTATAAATCTAGCTCTTTAGAAGGGAAGTTTACTAAAACAAAGGCAGACACAATTATTCAAACAATAATTAATAGAGATTACTATATTTTCTGACCATAATTTGTCTCATATTGCAAAAAGCTTGGAGATGACCTTAAAGAATGCTGTTTATTGAGAAATAATCCTATGGTGAACAAACTTGCAACCAGCAATTCCATTATGTAGGTAAAAGCAAGCATTTTAATAACAGCTCTTAGTGCACTATTAAATAAAAATGACAGTGGTTTCAGGTGACTTTCTTCACCCAACAACTTTTCTTACATAAACATTTGTAGCAATATGCTACCTTGTAGATACAATAGGAATAGTGGAATACAACAGGGTTAAGCAAGTCATCTTTTAAGAGCTGATCAGTGTGTGATGGCTCTGAAAACCTGTTCTCTTTGTTTGATCGGGAGAAAAAAGACAAATAATAACTTCTTATTTGAGGAATGTATAAGTATTTATAAATTGAAACTAATAACAAGGTATATCTTGGAAATGGATAACTCCACAAAATAAACAAATAAAAAATAATAAAACAAACAAATAAGACACTTTAAAAAATAAATTAATAAAATTATTGAATTTGAAATAAATTATGTGCTAGAACAATGCCTATATTTTGCTTATACTAACATTTTGTCTATTTCTTACAGTTTGCAAATTTGTAAAGTCATTCAGAATGATGAAGACTTCTATTTGCTCAAAGTTCAAGATATTGTCATGAGAATTCTTAAACATACAGTATTTTAGTCAAAATTTTAGCTATTTTGAGAAAATCAAACTTTTTGAACCACATAATTATGGTGGGGATATTTTCTTGAAAATGTTGTCTAACATCTTTGAAAGGTGCTCAACTTAAATATCAAGTTTGGTAATTAAACATATTTCATTTTTTAATCCATGCATGAACATCCACACATTTCTTCTAAAATATCCTTTTTAGGTTCAGGGGATCTCAAAATGTGTATTTCCAGTGAAATTTTTGGATACAATGCAATACCTTTTCAACTTACCATGTATGTGGTAAAGAAAGTAATAACCATGTGTCAGATTTATACAATTGAATTTTTAATATTAACTAGCATTTTGTTTTAAATTTTTAGCATAAGCCGATTTGAAGTCTCTTAATGCTTTTCTACAAGATGGGTAAATATACTTGCTTATATATTGCTACATGATCAAAGAAGCACTTTCAGAAAATACTTTGTACACCCTTCCAACTTGTGTGCACATAAATTCTGCTTTCACCTACATTATGTTTAAGTCAGAGAGAAACTGCATTATCTTAATATTTTATGTCAGCTCAGTTTCGATACACTGAGCCTGATATTGCTTTGGAGTACTTTGATATTACAACATTTTACTTTACATGCATTCCATCCAAACATGCCACACTCTAATTTCACCAGAAGTACATGTTTTGAGGCTCCTTGAATAAATAAATTAAAATATTTTTTGTTTTGTTTTTAGAAAGAGGTCTGTGTGAATGTGTACAAACACCTTAACTCAAAAACAAAAGTAGGATGAATTCTTAACTTTATATTTTAGCTGAGCATCTTCCAAGGAGATGACTAAATTTTTACAACCCAAACTACCCTTTAAATAAATCTTTCATTTTTTTTTTTATTTTCTCAAACCTGGCTAACAATTTTTAACCCTACCAGTGTTACTTGAGCATTACAACAATTTCCTGAATTAATTTTAAATACAGTATGTGGCAGATATGATCTCCACTGTGCTGACATCTGGTGTGAGAATCATCTGATAAGCATCAACTGAGCTATCTTTTATGCAGCAAGTGAAATATTTCACTATAAAATGCCAGGAAACACTAATTTACCATTTTAAATACACAGATATATTTCATTAAATTTACACTTTTACTATTTGTGGTTTCCAATTTATAACTAAAATTATGAAAATAAGCAATTAAAATACATGTTGCTCCAGAGCAACACCAGGGTTCAGAAGTAGGTTACACTGTAACCAAACTTTTATATGGGTGTACTTATACTCTTTCTTTTTACGTAAACTGGAAAAGAAAAGTTTTTTGAAGCAGGATGAAGTAGAGGAATACCTTATGAAGGTTCTTGAAGGTAATGTATCTGATATGAGTGATCTAGAAGACACAGAATTCAATTTTGATGATGATTGAAACTATTACACTGAATCAAATCCCTACAAAAAATTTGGAGAATGCCAGTGAATAATGTGATGAAAATGAGCTGTTAGAAGTAAAACCTACGAGGGTCGGCTGATAAGTCCTAAGCCTCTCAATGAAAACAGCATTTAAAAATAATTTGTTTTGTTTTACTTTTCAACATATCTCCAGAAAGACTAATACAATTGTCAAATCAGTGTTCTAATTTAATTCAACCATCTCTGCAATTGATTAAGGTCCTCAAAATAGCTGTTTACCACATAAATGACCTCCTCGTTGATGTGAAATCTTTGTCCTCCAAGAAATTTTTTGAAGTTTGGGTGCAGCTGGTAGTTACTGGGTGCTAGATATGGTGAATAAGTTGGATGTTCAAGTAATTTGAACTTTAATTCGCACATTTTTCCCATTGCAATGACTGAACGATGGGCTGGAGCATTGTCATGATGAAACAAGATTTTTTTTTTTTTTTTTTTTTTTTTTTTTTTTGCCAAATGAGGTCTTTTTCTTTTCACTGCATCACTCAAACGTTGCAGTAAGCTTGCATAGTAGTCACCAGTGATACTTTTACCCTTTTCCAAGTAATCAATAAAAATAATTCCCTATGCTTCCCAGAAAACACTCGCCTTAACCTTGTTAGCTGACAAAATTGACTTTGCCTTTTTGGAGTTGGTTCACCTGGCGCAATCCACTGTTTTGACTGTGGTTTACTTTCTGGAGTGTAGTGATGTATCGAAGTTTCATCCATGGTAATAAGCTGACTCAAAAATTCACTGGGATTTTTACAGTGGAGCTCCACATTCTTAATAGAAACAGTTTTTCTTTACAACTTTTGATCAGGTGTCAACAAACGTGGTGGCACCCATCTTGCACAGACCTTGTGAAAGTCCAAAACATTGCTTAAAATATTACCTGCACATTCTTTTGATATGCTTACAGCCTCTGTTATCTCAAACAACTTTAATCTGCGGTCTTCCAATACTAAACAATGACTTTTTTTAATGATCTCTGGAGTTGTCACTTCTACAGGGTGTTCAGAGCAAGGCTCATCACTAGTGCTCATATGTCCCATTTTAAACTCTGCAACCCACCTTTTGGTCATTGAATATGAAGGGACAGAGTCTTTCAATGTACTTTCAATTTCCTTCTTGATTTCTTTAGGCATTAAGCCTTTCAAATGGAATTATTTAATCACTGCTCGTTTTTCCAAATCCTCTATTTTCGTGAAAACTCTAAAGCTGTCTTGTTTAAAATGCTGTCATTCGAAAACTAAACAAGCTACTGACCTATAACTATGGATGCAGGCTAGTCTAGAGTTAAACTATACAATGCTACCGTCTAACTGACCTAGTGGCACCATATCTGTGTGCGGCCCGGGACTTATCAGCTGACCCACGTATATTAAATATAAATAATTCAGAACACTGTTGAGCAATATATTCCCTTTCAAATGTTCAATAGAGGAACATGTGTAAATTAATTTTTGTTTTTCTTACACTTTTCAGCATACAAATTCAATTGAAATTCAGGCTCCTACAAATGAACTTAATGTAGGATCAACAGCAGCATCATGCCTTAGAAAAAAAGAGAAGAACATTTACTTTCCAGAAAGTAGACTTTGCAGCTGAGGATACAACATGGAAGCTCACAATGCCACCCCCTCCACAGGATGAGATGACACCATACAATTATTTTTCTTTGTATTGGTCAAAAGAGATATTTGAATTACTTTACCAGCAGTCCAGTATATGCTCATCAAACCAGAGCTGAATTCCTCTGTAGAAGAAATGGAACAATTCATAGGTATACTGTTTCTCATGTTCTCATGTTTCACTTAAAATGTACCGGGCCGCAGAGACCCGATTTTCTCCAATAGCAGAAACAATGACCCACATGTTTGAACAGCTATGCAAGTACTTGCATGTCATAAACAGCGATGAACGGCTACTGCTAATGATAAAAACTTTTTAAAATTAAGCCATGCAATATGGTAATCATTAAGCAATGATTACCATATTGAGAATCACCATGCAAGAACACCTGAAGAATGACAGTCAGTGGATGAGCAAATAATTTCCTCCACAGGAAGAAGTAGCATGAAGCAATATGTGAAAGCAAAGCCTCATAAATAGGGTTTTAAAATTTTCATGAGAACAGGGCAGAGTGGCTTAATGTATGACTTTGAATTGTATTCAGGAAAGGGAACTTGTGATGAATATGGCTTGGGGTTCTCTGGGGATATTGTTATGGCTCTAACCATGAAATTCCTGATCATAAATACTTTAAATTATATTTTGATAACTGGTTTTCATCATTGCAGCATGCTATTGCACTCAAAGAGAAGGAACAGTTTTCTGTAGACACAATCCAAAATGAGAGGATGGGAGGTTGTTTACTTTCTTCTGAACCTCAATTGAAAGCATCTGGAAGAGGCAGTAGAAACTGAGAAGAAAATGGCATTTGTAAGATGGTACACAGGAAAGCAGTATATTTTGTCTGCACCTACTCAACCATTGAACCAGAAGGAAAGTGTAAAAGATGGAGTGCTAAGCATAAAAAATCAATTGAAATAAAATGCCCTAATGTTGTAAAAGAATACAATTCATTTATGGGAGGTGTTGATCTTGCAGACATACACCGAGTTGTACAGAGTTGATATCAGATCAATAAAATGGTACAGAGGGATAATTTACTGGTGTCTAGTGTTGCAGTAGTCAATGGCTGGCTCCTTATAGAAGACATCAGCAACAGAAGAACTTAAAAGCTGAATTCTAAGTTTCAAGCATATTTTGCTACAGCACTAATGAAAGCTGGCTAGACAAAAGGAAAAGAAAAAAGAAAATGCTCAGGGGAAACTGCACCAACAGCATCAAAAAAGAAATTGTTTGCAGTCAGACCCATTGATGTCCATTATGATGGATACCAACACTGGCCAGAATATGCAGCAAAAGGGAGATGTAAATACTGCCCCAATGGATTCACACAAATGACATGCAGAAAGTGCAAAGTAAATTTATGTTTGACACCAACAAAACATTGTTTTTACTTGTTTCACTGTAAATAAACATTTATTTATTCTTTTAAGCACTGCCAATGTCATCTATATGCTATTTTCAAATATGTTAAACTTGGCAATGTTAAGTGCAATGTACATTAGCAGCCTGAAAATATGGAACCTACAAAATTTTTTAAATAAATAAGTAAATGTACTTGTGAATTTAAACAGCATTAGTGATAAAAAACATGGCATTTATTTATCACTGTAATTCAATTTTTAATGCCAATCTCATACAAGCATGCAAAAATATACATTTTGTAGTATTATGAGCTCCATATTATTAAGTTACCATCAAATCCCAGTTAGCTCTAAAGCAACATGTTATAAAATTTAAACCCACTATGGAAATCTTTCAAAAACCACAAAAATGTGCTTTAATCCATTCATTTATCAATAAATATTAAGATCACATTTCTAATTTAAGTTTTAAACCTGTTGGGGTTGAAAGGATTAACTATATCATATTAATAAGATATTTCCAAATCTTGAATTTTGTGTGAATAGCCTGTGAATTATTTTTATTTGAATAAGTTTGTACAATTTTATATACATTTACAACAATTTGGTACATTTAAAATATAGAACAACCTTTATGTGAGTTTTCATCTTATCTGCTATTTTTTTTCTTTTCTGATGATGCAAAGAGCGAAACTTCAAAACCATCACACAGCAACCAGCATTTCAACACCATATTATAGCCTCAGTTCACTGTTCCTTCTTATATTTATAGTAAAATGTATAATAAAATCATTTCTGCAAATATTTATCTCAAATATAATCTCAATTACATAAACATGGGTAGAAAAAACCACATGAAAGTAACATAACTTAAAAAGGATATCTTGCAAATCATGAATATCATTTTATCATTATGTACTTTATAATATGATTATATTTAAATATTTGACTATACAATTAAAACGGTGTAACATTATTTATTCTTTCTTAAAAAGCCTATTATAGTATTAACTCTTATTTTAACTTTATAAGCAAAATCATTTTGATATCTATTAATATTCCTTATTTTCACTTTGCACACAGTGCAAAATCTAATTATATTCATTTACAATAATTTAATATAAACTTGTAACACACTAATGCAATGTTTACATCTTGGGTCTGTGAAAAATTCTCTATCCTTCCCCAATTTTTGCTATATTACACACAGGCAACAGAAATTCACTCAGCAATATAAACTGCATGTGTTGGAAGTTCAGTGACACAAAGCTCCCAAGGAATTAGGAGGCTGAGTGGGCATAAAACATAGATTTGTTCATGCCTGGCCTCTTTTAGAAATTTATATTCAGTATGTATGTTAGTAGACATAGCAACTGCAAAGTGTAATTTAATACACCCTCTATGCAACTCAAATTTTTTTAAACAGTCTGTCACAGTGAATTTCATGTGAATCCATACTTCAGCATAGCCAAAATTTATCACAATGATTTGTGCAGATTTAAAAAGAAATTGGTTTCCTTTGTGCCTATTAGTGTCTCATTACTATGCTTATGTTTTGCTCCAGAAAAAAAAAAAACATTGAAGTAATTTATGAAATTAGGTGTGTCACTGAAAACCCATTAAGTCAATAATTTCAGATTTGAAGATGTTTGCCAATAGCACCTTGGATGCCTCTTTGTCTAAGTTCCATACTGAAATTTAACCATCTTCAAGAAATAAATGACAGTTGAGATGGATGATGGATAAAGATTGTTTGTATGATTAAATTTTTAATGCAAAGGATATTTTGAAGCAAGGTATATACATGAAACGCAATGCAAATAGAAGGTGTACTGATGTTTTCCACCCTTGAAATGTTCAGCTTCCCAATTTGCTGTAATAGCATTTCTGGTTCAAATGCTAAGGGAGAAATAATTTTTTCCCCTAATGAACCATAAAAGACAGAGCTGTGCAACAAATGTACCACTGAGTTTATAAAACCAGAACTGCAAGTAGCAGTGAATTTTAATTTTAGTTGCTGGAAATTCTTTAACCGCTTGAGCGATGACCATTTAAACGCTGCATGGCCAGTAATGGATAGCCAATAAACAATTCAAGGCATTTAAATTGTTAAATGTAGATAAATATGCTTCGTACATAAACATTCGTATCTTTGGTATTTATTAAGATATTTTAAAGAAACAAAAACTGGCTTAAAGCTCATTAAAGGCCCTATACATATATTGTAGAAACAAAAGAGAGACTATATTAACAAAAGTTTAAATATCACTAATTTTTTCCGTGTAGCAAAAGTCATTCTGTACGTCGAATGCACCTAATTTGTGAGTCAGGCTTGTGCTATGTGCGTACAAATGTATATATGTAGAGCTAGCTAAGCACAATGTTCTCGGCTTCAAGGTTTTATCATTCTGTTTATTGCTGCGACGCAATTACATGTGTGTGTGTGTGCAGAATACCCAAGTTGCAGAGAAATCAAACCTCTCTGTCAGAGTTTCTTAGAATAAATACACTGCAGAGATTTATGGTACAGCCGTGTAGCTACAGGGTTCACAGTTTTTTGTTTTAGCTATCAGAAAAGCACATTTGAAAATGTTTTATCTCAGTTCTAACCATGGCTTCGACTAGCAATGTAGCTAACAAATTAACTCGTGTAGGCAGTGTACGGGCTTCAGAAATAACTTCAGATAATGTGGAGGTCTTTTTGCTATATGACATTGACTTTGATATTGATGGCGAGTTTTCAGATTTTGAGGGGGGCATCGAGGATATAGGAAGAAAGTGACTCTCTTCCTTCAGGTGTTCGTGAAGAAGCAACATTGTGGGGTAGTCAAAATGACTCCATATCTTCATGAGCACAGCCTCTGGTGTACAACCCCAAGCTCAGCTGACTTTTGACAGTCAACCAATTGACATTTTCACAAAATTTTTTACTGGTGACTTAGTGTCTCTCATTGTTACAGAAACAAATGCATATGCGAGTAAGGTGAAGGAAGACCTGGATTCTAAAGGCAATTTAGGACCTAAGAGTAGAATTCAGAAGTGGACAGAAGTAACACTGAATAAGATTTACAGGCTATTTGGTCTAATTACGCTCTTGGGTGTTATTCATAAACCAACTTTAGACATGTACTGGTCTACAGATGACATACTAGCTACTCCATTTTTTGGGAAATGCATGTCAAATAACAGGTTTACTTCCATTTTGCGGTTCCTTCATTTCACTGGCACAAAAAATGTAAACGATAAACTACACAAAATTAGGTCAGTTTTGGAATATATTATTTCAAAATTCAAAGAAAATTATGTGCCTGGTGATAAGGTCACTGTAGATGAAAGCTTGATGCTTTGGAAGGGCCGCTTAGGCTGGAAGCAATACATCAAAACAAAAAGGGCCAGATTTGGCATAAAGAGTTTTGATCTTTGTGAAAGTAAAACGGGATATCTTTACAATAGCTGCATTTACACTGGTCAAGGAACTGATAATACTGGAGACAAAGATTTGGGGTTTTCTGGCTCCATAGTAATGCACCTGATGGAACCTATACTTGACCAGGGTAGGACTATATATTTTGATAATTGGTACAGCTCCCCTAAATTATACATGGCCTTACACAAAAGAAACACAAATGCAATTGGAACAGTACGTTCAAATCGTATTGGTTTGCCGAAGAATGTGAATACAAAGACTCTAAGGAGATGAGAAATGCAGGTGCGTTAGCTCCCACCTACATTACTTGGTGGTTACGGCACTGTCCAATTGCAGTCCTAAGATTTTGATGATTGACACTGGAAAAATAGATGCCCACACCAAAATGTCAATTTTCAAGCCTGATGTTATCCAGGAATACAATATGCATATGGGTGGTGTGGATCTAGTAGATCAGGTATTGCAATCTTGTCCTTCTTTACAAAAAAAAGTTAAATGGTATAAAAAGGTATTTTTGCACCAGCTGGATATCACCATATACAATTGTTTAGTAATTTGGAGAACTCTAAACCCCCTGGACTTTGCATATCAATAGCTCATAGCCTAATTGAGCACTACAGCATTCAGAGGCCTCTTCATACTCTTAACAGCTTAATATCAAGCATAAAAAAGGTTTAACTTAAATATCCGAGTAGAATCAGTTTGTTTAAACAGTTGGCTCTAGGAATTCCACTTCCTCCTGTACCAATCATTATGAGATGGGGGACCTAGTTACAGGCTGCCATATATTATTGTAACAATTTTGACATCGAGAACAAACTTCAAGAGCTAAATGAAAACGAAGCAGAAAACATTGTTGAAGTGAAGGGTGTTATATGTAGGGATGGGATAAAGGAGGAATTAATTTACATTAAGTCACATTTCAAATGCATTTCTACAGCCTCACAGCGCTCAAATGAAATAACGTACTTGTCACAAACTTAACTTTAATACAAAGTCCCTCACTAAGGCTAAAATCTGTGCCAGGTCAAGTTGCAAAAAAAGTAGTTGAAAAATTTGAATATGTACTACAAAAAATCCAGTGTACCATACATTATAATATATTGCAAATATAATTTCTGGTAAAACGAAGAGCAAATTGTTGGACATTGAAGAAATGCTGGAAGAAATTGTAAAGTTAAAATGTGCACCTATAACGTCTGTTGTTGCCGAACTTTGTTTTTCTCAGTACAAATAATTCTCAGAAGCAACAGAGAACCATTTCTGTTTTCAAACCTTAAAATGGTTACTGTTATACAATGCAATGGAAGAATTAAGTTCACTTCAGCAGCAACTTTCCAGTCCACAAATTTGGTGAGTTTTACATTAATTTATTATTTTGGTGGATTGTAATGCATTTTCCAATATAACGAATATTAAATGAACTCACAATGTCGATTTTTAAAAATTATTATTTCAAAATTTTTGCAAGATTTTGGATAGCACACATTTTCTAGTTGTTAATGCATATGTCGCTGTTTTAAACTGCATAATTACATACATATTTTACATTTTTTAATGCATAACTATCTGAACCCTAATCATCATCCTCATTATAAGGCATTCTTCCTGCTCTTACTCATCTCTGTAGTCTTAGACCACAGGAATCACAGAATAATTTTCCTGGATATGTTTATTTTGCACAACCATACAACATATGATACAGGAACGTACTCTGTCGCTCATTTTATTTTTATTTTCTCTATACGTGCTATGTACATAGTGTATAGAGAAGGTATTGTAATGCACCCAAACATTCGATACCGAGATTTCACCAGAAATACATGTTTTGAGACCTCCTGAATCCAAAAAAAGATTTTTAGAAAAGTGTGCATGCATGTATGCGTGCAGGCATGCACAGCATAGCTCAAAAACAAAAAGTCCATTAAAAACCAAACTTGGTATTTAGGTTTGGTGTCTTCCAAGGATGCAACACAAAGATTTTCAAGGAAATCCCCCCCCCCCCCACGCACAACTATCCTTTACAAAGAACTTTTTTCGAAAATTTTGATTTTCTAAAAAATGGCTATAATGATTTTGATTAAAATATTGTATATTAAAGATATTTACCTGGCAAATAAAATGTATATCTTGAATTTTCTGGAAATAGCCTCTGCACACTACTTTATTCTGGATGAATTTTGCATAACTACTAAACCATAAGAGATGGACAAAAACTTAACACACAAAAAATGTAGAGCACGTTAAAACACATAATTTATGTTATACATTTTTTTGTGGAGTTGATCATTTTTGAGATATTCCTTGTTTTTGGTTTCAGCTTTGAAAAACTTATACTTTTCTCATACAGGAATTTGCCAACTCGTGTCTATACAAACAAACGAACTTCAGTCACCAGCTTTTAGCTTTCACTTTAACCTATGGTGCTCCCTTATTTCACTTCTACTTACAATAAAGCAAGAAATAAGACTATTTCTGCTAATTTTTCTCGATTAGCATGAAATAAATAAAAGAATAAGCTTATTAACGATAATCTTTTACAGAGATATAGAGAAAGTCATGTGAATGGAACACATCAGATTTTTATTGAAGTACTGAAAAGCCCTCTTTTGACTAGCCAAAATATCTTTGTATTATAACATGTTATAACTTATAGGGTCTATATGCCATCCATATCCTCATTTCTAAGAAATAACAGATTAATTATTATTATTATATGTGCTTCAAATCCCGGCTAAAGTAATGAATTTTTCAGTCTGACTGAACCTTTCCAATACATGGTCACTACATCAATCACAAATATTTTCAATACCACCTTTGGGCTTTATGTAGAAAAAAAGCAAAAAATGTAATTTCTCTGTTATGCTTTTTCATTCTCCAGTATGAGACAGTTAGAAGCATTGTATTATCAATAATTTAGCAGATGAGCAATCAGCTATATCTATGAAATATTCAAATTATAAATTAATAAGAACTTAAATTTGATTTAATTCACGGTGTTTTAAAAGTTATATAAAGAAAATTATTCAAAGCATATATTTCATAGTAGCCCTAAAAGATTATTTGATTGCAAAAATGTAGAGTTGAATCATTTTTGAGATAGTGTTAAACATCATCTTTCTTCCATATAGCTGCCGCCAAGATTTACTTACATTTTACTCTTATTTCATACTCAACCATGAAACGTAAGTATTTTAGTGTAGCTACAATGTAGGGCTTAATAAATTTACACTCCATCTAAAATAAACTATCATGGCACTAGAACTGGAAATTATTTCCACAGATCAGAATTATGTAAGCAGTCATTAGTCAAAATGTACATTTATTTTTATTTTAGACATCAAGAACTTTTTTTTTTTATTATTTTGCATGATAAAACATTGCTTTATTACCAATATAGCATACATTTTCATGTGAAGTTTAACTTTCCTTTCTCTCCTACTTTCCTATCTCTCAGTAATTATTTTAACAAGAATATGAGTTTTACTCTTTAATAATTTCCTTCAAATGGTAACATATTTGATACTATTACCAGATTTAATGCTGTGCATTTACTGACTTCTATTTATTCATGCTTAAGCTTCATTCAAAATTTAACAATATTTGTAAAAGCTAAAAACTGCCATTTGGTTTCCTGTGCTCTAGAACTTTGTTCTGAAGGTTACGGAGTGCATCCCAAAATACAAAGCAAAGAACTGTGTGTGGACCAAGACGAATGTAATTTGGTACAAATCCTTTGAAATAACCATATATGCCTTCCGTCTTACCCATTTTGATGAAGCAATCAAGGACTCCTTTGTATAACAGTCCTTTGCCTTCAGCATTCGTTCCTGCAAAAAAAACATTAATCATTAACATTTATTTATTGATAATAAATGATATATCTCTTTCTAATGATAATAAAAATAGTAGCCCACTTCGGTAGTGTGGGGGTAGCATTCTGCCTCATTCAAGAAGTTGCGAGTTCAAATATCACTAGGGTGAGTTACCCAGGTAAGGTTTTTTCAGGGTTTTCCCTTATCCTGAGTAGGCAAATATTGAGTAGCATTAAGCTCTATCTTTCTCATATCTGTTCTACAAATGATTAATACAGTCACACAATATCTGTGCAGAAATATTTTAAGCTGAGCAATAATACAGTATCACTGTATTGGTAGTACAAAGTAGTTTAAATAACTAGTCATCAATCAGATGTTAATAAAAGCCAACCACAAGGACATAAAAGCAGAAACAATGGTCACAGTATGGATTTAAAGATATTCCCATCTAAGTGCTAAAAGAACTTCTTGAAAAAAATTAACAACATCTAATAGGCTCTTATCCATTTCAAATAATTATCTAAAAATACACAATTTGCACTTGCATTTCTGTTTGACCACTAAGATGCTGAGCTTGAGTGTAAGCTTGCCCTTGCAGTAAGTCAAGAGCTATCTCCATGGTGTAAGAGAGGGTCTCTTTCTCTTCATACCCCTAAACCCATACATGAACCTTGTTTTAAAAGAAAAAAAAAAAAAACAACAACAACAACAAATGCTTGCATGTACTCACACACACACACACACACACACAACAAAAAAAATGTTTCCTAAAATTGCTTTTTCTGGTTTTATGGACCCCAAAATGTGTATTACCAATGAAATCTTTGTATCAAATTTTTAGATGGAATGCAATACCATTTCTACCTATGTATTGCATACAAAGTAGAGAAAGTGAAAATTATAATTAAAATAATAAATAAATGTGGGAATTGAAAAGAATGAGGAAATGTGGGAATTGAAAAGAATGAGGGAAAATGTGATGGATTGAGTGGTAGTTAATTTAGCCAACAACTGATTCATTAATGTAAATGACTAATTCAGACCTGGTTGAGATTAAGCCTTTTTCAGCCTCTAATACTGATGCCAATACTAGTTTGTTAGATAAGTAGCTAATAAGTTAATAGAATTCAAGATCTGTTTTCTGTTACATTTTCTAAACTTTTTTTAAATCATTGATTCAACAGATAAAGTTTAAAGCAAAAGCAATATAGTGATATTAGTCATAAAAGTTTCTAAAACCTAAGTAACATCTGTTTAATTCAGCATCTTTAATCACAGGTGGAATAATATATAGGCATACCTGCCAAACTATCCAGGTACCACTTTTTTACTCTTAATATTATATATTTTAAAGATGTACAAATAAGTAATTCCCAAGCTGCAGAATATGCTGTCTGGAGCAATTTTCTCTTGCAGTTACTTATTTTCTGTCATAACTCTATGTGATGTTGCATGGGTTTGGTTAAGTGATAGAATGATACAAAGAAATGTCTGTCTACTTTGTTGGCTGGAAAAGGAATGGACAAGTGTATACAAAATGTTTGCCTTTTACTATTGTGCTGAAGAATAACTTTAAAATAAGTGCCATGTAAAATGTGTATAGTAAGTAAATTAAAATTAGTGCACTCATTGCAATGGAAATAACATTCTACTGGACAGGGAAGGAAGGAGAGAGAGAGAGAGAGAGAGAGAGAGAGAGAGATGAGTCTGATTTGTCACAGAAATTTACATTAAACAAAATGAGCATTAAATAAACTTAGTCTACATAAATTATAAAAATACATTAATATACAGGATGTTTGGTTTAACAAAGTATTAATATAGTCTACATAAATTATTTTAAAAATTCATTGATATCATACACAGGATTGTTCAGTAAATATGTCTTGAGACATTGTTTAAATTTAACAGCATTTTCATTTTTTACATATGCAGGGAGTCGATTATACATGTGTAATCCTATTATATAGGGATCTTTATTTACAGATTTTACATTGTAACTGGTATAATGTAAGTCAAGTTTGCATCTAGTATCATGGTTATGTATTTCACTATTTAGTTTTTGTTTTTTCTGGTTAATTAAGTAAGTTACTTTGTATATGTATAGAGATACTACAGTAAACATCTTTTCTCTTTTAAAAACTTCCCTGCATGATTCTCGACACCACCCCATTTTAAACATAGTTCTGATACATTTCTTTTGTAGCACTAGAACCCTTTGCATATGCATTTTATTACAACCCCCCCCCCCATAATTCAATACCATATTGGATATGTGAATAAATTAACCCATAGTATATAAGTTTTAGAACCTCAACATTACAAGTTTTTGCAAATTCCCTCATTAAATACAAACCTTTACTTATTTTTTTACATAGGTCATCGATATGATTAGTCCAGGACATGAGTTTATCTACTTGCATTCCTAAAAATTTGTGAGAATCAGATTCCTGTATTGCAACATTTCCAAAGTTAATATGAAATAATATATCTTTTTTCTTCTTGCTTAACTCAAATTTAATTATGTTTGTCTTGTCAGGATTATTAGTGAGGTTGAGAGATTTAAAAAATGTGTTTATTCTTAGCGATTCATTGGTGGCTAATGATTTCAAGTCAAGATCATTGTTTGCTTTACATATAATAGTGGTGTCATCTGCATAGGTGTTGAATACATATCATTTAAATATAAAATTAAATATAAAATAAAGAATAATGGTCCAAGTACTGAGCCTTGGGGTACACCATATTTAACTATTTCAGCACTTGATTTAAATTTTATTCTCTTTTTTTCCTTGTTTGAAACTTATTTCTGTGTATTGTACACGACCTTTTAGATACGACAAAATTAATCTATTGGTAACCCCTCTAATACCGTACTTTTCTAAGATTAATAGTAATGTATCATGTTGGACACAGTCAAACTCCTTAGATAGATCAAAAAATATGCCTACAGTTTTCTTTTTTCATTTAGATTACTTAAGATGTTGTGAGTAAAGTCTATTAGGGCCGTGGTGGTTGATCTTTTAGCCCGAAAGCCATGCTGAAAATCATTTAAAATATCATATTTTTCAAAGAAATTCATAATTCTCTTCAATAGTATTTTTTCAAACAACTTAGCTATTACCGAGGTAAGGGTTATAGGTCTATAGTTTTGCATGTTACTTTTGTCTCCCTTTTTATGTATCGGAATCACAGTACTAATTTTTAACATTAACCATTTGTCAAACATCAGATTCAGTTCAGAATCCCTTTCATCAGGATATCGAACCATAGGGACAGATAAAGGTGTTTTTTGTAACAAATTTATACTTTTTTAGTTTTTCAGCAATTCTGTGTAAACTTTCATTCTACTTCCTTTTCAGCTCTTTCTAGTTGCAAGTTGAGAAAATGAAACTGGAGGAAATTCTAGCATATGTGCATCCTAACCTATGATCCTGTATTACAGATCCATTGAACAAAGTTTCTGCTAACTAAACTGTCATCTTTGTTTATAAATGACTACAAACTGACTATTGCCTCAAAAATGCTAAACTACAAAGAACAGAAAATGTCGGCAAAAACTAACAAACAACATAAACAATTTTACTGTATATTACTATCAATAAAGCAATGAAACTTTGCTACTACTAGACTCAAGAGGAATTGGAAATAATAATTGATCTGCATTAGAAATGCTTACTCTATTGAATTTTAACAGGGAGTAAATACTAAGCAAAACAAGAAAGCAGACATGTGCTGAGGTAACTCCCACAACTAAGAGAAAAAAAGTAGTAAAGAGCAAGGTAACAAACACAGCACTTAGAAAATTGAAAGAGTTGGAAGAAAAGATGAAACAGAGTATAGGCATGGAAAATTATAGAAAAAGAGAGAAATAAGTAGAAAACTGAAGGAAATCAAGGAGGAGATGGTGATTATCAGAACAAGATTTGAGAATATGGCAGACAAGAGCAGAAGGTACAATTTGGAAATTTTTGGGTTAGAAGAAAGAACAGGAAGTGATGCAAGAAGGGAGGTGCGTGAAATTTTAAGTAAAAGACTAGGGATGAAAGTCAAAATTTATCAAATTTGTGAACTGTTTAGATTTGGGAGGGAAAAGGAATATATGTATAGGTAAAATGCATCAGTACAGAAACAACTTTTGACGTAATAAATGGGGGAAAAAATTTAAAGGGGACGGAACTGAATTTTAGGCAAAGAGAGCTAATGAGAAGATTAATAGAACAAAGAGGGCAGCACAAAGAAGGAAAAGTGGCATGTATTCAAGATTTTAAATTATGAACTGACACTAAAGCAGCAGAAGGGACATATGAAATAACAAAAGCAGTGAACCAGGAACCAGATAAAAATAACGATGAAGGCAGAATTCCAGGGCAGTGCAATGATGTGTGAGGGAAATAGCCAAAGGATGCAAATTCAGCAGCAGATCCCCAAAGCAGCCATACACAGTAGAGAAATTGGCAGAGAAGAGAAGAAAGGGGGAGGGAAGCAGGACCACATGTCAGAGAGAGGGGAAAGAGGTGGCATGGAGAAGACAGCTCAAGCAGATAAGAAGGGGAGGTACAATTACTATTTGGCAAAGCTGTCAATTGTCATATCAGCACCACCGTTGTGCCAGAATTTCTTCCTGAAGGAGTTTTTATTAAGGCAGTAAATCTACTGACATGAGGCTGTTGCTTTTAAGGGGAAGTAGAGTAATCACATCAGAGTTAGGGGAGGTAGAAGCTGAGATGGAGGAGAAGAAAGAAAAATGGAGGAGAGCCCAAAGGAAGGGAAAAACAGAACAGTAACCAGCGAGTGACAAAGAAGTGGTACTGGGGGATAAGAGGAACAATAGAAGCACAGGGGAATTTAGAACTATTAGAAAATGCAATGAGAGAGGGGCAATTTATGTAGTGTACGAATGGAAGGATAAGGTCACAGGAGGAAAAGGGTGTATTACAAGGTAGGAATGAAAGGTGAACAATGGATTGAAGAGTTGAAAGTGTGGAAAGAGGAGACAGATCAATGGATTTAAAAGGTGCAAAAGGGAGCATCAAGGGATAAGCAAAAGGAACAGACATATCATGGCAGATAACTAGACAAAGAAAAACGTAGGAAAGTGCAGATAGGAGGAAAAGAGGGTAAATGTAAAAGCAATGAACAAATGCAGTAAGAATAAAGTGTATAAAAGGGAGAGAAGATAGGTGGGAAGTGTTAAGTGATTTTTGGCATGAAAAGTGAAAGAAGGTTAAGTAAAGTTTCATAAAAGTCCCAAGATAGTTAGGTATAGTAATAGTGTAAGGTGAATAGTAGGGCAACCAGAAACAGAAGCAGAAATACATGGGAAAAAGGACTGACTTATTCAGGTAACTCACCTTGACTATATGGAGGTAAGAATTAAGGCAAATGCGCATAAATAAGGAGAAGGAAAAGAGAAAGGCAAGAGAAAAGTGATGCGATTAGAGGCAAAAAAAACCGACAAAAGGGGAAAGGAAGGCAAGAGAAAAGTGAAGAGTGAAAAAAGGACGAGATAAAAAAAAAAAAAAAAAAAAAAAAACTGATAAAAGGGGAAAGTTAAAGAAAGAAGTAAGCTTAGAGCAGGAAGTAAAAGAGTAACATTGAAAGAAAAAAATTAGGCAGAATAAGGACAGAAAAAGGGGAGCAGAAAAGGAAAAGAAATAAAGTTCACAATGAGGCAGCAAACACAAAGGGAAGGAGGGCACATAAAACCTGCAATATTTGAAATGGTTTGTGTCCAATGACAAGAGGGCTGGGTCCTAAGTTCGTAGGGCAGCCCAAGTTATATATGATATGTACGAAATAAATTAAATTAATTAATTCATTGAAATTTAAAGTTGGTTAACCTGCATTGGTGATTAATTTGGAAGCAGGAAAGAACTATCATTGGCCAGTTATAAATAAATGAAATCCCAATGTGCAAAATTAGCTTTCCACTTTGCTATTAATATAGTCATCAATATGCATTTCCATTTCATTACTGAGCTATTTAGAACAAAAATGTTGTATGCTGTTTTGCCTCCTGTTCTCATATCCCTTTTCAGGTTATTGAATACCAGCCTATATATTTGCTGCAATCACTGTTGACCAACAATGACCCAATGATGTGGATATCTTTACTGGCAAATTTAGATTGATAGCTCCTAAACCAATGTGTAACATCAAAACTTTGAGACCGGTGTTTAAATAAATTGTTGCATTTCTCATCAATAACTTATTATACACAGTACCATTAGGTGCTTAGTTTTTGAAAATAGCACTTTGTTGATTGCCTCTGTGGTGAGTGGTCAGTGAGCTCACTTCTCACCTGCAGGACCCAGGTTCGATTCCCAGCTAGGTTGGATGTTTTCTTTAACCAGTATTATTCCCTATTCCCCACAGAGTCTGGAAGAATGAATGAGAGAGAGAAGGTGCATGTGTTTAATGATATAAAATGATTAACCTAATGTCAAAAATTTACATTAATATAGAGTTGTTTCACTAGTTATAAAAGCCATTATGACCATAGCAGTTAAAGGGGGCTATGCAAATGAAAAAAAAAAAAGAAAAAAAAGGCAGCTTCCATGATCTAGTGGTTAGCGAGTTCACTCCTCACCTGGTGGTCCCAGGCCCGATTCCCAGCTGAGGTGGGGAATTTTTCTGTAACCAGAATTATTCTCTATTACCACAGAGTCTGGAAGTATGAATTTGAGAGTGAATGTGCGCGTGTATAAAGCTATAATATTGTTCACCTAACGTAAATAACCTAAAGTTAACAGACAGTTGTTTCACAAGTTAAACAGCCCCACTATGACCAGTTAAAGGGGTTATATGTTAAAATCTATTAAAGATAAACAAAATTATTAACAATCTGATATGTTACATTCATATGACTTTTTCTAGCTATTCCATTAACAAACTTTTCTTACAAAAGATTTATTTTATCTACATCATGTTAATCAAGATAAACATAAGCATTGAAGATGAATGCAATTTTACAATGCACATCTCCTCAGGATTGTTATTACAATGTCAATTCTTAACTGGATGCCCTTCTGTCTAAGTTCCAGCTAATCTCTGTTTGGTGAGTAAGAGAATCTAAATCTTAGCCTGTATTTTCCACAGGACTAGCTATTTTGTAAATTATAAGATATTTTTCAACCGAAACTGTTTAACTTTGTTGCATAGCATCTGTTGGGTGATGCACAGTTTCTAACTCTCCTTAATTTGTTTTTACATACAATTAACAATCAAATTCCTACTTAAAGAGATGTGATTTCTTTGTAGTGATGTTGAAAGCTATAATTACATATATCACACATAGTTATATTGAAGATTAATATTAAACATTAGCATTGAACATGAATGAGATTTACAATGCACATCTCAGAATTATTATTACAATGCCAACTCTTAACCGGATGCCCTTCTGTGTGTAAATTTTATTCAACTGCACATCGTTATTTTTACCTATTGTATTTTCAGATTGCTATGAAAGTTGCATTATTTTTATGCTAACATGAACATAGTATTTCAAATTTTCTTTATAATTAGAATGCAATGTAACATATTAAATTTGTTTTTCAGTTATACAATATACGATCTTAATTTAAATATTAATTCTTAATGTTTAAATTATATACATTTTAAAATATTTCATGGAGCTATAACCCACATCATATCAACATCAAGTTTGACTTCATAGTTTCAACTGTTTCTTTATTTTTCTTGTGAATACATTGTAGCAGTTTTTTTAGGTTATGCATATACTTTGTCAGCATTTTCTCTGAAACACAAATATTGATACATTTGTTGTACTTGTTTTAATACATCAGAATAATACTTTCATATAATAATAGTTTCACGAAACATTATAAATATTGCAATACAATCTTTCTTGTATTAAATGTTATCACATAGCATGTAACGCTTTACCTCTTTTGACATCACAAAACATTTTTTTTTGACATGCTCTTTTTCAGTTGCTATTGAGGTTTTAGCAGTTACATTACAGATCTCTCACACAATAAATATGCAGTTAACAAGAATTATTAATTATGGTTAAGCAAATTCCTAAAAGTTTGGCAACAGAAAATCCCTATGGTGTTTTTTGAAATATTACATTAAGTTTAATCACACACCCACACAAATCATGTTAAAAAAATTATATATGTATAAAAGTAATACTTTTATACTCCTTTTAATATGTATTAATTTTATTCTTTGTATTTTGCTTACCGCCTCATTAAAGGGCCGTCCTTACCTAGAGCTATATGTTCATTGGAACATTCTATGTAAATAAATAAATATTTAAATAAATAAATAAAATCTGCATCAGTTGATTTTCTGCTTGCGAAAAGTTTTAAGTAGTTTAAAATTGAAACCAGTAACAAGGTATATTTTGGAAATGTCTAAAAAAACACAGTGCAGTATATAAACTGTGTGTTTTAATGAGATCTATATTTTCCGTGAGGTAAATTTTTGTCTATCTCTTATGGTTCACGAGTTATACAAAAGTCATCAAGAATGATGAGGTCTTCAGAACTATTCCCAGAAAATTCAAGATGTACATTTTGTTTGTCATGAAAACATCTTAAACATACAATATTTTAATCAAAATCATTAGAGCCATTTTTGAGAAAATAAAAATTTTACAAAGATTTTCCATGTGAAGAGTAGTTGGGAATGGGGGGATTTATTTGGAAATCTTTATGTTGCATCCTTGGAAGATACTGAATTTAAATATTAAGTTTGTTATTTTACAGACTTTCTGCTTTTGACACAACACAACACCACCACAACATACTCACGGACATTTATCTAAAAACATTTTTTGGAGCAGGGGTCTCAAAAAGTGTATTTCTTGTGAAATATCGGAATAAAATTTTTGGGTGGAATACAATACCTTCTCTATCTATTATGTACTAGAGAAAGCAAAAATCTGAATGCACACTTGGATTATAATGCAACACTTCCTATGCCTAAGTAAGCAGTTAAAAAATAAAAGTTGCTGCATTCAGTTCAAAAATTAAACTTATTAATCATGCTCATAGCAAGGCTAAAAATATAGACATGACAAATTAAATTTGAGGCCTAATCCAGTCAAACTGTCAGTTATAACTGTTAAGAGTAATGAAAAGGAAAGATGGCAAGTATTGAGAAATCAAATAGCAAATAAGCATTTTGAGAATGCACAAAATACACTTATAAAAACATAGAAAATGGTATTAAATATGATTAAACCAACAACTTTAATAACTCTCTATGCTACAAGATGAACAGAATATTAATACAAATGGAATTATTATTCTACCCAATATATCCTAAGCTTCTCTCACAGCATTTACCTTGATTATATAATCTTGTCATCACCACATCAAATGGGGTCATAAAAAGAGTAATGCATACTCCACCAACCATGCTCGACACAAATGTGTTCAACAAAGGTCTTTCTGCAAACGTCTGCAAAGAACAAAGAAATAATAAAAATGTTAAACATTTAAAAATATAAAGATATAATTTAAAAAGGCACAATAAATAAAATTTAAGTAGTTTAAAATTACACCATCATTTCCAAATGTTTCCTTTTTCCATCTTTCAAGTGAAATGACATGTGAAATTATTCAAAATCCTGGGAGAATTAAAATATAAAGTCCAGGACGACCAAAAAATTAATGGGCAGATTAAGAGGATTGTAGCCTTTTAGGCTATTTCAAATGGAATTTTACTTTTTTAGTTAAGTTTATTTTCATAAGTTCCACAAATTAATATACATTTCTTTATTTATCAATACTGAGTTGCTATGTACCTGGGGCCCAAGAGTCAAACCCTGAGGATGTTGAGCTATTGGGTCCTACTTATATCTTAAATCTAATACATACTACCCACTAGCTTTTCATTTTAATTTTTGTCCTGCTGATTAATTCTCCTCAACCATTTATACTCTACATAAATTTTCCAATTTTGATTAATTCTCCTCAACCATTTATACTCTACATAAATTTTCCAATTTTGATTAAATTTCTCTTTGATTTTACATTCATTAACTTTATTACTTGAATTTCTTTTGGTAATGTTGCTCATTCCTTTTTATCTATCTTCTCCTTAAGCATCTTGGTTTATTCACATTCTAAAACTATATGCTATTCTTCACCCTTCAGGTGACACATGGAGCATTTCTCCAAATCACTGCCTCTTCTCAAACCCTTCAATTTCACCACCCCTGTTCTAGCCCATGCAAAGCCTGCTGTTGTTGTTTTATCACATGCATCACCATAGCTTTCCCTGTTTCAGGCCACTTTTATTTTTCTATGAGCTTTTCAAATTGAAACTCACTATTATTTCTTGTCTTTCAATATCTTCCATTCTTAACTTTTTTTTTCCAAAACCTATTTTGTAATGACTCCCTTGCTTTGCACATATCCCCAAAAATAATTTTCAGCTTCATTTCCTTTATCTTATTTAGCCATGAATATTTTTGAATCATCCTTTCCTGTACTACCAAACACTGATGTACAATATTCTGTTCCTCTTTCTAATTTTCGCTCAATACTTTAGCACTCTTTTCACAATTTTCCCTCAAGTTCTCAATCTTCCTAATTCTGCTTGTGCTACTCCACTTATTGAAGCTTTTGGCAAACCCAGGATTTGTTTGCAAAAGTTTATGGATCATATCCATACTTGTGCCCCCTTCCTCTAGCCCCATAGAGCATTTTTGCTTCCACTATGGCTGTGTAAGCTCTCTCTAGCTATTTTATTTGCATTCCTGGTAATTTGTCATGCTTTGATAGCTTTTACTGAAATTTTACCTTTAGCCAGTATCATTCTCTTCTCCAACCACCATTACTACTTAATCACACTCCCACATAATCAGATTTATTGATCACCTCAAGTTCTCTTCCTTGCCATTACCGCTTCCCATCTTTTCCTAACTTGTTTCCCTTTTTAAATACCATAATTTTTGTTTTGCTTACATTAATACTCAAGACTCCATTTCTTACAAAATTTATCAATTGCTTCAATTGTTCTATTCCCACATTGGATTTAGCTCCTGCTACTAAATCATCTGCAAAGAGCAAACCAGGTATTTTCCTGTTGTTAATTATTGAAGGAAGATGCCTATTTTTCACTCTAATTGCATCAAGAATACCTATAAACAAATTAAACAGTACAGGACTTAACTTACAATGCTGCAAACAATAATTGGCATGCTAAACAAGGATCTTAAAGGAGCACAGGATGAAATTTTTACACTAAAAGTAGAAAATAATAACCTGAAAAAGCAAATGTTAAACCAATCAAGTGGGCAAACATACTCCAAGGCAGCAATGGCTAACCTTAACGATGCCAAAAATAGTTGGCAAACACACGAATGGCTAAATCTACACAGGCAGGTGTTAAAAAAGATGGAATCGATACAAGAAATAGTTTCTCGTGCTTTTTGGAAGGAAGCAATAAACAAGAAGACCAACCAGAGCAGGATCAGAGGGAACCCTCAACAAACAGCAGGGAGCATCTGACAAGAACACACGGAAAAAAGAGGAAAATGAAAATCCTTGCAGACAGCCATGGAAGAGGTCTAAGCGCTTTTCTAGCTGAAAGACGACCAAATCTAAGTGTTGAAAGTGCCAATTAAAGAAGGGCTAAAAATGTATCAAAGTGAATGTACTAACCTAATCTCAAATGATTATGTTGTAATTCTTGGTGGTACTAACAACGTCTCAAGAAATGAGAGTAATAAGGTCAAAAGAAATCTGGTAAATTGTTTAGTGAAACTTAATCATACCAGTGTGATTGTGGCTAACATACCAAATAGGTATGATCTAGACAATAATTTGGTAGTAAATAAGGAAGTGAAAAAGTGCAATATAAGCATTAAAAAAACTGTAAGTGTTTTCAAAGATGTAAATTTACTGGACACAAGTGACATGGTAGATAATCTCATGCCAAACATGGTCTACATCTAAACAGAAGAGGCAAGAACAAACTGGTAGAGAAATTAATAAATGTAATATGTAATAGGACCCCTAAAAAGGCAATTCCTCTTGGCTTTGGGACTCTGAAAGATGTAGGTGTGAACACTTACTCAATATCACTCTGTAAGGCTCCTGTAGAGATCGATATAGATGTGAAAACAGCTCCAGTTTTTTTAGTTTAAATGATTTAGATGTAAGGCATTGTAACAAAGAAAAGATCAAGCCTGTTTCTCACAAACCATGCAATAACATAGATATTAAAATAGGGTACATTAATGTTCAAGGCATTCAGAATAAGCTTTTACTAATAAATGAATTTGCAGTTGAAAATTCTTTAGATGTTCTCTGCCTTAGTGAGCATTGGTGCAATGATAATGAGATTGGTTATAGTAAGCTAGATGATTATAAGTTAGTAGATAGTTACAACAGACATCATAAACATGGGGGAGTTGCAATATATACCATTAAATCTCTCAGTCCATATTGTAGCATACTTCAATTTGAGTCATTGTGCAATGAGCTAGATTTTGAAGCAACAGGACTTCTGGTCCAAGAGATGAAGTTAATTATTATAGCATTATACAGATCTCCCAAGGGAAATCCTAACATTTTCCTTGAAAAACTTGAAGACCTCTTTAATTCTCTCTTAATCCCAAAATGGAAACAATTCGATATTGTTATAGAAGGTGATCTAAATGCAGATTTTGATGTAACGGTACACAAAATATAAAAGATTTTAAAAACCTCCTTAGACAAGTGGATTTCAAATATATTAACACCTAACCTACTAGAGCATTGGCCTGCCTGGATAATATATGTACCAACATTAACTTAAAGCGAATAAAGTGTGACATAGCCACTTTCCCACATTCAGACCATGATGCAGTTGGGCTCACAATAAAAGATTTCTTGCGAAACAACCAATCGGTATTGGAGACCAAAAGTAAAATCATCATCACAAGGCCAATAACAGATAACAATATTCAAACTTTAGAATATCGTTATGTAGTACACAATGGGACAACTTACTATATGAATCGCAACTCGCAAACATAATGTCAGCTGATGAAATCTTTGAAAGATTTTTTACTACCTTGAAGAACACGTTTGAACAGTGTATACCCGAGAGAAGATGTACTGTTAAACTTAACCTAACCCGCAAGAAAGGTAGAAATAAATCATCAAACACTTGGTATACCCCCCACCTAGCCGACCTTAAAAGGAAAACATTGCTATATTTAGATTTATATAGGAAAGGAACGACAGACAGGGCCAAGCAATGCTATGTTACAGCAAGAAATGTATATAAAGCTGCCATAGATGAAGCGAAAAGGCTTCATAACTTTAAAAGTATAGAATTGTCAAGTAACAAATATTGGAAAGCATGGAATCTCATCAATTCCGTGGCTAAAAATCACAAAGAAGACACTATAGAAATCACCCCTGACTTTAACAAATTTTTCATTGGATCAGTTGAAGAAATTAAGAGCCAAAATCATGCATCCCCATAAAACAGCAATAGAGTTAATAAAAGAAAATAAGGAAAGTCATAACTCAGAGTTTGTATTCTCGTCGGTAACCCCAGAAACAGTAATAAGAACAGTGATCAGACTTAAACCATCAGATAGCACTGATATCTATGGTTTCTCTATAATTTGCTAAAAAAAATTATAGACAGTATTAAAGAACCTCTTACTTTCTGTCTAAACAAATGCCTGGATGAGGGAGTTTTCCCAGACACATTGAAATTGTCTTGACTCATTCTAATCTATAAAAATGGAGACAAACATCAAACACACAATTACTGTCCAATATCCCTTGTACCCATTTTTACTTTCTCCATACACACTATGTACATAGTGTATAGAGAAAGTATTGCACTCCACCCAAAAATTTGATACCGAGATTTCACCGGAAATATATGTTTTAGGGTCCCCAATATCCAAAAAAAGCATTTTCACAAAAAGGTGCATGTGCATGTGCGTGTGCGCGTGCATGTGCGTGTGCACGTGCGTGCGTGTGTGGGTGTGGGTGGGGGTGTGGGGTGGTGTGGGTGGGTGTGGAGGGGGGGGGGGTTGTGGGGGCGTGTGGGGGGTGTGGAGGGGGGGGTTGTGGGGGCGTGTGGGGGTGTGGGGGTGTGTTGTGTGTGTGTGTTGTGTGTGTGTGTTGTGTGTGTGTGTTGTGTGTGTGTTGTGTGTTGTGTGTGTGTGTTGTGTGTGTGTGCATGTGTTGTGTGCGTGTGTTGTGTGCGTGTGTTGTGTGTGTGTGTTGTGTGTGTGTGTTGTGTGTGTGTTGTGTGTGTGTGTGTTGTGTGTGTGTGTGTTGTGTGTGTGTGTGTTGTGTGTGTGTGTGTTGTGTGTGTGTGTGTTGTGTGTGTGTGTTGTGTGTGTGTGTTGTGTGTGTGTGTGTTGTGTGTGTGTGTGTGTGTGTGTGTTGTGTGTGTGTGTTGTGTGTGTGTGTTGTGTGTTGTGTGTTGTGTGTGTTTTTGTGTGTGTGTGTTGTGTGTGTTGTGTGTGTTGTGTGTGTGTTGTGTGTGTGTGTTGTGTGTGTTGGTGTGTGTGTTGTGTGTTGGTGTGTGTGTGTTGTGTGTTGGTGTGTTGTGCGTTGTGTGTTGGTGTGTTGTGCGTTGTGTGTTGGTGTGTTGTGCGTTGTGTGTTGGTGTGTTGTGCGTTGTGTGTTGTGCGTTGTGCGTTGTGTGTTGTGCGTTGTGTGTTGGTGTGTTGTGCGTTGTGTGTTGGTGTGTTGTGCGTTGTGTGTTGGTGTGTTGTGCGTTGTGTGTTGGTGTGTTGTGCGTTGTGCGTTGGTGCGTTGTGCGTTGGTGCGTTGGTTCGTTGTGCGTTGGTGCGTTGGTGCGTGGTGCGTTGTGCGTGGTGCGTTGTGCGTTGTGCGTTGGTGTGTTGTGGGTGTGTGTGTGTTGTGTGTTGGTGTGTGTGTGTTGTGTGTTGGTGTGTGTGTTTGTTGTGTGTTGGTGTGTTGTGTGTGTTGGTGTGTTGTGTGTGTTGTGTGTTGGTGTGTTGTGCGTTGTGTGTGTGTGTTGTGCGTTGGTGTGTTGTGCGTTGTGTGTGTGTGTTGTGCGTTGTGTGTTGTGTGTTGGTGTGTTGTGCGTTGTGTGTTGGTGTGTTGTGCGTTGTGCGTGGTGCGTTGTGCGTTGGTGTGTTGTGGGTGTGTGTTGTGTGTGTGTGTGTGTTGTGTGTGTGTGTGTGTGTTGTGTGTTGGTGTGTGTGTGTTGGTGTGTGTGTGTTGTGTGTTGGTGTGTGTGTTGTGTGTTGTGTGTGTTGTGTGTTGGTGTGTTGTGTGTTGGTGTGTTGTGCGTTGTGTGTTGGTGTGTTGTGCGTTGTGTGTTGGTGTGTTGTGCGTTGTGTGTTGGTGTGTTGTGCGTTGTGTGTTGGTGTGTTGTGTGTGTGTTGTGCGTTGTGTGTGTGTGTGTGTGTGTTGTGCGTTGTGTGTTGGTGTGTTGTGCGTTGTGTGTTGGTGTGTTGTGCGTTGTGTGTTGGTGTGTTGTGCGTTGTGTGTTGGTGTGTTGTGCGTTGTGTGTTGGTGTGTTGTGCGTTGTGTGTTGGTGTGTTGTGCGTTGTGTGTTGGTGTGTTGTGCGTTGTGTGTTGGTGTGTTGTGCGTTGTGTGTTGGTGTGTTGTGCGTTGTGTGTTGTGCGTTGTGTGTTGGTGTGTTGTGCGTTGTGTGTTGGTGTGTTGTGCGTTGTGTGTTGGTGTGTTGTGCGTTGTGTGTTGGTGTGTTGTGTTGTGCGTGTGTGTGTGTGTTGTGCGTGTTGGTGTGTTGTGCGTGTGTGCTGGTGTGTTGTACGTGTGTGTTGTGCGTGTTGTGTGTGTTTTGGTGTGTTGGTGTGTGTGTGTGTGTGTCCGTGTGTCTGTGAACACGATAACTCAAAAACGAAAAGTCGGTAAAATACCAAACTTGGTATTTAAGTTTAGTATCTTCCAGGGATGCAACACAAACATTTTGAGAAAAATCCCCCCACCCCCAACTACCCTTTACATGGAACTTTTTTCGAAAATTTTGATTTTCTCAAAAATGTTCTAATGATTTTGATTAAAATGTTGTATATTAAACATATTTACGCAAAAAATAAAATTTATATCTTGAATTTTCTGGGAATAGCCTCTGAAGAGTAGTTTATTCTGGATGAATTTTACTAAATTTTGAATAACTGCTAAACTGTAAGAGACGGACAAAAACTTACTACACAAAAAATGTAGAGCACATTAAAACACACAATTTGTTATATTCATTTTTTTCGTGGAGTTTGTCGTTTTTGTGACATTCCTTTTTTTTTTTTTTCTGCTATGAAAAACATATACTTTTCTCATACAGGAACTTGTCAACTCCTATCCATATAAACAAAGGAACTTCATTGACATAACAACCAGCTTTTGACTATCACTTTAACCTACGGTTGTCCCTTATTTCGCTTCTACTTACAAGGAAGCGAGTAATTAGACTATTTCTGCTAATTTTTTCTGATTAGCATAAAGTAAATAGAAGTATAAACTTTTTAAGAATTATTTGTTGCAGGGATATGGAGAAAGTCATGTGAGTGTAGCACATCAGATTTTTTCAAAGGTGCTTGAATCTATAATGTATATCCAACTATATAAGTATTTTGAAACTAATAACATTATCACCAAATCACAATTTGGATTCAGGAAACGTAAATCAACCTGCGACGCAATAGTTTCATTAACTAAAGAAGTACTTGCTGCATTTGAACAAAGAAGTTGTGCACAGGCCACTTTCTGCGACTTAAGTAAGGCATTTGACTGCGTAGACCACAACTATCTACTTAATAAACTAATTTTATATGGATTAAAAAGTCCTGCAATTGAAATACTTAGATAATACCTAGTTAAGCGGAAACAGATGGTTTGTATAAGGAATGAGAAGTCTAAAATTGCATATGACGTCCCACAGGGTTCAATTCTCGGACCTCTGTTGTTTTTATTAATGATCAGTGATTTACCATCATATGTAGACTCGCACACCATCCTGTATGCTGACGACACAACCTTTTTTTAACATGAATAAAGATCTACAGATGCTTAAATCGACAGCAGAAATCACATTGAATAAAGCTGATAAATGGTTCAAAGCCAATGGCTTTTTACTTAATGATCAAAAGACACAACACATGCTTTTTAACTGTAGAGAATGTTATATAACTAATGTCTCGCTTAAGGAAAAATTCTTAGGCGTTATAATAGACAATAAACTATCCTGGGCACCTCATATAGATTATATAGCATGCAAACTATCAAGAGTTATCCATTTGATTAGAAAACTGAAAATGCATGTTCCAGAGGTATATATTAGATCTGCATACTTTGCATTTTTTCACAGTATTATAACATAATGGCACTTTACTTTGGGGTAACAGTACTCATGTTAATGAAATTCTTGTATTGCAAAAAAAAGTTATCCGAACAATGTGATGAATCAAAAATAGCTCATTGTAAGCATTATTTGTAAAATTAGGAATTTTGACTGTGATTAATCTATACATCTACACAGTGTTATTGTTTATTAAAGGACAAGTATCCGAATTTCAAAACAGACAAGACATTCACTCCTATAATACCAGAATATGTAAACAGATTGATGTTCCACATTGCAGATTGACAAAAACTTAGAAGAGTTAAGACAAAGTCCCATCCTGATATATGGTGGACTTTGAGACAGTGATGTGTTTTAACAAGTGATGTAAGTGATGTAGTGTTACAAAATCGACTCAACAAAGTCCCATACTTAGCTTTAAGAATAAGTTGTATGACTGGCTTGTCACCAATCCTGTTTATTCACTACAAGAATTTTTTGATAAATGAATAGGTACAGCTTAGTACCAATAGGGAATGTAATTGTAATTTTGTAAATAATCTGTATTATAATATCTGATGTTGTCTATTGCTGTAAAGTTTAATGACAATAAAATTATTCTATTCTATTCCATATCATTTTGAATGCTTTTGGTTATTTTATTATTTGCCATTTATATACAACCAATTGACTGAACATATTCTTTGTAGAGCCTTTATAAGACTAGTGCTCATTCCTTTTTTTCACAATTTGTACCATAGTGTTTTGCAATTTATTGTATTGTAGGTATTTTCAAAATCAACATTATCTCCCTTCTTGTCTGCTAAATATTTAGTTACATTGTGTTTATCACAAAGCTATTCTTTAATGCCCGGGAAAAAGAGTATAACTCAAAAATTGGTCAAAATAAGATTATTAAGTCAGACGCTCAAATACACCATTCCCAACGTCTGAGCAAAACAGTACCAGTCCTTGATATCTCTCCAAACACATCAGGTTAACTCTGTAAGAACACTTTATGGTCTGGTAAAAACAATATATGTAGAGTTATTCTCTTTAGACCAGTATCAAGTAACTGCGTATTGTAGCATAAGTTGACTTATGCTATTTCTGCCACATGACTTATACTACTTGTATCTAATTTACTCTGTTTACTTTAAGAGCAGATAACTATAACTAAATAGATGTTATTAATATTGGAGAGATTGATTGCATTCTCATTCTTTCTTAAACAAGGGGCTTACTGAAGTCTCGAAATAAGAACCGCATATGCATATAATGAATATTTCTATCTTAACAGCTGCTACAATAGAGGGAATATATTATTGCAGCTGAAGGGGGATTCGTGTCAAATTTACAGACAGTGATTGTTGCTGTGGTATCTCATCATTGCAACAGTTACACACATTATTAAACTGCAAAGCAAGAAGTCACCATTTCACATTGTGGTCTTGCTGAAAATGCATTATGTTGTTTACAGCAAAGAAGATGTTGTTAATGACAATTGATAATCTCATGAGGAAAGCCTATACTGAACTTGATGGTAAGCACTGTACTTAAACAATTGCTCTTTATTATGTGAACCATAAAAATGAAGCTAACAGCCATGACAATAGTAATCTTTGAAGGTTAAAAAGTTAGTTTTATTGAACATGTAAACCAAGCATGTTAAGGCAACTGAAATTCATTTTAATATACATCATCAGATTTCAGTTCTGATGATTCGGTGAAAGATCCAGATTTTATTCCCAATGCCAGTGATTCTGATGATTCTACCGAACAAACTAGTCTGTCCAAAAAGAAGAAGAACCCTTCCATGGAAGAAAATGAGCGGTCTTCAGCTGTTGCTCAGGAGGAACAGGCCAATTTTTTAAATGTACCTAGTGTATATTAATAGTAATGATGATGATGATGATGATAAGAAGAATAAAAGTAGTAATAAAAATACATTTCCAAATCTGTTACCTCATTATAACTGTCTTAGTCCTAAAGTAATAATTTCATGATCCTGAATTTAAATAAGATCCTTTCAATAATTTCAGGTAGCAGTTACATTGGAACAGCATGTAGAAGTCTCAGCTCCAGGAACTGGAAGTGGAAGCTTAACTGGACCCAGAAAGGTGAACTCCAGAGCTTACAGAAAGGAAAGAAAGAACACGGAATACAGGACAGGCAAATGTAACATCAAGAGGAAAACAGGTGAGACAAAGAAACATTAAACTGCAGGATGAAGTGCCAAGAAAAGGTTACAGAGGAAAACTGAAAAGCAATATTTTCTGAGTATTGGAACCTTGGTGATCATGATAAGAGAAGTTCATTTGTTGCAGGCCTCATTGACATATATACAAAGAAAACTCGAACATTAAGAGCAGACAATGTAGGGAAACAAAAGTTTCAAAGTGTGACTTATTCTTTTCACTTCAATGTGGAAGGAAAATGTATCAGAGTCTACAAAAGTTGTTTTCTAAATACCCTAGACGAAACCAATATTTTGTCACAACTTGTTTAATGAAGAAAGCAGGGTCTATCAGTGGTATTACAGGAAATGAGAGGGAAAAAGTCTCCTAAAAATAAACATTCTGCCAAAGTGATAAATGATATTATAAGGCGCATTAAATCATTCCCTACATATTAGTCACACTATACCAGATGTTCAAATGATGAGAATGCTTACAGTCATTTTTGACACTACAGAAAATATATGAATTATACTGTGAAAGGAAAGAAAAGCCTATAAGCAGGCAAATTTATGAATGGGAGTTCCATAAATTGGGTTTGGCTTTTAAAGCTCCTAAAGTGGATATTTGCTATAAGTGTGACACTCCCCACATGAAATTAAAGGTTGAAAACAATGATGAAAAGAAGAAAATAGATGCACACCAGTTTGAGGCAGAATTGACATATTCTTCCAAAAAGAAGGATAAAGAGTTTGGAAAATCTTGTGAATACTCAGATACTTCTGATCTGCAACAATGTCTTCCAACACCTTTTCTTAATTCATCAGTTGCATTTTATAAGAGAGCATTGTGGACATACAACTTGATGGTCCACAACTGTAGCAATAGTGATGTTACATGCTACATGTGGCATGAAGGAGAAGGAGGAAGGAGAGGCAACCAGATCACTACATGTGTTTATAAATACATTACTTCACTTCCTGAAAATGTAACTTACAGTGTTCTATACTCGGATACCTGCGGAGGTCAGAACAAAAATTCTCATGGGTCTTCTATGTTTCTTGCTGCGATGCAAATTTAGTTCAAGTTGATCATAAGTTCATGGTTAGCAACCGCAGTCACATGGAACGTGATGTTGACCATGGACTAATCGAAAAACAGAAGAAGAAATTAGAAGTGCCAATTTCCTACCCTTATGATTGGATCCAGCTAGTTAAGACTGTTGGAAAAAGGAAGAAGTTCAATGTAGATGAACTTAAACACTCAGATTTCTTGGATTTTTAATCACTCTTGACAACAGTGCTGGTGCTGAGAAAGAAGAATGAAGACTGAGAGAAATTCAACTGGCATGATGCAAAATTGTTATGGTATCATAAAAATAATCCCATGAAAGTGCTGTACAAACAAGCTCCGAATGAGGACTTCAAGATATTAAGTTTTCTCCACCGTGGAAATGGTAAGCCAGTGTTAAAGGTGATACAGACACTCTTTCCATATCAAAGGAGAAAAAGAAAGATCTCATGAACTTGCTGCCTCTCATTGATCCTATTTTCCACGGCTTCTACAAATCACTGAAGACAGGCAACATTTCAGATGAAGACCCGGACCTAGTTGAAAACGAAGAAGATAATCAAGTTCTGTAGATTTACAAACCTAGAGTAAAATGTATATTGCTATTGCTGTTGTAACAAAATAGTCAGTTAAACTTAATATACTTATTATTCTAAAATTATCAGCTACTAATTGTATTAATTTAAAGTATCTGCAACATGGAGACAATTTAGTTGTTTTTAGGATACTGGAAAATGTTTTTAATAATAAAAAAACTAACTTGACTATAACAATATTATTTTCACGTCTACACTTGTTTTTCACTACTAACACAGATATTATGCAGTATGATCAATGCAGGTTAAATATGAATGTATGTTTGGTCAAAACAGTATAAGTCCTAAAATATTACATAATTTGGCAATATTAATACCAATTTGGATTGTTTATTCAATTTCCATTACTAATGGTGTTTTATGACCTTCAATATACAAATATAAAGTATAAAAATTGAAATATGCACAATCCCTGATCTGGCATAGCTCTTAAAATCTTTAAATCCCTCTCCTGTAAAAGTGTATTTTTTGACTTATACTCTTTTTCCCGGTCATCAAAGTATTACACTGTAACTCTTGTCTCAGCCTGCTTGAAAATCTGATAGCTTTCTCTCATCTTCTGCCCACTTTGGCGATCTTTCTGCCAAAATCCCAGTATATATCTTACCCAGGACAGATGTAAACTAATTCCCCTCAAATGCAATTTTGTAACTGTTTTTAAAGCAAATGTTACCATCACCATTTGAGTAATATTTGTCCTGAAGCAATTTCCGAGTGATTTTTAACATTATTAAAACCATTGTACATTTAAACATGCAGCAGTGATAATCTCAAACCTTATATTAAAAACAATATATATGTGTATATATGTATATATACACACACAGTGTGAAGCAGTTACATTTAGCCATTTTTACTTTGGATTTTTATTAATTAATCTAACCATCCATCATATTTTGTTACTCACCCTTAATGTATTACTTAATGTTCATCGATTTGTTAAGTTAAAAATGAAATAGGTTAAGGAGGAAGCTATTCAAAAGTTACAAGAGAAGGCAGACATGGCCAACTTCATTATACATATAGAATTTGTAAAGGAGTTATTCATTTGTTAATAACCATAGAAAAATAACGAGCAGCAATGGTTGCTGACAAATCTCTAGAGACAGTGACTCAACAATGTGGTAGAACAGCTTTTCACTCATTCTGTTAGCAGCCCATCCAAGAGTTTGGTGTTGGGTAGGGGAACTACTAATCAGGAAGCATTTCAGCACAAAATAGATAACGCGTCAAACTATAGTGCGCAATACAGTGCATTTAAATAAAAGAAGATTTTAAAGTCATATTTTTTATAATTTTAAATTTCTTTAAAAGTATAAAATAAATCATTGAAAAATACATAGCCTTTCCCATTTACTACAAACTGAGATAGGAAGAAAGAGTTCTCATTGTCTCTGCAATGTACTATAAGGTCAAAATAGCAACATATTCATGAAGAGGGGCAGCCAGAATTGGCATCCTAAGGTGGAGGTATGAATAAGAAGGCAGAAGAAAACACAATAAGAGAAAATAAATAAAGATGGCATCCAAAGACATAATGATGGAGTTATAAATCGAGATGCTGAAGGCCTCACAACATCAAAACAGTGAAGAACAGCACTGGAGGAAAAGGATTAAGAATCCACAGCATCCAGACAATGGGAATACCAAGAAAGAAGATAATAGCAACAGTTGAAGAGTAGGATAGTCTTAAATATGTGAGAGTGTCTCAAATATAACTGCACAGTCAGATCCAAGCGGGATGGTTCAAGGTCAGTGTATTAGGGAGAGGGAACCAGCTAGGTTAGCTGCTTTGGTAGTTTTGGTGTTGGTACAGCCAAAAGAGGTTCCTTCATTCAATGCACAATGTATTATTAAAGATTTTAACCAATGAAGGGCTTAAACCCTTAGAGATTATAACTTGTTTGAAGGCACAGTTTGGTTATTCTACACTGTCCCAAAATCGAGTGTTTACCTGGACCAGACCATTTAAGGATGGCCAAGGAATTCTACAAAACAAAGATGCCCAAGGCATGTTGAGATGTCACAGATGAAAAAACATTTGTGCTGTTCATGACGTTATTGAAGGTGATTGCTGCTCCACTATTGAAGAAATCACATCAGAAGTGGGTGTCAGCAATGAAAGTACTCATATCTTATCAGTGAGCATCTTGGATTTTAAAAAAAATTAGTGTTCGATAGATTCCAAAGTTGTTAACAGAGTAGCAAAAGCAGGTCAGGTTGGAGATTTGTGAGAGACTTCTGAATCAATTCCGACAAGAAAGGGAGGAGGTTTTTAAGTGCATCATTGTATGTGATGAGACATAGGTTCATTATTTCAATCTGGAATTCAACATGGTGAGTAAGGAGTGATGAAGAAAGAATGAAGCCTGCCCAGTGAAGGCCAAAACCATCGCTCAGCAGGAAAAACTCTAGCAAACAGTATTTTTCGACTACGGAGGAGTTATCTTCATGGTTGACATATAGTGAATGCAGCTTATTATTGCCAATTGTTAAGGTCAGCAAATGCCACCTACCGAAACAAACAATGCCATATGCCCATAAAAGATGTAATCTTTCTCCAAGATGTTATGCCTCATACCACAATTCTGACAACGGACACATTGTAGATCATGCACTGGGGAACCCTTGAACACCTCCTAACAGTCCTAATACCCCCTCCCAAACTGTTTTTGTTTGTGGCCATGAAAGAATCACTTGGAAGGAAATGATTTGAAACCAATGAAGACATTAAGAAACATGTGCACAATTGCTTGACAACCCACCCTCAACATTTTTTAGAACACAGAACATTCAAGCTTCCAAATCATTGGCAAAAGTGTGTAGACTGTGAAGGAGGCTATGTAAAGTAGTAGAGAAGGTCTTACCACTCCTGTATATGTTTAGTAAATAAATATATTTAAAAATTTACCATTTATATTTGAATCATCCTGTTGTTAAGAAATAAGAAGCTTTTAAAATAAATTGCCCGAGTATCTGAAAGCTTCACAACTTAAAGCTTAATGCTGATAAAACTAAGTGCATCTTATTTCAGTTTAGAGAATAAGAAAATGTAGGCAAAATAATGTATGATGAGTTACAGAAAAAGAGCAAACTTTTTAGGAATTCAACTGGGCACCTTCAGCAAACATATAGATATTCTTTATAAAAGATTAGGCTCACAGGTGTACCTATGCAAATTAACAAACCACATGGAAAAAGATGTTCTTAAAACTGTGCACCTTGGAATGATTCTATCACTTATAGAGTATGGGATTTAAATTTGGGGCAGAACAGCAATTGCAAATATGAATAACATATTATAAGCCCGCCTGCGTAGCGTGATGGTAGCATGTCTGCCTCACGTTCAAAAGGTCGTGAGTTCGAATCTTGCTTAGGGTGAGTTACCCGGGTAAGGTTTTTTTCGGGGTTTTCCCTTATCCTGAGAAGACGAATGTCGAGTAACTTTAAGCTCCATGGACCCGAGATCATTTGAGCATCATATCATCAATTGCATTCATCGTCCGATATGACAAAACCAGATTAAAGGACGTTAAATTACACACAAAAAAAAAAAAAAAAAAAAAAAAAAAAAACATATTAGGAATACAGAAAAAGTCTGAGTATATGTACAATCTGAAAAATCATCAGTCTTTAACAGAAATATTTATAAAACACAGCATTTTAACAGTTTTGTGTGTGTGTGCGCGCGTGCGGGGGTGTGTGTGCGTGCGTATTTTTTATTAACTCTCTTCCTTCACTTCACCTCTCCAGCGAGGATAGGAAAAGGGCAAGAAAGAAGTTAGGATTTGATCAAAATGTTCTATTTAAAAAAAAGAAAAAAAAAATCTATGCAACTCTTATTAAAGGATAGTAACTTGAGAGAAGTTATTGCCACCCAAACAAGATGTACTAGAATTCTAGAGGATATTTGTAAGGATATGATTTTTAGAAAACAATAACTAAGGATAGAGCTATGAAAAAATATTATTAATTATGAAGTTTTTTACTAAGTGAATAAATAATGGTGGCAGATATTATGGACAAATAAATAGTAGACCCTAAAATAAGATAAATAAAGTAGTGATGGACATTAAGTAAAGAATAAAAACTGGAAATAAAACTGGTTCTAATAGTAAAAAAGATTAATTTTTTTTGACAACAGGGTCAACAAATATCCTAACTTGTACAGAGAATAATATAACTGTAGAGTAGAATATAAGCCAGCAACTAAAGCACAAAATTAATAGCATTAATAAAATGTATATTACAATGTGGGTAACTTCAATCACATATCTGCTACTCAGTCCCAATATGGCAGAATTCACGCATGCATACTGAATTATGGTGCACAGATTACAGTCAAGTTTCTTTTCTGCATATTCTCTATTCTGTGGTTTGTAAGCACATTCACAAAATTATTCAGAAGCATCCAGAATAAAAAAAATATATATATATATATATATAAAAGGTAAAAGTATAGCGTATAACCTCTTGCATTTAAATAAGAGGTATTAAAGTTATATTTTTCAGTTTCTTCAAAAGCATAAGAGAAATAATCAAAAAACACTAGTTTTACCTATATACATGAACTACGAGAAGAGTTCTTTTGCTACTGCAATCGACTACAAGCAACACATTCATGAGGGATTATCAAAGTATGATAATTTTCACTATTTTTCTTACTTTGTGCTCGCAATTATGGCCACTATAATGACAAGTAACTGTTACTGTTGATCAACCATTTCACAATGCCATACAAGTTTAACATCCTTTAAAATGGTATGTCATGTTATTGGATGATGAATGAATGATGCTCAAATGAGTCTGAGGTCCATAGATCTTAGAGATAATTGACATGATATTTTCAGCATCATGAAGGCAGAACACTAAACCCTGCCAAAATAAAGCTGCTCATGTGTATCTCATAAAGATAATCCCCACACTTGCAGGCACATTTACTCACACATACACAAACAAATGTAAAACTTTCAAAACCCCTTATCAATGTTTATTCTTGCAATAGAACCAAAAGAAAGGGGGCAAATAAAGCATGAATTGCAAACTTACAACCAAGCCTAGACAGATTTCAGGGGGCACAGACACTTAAAAATATACATGCAGTTTAATACAGTCCCGCTATAATTACTCTTGTTTTGTTAAGTGTATGGAGTAAGGAGCTTCAATCACAGTACACACTTATTATGGCACAATCAAATTATTATAACATTCTCAAATTTTCAAAACAAATGAATAACATTACCATAAAGTAAGTGAGCAGAACTCATTGTCCATCTCTGGCTGACTTTGCAAATGCTACTGGCTGTGTCCATCTTTTGCATTTGCAATAATTGAAATAGGTGAATAAGCATAGGTGCGTGCATTGCACTTGGATGGGACAAGGATGTGGGCAGTGCCTGACCTCTGCACAGTCAGTTATGACAAATTGTCCAGCCAAGTTGGTTTTCAAATGTTTGTTATTCCTGTAATTACGAAACCTAAATTTCATAAATTTTTTTGTATTTAGTTCATTGTAGTATTTGCTATTTTTCAGTGAGTTACAAAATGAGTGTTTTATATTATCTTTATCTATGAGGACAGAGATAGAAAAAGATAAAAGCACTTAAACGTGTACTTCATTACAAAAAAACAAAAAATGGACGATGTAGTTACAGAGACTGGAAAAGGATTGAATGTAATAATTCTTATGTGCATCCTTCCTCACTTGCTGCACTACTTCAATGTCAACACATCCATTAGCACTGTCAGTCTTCACTGGTTACATGTTGCAGGAATGTGACACGTGATGTCCCTGTTGGAACAATTGGCAACATGTTTGACATTTTCTGCTTTCTTGTTAAAAAAAATAAGTTCTACAGTTCATATTTTTATGACCATTAAGACATCTTACTTTAGGTACTTATTTAGGATTTATAAATGTATAAACTTATTTTGATTTTTGGCAATTAATTACATTTTTTATGAACAAACAGATACACTTTGTATCAACCAGAAAACAGTTCAGTTCTGCAGATGAAGTGGGTGTAAAATACTTGGCAACCTACAACTTTAAGTTCCCACCAAGCATGGTAGCATCTCAACATTTTTTTATGGATGGATGGAGGGAAAATCAACGGACATTATCCAAATGAGATTTCAGGAAATGAAAACTATTGAAGAGAATTGTAAAAAACTTATACTCATTATAAAAAAAATTATATTATGTGGAATGCAAAACACAAGAGGTAACAGAGATGATAGAATTTAGAACTGGAAAGTTCCTGCGGCAAAGACAATTTTAGAGAATTGTTGAAATTCCAAATCGATGATGAGATAAGATATTGCATGATGATGTAAAACCATGTTCTAAAAGTGCTTCCTATATGAGCAAGTCAACACAAACTGGCTTGATTGAATGCTGTGTAGAATTAATCACAAAATTAAAAAGGCCAAATTATAGCTGATGAGACCACAGGTGTTTCTTGAGCATCTGACTATTTGCATTCAGTATTTTGATCTAGATTCAAATGACATACAAGAAGAATTTATGTTTATCGAAGTTGTTAAACTTACAGGTAAAAATTGCTCAGCACATTTTAAAGGCATTGGCAAACCTAAACCTGGGCATACAATGGAGAAGTCAGCATGAGTAATAAATAAAAGTTGTTCAGGCATGCATATCCAACATTCAGCCTTTAGCCTTTTTACTCATCGTGTAAGTCTCCAACTCACTTAGCTATAAGTACTGCCTGCACTATACCAGCATAAGCAATGCCATAGAGGTTATCTCAAGTGTAGAAACTTTCTATCATGAGTAAGCTCAATGAATATGTCTCCTCAGAGAAGAAAAGCAAGTTCATCTGCTAAAGAAAAAACAAAATATATTAAAACAAATGTGTGACACCAGATTAAAGGGAAGATGGTTTTGACTGTTTTGGATGTTTTGCCATGTCTTCCTGGAATGGGGTCAGAAGTGCTACTCCTACATTTTCATCCCTCCAAGTTATAATGTTTTCAGAATTTCTGGTAAGCTTGTTAATCCTTGCTGAAATTTTAGGAATCATGCTGCCTTTATCTCAATCATTACAAGCCATTGAAGTTGATATACTTTCTGCAGTTCGGTTTATCAATATGACCACATTTAGTCTGAAGCAGGAATGTTAAACTAGCACATTTAAAACAACTTTGCAATAAGGCTGAGGCCCTCGCAAATGAAATTGGTGGAGATACCATGGTCTGCAGAATTACTATCTGTCAAGCTAATAAGTTTAATATTCAAATTCAGTCTATTGAAGAGCATTACCGACTTATTTGTTAAATGAAATACTGTCCAGGTACCCTAATGCACAGCTGCAAAAAGTCGGACAGTTGCAAAAGCTACTGTCCCATAATCTTAGCAAAGATATTGAAGATAGTTTTTTTTTAATGAGTGGCACAAAACTACCAGGGTCATCAGCATCACCCTCACACTATATACAGGAAACTGAAATCACGGCAAATATAAATATACATATTGTCAATATGGCAAAATCAAAAAACTTCCTCTAATCAGATACAATACATCACTATAACAGGCAGAAATAAAAATGAAATACATACAATTATGCACTTGTATAGAATTAAATCTTGAGGAATTCGCTTAAGTGAAATAGTGCATGAGCTTGTTGATAGATGTAGAGTCATCGCCTAAAACATTAGCTAGAGTAGGAGACAGACAAGTTGCTTGCGCAGCGCCGAAAAGTAGTGACACTGAGTGAGAAAACGTCTCACCGTTAAAGGCATATCACAGTGGATACTGGTGGTAGTTCACCATTTAGAAGGTATTCATGGCTGAAATAAGCGGCCAATTTGTAGCTGAGCAAACACTGTCTCCTCGCGGTTTGAAGGATGAGAAGAATAGTGCTAGGGATGCGTTGTAGCCTTCACCTCAGGGAGTTTGGCGGTAGATGAAAGCCACTCCTCTTTCCAATCAAAGAGTATCTTACTGAGCAGAACACTTTGCAAATTTGTTGATAAGTAACCGAAAATGCTCTCATCAGGATGAAGAACTGTAGCCTTTGCAGCCTGATCTGTTCATTTCCTGCAATGCCCAGGAACCCAGCTAAATGTAAAGAATGCAACTGATTGTGGATCTTATGAACAAGGGGATGGAGAGTATAAATATCCCATCAACTAACAAAGCACTAAGAGTCTGAACAGATGACAATGGATAGCAGGAAGAAGGAGCAGATAAATACAGTGGCCTTAAGTATAGTATACAGTTTGGCAGTGTACATGGAAGTGCCAAAAGGGAAGCAAATCTTGTGACGGACATGTGGCAAAAGAACCACAGCACAGCTGGTCCCTTGATCTGTTTTAGAACCATCAACATATAAAAAATGGTGTCTTGGAAATGTGTGCTGCAAAGCCACAAAATGGTTGGTATATATAGGCGTGGCAGTGGTGTCCTTCAGCAACTGAGCCAAAGCAAATGATTACATAGACGGTTGTTGCAACCACAAGAGAGACAATTGTGTCCAAATTCAACAAGTTTCAAATCTACTACTTCCTGCAGGAAGCAGCACTGTCGGAATTTGGTGATAGCGAAAATACAAATCAGTACCGAAGAAAGAAGAATAAATACGGTGACCAGGCATGGTGCATAATCACAGAGAAGAATGTTTCACCTAAAGGGAAGGTGCACCCGATATATAGGTTACAGGTGGAGCTAGTACAAAAAGCTCCAAAGGATAACCAAAGCCCTTGATGATGCACAGGATTCAATGCAAAATAGAGGGACTAGCAGAAGAAAAGACAATGATACCATAATCCAAAGTCAAACTTATTAATGACAGGTAGAGCTGTAGCATCACTATGCGATCAGCACCCCATGAAGTGCCCCTAAGGACAGGAAGTAATTGCATCGAATGAGAACAGCCCATGAAGGTAGATACCTCCAACAGAGCTTACAATCAAATATTAGACTGAGAAATTTGGCTTTGTCAACAAAAGGCTGGGGGGGGGGGCATATATTCTTTGATATTCAGAGGTGAAATTGAAACCAGATGACTTCACATCCAGTCTTGAGAATCAAAATTGGGTGCCATAGTTGGCACTACTAGAGGCAGAAGCAAACACTCCACCCAAGAACCTGCTATGTGATAAGGATCAGTAACAATATTGCCATCCAAGGAAAGTCCTGGATACCACATATACATCAAATTTTATCACACACCCAAGAGGAAGGGGTGCAGCGTGACAAAGTGGACACAAAATGTTACCAAGAAGTTTTCTGGTCTTGCACTGCTGAATTAGTTTCTAAACTTGAACATGCAACTTTTTGAAGGTGATCATACTTTCCAAGATGCTCAAACCCTTTCAAGGTGCTTTGATGGGCACTATAGGGTAGTGGTCACTACTGTGCATATCAGAAACCACAGACCATCAAAAATATGTGGAGAGCTGTGGAAAACAAAAGGAAAGATCATGAGGGGAAAAAGAACCTGTAGAATCACAAAGAAACATGGGAGGCCCTGAATTGAACACAACTAAGTTGTGGAGGTCTATAATTGCAGCAATCCTTTTACCCTGAGGACACTCACAAAATAATCTACATAAAGGATGATGATGTGCATTGAAATCATCGAGTATAAGAAGTAGTTGGGGGAGCTGGGGAAGTAGATTTAGGAAATGCTCCTCAGTCCCAGATAGAAGTAAATAAGGAGCAAATGGTGAACAAGATATATGGTAAGGTAATACATAGAGCTACAGCCCATAAATCTATTAAGCTGAACAGGAGTGAACTGCAGATCCTTACATACTAAAATACAGGTCCCAACATGGGCATGACCACCATCAGTTACACTCATATCTTTACAAAAAGCCATATAGGGCCAAAAATACATGTGAACTTCAGGATGCAATTTTGTCTCCTGGAGACACACACTTAAAGACTAGGTAAGACTCATTCTTCCTTGTGGGAACAGTAACCACACTGGTTCCACTGCAAAATGACGATAGAAAGGAAATATAAAAAGGTACTACAACCTAACCTTGAGGAAAAATCTGATATGTGTACCATTCACATGACTTTCTCTACATCTCTGCAACAAATTATTTTTAAAAACTTATGCCTCTATTTACTTCATGCTACTCGAGAATAAATTAGCAGAAATAGTCTTATTACCTGTTCCCTTGTAAGTAGGAGGAAATAAGGGAGTACCATAGGTTAAGGTGATAATCAAAAGCTGGTTGCTATGTGACTGTAGTTCCTTTGTTTGAATGGACAGGAGTTTACAAATTCCTATATGAGAAAAGTAAGTTTTTCATAGCTGAAACCAAAAACAATGAATATCTAAAAAATGATCAACTCCACAAAAAAAATGTATATAACATAAATTGTGTGTTTTAATGTGCTCTACATTTCTTGAGTAAGTTTTTATCTAAGTCTTACGGTTTAGCAATTATGCGAAATTCCGTAAAATTTGTCCAGAATAAAGTACTCTTCAGAGGCTATTCCCAGAAAACTCAAGATATACATTTTGTTTGTCAGGTAAATATCTTAATATATGACATTTTAATCAAAATCATTAGAGCCATTTTTGCAAAAATCAAAATTTTCAAAAGAAGTTCCATATAAAGGGTAGTTTTGTTGTGGGGGGGGGGGGTTTCTCAAAATCTTCATGTCACATCCCTGGAAGATACTAAACTTAAATACCAAGTTTGGAATTTTACTGACTTTTTGTTTTTGGGTTATCGTGTTCTCACGCACGCAAGCACACACACACAAACACGGACCTTTTTGTGAAAATGCTTTTTTGGATACAGGGGACCCTAAACATATATTTTCAGTGAAATCTAGGTATCAAATTTTTGAGTGGAGTGCAATACCTTCTCTGTACACTATGTACATAGTACGTGTAGAGAAAATAAAAAGCATGAGAAGTGCTTAAAAATCAGAATCTGCCTGTACATGTTCAAGCTGTTTTGAACAATGTTGGTGGTGTTGCTCTTGAACCCTAGATGCCAAATTGTTCTTCTTGGGGTTTGACGGCAAAGGTGGTTTAGGAGGCTTCTTTTTAAAAGTATCAGTAGCATGACAGAAGTTAATGACTTAGCAGCAGGTTTAGGCAGCTTCTGGGACTGCGATTTGAGACCAAGTGCTGCAGGTAAACCAATACCTGTGGGGATGCTAGTAACAACTTTAGATGGACCTACCAGAGCACTGTGTGAAACTGAATGACACATGGCATCAGGAAAAGATGCTGGAGAAATGTCTGCATCCTCAACATTGGTAGATGGAGATTTGAGTTTCTTAGAGCTGGCAGAAGATGAAGTGGTAGCAGAAGTCTCAAGCACACTGGACACACCAGACAGTCAAATCTCCCAAGATGGCTGGACATTGGTAGTGGGGAACAAACTGAACTTTAACTGGGAGCTCAGTAGGTTCCAGTCATAGTGCAGAGGGTACACAGTTAGGCCTCTTAGAGTTACCAGGAGCACTAAGCACCAGGTCAGTAAGCAAAATTGGATCAGCAGAATTGTACAAAAGTAAAGCCATTTGCCATATGACGGAAGGCTGGAATGGGAAAATTCCCAACTTGATGAAACTTTTGGGGGAATAGAGTATTGACAAAAAATATTGGAATATGGCAAAGGAGTGGAAAGGGATGGTGATTGGAAAGTGCTCACAGTTATGAGAGGTGAAATGTTGGATTGACTATCATGTGCAGTGCAAGTACATTGGCAGGTACAATTCGGCTTTGAAGATATAGGAGTTGCAGACCCAACATCCTGACGGAAGTTACCATGGGCCAACTTCGTTGGAGACAGCAAGGTTGTTCCTTTGCCTCTCAATAGCCAAGTTTATTCTTAACATGCATTTCCTGATGGCATACTCTTCCAGATACACAGGGAATTTCCAAGAATATGCAGGATGGTCACACATGTGATGGTAGAGGTATAGAGGACTTTGTCCACACTAGGGACACTTCAATGCTGTATATCCAAACTCCGGCAGTTACAATAGAGCATCTCATAATTAGCTTTTAGTGTGGTAAGAAGGTGCCTCAAGTTGAAAGTTAAAAGTACCATCCTGGCAGATATCTGTTCTGCCTTCTGGCCTCCGCTAAGCTACGCTGACATCTTGGCTAGATAAATAAATAACAATATTTATAAATGTAAAAAGAAGCTAGTAACAGTGAAGAATAACACAAATATTAATATAAAAATAATAGTTGCAACAAATCTTCACTTATCTTTTGGAATCCTTGCCTGGACTAGTTTCGCAACGATTTCATTGCATTATCAACATTTCCTTTTGGTTTCTTTTTTTTTTTTTTTTTTTTTTTTTTTTTGATGTTGTTTATTTATTTATAAATAAACAACATCAAAAAAGAGACCAAAAGGATATGTTGATAATGCAATGAAATCGTTGCGAAACTAGTCCAGGCAAGGATTCCAAAAGATAAGTGAAGATTTGTTGCAACTATTATTTTTATATTAAATAACAATATGCTCTTCAGTGAGACTGTCTAAAGCAGAAGTATTCACAACTCCTTGGCAGACTTTCAAGGTAGCATAAGGCTCAATAATAACCCCACGTTTTTCCAAAGTGTCTTAAGTGTAGTAAATGAAAGATCTGTCGATCATCAGCAGTCTGTATCAATAAAGAGCCATTGCATTGCCAGGTGCAGTTCTTTATAGGACCAGCAATTTTGTCCAAAATGGCCTGATCAGAAAGGGATTCAATGAGTTAAGAGGCATTTGTTTGTGTGTAGCTGTGCGCATGATTAAGTAGTGAAGAATATCACACTGCCTTGACATAGCATCAGTGCCCTCATGCATCTCTTCTTAAAAGAAACCGTTTGAAAAGCATCATTAGGTTCCATTGCTGTAATGGATTAGATGCATGGAGAGATGCCACTAACCCTGTTTATCTCCATGGGTGGTTCCAAACAGGGTCAAACTGACCCCCTATCCTCATAAGGATTAGGAACTGTTTCAGTTTTTACAAGTAGGGCTGTTAACCTGAACCCGGAGGATTGGTGTCTCAGGACCCTGCATGTGCCAAACTCAAAATTACCATAGTAGACCCTTGGGGGGTTAATGAAGATGTTTTGCAAAGTGCTCAAGTATATAAAGAGGACCTTCTGCTTTTTAGCCTTGAAGGGAGAGCTTAACATTTGGCAAGAGATGAGAAAAAGTATTATACTGAAGTCTCCAGCAGATGCATACAAAACAGCATCAGCGCTGCCAAATATTAGAACTCTGTGTCAATTGCTGTGTACTATCTTTCACAAAAGTAAATACCCTTTCTGTTTGTGTGATGGGTCACCTGATTTTCAGGCATTCCTGCATAGACAATATGAGACTGAAATTTGCCATATGCTCCTTTTCCCTTCGTGTTCAAGAGGGTATGGCAGCCTTCTACTTACCTCACAATTTTGGAACTCGATATTTCAGCAATCACTGAAAACTAACAGGAAAATATCGCAAATTTAACTTCAATACACCTGCAGAAAATTTGTTATTGTGTTTTGAATAAGTAGTGAACCTGAAGTAAAATACTCCTAGTGCTGGGTGCTTTGCCTTACAAAGGTAAGTTTAATCAGCAGCAGCTGTGCTTGTGACTAGAATAGCTTGAGTATTTAAAGTGTGTTTCCGCTGAATACCAGAAAAAACGGAAGGCAGATAGAGTCCATAAAACGACTGCTTTTTTATCTTTTTCTTTTCTTCTTTATTTTTTTTAATCTTTATTTACCTGACCTGTGCAAAATATAAATTTGACAGATTAATAGCATCATAGACATAGGCTTAAACAAGAAAGAAATAGAAGACTTCCATACTTTAACAGAACTATGCATCAACCAAAATTATTTGCAATTCAATGGCAGATTTTACAGACAATCATCACGCTTAGCAATGGGTAACCCACTTTTGCCCTTTTTAGAAATCTGTAAATGGGACGACTTGAAGTTCACATAACCTCCAGTTTTCGGAATGTGTTTAGATATGTCGACATTTTTGCAGTAGTCCCCAAAAAATTAGCAGAAGACTCTCTAAAATTATTAAATCTGCAGGACAGTCATATACAATTCAAAATTGAAATGGAAAAAGACCAAATTCTACCATACCTGGACCTAAAACTAACATGGAAAGAACAAAAGATCACTTATGGCATCTACAGAAAGACCACACATACAGACAATTACATAAAATGGAATAGTTTCAACCCAGAACCTCACAAACAGGCAATCTTCAACAGCTCAGTACACTCAACTCCTCAGCATCCCACTCAACCCAGAAGAATACAACACAGGATACCTCTAATTAAGACACATAGCCTCAGACAATGGTTTTAACCCACACCTCATTGACCAAAAAATTGAAAAGCATAAGGAGAAATTAACATTAAAGCAAATCACCACTTTGTCCACACAAAAACCAAAAGTTACATATAAAAAATTCACTTATCACCCAACAGCAGATAGAAAATTCAAACAAATTTTCAAGAAATGCAATATATGTTTAGCTTCAAGTAACCAATTCAACAATGCACTGAAAACAAACATTAAAGACCCTGTACCTATGAACCAGAGATCAGGCATCTACAGAATTGACTGCAAGGACTGCAAATTATGTTACATTGGTCAAACAAAAGGAAGACTGGAAACAAGATTAAAAGAACATTTCAGACACAACAAACAGCAACAGACAGATAAATCAGCAGCAGCACACCATTTTTGGACATCACATCACGAAATAGAAAATGACAAAGTTGCTAAAACCTGTAAACAACCTTACTGGAGGTTTCTATGCTTCCTGGTTGAAATAACTATAGATTGGTTGGTTTGCCCAATAAACAATGATCACATTTGAGTTTATCTCATACATGAATGATTGTTTCAAAATTAACAAAACTGCATTTTACAGCATCTTCATTAAAATTTGCTTACATACTCTTTTAATGAATCTGAGTGTTTAGTATGCATTATCAAGTACATGCTTGCATGAAAAGTTCAACTGAATGTGTGACTAAGATAAGGTAAAGAAGCTATATAAAGTGTAATTATAATATTTAAAGAGTTAAGAAGGAGCATTCTCATAACTTTACAAAGTGAAGTTGAGAGTGTGTATTGACTTGTTAAATACCATCAATGTTATGACATGAAAGCTGCCCTTCATTTTTTTATTGTATCATATATGCAGTGTTTATTTTTCTTTAAACTGTATACAAGAGCACACTATAAACCTAAGCAACATGATACATACAAACCTCATATTTATCAAAATAATCTTTGCACATTGAGAAGGACAGGAGTTGTGAAGCTGATCCTATGCCTGCCCTTGGCATTGCACTTCCTACTCCTCGCCATAGTCCTACAATACCCTGTTCTTTGTAAATGTTTATCAGTGCAGCTAATGTGCCTCTGTGTTTGTGCTGGAATCCTACTGCAACACTGTCAGCTGACTGGGACTGCAGATGTGTTTTCACCTGAAAACCAAAGTAAAAGTTTTACTACTATTTCATCCACCTAGTCTATTATAACCAAACATAATAATAAAAAAATCTGATGTGTTCCATTCACATGACTTTATCGACATTTCTGCAATAATTATTGTTAAAAAGCTTATTCTTCTATTTACTTAATGCCAATAGAGAAAAAATTATCAGAAAGGATCTTATTGCTTGTTTCCTTGTAAATAGAAGCGAAATACACATGGTTGCTATGTGATTGAAGTACCTTTGTTTGTATACAGGAGTTGACAAATTCCCATATGAGATAAGTATAAGTATTTTAAAGCTGAAACTAATAAAAAGGAATATCTAAAAATGGTCAACTCCAAGAAAAAAAGGTACATATAGCATAAATTGTGTGCCACAATAAAAATGTCTTCAGAAGCTATTCCTAAACTTTCAAGATATGCATTTTATTTGTCATGTAAATATCTTAAATAGAGAGATTTAAATCGAAGTTTTTGGAGCCAATTTTGAGAAAATCAAAATTTTCGAAAAAATGTTCCATGTAAAGGTTAGTTGAGGATGGGGGTATTTTCTTGGAAATCTTTGTGTTGCAACCTTGGAAGATATTAAACTTGTTTGGTATTTAACAGTCTTTCTGTTTTTGAGCCACACACACTCACACACACCCACCCACGCACGCACACACACATGGACCGTTTTATAAAAATGCTTTTTTAGGATTTAGGGGGTCCCAAAACATATATTTCCAGTGAAATCTCAGTATCAAATTTTTGGGTGCATTACAATATCTTCTCTAAACACTATGTACATAGTCTGTGCAGAGAAAGTAAAATCTAATGTGTTTCATTCACATGATGTGCTCTAGCTGTTCAGCAAGCATATCGTTTATTCAAAAGATTATTCTTACATCATGCTAATCAAAGTAATCATTAGCAGAATTATCCTTATAACTAGCTTCCTTGTAAGTAGAAGGAAATATGAAAATTCATGCATGAACGCACGCACATAGGGACCTTTTTCTAAAAATTCTTTTTGAATTCAGGGCATTCCAAAATATGTATTTCTGGTGAAATTTTGGGATCAAATTTTTTGGGCGCATTACAATACCTTCTCTATACACTATGTACATAGTACTTGTAGAGAAAGTAAAAATCTAGTATGTTCCATTTAAATGATGTCCTCTAGCTGATCAGCAAACAAGCCTTTTATTCAAAAGATTATTCTTTTATCTACATCATGCTAATCAAAATAATCATTAGCAGAATCAGTTTTATACCTATCTTCCTTGTAAGTAGAAGGGAAATAAGAAAATGCACAAGCTAAAGTGATAGTCTCGTCCTATGTGAAACAATTGAAATTCCAATTGCCCGCCAGGAGTAAACAAATGAGAAATGGGAAGAAAGATGTCTTTCCATTAGCGAAAAGTTTAAGTGGCTTAAAATTGAAACCAATAATCTGGAACTTCTCGAAAACTATTAACTCTACAGTAAAAATCTATATATCAATTGTGTTTTTTAATGAAATCTACATTTTTTGTGTAGTAAGTTTTTGTATATCTCTTACGGTTTGCCAGTTACACTAAAGTCATCCAGAATGAAGAGGTCTTCAGACGTTATTTCCAGATAATTCAAGATATACATTTCATTTATCATAAAAATATCTTAAACATAAAGTATTTTAATCAAAATCATTACGGCCATTTTTGAAAAAATAAAAATCTTCGTAAAATGTTCCATGTAAAGGGTAGTTTGGGGTGGGAGGAGCTTCTTAAAAATATTTGTGTCGTATCCTTGGAAAATACCAAATTTTTTAGCTGTCCTGCCCCCCTCTCCATCAGGGAAGTTTTTCTTAAAGGTTTTTTTTTTTTTTAAAGATTCCAAAACATATATTTCCAGTGAAATCTTAGTATCGAATTTTTGGGTGCATTACAATACCTTCTCTATACATTATATGCATAGTATGTGTAAAGAAAGTATAAATATAGCATTAATTTTCTATTAACAAGCAGCAGTCAAAATATGAACTGAATTTTATAAGTAGAGATTGATATACAATTCAAAACTACTACAATTTTTTTTTTTGCTTTAATATTCTGTTAGTTTTCCTGGAGAATGTTTACTTGTTATAGTGCTCTGGTTTCCAACCAGATGGTACAGGATTCAAATTCCAACATTTCACAGATTTTCATCGTTTTTATCATCAGGTAAACTGAACTGCGAGGGAAGAATTCACTGCTATTTATACCTGGAAGGCCAAAAATGCCAACAGATGAACAAAGTGTGAAACTTATGGCAGATGCTCTTGAAAAAGATTACCGTGCAACTTGTGAGGAACTTTCTGAAGCTACCGGAATTTCCTCAAAATCAGTATTCTGTATTCTGACAAATGATTTGAAGAATAGATCAATTTCTTTGAGATGGGCCCCACACTGTTTGACTGCTGAAGAGAAGCAGAAATGCCTGGACACTGCAACCTTGCTCAAATAATGATTCGATCATGAAGATCAAGGATTCTTGTGTCAAATTGTCACTATTGATTAAACATACATTAGAGACTTTGAACCAGAGTTGAACTCACAGTCCAATGAGTAGAGAGCTACAGATTCTCCACATCCAAAAATTTTGATGCACTCAATCAAAATCAATCATCAAATAAATGATGATTTTTGCTTATGACCACCCAGGAATCATCATGATAGATAGACTCCAATATGGAACAAGTGACACAGCAGTGTATTATTGTAACTTCATGCAAAAGCTGGACAGAAAAATGCACAAAACTAGATCTCAATTGTTTGAGGCTGGGCAACTCATTCTCCACAACAATGCTTGCCTGCATATCAGCAATGTTGTAGCCCAAAACTGTACAAATACAAATGGGATGTGTTGCCACAACCTCTTTACCGCCTGTACTTGAGCCCACCAAACTTTGACTTGTTCCCAAAGTTTAAAGAACCTATGCGTGGTTATCCTTCTCTGGAAGAGGTTTTTACCACTGTAACCAGAGTCATTTGACAGATGAACAGAAATGGTGTCCTGGATGGAATAATAGAGCTTCCGAGATGTTGGGAGTCAATCATAGAGAAGTAAGGAGACTGTATTGAAGGACTATAAAGATATATTGAGAAAAAAATTAAATGTATAAGTAAAATAAATTAGTGTACATTATTTATGAAATGATCCTTGTAAACAGTGAATGTGTTAGATTTCATTCCAGGTCGTAGGAGGAGAATGAAAAGAGAAGGTTTTGAAAGTTTAGTTTGGGTATTCAATGTAGAAAAAAAAAAATGTACTGAGATGTGTGCATTCAAAGAACTACCAGTTAAGATTATGTTAAAATAAGATTATTTGACAAATGTAAATCCAGTTCAGCAGTTACGGATACATGCTGAGAAGATTAAAAAATAATGAGGTTAAATTTGAATTAAAACGAAAGACAGATTCTAGTCTATTTTTGTGAACCATAATGATCAAGTGTAATAGTGAATAAATAAATAGGTACTCAAAGCTAGGACACACTTACTATTAATTCAAATTTCAGTAGTCTACCTAACCATAAATTTGCTCAGCACTTAATAAATCAATCAAATTAATGAATCAAGATAAATGGGATAGAACTTCAATATGCCAGCACATGGAATTATTCAATGCAGCTCTTAATGCACTGTATCAATTCCTGCAGAAATGATCATTTTTCTGGAGAGCTGCCCCTCTAACACTGTGTTATGCAATAAGAGAAACTGAAACATGGATATGGAAAGTTTCATTTGTTCACAGGAACAGCTCATAAATTCTGAACCAAAAAGTTTGTGCTATCATAACAGCTACGTTTTAGATAATTTATTCTCAAACTGTTGGGGGGGGGGGGGGGGGGGGGGGGTAATGAGAGATTTGCTGGAAAAGCATAACAACCTGCTTGGAAGAAAACAAAATATCTCCTCTGACAAATACAATAATTAATAACTACACTACATTTAATAAAAAATGTTCTTTATAGTTATTTATATATATATAAATAAAACACTGTAAATTGCGCTAAAAATTCATAATAATTCTAATGACAAACTTAATCATGGAGTAGATAAGACTATTTAACATTAAATTATTGTATGGGAGCGCAAGCCCAACTTTGTGTCACTTTGCCACCTTCAGATGTCACGGGTTCAAACCTGGCAGAGGATGATGGATTTTTTCGAGAGTAAAAATCTATAACAGGGCTTCCTTTGGAAGGGAAGTAAAGTGGTTGGTCCCGTGCCATAAATCTATTTAGCCCGTGCCATAAATCTAATTAAGTGGTCTATGGAATGGGATGCTGAGGACCATACTAGTTAAAGAACATCCATGAATAAAAATTCCATTTTATTTTTCAAATTAGTTAATATGTATGTATGCTGTAACTTTCCAAACCACAAATGTATGAGTAATCTTTCATTGTCTGCTGCATCTAGGAAATACCCTGAAAGAGGATATTCCAGAGAGGGTAAGCAGTATATAAGGGCAAGCAAAGATGGCAGACAACAGTTCAAGTTGTGGTGATGCCTAGAGTTCAGCAAGTTGCATGTTCAGCATAGAAAAAATAAAAACAGGAAATCAAACAGTTTGTGACAAACATTTCAGTAACATTTTATAATCATAAGAAAAGAAACTAATAGAATTAAATTGGTTATTAAATTTGTATTTTTATTATAATGTTATATATACTCATAATTTGGAGAACAACAGAAAAGATGTATATTAATTGCAGTGAAATTAAGATGGGTCAGTGAAGAAATTACCACGGCAAACAGCCCAAAATTTTTAAATTTTAAAACTATGGACACTGGCTGTGAAAGCTTACGCATATATTTATTCTTGTTGTTTGAATTGTACTATTAGTTTCATTTACTACTAGAATAAACTGAAAAATTTATAAATAAAATACTGCAAATATGCATATATTTATTCAGTTTTTTCTTAAAGTTGTTTATAAAATTAATCAAATGCACTGTTGTGTCTTTAAATTCTTTCATTTATTCTAAGTTGTTCTCAAATATCAGTTAAGTGGGACAACTTCTATAAAAAAAATTGTAACAATTAATGTAGTTTACTAAAGATTGTTTTACATTGAATATGAAAGCAAGCATTCATTATTATCAGTCATTAGAGCTGCAACAATCCAATGTTAGTGAATATGTGAGCCTTAAACTTAGAGGAACCTATCAAATAGGCCATAATCACGATGGGATTTATTCTATTGAAGTACAAATTTCCATGAAATGTTGAGGAATTGAAACAGCCAGATGTGCTACCATAACATTTACTTTATTATTATTATCATTATTATTATTATTATTATTATTATTGCTGTTGTACATTGCATTCTGATGCTTTTCAATTTCATGACTATCATTGTTATAAAGAAAGTAAGAGAATAGAAGTTTGTTTTTTATTTATTTTAATAGCAAAGATATATAGGAACATGAGTTGCACAATATATTTTTATGTAAACTGGTAATACAAAATCTGAAGATCTCTCAATTTTATTTGTACAATACATTTTTCATTTTCCTATGAAATTCAATACAAATGTGCATGAACTACATTCACTATCTCAATACACTCTGTGATCTGATTTATCATTTTGCATCTTGAGCCCCCTATAAACTATGCACATCTACAACACTATCAGCATTCAGCACGCTAAAATTTGAAGCTTGCCTCATAACTCAGTTATCAATTCATCTCTTCACTATACTTTTATATTTTCTTCCACTCATTTATGAGGAAGTATTACATTCCATCCAAAAATTCAATATTGAAATTTCATGTTTGTTACAATATGGCAATTTCAAAATGGTTATTCAAACTGTGCATGTGAAACACAAGAGCATAACTGGTGGTTCTTTTTTCTCAATTTTATCAAATATTTTAAAATTGAACACAGCTAAAAATGTTATTTCTTATTTCATTTTAATCTCATTAACATTCACAACTACAGTGTATCATCTTTATAAATTATTCAGTACATAGTTTTAAAGTTTTGAGAATAGTTGACAAAGGATGGACCCAGCTTCTCAATGAATTGCTTGCTCAATACCCTCAGGACCTGAAGTTATTCACAAATGGTTGTTCAAAGGCTACAGATGCAGCTGTGCTAGTCTCTTGTATTCTTTTCCTTGCTTACCTGAATTATTCTCTACTTTTTGCTGTGAGCTTTCCTACATCCTGTCTCTTTCTCAGCACAAGTTCATTATTCTCTCTGATTCTAAAAGTGCACTTCAAGCCCTCCAAGACAGTTCTCTCGATTCAACATAATTCGTAATATTCACTGTCTTCTACAATTTATTCTGCAAAAAGGTTAAGACAGTAACATCCGTTTGGATTCCCTTTCACAAAGGCATTGTTGGAAAGAAGCAGTTTCCAATCCTATGGTTAAAGCTAATTTAAAAATTCCCCAATCAGATATGCACATGTTTATCAAGACCAAATAAAAAATTCTGATGTGTTCCAATCATGTGACTTTCTCAACATCTCTGTAACAAATTATTGTTAAAAAGTTTATTCATGCTAATCGAGATAAAAATTAACAAAAATGGTCATGTTACACGCTTCCTTGTAAGCAGAAGAGAAATAAGGGAGCACACTATGCTAATACAATAGTTAAATCTTTTAAAACTGGTTGCCATGTGGTTGAAATTCAATTCTTTGTTGTCAGGAGTTGATAAATTCCTGTATAAGAAAAGTAGAAGTACTTTAAAATTAAAATGAATAACAAAGAATATCTCATAAATTATCAACTCCAAGAAAAAAATGTATATGACATAAATTGTGTTTTTTAATGAGCTCTGCATTTTTTGTGCAGTAAGTTTTTGTCTATCTCTTACAATTTACCAGTTATGCAAAATTCAGCTTAACTCATTCAGAATAAAGAGGTCTTTAGAGGCTATTCCCATAAATTTCAAGATATAAATTTTATTTGTCATGTATCTATCTTTAATAAATGGTATTTTAATCAAAATCGTTAGAACCATTTTTGAGAAAATCAAAATTTTCGAAATGTTTTTCATATAAAGGTTAGTTTAGAGTGGGGGATTTTTGTGTTGCATCCATGGAGTATTAATGTAAATACCAAGTTTGGTAATTTACCGACTTTTCACTTTTGAGTTATCTTCACAGACTCATGGACCTTTTTCTAAAAATGCTTATTTTTTTTTTTAAATTCAGGGAGTCTCAAAACATGCAGAGAAATCTCAGTATTGAAGTTTTGGGTGGAATACAATACCTTATCTATCTAATATTTATGTTGTACATATGCATAGAGAAAGTAAAAACCAGTGGAAATTTCACTGACCTTCCTACAAAATAACAAACTCCATAATGCACACAATAACTTCACTAAACCTACTTCCCTTACCAGGAAAGATCACGTACTTATTACACAACTCTGTATCGGCCATACAAGACACCTCGTCACAAAGAAATAACTGCTCTAACTGCAATACTTTACTAGCAATTGAACACATTATCAGCCACTGCAAACACAATGCCCACTTCAGAAAATTTCACATTGTTTACAAACTTCACAGAGTTGTAGAAGATATTCAGCATGTCTAAATACCAAGAAGTACCTAACAGACATAAAATTCTTAACAAAATCTGAATTTAAAGTGATTAATGGTTTGTAATTAACTCTTAACAATAATTCCATTGCTAATGTTAATTTTTTTTTGTTTCATTTATATAGCCCCCTTTATCGGGGGCTTTGCACTTGAAACAACCCTTTGTCTGTAGGCTCTTTACATTGGCCTTATATAATATTACTTTCCTCCAACACACACACACACACATTTACCCTCACATACGTACTTCCAGACTCTGTGGGGGATAGGGAATAATTCTGGCTAAAGAAAAATTCCCTGCCCCAGCCGGGAATCGAACCCCGGACCTCCGGGTGGTAAGTCAGCTCGCTGACCACTCAACCATGGAGGCACATTAATGTTAATTGGTTTACTGCTTTTTTACTGTTTGTATATTGTTATAAATACAACTCTAAGTTCTGTTGTTAATTTAATTCACTGATCTTTTGTTAATATTATGGGCCTTGTATATTGTTACAGTTACTAGTATTTACTTGTTTTAAAATTGTAACTGTTATAAATTAATGGTGTCGCATGAGACCTAGATGTTGAAGCGACAATAAATAAATAAAGGATAGACATTCAATCTTACTCAAGATTATAAAGCAACATTTATCAGAGTTCATCATGTTGCATAATATTTGGTTAACATAATGTTTCAGCATATAAGAACTTAAAAGTATTGATGCTGCAATATTATTCAAATTGCAATATTTGCAAATGTTCAGATTATTCAAAAGTGCACAATGGCACATTATTTCCTGGTTGCTCATTTAATTGGCCCATATTCTCTTGTTGTGGTCCAACATGAACAGAAATTGAGATAGCTTAAGTGTTGATGAAACTTATGGGTGTTAACTTCCAGGACATATTTTTGTACTCTGTTACTCACATCAAAAGCTGCTGTTGGCTAGTTAAAACATCTGGGTCCTTTGTCAATCAGAAGATTTGCCTGATGCCAAAGGCTTCAATCATTTTACGTTTAGGTTCATTTTGAAATTCTGATGGATATGATTTGAAACCTCTGTCACCAGAGGAACTCTACTGATCAATAGGGGACCTGGATGCTTGAACCAGTCAATAGTTGCTGACGATGTCACCTTACAAAAACATGCTCCTGCAGTTAATAAGGCGAGTGTAACCTGTGAGTGTTAAATTACCTCAGTTTTCAATTTCTAGCCTGGTTGCTGCATTAGAAACAGAGGAGAATAGGAACTGAGGTATATACACAAATAACACACAGTAGTGTGCAAATTAATGTGAACAACATTTCTTTTTCATTTTTACAGTTTATAGCATTGCTTATCATAACAATGAGCTGCTTGTATAAGTCAACATTGTTAATTATTGTTACATTTTAACCTCAGTCAGATGCAAACATATGTTGCAGAAGTTTTCAAATAGCTGTGCAGTAGGCATTTGAATAAAATTACATGCCAAATAAAATTATATAACCAATTCTGGTTAGTGTTCATCATGGTAATTACTCCTAAAAAGAGAAGCAAGATTGTAACTCTCAGTAAGTTGGTATCTTTCTAGGATGTGACACAAAGATTTTCAAGAAAATCCCCCCACCCCCAAGGACCCTTTACGTGGAACACTTTTTTTTCTGAAAAATGCCTCTAGCAATTTTGATTAAAATACCTTATTTTTTTAGATATTTTCATGACACATGAAACATATATTTTGAATTTTCTGGGAATAGCCTCTGAATACTCTTCATTCCGTATGGCTTTTAAACCGCAGAAGATAGATAAAAATCAGCTACACAAACACTGTAACCTCATTTAAATACACAATTCATGTCATATACATTTTGTTTTCGTAGAGTTAATCGAGCAGGAAGTCAATTTTTGTTTCTTCTATTTTGTTTTACTCCTGGGAACGCAAAAGAGAACTGAATTTGAATTGTTTCACATAGCGAAAGCTTTTCAAATATGACTCACTTTAGCCTAGTGTATTTGCTTATTTACTTCCTACTTACAAGGAAGGAAGTAATTAGACCATTTCTGCTAATGTATCAAGCTAATGGATTAGCTTGACATAGATAAAAGAATAATCTTTCATAAGGAAAGTTTGTTTGTGAATGTGAATAGAACACACCAGACTTTTTACTTTCTCTACATGTACTATGTACATAGTGCATAAAGAAGGTATTGTATTGCACCCAAAAATTTAACACCGAGATTTCACCGGGAATACATGTTTTGAGACTCCCTGAATCCAAAAAAGCATTTTTAGAAAAATGTCCGTGTGTGTGCACACTCATGCATGTGCAGCTTAGCTCAAAAACGAAAAGACTGTTGAATACCAAACTTGGTATTTAAGTTTGGTTTCTTCCAAGGATGCGACATGAAGATTTTCAAGAAAATCCCCCCACCCCCAACTACCCTTTGCATGGAAGTTTTTTCTAAAATTTTGATTTTCTTAAAAATGGCTCTAACGATTTTGATTAAAATATTGTATATTAATGATATTTACCTGACAAATAAAATTTATATGAATTTTCTGTGAATAGCCTCTGAAGACTACTTTATTCTGGATCAATTTTACAAAACTTTGCATAACTGCTAAACTATAAGAGTTGGACAAAAACTTACCACATAAAAAAATGTAGAGCACGTTAAAACACACAATTTATATTACATACATTTTTTTCGTGGAGTTGATCATTTTTAGTTATTCCTTATTTTTGGTTTCTTTGTTAAAATCTTACGTTTTTTTCATACAAGAATTTGTCAGCTCCTGTCCATACAAAGAAACTTCAGTTATATAGCAAACAGCTTTTGACTATCACTTTAACCTATGGTACTCCCTTATTTGGACTCTACTTCCAAGGAAATAATTAAAGACTATTCCTGCTAATTTTTTCTCGATTAGCATGAAGTAAATAGAAGTATAAACTTTTTAACAATAATTTTTTGCAGAGTTATAGAGAAAGTCATGTGAATGGAACACATTAGATTTTTGATTCAAAGCATATATTTCCACTGAAATTTTTGGGAGGAATGCAATACTTTCTCTACTCGCTCTGGGCATTATACATGATAGAGAAGGTAAAAAAGTGATGAATTACATACATTACATACAGCACTGCATACAAATTCTTCTTCCTACTTCCTATTAATCAGATAAACACTTGAGGTATGCTGCTATTACACATTTCCTTATATAAGTAAAATGGTAAGTACGTGCAAGTCAAATTTTTTAAGAGAGTATAATGATTTGAAATTTCAATACTTTTGCATGGCTGGCAGACTTCTAATTTGAGAAAAGCACTTGAGAACCATAACTAATAACAAGAATAACAAGGGATATCTGAAAATATCCCAGAAAAAACATACTGTACATAAATTGTATGCTTTAATGAGATCTAGACTTCCTGTGTAGTAAGGTTTTGTCTATCTCTTATGGTTTATCAGTTATGTAAGTCATTCAGAATAAAGAGGAATTCAAAGGCTATTCCCAGAAAATTAGAAATGTACATTTCATTTGTCATAAAAATATTTTAACATAATATTGTGACAATGCTGTCCATACATGCGACCTCTCTCATGTTCACTATGGAATGCGGCAAGAGCTGGAATATGAGACATCTCAGTTCGATGGTAAACATCAGCATGACAAAACAGGAGACTCTGGAAAACGACATATCCACATTGTGATTGTTCCTGATATTCAAGATGTTTCTAGCTTCAGTTTCTACTACTTTCAAGAAGTTTCCAGAAAGTTTGCAATGTCATTTTTCTCTTATAAAAGCAGGAAGAATTCAGGGTGTGTGTTGTGATTTGTATTGAGTCGTGATGACTAGAGTGTTAGTATGCAGTGGTGCACAACCCATTGATGGCATGCAACTATAACCTGTCAACTGTCTAACATTGAGTCAATCATTTGAAGCAGTGACTTAAAGATTTTATTTGTAACTAATTGTTTAGTCAATAAAGACATTTGTTACAATATTCAAAAAAATTTTCATATGAAGGGTAGTTTGGGGTGCCAGTATTTTCTTGAAAACCTTTGTGTCGCATCCTTGGAAGAAGTTCTGTTCATATATTACAGTTACACATATAAAACCTTTCTTAAAATGCCTGAGCATGCACATGCGTGTTGTTCAAGGGCCTCAAGACATGTACTGCCAATGAAATCTTGACATTGTATTTTAGGCAGAATATAATACTTTTCCACTTATTATCAGTAGCAGAGAAAGTAAAACACTTGAACAAAGGTAACCTGGTTTTTAAACATTGTACAAAATAAATTACTATCAATAATTTAAATATACTGCACTAAACAATTTTCATTTATATTCCATAAATAAATGCTTTACATTACCCTTTTTCAAACATTTTAACATATGAGCCCAAACAACTAATTTTTTTTTAATTGCTGCAGCTTAGTATATCTGAAGAATTTAAAAGGAAAAAGCCCTAAAAATGTGATCAAGTTATGTTACTCAAGGACTATTAGTATTTTCATGCAAAACCTATGTAAGTCAAAACATACACAAAAAATCTGATGTGTTCCATTCACATGACTTTCTCTACATCCCTGCAAAAACTATTAAAAAGCTTATGCTTATATTTACTTCATGCTAGTCGAGAAAGTATTAGCAGAAATAGTCTTATTACTTGCTTCCTTGTAAGTAGAATCGAAATATGGGAGAACCATGGGTTAAAGTGATAGTCAAAAGCTGGTTGCTATATAACTGAAGTTCCTTTGTTTGTATAGACAAAAGTTGACAAATCCCTGTATGAGAAAAGTATAAGTATTTCAAAGATGACACCAATAACAAGGAATATCTCAAAAACGATCAACTCCACGAAAAAAATGTATAAACATAGATTGTGTGTTTTAACGTGCTCTAAATTTTTTGTGTGGTAAGTTTTTATCCATCTCTTATGGTTTAGCAGTTATTCAAAATTCGGTAAAATTCATCCAGAATAAAGAAGTCATTTTATTTGTCAGGTAAATATCTTTAATATAATGGATTTTAATCAAAATCGTTAGAGCCATTTTTGAGAAAATCAAAATTTTCGAAAAATGTTCCATGTAAAGGGTATTTAGGGAGGGGGGAATTTTCTTGAAAATCTTCATGTTGCATCCTTGGAGGATACCAAACGTAAATACCAAGTTTGGTTTTTAACGGACTTTTGAGCTATGCCACCCACAGACACACACACACACACACACACACGGACATTTTTCTAAAAGTGCTTTTTTTGGATTTAGGGGGTCTCAAAACATATATTTCTGGTGAAATCTCAGTATCTCATTTTTGGGTGCATTACTATACCTGCTCTATACACTATGTACATAGTATGTATAGAGAAAATAAAAATGTAGATCTCATTAAAGCACACAATTTATGTCAGATAAAAGAAATGGAATTTCAATATCACCACATAGCAACCAGCTTGTAAAAGAATTGACTACTGCTTTAGCTTAATGTGTTTCACTACTTCTGATGTACCTTCAAGAAAATAAGAGTCCATTTCTGCTCACTTTTATCTTGATTTATAGGAATGATTTGTTGCAGAATAGGTAAAGGAAGTTATGTGAACAGAACAACTAATATTTTTAACATTCTGAACCCTCACCCTTACCCTTAGGATGTGTATCTTCCACAGTATTTTTCTCTGGCTTTCAGGTAATAACTGAGTCAAATTTATTTTAAAGGAATTCAGAAGTTTGATACAAAACAAAGCCCAATCTTACTGCTTCTTCATTTTATGCTCCTCCTTCGAAGGGTGTGCTAGGGATGTGCAGCCCTCACAATACTTTTGCTAAGGTGTGCAAGTTTAGTTTTAATTGGTGGATAACATGTGGAGCACAGACACAGACTTTTATTTATATGAGACTGTGTTGAGGAAACTACCAGTTAAGCTAAAGTTATATGCAAGGAGTGATCTTTTTGAAAATACGTTTTTCAGATTGTATATCTATATGTTGATTTGATACTGGGACTACCTTATGAACTGGTTTCTGATCTGGAAACAATGCTGAAAATGTTGGAAGAATACATAAAACATATCACTATACCATGTTCATTGTAACCTGAAAGCAGATGGATGGAAATGAACTTCATTGGCTGGTAGTTTTAATTCCTTTGTTTATTCTTTCACAATATAGTTCCACGCTTTATTAAACATCTTGTTTTTCTTGCATTTTATAAAACATTCAAGATATTACTATAATACAATGTATAATATCACACAACATTATGCTGTAAGTTTATTGTTAACTATATAGAAACATTATCATGAATATGATCAGCTTCTTAGCATACACCATGAGAGCAAGTTCGAGTAAATTTTAAAATTCTAGCTTACATTAAGTATAGTATTATGCATAATATGTTACTGATGAAGCAAATTGGATTGGCTTTTAGATATAAATTGTATATAATGTAATTGTTAGCTGTTTAACAAGAAAATGAGCATTTATCTGAACAAGGGAGCAACAGCTATGTTATGAGGGCCAGTCAATAAGTAATACCTCATATTTTTTTCTCCTGGACTATTTTTATAGTGTTTAACATCAGCTTTTACTACCATGGCACTGCAGACGATGGCACAGGTGATACATGGAATGAAGATGGAGTACCAGTGGAATGAGATGGCGGGGGGAACCAGAGAAACCCCATCCGTGTGCTGCTTTATCCACCACAAATCTCACATGTGGTTGCTTGGGATCGAGCCCCGGCCATCTACATGAGAGGCGAATGGTCCAACCACTCGGCCTCTCCTGGACAAAGTAAGTTATATGAACAATTTGAATTTGGCGCAATTTCTCAAACCTTCTTCTCCACTCCACTACAATAGCAACTTCAGAGTCAATCAGGGCAGTACTGCTTCCTGTTGCAAAATGGCTTATATTGATGTTCATATTAGACAGTGTTGTCATTGAATTCTTGAATGCGGAAAGTGAAACACCCATTTGCATTCATGAAAGGTTCACAAAGGTGTATGGTGATGCAACAGTGGATGTCAGCATGGTTAGAAGATGAGTTCATCACTGTAACGAAGCTGAAGGGCCAACACCATTGGCTATGAACAGCAGAGCAGCAGCTCGTAACTGCAGTGACTCCACGTGACATTGAGCGAGTGGATGAGATCATTCAAGCTGACTGCCAGACAACAACAGATGAAGTATGTTGCATTACATTCCACAATAAAGACAGTGTAGTGATCATTATTCAATCTGTGGTACTCAAAAGTGTGTTCATGGTGGGTACCCCCGAATGTTAACCATGCAGAATAAGGGGAGACAAAAAACAATAGCCTGAGAACATTTGCAGCACTTCAATTTGGAGGGAGAGAACAAAACTGTGACTGGAGACAAAACGTGGGTTTATTGTTGGATTGAATATCTTTATTATTTATAAGTTTTGTAATATTAATTTCTTCTTCCAAAATCAAAGAGACAGTCCATGGAATAGCATTGCACAACCTCACCATGGAAGAAAAAATTCAAAGCTGTGCCATCGATAGGGAAAGTGATGGCAACCACGTTTTGGGACACAGAGGCTATGATTCTGGTTGATATTTTAGAGCAGAGATGCACAATAAATAACATGCAACACATCAGCACCCTCAAAAGCTGAAAGCACGTCTTAAGCTAGTTCGCCCAACAAAAACCATGGTGGATGTTCTGCTTTTGCATGACAATACAAACCCACACACTAGTCATCACACCACTGAAGAGATTGTGAAAATTGGATGGGAAGTCTGGCCTCATCCCCCATACAGCTCTGACTTAGCACCATCAGACTTCCATCTGTTTGGACCGTTGAAGGAAGCTCATCACAGGATTCACTTTTCAGATGCAGAAGGTGTGAAAAAATCTGTTTGTCAATAGCTTCAAAAAAAAGACTGTGCATATTATCATCCAAGAATGCATGTCCTTGTTAAAAAGTGGATTAAAACTGTGGAAAAAGACAGGGATTATTGAAAAGTGACAATTTAATCCCCTATGCTGTGGCTTTCACGTTGTATAATCTATGTTCAATTTTCTTGCAAATTAAAAGAGAAAAAAAATAGGAGGCATTAGTTATTGACTAATCCTCAAATCATTGTTCCTGAGTGTGCACGTGGAGAGAAGAATTAAAATGATATTAATCATTTAAGGATATTATTCATGGAATAACTAAGTATTAATTTATTAAGTTTGTGTAAACTAAACTAACACATATAGGAGGCAAATTTCTGTGCTGAATGTGGAAGAATACAATACTTTCAGCTTACACAAATAATGAATATGTATATTGGTTGAGTAGTTTAGTTTTTTAATAATACTTAATTGGGTATGCTCCATTATGCAACGTAATACTACATACATAATATTTTATTGAGTATGCTCCCTTATGCAAGTAATAAATACTACATACTATTACTTTCTCTATACATACTATGTACATAGTGTATAGAAGGTACTGTATTGCACCCAAAAATTTGATATCAAGATTTCACCGGAAATACACATTTTGAGACTCCCTAAATACAAAAAAAGCCTTTTTAGAAAAATGGCTGTGTGTGTGTCTGTCAGTGGGCAGCATAGCTCAAAAACGAAGACCAGTAGATACCAAACTTGGTATTTAAGTTCAGTACCTTCCAAGGATGTGATATGAAGATTTTCAAGAAAATTCCCCCACCCCTACTATCCTTTACAATGAAAAAATTTCAGAAATTTTGATTTTCTAAAAAATGGCTCTAACGATTTTGATTAAAATCTCTTATATTTTAAGAGACTTTAATGACAAATAAAGTGTATATCTTCAATTTTCTGGGAATAGCATCTGAAGAGGTATTTATTCTCAATGAATTTTGCGGAATTTTGCATAACTCATAAACTGTAAGAGATAGCCAAAAATGTTCTTAAGAAAAAGTATAGATCTCATTAAAACACACAATTTATGTTATATACATTTTTTTCGTGGAGCTGATTGCTTTTGAGATATTCCTTTTCAGTTTTAAATAATTATACTTTTCTCATACAGGAATTAGTCAACTCCAGTCACAAAGTAACCCGCTTTTAAAACATTTGACTATCGATTTAACCTATGGTACTCCCCCCTTATTTCCCTTCTATTTACAAGGAAGTAAATAATAACACCCTTTCTGCTAATTTTTTTCTCCATTAGTATTAAGTAAATAGAAGAATAAGCTTTTAACAGTATTTATTGTAGAGATGTAGAGAAAGTCATGTGAATGCAACACATCAGAATTTGTTTACATTATATCACATTAATTCAAAATCTTCTCGGGCTTCTAGCCAGGTAATAACTTGGCTTGACACCAACGTTTCGAAGAAGTGCATCTTCCTCGTCTTCAGGGTGAACTGATCAGTTCACCCTGAAGACGAGGAAGATGCACTTCTTCGAAACGTTGGTGTCAAGCCAAGTTATTACCTGGCTAGAAGCCCGAGAAGATTTTGAATTAACACGTCGCCAGGAAAGCTATAGTTCTTATTATATCACATGTTTATAGAGCAATTTTCCTCAACTCTTAGATAGTAACAAGTGAAAAATGTGCACTAACAGTCTGAGAAATTGAAATTAACACAATTAACATTAGCGTTTCTTGTCCACTTTAGATAATCTGAAAACAAATAAGAATTTAAAAGTCTATGAATTATTAATTAGAATATTTTAATGGTAATTACAGCATATTTTAAATTCAAATATGCAAAATTTAAAAAAAATTAATTATGAGTTAGTATGTGCTAAAATCTCAGTACTGAAAAAAAAATGCCATGTTTATTTTGGGTGGGATCATTATCTAACAATAGGCAGGCCCTGACCAAGAAGACAATGTATTATATTTTTGTGTGGTGTTTTAGTACCAAAATGGATACTCTGGAACTACAAGTGAAACCGTTCATCCTGCCATGAAAGGCTCTATCAATTTCGATATTATCACTTTCCTTTTGAAGAGAGCTGACCCGCTTTCTTTAGTCTTGACATTCTGATAAAATCATTCACATTTATTTCAGAATTACTGTCATGGTTTGAATTTGATCTTCTTTAGAAATATAAGAATAATCTGAATGATAGCCGTCATCACTCTTGTCAAATTGCTCTAAAGTCAACTGCACCATCCTTATGCTTCTTTGTGATATGTGAGATGTACCCATGCTTGTAGCCATTCTATAAATATTAAAGTATAGAGTATAACAGCAAAAGTTATTCTTTTAAGATAATATGTCTTTCAGACTGCAGAAAAAAATCTTACCTCTATGATTATCCATCTGTGAGATGAGTGATTTAGATGCGTACATATGCTAAACAATTCTATTTAGGAAGTAAAACAATGATACCCTGACAATACAAAGTTTGGGGATACTTTACAACATGTGACATGAGACGATAAGACATTTTTCCAAGTCCAAAGGTTCACCAATGCGCATGCGCAAGCAGATAGTATCAACCGAAAAATGCAAGCCTTACTGCATCTTGCATAGCAGCCAACCTGCACATCATTTCTAATAATCGCAGCCAACTCTGCAAATAACCCTAGACATCTGCAAACAAACTGTGTAGCACCATTTGAAAGTGATTAAAAACCGGTCATTTTTGAAAAGTCCTGAGCATACTTTCTCTCAGGTTTTACTGCTTTACAAACATGGGGATGCAATGGAGCATGATATATTGTAGTGCAAGGAGGGAAGATTGTATATAACTGGCAAAATTCTTACAGATTCTAATAGTTTTAGGAATGTCTTGTCCAGTTAGTCACCAGTAACTCTGCAGGTATTTTTGTTCTATTTGCAAAGGAAAATTTACTTATTGTTTTCGAGTGATCATTTCTCCCACATTAAAATGGCTATAACAATAGCTTGAATATATCTTTCCATGCAGATTCCCCCTTATAGGCTCTAAAAATTGCACATGACCTTTCTCGTCTCTCATGTTTTTCTAGTGTTTCCCAGGAAGTAGCAGTACTAGTATGATTTTCGAATCATTTTATTCTACCTACAAATTTAGCTGCTCTTTTTTTGAACTCTCAAGTGCCAGTTTTTGCCCAACCTGATATGGATCCCAGCATGCAGCACTATATTCTAATTTTAGTCAAACTAAAGATGTCTATGTTTACGTTGCTGTGTTTTAAAACCCTCGTTATGAAGTGCAATGCTTTCCAAGCCTTCCCAGAAACCAAGTTTACATGTTCTCCCCACTCCAACCTTTCATTTAGTATTATTCCTAGATATCTGTTGCTATTTACCCTGAGTATTTTCTTATTGTCTAATTTATATACAGGGTTATTCAAAAAGAAAGAACAGATTTCAAACATTTATTGCTTCAAAACTACAAAAGATAGAAACATGATTCCAGCATTCATGGAGAGAGAAAAGTGTACAATTTTATAATATGCATTAATTATGAGCACCGTGTGTTACACAACATATGTCAAAAAGGTGCCTCATTTTTTGCCACACATGAATTAACTGTTCTCCAGTTATCAAATTCACAGCTTCAACAATTCGATGTCGCAGATCTTCAAGAGTGTCAGGCATAGGAGGGATGAAAACACAGTCTTTTGCGTAACACCATAGATTAAAATCACACGTAGTGACCTGGGAGACCACCGGCGATAAAATTGATCTTCTGCTCCTCCTCTTCCAATCCAACGTCCTGGAAATGTGTTATTCAAGAAACATCGGACATGGTAAGAGTAATGAGGCGGGGCACTATCTTGCATTAAGATGAAATCATCCGAATCGTCTACAAGTTGGGGAAATAACCAGTTTTCAGGCATATCTAGATAGGTTAGTCCTGTGAAAGTTTTCTCCAAGAAGAAGAAAGACCCATAAACCTTGGTTACAGATATTGCATAGAAGACATTCACCTTTGGTGAATCTCTTTCATGATGAATAACTGCCCTAAGATTTTCACTTGCCCAAATTTGAACGTTATGGCGATTAACTTTACCAGAAAGATGAAAAGTGCATTCGTCGGAAAAAATTAATCGTTGAGCAAAATTGTCTTCTTCCATATCTTCTAACATGCCAATGCACAATTCGTACCTTTTGTTGTGGTCGTCAGGATGCAAAGCTTTCAGTAACTGCAGTTTGTATGGCTTCAGGTGCAGACAATGTTTTAGAACTCGCCATAACGTTGGTTGAGGAATGTTAAGTTCCTTGCTTGCTCGTGATGTGGATTCCTTTCGTATAGTGTACGAATACCCTCGACATTCGCGTCCGATGTGCGAGTAGGTCCCGTGCTTTTCCTTTTGCAGATGCAACCATCTTCTATGAATTTTCGATGCCACTTGTAAATTTGCTTATGACACGGCAGTTGTTTATTAAATTGATGGCAAAATTTTTGTTGAACTGCAACAATGGACTCTAGTTTTGCCAATTGCAGCACACAAAATGATTTCTCTTGTGTGTGTCGCTGCCATTTCACTACAGACATACAACAACAAACAACAGGGCCAATGTGGCTGTGATTGGAACTTCTACACCCCCCCCCCCCATGCTATTTCAATTGTAAACTTTTCTCTTTCCTTGAACGTTGGAATCATGCTTCTATCTTTTGTAGTTTGGAAGCAATAAATGTTTGAAATTGTTCTTTCTTTTTGAATAACCCTGTATTATGTTTTCTACTATTCTTGCCCTTGAAAATATAATTGTTTTACATTTATTTGGATTTATCTCCATTTCATTACATTGTGCCCAGAGTTGAATTTTGTTTAAATCCTTTTGTAAATGTATAGTGTCACATTTACCACTAATATTTCTACAAATTATACAACCATCTGCAAATAGGCAAATCTGAGATGTTATCTTTTCCTGTAAATCAGTCATATATGCTAAGAGATTACATTGGTAGGAGATAATTTATTTCCCACCGACACTCTTTGGGTTCATTCACTCAAGAATTCACAAATTCAAGTTATCTTTCTGCTGTCCATTTGCATATTACAAAGGGTTTCTATTAGTCGTCTATGAGGTACTTCAGAAAAATCAATAACTATGGCATGCCACCCACATCGTGTATTGGCTACATCCTGATAAACAGCTACTAGTTGACTCTCATAAGAATGTCCCATTCCAGAAACTATGTTGGCTTTCGAAGAGCCAATGTGTTTTATCCCATCCTTGTCTTAAATATTGTGCTATAAGATGCTCAACTTGTTTGCTTACTACTGATGTCAAACTAACTGCCTATATAGTTTGTGGCATTTGTTCAATCCCTGCTTTATAAATAGGCACAACTATAACCTGCCTCCAATCTTGTGGTATGCTCCGTTATTTACCGTTACTTTGAATGGCCTCAGTATGTATGGCACGATTGCCTCCCCTCCAATCTTATGAAAATCTCCCAATATGCCATCTGGCCTGATTGATTTATGTTTTCCAAATTCAAATAATCATCTTCGAATGTTGCCTAGTTTCACGGTCATAGGGGACCTTCCATTCTTTTAGTACTGGCATTGCATTTTACTTGAAAAATTGAAGCGAAATGTCTATTAAAAACATCTGCTTTTAACAATGAATTTGCCATTAGTATATTTCCATTCTTGATTTCTGCATTTCCCCTGCGCCTTCTCTAGCTTAGTAAACAAGTTAAGTGTGTAGTGTACATAACTAGTATTTTAGAGACAAACAGTGTACATGCTTATATAGTCGCCCTCCGTGGTGTAATGGTTACCATGCTGACTTCATATACCCAAGGTCGCGGGTTCAAACCCGGCAGAGGATGATGGATTTTTTCGGGCGTAAAAATCCTTAGCATGGCTTCCTTCGGAAGGGAAGTAAAGCCGTTGGCCGTTGGTCCCGTGTCGTAGATTTACGGCACGTAAAAGAACCTCAAGTCTGATTGAGAGGCAGTCTTTCACGCCCAATTTAGAATGGGACACTGAGAACCACAGCAGTTAAAGAGCATCCATAAAGAACACGACATTTACATTTACATGCTTATATAGTTAGTGCAATAGCAAGCCATCGTAGTTTATTGACAAACTGTACAGCTAGTGTAATTTACTGATGAAAAAAGGCGTTGGCTGCCTTGCATTATGTAATTCAAAATGGATCATTTGGCTGCGCTGCATTCTTCAGAATGGCTACATGCACTATGCTCTAAATAAATAAAGAATTATAAATTTTAAGTTATGTTAAGTGTTTTCCAGCATGAAATCATAGTAAAAAGTTTATTTTTGTTGCTGATTTGGTTTCATAACTACTCTTATTTTGATTGGAAATAAGTACCATAGTGACAATCGAAAATAAAAATTATTATTATTTATATCAACTGAATAACTATCTGTTCTTTGAGTGCCTGAGTAAAAGCTGTAAGCAGGGGTCATTACTAGATAATCAACCAAAAATATCCCCAAATAACTTCTTGCAATGAAACTGAAACATTTGAAGACTATTCTTTAGAGAATAGCTAAACTTTTGGAAAAATCAAAGTAAGAAGTTTATCTCTTTCTTCATCCCAAAGTACTGTGGCTGTTATTCTATTCCCTAACCAAATAAAAAAAACACCATGTTGAATTTAGCATTTATTTCTTTCATGCCTAAGAGAAAGGGGAAAAAAAAAGAAAAAACAGCAACTTGCTGGTTTTCAATATTAATGAAATATGTTTAATAAATGATACCATAAATGGTATGCGACAAACTACTACAAAACAATCTAATATTCTTTGTTATGATAATTATTTTCATTCTCAAAGCTTTCAGAATTAACATCCATATGCATACCAGTGGCATCACTAGGTTTATTACCCTTGTAAATGTATTATTGTGAATGAATCCTTGAGCATTGCATATACATTTCATTATTCACTATTTGATGTGATTCGTATAATTAAAAGGCATTAAACTAATCAGACTATTAAAAATATACCATGAATACCCACTCCTTAAAATCTTAACATTTAGATAATTTAAGAAAGAAAAAAAACAAACAAAACAAAAAAATAAGAACTAAAGCTTTCCTGGCGACGTGTTAATTCAAAATCTTCTTGGGCTTCTAGCCAGGTAAAAACTTGGCTTGAAAAAACAAAAAAAGATGCAAATCTTTTGAATATTCAAAATCTTCTCGGGCTTCTAGCCAGGTAAAAACTTGGCTTGACTAGATTTTGAATTAACACGTCGCCAGGAAAGTTTCAGTTCTTATTCTTTTGAATATGTTTAAATGTTTGCTCTACTAAGTACTCATCAAACTAATATTTCCCTAGTAAATAGAATCTTGTCATCGACTACTCGTCTTGTATACCATGTGCTGTTTTCTACTGTCCACTATCTGCATTTAAATAATTTGAGGGATTATTAATTAACATGGGATGAAAAATAATTCAACTATTAAAACAAAACAAAAAATGCAAACACTTTAATTTGTTTCAAAAGAGAAAATCTTTCCATACAACTGATAAATTTATTAGCTGAGGAATCTATATTGAGTGCTGTACACAACAAATTACATATTAAAACAAACTAAGGGGTATTCTCTGATACTGATCTTGTATTTTTAAACTCACTAAATATAATTTGAAAGTTAGTCGAGTCGATTTTGTAACACTACATCACTTACTTTTTATTTCAGAAAACATGTTTCAGAAGCCATGTGCTTCCACTGTCAATTCCTTTGGTCGACTGCCGGTATTGCTTGCTGTGGTGGTTTTGTCTGTCCCTGGTGGTGGTTTGATGAACCTCTGAATGAGTAGATCGCCTGGCAGGATTTCAAAATTGAAAACGCAGTTCTTGTTTTTCCAAATATATATGTTTTCAATTTTGAAATCCCACCAGGCGATCTACTCATTCGGAGGTTCATCAAACCACCACAGGGACAGAGACAACCACCACAGCAAGCAATGCTGGCAGTCGACCAAAGGAATTGACAATGGAAGCACAAGGCTTCTGAAACATATTTTCCGAAATAAAAAGTAAGTGATGTAGTGTTACAAAATCGACTCAACTAACTTTCAAATTGTTAAAACACATCACTGTCACAAAGTCCACCATGTATCAGGATCACTAAATATAGCCAAATGCTTTAACCCTATGCTGCAAAGCATAGCTAAGAGATGTTTTTAGAAGAAGAAGAGTTGCAGTTGCAGTCAAAGACCATGGCTGTGGAATGGCTCCAAAGCATAGCTGAGGGATTGGCCCACCTAAACCCTCAATCATCTGCATGACAAGCATAAGAGAAACTTCAAACTAATAAGCAATCATCCTCGGAAAACCAAAATGAAAGGAATATTTTACATTTTTATTCTTTTAGAATTGATTGTAACAAATGTTTAGTAAAAGCATAAAGATACATGCACTTTAGTATTATTAAAATTGAATATCAACGCTTTAATTGGATTACAGACATTAAGACATTTTAAGTGCAATTTAGCCTTAATAGTGCAATGGTACTGAATCTTGTAATTCTGCAAGATGACTCTAGTAATTTTGGCAAGTGTTAAACAAACTATCAACTTCAGAATATGGTACTCGCTAGATGCCAGCCATTATGTGTGTATATGTCTGAACAGAATATCTCAAAAACATACATTCCGAATTTGGTATTTAAGTTCACTATGTTCCAAAGATATTTATAAAGATTTTCAAGAATATTCCTCCACCCAAAACTATCCTTTCTTTGGAGTAATTTGTAACATTTCTTACGAAATTTCACATCATTAATCCTTCCCAATTATTTCAAGGATATTTATTCTGTAGTTAGGGTTGCTTTGTTTTAAACATTACTTATGTTTTGTTCGATCTATGTGTTTAATGTCTACACTCTTTTGAAGGTAGTAGTACATTTAGTGCTTGCCAGAGTTAATCTCCATAAATATCACATCTTTGGAACATACTGAACTTATAAACCAGTTCAGTATATATTGGATTTTTCGTTTTTGAGATATTCTGTGCTCACACACACAGCAACTGACATTCAGCAAATACTCTTCTGAAGTTGGTGCTTCATCTTGTGCTCAGCTGAATTAATAAGAGTCGTCACACAAAAGCCAAGTGGTGTAAGCAGCATATAGAAATAATAAGTTCTGTATATCACTTCAGGTGTGACTGCATAAGTAGTGTATTCTATACTTTCCAAAACGTCCTTGTGATGCCACTGTTGCAGATATACCTAAATATTTAACATATATTTTGCAACCATTGCCTGTTAACTACCAAGAAGAATGGGCTTCCAGTAAAGGCACCTGAACATCCAGCCAGCGCCCCCACAATTACACACTTGAAGATCGAAGGTCCCTCTCTGTTATTAGTGGTCCAGCCTTTCTTCTCTGCAAAATCGTAACTGCCTAACCTCACTCCGTTCAAACACAGCTGATACCACAACGCAGGCACCAATCCTTTCTGCAGCGCCAATAAACCATCCGCTTTTACAATCGCGTAGAAGGCATGAAAGAATCCCTTATAGTGAATGGTGTAAAGTCCTCTTGCCTTAAGCTCCCCTTGCAGTTGCATTCGGGTTTTGACAACATCTAATGGGTTAGTAAAGAACCCTGCACCAACTGCAGCTGTTGCCCCTAGCACAAACTCCATGCTATTTAAAATGTGAGGTTACGTAGTTCAGAACTGCATTATACGTGCCTGTTTATGAGTTGAATAAACATGCCGTTATCTTCAGACCGTAAATAAAAACAATTCACATCATAATTTCTTAATTATACACTTTTTGTTTGCTTATTTATCCGAGGCATTAATTGCCATGGAAACAATGAAACAAACCCATTACAGATGTGCTTCGTTCTTCACAGAAAGCTCTACAAATTACTTGTGTAACGTCAAAATCAGCTGTTAGCTAATTTCATACAGTTCCTGTACCTATTGCGACAGACCAAATGATTTTCTATACGAATATTGATTAGTAGTGGCACCTGGAGGTAAATACATGCAACTAAATAGCAGTCTCTCTAGTTCTCGTGCGGAGTTATAGGGAGTTTACAATACCACTGAATCCTTAAGATTCTGGAGAACTGTTTCAGTTTCACAAAGTTTTCCCGGTATTGCTTAACGGTTACATGTACTATTCCTTGATTCTTATCAGCTGCTTCTCACAAATCTCATCCCTGTCTCTTGATTAAGTATTATCTTTGAATGCCCTACATATTTTAAAATTATCAAACCAGTAGTGGGGCGGGGGGTTACAAAATCTTACAAACCTTTCGTGTGGGTGGTCTTGGAACTAAAGTTGCTCGATAATACAACCAATTTATATATCGACCGAGTTATTCAACGCAAGAATTATGGGGGAATTACCTACCGAAGTTCTTTCGAAGTCCCATATTGCGCACCAATGAATAGTTTACTGAACATTTCCAAATAGTTGATTTAACGTTACTGCGGTAAGCTATTCATGGCGTCGCGAGATGTGATGAAAAAAGTTCGGCAGCTAATTCCTGAAAAGAAAAAGACCGGCAAGAAACCCATGTTAAATTGACCTTTTGAAGATTATATGAAAAATTATAACGTCTTCAAATAATCTTTATATGTTTAATAATCAGATGAAGAGAGGCAGAGCAATTAAATGCAGTTGGGATTGTACAGTACTACATGCTTAATCTTTTCCCTTAGTTAGAATTTCAAATCCTGTTACTAGGGTTGCCAGAATGTACTCGAGGCAGGTCCGGAGACCAACGGGCAACGGATATTTGAGTAAATGGGACAGAAATTATTAAATATATTTTTTTTTGTATGTTTACTAACATAATAAAATTAATTTACCACCACCACCACCACCATCATTAATCGCCTACTTATGCTATCATTACCATTAATTGAACCTATACAAACTAAATAAAAACAAAAATAACAAATTACTGTTATAAACGAGTACCTTATTGTTCACATATATATATTTATTTTTTTTTTTTTTTTTTTAAGGATCTTGCTGCATTGTTTTTAAGAATCTTGGTGTAAAAATCTTCATACTTTATTTTCAAATTCATCTGAACACAAATCTCGGCTTTCACAAGTTCCGTTAACATTCTGTTTCTAGTATCCGACCATAATGCACTCAATATACTAAACACTCGTTCAACGTGTGCAATACTGACAGAAATTGCAAGGACATGCTGCATTATTTTGAACAGATTTAGTGCATCTGTTTTTTGGAAAAACTCACTCCACATTTTATAACAATTATTAACCATCCTATCAAGATTTGATATTACTGATTTCAAAACAGAAAACTAATTTTCAACTTCTTTCCCACTTCAACCAAATCATTGAAAGAGAATAGTTTTGGTTGATATACATATAGCACGGACAATGTTATACTATTGTCATTCCCAGTAAAGTTGTGCCATTTATTAAGGTAACTTGATAATATGTTGTAAACAAGTGTACACTCTTTTACTAGAATATTCTTTTCTTCTTCTGTAGGGTGTTCTGAGACATGTTGACTTCAAATCCATAAAACTTATCCTCCTTACGACCCTATGTTTCTTCACTTCCAACATAACCTCGTGAACATCTGTGGAAAGCGTGTCCTCTTTTTCAGAAAAGTCTAATTGTTTTAGAAAATAAGAGTAGAGTTGCATTTATGAAACACAAAAAAACCCTGGTAGTGTTAGTGAACTCATTTATTTCATCTTCTTGTAAACTGATAAATTTCCAAATTAAAGGATGTGGTTTTTCTTAGCCCCATGCTACATAATTACATCTTTAAAACTTGCCACATCTTAACAAGATGCTCCACAGCTGACTGCAAAGACAACCATCTCAATATTTCACTATAATTATGCTGAGCAAACTCGCAAAATGTTTATAGTTCCTCAGAATTTTTTGATGATGAAGAAAACTCTAAATACATTTTAAGTACTAGACTTTCTACATATTTTAGTAACTTGAAACCAAATTTAGCACATTTATGTAATATATGGCAAACACAATTGGCTTTGATTAAGTTTGCGTTTTCTTGTTTTAATCTAGTAAAGAGAGAATTATGTTTATCAAAATTAACTGAAGCATTCTTCTTGCCAATAAAATAGATTTTAGTTTATTTGAAATGGCTTCTGCAGATTCATTTACATCTTCATAGAAATCAAGAACTTTGTTATATTTTCCTTTATCTATGGAAAAGTATGTTACAACTATCGGGTAAATATTTTTTATTACCCTTATTTAAAGTATCTGAGCCTAATGAAAACGGAACACTTGCTTTAATTCACTTAATAACTTCTCTTTAGCATAAGACGGAAGCACATTTTTTACTAAGGCCTCAGTTTTAGTTCAGCCGCATCTTACTTTCGTTGCTATGGAAGAGTCTCTGAAAACATGTGGATATAATTTATTGCCACAATCTTGAGAATTGCAAGAATGGTGGTGTTTCACAACATAGCGAGTCAAAGTTAATTCTGTTGTAGTAATTTTTTCATCTTCTGCAGAAAATTGTTTTGGTAAGGATTTATGAAGAGATTGATTTTGCTTTTGTGTGATAATATTCGCTTTGTATCTTTCTGATTGTAAATGTTTATTCACTGCCTTCACACCATCATATTTAACAGTAAATGAGATACTGCATATTCTGCACTACACATACACTTGTGTCGCCCTCCATAGTGTAATGTTACCATGCACTTATTAGGAGGGTAGTTAGAAGTGAAAGCCATGTGCGATGTAGGTATTATTTGTGGTTTTCTGCCTATAAAGTGCATACATTTAACTGAAAGTGCTGTTTCAAAAGGTTGAGATCTTTTTGTACATATCTGGAAATATACTGGGAACATATGCTGAGCTGTGGGGGTATTCAGAACCTTTTATTTCCGATGTAGTGAATACTGCAAATTTTTGTTGCGGACTTTGGTTCTCAGGATAATTCCTCAGGACTGAAAATAAAATATAAAATATGAATAGTAATATGCACACAACAATATGTACATTTTTATACTAACAATAACAACAATAATAATAATAATAATAATAATGATGATAATAATAATAATAAATAAATAATAAAATAATAATTAATAATAATAATAATAAATAATAATTAATAAATAATAATTAATTATAATAATTAATAAGTAATAATAATTAATAATAATAAATAACAATAATTAATAATAATAATAGTGGACAGACTATTCACATAATGTGTCGTTTAATCTAATACACACATTATTTAGAGTTTCTATTTATTAACTTAAAAAACGTTAGCATTAATTTCTAAACAACATTATCCATGCTGCAGTTAATTTTTAAGCATATGTTACTGCTTTGAGGTACAATATAAAATTAGTGTACTTACTTCTTTCAATGTACAGCTTGAACCCATAGATTTCTTCTTTGTACTTCAGTTTTCCGCATGGGAAAAGAATAAAAGGCAATAGCTGGCAAAATATTCTTGTAAGTATTATTACATCCTACAACACAGCAGTTATTGTTCCCTTTCCGCCTTCTTGTATTATTTACATTTTCAGGAGGTTTTGATACTTGACATCTTAGCATACACTAATATTTTTACTCCACTGTCTCTCTCTTATCTTCTTGTTAGTAACCAAACTTGCAACCAGAGCAGCATGCACAGTGCCTACACCCAAGGTTGCAGGTTCAAACCCGGCGGAGGACGATGGATTTTTTTCAGGCATAAAAATCCTTAGCACGGCTTCCTTCAGAAGGGAAGTAAAGCTGTTGATCCCATGTTGTAGATTTACGGCACATAAAAGAACCTCTAGCCTGATAGAGAGGCCTCTGAGCAAAATTAAGTGGTCTTCCACACCCAGTATAGAATGGGACGCTGAGAACCACAGTAGTTAAAGAGCATCCATAAATAAAACTCCATTTAATTTAATATACACTCGTCACAATCAATTTTTTGTAACCACTCTTTACACTTTTTGTCCTGCAACCTTGGAACGAACTTAGATATCGCCTCTTCATTTCACTGTTATTACTCACTATCACAGAACAACAAACTATAACTATTCTGAATTATGAAAGATTGTGGTAGTCTATCCACTCATGATCCGAGCAATCCAATAATTGCCGATAAACTGCTAACTGACAAGTGACAATGAACAAGCCATGACTTGCCTGTGTTTCTTTAATAGTATGAGCAGAATACTACAGATGCAACAATGAAAAGTTACCCTAATAAGAATAGAAATAGTGTTTTGTTGCAATTAGAAATTAATATTCAAACCAAATTATTAAAAATTATTAATGAGTAAGTACCCAGAGAATTCATTCCAAACCCGGGCACTCCGGTCAGCGCCCGGAGATCTGACAATCCTACCTGTTACTTAAATGAGCTCAGCAATTACATTGAATTAATTAATGTGTTCTGTAGGTGGAGGAAAACTGGAAAGGATGGCACAAGGTTAAGTAATGTCATTTTTTGTACACAGCAAGTTAATAATATTTAACAATTGCATTAAAATCTGCACAGCATAGATGTAGACATAAAAATTCTAAATTAAGATATGACAACTATATACAAAAAGCAGCACTACCTGTTTCAAGAAAAAAACAGAAGTGCTATGTTAATACTTATATTATTCAATAAGCTTTTGAACAGCAGCTGCTGCATTCAATGCATATACATATACTTATTTTTGCATAAGATTACACAAGTTCCTCAGAGAAAGGCTGAAATTTGAAATTCTCTCCTATACTATTAACATATTAGCAGAACTTTTAAAATGTGTACTTAAGACAAAGTCAGTAACTGGTGGCATAAATTTTATCATACTATTTGTGCATGCCTGTAATAACTTTGGTTAAAATATCATTCACAAGATTAGAGTAAGCAAATTATAACAATTAGAATAACATATACTGCACAATTAAAATAAGAAAAGCATTAAGAAAGTAATAAAATTCACCATTTGTTTAAAATATACTTGTCTTTACAACACAAGGAATGCTACACTCTTTAATTTCTAACAATTTTCCTCAGAGACCAGATATCCTGAATGGTAATCTATACTGACAAAGAGAAAATTGTAATACGAAACAAAATTTAAAACAGCAATGCATGTTTCTATATAACAGATTTTCACATGGTTAGGTATTCTGTGTCAGCTAAGTTGGCATTACTGCTCTTTGCTTAGATTAAAGCTCTCAGGCTTCAACAATTGACTGAGTGTGTGTGTCATATAAGCAACTGAAGGAACGATTACACCCTCAAAGTGATAGTATGGCACATTTCATTTATGCCAAGATCCCATAACAGAACAACAACATTTCAGGATGCTTAACTCCAAAAGTTTCATGTCCATAAACTGACATACTCCTGTGGGACAAATTCTGGCACAACAATAAAGCTGATATGACATGTTACAAAAATAAAGATTTATCATCATCATCAACACCACCATTATTATTATCATTATCATTATTATTATTATTATTATTATTATTATTATTATTATTATTATTATTATTATTATTATTATTATTATTATTATTATTATTATTATTATTCTTATTATTATTATTCTTATTGTTCTTATTCTTGTTGTTATTGTTACCATTACTATTATTGTTATTATTATTATATTTTATTATTTATTATTATTTATTAATATTTATTATTACTTATTATTAATTATTATTAATTATTATATATTATTTATTATTATATATTATTATTTTTATTATTATATGTTATTGTTTATTATATATTATTATTTATTGTTATTATTATTATTGTTATTATTGTTGTTATTATTATTATTATTATTATTATTATTATTATTATTATTATTAACTATAATGTGATTACAGCTTTTTCCACATCAGTTCTAATCATTACATCATTTTTGTAAAGATCCCTTATTCATGCATTCACATTTGGTGTGTCAACGCATAATGATGAAAACATTAAACAAGAAGAACTGGAATTTATGTAAGTTCAACATTATTTTTATGAATATAAAACAAAAATCTGTGACATCCTTTATTACTGCTACAGAGGAATATATAGACGATGATGAAGGCCCCCCCTAAAAAAACAAAGTTACAAAACTTTTATCACTGCATGATAAAGCAGAACCTTGGAAAAATGATATTCAAGCACTCACCCCAAGGTATTAATTTGGTAGCAAGATTATTAAAAACATTTGCCAATGCATGATAAAGCAAAACCTTGTAAAACTTCATAACCAAGAACTCACCCCAGATATTAATTAGGTAGCAAAATTATTAAAAAATTATTAATGCTTTTTTTTAATCAGGAGTTCTCAAAGCATGTATTTTTAATCAAATCTCATTTTTGAACTTTTGGGTGGAACTCTACCTTCTCTACATACATAATACTCAGTAGACAAAGTAAAAAAGTGCAGAGCAGATGAATAATGACACATCATGTGGAAAATTGAGAATTTTACAATTCAAAGCAACAAATATACGAGGGCCGTTCAGAAAGTAACCTCCGATCGGTCACAGTGCGGGTAGTGGGGGGAGTAGCGACGCCATCTGTGCATTCACGCACTCAGCAGGTCAGTCGGCATCAAGCCGTGGTCGAGTGAAAGTCGTACCTGCGCTAGTTTAGTGTTTGTGGCCGTTTGAAATGTGTACTGCAATAGAAAACCCCGCCAAATGTGAAGTGCGTGCTGTTATAAGGTTTTTTACAGCCAAAGGATATTCTGCAGCAGCTATTCATCGTGAGCTTTGTGCCGTGTACGGACCAAGAGTGAAGGAGTGGTCCGTGAATGGGTGGGTACGTTTCTTTAAAAGTGGACGAGAAAACGTTCATGATGAAGAGAGGAGTGGTAGACCATCATTGGTCACGGACGAACTCGTTCAGACAGTTGATGCAAAAGTTCGTGAAAACCGACGTTTCACAATGTCGGAGTTGTCTACTGATTTTCCACAGATTTCTAAGACTCTCTTGTACGAGATAGTGACAGCAAGATTGGATTACCGTAAGTTCTGTGCACGATGGGTGCCCAAAATTCTTACCGACCACCACAAAACTCAAAGAATGGCCTCTGCATTAGACTTTCTGTCACGTTATGAGGCCGAAGGTGAACCATTGTTAAACAGAATCGTGACCGTGGACGAAACCTGGATTAAGTACGTGAACCCTGAGGCAAAAGAACAATCAAAGATGTGGGCACATTCAAATTCGCCTACCAAACCAATAAAAGCCCGGAAAGATTTTTCTGCCCGAAAATTGATGGCAACGGTGTTTTGGGATGCAAAAGGGGTGTTGTTGGTTGAATTCATGGAACGTGGGACGACCATTAATCAAGACGTGTACTGTGAAACACTAAAACAATTACGACGGGCTATACAGAACAAACGCCGTGGTATGCTGACTTCCGGTATCGTTTTTTTGCACGATAACGCCCGTCCTCACTCTGCTCGCAGAACAACAGCCCTTCTTGAGTCCTTCAAGTGGGACGTTGTCAACCATCCACCTTACAGCCCAGATCTGGCGCCAAGCGATTATCACCTCTTCATGCATATGAAGAAATGGCTCGGGTCCCAGCGGTTTGATGACGATGAAGAGCTCAAGGCTGGCTCCAGGCACAAGCGGGTGATTTTTATGCAGAAGGAATTTCAAAGCTTGTGAACAGATACGATAAGTGCCTCAATCGTTATGGAAACTATGTAGAAAAATAGTGCAAAGATGTAGTTGTAAGATGTATATATTAAAATATTTTTATTTAACTTGGTGAATTTCTTGCAATCAACTGGAGGCTACTTTCTGAACGGCCCTCGTATATTCAGCTTACCAGCATAACGTAATGTGGACTAGGTCTAAAGCAAGTCAAATTTTAAAAGGTGAGTCGTTATGTGGCTTTGAAATTCCATGCGACTTACCTCCTGAAAAAGGTACACATATTTAAAAATTCAAATCAATAACAAAGATTATCTCATTCGAGATATTCTTTGCCATAACTCTGCAACTTAATGCCATAAAAGGGTTAATTTGGAATAAATCATATGATTAATTAAGTTTTATGTTTTTTTATTTCTGTAGTAAGATTTTATGTCTCTCTAATGCTTTTATCATTATTCCTCAGCAGTAGCACCACACAGAAAATGAATCCATCTCCCAGAAAATGAATCAATTGCATCAAAGAGACGGCAGATTCCATAATGTCGCACATCGATAAAGGTTCTCCTCTACCATCTCCGGTGTCAGCCATAAAGGACATTCTCTTTTTTTTGGATAGTATTACTACTTGTGGCACTGCAGGTGATGACACTGATGATACATGGAATGAAGATGGAGCAACAGTGGAATGTGAACCCAGAGAAAACCTGCAGTGGGCCGCTTTGGATTGAACCCGGGCCGTCTAGGTGAGAGGCGAGTGGTCTAACCACTTGGTCATGGCACAGCCAAGGACATTCTCCTTTACCAGGTAAATACACAATGCATATGCTGTAGTATAAATCCATGAGTCCGGAATACTGTACAATGTAAAAGTTCCTACTGCACATAATCTTTTTGGTGTAAAGTAGTATTCCCAGTCACTTTGTGTGCCTATTTAATTCTAATTTAAATTGCACTCTGTTATGTAAACTCCTACAAGACATGTCTATATTGAACAACATACATTTTGATCCATATTTACAAAAAGTTATTGTATTTTGAAAGAGAATTATTTTTCACACATAAAAAGTGTTGCCTTTTTTTTTTTTTCTTTCTGTTTTCAGTTTCCAAAAACCCTAAATATCTAGAATTGCTCTGGAGCTTCAAATATAGGAGCTAGGAAATTAAATAATGCTCAGAAGATGGCATCTAAAACTGCATAATTAATTTCAACTTTACAAACTTTACACTTTGAAGGCAGTCAGTTCAAATCCTGAATTAATTAAAATGGCTTAAAATAACAAATTCATTATGGTTACAAAAATGAAAAAATCTGATGTGTTCCATTCACATGACTTTCTCTATATCTGTGTAAATTATTATTGTTAATAAGCTTATCTTTTATTTATTTCATGCTAATCGAGAAAAATTAGCAGAAATAGTCTTATTTCTTGCTTTATTGTAAGTAAAAGCGAAATAAGGGAGTACCATAGGTTAAAGTGAAAGCCAAAAGCTGGTTGCTATGTGACTGATGTTCCTTTGTTTGTATGGACAGGAGTTGACAAATTCCTGTATGAGAAAAGTATAAGTTTTTCAAAGCTGAAACCAAGAAAAAGGAATATCTCAAAAACGATCAACTCCACGAAAAAAATGTATATAACATAAATTGTGTGTTTTAATGTGCTCTACATTTTTTGTGGGTTAAGTTTTTGTCCATCTCTTACGGTTTAGTAGTTATGAAAAATTCATCCAGAATAAAGTAGTCTTCAGAGGGTATTCCCAGAAAATTCAAAATATATTTGTCAGGTAAATAACTTTAATATACAATATTTTAATCAAAATCGTTAGAGCCATTTTTGAGAAAATCAAAATTTTCGAAAAAAGTTCCATGCAAAGGGTAGTTGGGGGTGGGGGGATTTTTCTCAAAATCTTCATGTCGCATCCCTGAAAGATACTAAACCTAAATACCAAGTTTGGTATTTCACCGACTTTTCGTTTTTGAGTTATCGTGTTCACAGACACACGGACACACACACACACACACACACACACACACACACACACAGACCTTTTTCTGAAAATACTTTTTTTGGATACAGGGGACCCTAAAACATATATTTCCGGTGAAACCTCGGTATCGAATTTTTTGGTGGGGTGCAATACATTCTCTATACACTATGTACATAGTGCCTATAGAGAAAGTAAAAATTTACATTTCACCCACATATATTTTACAAATTCAAAAAGATTTTTAAAGAATACAACATACAATTGGCACCAGTTAATAAAACCACTATAAAAGATGTACTTGAATCCATCACTAAAGACAGCATCCCATCAAATAAAAAATCCAGAATTTACCAAATAGAATGCAAGAGTTTCAACAAAGTTTACATTGGGAAAACCAAGAGGAACCTGAAAAAAAGAACGAAGGAACACTTCAGATGCATAAAGTACAAACATTTAGGGAAATCAGCAGTTGCTACCCATTTTTGGACAAAAAAACCATGATATAAATTCAATAAATTGAAACACATAACCGGAAAGCAGGAATGGGCAAATTGGGAAAAATTTTTATTTGGAAAAATAAAAATAGGATTATCAACTTTGATATCCCCCAGAGCGACTCATTGTACAAATTCATAAAACCAGCACCAGAACAATTGATGGATCGATCAACGTCACCACCAGCAATTAGTCGATGTCTGGTTTACAATGGAGGAAACTAACCTCCGAAACATGTTCTGGGAAATTTAAATGTGATTGTTGTTTAGTGTCATTAATCGACTCATTGTTTACTTTTAATTCAATCTCAGCAACACTTTCATCAACTTCCAAAATAGAAAAGTAATCACCTAATAATTCTGATAATGTTTATCTCGATTAGCATGATATAGATAAAAGAGTAATCTTTTGTAAGAATAGTTTGTTAGTTTGTTTAGCTAGAGAAAATCATGTGAATGGAACATATCAGATTTTTGAACTAGTTTTTCATGATCAGTAATGTTTATTATTCAAAAGATAAAGAAATTTGACGCCTGCCTGGGTAGCGTGGTGGTAGCATGTCTTCCTCACGTTCAAAAGGTCGTGAGTTCGAATCTCGCTTAGGGTGAGTTACCCGGGTAAGGTTTTTTTATCGGGGTTTTATCCTGAGAAGATGAATGTCGAGTAACTTTAAGCTCCATGGACTCCGAGATCATTTGATTATCATATCATCAATTGCATTCATCGTCCGATATGACTAAACCAGGTTAAAGGATGTTAAACTACAAAAAAAAAAAAGAAAAAAAAAAAAGCCTGCGGAGACCTTATACTACATTTATTTGATGTAATAGGTAGCATTAGAGATAAATGCTTTACACCAAAAATGACTATTTCAGATCAAGAATTCAAAAACCTAAAACTCAGAAAATAGTTAGGATGCAGTGAGATACGCACAAGGGCGAAACTGTATATTTGTTCCATGACATTCACATCTGATAGAGGGTATAAGAAATAAACTGAAATGCCACAGCTTCAAGCTATTTGATAGTTGCATTAAATATCTAAAAACTTTACCAGATTGACAAAGACTTGACACCTAGACTACATGAGCTCTTAGATCTACCCCATTCACACCAATGAGTGTTCCTTGCTACACCGCTATTAAGTCATTCAATAGGAGAGGCTTATCTATGCATACATAGAACCCAAACAGTTAATAAAGGAAGCCAAAGATACTGCATTCATTCTCCTCAGTGATAAAACCTTTGACCTTTTTAATTGGAATCAATAATGAATAAATGGTTGATTATAAAATTTAGCATCCTTCGAATTGTTCTGGAAAGAATAAGTAATTAGAAGATTAACCCAAGATTGTATCAAAAACTTATTTTCTATCATTCGATCAAAAGGTGGGAATAATATGACTCCAGATAGCTCTAAGTTCAGAGCTACTATTAGGCAACCAATCAGTTTCTATCATTACTACTTACCCAAAAAAGATGTTAAATGTTTGCAGCGAGAATATATTTCATTTTGATGAAACCATTAACGACAGTAGAAGCTTAGATACAAAAACAAAGAAAATATTTTTCAGGAAAATGTAACAGCTCATGTTACAAGGTATACAATAGACTGAAGCATCAAACATGTAAAATGAAATGGAGTTTTATTTATGGACGCTTTTTAATTGCTTTGGTTCTCAGCATCATTATATTGGCCAAAAAAGACTGCTTAATTTTGCTCAGAGGCCTCTTTATCATCCTGAGGTTCTTTTACGTACCGTAAATCTATGACACAGGACCAATAACTTTACTTCCCTTCCGAAGGAAGCCATACTAAGGATTTTTATGCCCAAAAAAATCCATTGTACTCCACCGGGTTTAAACCTATGGCCTTGCGTATATGAAGTTAGCATGGTAACCGTTATACCACAGAATGTGAAAAATAACATGTCAAAGCAATTTATTTTACTTAGTAAACCCTAGCAATGATGTATCAGCCCACATAATAAATAAAATATAGCAAATATTTTAGAATGGTTTACTCTAATAATCTTTCAATATATATAAAATCCTCTAGTATATATAAAGTCATCTATAACATATATATATTATTTTTTTTTTTCATGCTTAACAAAATGTGATATAAACAAAATTATAGAAAACACAACACAACATGAAAGTTACTCATGCATATGAAAATAACTACATTCAAGGCCTACCATGAATAACTTGAGTTTCAAGTACAGCAATTTTGTATGGCTACAGTCAATATTTCTTTTTTAATGCTAGTACTTTAATATTAGCCATATATGTTGTAAAATAAATAACATTTTCTCTTATTCTTTTCTATTCATTTCAGTTCACACACAATTATTTCTACCTCTGTAGTGTGGTGGTAGCATGTCTACTTCACATTCAAGAGGTCCCGAGCTCAAATCTCGGTTATGGTGAATAAATTAAAAGTTGGTGCACTTTAAAATCAATTTTACAATTCATAATATTCACATAGGATGCACCAATTTTTTATAATAAATTAAAGACATACTACATAGCCTATATGGTAAATTATTTTAGAATTTATAAATCATATACATAAATAAAAATCTGACGTCACATGTCTTTCTCTACCTATTCTGTAACAAATTACTCTTACAAAAACTTATTTTTCTATATAGTTCATGTATATTAATATGCATTTGCAGAAGTGTTTTTATTACATATTGTCATATGGATACATGGAAATAAATGAATACACCAGGCTAAAGCAATAGTTCAATCTTTCAACAGCTGGTTCTTATGTGATGGAATTAATTCTGTTCTCTTGCTTGACCAGGAGAAAGGAAAATGAATAACGGCTTCCAATTTTAGAAATGGAAAAGTATTTTAAAATTGAAACCAATAACAAGGAATATCTCAGAAATGGTTAACTCCACGCACACTGACTTATCTCTTACCAAAGTTGCTTGGTTTTTATAGGTGACTGTATCTGGGATTTGTGGTGGACAAAGCAGCACAGGGGTGAGTGTTCTCGAGGTTCTCCAGTTTCCCTGCTATCGCATTCCACCAGTGCTCCATCTTCATTTCATGTATCATCATTGTCATTGCCTGTGGTGCCATGTGTAGTAAAATGGGCACTAAACACTATTAAAAAAAAACTACATGCACACACAAAGTATTTAATATATATTGTGTGTTTTAACGAGACCCACATTTGATTCTTGCTATTAGGAATTTTAATTAATATGTTTCTTTTACAAGGATTATTTAATTAGTAAAGTAACATTCAATGATGATGGGATGTGAAAGTACTTTTTCTGTACCAAGATTATCTCTCTTACAGTTTTACAGAAATGCAAAAATAAAGCAGAATGAACAGGACTTACAGACCATTCCCAGAAAATTCAAGATATACATTTGATTTGCCTTAAAGTAACTTATACATATGATATTTTAATAAAAATTGTAGAGTCATTTTTAATAAATTCAAAATTTAAAAAAAAAAATTTGCTCTATTTAATAAGAGTAGTTTGGGGTGTAAAGATTTTCTTGAAAATCTACATGTTGCATCCTTAAAAATGTTGAACTTAAATGTCAAGTTTGGTATTTTGTACTGTATTGAGTATTTATCTGTATAAATCATACATAATTTGTGCTGTCCTTGAACTCAGCCCTTCTATCATTGGACGCCCTCTAGACAATTGCAAATGTTGCAGCTTTATGTGTGACCTCTTTCCCTTTACATTTGATGTCTCAATGCAAGTTCCCTTTATTCCCCTTTCTATTTCTCCAATTACTTTGTCCCTATTTCTATCTTTTTTATCAATTTTACTCTTTTACTTCCTACCTTAGCCTTAGTTAAATCTTCTTTGATCTTTACTTTCCTTTTTGTTATTTTTCTTGCCTCTAATCACTTTTCACTTACATTTCCTCCTTTCTTCACTTTATTCATGTTGCACTTGTCTTAGTTAACTTTCAGTGTACTTTTGTCATTGCTCTTCCTTTTATTCTCCCTACTCTCCTATTTGTGCTTTTCTATCCTTTGCTCCGTCTGGTCATAAGTTTTACTGTGCCTCATTCTGCACTGCTCTTCTTATTCATGTGCCCCCTTCCTCCTTATTTATGCCCAGTCCTGACACTTTGTCCTTCCATACGTGCCCCCATCAACGTCACATTTCCTGTAACTTTAATCAGCTTTTATAAATTCCAACCTATAGGTAATTAGTTTTCTTTTATCACCTTTTGCAGTTGTTTTAGATACTGCTCCCTTTCCTCTCTTTTCCTTTGCCTTACTAACCTGTTTTCCACTTCATTTGCTGCCATCACTTCAGCTTTCTCTTTCTCCTTCTCCATCCCCCCTCCTTCCTTTGTCGTTATCTTTTGCTGCATATGCATTACCTGTTCCTTCACCTCCCAGGTAGGATTTCTTTCATATGTTTAACCTTTGTTATTACTTCTGTTGTTCCCTGTTTCACCACTTGCATATGTGTTTCTTCTGTCGCTGAACATTCAATCCAAAATTTGAAGCTTTTCCTTGCCCATGGGCTTTTTTTTTTTTTTTTTTTTTTTTTTTAAATATAAGTTGAAATCAAAGCAAGTATGTTTTAGGGATTCATTGACCAGTAATGTTGCTTGATCCAAAAGATAAAGGAATTCCTCTGTAAATCAACTAATGGTAGTTATTATTCTCAGAATGTGTAAGAGTTTCAAATAAACTATAGATTATATTCCTTCAAAAGATATTATGCCTGTAGACATACTCAATTTCTTGAAGATTTTCCACAACTGGATTTGTAGAATTTCTTCCCTTAAAGATATTGAATCAACACATAGTGGTTATTTATTCTATATGCAATTCATACATAACATTTGCTACAGTTTAATAATAATAAGAAGAAGAATAGGAAAAAAATAAGAATAATAAGAATAAAAATAATAATAATAATAATAATTATAATAATAAAATAATAATAATTAATAAGAAGAAGAATAAAAATAATAATAACTAAAAATAATAATAATAAAAATAAATAATTAATAATAATAATAATAATAATAATAATTCATAATAATAATAATAATTAATAATAAATATAATAATAATAAATAATATAATAATTAATAATAATAAATAATTAATAATAATAAATAATTAATAATAATAATAATAATAATAATAATAATATAGTTATTATGATGCTTCTTTAATACTTTATTCTACCGAACAGCAATATGCTGTACATGAAAGCATGTGGTGTACAGAATGGTGCGCAAACACATCAGGCACGAAAAAAAAGATGGAGTCTGTATAGCATGAAACAATACTTTTTATACTCAACACACCCTTCACAAACCGGCCCAACAGAAAACTGGAATAGCGTCAAATCCTCAGATAAGGTGACACTTTATTCCACACATAAGCGAAAGGTGATTTTCTATCATCCAAAGGGGTTCCGATATGATACAAAATACGCGACTTAACAATTCCATCATGGCTACATATATTGTGTTAGGGCTGGGTATCAAGGGGTGGGGTCTAGGTATGTTGTGGCAATTTTACAATACACATAATGGTGTGCAGTACAGGGTAATATTTTAAATTATCTCTGTGAGGATGGGATATCCTGATGGAATTACTGAATTTGTACAGGATAATAATCCTCTTCGTACATCTCAAAAGGTTTCAAATTGGTTTTCAGAGAGGCAGGATATCATAGTGATAGACTGGCCTCCTTGTTCACCAGATCTGAATCCTATTGAGAATGTGTGAGCTGAAGTAAAAAATGAATTGCGCTCCAATTTAGCTGTAGATGGGCGAAGGACAAACGACAGCTTCTGGGCACAAATTCAAGAGGCCTGGTATCTTGTAGTTTCTCTCCATATTACTGTAGGCATTTAATTTTATCTATGCCCTGAAGATTGAGGGCAGTTATACAACTGAAGGTTCATACACCTGATACGAATTATATTTATTTTTGCATTTTAGTGTTATTTATTCATATTTTTTTAGTTATTTAACATAAGGTTAATAGAATTATGTTTTTGTGTGCACAAATAGGTCCATAACTTCAAATGCCAAAGTTATATTAATGTAGGTAATATTATATGCTACATAACTAGTCAAAAAATTAACAAACATAAAAAAAAATGACAAATAGCATGAGATTCGAACCCAGGAACTTAAGCATGTAAGTACAGTCCTTTTAACCTCTCAGACACTGTAACATTGTTCTGTGATCTGTTTTAGTCATAAATTAACCATTTTGCTGTCAGTCGCAGACCATTGCATACTTCGATCCTGTGCATTCTGATCACAGCTTTTATGAAGATACACGAAGCTGTTCGATCCAAACGGAATCTGAGAATGACTCCTTTCTGTCTCCATGGCTGTACACTGTACAAACAGACTAGATAACATAAAAATATAACAGAGTTCACTGGCTATTTATAAAAAAAAAATTAAAATGTAATCTTTTATTACTCGTCTAAATATTTTAAACAGCAGCTTAAGATTGAAGGTTTTATGAAAATCTTTGTGTCTCATGCAGAATCCGAATACAAAGTTGGTATTATCTAACCTTTAATGTATTTTCGACACGCATGCACACGCGCACCCCCCCCCCCCCCGCCTCATACACACACACATTCTAAGAACATTTAGGGTTCAATGAATTTCAAAATTGAACTTTTTGGTGAATATCGAAATTAAAACATCTCAAACAGAGAAAGCAACAAGAGAAAGATAAAAATGTTATGTGTTCCTTTCACATGACTTTCTCTACATCTCTGTAACAAATTATTGTTAAAAAGCTTGTTCTGTGTAATAAGTCATACTAATTGAGATAAACATTAAAATAAATGGTGTTATTAATTGCTTCCTTGCACATAGATGTGAAATAAGGGAATACACTAGGCTAAAGCAATAGTCAAATATTTTAAAAGCTGTTGCTGTGATTGAAATTTGTTTCTTTGCATGGCCAGGTAGTTCACAAATTCCAGTAGAAGAAAAATTTAAGTATTTTAAAACTGAAACTTGAAAATGGTCAACGACATGAAAAAAATGTATATAACATAAATTGTGTGTTTTAACAAGGTCTACATTTTTTATGTAGTAAGTTATTGTCTTACAGTTTACCAGTTATGCAAAAGTCACCTAGAAGAGGTCTTCAGAGGTTATTCCCAGAAAATTCAAGATATACATTTTATCACCTTTAGTACCTATATGATTTTTAATCAAAATCATATTGCTGAGTGAGTACAGAGTACTGTTTCAATTATCAGTCACTTGTCCTTGGAAATTGAAAACAAGCTCAGTTTTCTGATGTTAAATGGCATGTAATTGTCAATGAAGCAAATTAAAAGAAATTTGTAAATGTGATGGTGGAGAAACAGAAAAAAAAAAATCTAATGTGTTCCATTCACATGACTTTCTCTACATCTCTGCAACAAATTATTGTTAAAATGCTTATGAAATAGTCTTATTATTTGCTTCCTTGTAAGTAGAAGGGAAATGAGGGAGTACCATAGGTTAAAGTGATAGTCAAAAGCTGGTTACTAGGTGACTGAAGTTCCTTTGTTTGGATGGACAGGAGTTGGCAAATTCTCGCATGAGGAAAGTTCAAGTATTTTAAAGTTGAAACCAATAACAAGGAATATCTGAAAAATGATCAACTCCATGAAAAAAATGTATAATGTATATAACATAAATAGAGTGTTTTAACGAGCTCTGCATTTTCTGTTATTAGCGTTTGTCTATCTCTTACGGTTTGCCAGTTAACCAAAATTCTGTAAAATTCATTCAGAAAAATGTAGTCTTCAGAGGTTATTCCCAAAAAATTTAAGATATACATTTTATTTGTAAAGTAAATATCTTTAATATTTAATATTTTAATCAAACTCGTTAGAGCCATTTATGAGAAAATAAAAAGTTTCGAAAAAAGTTCCATGTAAAGGGTACATGAGGGTGGGGGATTCTCTTGAAAATATTTGTGTGGCATTCTTGAAAGATACCAAACTTAAATACTAAGTTTGGTATTTAACAATCTTTTTGTTATTGAGCTATGCTGTCTACACACCACACGTGCATGCACATGCCCACACAGAGACTTTTTTCTAAAAATGCTTCCTTTGGGTTCAGGGGGACCCAAAACATGCATTTTTCAATGAAATCTCAGTATGGAATATTTGGGTACAATACAATACCTTCTCTATACTCTATATACACAGTATGTATAGAGAAAGTAAAAATGACATTGAATTCAATCTAATATTTGTTTTAAAGATTTGAGGAGGAAACTGCTTCAAATTTAAGTGCTGATTATGGTATTGGAATGCAGACTGTCTGGGACATTAAAAAGAATAAGCAGAAAATGCAGGATTATGTCTGCAACTGGGATTCTAATTCTGCACCATAGGCATGAAAATGTATGAAGAGATCTACGTTCAATGATTTAGATGCTGCTCTTTTGCAGCTGTTTAACCAAAAATTAGCAGGTGTCATTGTTTCAGGCGTGATGTGTGCCCAAAAGACTACATTTTTTCATGATGCCCTTGGTTAGAGGGAAAATTTCCTATTTAGAATGTATGTTTGTACCCTAAAAGCATTAAATTAAAATACTTTCTTTGGGATCCTCTCTGATGATGCTCTGTTGATGTTAAATTACAGGTTTCCAAATTTGTTGTGTTCAATTATTCATGCATCCATCATCTCTCTCACATTACCCCAAATAATTGAGAGTATACTGTAGTTTTTGTAGAATAGCTAGAGAAAGTCATATGCATGGAATGCATCAGATTTTTTATTTCTGTTTTATTGGCACATGATCAGTGCAAAAAATTGTTTTAAATTGCAAATTGAAGAACCTAATGTTTAGAATGAGTCTCCATATGGAATATACAAATATTTTCCATTGCAGAAAAAAATATATGAAATAAGAGCTGAAGCTTTCCTTGCAATGAACACCCAGAATAAGTATATGGGTAATTTTTAAAACAGCCTGTTTAGACTACCCTTTGTCATGGAGACAAAGATTATCAACGATTTCACTGAGGTTTAAACATCTAGCTTTGGAAGGCTAGAAAAATATACTCTTTGTAATATTTTAAATTGAATGCTTTCATAAGGAAGTCTATATTACTTTCTCTATAGTACTATATACATAGTGTATAGAGAAGATATTGTATTGCACCCAAAAATTTGATACTGAGATTTCACCGGAAATATATGTTTTGAGACCCCCTGAATCCAAAAAAAAAAGTATTTTCAGAAAGATGTCTTTGTGTATGTGTGGGTGTGTGTCTGTGGGCAGCGTAGCACAAAAACGAAAAGACCGTTAAATATCAAACTTGGTATTAAGATTGGTATCAACCAAGGATGCGACATGAAGATTTTCAAAAAAATCTCCCACCCCAAACTACCCTTTTAATAGAAAAAATTTCGGAAATTTTGATTCTCTTAAAAATGGCTCTAACAATTTTGATTAAAATATTGTATATTAAAGACCTGACAAATAAAATGTATATCTTGAATTTTCTGGGAATAGCCTCTGAAGACTACTTTATTCTGGATACATTTTACACAATTTTGCACAACTGCTAAACCGTAAGAGATGGATGAAAACTTAAAACACCAAAAATGTAGAGCACGTTAAAGCACATAATTTATGTTATATACATTTTTTTCTTGGAGTTGATCGTTTTTTAGATATTCCTTGTTTTTGGTCTGAAAAACATACTTTTCTCATACAGGAATTTGTCAACTCCTGTCCATACAAACAAAGGAACTTTGGTCACATAGCAGCTAGCTTTTGACTATCACTTTAACCTATGGTAATCCCTTATTTCACTTACTGACAAGGAAGCAAGTAGTAAGACTATTTCTGCTAATCTGTTCTCAATTAGATAAAGTAAATAGAATAATTTGTTGCAGAGATGTAGAGAAAGTCATGTGAATGGAACACATCAGATTTTTTTTGTTTAAAAAGCACCATCAATTGCATGTAAAGAAACCTGAAAAATGTTTATAACATGTTCTGTAAGCATCCCTTAGGCATTACTTATCTATTTAAAAAACTGATTTATCAATGTATAAAGTTGGTTTGCTTAGAAACAATTTTAATTTAGGGTATATACCTGGTCTTAAGTATTTTATTTCTCCAGTATAACTTCATGGTGAGAAAAGCTAGAAACTGCATCACATGAGCTGTAAAGAGGATGGTCTCTTGTTATTATTACATCATAGTTGTGTGCTTAAGATGCAGTCTTAGTCCTGAAATAGCTGATAATTTCTTTGTTCATTAATTACTTAAATATTCAAACTAATTATTTAGCATTAATTGTAACAAATCATAATTTGATAAGAAAATCCACTTTCTTTACTCTCTTTGACAAAACAACTAACTTTATCCAGCTTATTTACTCAACTTAAGTTATGACAATTAACAACCACACATTTTTCATTTTATCAGCCAATGTGAGAATAAAAAACTGAATGAATTGCTGAATTTAAGACATCTTCGAAGCTACTGCATTAAAATGGAAAATTGGTTGATATTTCAGTTTTTGGAACATAAGTTTTCAGGCTCTTAGGAAAAGCTGAACCTCTACTATGTGATTTTGCTCCTTTCCACACATGATGGCTGTTCCACATTAATGAGTTAATGCATTAGTCATGTAAAATGCATGCACCATCTGTTTTTAAATGTAAAAAATTACATTGTTAGTTGATACTGCTACAGTAATTTGATTTTGCATTATTTCATCTATAAAAATTGCTTGCTGCAGAAAATTGTCTTCTGCCTAGCTTATATTGTATAAATTATTTGCAACTATGCTCCTACTGATTATGTAAAATTGATATATCAGCTATTAACAATCCACACTTAATAGTACATGAAAGAACAGCAATGTTGCAAAAACTGGGACCATTTTTTCAAACATTTTAGAACTGAAGATACAGCCTTTTGTTTTCAGAAGCCTCATAGTAGACTGCATTTAGCTTTAACGAGTGTGCTCTACTGAAGATTTCCTTTCTAAATGAATAAGCAGCATTTATAAGAATTATCCCTCAATAACTAGACATACTTTGGACTTTCAATATTGGCTAATAATTTAATATATGTTTTATGAATATTAAGATTTCAAATATGATTTCAAAGAAATGATTAATGTCCACCAGTGAGTCAAGCAATCACCACCCCTCTCCTTATCATTTGCTGTTTACAACACAAAAGCAGTTTTCTAACACAGTGACAGAACACTGTTGCACACAGTAGGGACGTGTATTTCACAAGAATAGGTTGGAGTATGTTCGTGAGCCTGTGGAATGAATAATAGTAGTGGTTTGCTCGCTTCACGTTTCAAGAAGATTTTGAAGCAACATTCATAGTTTATATAACCAGTTTTTATCAGTGCATACATTAGTGTTTAATTTTTAACTGTATTGCTGTGTTATAATACTTAACTTCAGTTTTAAGTGTGAATGCTATGAGAGAAATCTTGGGCATGGACACTGAAAACGTTAACATAGATTTCATCAGTGCTAATAATAATAAAGATTTCATTATCATTGACTGCTCTAAGGAAATGACTTCGCTTCATATGGATACTGTAAGTAAACCATTTGATTCTGATTTCACAGTTATGAATAGCTTTGCAAATGTCAATAGCAAAAATAAACAAATAAAAGCAAGAAAAGAAACAAGTGAACAACTAATTAAGAAATCGAAACATTTGAAGTTATCGCTAAACAAAACAAATAAGGACATAACCACACTTCCTTCCACAAGCCAGTTGGCAGCAATGCAAAGTAAACAAAAGCCTGCTAACTCTGTCATTAATGCCATTCCTGCAAAGAACAGATTTCAAATATTAGCAACAGAAGATACCGAGGTCGAACCAGAAGACTCCTCTGTAAATCCTGTACTTAAAATACCACCCATATGCTTACCTAGCATAGAGAATTATCAATTATTCATACAAGCTATAAAGAGCAAAACAAAATCTAGATTTCATTCCGACATGAAAGGTTCTACTACCAAAGTATTTACTTTGACACCTGATGATTTTAGGGAACTGACTGCCTATTTAGACTCTATTCATCAATAGTATTATGCTTATAAAAATCCAGCTGACAAGAAATTTTCAGTAATTATATGGAATCTCCCATGCTCAATCAGTAATGAGAAGTAATGTAGGAACTGCAAGAATTACATTTTCCTGTTCAAAAGGTAACATGCCTCTTAAGAAAGAACAAAATTTCAATTCCCTTATGCGCAGTAGACCTGGAATACAATGAGCAAGGTAAATCAATTCTGAGTCTAAACCGTTTACTCTATTGTGTGGTCAAAGTAGAGCCACGCAGGCAAAACAAGGACATACTACAATGCACACGTTGCCATAATTTTGGGCATACAAAAAATTATTGCCAACTTCAACCACATTGTGTGCAATGCACGGGAACACATCATTATTCTAAATGCCCAAACCCAAAAACCACGCCACCAAAGTGCATAGTAAAAACTTAAGCAATCTAGCAACTTTCACATCTGAACAACTTAATGTTTTCAACACATTAAAATATGGATCACTAGTAGAAGTGACTTAAACTAATTCTTTAGAGTATTTTTCTCTTGTGTGTGCGCGTGCTGCAACCATCATATAGCTTTACCAACAATTCTGCCAATGCTTATCGTGACGTACATAAAAAAATAATCTTTTGTAAGAAAAGTTTGTGCTGGAACAATAATTAGAGGATGTCATGTGAATGGAACACCAGTTTTTTTTTTAATCCTTTGTATTTATTTTGAAGAATTTATGGCCACTGTTATTGTTAATCTTATTTTTATCTTACTGTTGTTTCATTAGTTTCATATAATTATAAAAATATTATAATAACAATAATATTATAATACAGATTTTTTTAAAATAATAATTTTATATTTATTTCTCTTCAGCTAATCCTTTCATTGTTAGTTCATATTTAGAACCATGTGCCACAGCATATCAGAAATGAAGCAAATAGATTTTGGACAAAAAAGATACCTATTTAATATACCAATTAAACAGCGTTTGTTAACATTAAGAGATCATTTTGGTCCTAAACGACCAAAACATGATTGATGATTCATTGCATATACAGTTGCTTTCAAAGGGGGAAAATATATTCTGGCAGTGCGTTTTATGCTGCAGTGTGATGGAAATTTGGGGAGATTCCTAGGACACAGCAATGACACAACCTTCATCCTTATTTACCTTCAACCTGAATCAAGCATTAAAATCAACTGGAACTGAAATGTTTAACTGGAACTGAAATGTTCTAGAATGTTCACTTTTGCTGTGCATTTATTTTAAACGTTTCCTACTTCTTTCATCACATCCATTGTAAAAAATAACTATATATACTTTCTCTACACATACTATGTACATTTCTACACTCTATACATGTGTATAGAGATGGTATTGTAATGCACCCAAAAATGTGATACCAAGATTTCATCAAAAATACATGTTTTGCATCCCCCTGAATCCAAAAAAAGGCATTTTTGGAAAAAGGTCCTGTGTGTGCATGTGTGTGAGGACACCATAGCTCAAAAACGATAAGACCATTAAATACCAAACTTGGTATTTAAGTTTGGAATCTTCCAGGATGTGACACAAAGATTTTCAAGAAAATCCCCACACTACATGGCGCTTTTTTCGAAAATTTTGATTTTCTCAAAAATGGCTGTAACGATTTTGAATAAAATATTGTATATTTAAGATATTTACCTGGCAAATAAAATGTATATCTTGAATTTTATGGGAATAGCCTCTGAAGACTACTTTATTCTGGATGAATTTTACAGAATTTTGTATAACTGGCAAACCCTAAGAGATAGACAAAAACTTACCTAACAGAAAATGCAGAGCTCGTTAAAGCACAATTTATGTTACCTATAAATATTTTTCTCGTGTAATGGATCATTTTCAGATATTCCTAGTTATTGGTCTCAGCTTTAAAAAGCCTATATTTCTCATACGGGAATTTGTCAACTCCTGTCCATAGAAACAAAGAACTCCAGTCAAATAACAACCAGATTTTGGCTAATACTTTAGCCTATGCTACTGCCTTAGTTCCCTTCTACTTGCATGGGAGCAAGTAATAAGACAATTTCTGCTAATTTTTTTCTCGATTAGCATGAAGTAAAAAGAAGTATAAGCTTTTTAACAATAATTTGTTGCAGAGATGTAGAGAAAGTCATGTGAAGGAACACATAAGATTTTTTTAGAAGTGACGCCAAGGCTTGTTAAGGAATTCACAAAATCTTAATTATTTATACCAATGAAAGTTTTTGTTTTCTTCTATAGATATGGAAGGTACTTTGATGCCACTTGATTGGGAAGAAAACTGACTGTGGTGTACAATACAAGATTTTAGAAATAAAGCCACAAATGAACGAACTACTGAGCACTGATTCAATGCTAAAACAAAATTGTCCATGGTTTAAAATGTTAGTGTCATTCTGTATACAACTTCTGGGAGTGCATTTTTAGTAGAAAGTTTGTTTCCATGCTGAAGAGAATCAAAAGTTACTCAAAATTCTACTGGAGAATTTTGTAATCATTTCAACTGAAGCTAGCTTACTGAGAGAAATAAGAAAAAGAATCAGTTCAAAAGAATCAGAAAATTAATAAATTTGCTTCTCAGGAGAGAAGGATAGGTTTTCAATTCCTTTGTCTTATAGGGGTGACTACCAAAGTGTCAAAAGTGAATTTAAATCCAGAAATTAGCTATTTTCTGCTACATTTACTTTATTAAATATATTATTTCAGTAGCTACGAGAGTCGGCTGATCATATTAGTGCAGCTAGTTTGTTGAAATTTTGTCCCACAGAAATTCTTTAACATGCCAGTAAATCTACTAACATGGGGCTGCCGCTTTTAAGTAAGGACACTTAAAAACTATTGGTCTGGGCCAGGAGAAATAGGTATGACTACACGTAGATTAGCAATATTTGGAAACCTAAATCTATAAAGAAGTGAAATTGTATAAACTGTAGACATTAATCAATAATCAGTGTAAATACATTTAAAGAAGAACTATGTAAATATTTAGGAAATAAGGAATTCTATTTGATTAATTTGTTAAAAAGTGATGTATTTTGTTTGTTGTAGTAGTGGAGTTGTTCTGTTAGTTACAGTTTTACTGTTAGTAATTGGATTATATATTAGCAACTGTATATTTCTATTGTTGTAGAAATACAGAACATGTAATTAACAATGTGTAATGGATTTCTTTAATCTCTACCAACAATCAATTTAATTGAATTTACCAGTATTGTATTTTGTAATATATTTCTCTAGAGAAATTCACTCCCACTGAGATTCAAACACAGGCTTTACTGTATTAGAAGGCATACATGTTACTGCCACACCTTGGAGATCACTAGGAATAAAAATGTTGTATGATGAAAATGACATTTGTGCCTGCTAATGAACTGAAAGTCTAAAATGCATTAATTGCCCATAGAGTGTCTGAATTTTCCCAAATTACACTTCGTACTTTTTAGCAGAATTAAATACGCATTTGCGTTAGTGCTGCCTCATAGACACTTTTATCGTCTTCACCACTAACTATCGTTCATGTCCATCAGCTACACTCCCTAGCTACCAAAACTGGTAAAATATGACATTTATACAATAAAACACTGAAACTTGCAGTGATTAACTTATTTAAAATAGTTCACATAATTTGCTATTGTATGCATTTTGTCTACAAGCCTCATAGCAATAATAAAGAAATACTGTTATGAGCAGAGTACATTACAAACGAAACTCTGCCGTAACCAAGGAATGTTGTAAACATATTGCAACAAGGATGACATCACATCTTTTGTTACAGAAAGTCTTCAATCACAATGACATAAATGAATGAATGAACGAATGAATGAATGAATGAATGGGTGTACAAACTGAGGCGAGCCTCCTTTGCAAATGAGTGAGTCACATGATTTTCGAGTGCATAGTTAGCTGTCTCTGACTTTAGACACTATCACCTGCGTCAACTATAACTGCAGCAGCTACAATAAATGGAAGAACAAAATGAAATGTAAAAAACTGATTTCAGTTTGCATTATCTACAGCAAAACTCATTGAACTAGATCAATACCTAAATAAGGGATAGCTGATAATAAATTGGTAATTACTGCATTTCATGCAACATTCAGTTCATTGTGTCAATTGCTTAAATATCTGCTATCTTTTCACAGAATTGCGCAATAGGTTAACACAGATACTTGTACATGCAGTGATGAATAAGAACACTGAAGAACCAGTTAGAATATAGTGTAATGGAGAGAGAATAAAGGAAACATAACATATTCAATTATAAAATATAAAAATTAATTTCAAGTTGTTGAAATATAAAAATAGGTTCTTGGGTTGTGTTACTTTAATTAAATTTAACCACAGTAAGAATTTAAGTAGCTTGCAGGAATAAAATAAATGTAAAGCTTCCACTTATGCATTGCCATTTCATTCTTCCTTCACTCCATGTTTTCAACAGTTATCTTTTTATAAAATACACATTAGTTGAATTGAGAATCCCTTTCACCCATTCTACTGCAGTTTCAGTGCCAATTCTTTCCTTACCTTTTAAGAAGCATCATGACAACTGCCATAAAGTAGATGAACACAATCAATGTATGGTTCTCTCCATTGTTAATGCTCATTTAAATTCTAACATCACATATGCTTTGTACCTACTGAAGTAATGATCGATTTATTATTGCTATAGTACACATCAAGGATTGCTCAGATTGTTACTTAAGTCATGTGACCTTCAGCACATAGCGAGGATGAATAAGAAACAGTCTGCTGTCTTTATGTTTATGCAATGGATTTTCCTCACTCACTTTTGTATGTGCAGTAAAGCCCTCCTTTAACTTAATTAATATAATAAAATTGAGAGTAGTAAGTCATTATGAAAATAATTTATGAACTACAAATTTTGCATCTGATAATTTTCTGCCCACATACTTATTACCTTCTGCTTTAAAAAAAGTTAAAAACATTAAATGATATATTTGAAAAATACTTTCCAAACCTACATTCACTCGGCTTTTAAAGAATTTAAATGTTATGTTTCTGACTAAACATATTTAGATTTTTTTTGGTGGGGGGAGCATTTTAGATATTCACTGCCAATCTAAGAATGGAGGGAACGAGAGCATTGTTTCCATTTTCAATTATAAGTTTAAAATTTGCCCTTAAAAGGCTTATTCTAAAATTCGTAATACTCTGATTATTATTTGAATTTATTCAAATTTAGGTACATTAAAACTCAGTAACAATACATTCAAAATTTACAGCCACCATCAAGATAGTAAGTTCTATCCACTTTTGTCTCAACTAATTGTCCTTGGTAATTTCTCAAGTTTTGACATTTGATATGAATATTATCTATGTGACCTGCTTTGGGATGCTGCAGGAAGGATTAATTTAAATGTAACAATGTAACCAAATTGTTTCATTTTATTAATTTATTCACAAAAAAAAATATATATATAAATATATAAATATAAAATTTCAGTCTTACTGGGAACAGTAACAAATAATAACACATTACTCAACACACTCACTCATACTTTCTTTTCAGACTAGATAGTCTCGCACACTTGAAATGCAAGAAATTGAACAGTTCATGGTTTTAATTTATTATTTTAGTCCACTTCCTCAATTGTGGGTCCCCGTTTGTTGGCTCCAAAATTTGGATCTCTGGATTCTTGACCACAACTTGCACCTCCAGTTCCTGGTTGGTGGATTTTCATCATTATTGGAGAACATGCTCGCTGCACCTCCTGCAGTTTGTGCTCTAGCTCATCCTTCTCAGCCAGTGTATTGTTATCTAGCCACTGGATTGTTGCATCGCAGATGTCCCTGGCGCTCTTCTTGTCGGCCTCACTCAGTTTTGAACCTGCTTCTTCAAGAGCCTGTTTCACGCTGAACACATAACCTTCGAGTTGGTTCCTAACAGCAATCCTCTGTCGCTGCTTATCGTCCTCATCCTTGTAGCGCTCAGCATCTGCCACCATTCTGTCAATCTCCTCCTTGGATAGTCTACCTTTGTCATTCTTAATGGTAATGTTGCGTGTCTTACCAGAACTCTCTTCCTTGGCAGACACATTGAGGATGCCATTGGCATCCATGTCAAAGGTGACTTCAATCTTTGGCACCCCTCGAGGAGCTGGTGGTATCCCCATGAGATCAAAAGTACCCAAGAGGTTATTGCCCTTGGTCATTGCTCTCTCACCTTCAAACACTTGGATGGTGACTCCAGGTTGGTTGTCAGAGTAGGTGCTGAAGGTCTTTGTCTGCTTGCAAGGGATACGGGTATTACGTTCGATAAGCTTGGTCATGACTCCGCCGGCTGTTTCGATGCCGAGAGACAGGGGTGCCACGTCCACCAGGAGCACATCCTGAATCTGGGAGCTGGTGTCACCACTGAGAATGGCAGCCTGTACTGCTGCTCCATAAGCCACTGCTTCATCAGGGTTAATGGAGAGGTTGAGTTGTTTGCCACAAAAGAAATTCTGCAGCAGACTCTGTATCTTGGGGATACGGGTGGAACCTCCAACGAGAACGACGTCGTGAATGGAACCCTTGTCCAGCTTGGCATCTGTGAGTGCTTTCTCCACGGGTTCGAGTGTGGAGCGGAACAGATCGGCACAAAGCTCCTCAAATCTCGCCCTCGACACCCTGGTGTAGAAGTCGATGCCGTCATACAGGGCGTCAATCTCAATGGTGGCCTCGGTGCTGGAGGACAGTGTGCGTTTGGCTCTTTCTGCTGCCGTCCTCAGACGTCGCAAAGCCCTGGGATTGTTTTTCAGGTCCTTGCGGAACTTTCTCTTGAATTCGTCTGCCAGGTGACTTACCAGACGATTATCGAAATCCTCGCCGCCAAGATGAGTGTCTCCAGCCGTCGATTTCACCTCGAAGAGGGAACCTTCGTCGATGGTGAGGATAGACACATCAAAGGTACCGCCACCCAGGTCGAAGATGAGTACGTTACGCTCGCCTTTGAGGTTCTTGTCTAGACCATAGGCTAGGGCAGCGGCTGTGGGCTCGTTGATAATTCGGAGCACGTTGAGACCAGCGATAGCACCGGCGTCTTTTGTAGCCTGTCGCTGGGAGTCGTTGAAGTAGGCGGGAACTGTGATGACAGCGTCCCTCACGGTGCAGCCGAGGTACGCCTCTGCAGTTTCCTTCATCTTGGCGAGTACCATGGAGCTGACTTCTTCTGGTGCGAACTTCCGTACCTCGCCTCTGAACTCCACCTGGATCTTGGGTTTCCCGCAGTCGCTTACCACCGTGAAGGGCCAGTGTTTCATATCCGCCTGAATTTTGGGATCGTCGAACCGACGGCCTATGAGTCGTTTGGCATCGAACACGGTGTTCTTGGGATTCATGGCGACCTGGTTTTTAGCCGCATCTCCGATGAGCCTTTCGGTGTCGGTGAAGGCTACATAGCTTGGTGTTGTGCGGTTGCCCTGATCGTTGGCGATGATCTCCACCTTTCCTTGCTGCCACACACCCACGCAGGAGTATGTGGTGCCCAGATCAATTCCAACTGCTGGTGCTTTTGGTGTCATTTCCTCTTATTCGCGCAGTAACGTAATTAATAAAGGCTCTCGTAATCTCTCGTGAAATATTTATCTTCTCTTGCTTGTATACACTGAGTTTTTGAGTAAATAATAAAAGTTCTCGTAATATCACGTGAGGTGTTTCCCTTCTCTCGCTTGTATACACTTACACTGTGCAACACTTGAGCAGTAGGCTGCTTATATGTAGTACATGCAGATTTCTGGCTGTCACTTGAAAGTTCTAGAAGAGGTGGGAGGGTGTGTCAGCAGAACGGCGCGCTATTGGTTGGCGATTGCATAGCTAATACGCCATTGGCTATCCGTTACCAGGTTACTAGAAGAGTGTAGAAACAGCTGGACGCTTCCCGCCCCATCTCTTTCTTTCTCTGGTTGCGAGTAATTCTGACCGAAATGATTAATTTTGTTTTAACCTTATTAGAAACCAGAATCGCTCTCATGTGAGAAATATAGCTACCGCATTCTGCTTGTTGAGCGCTGCTCATTAGTTTAATTCATTCATTAGACGTACCTTTAAAAACGTTTCCAGAAATGGAAGATTCTTTGTATGAACTTTTTCTTTGCATTGGTTTTTTTGTTTCTTTTTTATTTGTATTATCTCTTCGTACATAGCTTGTACTAGTTATTTCTAAGGCGTCTAATCGGAACATAAGCTCTTGTTTTTATGTTAAAATCCAGAAGTATGAATTTCTTCATGCAGGCGTTAATATTTTAGGTTACATTCATGTGTTCTGTTTATGTGACTTCTATAGCTATTTCATTTCATACAGTAAATGCCATTTGCAAGCCATGTTCTTAAGAAATACCGTAGATTTGATTGCGAGTTAAGTATATAAAAAGCTTTTTCTTTATTTATTTAATGTTGATAGTAAAAACACGTAGTACTTAACCATCTATGTAGTTTTGTGAAACTTCTTAAAACACACGTTAAAATAGTAGGCAGTATCAAAAGTTCAAATGACGGCTTCATTTTTTGAAGGAAAATGCTCATGGATCAAAATGAACCATTATCTTTTGTGTTAGGGAAAGCAAAATCATCTATGCGCATATATATGTAGGAGCAAACAATGCAGCTTTCCTCCAGTAGGTTGTAAGGTTATCTTTTAACGTTCCAAAAAATAAATGGTTTTTCACTTTAATGCCGTAATCTTAAAGTTGCTATTAGTTTCTTGTCACAATAAAGGGAGAAAAATTCTATTCTCACATTGACATATAGATACTTAATATAGATGGAATTGTCATAACCTAACAAGTCGGGTATTTATTTCTTTAATTGTTTCGTCGAAGAGAGAAAGAAAGAATTTGTTATAGGATTATAATTTGAGCATAATGAATTCGTGAATAACTTTCATTGGTATAAATAATTAAGATTTTGTGAATTCCTTAACAAGCCTTGGCGTCACTTCTAAAAAAATCTTATGTGTTCCTTCACATGACTTTCTCTACATCTCTGCAACAAATTATTGTTAAAAAGCTTATACTTCTTTTTACTTCATGCTAATCGAGAAAAAAATTAGCAGAAATTGTCTTATTACTTGCTCCCATGCAAGTAGAAGGGAACTAAGGCAGTAGCATAGGCTAAAGTATTAGCCAAAATCTGGTTGTTATTTGACTGGAGTTCTTTGTTTCTATGGACAGGAGTTGACAAATTCCCGTATGAGAAAAGTATAGGCTTTTTAAAGCTGAGACCAATAACTAGGAATATCTGAAAATGATCCATTACACGAGAAAAATATTTATAGGTAACATAAATTGTGCTTTAACGAGCTCTGCATTTTCTGTTAGGTAAGTTTTTGTCTATCTCTTAGGGTTTGCCAGTTATACAAAATTCTGTAAAATTCATCCAGAATAAAGTAGTCTTCAGAGGCTATTCCCATAAAATTCAAGATATACATTTTATTTGCCAGGTAAATATCTTAAATATACAATATTTTATTCAAAATCGTTACAGCCATTTTTGAGAAAATCAAAATTTTCGAAAAAAGCGCCATGTAGTGTGGGGATTTTCTTGAAAATCTTTGTGTCACATCCTGGAAGATTCCAAACTTAAATACCAAGTTTGGTATTTAATGGTCTTATCGTTTTTGAGCTATGGTGTCCTCACACACATGCACACACAGGACCTTTTTCCAAAAATGCCTTTTTTTGGATTCAGGGGGATGCAAAACATGTATTTTTGATGAAATCTTGGTATCACATTTTTGGGTGCATTACAATACCATCTCTATACACATGTATAGAGTGTAGAAATGTACATAGTATGTGTAGAGAAAGTATATATAGTTATTTTTTACAATGGATGTGATGAAAGAAGTAGGAAACGTTTAAAATAAATGCACAGCAAAAGTGAACATTCTAGAACATTTCAGTTCCAGTTAAACATTTCAGTTCCAGTTGATTTTAATGCTTGATTCAGGTTGAAGGTAAATAAGGATGAAGGTTGTGTCATTGCTGTGTCCTAGGAATCTCCCCAAATTTCCATCACACTGCAGCATAAAACGCACTGCCAGAATATATTTTCCCCCTTTGAAAGCAACTGTATATGCAATGAATCATCAATCATGTTTTGGTCGTTTAGGACCAAAATGATCTCTTAATGTTAACAAACGCTGTTTAATTGGTATATTAAATAGGTATCTTTTTTGTCCAAAATCTATTTGCTTCATTTCTGATATGCTGTGGCACATGGTTCTAAATATGAACTAACAATGAAAGGATTAGCTGAAGAGAAATAAATATAAAATTATTATTTTAAAAAAATCTGTATTATAATATTATTGTTATTATAATATTTTTATAATTATATGAAACTAATGAAACAACAGTAAGATAAAAATAAGATTAACAATAACAGTGGCCATAAATTCTTCAAAATAAATACAAAGGATTAAAAAAAAAACTGGTGTTCCATTCACATGACATCCTCTAATTATTGTTCCAGCACAAACTTTTCTTACAAAAGATTATTTTTTTATGTACGTCACGATAAGCATTGGCAGAATTGTTGGTAAAGCTATATGATGGTTGCAGCACGCGCACACACAAGAGAAAAATACTCTAAAGAATTAGTTTAAGTCACTTCTACTAGTGATCCATATTTTAATGTGTTGAAAACATTAAGTTGTTCAGATGTGAAAGTTGCTAGATTGCTGAAGTTTTTACTTCTTCTTGAGATCATAGGGGTTTTGGTTCAGAGATCCTTTGGCTACGCCCTGTCATCGTTCTGCAGCAGCGGCCTTTGGCCTCAACTGCTACACTCCTCTGTTTATAGAAAATAACCCCCGGCTATACTTTGCTGCTTAGGGCCCTCCACCTTGGGCTTCACTTGGCATCTTAGGGCCCTAAATGTTTATAATAACTAACTACAAAGTGGTTTTAATGACAGAATAACATAAGTAGCCACGTATTGATGTAATGCCAAGTGGTGTAACCATTGTATAGTAATAAAAAGAAAATTCAGTTCTCTTAACTTGCTAGGAGTAAATAACAGACAATTCCTGTTTGAGAAAAGTTCAAGCACCTTAAAACTGAAACCAATAACTCAGAATATCTCCAAAACGATTAACTCCTAAAAACAATGTATGTGACATAAATTATGTGCTTTAACAAGATCATCTTTTTTTGTATAGTAAGTTATTGGCTATCTCTTATGGTTTACCATTATACAAAAGCTATACAGAAGTCATCCAGAATGAAGAGGCCTTCAGAGACTATTCTCAAAAAATTTAAAATGTAAATTTCGTTTGTCATGAAAAATCTTAAAGATGTGCCATTTTAAATCATTAGAGGCATTTTTGAGAAAAAATAAAAAAAAATGTTTCTTGTAAATGGTGGTTGGGAGTGGGACAATTTTCTTGAAAATGTTTGTGTCGTATCCTTAGAAAATACTGAACTGAAGCACCTAGTTTGGTATTTAACGGGCCTTTTGCTGTCCCGCCCCTTCCCCCCCAAAAACAAGAAAAATCAACACATGCACGCACACATGCAGTTTCTAAACTGCTTTTTTTTTTATTCAAGTGGTCTCAAAATGTGTATTTCTAGTGAAATTTCGAGATTGAACTTTTGGTGGAATACAATACCTTCTCTACTCACAATTTACATTGTACATATGTGATAGAGAAAGTAAAAGGGGTATGATAAAATGTTTTTTTTAATCAGGTGGTCTGAAAATGTGTATTTCCAGTGAAATCTCGAGATTGAACTTTTTGGTGGAATACAATACCTTCTCTACCCATTATCTACATTGTACATATGTGATAGAGAAAGTAAAAGGATGAGTATGAATCATATTCTATTTTGAATAGTTGCCCTCTATGGTGTAGTGGTTACCATGCTATGCCTCATAAACCCAAGGTTGCGGGTTTAAAAAATCCTTAGCATGACTTCCTTCAGAAGGGAAGTAAAGTCTTGGACCCATGTTGTAGATTTAGAAGCCTTAGATAAAGAAGACTCTGAACAGAATTAAGTGGTCATTAATGCCCAATATAGAATACTGAGAACCACAGTAGTTATAGAGCATCCATAAATAAAACTCCATTTCATTTCTTTTCATTTTTATTTTGAATAGTTACAGAACTGCCTGTGCTGCCACAAGTGGTTAAAACAAGGGTTAAACACTACCAAAAAGAAAAAAATAGTCACAGAATTCCATGCATATCATTTTTATTTTCCCTTGCTTTCTTTACCAAACAAAAGCTTTCAAAGTTTCAGTTTTCACAGGTAAATTTTAAATGCACTTAATATAGATTAATATATATTCCGATATTTTTGATTTCCTCAAAAACTGGCTATTAACAATTTTGATTAAAATACCATATATTTAAGATGTTTTCATGACAAACAAAATGTATATCTTGAATTTGCTGAGTACAGCCTCAGAAGTCCTCTTCATTCTGTATCACATTTGTGTAACTGGTAACCATGAGAGATAGACAAAAACTTACTACACTATAAATGTAGATCACATTAAGGCTCACAATTGTCACATACAACTTTTTGGTTTTAAAATTTCCAATACTTATTTTTCTCAAATGGAAGTTGTTATTTGCTTTTTATCATCCTGGTCATGCAAAGAGAGGAAAACTTCATTTGCATTACATCAAGCAGCTGTTAAAAGATGTGATTATCGCTTTAGCCTTATTTCCCTTTTGCTTGCTATGTGTGCACCTTTTCTTGGGTGCTAGTTTTACAGGGAAGTGAGGGCTGGGGGGAAAAAGCTTACTCACCTGCCTGCCTGTCATTTCACAGTGTTTTTGTCAACCAATAAAGTTTTTTCTTTGAGGCACTCAGTCACAAAGGTGAATAGGTTACATAATTTACTGCAATCTAGCAGAATCATTGCACAAAATCAAGACACCTGCATGTGTATGAATTTGGAGATTAAAGTCACCTGCCACTTGTGCAGGTCTCAATGTTGTCATTCCGCTCTGCTTCCCAAATTGCGCAACACCTACTGAATGAAAATTAGGGAGCTGAGCAGCCGAGATAAAGTGTGTGCTTAGTAGAGTAACAACTTTACCATTTCTGCTTAAGTTTATCTCGATTAGCACAAAATAGAGAGAAGAATAAGTTTTCATAAGAATAAATTGCTGCAGAATAGTCACGTGAATGCAACACATACAATTTTTTTTATCCATAAATACATAAAATTACAATTTAATCTATCTTCAAATTATATTTTGAGAGTAATTCATTAAAAATAAAATTTTATATCCAAAAAAGTAGCTAAGATTCTCCATGACTACTGCTTATTCTCACACAACATAAGTGTACATATATAACAATATTTGCTTTGTTAATAGTTGCCAGGATCATATCAATGCTGACAATGTGCCGGAATTTTGTGTGTGTATGAATATATATATATGTATATTCATTTCACAGTTGGCTTATCTGCCCTGTATTTTATGATTGACACCCCCCTAGAACTTATACACAAATGTCTATGGGTCAGAAGCCTGTCAGCACGAAATCACAGAATGGAGAATCTGGAATAAGTTTTCAGCCTGTAGCCAGGCATGAGCGTTAGGAAGTGGATAGGAAAGTCGGCGTTGGAGCAATTGGTGGAATGAGTGGTGGGGGAAACTGAAGCACCTGAGAAATCCTGCCTAGATGCTGCTTTGTCCACCACACATGCCACATGTGGGTGCTTGGGATCGATCCTAGGTTGCCTAGGTGGGAGGCGAGCAGTCTAACCACAGCATCACCATATTCGACAACATCCATATATTTTGTGTAATACAACTTTTTTCCAATCTCTGATGATTTACTAATTATACAAAAGTGTTTCAGAATAAAAACAGCTCCACAGGCTATTCCCAAAAATATAAATTTTATTTGTCTTGAAAATAGCTTTAACTTGTAATATTTTAAGCAAAATCAAATCCTATGGTATGTTAATTACATTTTTGGGCAAATAAAAGATAAACAATTTCCCATGTAAAGGATAGTTTGGGATGGGAGATTTTCTTCAGTATATCCATGGAAGATCCTGAACTTAAATACTAAGTTTCCTATTTAACCAACTTTTTGTTTTGAATTATACCACACATGCATGTGAACATATGCACACGCAGTCTTTTCAAAATATCGTTTTTTGGAGTTTTGGGACTATCAAAACTTGAATTCCCAAAATAGAGTGCATAATCTACCTAATTGCAAATACATGATAGAGAAAGTAAAATTGCTCAAAGTTTAATCAGTTTCTTTATTTAATCTCTAATAATCACCTATGATCATCATTTGATATTCTAATAAGTCCAAATAATGATTAATACACAATGTTACTTCTCACATGAAAACTGCTCCAGTAATACTTGCATGATTCCAAGTATTGTGCTTAGTTCCATAACATATTAGATCTCCAGTTATTTAAAAAAGAGCTTGAATAAAACCAGCAAGGTAATTTATTGAAAACTTGCACATATGCAAAGAAACTTGTAACAGTGATGTGATTAAGAACAGAAAAACATAACCTGGCATTTGGAATACATAGAAAATCCACATATACACATACTACATAAAGTTTGATAGCTACAACCCCACAACACAAATATGCAGTCCTGAACAGTTTAATGTATAGATTAGTACACCTCCCCATGGAGAATAGTGAATACAAAAAAGAGTATCAACAGATACTCCAAATAACTACCAACAACGGCTTCCAAAAAAGTGCAATAGACAAGAGAATACACAAATACAAAAAACTGAACTGCATAACACACACCACCACCCTACAGAACCTCCATGACCAATCTCAGTTCAGAAAATTCACGTATCATCCTTGGACACATAATAAACTTCAGAAAATCTACATCACCTTAGATCTGAAAAACAACTACAGCATTCAGAAGCTGCTGTGCAGAAATTTAAAAGATCCTACCCCTGCAAACAAAAAACTGGGAATTTATGAAATTAAATGCTCAGACTGTAATCTAGTATATATAGGAAGGACAAAGAGAAGTTTGGAAACCAGATTAAAGGAACACATGAGAAACCTAAAAATGAAGCAAACAGAAAAATCAGCAGTTGCGTATCATTTTTGGACATCAGGACACGAAATCACACCCAATATAAAACTGTTAAAACCAGCGTATAAACCCACAGAATTAGATGTCTGGGAGAAGATCTATATCATAAAGAAAAAGAGCCATATCATCATTAATTTTGATTTACCACCATACAGTAACCTTTGGAAGTTCATAGATCCAGCAACAGATGCCTCCACAAGTGATACACTACCACCCCCATCATTGATGCTAACAAAGCAAGATTCAGTTGGAATTAAGGGTTGAAAATGGTAACAAATGTTCCCAAAACCATTCCCAGTAAGTAAAAATAAGTGATGTTTGTGTTTCAAAAGCCGACTCAAATTCTTTTGTTTTTAAGGTAATTTACGTCAAGATAAACCTAAAAAATGGGAATACCATTGTTCTTGTTAATAACAGGAGCTTGCTAAGCACAACAACAGTAGAGGGATAAGACAACATATTGGAGGGGGTAGCATAAGTGTACATATAAACAAAAATCTACTTTTATTTCACTGCAGTACAACTTAATGATGAAACACTAACACAGAAGACTACTATTACTGTCACTATCTTAAATGTTCAAATTGTTGGTCTTTGGTGTTTACAGTCTTGTAATCTACATGCCACACATCTTGTACTCAGTTCTTTAGGTGCATAAATTTCTGGGCTTCCCTCTCTTTCGAGCTGAACCATTTCATCAACAGTTGCAAATACCTTATGTTTAACAGCACTCCAGATTCCTTGGCCTTTATCCATATTCCTGTGACACAAGAAACGAAAAGCTAAACAAAAGACAGACTGAAGAAGGGTGGGAACTTAATGAGATTAATTAGCCGTAATTCATCTCAATCCACCAAATATACCAATTTTACAGCTACATACCTCTATATTCCCCCTCTGTAGTATAATACACAAGATGTGCATGCATACGTTATAAATATTAATTCCAATAGAAACCCCTAATGCCAATACATGATATAAATGGAGAATTAGATTTAGTTGGTTGATTTCAAGTCACTGGAAGTGCTATTTTTACTTTCTCTATAGGCACTATGTACATAGTGGATAGAGAATGTATTGCACTCCACCAAAAAATTTGATACCAAGATTTCACCAGAAATATATGTTTTAGGGTCCCCTTTATCTAAAAAAAGCATTTTCGGAAAAAGGTCCGTGTGTATGTGTGTGTCCGTGTGTCTGTGAACACGATAACTCAAAAACGAAAAGTAGGTAAAATACCAAACTTGGTATTTAAGTTTACTATCTTCCAGGGATGCGACACGAAGATTTTGAGAAAAATCCCCCCACCCCCAACTACCCTTTGCATGGAACTTTTTTCGAAAATTTTGATTTTCTCAAAAATGGCTCTAACGATTTTGATTAAAATTTCGTATATTAAAGATATTTACCTGACAAATAAAATTTATATCTTGAATTTTCTGGGAATAGCCTCTGAAGAGTAGTTTATTCTGGATGAATTTTACTAAATTTTGAATAACTGCTAAACCGTAAGAGATGGACAAAAACTTACTACACAAAAAATGTAGAGCACGTTAAAACATACAATTTATGTTATATACATTTTTTCGTGGAGTTCGTCGTTTTTCCTTATTTTTGGTTTCTGCTATGAAAAACATACATTTCTCATACAGGAATTTGTCAACTGCTGTCCATACAAACAAAGGAACTTCAGTGACATAGCAACCAGCTTTTGATTATCATTTTAGCCTATGGTACTCCCTTATTTCACCTCTGCTTACAAGGAAGCAAATAATATGGCTATTTCTGCTGATGTTTTACTGATTAGCATGAAGTTAATAGAAGTATAAGGTTTTTAAGAATAACTTGTTGCAGATTTATAGAGAAAGTCATGTGAATGGTACACATCAGATTTTTCTTCTTGCATTACAATATTTTCTCAAGATGTTATCTGAAGTATTTAAGGCTGGGGCATTTGGATAGGTTGTTAATTTAAAATTATTTGTTTGTTAACAACTCCAATTGCCAGGGTGATTTCAGTGCTGCCAGAATTTTGTTTTCCAAGAGTTCTTTTACATGTCAGTATATCTATGGTCATGATTCTGAAAGCACATTTAAAAGTCATTAGTCTGGCACATCCTGGAGACAGAGAAACTGATAAATATAAAGATTCTCTACTTTCAAGGTACTAAGTTACAGCTTTGAAATGGCACAGCCATTGAGGGAAAAGAAATATTTTTAAGGTGTTAATGGGAAATTGATGGAAACAGCACTTCATCATTCAATAGTAGAGAAGTTGTGGCATCTACAGATTGACATTGGTGCATTTCTCTATGCAAAGGATGCTTTTGATAAGACTTCCTGCAAAGTCATTATGAAAGGGCTTCACGAGCATGATATAGCAGCAATTATTTATAGGCGAATACATATGCAAGCAATAGGAAACTGTCCTTGAGCATCTTTGGGGAGATGTTTGGTTTTTCTGCTGCCAGGGGTAGGAGTACTCTTACCCATCAGAATAATCAAAATAATCTTTATTTGCAAGTTGCCTGAACCAAAAAAAACCAATTAATTCTGAATAATTACATACAGAAATTCCAATGTACAATCTTATTGAAAAAATAAAAATAAAGAAATAAAGAGCACCCACCGAGGTTCAAGGAGCAGGTTAAGAAATGTTTAACTGACCAATGTTTTTATAATATGTAAGAACTTAAAGAGTTCTTTAGCCATTAATACTGATGTAAATAGGATCATTATTCTGTATATCTCTCAGTTTGTATATAACTGTATGCACTAAATTGTTAATTTAGTTAATTAATCTAAATAGAATAATCATGTTTAGTATTGACAAAACCATGAAATTGTAACTAATTTCTAATTGTTGATTAAAACATACATATACATACACACCAACATGCTTTGGAACCTGGTAGTGGATAGGCTTTATGCAAGTCAATATGCAGGATTTTGCATTGATGCATTGCATTTGTGGACAATAATGCTATGATGATTAATTGTTCTTTCATACAAGCCATGTGTAGGATAGGTTTGGAAGATAGAATCAGACTGAAAAATTCTGTTCTGTTGCCAGGATTTGAACCATGGATCTCCCAGTTTCCATCCAGTAGCTCTAATCAATATATACCAACATATTAGCATTAAATTCCATAACTGACTGTTTATTGGAAAAACAAGGCAATCTCAAATTAATTTGAGATGAATTATGGCAATGGTGACTTACAATGCTGTGGCACTTTTAAGTCCTGAGCTTCATAATTTAACCTCAGTCACGCCAATCAATCATAATTAATTGTTTTTCACATATTATTATAGTCATCAGAGGAACATTTCTTAATGCTGTTGCTGAACCTGCTCTCAGGAAAGTAGAGACATGGTGTGAGGCACCAAACTTTCTGCCAGTCCAAGTAAAATAGTGGTAATGGCATGTTCTAGAATGAAGAATTTGAGAAATTAAGGGAGGCTACTCTATTTACGAAACTATTCTACATTCATCTTAAGTCAAATACCTTGGTGTTCTTTTAGACAAAACAGAGAAGAGGTGGAAAGACCATTTAAATCACTTACAGATGTTTTGGACTCTTAGAAGACTAAGAGTGGACTATTTGGTAAGACATAGGGACTAAAATCCAAAGTGATGTATAGGATAGACACCTAAATTTTAGATCTTTTTCTCGTATGCTGCATTGTATTGGTGGCCAAGACTAAAATTAAACTACAAATATAACTCAGTACAATGCTATAATGTTTTACTTTGGAATTACATGTGTATTGAGAACTACCTCCACTGCTGCAATGAAAATAATGTTGGATCTAGCTCCCTTACACATCTGGGTCAAGGCAGAAGCTCATAGTTCTGCCTCATCCATAGTTAGATCACCTCAAGCTATCCTGGAACTAAAAAACAATTTTTTTTGATACTCAGTATAAGGACCAACATTTTTAGCAAAAATTTCAGTGTATGTGAAAGTGAAGAGCAGGTTAAACATGATGAAAATGAAGAACCAATCTGGGATGCTAATGGTTCTAAAACCATATTTGGGACAGGAGTTGGACTCTATGGCAATGGTACTAAACTATCTCTTAATTCAGATAGTCAAGCAGGCCTGAAGGCCCTGGATAACCAATTGCTCTTAGAATACTGTGAGCAGATGAAGCTGCTAAGAAGTGAGTAATATTTTTTGGACCTGAATTAGTACTGGGGCTGACATCAGGGCTGGTTAAGCTGGCTATCAGGAACCAATTGCTCAGAGAACACAAGAAATATATTGAAATTCATCTCTAGGGATCAGTCATTCCATATTGGTTAGAAGCAGGTTTTATGACTCATGAGAATTGCTAAAATTAAGTAAGGTAAAGCTCTCATGTCCTCTGCAGGGCAATGTCTGCTTAAAGGGCACTTATACAAAATGGGACAGGCAGTAAATCCTGGCTGTAATTGGCGTCAACAGGCAGATAACATTTGCCCATCTATTATCATTATATCCTCATTTTTGGGAGCCAATTTCTACAAATTAAGTCTTACCATCATGGTTCTGAGTCTGATTCAGTTCTTTATGAATATCAGACTTCTGGATCATTGTATCCTTATTGATGGTAATATTTTTCCTGTGGAAACCACAATTTAAAATAATGATTAAGAGTTTCTGAGAATTTTACTAATATTCCATTATTATTATTGTTATTGTTCTTGTTGTTACTACTATTACTATTATTGTTGTGTTGTTTTAATAATCTTGATGTGTATGTTTCTGAGGGTGAATATTTTGCTAATGCTGAAAATATTATGGTTTGAATAATATTTCAGATTCAAGAGAAAGTGAGGCAGATATTCAACCTCAGGGGCTTAAAAACTTCCAGGCTATCAAGCAGGTTACAAATTTGAATTACCTAGTTGTGATTCTTATATATCTATGCTGACTGTTGGTTATAAGCTTGATCCCATTAGTTTGAGGAAATCATGGCAAGCTCAGATACATTGTTGGAAATATCTATAAAGGATGAGGTAGATTCCCTTGGAAAGTAGGTAGTCAGTCTTCCTGAGGGGGAAAAACCTATTTCGTGTAAATGTATATTTAAATATAAAGTCAGTGCAGATGAGTAAGCATAATTTATAATCATTTCAAGGGGTTTCAGTCAAACTCCAGGGATTGATTACTATGAGAGCACTTTTCTGTAATTAGAAAGGACAATTTTAAACTGCTGTTTGTTTTGGCTGCTGAATCAAATCTTAAAGTTTAGATAAGAGCCTAACTTTTGGGGAGCACATCAGGGAACTGAGGTGTCAGGGCACTGGGGCTGCGGCCTCCTTGTACCCAATGCTGAAATCCACGATGCTGCTTCCCCTTAAATTGCGCCTTTTGAGAGCTCTCATAGTCCCCATAATAATTTCATAGTCCCCAATATTTTTGAGCAATTAATATTGTAAAAGAATTACAGAATATAGGATTATGCTTATAGTATGAACATAAAACAACATGGTTTTCGTAAAGGTTTATCAATAAAAGATGCAGTCAATGTAGTTATAGATTCAGTGAAAACTAGTCAGAAAGCATATGTATTTGGAATATTAGTAGATATTTCAGGAGCCTTTGACAATTTGTGGTGGCCACACATTTTTGCGCGCAGAAAACAGCTAAATTACCCAAATTGTATATGTAAAATTCTAACTGATTGTCAAAATAGGATAGTAAATGTTAAAGGTGTTCAAGAGACAATATTTAAAAGTATCGCTAAAAGATGTCCTCAAGGCTCAGTCCTGTGGCCTCTTCTTTTTCTTTTTTTTTTTTTTTATAGATATTGTGCTAGAAACATTATTAGAGGAATTTGAAAACGATGGAAACACATTGAATACCATTGCATATACAATGATTTAATGCTATTAGTGGAAGGTCCAAGTTGGCAAGAGTTGCAAACTAAAGCAAATTTAGTATTTTTAAAGCTGCATGAATGATGTATAAAATCGAAACTGAAAATTGTTTCAAGTAAATCCTCCTATATGTTGTTTAAATGCAATTTAAATCGAGGTCTTTGTATAAAAATTAACAACCAGAGAGAGAGAGAAAAATGCAAAATATTTAGGAGTCATATTAGTTGAACTTTAGGACACTTACTGAATATATTAGTAGTAAAGCTACGAAGATTATGATGAAAATGTCTAGATTATTTCAAAATTTCCTTGAACACACTACAATCTACCATAATGTAATGTTTGCGTCAATCATGTCATATGGTGCTGGAATTTGGGAAATAAGGATAGAAAATGTCCAAATTAGATGACTATTGAGAAGTGTGCAAAGGAAAATTTTACTACGTTTTACAGGGGTAGTAAAGACATCGCCAACAATGGCATTATTGGTAATTACAGTAATTTGGACAATTGATTATATAATTATAACAAAGGGGGCAAAATTTTGGCTAAAAAGATGAAATTATGATATGGTAGAGCGAATTGTAGGACAGCAATGAATGGAGTACTCAGACATAAGAAGGCTATGAGAAGAAACTGGCAGTGAGAATGGGAGAATACAGAAGTAGGAAGAAGATTTTTAACTTATTTGGGAATATTGAAGAAAGATTAAAACTAAATCACATACTGCCGACTATAGGATTGATCCATTTATTGGAAAAGGACAAATAAGACCAATAACAATATATTAATGTTTGTAAGGTTCAAGATACACTGGCGCACATTCTGCCTGAATGACAGAAATATTGAAAACAATTAGATGAAGAGAGAGATAAACTTAGACATTTTTCTATAAACGAAATCTTAAGGAATGCTGTATTAACAAATATCTTGGAAATAGTTAGCAAACAAAGTAAGTAAAATAACATGGGAAGAATCCATACAAGAAGTAATTGAAATTAATATACCGGAAAGGGAGAATTTTAAGAATAGCAGAAAGGTTAATTACACAAAATTTGCAAGACGTGTTACACCAGTTTAATTTGACACTATATAGTATTTATGAAGACGAAGTTGAGGAAGATGAGTATTCAGGTATGATAGAAGAAGAAGAAGTAGGGAGTAGATAGGAAAATATGATAGAAAGAGATAGAAGAGCTGTAGAAGATGAAGTAGGAGAAGAATTAAGAGTAGAAAACAGAAGAGTAGATGAAAACATCCAGTTATACTACTAGAAGGAGAGGATATTTTGCAAATGTTCAGGACGCCAAGATTGGGTTGACAAATGAAGAAATAGACCCATAAGAGATGAAAATAACCTGTATTGGGACTACTGGAGAAGAGTTGAGGAGAGTAGATATGGAAAGATAGGATAGAAGAAAGAGCCGGTATGGAGAGAGAGAGAGAGAGAGAGAGAGAGAGAGAGAGAGAGAGAGAGAGGGGGGGGGCATGGAGTAGTGGAGGAAGATGAGTATTCAGGTATGATAGAAGAAGTAGAAGTAGGGAGTAGACAGGAAAATATGATAGAAAGAGATAGAAGAGCCGTAGAAGATGAAGTAGGAGAAGAAAACGGAAGAGTAGATGAAAACATCCAGTTATACTACTAGCAGGAGAGGATATTTTGCAAATGTTCAGGCCGCCAAGATTGGGTTGGCAAATGAAGAAATAGACCCATAAGAGATTAAAATAATTGGGATCACTGGAGAAAGTTGAGGAGAGTAGATGTAGAAAGATAGGATAGAAGAAGGAGCTGGTGTAGAGAGATAGAGGGGGGGGGGCATGGAGTAGTGGACAATGAACAAGGAGGCGAGGAAGAAGGACTGATTGGGAGGACAGATCCATGAAACTAGAGAGGGAGCAGCAGTTTGTGATGGAGCGAGTGTAAAGGTGAAAGTGCTGTTGCCATTTTGGCGGTTATGAAGTGAATGCTTTGGTGAAGTTTAGATAGAATAAGGTGTTAAGTGATAAATGGTGAAGCGGAAGTGTTAAATGAAGAAGAAAAGAAGGCATATAAACATAATTAAAATAAAAATATGTTTATAATATAGCTAAAATTACTAATTAACTACCTACTTAAGCACTAAAAGTAAATACATTTAAAATAGGTGAGTTATTAATTAAGCAGTTAAATTGAAAAAGTATTTTGATTTATTTAATATTTTAAATAAATAAAGTGAGATGAGAAATAAAATAATAATCTTAATAATATTAACAACAATAAAAATAATTAATAACGGTCCTTTTGTGGTATTAATAAGCTTATATAGTAGTAATTTACTCTACATAGGTTAATACATTAGTTGAGTGCTGGTTTCCAGCATATTTTCCGCTGGCTTCCAGTGGTTAGAAGTTAGTTTTTGTAGTTAGGTGTAATAGGTTACCAGTTACATTTACTGGCTTGCAGTAAATATTAGATATAATTGTATTTATAGTTATTACATTTTATCTTAACTTACTCCCTGTCGTCTATTTTCAGTTATTATAATAAAAATACTTATTCTTTTCTATTTCTTAGAAGTAAATTATTATTGTTTTATTTCTTTTAGTTCAATTTGGTTTTATTTTTTCATTTCGTTATTTTAATTTATTTTGGTTTATAAGTTGTATTAGGTTAAGTTATGTGGAAAAAAAATATGTATTGAAACTTTTATATATTGTTTTTGGAAAATAAATATGACGTTTGGATATATGCCCCAGTATAGTAAACTAGGTGCAGGTGTAGAATATTCACATTTTATTTATGTATTTATTTACTTAGTCCCCAAGCTAATCTATGCCTGCGAGATCTGGGGCATAGCTTCAGAGTCTAGTCTGCTGTTGCTTCAACGGGCTCAGATAGCTTTGGGCCATCTATTGTCTCCTTCTCTTTTCCCACAGGATTCTTGCAAGAAGCCTCTGGACCACCAATAGTAAGGAAGGAGATTAGGCGCAGCACAGTTAAATTCAATGACGGTTTGCCTTCCACCGGAATGTCCTCGTTAGATCTCTAGGAGATTAAAATCCCAAAACCACCGGTTTCCCCGCAAACTTGATGGCATCTTTGGTAACCAAAGAGCATCTCCAGCGGCTGCTACGGCTAAGCTCCTATACAATCCATCTAAGAGTTGCTTGGACATCAACATTTCAATCCCAAAATAATTTTTAAAAATTTGTAAGCAAATTACACCAGTGGTGCACAAGAGCCTTGAACCATCATGACTGGCAACCGTTGAGGAGCAATCCTGCCACCCCCTTTCACTCCCCAACCTCATTTACACCCGCCATGTTGAAAACCTCACATCCCGTCAGAACGTGGTTATATTCTAGCAGGAATGGGGTACTGGTCTAGCACACCATCAGGCTGATCTCAGCCTGCCAATTGCTCGTGTAATGCCGCACAGTTTAGACAAAGCAAGAGAACGATTCACAAGGGACGTGATTTATTGTTTTCTAAAGAAAAAGAGAAAATGTCACCAAAAGCATCAGCAGTTGGAATTGATCTGGGCACCACATGCTTCTCGTGGGTGTCTGGCAGCAAAGAAAAGGTGGAGATCAATGCCAACGATTAGGGTAATCTCACAACACCGAGTTATGTAGTCTTCACCGACACCGAAAGGCTCATTGGAGATGCGCCATGAATTTAAAGCACACCATGTTCGGTACCAAGAAATTCATATGCCGCTGGTTCGACAACCCCAAGATCCAGGCGAACACAAAACACTGGCCCTTCACGGTGGTCAACGATAGGAGGAAACCCAGAATCCAGGTGGAACTTCGCACCAGAAAAAGTCAGCTTCATGAACAAAACTGCATAGGCGTACCTCGGCTGCACTGTGAGGGACACCGTCATCACAGTTCCGCCCTCTTCAACAACTCCCAGCGACAGGCTACCAAAGACACCAATGCTATCATCGGTCTCAACGTGCTCCGAATTAACGAGTCCACAGTCTGTGCACTAGCCTATGGCCTAGACAAGAACCTCAAAGGCAAACGTAACATTCTCATTTTCAACCTGTGTGGCAGTATCTTTGATGTATCTAGCCTCACCGTCGATGAAGACTCCCTTTTCGAAGTGAAAGCCATAGCTGGCAACACCCATCTTGGGGGCGAGGATTTTGACAACCGTCTGGTAAATCACCTGGTAGACAAATTCAAGAGGAAGTTCCACAAAGACCTGAAAAGCAATCCCAAAGCTATGCAGCGTCTGAGTACAGCAGCAAAAAGAGCCAGCACACTGTCCTCCAGTACCAAGGCCAGCAACGAGATTGACGCCCTCTATGATGGCATCGACTTCTACACCAAGGTGCCGAGCGCGAGATTTGAGGAACTCTGTTCCGACTTATTCCGCTCTACACTTGAATCCGTGGAGAAAGCACTCACAAAGCTGGAAAAGGGTTGCATTCACGATGTCGTTCTCGGAGGTTCCACACGCATCCCTAAGATATAGAGTCTGCTGCAGAATTATTTGGTAGCAAACTAACTCAACCTCTCCAACAATCCTGATGAAGCCACTTATGGAGCAGCAGTATAGGCTGCCATTCTCAGTAGTGACACTAGCTCCCACATTCAGGATGTGCTCCTGGTGGAGGTGGCACTGCTGTTTCTCGGCATTGAGCCAGCTGGTGGAGTCATGACCAAGCTCATTGAATGCAATACTCGTATCCCATTCAAGCAGATAAAGACATTATGATGAAATATTAGGTGTTGGTGGATCTACTAATGCAAAGGGTTTATACATAATTCATTTATTTGTTGTAAATTCATAGGAAAATTTAATGAATGCAATTATTGCTAATTATAATTCTTGTTAGCACCTACTCCGACTACCAACTTGGAGTCACCACCCAAGTGTTTGAGGGTAAGAGAGCAATTACCAAGGACAACAACCTCTTGGATACTTTTGATCTCATGGGGATACCACCAGCTCTTCGAGGGGTGCCAAAGATTGATAGCACCTTCAACAAGGACGCCAACGGCATCCATCCTTAATATATCTGCCAAGGAAGAGATTTCTGCAACATAACTATTAAGAATGACAACAGAAGACTGTGAAAGGAAGAGATTGAGAAAATGGTGGCAGATGCTGAGCGCTACATGGATGAGGACAATAAGCATGTTAGGAACCAACTCTAGTTATGTGTTCAGCATGATGGTGATGATGATTGAGGTTTAAGGGTTCTCAACTGCTAGGTTTTTAGCACCCTTAAAAATAAAACAGTCAATGCCTATTAATAAAAGCAATCTAAAAGACTAATAATTAAAATAATTAAAACTATAGACAAAAACCGTTTAAAAGGAAAACTAAAACCGTACCTAATGAAAATTAAAAAGCCAGTCTAAAAGCAGAGATGATGATATTGATGTTTAAGGGTGCTCAACTTGCTAGGACGTTAGCGCCATTATGATAAAATTCTGGCAATAACCAGTAATAAAACATCTTTGAAAATTAAAACACAATTAAAAGTAAAGTAAAAGCAGTATAAAAGCAAAGTAAAATAACTATCCAGCGCTGAAACTAGAGCTGAGTGAAACTGGCTAAAACTTTATTGCTTTTTTCTCTAAGGCTTTTCTCTACGTGGCTATTTTTCTGAAATTTTACTGATTTCAGTAAGAACTTAGGACAAATATTGTTTTTCAGTTGTTTTATGAGTTTTGAGTTATGAGCTTTATGATTCAAATCACCACTTCGTTCCCCAACATCTTCAAGTCTTGGTTCCAGTATGTGGATGATATCCTAGCAGTAGTGAATTAGTCGATGACGCCTTAAAACTACAAAACTTATAGATATCAGAAATCAAATACTCAGTGGAGAAGGAGTCAGTTGGAGCAATCCCTTTCTTAGACTTGAAAATCATCAGAAACACAATAAACTGGATTTCGGAATATATAGGAAGGACACCAACACATACAACCACATTAAAGCCGACTGTTTCAACCCCAAAAACCATAAGCATGCCATCATAAACAGCCTGGTACACAGACTACTCAATGTTCCATTATGTGAAATAGAATACAATAGAGAATTAAAACGAATAGAATCAACGGCAGAGAAAAATGGTTTCAACACGTCACTGGTACACAAAAAACTACAAAGATTAAAACAGAAAAAACAAATATCAGACATAACCACTTTAACAGTGGATAGAGACAAGAAACAGTTCAAAAAATTCACTTACCACCCGAAGTACATGAACAAATTTCAAAAGATCTTCCATAATTACAACATACTGCTAGCCCCACAAAATAGCCATTGCATCAAAAACATAATAAAACTCAACAGATACAATAAAACACCTTCAAGAAGAAAATCAGGAGTCTACAAAATGGAATGTGAAGATTGTGAGAAAATGTACATAGGACAAACCAGAAGAAACATCTCAGCCACGCAAAATATAAGCACACAGAGAAATCAGCAGTAGCAAACCACATTTGGAAGTGTAACCACAACATCAAAGAGAATGTCTATCTTCTAAAACATGTGACAAGACAAACTGAACTCGATACTTGGGAAAAGATTTTTATGAAAAAGCATAAGTCAATATTGATGAATGTTGAAATTCCTGCTGAATTCAACCGACTCCATAAGTTCATCCGATGGCCAGAGGGTGATCCTCAAGATTCCAGAGGCATCGATACAAATGAGTCCAGCAGTCGAAGGTAGTTGAGAATGCAGACAAGTTCTGTGAAACATATGTACTACTATGTAAGTAAAAACAAGTGAAGTTTTAAAAGTGTTAAGTTCGACTCAATGTTAATTTCTAAAGTTATCATTTCACTTCACTGTGTACCACTTCCTGTTAGTTATCGTATTACTTTTATATGTTTTACTATTACCCCATATTCTACGAAATATATGAGTTGATATAACTTTGTTTGAATATAGATAATACTTGCAAATTCTGGACCTGAGATTTTGTAAGACCTACACTGTTGTCATTTCTTCCTGTATTTTAAATACTAATAAAAACAATAACAATAATAATGCAGAACAATTGCAATTTCCCTCTGACTCTCTCCTGGCAAATTGGTGAAATCTGCCACCAGATTAGAGCACATTTTCTTCAACCTTCCTGTTCTTTTGTTTTTATTGTTCCATCTGTTCCCTGCTTTTAACTGCAATGGTCATACTGGCAGCCTTTTTAGCTTTGTTAATTTTTATGCATCAGGTTGTTGCATTTCTTTGGGTTTTATACTTTAGATCTTGCACACCCATTTTCACACTCTAGTTTATACTTCCAGACTATGAGAACAATAGGGAATAATTTTGGCTAAAGAAAACTTCCCACCTCTAACTCAGAATTGGACCTGGAACTCCTCGCACAGAAGAGAGGTACTCAAATGACTGACCTATGGATTCAGTTCAACTTTATTTGAATGTTCTGCCATTCAACAATCCCATAATGTAGTTTACGTTCAATTCATAAAATGAATTGGTCTGTATGCAAAATCATATTGCTCTGTTGTTGACCATGTGAATGCCTCAACTCATCTGATAAATCATTAAATTGCTTGCAAATAGTGTATTGTAATCATTTGTACAGTTTCAGCTGTTGCAAAATAAATAATACTACATCTGGTACTAGTAATAATTATTACATTTTGAATGAAAAGTATTACAGTAGGGAAAATATATTAAAATAGACGTGCATAAAGTATTGTACAAGTAAAAAACCCTGGTATTTTATTCACATTTTAAAACACTACTTAAGAAAAAGATACCCGCACTTCCTTTCTCCATACTACTCAGGTTGTGAAGTCCATTTTCTATGTTTTGCCCTCCAATTTGTTTAGAGGATGATGATGGCAGTGACATAACCTTTATTTGTGTAGGTTCTTGTACTGAAGCCAAATGTGTTTAATTGCTTAGTTTTGTGGAGAATTAAATCTATTGTTATTGTTATTATTCTTATTACGATTATTAGTATTATTATAAAAGGATCATTTTTGTGAGAGATAAACCACAAATGCAATCATCACATAATGGCAGAATAATGCAGCCATCACAAACATAATATTATTTTACCATTTATTACTGCACATGCATCTCTTTCTCACTTCCTGTCTCTGCTCAGTGGTTTGCTAGCCTACAAAAACAAAGTTATATGTGTCAGGTTGAGCAATCAGACACAGTATTTAGAGTTTATTTGCATAGGTAAATCAATTTTCATTAAATGTTAAATTAAATCTTACTATACTGTATCTCAGACTAGAATCCTCCTAATGTAAACAACAATGAGGAGCAGACCCATGTGTTTGTTCTAGTATGCACACTAGCTGTAGCAGTGCTAACTTCTTGACAATAAACTGAGTAAGATATGAAATAAGAGCTGAAACTTTCCTAGTACTCTAGCATTCTCTGGCTTCAAGCCCGATAAGATGATGTGGAGCCATGAACATTTCTAGAGCATCCTGATCACCCTAATGATGGGAGAGATGTGCGCTCCCAAAACGTCAATGGCTCTACATCATTTTACCTAGCTTGAAGCCTGAGAACCCCTAGAGTACAAGAAAAATATTAACAGCAACTTATAAAATCTATTATGTTACATAATTAATATTACTCTGCAGTAACATAACAGTTACACTTAATTGTTTTCTTTTTAAGTATCATGAAATAATGTGCAACCATTTGCTACTCACCATTTCTAAGATTTGACAGATTAACAGAACTGCTCTGTGTTGATACATCAAACAATTTTAAATTGCTCACAAATATTCTGGGCTGTGAGGTGTGCGAGGTAAAGTGTCTTAAATATCAGAAACAACTCTACATGATAAACAATAGCATCTGAATCAGCTTTCACCTCGAGCCCAACTTTGTTCTAAGAGTACCTTATATTATAGGAATGGAACGTACGTAACTAATTCTTAAATAATAAAATCTATGCTGCATATTATTAAACAATAACAATAATAAGTTAATAATGTATATCTGTGATATCATCTATTTGATCCATAGCATTATGCTTGTAAACATTCCTTTCAGAATTCATGGGGATGGAACACATCTGCGGTGTATTGCAGGTTACAAACACTGAAATCAGTTTGCACAAAGCAACAATTATAAAGCTATTTAGAGTGTTGTACTTCTTATAGGCATTTATTGTACATTAGCAAATAAAATAAAACATCCAGAACTTCACTCTGCCAATCAAAGGCTCAAGTGATCCATGTCAATCTGTATCTCTCTCTTTCTCCCCTCCCATATGTTAACATTAGGAATACTCATGTGTGAGACAGATTATTATATTATGACCTGACAATCATATCAATTTCAAAATAAACATTTATTAAGTTTACCTTTACCTGATATGTTTCTGATGGCTGTAGATCTGGCTCACGTCCTACCACCTGCGCGGCCATGCTGTGGCCAAAGAGTTAGACCATTCATCTCTCACCTAGATGGCCCAGGTTCGATCCCAAGAGACCACATGTGGGATTTGTGGTGGACAAAGTGGCACAGATTTTCTCCAGATTCTCCGGTTTCCGCCACCATCGCATTTCACTGATGCTTCATCTTCATTCCATGTGTAATCAGTGTTACCGCCTATGGTGCCAAACGTAATAAACAGGTGTTAAACATTATTAAAAAAAAAAAACAAGAAACACCTGCTCGTGCGGGCAAAGACTTCTTTTCCCCACACACAATGGCTGTGACTAGCTTCCTTTCATCACCACAGTCACACCCGCAGCCTGGAGAAGGTAAGCAAGGCAGTGACTGAACATTCCAAATAGGTATTGTTTCAACTACCTAAACCATCACTAACAAACTTTTCCATCAACTGCCATTAACAAACATTTCAATGTTTATTTATTAGCCTCCCAAACAATAAATATATTTACACTAACTAACCCCCAAATTCTAGATTATTATATAGTTCCTTATATGTAGAATGGAAATAAGGGAGTGCACTAGGCTAAAGCGAGTCAAATCTTTTCAAAGCCTGTCGCGATACAATTATTATTGAAATTTGCTTCTCTTTCTGTAGCTATGAGTAAAACAAATGAGATACGAAGTGAATAAGGGCTTTCTATTTGAGAAAAGTTTAAGTATTTAATAATTGAAACCAAAAACGGGGAATATCTCTGAAATGGTTATAATCTACTCTAACATCTTTGTTGCAGTCTATGAGCCAAGAAGGTAAAATGGGGCATAATGTTGTGATAAAACACTTTCAGAAAAGTTGCAGCTTAAAAAGTATATGCTGCAGCACTGGAATCCATCACTAATGCCTTCTCATCTTGCACACTAGTAAATTACAGAACTTTTAATTTATCATCCTCAAATCTCACAATAGTTTGATGATGTGTAAAGTTTAGCTTTTTACAGTAGATCAAACATAGCTTTGAGGTGCTGTTGGTCTCTAGCTTTCTCACCATAAGATTTGCAATAAATCAACCCTTAGCAATCATTGTTTCATCAACAGCAACCCATATGAAAGCATTTCCTATGTACTGTGTTATATTGTAAATTGCCTCATCATAGCAGACTTGAAGACAATTCTTGCATAGTGTTGATTGATGAGGAACATATTTTTCCAGGAAAGACATGAATTCAGGAACATCAAGTTTATATCATGGAATATTGGCTGTAATCATATCACTTTATAAGTCTATAAGTGAAATTGGCATCTGTGTTAAAAGTATTTGTTTTTTCTGTATACCTAATTGTTTGTAATATATAATCATCATGCTGGGTTATGTTTGTGCATGCTTGACAATCACTAGTTTACCATCAGTTGTAAAGCACTCATTAACTGGTTGGTTGGTTGGTATCTAATGTTGAACAGTTGGCAGTGAAGCCATCTGCTCTCTTATATTCCAGTATTTTGATGTCATATTATCATGTTGACTCAAGGTTGGGCAGCACAGTAGATGGTTTCCATCCATATCTTCTTTAAGTGTACAGAAAGGACACAGAGGAGATCTCACTATACCAATCCTGAATAAATGCTTATTGAGACAGTCAAAAAGTTGCTACAGAGGACTTTCTTGGTAATGTAGTGATTTTCCCATGGTTTTCCTTTTGTTTGTAATACATTGTCACAGGTTGGAATATCGAGGACCTGAATTTAATAGCTTTAGAGTTCTGTAAGTCTCAGTAAATTACGGACTTGAATATGTGCGTCACAGAGTGGAAATCGCAGCTCTCTTTAGGCTATTTTAGTTTATATGACTTCCACTCTGGGCCACAGAGTCCATCCTCGCAGATAGAACAGCATCCTGTTTTTGAGATTTGCGGGACTCTTAGGGTTTATCACATCCCTGGGTGTTCGAGGGATCGGGGAAGTCATAATGATGTCAATCTGACAGGATATGGGATTGTATATATAACTCAAGGGACATGACCGAAAGAAAGACTCTCGAAGGTTAGAGGCTGATAGTAAGAGACGCGACGGGTAGAGCTGATCCTCGATATTCAAACTCGACCCATCACTCCCGGTAAGTACGGCCGAAGGGCCTTCTTTCTCATAAACATACTATAGTATGTAATCCATAAAGCGCAGGGTACATCCCTACAAATGTTATGTGCACTAGAGGAACATTAATTAAATAGGAATTGAGCAACTAGGCCGGTGTGCGTACTTAGTAGTTAGATGTGCCTTACCCCTTCCTAGCTACGCTCCCCAAATGTCCATGAAGTAGTCGTGACAACATTATCCTCTTTAATTTTGTTATTATATGCTGATATAATGATTCTTTTGATAGAGCGATAACTTATTGGATCAGATGAATTTGATGTAATCTTATTACCTTTCTTGGCTAGAAAGTCAGCTGTTTCATTACCCTGTATTCTGCAATGTGCTGGTATCCATTGAAGTATTAATTTTTTATTTAAATTCATTAGTTGTTTTATGATTTTGCGGCATTCTGCAATATCTAAATTATTAGGTGTTACATCAGATGTTATGGATATAATAGCTGCTTTAGAGTCAGATAACAGTACAACTTTTTCAAATTTATTTATATGATATAGTAGGTTTTGTAAGCTCTGAAGTACTGCTGAAATCTCTCCATCAAAATTTGTAGTATTTAAACTTAATCTTTTGTAGAAAGAGAAGAGATTGCACTTGCACCAGTACCACTGTTATTTGGTAAGCTAGAACCATCATGTAGCCATTCATTGGTAGTGTATCTTAAATTTATTATTTCTAGTGTCATTTGTTTCAGAACACACGAAGAGATTTCATATTTTGTAAATTCTTCAGCCAAGTATAGATAGTGTTCAATATCAAATAGTTTTAATGGGCATTCATCAACTACAATCTATGATTTTAGTTTTAATTTTAAAGCCAGCAAGGATGCAACTTGACTCCAGAGAAAACTGATATTGAATGATGTATCTCCTTTAACTGTTTGAACGAAACTAAAATATCTTTGAAACATTAAAAAAGAAAAAGTCAAACATTTGGTTAAAAAGATATTCATAGAAACTCCATATGCAGGTGGAGGTTGCTGATAAAAGATGTAAAGACTGGCATAAAATGTATAGTATGGAAAGTTCAATATGCAGGTGGCTAGTTCAAAGACCATTAACCTTAGCTATAAGAGGGAATGTTTTCCCACAACTAATTAGAACAGTTGGTAAAACCTGCACTTGTCATCCTTTCAAACACTTGTTGGTCATATTAATCGGTCTATTGAGGCAGGTCCATATTGAGTATCAAACTTCAACACAGAAACTTCTATAAACGAATAGGAAAATATTAAAATATGTAATTTTATATAATATCACTAAGGTAATGTAAAATATTCACAAATATTTAAAAATATGTGAAAATAAATTCAGTTATAATAATCCTAATTTAGTGCTTTGTAAACATTTCAGTTTCCCCAGCATCTAACAAGGAACAAAATATGTAATTATCTTTGCTAATTCATGTTTACACCATTGAACCATTTTCCTAAAGTACTCATCTAATTAAAGTCAATAGATATTTTACATTTTAGTAAATTGATCTCACTTATCTCCTTTTCGGTAATTTCCAGTAACATTATAGAATTGCATCACAGTATTTCTTTTATGGTACTTTTGTCATTTTAATTCTGATGATACCCACGATATTTATGTAATAATCATTGAATGAACAGGCAATATTTTCTGGGTCCATTATTACAATTTTTACTTTCTCTATATGTACTATGTACATAGTGTGTAGAGAAGGTTTTGTAATGCACCCAAAAATTTGATAGCAAGATTTCATTGGAAATACATGTTTCAAGACACTCTGAATACAAAAAAAGCATTTGTAGAAAAATGTCCGTTTGTGTGTGTGTGTAGTGTGTGTGTGTGTGGTGTGTGCGCGTGTGTGCCTGCGTGCGTGTGTGTGTGGTGTGTGGGCAGCATAGCTCTAAAACGAAAAGATCGTTAAATACCAAACTTGGTATTTAAGTTCAGTATCTTTCAAGGATGTCACATGAAGATTTTCAAGAAAATCCTTCCACTCCAAACTACCCTTCACATGGAAAAATTTTGGTTTCTCAAAAATGGCTTCAGTGATTTTGATTAAAATATTGTATATTAAAGGTATGTACCTGACAAGTAATATGCACATCTTGAATTTTCTGGGAATAGCCTCTGAAGACTACTTTATTCTGGATGAATTTTACGAAATTTTGTATAACTCCTAAACCATAAGAGATGGACAAAAACTTACTACATGAAAAATGTAGAGCACGTTAAAACACACAATTTATACTATATACATTTTTTCGTGGAGTCATCGTTTTTGAGTCATTCCTTGTTTTTGATTTCTGCTATGAAGACATACTTTTCTCATATAGGAATTTGTCAACTGCTTCCATACAAACAAAGGAACTTCAGTGACATAGCAACCAGCAAGGAACAAAGCAAACATAGCAACAAGGAACCAAGTAATAAGACTATTTCTGCTATTTTAGTCTGATTAACATGAAGAAAATATATGTATAAGCTTTTTAAGAGTAATTTGTTGCAGATATGTAGAGAAAGTCATGTGAACGGTAAATATCAGATTTTTTACTTTCTCTATACGTATGTACATAGTGTATAGAGAAGGTATTGCACTCCATCCAAAAATTCGATACCGAGATTTCATCTGAAATATATGTTTTAGGGTCCCCTTTATCCAAAAAAAAAAGCACTTTCAGAAAAAGGTCCGTGTGTGTGTGTCAGTGAACATGGTAACTCAAAAACGAAAAGTCGGTAAAATACCAAACTTGGTATTTAAGTTTAGTATTTTCCAGGGATGCGACATGAAGATTTTGAGAAAAATCCCCCCACCCTAAACTACCCTTTACATAGAACTTTTTTCGAAAAATTTTATTTTCTAAAAAATGGCTCTAACGATTTTAATTAAAATATTATATATTAAAGATATTTACCTGACAAATAAAATGTATATTTTGAATGTTCTGGGAATAGCCTCTGAAGACTACTTTATTCTGGGTCAATTTCATGGAATTTTGCATAACTGCTAAACCGTAAGAGATGGACAAAAACTTCTCACACAACAAATGTAGAGCAACTTAAAACACACAATATATGTTATATATATATTTTTTTTTTTCGTGGAGTTGATTGTTTTTGAGATATTCCTTGTTTTTGGTTTCAGGTATAGAAAACTTATACTTTCCTCATTTAGGACTTTGTGAACTCGTGTCCATACAGACAAAGGAACTTCAGCTACATAGCAACCAGCTTTTGACTATCACTTTAACCTATGGTACCCCCTTATTTCGCTTCTACTAACAAGGAAGCAAGTAATAAGGCTATTTCTGCTAATTTTTTCTCGATTAGATGAAGTAAATAGAATAATTTGTTGCAGGGATATAGAGAAAGTCATGTGAATGGAACACATCAGATTTTTAGCATTAGTACTTATGCATACAAGAATTAGAGGAACCTAATTAATTATATAAATCATTGTTTCCAAACCTGTGGTTCAAGAACATTCATGAGGTTTGCAAAATATTTCAAGGGGTTTGCCAAAACTTTTTTCCATAATGATAGGTTTCAAGATTAGGCCTATTATTGTTTCCTTAATTTCTATGGCATAGTCATAATAATACGGAATTTATCACTTTATTTCCATAATAAATTAATATTTACCTGAAATGCCTAATTTACAGTTATGCAAAACATTAGGAATGCATTTGATTTCACTTCAATGGAAATTTAGTCTGCCAGCTTCTTTGTGTTCTAACAATGCTAACAATAGTACTGTACCCCACTAAGGAATTGTTACATGATGGTCAGGCTTTACAACAATAGTCACACACACACACACACACACACACACAGGGTGGCGCTGGGAAACGGGAAAATTTGACCGCTAGTACTGTCCACATTGTCCTGCGAGTTGGGTATTTGGAATTGATGCGTAGTTGTGAACACGTTGCCATTTAGAAGAGATGGGCCGCGAATGGTGTCGTGAAGAATCGAACACTTTAACGCCCAGGAACCGATACTCTCGGTTCTGGAGTCAACTCCCTCTTCTGCACGCCATCTGTTGTTAAAACAGATATAAAACGCGTGTCTGCAAATGAAGTACTGTGTGAAAGAATATGCTGTGTATATACTTAACATGATGTAAACTCATGCTGAAGGTGTCTTACCTTTTCTACTACGCACAGAAATGGGGAGGATATTGCAAAATTCGATACCGGGATACCATTGGAAATACACGTTTTGTCTCAATGAATAGAAAAAAAAATCTGATTTGCTCCATTCACATGACTTTCTCTAGCTGTTCCACTTATAAAATATTCTTACAAGAGATTATTCTTGCATCTACTTCATAATAGTAGAAATTGTCTTATTACTAACTTCCTTGTAAGTAGAAAGGAAATAAGGGAATACATTAGGCTAAAGCGATAAATCTTTTAAAAGCTATGTTAAACAATTGAAGTTCGGTTCGTTTTACATGGTCAGCAGTAAAACAAGAGAGGTGAAATGAAAGATGATTTTACGTTTGAATAAAGTTATATAGTTTAATATTTGAAACCAATAACAAGGAATATCACTAAAACGGCGAACTGAAAACTTTGTGACAAATTCTGTGTTTTAAAGTTGTAAATTTTTGTCTATCTCTTACGGTTTACCAATTATGCAAAATTCATCCAGAATAAAGAGTCTTCAGAGGTTATTCTCAGAAATTGAAGATATACATTTTATATGTGATCTAAATATACTAAGCATACATATTTTAATCAAAATCATCGTGCCAGTTTTGAGAAAAAAAACATTTTCAAAAAGTGTTCCATATAAAGGTAGTTTGGGGTGAAGTTTCTCGGAAATCTTCGTGACGCATCCTTGGAAGATACTAACATAAATACCAACTTTGGTATTTAACGGTTTTTTCGTTTTTGAGCTATGCTGCACACACACACACACACACACACACACACACACTCTCTCTCTCTCTCTCTGAAAAGTACATAGACTTCAAATTCAAGAGGTCCCGGGTTTGAATCTCAGGATAATTTAACTGGATATGTGCTTTCTCAGGATGTTGCCTTATCCTGAGACGACGAAAGTCAGATACCTAACTCGTAAGCTCCAAAGCCTACAGTTATATTTTGAGCATTGTTCAAATTTCAACCATTTCGTCCATTTACCATGCGATATGAGCTGCTCAGTTAACGGACGAGCAGGTAGGTCCGGTACCTGAAAATGGTCCTTGGTCCTATACTGTTTGCGCGACATGACCAAGCTTGCGTTGACTGAGGTACTGCGTTTGTTTGGAGCGTGGATGTGCGTTCTATGACGTGAGAGCGATAGCAAGACTTCGCGAGAGAGTCGACACTAGTGTTCGGAGTCGATGGAATCGACAGTCCCGACCCCGGGGTTCATTTCAGCCCATCTCTACCATCATGCAACTTTGGAGTGATACGGAACGTGCTGTCGCTCTGAGAGCGCATTACAAGCAGGATGATAGTGTGACTGCTACGCAAAGGTAGCCATGGGTATGTCCTATCTGTTCACGTGGGTGCGTAATTTTGAGGAAACAGGTTCAGCCTTGAAAAAGAAGCCTCCAGGTGGCGTTCGAACGATACGCACAGTTGAGAACACATGAGTCCTCGCCGCTCCGTTCGTCAACATGCATCTGCGCTAGGGATTGGACGACGAAGCGTGCAAAGAATACTGCACGAATATAAGTTCCACCCCTTCAAGTTACAGATTGTGCAGCGATTACATCCATAAGACTTTGTGGTGCGTAAGGAGTTTTGCAAACGAGTGCTGGCTAAAATCAACGAGGATGCCCATTTCCTTATTAGCGTATAGATGTCAGACGAGGTCCACTTCCACCTTATAGGATACATAAACAAACAGAATGTTTGTTATTGTGCACAGGCCAATCCTCACGAGTTTCACAAGTGCCATTGCATAGCGCCAAAGTTACAGTACAGTGTGCCGTTTCATGTAATGGCGTCATTGGGCCTTACTTTTTTTAAAGTGATGATGGAAGGCAACAACAGTAACATTTGCTCAGTATGTTGATAAGCTTGAAACATTCTTTGCTCAGAGACTGCACGTTCTGAACATCGAAAACATATAGTGTGAGCAGGACATACTGCTCGACAATCGATGGAAGTCGTTCGCCAATTGTTTGGAAGGCGCGTTAATTTTCGTAACGGCAACATTCTATGGTCTGCGAGGTCAGCTGATCTCAGTGCTTGCGACTTCTTCCTGTGGGGACATCTTAAAAATAAAGTGTACTTACCGCTCACGTCCTGCAACTGTTCAAGAACTTAAACAGCAGATTGAAGACGAAATCGCTGCCATTCCCCGATACATGCCACGGCGAGCATTCCAGAGTTTTCAGAATAGGTTATTAGAACGTGAACGCAAAAATGAAGCACATCTTTCCGATGTCATCTTTAAGAAGTAAAGTGACATTTTGTAATGAAAACATAAATTGCATAGTGTATACATAAACTTTCGTCAATAAATGTGCTGTTTTCTATATGCACTCGTGCAAATTATGTTACTTCATAATTTCCCGTTTCCCTGCGCCACCCTGGATAGACAGACCGACCGACCCACCTACCTACATACATACATAACGTCGCCCTCCGTGGTGTAATGGTTACCATGCTGACTTCATATACCCAAGGTCGCGGGTTCAAACCCGGCGGAGGACGATGGATTTTTTCGGGTGTAAAAATCCTTAGCATGGCTTCCTTCGGAAGGGAAGTAAAGCCATGGGTCCCGTGTCGTAGATTTACGGCACGTAAAAGAACCTCAAGCCTGATAGAGAGGCCTCTGAGCAAAATTAAGCGGTTTTTCACGCCCAATTTAGAATGGGACGCTGAGAACCACAGCAGTTAAAGAGCGTCCATAAATAACATGCAATTTTTTTTACATACATAACATTGCAATCTGTAGATCCTATTATGAGATTAGACTCAAAGCCCAAACTCTAGGATGTAGATCATGTCAAGAATTACATTTATTCATACTTATTAATACATTTACAAATAATAACTCTGACAATGAATTTTCAGAGGTGTGAGTTTTGCATAATTTTCAATTACATGTCTGTTTCCAAAAGCATACACTTGCATTCTTAGAATATTCATGTTTATTATATTTACAATGTTACATTTTTATCAGTGTTTTTTGATTGAATGAAATCCTCCTCTGTTTAGGTGTGAGTAATAAGGTATCTTTTTAATTCTGATCTAAACTTGTTTTTGTTCATTTGCAATTCTTTTGTAGTAGAGGGAAGTGAATTAAACAAAATTATTCCTTTGTAATAAACCCCTTTTAGTCTTCTTTTTTCCTTGTGGGAAATGCAGTTGTGTATCAGAACTGTTTCTGTTCATCATATTAAAATAGATATCTGGTTGAAAAGTGGAAATTTGAAAGGGAAACAGGGTTTAACAAAATCACAAGTTAAGTGTTGTATCAACAGGTCATTCAACTTCTACTGATGTGTGTCAATCTGACAAAAGTGAACCGTGTGAAAAGAAAGTGGATTTTCATATATAGAAGACAAAGACTGTTCACCATCAGTGTTGCTTGTAGCAACATTCTTGCTCTAACAGTAGTCTAAAGCCTTCTCTACTTAAACATTGATTTGTGCTGATTTTTATACATGAAAAGCAAACAAGTGGAAAATTGATTTAACTAATTTTGTATCTGCTACAAACAGTGACAAAGAGAATGCTCTTGAAGCATCTTATCTCATAGTTATAAATTGCTGAAACTGTAAAGCCCCATTCAATAGCTTAAGATTTAGTACAGTCATATATGAACGATGAATACAGTGCATGCTTGGAGAATCTTGCACAAAAAAGTCAGTATGGTACCATTGTCTGACAATACTATCAACCACCAGATTAAAGACATGTCAAATTATGTCAAAAATGAAATTTTGGAAAGAGTTTCAGTCCTTCTTTTATGATTCAAACTTGTCGAATTGACTGATGTTGTCAATTTAATCATTTTGTTACTTTTTGTCTGTTATATTAATGGAGTTCTGTGGAAGAGGAGCTACTATTCTGCAAATCCGTGAAAGAGAGGACTACAGGAGTTTAAGCTAACCAACAAATACTTTCAGGAAAATCCAATAAACTGAACTTGCTGTGTAGGCATATGGTCAGATGGTGCAAAATCTATGATAAGGTATTATACTGGGTTTTTTGCCAAAGTGAAATTGGTAGCACTGAACATATCTTGGACACATTGTTGCATTCATAGCTAGGTTGCCGTTTCTAAATGCATGCCCAATGGATTGAAATCTGCGCTGGTGATACAGTGAAAATAATTCATTTTATAAGGTTTGCCCTACAAATTTCTGCATCTTTGCAGTGCTTTGTGATGAAATGGGAATAATTTATAAGTGTCTATTGTTTCACATATTAGTTAGAAGCTACCTTGAGGTAGAACTATTTCCAGACTGTATGGGCTTAAAGACAAAGTTTATGCTTTTCTCACAAAGCAAAGTGAATGAAAAATGAAATCTGGCTTCAGACTTTAGCTTATATGGCAGACATTTTCTCAAAAATGAACAATTTAAACTTATCTCTCTCCAGGAATCAAATATAAACATTTATATTGTGCAACACTGTATCAAGTCATTCATTAAAATTTTAATTTTTGGGAAACAAGATTCAATAGGAATCAAACAGATGCTTTGATATACTTCAGGATTTCTTGGTTGAAAATCATGTTTCTTTGGACGGAAATGTCAAGAATATGATTAAAGAACATTTGAAAGGACTTGCAAAAACCTTCAGAGAATATTTCCCTGCTATGTCCAATAATAATAATTGGATTTGCAATCCCTTTAAAGAGTCAATCATTTTAAAAGCCACATTAAGCATAGATTAAAATGAGCAGCTTTTCAAATTTCCAATGATTTTTGCTATGGAAAAGTTATAAATCTTTGCCATTAATTGGTTTTTAGTTAAATTTAAAGGAATTCCCAGTGTTGGTGAATAAAAACAGCTTTATTGCCCTTTTCATTGACATATTTATGCAAAAAGTTGTTTTCTTCACACGCCTAAATACAGAAACACACTTTGTGCTGAAAGTGATTTTGAGACTTTATTTAACTTTTGTGGTTCCTGACTTCAGAGTTTTGTGCCATAGAAAACAAGCACAACCTTCTCACTGAATTCCAAGAGGTGAGTAATTACAATGAAAACTAGCATTCATTACTGCAACTAAGCCTACATGTTGCATAACTTTTAAACCGTAACTAGAGTAACTTTATCTTAACCATTAAGGTTAATTTAAGGCTATTGAACCTTTCGCTTGGAATCAAATTTTATGCATGTCTACTGTGTATATATTTAAAAGTCAGTGGCTCACCCAACTCAGATAATAGAAGGAGTTCGCAAGTTGAAAAAGTTGGGAATCACAGCTTTAAACCATGAGTGGCATAAACATGACAACCTTCCACAAATATAATAATAATAATAATAATAATAATAAAAAATTGATGCTGGCATAACCCAAGTGATAATGAGTGACTAATGATAGCACATCCCAGCCTGATAGATATATATATATAGTGTGTGTGCGCGTGCCCTCCAGAGGGGAAAAGCGAAATAATTCTCTTCCTAATTAACTTTACATAAAATGAAGACAATAAAATATGCTTACATGTGCTGAAAATTCACCCTAAATGTAAAATTGCTTCTAAGAAAAATACATAAAACACTTTTAAGGAAAATTAGTTGTAAGGTTGGTAATGTCAGCAGAGTTGGATAACATTGTATGATCACATGTCACTATACAAGGAGCTATATAGTTGTGCACGAAAATTGCGCTTTCATGAGAAACAGATAAGTTACGTACCAAGTAGAAGGGACTGCCAATATAGCTGCCAGCACATCCTGCAACTGCTGCCACCAAGGCTCTCCTGATTGCTGAACTCTGCCCGTCTCTATTCTTCGTCATCCCTCTAATCTCAGCAAAATCATACATGCCCAATCTCGTGCCGTTGAGTGCCAGCTGGTACCATAGTGCAGGTGCCAAACCTTTTTGCACTGCCAATATTCCATCGGCTTTGGCCACAGCATAAAACGCATGAAAGAAACCGCGGTAATGGACCGTGTACAATCCCCTGGACATCAATTCTCCCTGAAGTTGTAATCTTGTCTTTATCACGTCCAAAGGGTTGGTAAAGAAACCGGCACAGACGGCGGCAACTCCCCCTAGTGCGAATTCCATCCTTCCGTCTTCGGTGCAATGCAACGAAAGAAGGTTAAAATACTTCTATCTCTTTATATGCACAAAACATGTTTGCTTGCTGGTTATCATCAGTTACGTAATTCATTCAAAAACCTTATCAAGGAAAGCAGATAATACAGGCAATTAATAACTCTGTAATCGTCTGCGTTTGCGGAAAGCATGAGTTTATGGCACGTTTTGCTTTTTGTTATCCCGGTGCTGATTTTTTCGTTATTTAGAGGTTACACACACCTGTTTGACTATTTCCACGCAAATTTTTCTTTACAAGTGGTTCTTGATGTTCTAGAAGTTACAACTTTATATCCGGTTATGTCCAAGAAGAGTTTTAGTCCTCTTGGGTTTATATCTCTTGAAATTTTTCATTTGTTAAAACATTTATCGTTTTCGCATTTGATAAATAACGAGTAATTGGATAGCATGTCTGAGACGTTAATTGAAGCAGCTTGGTAAAACCACCCGAAGATGTGAATGTTTTGCACTACAGTGTGCATTTCATCTACTATGTAATGTATTTAAATGTGCACTGCTTCGCAATTAAATTTTGCTGAAGAAGCGGCGAACAGGGTTACGATATTCAAGGATTAATCCCTAGGCGTATGGATAATTTATTTTATAAGGAGTTGAGGGATTTTTTTTTTTTTTTTTTTTGTGAAATTTAAAAGAAAGTAGGATTTTTAGAACATAATTAAATCAATATTTTTAACAAGTAAGTTTTTAGTCTATGTTTACAGGAATAGTTAATAGGTTCTACATTTTATGAAGCGATGGTTGATATTATACATTAAAACCCAAGCTTGTCCTACTCCACCAAAAGTAAGCTAAATACAACAATCCTTTTTCGATAGGTGCAAAATCATGCGTCACGTCTGTGCAAGTCTTTTCTTTCTCTCTCCCTCACGTTTACCCTCTTACGAAATACCCAGTTTCGCTGCAACCCGATTATTCTTGAATAATGACATTCGCATCTGTGTGTGAGTGTACTTCAACTCTGAGCCAATATCGGACTTATGGGTAAAAGAAACGGTTTCCGCTACACTAACGATAACAATATTATGAGGCAGTGGCTATGACCCAAGGTTCCGAAGTTCGGTGGCGGGCTCAGGAGAGATAAGTAGCACTCTCGCAAAGCGTAAACACCAGAAATACCATCATCAGATAACCGGAATCCTCTGTTAAGTAATTTTCCTTTACCCCACTTTCAAAATATTCTTCCACTGGCTATATAGGCTGGTCTCTGCTGCACTAATGATAGCAATACTGTGACGTACTGGTTATGGGTGATGGGAATTGGTGAGATAAACAAAAATAAGCAGCACTCTGAAATATAGCCCAGGGGAAAGAAATAAATATAATAAAAATGGGAGAAAAAAATAAAATTAAGGGAAGAGGCAGTAAATAGAATAATTGAAATAAAGAATAAACGTAAGGATAGAATAGGTGTGTATGAAAATAAAAAATATAGAAATAAATAATTAACAAACAAAATGTAATATTGTAATAAATCTGAGGAAACGTAGCAGATGTGAGGGCACAATTGGGCACCAGATTTGTAAAACTAGTAGTCCAGCTGCTAAGTGCTGGGTATTTTCTACAGAATTAGGGTCGGAAAGCCATTAGCAGGTAAACCTGAACAAAAGAAATTGGAAATCTTTGTGCAACTGGGAATACAATAGAAAGTAAACAGAGACAAATGTTGTGGATCTTTAGATATATTTGAGATGCTTTGCAAACGTCAGAACTTAATGTTTGTTTGAGATGTTGCCACATATATTGTAATGCTTTGTGAAGTGAAAGGAAATACTAGTAATAAATATTTCAGCCAATAGAATTAGAGAACATGTAGAAGTTTGTGTTGGTTCGGCTGGAACCCTAGAAAACAGGCGGAGCTTATAGAAACTGTCTAGGCCAGGAACAGCTGGGTAGGAACAAAATACGATGTGGAAAAAATTACTGGTGAAAATATTCTTGGAGTGAGTTGTAATATTCTCAGAGGGAGAAACACATGTTCAATTGTTGGCGAAGGGGGAAACAGATATTTATGACATTGTCCAGTATTGCACATGTTAAGTTTTGCATCGAGAAATTACATGTAAAGTTATGTAGTTAAAGATTTCTAAAAATTACGGGTAATGTGATAGTTAAATCAAAGTTCTAAAAGGGGATCTGAATTGGAAATTAAAACTAATTAATTCGGAAACAAAACCTAGAGATAGAGCAAAACTATGTATATAATTTCACTGTGAACTTATTTGACTGGGATTTTTAATCTGGTATGGATTAGAATATTGTAAGCCTAAGGAAGTGAAAGGGAAAATTATGTATTTGTGTGGTATTAGATAAATAGGGTATATTCGGGAAAACAGTGACTTTAATTGTGATCCCACTCACAAATCCTGAGATCTATGTCATCCTTCTCCTGCTCAGTTTCCTATTGGCTCAATTTCCAACATTCCTAACTTCCTACAGAACACATACCTTTTTCTTTCCTAAACCAAAAGTCTTGCCTCAAATCTCACTTAGCGTAAACACCAGAGGTGCTATCATAAATAACCAGAATTATCTGATAGGCAGTATCTCCCTCCTCCTGCACTTCCAAAATATTTTTCCAGCTGCTATACTGGCCAGCATATTCGTGAGTTAGTTGGTAAGCAAGTTAGTGCATGCATGTTTTGGTGCAGCAAAGTGCTGACTGTCATACTCTATGGTCTAGGGGCTAACATGCTAGCCTTGGTTCTCAAGATTGCAGGTTCAAACCAGGTGGAAGGTGATGGCTTTTTTTGGGGGCATAAAAATCCTTAGCATGCTTCCTTCAGAAGGGAAGTAAAGTTGTAGCCCTGTGTTGTTGTAAAAGAACCTCAAAACCTGATAAAGATGACTCTGAGCAAAATTAAATAGTGTTTCATGCCCAAAATGGGATGCTGAGAACCACAGCAGTTAAAGAGCATCCATAAATGTATACTCAATTTAATTCATTGGGTCTCTGTGCTAATTTATGATGATTATTGTTACATGCACAATGAGTGCTGGCTGCTACTGCAGAGACATCTTGTGTTTGATTTCTAGTAAGTGAAGTGTACCAAACAAGAGGCCATAGCATGTACATTTTATTATGTCCCAAACAATATCAAGCAACAGTGAAAATTTGAACTAAACAAAGTTACAATACTATTTCCCTATAGATTTTAATCAGAATACCTTACAAAATATTTTTGATAGAGATACATAGCGGTAACAATAAATAATAATAGTAATAACAGTATTAGTTATTCATGTTGGAAGTTGTAAATATAATCACCATGAGACAGATCCAGCACAGGGCAGCAGCATAAAAATCTGTAAACAGAGAATGCTACTCTGGGTTTATGGGTGGAGGGGACGAAGTGTTGGGCAGTATCGACAGGAATTGGCTATCACACATGTAGCTGCAGTAATACAACTGTTACTGAACTGTCTCAAGAGACAATTAGTACACGGCATGTCAAAGGTATATTTTGTTAATGAAACATTGTAACCCTACCCACAACTTCACTTCTGAATATTGTGAGTGGACACCAATTAAAACTGCTACAGAAATACTAGAGTGTCTTAAAATTAAATACTAGAGTGTCTTAAAATTTATACATTTTTTTTAACTAGGGCTGTGTTTTCTCATGATTGTTTCCTAGCTTGTAAAAGAATTTAAAAGCAGTATTTGTTTTAGTGCAGGAAAAACAATTCAGCTACTGCATGAGGCAGGGGCCTCTGTGAGTGGCCCAGAATCTCCTTCTGTGATGAAAAATAATAACTAGAGATGTGATGTTATTTAAAATATATGATAAAATAAGTGTTTAAAATGAAATACAGTTTCAGTCAGTACTATAAAAAGAGCATTTTATTTACTGTTTTCCAGTTCATTTAGCTAGAAAAACAATGAAAGTATATGAGGAAAAGCTAAAGTGCTTAGAAAAGAAATCTGCAACTCATCAAAGGTTACACAACTGCCTTGTACAATTTTGTTCATTTGATTCTTCAAATCATCTGTGGTGACCTGATGAGTGATAAACGTCCAGATTGCTTCATTATGCACATTTGTTCATCCATTGTTGAACTTTTCACATCTCTTTCATTTGTTGTATTTTTTTTTTTAAATCACTAAATTTAAATGTAATCAATGCATAAAAATTGAATTTTACAATGAAAATTTAATGTTTTGTTTTAAGCCAATAAAATAAGGAATTTAAAAAATTATCCACTTTAATATACTTCCTCCCAAAAAAATGAAAAATCATGAATCCTATTCCATGCACTTCTTTTAGCTGACTATTTCTGCAAGTTTCAACACTGAATGTATTAAAAAACCCAATACTCTTATCTCAGAGTCAATAAGACTTGTATCATGCAATTGAAATTTAGTTTTTTAACACTACATCACTTACTTTTTATTTTGGAAAACATGTTTCAGAAGCCATGTGCTTCCATTGTCAATTCCTTTGGTCGACTGCCTGCATCGCTTGCTGTGGTGGTTGTCTCTGTTCCTGGGGTGGTTTGATGAACCTCTGAATGAGTAGATCGCCTGGCAGGATTTCAAAATTGAAAACGCGGTTCTTGTTTTTCCAAATATATATGTTTTTCCAAACTTTTAATTCTGTCTTCCTTGTGATGTTTTTGAGGATTTTTGGGCTTCTATTTATGGCGCATTTCTCTTTCCAAAAATGCCAAGCTACTGCAGATTTGTCTTCTTGTTTGAGTTTAATATTTCTGTGGTGTTCTTTTGCCCTTGTTTTTATATTTCTTTTTGTATGGCCGATGTAGATTTTTTCACAGTCATTACAGCTGAACTGATATATTCCTGGTTTGTTCTCTTGTGGGATATCATCTTTTAATTTAGAATTTAAAATGCTTTTTATAGAGTAATTGTTTTTAGGGGCTAGAATGATGTTATGTCATTTGAAGATCCTCTGGAATTTGTAGAAAGTTGTAGGGTGGTATGTAAACTTCTTGTAGATCTTGTTTTCTTTCTGGTTTTGAGTGAGTGTGCTGACTTCTTTAATTCTCTTCCTATTTTTGGCCTTATCAACTTTTTTGCACACATAGGAAGAGAATTGTAGCCACAGTTTACAATTAGCGAGAAAATGTTACCATTGTGCCAAATGAACTACAAATAAAATAAAAATGAAAAACTATCTCTGTAGTAAAACAAGTATTTACATAAAATGAATTAAGGACTATATATTAGTCAGGAAAGTGAATTCAACCTTTTCATCTCTGCATGAAAGGCAAATAGAAAGAGACTTTGAGAAATAATAAAATATCCGATGCACAAAATACAACAGATAACCCAAGAAAATTTTTGATGTGACAACCTATAACATCCCTGCATAGATTGCACCTATGAAGAAATGAGCCTCGCAGTCTGTCAAAAATTCCAGGATATTGTGAGCCTCACCACAGGAAGCTAAAGTTTGTGTCTGTAATTGTTCATCTGATTCAACGGAAATCTTGTAAGCGAGGCTCTTAAGCATGTGCAATGGTACCACGTGGTAGCAAAAAGCACATGAGCTCTGAAGTTTGCATCTTAACATTGTCTTGGGATGTTAGTCTGTGTGCTCTTCGTTTCACATCTCATTGAAACAATTTACTTCCTTACAACCAAAATGTGTATACTTTTACAATATGAACACAATGTTTAGCAATTCATAGTTCTCACAGCAGTTATATGTAGGCATTAGACAGGACTACAATAGCTCAAGTAGTTTAATGGTATAATACTTACACACAGATAAAATCAAAGTACCTGTTCAAATCCTGGCAATAGCCCAGAATTTTTACTTTCTCTATACATACTATGTACATAGTGTATAGAGAAGGTATTGCATTGTACCCAAAAATTTGATACCGAGATTTCACCGGAAACACATATTTTGAGACCACCTGAATCCAAAAAAAGCATTTTTAGAAAAATGTCCGTGTGTGTGTGTCTGTGTATCTGTGGGCAGTGCAGCTCAAAAACGAAAAGACTGTTAATTACCAAACTTGGTATTTAAGTTCCATATCTTCCAAGGATGCGACACGAAGATTTTCAAGAAAATCCCCCACCTCCAACTACCCTTCACATGGAAAAATTTGCGAAAATTTTGATTTTCTAAAAAATGGCTCTAACGATTTTGATTAAAATATCATATATTAAAGATATATACTTGACAAATAATATGTATATTTTGAATTTTCTGAGAATAGCCTCTTAAGACTACTTTATTCTGGATGAATTTTACGGAATTTTGTGTAACTGGTAAACCATAAGAGATAGACAAAAACTTACCACACAAAAAATGTAGAGCACATTAAAACACATAATTTATGTTATATACATTTTTTTCGTGGAGTAGATCGTTTTTGAGATACTCCTTGTTTTTAGTTTCAGCTTTAAAACTTATAATTTCCTCATGCAGGAATTTAACAATTGCAAAGGAACATACAAACAAAGGAACTTCAGTCACATAGCAACCATCTTTTGCTATCACTTTAACCTATGTTACTCCTTTATTTTGCTTCTACTTACAGGAAAACAAGTAATAAGACTATTTCTGCTAATTTTTTCTCACTTAGCACGAAGTAAATAGAAGCATAAACTTTTTAACAAAAATTTGTTGCAGAGATAAAGAGAAAGTCATGTGAATGGATTACATCAGATTTTTTTTTTATTTCACTGCTAAAATCGTAGATCAGTCACTGCTTTCAAACCACACATTATATAAATGTTTTCAATATGCCTAATTATTTTATTGCATTAATCACAGGTTCCTTGACAATTACTGCATTTAATATTGAACACTAAATAGACAACATTCACAATCTTTTGAAAGTATTTTGTACTGAAGGGTTTATCACTTTGGCTTTAGAAATGTAAACTAAGTGTATTAATGCTGCTCTAATGAGAAAAGCAGGAAAATTAAAAACCTAAAAATGGAAACTTCAGAGTATGCGTGATATACATACGAGGTTGAATATAAAAGTAATGCACAATCATTTTTTTCTGCCTTGGTATTGCAGCTAGAATGTTGCAATTTCACTCAGATATAGTTTGAAATTTATATACAGAGGATATTTTTTGTTTCATGTGCAGCTCTAGCAAGAGAAATGTGAACTATGCAACAAAATGGCATGCATGCTTCTGTCGTCATATGTGAAGAGCAGAGAGATGGGTTTGATATTTGTGGGCCAAAGGGCATAAACATTTGTGGTGTGTATGAGGATGATTGTATGGACCATAGCAATGTCTCCAGGTGGTGTGCATTCTTCCAAGAGGGCCGTGTGAACTTTAGTGATTCTCCATGGCCTGGGAGGCCGGTAACAGCTGCAACCCCGCAGAATGTCAGAGGCATTGAGGCAGCATTTTTAAACTATCAGCATGTGCAGCTGTGAACCTAATTGCAACAATTCAACGTTTCCATGGTGCAGTGTACAATATTGTTCATGCCACATTGAAATTTCATAAAGTTAGTGCTTGCTGGTTTTTTTTTTTTTTTTTTTTTTTTTTTTTTTGGGTAGACTTTGGTGAACACTGGACCACTGTGATGTTGCAGCCTCATTAAAACTTTGGTGAAGTTTCATAATGCCCTTTGTAACAAGAGCCACAACATTAATGCTGATGATGACAAACTTCTTCATGACAAAGCTTGCCCCATGTTTCCGCTGCTGTTTGTCAGAAAATCACCAAATTTGATTGGGAGGTGCTCAAGCATCCACCTTATAGTTCGGACCTTGCACAATTGGACTTTCATCTGTTTGGTCCCATGAAGAAATTCCTGGCTGGCCAACACTTTATGACAGATGTAGAAGTGAAATCAGCAGTCCGCAGATGGTTATACTTCAGGGAAACAGACTTCTATGAACAGAGCATATTAAAACTGATATCACAATGGGGCAAATGTGTTGAGAAAGTTGATGATTATGTCAAAAAGTAGGTAAAAGCTAAGTTCATTTGTGATTTTTTTATTGTATTGTTAACTATTAAGCTTTTTTGTAAAAAAATTATTGTGTTACTTTTTGATCCAACCTCATATCTTGGGATTCAATGCCCAGCATTGCACTGACTCACCCACAAGTACGTTTTAGCTGAGAGCTCTAGCTAACTGCATATGATTTGAAATCAACCGAGCTGTTATCAGAGGCGTGCATACCCTCAAAGAACTGGCAATTTTGCCAAAGTTGCAAGTACAATAATTTAAAATATCATATTGATTGTGCACCAATACTGACTTCTTTCAACTACTGGAATACAAATGAGTTATTTCAAATGAAAATAGGACCCACAGGTTCACATTCTTTTAATTTATGGCCATTGATGTGTTATCCAGAAAGCATGCTATAACTTTGATATTTGGCAAAAGAGACAACAGGTTTTCTATCTCAAACTGTTTATCTAGGACACATCTACAATCCTGCCAATTTGTGCCATCGAATTCTTGTTCACCTGTATACACACATGCATATATGCACCCGCAAATGTATGCATGCACTCACTTCTCCCAATATTCCTAACATTTGTTTAACTGAGAAATATGGCTGTCTCGAGGTTGACCTCAGTTGATCTAACTTTTGTTCCTGTGAGCCATTTCTTCATGTTTGGGAATAAGAATTCACAAGGAGCCAAATCAGGTATATAGTGGAAAGTGTGGCAGCAATTCATGCAGTTTAGCAGCAACAAATCCAGATGAATATGTTGGTGCATTGTGATGAAACTAGTTTCTTCTTCACCAAATAAATGCAGCCATGTCCCCTTCAGCTTTTGTGAATTAAGGCAATAACTTGTTATAGTATTGTCCAGTTATCATTTTTCCCTTTTCTAAGAAGTCAACTAATGTAAGATCCTTGCACCCCAAAAAATCACTATTGCTTTTCTGGTAAATGGGACCATCTTTGCCTTCTTTGGAGCAGATTGAGCAGAAGCAACCGATTGTTTAGATTCTTGCTTGGTTCCCATGAATGCAGGTTTTATTGATGGTGACAACTCAATGAAAGAAGACCTTTGAATTTAATTTTTCCAAACTCAGCTTTGAAGTTCAAAGCTACACCCATTTTGTCCACTGTGCGCAATTGTGGCACCCATTGGGCTGATAACTCTTTCATTCTCCAAATTATCATGCAAAATGTGATTGCCATTTCCAGTGGCATGCCTATGGCTTCTGCCACTTCACAAACTTATGTTCAATCATCAGCAAGAATCTTATTCAGTGATTTCCTCGGCAAACACATCTGCTGGACATCCTGGGCACTGTTCTTCAAAAATGGATGTTTGACCATGTTTAAAGCCATTGAACCAATATCTAACTATGTAATAGATGGAGAAAGGACCCCATAAAAGGATTCAATTTTGCTTTTAACTACTCACAAGTTTTCCCATTCAAAAGTAAAAATATTGAACAGTACTGTACTTTTTGCATGCATTTTAACAAAAACACATTGAATGACTTAAGTGCCTGCCAAATCAAAACTAACCTTTGAATCACTACCAGATTTGTTTTGGCGAGGTGTAATAAATGACAGTACAATGGTAATACAAGCTTGACTTGGCAATACCAAATATTTTGAAACGCAGGCACTTATTCAGCTGCTTTTGTACAATGGATTAACATGATAACAATAGTGTCAAAATTTTAGGGTGGTTAGGATGGGGGCAGGTTGAGAGGAGAACTCCAGGCCTTAGAGATACTCCATATGAGCTAGTCAGAGGTGGAAACATAGATAGGGCAGACTTAAAATCCCCAGCACAGAGCCAAAAATTGAACCATAGGCTCTCAGCTCAAGAGCTGCTAAAGAAAACACCATGATACCCCAGCAACCTTAAAATCTAATGTTAAAATGAATAAAAATATCTATTGTCTAGCTTAAGTTCCCTTTACTATTACTGTAAAGCAATTTGTATAGAATATTTCCAATATGGTTGATAATACTTGTTACAGAGTATCATTTTTGATAAAAGTTAATATTTTTCAATATATTATCATGTATGTGATAAAGGAACCCTTGATTCTAATATTTTTAGTATTTTATTATTCTGTACCATACTTCTAAATTCTTAAAGAATCACATTTTCCATTTTATTAACTGTTGAAGCTTGGTAAGGATTGCACCATAACTTATGTCCATGACTTATTTCCTGGATGAGTATCCAGGGAATCACGTTGATGTCAACTTCCTATGAGTTGTTCTAGAATAAAGTACAACTAAGGCACATCACGTGCAATGCCTTCCACACTGACACGATACCAAAGATGGTCATCCCATGTCACAATGACAGTGTCAGATTGGTCAATATAGGGATGAGAAGCTGCACCGGTCTGGGCAGTCTTCTGACAGTCTTGGCACAATCTTTGAAGTCTTTGGTCAGCCTTGATGTATCCTACGTTAGGAAAAGGAAGGGGGTTCACCCTCATGAGAGTCGACATGAGCTAGATGCAACACTAAGTCTACGATAAGGTTCCTTAATCACATCGCAACATTGTACAAGAAAGGGTAAGATTCATCTTGTATATTATTACTGTCCCCATGCTTGTAAACCCAACACTGTACATCTTAATAACCAAATATATTAGCATTTTACTGCAAGCCAAGTTTGAGTGATTTTATCAGGCATTGCCTGGTTATGTCCCTAGTCATTAACCCCTTAGGTTGTGACAAATATGGAAAAATATTAGAATCAAGGGTTCCTTTATCACATATGCGACAATATAAGTTGCTAAAGCTAAAATCAGCATGACCATCTAATATTAATCTGTGTTAGTCCATTTTAATACAGATATTAAAATTATATATTATTTAATAGAAGTATTCATTAATGGGATACAATAGGTCTAAAAAGCTGACATGTAACATTCACATTACTTTCTCAACTTATTCTCAACTATCCTTATAAAAGCTTACTCTTCTATCTTCTTCATGCTAATCTACATGAATATTAGCATAAATGGTTTTATAGCACATTTCCTTGCAATACAATGGGAATAGGGGAATACACCAGGCTTAACCAATAGTCAAATCTCTTAAGACCGGGTCTCTATGTGATGGTTTGAAAATTTCATTTTCCTTGCATGACCAGGATAAAAAAAAATAACAACAATTTCCCATTTGAGCACAGTATAAATACTGGAAAATTTAAAGGAATGTTCTTAGATTAGGTACATTTTTAAAAAAATATGTATTTGAAATAAATTATGATTTAACAAGATCTACATTTTTTATGTAGTAAGATTTTGTCTATCTGTTGCAGTTTACCAGTTATGCAGGTCATCTAGAGGCTTTTACCAGAAAATTCAAGATATGCATTTCATATGCCATGAAAATTAACTTTTATATATAGTAAGACAATATAAGACAATAGCTGTTCCTTCTTTGATGTATGGAAGTGAAAATAGGATAATAAACTCAAAGGAAAGATGCAGCAGATGTTACTTTTGTGGAATGTGAAAAGAGCAGATAGAATATGAAATGAGCAAATAAGACAAGAATTATATATATATATATATATATAAGTTAAATTATAAAATTAAAACAAACAACAAGGAATGGACTGAACACATGAGGATGAGTGATGAAAGAATACCAAGTAGAGCCTCCCAATACAACCCAAGAGGAATAAGAGATTTTGGTTGACACTGTAGAAGATGGAAACCATAAACTACTTTGCCAGAATGGGCAATTTAGCCTAAGCCTTGTGGAAGAAAAGGTGTAGAGTATTTTAATATAAATCACTGGCAAGTTTTGAGAAAATTGAAAATTTTATCCATGTAAAAAATGTATGATGTGGGAAGATTTTGTTGAAAATCTTCCATGTCACATTTTTGGAAAATGTTTCAGTTTTGCATTGTGCGTTCAGAGACACACATATGTACCGTTTTCTAAAATGACCTTCTGTATTCAGGGAGTCTCAAAATATGTATTTTGGTTGGAATCTTGGTATCAAATTTTGGGTGGAATACAATACTTCCTCTCCTTACTATAGGTAGTACAGAAAGTAAAATATCTGATGTGTTCCACTTTCCTTACATCTAAGTAATAAATTATTCTTTAAAAGCTTATTTATCTATCTACTTCATGCTAATTAAAATAAACATTACCAGAAATGGTCTTATTAGTTACTTCTTTATATAGGGGGAAAAAACTGAAGTGTTCCATTCACAAGACTATCTCTAGCTGTACACAAAGAATTTTCCATACCAAAGATCTACAAAATGCTAATCAAGGTAAGTATTAGCAGAAATTGTCTTATTACTTGCTTCCGTATAAGTAGAAGAGACATAAGGGAATACACTAGGTTAAATCAAATCTTTTATGTGCAACAATTGAAGTTTGGTTTGCTTTGCATGGCCTGCACTAAAACAAGAGAGACAAAATGAAACATCACTTCCCATTTGAGAAAAGTTTAAAATTGAAACCATTAACAAAGAATATCTCAGAAATGGTTGATTCTACATAAAAATATGTATATGACTAAATTATGTGTTTTAACAAGATCAACATTTTTTATGTAGTAAGTTTTTATCTATCTCTTACGGTTTAACCGTTATGCAAAATTCTGCCAAACTCATCCAGAAAAAAGAGGTCTTCAGAGGCTATTCCCAGAAAATTCAAAATAGACATTTTATTTGTGATGTAAATATCCTTAATATGCAATATTTAAATCAAAATCATTAAAAGCCATTTTTGAGAAACACAACATTTTCAAACATTTTTCCACATAAACGGTAGTTTGTGGTGGGAGGATTTTCTTGAAAACCTTCTTGTCGCATCCTTGGAAGATACTAAAGATAAATACCAAGTTTGGTATTTAAGTCTTTTCATTTTTGAACTATGATGCCCACAAACACACAGAGACCTTTTTCTAAAAATCTGATGTGTTCCATTCGCATGACTTTCTCTACATCTCTACAACAAATTATTGTTAAAAAGCTTATGCTTCTTTTTACTTCATGGTAATCGAGAAAAAAATTAGCAGAAATGGTCTTATTACTTGCTTCCATGCAAGAAGAAGGGAAATAAGGGAGTAGCATAGGCTAAATTATTATTCAAAGCTGGTTGCTATGTGAATGAAGTTCCTTTGTATGGAAAGGAGTTGACAAATTCCTGTATGAGAAAAGTATAAGTTTTTTAAAGCTGAAACCAATAACAAGGAATACCTCTAAAACGATCTATTCCACGAAAAAATGTATATGACATAAATTGTGCGTTTTATCGTGATCAACATTGTTTGTGTAGTAAGTGTTTGTCTATCTCTTACAGTTTACCAGTTATGCAAAATTCAATAAATATCATTCAGAATAAAGAGGTGTTTAGAGGCTATTCCCAGAAAATTCAAGATATACATTTTATTTGGCATGTAAATATCTTAAATATAAGGGATTTTAATCAAAATCGTTAGAGCCATTTTTTTTTTAAATTTTTTCCATGTAAAGGGTAGTTGTGGGTGGGGGGATTTTCTTGAAAATCTTCGTGTCACATCCCTGGAAGATGCTAAGCTTAAATACCAAGTTTGGCATTTTACTGACTTTTGTTTTTGAGTTATCATGTTCATGGACACACACACACACACACATGGACCTTTGTGTGAAAATTTTTTTTTGGATACAGGGGACCCTAAAACATATATTTCCGGTGAAATCTCCATATCAAATTTTTGGGTGGAGTGCAATACCTTCTCTATACACTATGTACATAATACGTGTAGAGAAAGTAATTTTTTTCAGACTCAGGGGACCTCAAAACATATATTACCAGTGAAATCTTGACGTCAAATTTTATGGTAGAATACAATACCTTCTCTGTACACTATCACCATAGTATGTGTAGTAAAATTAAAAAGAGAATACATTAGGCTAAAGCAATAGTCAAATCTTTTAAAAGTTGGTAGCTATGTGATTGAAATTTTGTTCTCTTTGCATGGCTAGGGTTTGACAGTTTCCTGTATGAGAAAAGTTTAAAGTATTTTAAAATTGAAACCAATAATAAGGAATATCTCGGAAATGGTTAACTCAACAAAATAAAACAAAACAAAAAATGGAAATGGCATAAATTGTGTTTAAATAAGCTCTACATTTTTTGTGTATCTTGTTTGGTTTACCAATTATGCAAAATCATTCAGAATGAAGAGGACAACAAAGGCTATTTCCCAGAAAATAGTATAGTGTTTTAATCAAAACACTTGTTAGTGCTTGTGAGAAAATAACATTTTTTTCCATGTAAAGGGTAGTTTGGGGGGGGGGGGTGAGGAGATTTCTGGAAAATCGTTGTGTTGAATCCTTGGAAGATGGTGAACTTAAATATCAAGTATGGTATTTAACCAACTTTTCATTTCTAACTTATTGTGTTCACAGACACACACATGCATGCTTTCACAGATCTTTTTCTAAAAATTATTTTTTCTTTTGGTTCCAAGGTACTTTGGGTACCCTAAAACATATATTTCCAGTAAAATCTCATTATCAAACTTTTGGGTGGAATGCAATACCTTCTCCACCTATATACTAAGAAGAGAAAGTAAAAATTAGTGCCAGTATTAATGATAGTGACAAAAACAATAGAGGGTCAGCTGATAGGTCCCGGACCTCACCACTAGTTCAGTTAGACAGTAGCATCGTATAGTTTAACTCTAGACTAGCTTGTATCCATAGTTACAGGTCAATAGTTTGTTTAGTTTTCGAATGACAGCATTTTAAACAAAACAGCTTTAGAGTTTTCACGAAAATGGAGGATTTGGAAAAATGAGCAGTGGTTAAATACTTCCATTTGAATGGCTTAACGCCTAGAGAAATCAAGCAGGAAATGGACAGTACATTGAAAGACTCTGCCCCTTCATATTCAATGATTAAAAGGTGGCTTGCAGAGTTTAAAATAGGATGTACGAAATGATGAGCCTTGCTCTGGATGCCCTGTAGAAGTGAATTTAAAGTTTTAATTGGAAAAAAAATTTAATAAAGGATCTACTTTTATTTTCATTTATATTTTTTCTATTATGCTATATAATAATTTCATAGGTCCAGTTCCATACATCTTCACTAGAACTAGTCATATATAACTCCAGAGATCATTGAAAAAATTCATTGTCTAATACTAGAAAACTGCAGATTAAAGTTGTTTGAGATAGCAGAGGCTGTAACATATCAAAAGTAGGTAATATTTTAAGTAATGTTTTGGGCTTTCACAAGGTCTGTGCAAGATGGGTGCTGCATTTGTTGACACCAGATCAAAAGTTGCAAAGAGAAACTGTTTCTGTTAAGAATGTGGAGCTCTACTGTAAAAATCCCACTGAATTTTTGAGATGGCTTATTACCATGGATGAAACTTGGATACATCACTACACTCCAGAAAGTAAATCACAGTCAAAACAGTGGATTGTGCCAGGTGAACCAACTCCAAAAAAGACAAAGTCAATTTTGTTAGCTAATAAGCTTATGGCGAGTGTTTTCTGGGATGCACAGGGAATAATTTTCATTGATTACTTGGAAAAGGGTAAAAGTATCACTAGTGACTACTACACAAGCTTACTGCAATGTTTGAGTGATGAGGTAAAAAGAAAAAGACCTCATTTGGAAAAAAAAAAAAATAAATAAATAAAATAAAATAAAATCTTGTTTCATCACAATGCTCCAGCCCATCGTTCAGTCATTGTAATGAGAAAAATGTGCGAATTAAAGTTTGAATTACTTGAACATCCATCCTATTCGCCAGATCTAGCACCCAGTGACTGCCAGCTGTTCCCAAACCTCAAAAAATTTCTTTGAGGACAAAGATTTCACAGCAACGAGGTCATTGATGCGGTAAACAGCTATTACGAAGATCTTAATAAATCACACTACAGAGATGGTTTAATTAAATTAGAACACTGATATGACAAATGCATTAGCCTTTCCGGAGATTATGTTGAGAAATAAAACAAAAGAAATGTTTTAAAATGCTGTTTTCATTGAGAGGCCCGGGACTTATCAGCTGACCCTCATATGTTAACTAACTAGCCTTTTGAGCTATTCAAACTTACAGTGCTTTCCTTTCAAATTAATAACTATGCATTGTAGTGTATACAAACAGCATACGTAGCCCATTCCAGTTCAGGCTATGCTGATGGTGGCGTTGCTAACATTGCTGTTGTCTATGAATGTAAACTATTGAGAGGCTGCAGAGAGTTGCTTGGATAATATGCATGGCAGTCATACCCCATTCCAATTCAGGCTACTGACGGTGGTGTCGCTAGAGTTGCTGTCGTCTAATGAATGCAGACTACTCCCCCAGTTGCACGGATTGAGTGCATGGCACAGTCCATCATGTAATGCTATGAACAGTGAGCATTTATGTTGACTTTCTATTTATCTCATTAACATTAGACAATAGTTATCAAATTTATTATATCTCACCTACTGCATTGTCAGCACTGCTGTAATGGGACATCATACACAATGAGTGAACACGTTCGTTTAACACACCGCTGTACTTGAACATTCATTTGATGTACAATGAATTTCTACAGTGCCTGTCCAGTGTATGACATAACAGTTAGTGCAGGTGTTCGCCACCAGTAACATGAGGTGGGACAGATAGTAACAAACATTTTTGAGTACCATAAATATGTTTTCATTCAAACTTTTAAGACGTAAATTTCACTTTTCCGAATAATGATCTCATCTTCACTAATGGAAAAATATCTAGTTTATTTTTTGATTAGTACAAATACAGACTCTTTAACTGTGATAATAAACATTTTTATCATGTTAGCATCAATGTAATCTGTCACTACATGTACTTACATTTATCAAAAGGGACGGCTTCTTAATATGGTAGCAAGTTTGCACTAAAGCTGAAATCCTAGCTCTTCCTTTAATATAAAAAACATTTACTGTTTATACATTGATATTGATCTGATCGAGTCGCTGTGATGTTTGCACGTGCCAAGTAGTGCACTCCCAGCTGCAATCTAGTGTCTTATAATAACTAGGTATGTGGCACGAAGAAACCAAGAGTGCTCAAAGGTTTATTGGGGGGGGGGGGGGGGTGCAGGGCATAATTTACATGTTGCTGCTAACCTAGTAATCTGAGAGCATTTAATAGTATGATCACTAATGGAACAAACCTTTTCATTTTATCACTTCAATGGTGCCATCTATTGAATTCTCAGAAAATATTTTTGCTCACTTCTGATTCTCTATGTGCTGAACATCAGTGTTGCCAACTTACATTTTATGGCTAAATCAAAGTAGCTTCTAAACTCGTAAAATGCTTAGAGCCAGAAGTCTAACCTACTTAACAAACTCCCTGGTCAAAATCTGGCCTAAGTAGCATATTTTCATCTGCAATTTTGCTATGCAAAAGCCATAAATGATTAGGGTGAGTCCTCAGTATCTGTATTATGGTTCCTATCATGAGTCATAGCATAGCATGTCATCAAAACATGTACATAATCATAGGATGAACATTAGCATTGACTAGATTTGGAACATGAACTTGCTAACTTGTGATTATTCAGCATGGTTATCACACATGAAATTTAAAACTGAGCTGTATTGCAGTAGCTTAATAAATGCGTTATATGTTATGACTTTTGATTTGCTTGGTTATGCAAATTTATCAGTCTATAGTGAAACACCAAATAGTATTCATAGATGTATAATTTATTTTATCTTTTTAATTAGAAAGTTTATACATACATAATTACTTTCCTGGAGTTGCTGAATTTGGTATCATATACCCAGGTTATGTAATGTACCATTCTCTCTAATTATACATTTTTATACCCTATTAACTTAATCTCTTTTATACTTACAACCTCATCAATTGTATTAAGATCCTCTCTTTGGCAATTTTCCTTCCCTATTTCTCTCTTACTTTCCCTGTATAATTATCTAGTTGTTTCAGAAATCTTTTTCTTATTGTTTCCAAAAAGTTTTAAGTGCACCATCTTTCATTGATAAAATGAGTCGAATTTACACTTGAATTGCTTCACTAAGTAATAAATTACCTGGGCATGTTTCGCAGGTTTATGCTGCCTACATCATCAACAGATTTCGACCTCTGTCAATAACTTTGTTCAATTTTTATTCCATATTTTTGTTTCTTCTTACTCTATTTATTATACAGTGCAAATTGTTATCTACATTGACATATAGTGGGTACAAATTTGTATCTACTTTTAGACCTTTTAATAACATTGTTCCTCTTCTTGCCCATGCTAGACCCTCTCTTTCCATTTTTCCACAGACATTAATGCATTTTTTACCAAACAGTATTCATTGTTTTAAATATTCCAAATTGCAGAATTAATTTTTTGAACCAGCTAAGTTCAGTCACCAGTATATCACTGACATTTACAAGTCATTTGATACATTTTTGGAATGAAACTCAAAATAACAACTGACCTTATTCACACTATTTTTATTTTTCATTGTAGTCTCCCTCTGCTCTAATGCACTGGGCTCATCGATGTTGCAATACCTTTAATCCACCTCAAAAATGAGACTCTTTCAGGGCTGCAAAACACTCGTCCAGATATCAGATCTTCATTTGAAGAGAATCTCCGTCTACCGAGGAAACTTTTGAGCTTAGGAAGAGTTGGAATTCTGATGCTGTGACATCAGGTGAATAAAGCAGATGGGCAACAAACAGTATCTCAGCTCATTTATTTTTGCCATGGCAATGACACATGTGCAGGCACACATTTTCCTCTTCCTTGCTAAAACTGGACTTTTCTGCCATACCTTTTGCTGTAGCTGGTCCAAGAGTATTCTCCCATTAGAAAAATCTATCAGCAGAATGTGTTTCATATCCCAGAAAATTGATCCTATGACCTTTCTGGCTGACTCTATTGCCTTTTACTTTCTTTGGAGGTGGAGAATCAGCATACTTCCACTGTTTCACTGTAGTGAACTCATACTTAATCTGTGGTGCAAAAAAAATCTTGAGAGTTTTTCTGAAAATGGGCCAAACATTGTTCAGGAATTTGCACTTTGATCTAGTGTTAACAGTCGTGGTAGTCATCTAGAAGATAATTTTTTTTTTCATACTCAATTCCCCAGCCACATGATATTGCTACAGCTTCAGTAATTTCTCATGCTTTCAGTCAGTGATTGTCCAAGACTATTTCATGGACTTTTGTAACCATTTTTGGGGTGGTGACGCATATTGGCCAACCATTATGTGGATCGTCTTCTATGCTCTCCCAACTAAATTTAAATTCATTGGTCGATTTGGCAACAGTTGAATATGAAGGAGCAGTCTCCCAATCAGTGGTTGAATCTCAGGTTTTTTCCACCTTTAAAATTTCTTACATGGGAATAATAATAAGTTGTCCACAAACTCAATGCTCATCCAGAGCACTGAAACGCCATCTGTGCACTCATAAAGGAGGGCTGATTATTGCATCAGAAGCAAGTTGCACTATCGATGACTATTGTTGGCAATTCTGAGAACTTAACCAACGTAGATTGCAGGAAGGGAATATCTATATTGATGTTAATTATAAATTACTATATTAAGGAGAAAGCTGGGTTACCAACCCCATTATTGTTCATCTGCCAGAGGGCTGAAAGCGTGAGATCTGGTCTAATAACATAAGGCATTTCCAGAGATAGAACCTTCCAATCTTGAGAGCTTGAAAGGAGAAATGTCTCAAATCTGTAGCACCTACATAAAAACAATGTATAGCATTACTACATTAGATTTTCAATGGTGGTTTCCTCTTGGGAGTCAATTACTGTGAAAGTATAAAAGGGTTGTGTTCAGAACCAATTAAGAAAAACAGATATACCCAAATGGAATCAATAACAGTAACAGGTTTTTATTAAACATCTGTAAGGTGTTTTACTAGTCCTTGCTATGAGAAAATCAACAAACACATCATCATAAAATTTGTGTTATTATTTAGGGTTAATAATATCAACTTTTTGAAATCTTTCTTCACAATGGAAGCATGGGGGAAAAAATTCACCCATTCATCTAATATTGGCACAAACCTGTGTTATGCAGTTCTACCGGATTCAGTTTGGTTGTGGATTATCTCCATAGTGTGGAGTAGCATGTCTGCTCACATTCAAGAGGTTGCGTAGATATTTCTTTCTTCTCTTGAGGATTTATTTCTCATACCTTCAAAAAATGCAGGACAGAAAATTCCTAAGCTCTATGGTCCTTGGGCTCATTTGAGCATCAATGTGTCTATTTCATTCATTTACAACCCAACATGTCCATATCACATGAAGGGCATTATGAAAAGTGGAAGAAAAGGAAAAATAATTAAATAACCTTAGTTGTGTTTTTGCCATTCGAGCTTCTCTGTTTACTAGATTATTATGACATATCTTTACTGTTAAATGTCTGAAAATATGTAAAATTAAATCCAATGTTTACTTTCTCTAGCCCTCATGTACAATGAACATAGTGAATAGAGAAGGTATTGTATTCCACCCAAAGTTTGATACTTTAATAAGTTTTGAGGTCCCCCGAGTCCAAAGAAGTATTTTTTTGAAACAGGTCCCTGTGTGTGTAGCTGTGGACAGCATAGCTAAAATACAAAAAGTCTGTTAACATACTAGTTCCTTTACATGGAACATTTTTAGAAAATTTCGATTTTCTCAAAAATGGCTGTGACGATTTTGATTAAAATACTGTATATTATCACAATTAAAATGTATATTTTGAATTTTCTGGGAATGGACTCTGAAGAGGTCTTTCTTCTGGTTGAATTTTGCAGAGTTTTGCAAAACAGTTAAACTGTAAGAGATAGACAAAAACTTACTACACAAGAAATTTATATCTCATAAAAATACATAGTTTATATCATATACATTTTTCTTGCAGAGTTGATCATTTTTGAGATATTTATTGTCATTGGTTTCGATTTCAAGCTAATTAACTTTTCTCAAAGCAAAGCAAACTAAATCTCAATTATTTCACAGAGCAACCAGCTTTTAAAAGATTAAACTATCACTTTAGCCTAATATATTCCCTTACTTCCCTTATACTTACAAGGAAGCAAGTAATAAGACCAATGCTGCTAATGTAGATCTGCATGATGTATATAAAAGAATAATCTTTTGTAAGAAGAACTTGTTTGTGGAACAGAGGGAGAAAGTTATATGAATGGAACATATCAGATTTTTAGCAGTTACATGGCAATAAATAGTAAAATCATGCAATATAATTTGTATAATATAATATATTCATGGGTCTAATCCATATATTTTCTGTTTTTCTTAAGAGTTTGAATTTTCTAGTGTTTCATCTACCTCTTGCACAAGGATTCACCAAATCATTTTATATTTTCTGCTATCCTAAGATTTCTAGTGCACACTAATAATGCAATTGTTACTGTAGCAATAGTTGGATCAAAGAAGTTATATGGGGATATATGTTTCATTGTGAATTTTAACACTGAAAAGGGCAATGAACTTGTGTTGGCAACACTGACCATAAGCCTTGGGTTATCAGCAGGAAGCTACTGATTATTCAAGACTATGAGCTAAATAACCTTTACATTCACAGGCTTAATCATCATTTTCTTCTTTTACTCAAACACAATGATTGAATTCTAGTAGAATTTTTTTATGAAGTTTAACAAAAAGCATTTATTTTGAAATTTTGCAAATATGCAAAGAAGCTTGTAACAGTGATGTGATTAATATTAATTTAAAAGAATTTGAGTCAGTTTTTGTTACACAAACATCACTTAGTAACTAGTTACTGGGAGTGGTTTTGGAAATGCTGGTTCACATTTTCAACCCTCTGAAAATGTGAATAAGTGTACCTGAAACTGGTCCCAGAAAGTAATTAGTAAGTGATATTTGTGTAACAAAAACTGACTCATCTTTAAATTAATATAATGCTTTTATCTTGTCAGTTGCAAAGCAAATGAAAAAGAGGCAGTAATAATACCAAGGCTATGCTTTTCAAGGTGCTAATTCCTATGATAAAATTTTCCAATGCAAGCTAAGAGTGATAAAGTATCAATTTGGTTTTAACTTACTTCAGGGGAGGGGGTATTATTACCCTACTCCATCAACTTCCATCACATGTAAGATTTATGGTAAACCTTCAGGTGATAGTTAAAACATGTGTTTAAGAAATGTCACATTTGCATGACTCACAAAGGCGGATTTCAGCCAAGTACATTTGGAAAGTCAAATGCTTCTCAAAGTTTCAAATCTGGCCAAACACAGGAAGACCATCTTTTTTCAGAACTTAATTTTGGAATTTAGCATATCACCTAATAAAAAGAAGACATAACTTAATTTTTATACACATTTTGAACACTTTTTTTTTTTTTTGGCAGGGGGAGGGGATTTCCATGCGATGGGCAGGAGCTGGGAAGGGGAGAATGAAAATATATTGGTATGCAGGTGATGGCATAGACAGTAGACCTTCAACAATGAACAAAACACACCATTATAAACAGTTTTATCTAATTTGAATATGCACAGAAAGTTTTGTAATGGACGAGAGAGACAGAAATGTACTGCTGATGTGTGTGATAGATGGCTGTGGTAATGGCATCACACTGCAAGACAATGTTGGATAACATTTTCTATTTAAACAACCTAATATAACACATTATTCAATTTGCACAAAAATTCATGCAATGGATGGAAGGGATGTCTGCTGTGAAATGCGCAATTAAACCTCCGTTTCTGTTTGACTACCGACTACCAATACAATATTAGGTGCAACCATTGATAACAAAGGAAATCCTCTATTTTTATTTTAATCTTGGTAAGAATTCTTTTTCCAATGAGAATGCTCTGTTAACAGCTAACTTTATGGTGCAAAATAAAATGCTCAAAACTTCTGTATATGTCATGGCCTTGGTAGTAATCTTTGCCACTGCCTCACCTGTTAAATTTGAAACTTGCTTTCTTCCCCCACATGCTATTCTGAAAATATATTGCAAATGCAAAATGATCCCCAGTTCTCAACATTAATATTTTGGGAAAAAAATTGTCTTCTATTTGGATAAATGCTGTATGTATCTATTTCCTGGAGAAGGAATTTAATTGGTAATCAGGTAATACATGACATATCTAAACAGCTGCAAACATTTAAGACTGTGAAAACTTTATTCTAATAACTAAAACACTTTGGTATAGTATTAACATACTATTATTAACGCCTCTGTATATTATAAAAGGTACAAGTGCTACATCTTTTTTTTTTCTTTTTTCTTTCAAATTGAATAATATAAAGTATGAAAATATCTTATAAAATATGACAACACAAAATCCCTTTACTCTACAATGGTAACAAAGTGGAGTTCAGAAACTACATTGTAACATTGAACATAAGTACATAACGTCAGCAAAAACGACAAATCTCTGTATGATTGTGAAACTTGTTGAGCTGATCCAGGTTATCCCACCAGACTCGCAGCTGATGCTGAGCAATCAGACGAAACCAAGGTGTAAGACATTCTTTCTCAGCTTGCAGGAAATCGTCCAGCTTATCTCTTGGAATATATGTCAATTCACTAACCTGCAACAGTAATTTTTGCAGTTAAATTTGCCTCACTGATCATATTTATTTAATATGATGAATAACATTGCACTATAAAGGGAAGAAAGATAATCTCAATGTGCAACCAAAGTGATCAAGGGCATATATTCTTTGATGCAAGAGAGATATTTTGCTCTGGATTATATTATGTACCATGCGACTAGCGGGTAGAGATGCTATTGCATTCTATCAAACATTTGATACCTAGATTTCACCAGAAAGCTCCCTGCATAAAAAATAAATATAAAAAAGCATATTTAGAAAAGCATTTGTGTGTGTGTGTGTGTCTTGTTAAGTCAAAATGAAAAGTTGAATATAAATATCAAAATTCGTATTTACGTCCAATAGCTTCCAAAATGCAACATGATATTTACAAAAATCCCCATACTCAAATTATTCTTTACATGGAAAATTTTTCACTTTTCATGAGTCAATATCATTTAGGCAAGTAGGTGGTGTGAAAACTAAATCGGCCATGCTCATAGATGTATAGTGTTGTGGTTACCATTTTAACAGGTCACTCCGAAGATTTCTGTGGCTATATTAACATAGTATAATGAAATATGGACTAAATATTACAAAGCTTGTTGCAATTCTCTTTCAATTGAGATATTAATTACATGGCATTGGAGGATATGCAAGAAAATGGAAAACACATGGAATGATGATTTTAATAGAACCAAAGTCTATGTTGTATATAAGAGATACACAGAAACATCTCCTGTCATAACTCAGTGGTAAAACACAGGATGTTTCAAGGGTTCATGGTTCAAAGCCCAACATATGACCATACTTTTTATTCCAACTTGTTCACTTTGCAAGATGCAGTATTGCACCAATTTATAGTTCTCTTGCAGTTAAGCTATTCTATGAGAATGTCAGGAGGTTAAATGATGATTTTAATGGAGCCAACCTCTAAATATTGTATACAATCTATCTGATCATAACAGTAAGTTAATGCATAAATAATAAGAAACTGATAAATTATCTCATCTTGAGAAAAACAAACAGCTGCAAATATAATGTGTATAATATAATCCAATGAAGTATAACATATAAAAGTGAAAAGATGTATTCGTGTAACTGGAAATTACAATATAGTTACTCCATTTATTAGAAATAACAAACAGGAGATTTTTTTTTGGTAGTGTTTAACGCCCGCTTTAACTACTTATGGCACCGCAGGCGGTGACTCTGGTGATACATGAATGATGATGGAGCACCGGTAGAATGCGATGGCAGGGGAAACCGGAGTACCCGGAGAAAACCTGACCCAGCGCCGTTTTGTCCACCACAAATCTCACATGTGGTTGCTTGGGATCGACAAACAGGAGATGATAGCCAAGGATAATGGTGCTTAAAAACAGAACCAAACAACCACTATATCCTGTGTTTACACAAAATGTTGCTTGTATTTTTTTGCATGCATTCCAATATTTTCACTAATGCTACATCACATACATGCATGCACATTTTTTTCTAAATATATTATTTTTGGGTTCAGGGGCCTCAAAACATCTCCAATTAAATTTCTGGGTGTAAATGTCCCTATTTATTGTACGTAGTAGGGAAAGTAATAAATTAGCAAATATCACTTCACTTATTTCTTTTATTAAGTTCAATATCCAGATATGTTTCAGGATCATATGTTGGTGTGAACATTTTAAAAAGTGGTTATAACAAAAAGTAAGAGAGTGCAGAACACTTGTATGGATATGCAAAAAGCCAAACATTACACATTGCAATGCCATAGAGCTAGACAACAGTTGACACAATGGTATCCAAATTATTTGAATCTGATGTGCCTAAAAATGTCTACAGTTGCTGGCCAAATTTTTTGAGTTCACATAAAAAAAATTAAAAAAAGAAAAATAGTTAAAATAATTTGGGTTAATGCAATCCTCTTTGTTAGAATCTGCTGCAGTTTCATTCATCTGGTCATTTAGATACTACACTTAAGTCATCATTATCAAGTTAGGAAATGTATTCCAATACCTTGTTTACTATGAGCAGCCAATTCCTGATATGTAAAAACAATATAATGAATGATTACCACACGATACATTTTTTTCTTTAAGCTTAGATATTAATTACATCAACAAGTTTGTGCTATGTCAAAAAAAAAACTGATGTGTTTCATTCACATAACTTTCTCTACATCTTTGTAACAAATTGTTGTTAAAATGGTTATTCTTCTACTTCATACTAATTGAGATAAAATTAGCAGGAATGGTCTTATTACTTGCTTCCTCAAATTAGAAGGGAAATAGGCTAAAGCAATAGTCAAATCTCTTAAAAGCTGGCTGCTATGTGATTGAAATTCCTTTGTTTCTAAGCCTCGGAGTTTTCAAATTCCCATATGAGAAAAGTATTAAGTATTGTTAAACTGAAACCAATAACAAGAAATGTCTAAAAATATGGTCAACTCCATGGAAAAAATGTATATAACATAAATTATGTGCTTTAACGAGTTTTTGTCTATCTATGATAATTTAGAAGTTATGCAACATTCTGCAAAATTCATCAAGAGTAAAGAGGTCTTTGGAGGCTATTCAAGATATACATTTTATTTTCTTTAATATACATTGGAGCCATTTTTGAGAAAACCAACATTTTCAAAAAACTTTCCATGTAAAGGGTAGTTGGGGTTGGGGGGATTTTCTTGAAAAACTTTTTGTCGCATTCTTGGAAGATACTGAACTTAAAATGCAAGTTTGATATTTAACAGACTTTTCGTTTTTGAGCTATGCTACAGCACCCCCTCCACACACAGATATTTTTCTAAAAATGTCTTTTTTTGATTCATGGGGTCTCAAAACATGAATTTCTGGTGAAATCTCTGTATAAAATTTTTAGGTGATACAATACTTCTCTATACACTACAAGCATGTAATAGTATGTGCAGAGAAAGTAATTACAGCACAATAATTTATAAATCCTAGATATAAGTGAAAATGTTGGAATCAAGTAATTCGGTAAACATTTTTATATCTAAGGGTTGTTTTAGGAATTTTTTTTTTAATAATGATAAATGTTCTCTGAAATGGCTTGTTGTAGCTGTATAGACGCATAACATAACCCAAATAGGATTTACAGAAGTGTAAAAGGAAGCTTGCTATATTCATGCTGAGTTAATATGTTTATTACTCTCTGCATAGTATGATGTAAAACAAATGAACAACATAACATTACAGAAGTGTGTAGCTTATATGTTGGAAATTCACACCAGGAAATATCTTTACAAATGTCTAAAGCAAACACCCTGAAACTATAAACTGTACAACATCACAAAGAAATCCAGTTCTCACTACATGGTTATGTGGCAGTGTCATATTGTAATGACTGTCATGGTGAACTGCATAGACTTATGCTAGATGGTAATATTACGTGGGTCAGTCAATAACAAATGGCTCCTATTTTTTTCTCCTTCACTAAGTTAGAGATATGAACAATTTAAATTTGGCGCACTTTCAAACCTTCTCTAATCCACATAGTTGCAACTTCCTAAGTCAACAGATGGCAGCACTGCTGTCTTTTGCAAAATCGCTGCATCGATGTGCGTATTAGACAGTGTTCCATAATTGAATTCTTGCATGCAGAAGGTGAAACACTCATTTGTATTTATGAAAGAATGAAAAATGTGTATGGTGATGCAACAATGAATGTCAGCACTGTTACAAGCTGTAATGAAGCAGTTGGCTGATGAAAATCAGAGCAGTAGACCGATGACTGCAGTTACTCCACGCAACATTGAGCGAGTGGATGAGATCATTCATACTGACCACTGGGTAACAACGGATGAATTGTGTTGCATTACATACCTCAGTAAAGGCAGTGTGATGACGATTATTCAACTGGGGTATTCAAAAATTTGTTCACGGTGGGTACCAAGAATGTTAACTGGCGAGAATAAGGAGACAAGAAAAACAATAGCTGCCAAACTCTTACAGCACTTCAATTTGGAGGGAGAGGAGTTTCTGGAAAACATTGTGACTTGAGACAAAACATGGATTAATTTTTTTGAACCTGAATCAAAAAGACGGTCAATGGAATGTCAATGCACAATGTCACTGAAGAAGTAAAATTCAAAACGGTGCCATCGGCAGAGAAAGTGATGGCGACAGTATTCTGGGATGCACAGGGTGTGATTCTGGTTGAATTTTTGGAGCAGGGATGCACAATAAATTGTCCGATACCTCAGCACTCTCAAAAAACTTAAAGTACATCTTCAGTGAGTTCGCCCAACAAAAACCATGGCAGATGCTCTTCTTTTGCATGACAATGCAAAACGACTTACCAGTCATCACACCACTGAAGTAATTGTGAAAATTGAACGGGAAGTCTTGCCCCATCCCCCATACAGCCTTGACCTAGCACCATCAGACCATCTGTTTGGGCCACTAAAGGAAGCTAATCGTGGGATTCACTTTGGAGATGCAGAGGCCATGAAACCATCTGTGCGTCAATGGCTTCGGAAGCAAGACCATGCATTTTACCACACTGGAATACATCCCTTGTTAAAAGGCGGACCAAAACTGTGGAAAAGGATGGGGATTACATTGAAAAGTGACAATTAAATCCTCAATGTTGTTGCTTTCATGCTGTGTAATCAAAATTCAATTTTCTTATAAATTACAAGAGAAAAAATAGGAGGCACTAGTTATTGACTGACCCTCGTAATTATAACACAAGATTATTCAATTGTAATTCACTGTTGTGACTTTTTAACTGTGCATAGAAAAGTTTTACTGCTATCCAAAATCACAGCTGTGGATTTTTTTTTTTTTTTTTTTTTTTTTTTTTTTTGTAGTTTAACCTCCTTTAACCTGGTTTGTTCATATCAGACGATGAATGCAATTGATAATATGATGCTCAAATGATCTCAGGGTCCATGGAGCTTAAAGTTACTCGACATTCGTCTTTTCAGGATAAGGGAAAATCCCAAAAAAAACCTTACCCGGGTAACTCACCCTAAGCGAGATTCAAACTCACGACCTTTTGAACGTGAGGCAGACATTATACCACCACGCTACCCAGGTGGGCTCTGCTGTGATTTTATCACCTTCAATTTTCCCAATTACATTATTTTTCTCCTTTGTTGCTCTGCTGCCAGGAAAGTGAACATTCAAGTAATAAAAATAGTTTCCCTCTGGATCAGAATAAATGTTCCAGCAGGCTATTTTAAGAAGCCAATTCCATTTTAAGTGGGATAGCATTGTATGTCTACATATCATTATAGACATCTCGTTTATGCCACAAAAGTCATCCAGACTTGCTTTTAGGCCATTTTAATTCAGGTTGTATTAGAGCAGTTTGTACTCATTCCAACTAGCTGTTTATTTAGTCTTATTCCAAAGATACTTAATATTCCTTTATTCTACCACAGAAAATGTTGACTAACTTATTTTTATTTTCTCTATCATGTATAGTAAGTCCAAAATATATATAAGAGCCCTTAATTCACCCTCACCCCCCCTAAAAAAAATTAAGAAAAAGTCATGTGTTTGTGTCTGTGTACAGCAAAACTCATATTTAATTTTAGTATCTTTCAAAATGTTCAGTTTTAAAAATTACTTTAATCCTTTTGAGATGCAATACACTAAAATATATTTACATAATTAAAATGTATGTATTGAATTTTCTGTGAATAACATATGAATTTTTTTTTTTTTTTTTTTTTTTTTTTTAGCTTAATGTCCTTTAACCTGGTTGGTCATATTGGATGATGAATGAAATTGGTGAAATGATGCTCAAATATTCTTGGGGTCCATGGAGCTCAAAGTTACTCGACATTCGTCTTCTCAGGTTAAGGGAAAAAACCCTAAAAAAACCTTATCCAGGTAACTCACCCTAAGCAAGATTTGAACCCACGATCTGTTGAATATGAGGCAGACACGCTACCAGCACACTACCCAGGCAGGCCCTATGAAATTCTCTTCATTCAGAACAAATTGTGTATAATCCTGTATTACTCGTAAACATTAAGTGATAAGAGAAAAATGCATTGCACAAAAAATGAAACACTCTTAAAACACAGTTTATTTCAAATAACCTTTTCTGTGGCATCAGGCATTTCCGAGATATTTGTTATTAATGGTTTGAATTGTTCAAACTTTGTTATTATTTTTATGTCCTTTGGAATATTCAATGGTTTCTTATAATGGAATGGAAAAAATATGTAATTTTAAGGCCTGCATGTAGCATACAATTCTAAAAGTTTTATACTTTTTGCCTTAAAAAGCATTAAAAGGTATAATTCTTAAAGGGGCCATAGTGAACAGAGGTCAATAGCATGAGCAAGTTTTATAAGTTTATCTTTTATTTCTTTAATTAGAAGTTATTCATTTCTTCAATTTTTTTTATTATCAAACACTATTATGAATTCTCAGGATTATAATATTATCCAATTAACTAATTTATATTTTGATATACTGCTGCATTTGTATTTATAACAAAATGGTTCGTGTAGTTATTTATATAGAGATTTATCACGATTAAAATCAAGTAGATAGAAAAAGAAGCTTTTGTAAGAATAATTAGAATTTCCATACTGAATGATAGAGGATAGAGGAAGTCATGTGAATGTAAAATATTTTTTATAGTCGTACAGCTATTGTCATAAGGACTGTTTACCACAACATAAGTTATATGAGATTAATTCAAGTAGATGTATACTCTTAATGGCATGGCAGGAATTTCGTGGAATTTCATTCATTCAAGGAGAGGGTGAAGTTCTTTCAAGAGTTCTACTAACACTCTATAAAAAAGCGTTACAAAAACAATTTTTAATCCATATATTTATTGGCATAGTAATAGCATTATATTTGAAGATCTGCTGGAAGTTGTGTTGAGCCTCTTTGTACTTCAATTCAATCCACCAATCTTTTTCCAAGATTGCTGTTGAGTTATTAAATGCCTCTTCTAAAAAGAAATACTTTCTTGTTTTTTCCAAAATGTACCATAAAAAGAATGAATGCAATATGATTTTTAGAAATGTCATGATCCACGCTTAAAATACAGAAATTGCCCATGTTCTTGATACCAACTTTGATCTGGACATTTTTCTTACTTTCTTTCTTTTTTCATAATTCATTCAAAATAATATTGCTTTCTCACTTTATGTACATGACCCTAAAGAATGGTTTAAAATGCTCTCTATAACCAGTCACAATCATAGGAGACTACTTCAGCACTAACCTCGGGAGCCATATTTGGGGAGTACAGGGGATGGGAGAAAAACACCCGAATTTGCCATTTACCAGAAAATAATTCACATCAAAGCCTTACCAAGGCACTGAAGATCATTGAACCCAGCCCTAGGGAGTTTGTCTTTGGCACTGCAGGCAAAATGTGGTGCAAATCAGAAACATAATTATTAGGTATATAACAGTTCATTCTTCGGTATTAAATGGCAAATACATATTTTCTCTCATGTCTTGCAGGAAACTACTGGATGATTGTTGAAAGAAAATACAAATTATTATATAATAAAGCATGTACTTAATTTCTGACGCTGGTAACACTAGCAATTTGGATATCACACCCCTGCTCTAAGTGTATAGAAATCTCTATATGCGACTAACATCAATTTCAGATTTAAGGCATTCCTGGTGAGGGAGAGAGGAGTAAGGTATTAGGATGCCCAACCTATAAGATTATTAGTGCCCTAGACAAGATAAAATAAAACACAAAACAATAAAACTTCTGGCTAAAAGGTCAGGGTAAAATGCATATTAAAACCTAATAACATAGTGCCCCTCCCAAAAGTTAAAACATTAAAAACAGTCTGGTAGGTTAAAATAATAAATAAAGCTACATTATGCAAAGGTGTAAAACTTGATTAAAACTATATATAGCCAATCGAAAGGCACTGTCGAATAAAGGATAAAACATGTTCCACAGTAACCAGATTGTCAGCCAGGATGGCAGGCAAGTCATGTGGTAAACTCAAGGACATACGAAGGGGAGCTAAGAACTGGCACTCAGTTAAAATGTGTTTCACCATCAAGGATGCGCCGCAACAATTGGAACTGGCTCTCCATGCTAAAATGATAAGTGTCTAATACAGAGGCGACATAAAATGACCTCTTCTCAGCATGAAGCGCGACAAGAGGTTTTCCAGGCATCTGGGAGTGATTTAATTGCACGCAATTTATCACTAATTTGCAACAACTCAGCTGCCCAACGAGAAAGAATGGTCCTATGGAACACCACCTTCAGATCATTTGTGGAAACAAAATTTTGGTTCCCTTTTAGGATTATGTTTAGGAATTCAAATTATAACAGGCCTATTTTTAGCAATACATTATTCAGCTCATATTGATTTAGCATTCTCTAGGGTAGCCCATATTTGTCGAGAAACAGAAAAGAAAAAATTCTGGAAGACAGAATGGCTCACTTGGCAGCTGAATGGGCTGCTTCATTGCCAGCTACTCCAGAGGGACCCAGCACCCACAGGAACGTCACACTGAGACCTGCTCCTGAAAGGGAGTGAGGACAATCCTTGATTTGCTGTACAATAGGGTGGTAAGTATACAGCGATGTGGGCTTTGGAGGGCACAGAGAATCTGTACATATGGCAGAGTGGTGCCACAAGTTGTCACACATAAAAAAGGAGAATACTAAAGAGCTCAGCGGTAAAAATGAAACACTGTCACAAAAGACGAAAATTAAAACTGGTTTCCAACCACAAAGCAACATCTTTGGGTCAGTATAAATAAAAACATGGTCGCTATGTTGGTCCTAAAGAGCTAAAAAGATGGACAGAAGGATGAAACCAGGGGTATATGACTTCGAAATACAGGGGGAACCTAAGTGGATAGGGATCTCCAGGCAAAGCCAAGGAGGGAAATTAGTTTCTCCTTTTGAAAGAATAACGGGCATGGTCATGTCCATTTGCCCAAAGAGCTTACAAAGAGGACGAGGGAACAAGAATCATACAAAACATCAAAAGAATCAAAGAAGAATACATGAGCCGGGTGTTGAGGCATGCTGGATAGACAGCATGAATAGGAGACGACCATAGAAACCCCACAGATGAACTGCCAGCCCTCCAGCACATGTTGTAAGTATCTCTAAGGCCAAAAGTACAGCTACAGCTTTTTCACAGAAATCAGTTCATAATGCGAGTCGAAAGAGATACCAGATGATCGATAGTGGAACGGTGCCGATGAAAACCACACTGAACATTTGATAGGAGGACCTGAGATTCAGGGCACCACATAAACTACCCATTTAACATACGTTCCATAATCTTGCAAATGCAACTGATTAAGGAAATTGGGCGGTAACTAGAGGGCCGTTGGCAAACCAGGTTTGAAAATTGGAATAGTGGTAGTTTCACACCAAACACTAGGAAATACACCTTCATACTAGATAAGATTATAGAGCTGGAGTAGATAAAGCTTACCATCCGCAGATAAATGCTGAAGTAGCAACAAGTGTATGTCATTGGGACCAGGAGCAGAGTGCCTAGAAAAAGAGAAAGGAATGTTCTATCTCACACAAGCTTAAAGGTTGTTGGAGAGGATTTCCAATGTGATCTTTAGGAGAACTAAACCTGGATTATAATTAGCGGAACTGGAAACTGCTTCATAGGTTCTGCCTAAGGTTTCTGAAATAAACAATTAAAGCTCTCTCTCTATATATCGCTTCCAAGAATTCTTCCTACTTTCACAGATAATGCAGCTTGCTCTAGCCCGTAATCATTTATATAACATTAAGTTTTCTTCCATTGAGTGCTGTTTGAAAACCCAAAGAGCACTTCTGGGCACATGTATAGCTTTACTGTATTTCTCGTTCCACGGGGTATGTCTGGGATGAGGAGATGTGGGAATGAAGCATTCAGCAGTGGCTATAATAACAGAAGTCAGGTGCTCAACCATGCTATCAACAGTTAGATATTCCCTATCCGATATTATTCTAAACTGAAATTTTGGGATGCCAGTGGTTGAAGGAGTACAACAAAGGAAGGTTATAACAATAGGAAAGTGATCACTGGAATGAGCATCAGTGACGACATTCCACTCTAAATGGCATGTAAGCTGTGTGAGAAAAGAAGTCAGTGGAATTTGAAAGAAATGTAAACTCACTAGTATTCAAAATAGAGAGGTTCAGCTGGTCCAAGATCAGCGATTAAAGCTCCTTTGCACATGCCCTGGAAGATCCCCGAAGAGGGTGATGGCCATTAAAATCTCCAACTAGAAGCTACAGCGAGGTAACTGTGAAGCTAAACTCACAAGGTCAGAAATGGCAAGGGGAGATGAAGGAGGAACATAAAGACTACAGACAGAAAAAGTAAAACCTGGAACAGAAAGGTGGAGAGCAACAGCTTGCCAATGGTGAGTGGCACAAGTGGGAAACACACATGTCTTGAACCAGGACCATGGAACCATGTGTGCACGAGAACCCTCACCTTGTTCCAGATCAAAGTAATCCAGTTGTGTACCTATGTAAAGCAAAGGTATCTCATGGATTAAGCTTTGTCTCCTGTAAGCAAATGATGAGAGGAAAATAAGATGGCATTAAAACATCTTGGTCAGACTGATATGTGCATAGACTGCATATATTCCACTACAGGAGGGCCATAACAAGGACGGTAAGAAGTCTGGTTTTCCATATGTGCACATCGGTAAGATATCGAATCAATGTGTGGCCTGGGATGTTTGGCGCAGTTTTATTCTTTTCTAATTCGTTGGGCTATGGTTCAGGCGAGTGTGGCCACCAACCAGAAATTACTCTGGATTGCCATCACTAGTATCAGTGTCCAAACAAGTCGTTCAGATGCAGTTAAGAGAGCGGGAATGACCTGTGAGACGAAGAATGGGCGACTTACGAATTGTGCAATCGGTACAGTGGCAGAAGATGTAGATGGCAGAGAGAAAATGGGGGTATCAGAGTGGCCTTGGAAACAAAATGCTGCCAGAGGAATCTGTCTGTACATCTATAGACTTGCTGGAAAGAGCACCAGGGATGGTCTGAACTATAGCATCCTGTTTCTGTGCTGGCTGATAGACAGCAGGGGTGATCAGGTTGAGCTCAAGATAACATTTTTGGTGCCACTTGAATTAGGTAATCTTTGACTCTTATCTCCTGGATTGTCTTTACAGATCCATCATGTGCTTTTTGCCCACATTGAGCACAAACTGGCAAATTGATACAGCATTGTTATGTATGTCTGAATTTCTGACAATGGCAACAGCGCATCAGGTTTGAGATATAAGGGAACATGGGTGCTCTTTCATAACCACACATGATAAGAGCTGGCTGGAATTCCGATCCACTCAAATGTCAAAAAGACCATACAGAGAGGGAACAGTTTGTCGTCCCGTTTACCAATTAATCTGCATGTGCTGATAACAGCTTGGTCAGAAAGACATGTCTTTTGATAACCCATCTAAATTGGCAGTCTCCACTACACCTCAGCTACTGTTCAAGGATTTGTGTTTTTATTGTTTTCTTTTGCCCAGCTTTTCGAGAGGTTTTGTGGGCATCTACGTGAACTTTGCTCGTTAACCATCTCTTTCTTTATGTGAGCTATTGCCTGTTCTTGATTCTCATTGGTCCTGGGTTATGCCTTAGTCTTTAATGTTCCTCTGTCAGCCGGTACACTGGGAGAGACAGTTGCTGCTTGGAGGGAGACAAGACATGTATTGTGTGGTGTGTGGCCTTTCATCTAGGTCCGAGGATGGGTAAGCTGACTTAATTTTTTTTAAGAAAAGGTATGAACAATAACTTCAGAACCTAAAAGTTTTTAAAATTTAAAGTCATTCAGCGTGGGGTTTTCAGATAATAGCTTTTCCTACTTTCTATTCAGAGATATAATGTAGCGGGTATAAATTTTTATACAAAATGCAGAAATTGTTGCTGAGTAATTTTTTTCCTGTGAATGGGAATATAAAGAAATTTGCATTTTCTTTGTGCATAAGCATTTATTCGGGCAATTCATACTAGAATTGGTGTTTTGTATACATATTTATGACAGCTTTAATGGGGGATATTTAGGAGTCTGAGCTAGAATGTCAATGGGGCTAATTATTAAAATATTTATGGGTGAGTTTAGTAGGGAAATTTTAATATTGTATTGGGGTGCGTTTTAGGGATTGCAATTCGCTTGCTCTGTTTCAAGAATTAAAATTGCAGTATTTTTAGAATGTTTTGAATCACAAGGTTTAATGGGTGGGGGAATTTTTTTGTAATGTCAAATGGGGTTCTCTATTTGTTGAATAATTAAAAATTTTGGCCAAATTTTATTTATTTGTGTAATGTCTGTGTGGAGCCAGTGAATTGTGAGGAGAGACATATATTTACTGGCTCAGTTTTTGTCTGATTCCTTATGTGATATTTTCAGTGAAAATTTGCTTAAGTATTAAGCACTTTCTTATAACATTATCTTTAGGGGTGTCTGTTCTTGGCAGTCATTTAATAGCTACAGAATAAAAGTCAAGATTAAAAAGTTTTCTAGATCAAAAAGTGAAATTCAGTTTTTCAGGTGAAATTTATGCTTGTATATATAGCCACTACCATACTGTTCTCATGTATTAATTAGATATACTCCAATATTCTACATTGTGGGTTGAGCTTACAGCATTTTAAGAGCTAATGCTTGAGGCAGTAAGAATTATTAAAAAGAAGAAAGGAAAATTTAAATAATCATTTTATGACGAAAGTGATCTGGTTTTCAGCTGGTGAAATTAATGTATGTAGGTTGAAAGCTATTTTTTTTAAATACATTTAAGGTCACTTTATAACAACAAAGGTCATCAGCAACCACAATATTCTTACATATCAAGACCAATGTATATATTATAACTGTGGTTATTTGGACTTTGTTAACAGTAAAATATAGTACATGTAAATTGGTAAACAATTATAATAGTATCAAACTCTGGTTATTACACTTAAATTACATTATATAAATGACAGCATTTGTGATATCCCCATTAACTTGATAACTTTTCTGCATCCTTCAGTGGTGCTAAAAATGGAATACAGTTTACTCTTTAGGTTTAAGTACCTTCTGTCATTCAGTAAGGATAAGGTGAGATGTTGTTACGACTTCTCGGGCTGAACATGTCGGGAATGGATCTTAGGTTGTTTTCTTCATCAGATAACCATGGCTGAGGTTGAAGTGGCTGATAAATAAACCTGGTAAGTAGGACTTTTTGTTTTCTTCGGAATTTAAGATGTGATATTGCGGTTCTGTAATAGATTTCCTAACTAGTTCCAGTTTTGAGGGTGTAGACTTCCACTGTTTGTCCCAGTGTTCTGCAATATAGCTTTATACATTTTTTTTTTTTTTTTATATATATACATGCTGAAGTGTACCACTTTAATCCAGCTACAATTTGTTGCAGCCTCTTAGCATATTTAGCTGCCACATCTGCCTTTATGTGATGGAAACCAAACCATACCAATGAAATTTGGTAGCCGTATTGCAGGGGTAATATAACTTTTCTTGAATATTTTGAATGAGTGGATTCTTAGAGAATCTGTTAACAACAGCAGTAAGTGTTGACATGGAGTCAGAGAAGATCACAAGTGGTGGATTTTTGTGCCTTTGGGTGCTTTTTTCAATTGCTTTGAGAACAGCCAAGGCTTCACACGAAAAGATGGAAAAGTAATCTGGTATACAATAAGAGTTAGTTTCTGAAGGTAAGGAGGTGACTATGTTATATCCAGATTTTTTGAGTCTCGTTCAGATCCATCAGTGTACACTTTGTAATGCTTGTGGTATTTCTGGTGAAGCAAAGAGATTATTGGCAGGATTACTGGTCTGGGAATTGCTGAATAGTTTGGTATTTGTGACAACTTCAAATCAATGGATGGGGTAAAAGACTTCCAAGGAGGGGTAGGATGAAGTTTTCTCAGAAGAACAAAAGGTTTTTCAATCTGGAATTCAGTGTAGTAATCTAGGAGTCTTTCTCACAATGGTTTTGGATAACAAGGACGAGAACAATATTTTTCTGATTCTGAAGCATTAAAAAGACATTTGTTTCTCGGATTACTTGGAGAGCAGAAAATTGAATAGGAGAAATTGAGGCACAACTGTTTGCATCATAGGTCCAAGGGAGAAAGGGCAGCTTCCACAAGTAGATTGTTGCTTGCACTAGATAAGCTCCCAAACATACATGACATGCAGTATTGATAATGGGATCAAATAATTGAAGGAGTTATTTACTTGCTGAGCTAGACACTACAGTCCCATAATCTAGTTTGGATTGGATGAGACTTCTGTACAAGTTGATTAAGCACTGTGTGTCAGTGCCCCACTTAGGGGACGAGAATATTTTAATGATGTTTAGTCAGGATACACATTCTGCTTTGAGAGACATAATATGCTGTTTCCACCTATGTTTCTAGTCGAATGTCATGCCAAGGATTTTACAAGTATTCGTTCTACATAAATTATGGCCACCAATACTGAGACTAATATCGGCGTAAATCCTTTTTTGTACTAGAGAAAACCATGTATTCAGATTTTCTTTTAGATATAATAAACCTAAATTATTTGCCCAGTTGTACATTCTGTTCACGGATTCCTGAATGATATGTGTTGTCAAATGAATATTTTTCCTGCTGCACAAAACAGTAAAATCATCAGTAAAGAGAAATATTTATTGCTCATTTATAGCAATAAGTAATAAAAGTACACTCATTACAGAACCTTAAGGCAGACCATTCACCATTTCCGTAGAGGGAGAAAATTTATCTTGGATGTGCACTCTAAGGACAAGCCAAGGAATTAATGATGAATGCTAAGATATTTCCTTTATGTTTCATGTTTAAAAGAATCTCTATTAGCCTAGGTCTCAAGACCATTTCATAAGCCTTTTCAATGTCCAAGGTAACTGCAACTGTATGGTGTTTCAATGCCAGGGCATCACAAATTTCAGTGTCTATTTTGACTAAGTGAGCACCTGTGGAACGAAACAGCCAGAAATCACTTTGATAGGGTGATATCAGATTGTTTCCAAAATCCATCTGAGGCAAGTGGAGACCATCTTCTCCAAGAGTTTGCACAAAGTACAAGTTAAAGAAATTGGACAATAATTGGCAGCTTTGGAGTGATCTTTATTAGGTTTGGGAATGGGAACAACTATGGCTTCCCTCCATTGGCCAGGAAAGATTTGAGCCTCCCATATAAAATTGAATAACTGGAAAAGATAGTCAATTCCTTTTTGTGGATGATTTTTAAGGAAGCTGTTATGGATGTCATCTGGTCCTGGAGCAGAAGTTTTGCTTTTATTTAACCACTGAAGAAGTTTGTCCATAGCAAATGGTTGGTTAAACTGGTCTTCACTACTCTTAAGTTGAGATTTAACAATTTCATTAGGGGTGATTTTAGCTGAGGTCCATTTAGAAAAATTTGGATCGAAGTTGTTGTTACTTGAATTATTGGCAAACAGCATGCTAATGGCTAAGGGATCGTTGTATATGGCACCATTATCATCCTCTAGACTCCTAGGGAAGAAAAAGTTTTACACCTGCTAATTGATTTTTTTTTTTTTCTTAGCCTAAAGAGTTGAGATGGCAGTTTCACTGGTGATGGAGGAGATGAAGTCATTAAAGGACTTGGTCATTGTAGACTTAAGGACATAACGTGCTTTAGCCCTACCTTTTTTATATGTAATGCCCTATTCTGTACATCTATTTTTCTTAAACTTCCTAAAGGCTTTCTTCTTAGCTTTTATAACTGATGTGCACTCATCATGCCACCACAGAAGTGGCCGTTTATGCACTGTTACAGAACTTTTACTGCTGATGTAATTAGATTAGTAAACTGTTGAACAATGTCTAACATTATTCATTTGCAAGGATGTTGATTTAGTTAAATTATCAATATTTTCATTTATATAAAGTTGAAATAATGGTCGTTTGCTTTATTGGTGAGCCATTTTTCGTGAATTTTAAGTCCCTGAAGTGAGGGACTATCTGAATACTATGTTTACAGGATAATGGTCATCATATAGGTATTGATTATGAGACTAAGATATTTTTTCCCCAATGTCATTGGATGAAAAACTCAAATCTATTACACTTTCTGAAGCATTGCTCACATTAAAGTGCATGGCTAAACCTGTGCTAAACCTGTATTTAACAGAACGAGATCATCATGATTATTCAGCCACTGTTCAATAATTTGTCCTCTCCTGCCTTTTTTTGAAGATCCCCATAGTATATTAAGATAAAGTCTCGCAAGAGAAAGAAAGGCCTGGGGAGTTGCACAAGAAGACTGTCCAGTTCATTGATATTTAAGTCGTGGCTATTACGAATATATATATTGCAAATGGTAACAATGAAATTTAATTTGACTCTTAACTGCTGTGCTGTCATTTAGAAAATGTTCTGACTGCACAAAATTTGCCACCCTGCCACTCGCATAATGTATGAAAAAGGAGGATGTTGTATAGCCATGCAATTTAGCACAATGATGTTTTGAAGTTAGTTTCCTGAAGGCATAGTACCTTTGGACTGAAATCATTGATAAGTAGTTTTAAATAGGCTCTTCTTGCATAAAATTCATTGAATCAGATCCATTAAGATTGTATACTTGAAGCTTGTAACTTTTTAATTAATTGTGAACATTGACTTTTAGCACCTTTGCTAGATAAAGTTGGCTGGATGCGTCTCAACATGGTTATTAAGGCTGGTAGACCATCTGTGAAATCTTTAGCAATGTCAGTGACTTTTTGACAGCCTTGGTTCTGTCAAAAAGGTTTAAAAGCTGGTTTATTGAAAAGGGAAATTCTGTGTCCTGAGATTCAATCATTATCTTGGTATTATCCCACACACTTTGATCTAAATTATCTGATCTGGTTCTTTTTTTCTTTAATTGTTTATTTGACTTTTTCCTTAGTTTTCCTGATGCTTCATTGACTATTTCTGAATCAGAAAAATCTAAAATCGGGGTTTCTTTTTCACTTTCGGATAAGGAAATAGAAGAGACCATATCAGAATTTATGGATGACAATGATCTCTTCATTTTTGCAGTGAGGTTGCCATGTCTTTCGGTTTCTATTTTATTGTTGCCACTCATAGTGGCTGCCAATGATGTAACTGGAGACTGAAGTATTGAGAAGTTTGAAAGGATAGGTGAAAGAGAAGGTAAAGTGAGCTTAGAAACACTGCCAGTGTCCTCTGTATTAATCACAGTTGGCTGGAGGGGAGTCGATGTTTATGCATTGTTGCAGTCTCACTAGTACCAACTGTGTTAGACATGGGAGACTGGGGCGTAATGCTGTTTTATATTATTGAATTATCATTAGCACCTACTGTATTAGTCGTGCCAAATGCTCCATGGACCCCGAGATCATTTGAGCATTATTTCACTAATTCATTACCCAATATGACCAAACAGGTTAAAGGACATTAAGCTACAAATAAAAAAAAAAAAATAAATAAAAGATGGAAGTGCCATTTTAGATTTAAAGTTTTGTTCACATAAACGTGATCTAAGAACAGGAACTATGTATGATAAAAATTTAAAGCAATAAAATGAATGTGGGTATTTAAATATGTTGTCATAATGTATGGTCTCAAGTGAGGATCTTGTAGGATGAACTGTTGTATTTCTTGGAACATCTCACACATACTCAATCTTTCAGATAAACTAAAAGAAAGAAATCTGATGTGTTCTATTCATGTTTCTTTCCTAGCTGCTCTATAAACAAACTTCTTAATAAGATTATTCTTCTTTCTGCACAATGCTAATCAAGATAAACATTAGCAGAATGTTCTTATTACTTAGTTCCTTATAAGTAGAAGGGAACTAAGGGAATGCACTAGGCTAAAGTGATAGTAAAATTTTTAAAAGCTGTCGTTTTGCGAATTGTTATTGCGAATTGCTTGGCCAGGAGTAGAACAAAAAAAAAAGGGACACTTCCTGTCTGAGAAACATATAAGTACTTCACAATTGAAACAAATAAAAATGGTTGCCTCCACAACAAAAACGTAAAGGACATAAATTGTGTGTTTTGACGAGATCTACATTTTTTGTGAGGTAAGTTTTTGTCTCTCTCTTATGGCTTAGCAGTTAAGCAAAATTCATTCAGAATGAAGAGGTTTTCAGAGGATATTCCTAGAAAACTCAAGATACACATTTTATTTGAGAAAAATATCTTTAATATACAGGATTTTATTCAAAATCAGAGGCATTTTTGAGAAAATCAAAATTTTTGAAAATTTTTCCATGTAAAGGGTAGTTTGTGGTGGGAGGGATTTTCTAGAAAATCTTTGGATGATACTAAACCTAAATATTAAGTTTGGTATTTAATGGTCTTTTTGTTTTTGAACTATGCTCTCCACAGACACACAGATCTTTTTCTAAAAATGCTTTTTACGGACTCAGGGGACCCCAAAACATATATTTCTGGTGAAATCTTGACATAAAATTTTAGGGTGGAATACAACACCTTCTCTATCCACTATGTACATTGTACATGCCGGCTAGAGAAATTTGGTAGTAATATCCACATTGTGGACTTGTGTCATCCATGATTACATGTTGGTACTACAAGAGATAATGGTTGAGGAGGAAATCCAGTTGTCTAGATATGGCACCATCTGCCCATTCTGAGTGCTCCCTAAAATTTAGGTGACCCACTCCGGCTGGGTTTGTTATAACGGGATGATCTGGATGTTGAATGTCCATTCCACTTGACTAGTGAGTAAATTCGCTGAACTTAAACATGCACAGGACTGTCCAACTGGTAGATGGTTAATCAGAATATACTAAAACGAGCAGTGGCCTGACTACTCAGGTGTGCATGTGCCCCAGGGATCATGTCTGTGAGGTATTTCATTAGGCCAGTACCCATTACCCAGATTTTTCTATTTATATTGTAACCTTATTACTCTATTCTGCAGGTTTAGTAGTGTGATGAAATATTTTAAAAATCTGGTAGGGGCTCAAGCAAGGACATCATTCATCCATACACCTTTACCTAACCATAAATATACACAGAATAACACATCACTGTTCTTGGCTTCTTTTTTAAATATGTGTAATGGATACAATGCCAAAAATATTTGCATGTGCATAAAAGATTGTCACATACTCAAGTTAGAGATAGGTTACCATAACAGATGGAAATGCCAATTTCTGCTGGTACACCAAAATAGAGAAAGCATTTTCAGGGTGGCAAAGTTTATCAATTATTACTTTACTCCCACCAAAGTACATCACCATGGTGAACCTTTAATTGATTCCTAACCAAAACGCTCATCATGAGGATGAAAAATAGTTCCAGCTTTACCATGGTGCTATTTTTTCTAAATATTTTAATAGAAGGGAGTAATACAAAGGTGTGGTTTTATCAGTGGATGCATATAGTAACCAATTTGGTTCAGATTACTGTGGTTTAAATTACCTTTAGTATTATATTAATTCAGAACAAAACATCTGAACAAAATTTTGTAAGTACTAGGAATTAAGTACATGCAGCTCTATAGTTAGTATATTCTCAAAATTCTGTATTTTTCAAGATTTTGGGATATTGAAGCTTTGCCTCCAAGATAATTGATTTCTATTACACACAGTGGAATTCCGCTTACAGTTAGCAACACTCCACAGACAGATCAATTTGTCTCTCCCCTATGCTTGGAGTAGCAAATGTTTTCATTTGTGAACTCTTATCATGCATGACATTCATTCTAGGGCTTAAATGCTACATCTGCTACTATTTTGTAGTATGCTTGCTTTCTATTGGATTATAATAATTTGGCATTTAAGCTAAATAATTTTGTATAAATTTAAAACATCATTAAAAAAAGTCAGAAATTTAATGTACCTCATTTGGATTGGGCTGCAAAAGAAGATCTCTGTGCAGAATAAGAATGTAGTCTATCTCATGCTCTCCCCACTGTCCATCACCTTCATCACGATAATGAATCCTTGTCAGGTAATGCATTTTATCAGGACTTACTTCCTCCAGTGGTACACCCAATTCATGACTTAGGCGCCTCTGTGCTGCTCGACGCACCTATTGAAAGAAAATGAGTATTAAAAGATTTATGACAGAGCAAGCAAGTTAGTCACTGAATATTATTTCACTAACATATAATTTACTACAATAAAATGAAGATAACTTCTATCAAGAGGATGTTTCAATCTAAGCAGAATGTGTTTACTACTAGTAATATTAACACCCATTGCTCTAACCTTATTATTGTTATATCTGACTTTCTCTCCCTCTCCTACACTTCCCTGTCTCTCCCATATGACACTCCTTTATGCATACATGCCATGTGACATTTTGAAAACCACTAATAATACTAATTATCAAATTAAAACGTATACCAGATTTAATAACAGCACATAAACCTTCTTCTTCATGATGGCAATGATGTCAACACTGTTGACCGTTTCTTGTGGTATACCACAAGATGCAAATAATATGGTTTAAATACATGAATTACAGTAACAACATTTTGATGTGTTCTATTCACATACATTTCTCGTGTTCTATCAAGTTCTCTTACAAAAGCTTAATTCTTCTGTTTCTTGTTAATTTTTATTCATTATACATACTGTTGTAGGTACAAGAAAAACACACTAGGCTAAAGTAATAACAACATTTTTAAAAAACACACATTATGTGAAGGCTTTGAAATTCCTTGCTCTTTCCTTGAGAAGAACATACAGATACTTAGCATTTAAAATGTTATTTCAAATTCTGCTTTAAAAATGATCTGCATGTTTTGCAGCAAGAATTTTTTATATTTCTAATGGTTTACTATTTATACAAAAGTCATTCAGAATGAAGAGATCTTCATAGGCTCTTTAACATCCAAATATCTCAATTTAGTAAAAACACCATTAAAAGACATTTTTGAGAAAATAAAAAATAAGAACAAATTTTATTATGTAAAGGTAGTCTGGGATGGGGAATCTAGCATACACATATGCATGAACATGCACACACCGACACACAGGGATCTTTTTCTATGAAATGTTTTTTTTTATTCATTTGTTTATTTATTTACTCAGGGTCTAAAAACTTTTATTTCTGGTGAAATCTTGGTATGAAGATTTAAAAGTAAGTTTTCTTACAGATGTGATGTTTTAAGCATGAATGTCATGCCTGTCATCCACATCATTTCCAAGGAATGTGGGGATAGAAGTTCAGCATGGGATGCTTCCATACAATGAGAAAAAGTGCAATTTCTCACAAAATGTCAACAATTGACATTCTTTTAGAGCAAGAGGAAGATTATATTTTGTTGTTATGAGATGAAAAGAAGGCAATTAACCCCACTAATTTTGAGACCACCTGAAGATTTCAGCAAAGTGGGCAGAGCATGGAGGTCTGTGCGCTGGGGTTCGATCTCATCCATGCAGGTGCAGATTATGAGTTCTAGGTAGAGGACTGATGCCCACTCAACATCATAAGGAAATTGAGGAGCTGAGATAGGTAGCAATCCTGGTCAGGACAGTCAACTTTCCAGCTGTGGAGGTGTGATGTATTGGTCAGCCTGTCCACTGCTATTGTGCATAAGTGGAGTGTAGCTGGCAATCAGGTTGGCAGTCCAAGGCCCTTAATAGACCAATAGTGCCACATAGGACATTAACAAACAGATATCTGATTAATGATGAAGAGTAATTTCAGGAATTTTTTTGACTGAATGTGAACCACTTCATTCACGTCCTAAACAGATTGGAGCAGAGATCAGCAGAAATCACTGATAAACACAATACAGATAGAAAACCAATAATGTCTGCTGAAAAACTGCAATGACTGTGAAGTAGGTTTCCAAAGATTGTAAATATTTATATTATATACAATTAAATCTTAAAATAAGAACTGAAGCTTCCCTGGCGACGTGTTAATTCAAAATCTTCTTGGGCTTCTAGCCAAGTAAAAATTTGGCTTGACACCAACGTTTCGAAGAAGTGTATCTTCCTCGTCTTCAGGGTGAACTGATTGCACAAACAAAATTATCCTACATTAGTTTATTTTCATAATTTCTTTCACAAGGTATTAACATCAATTATAGAATTGTAAAGATTGGACTTTGAATACTATTTTAAACATATGAGGACAATTTGGAAACTAAATCTCCATTGGCACATACTGTAGCAAATAGCAAAGATAGCACAGCTGGTTTTACTTTGCCATGTAGCCTAATATAACTACACCCTGCAGCTTTAATCTCCAAACAAGTGTGAACGATTTGCTTCGTAAGTCATACCTGCAGCCATCTATTGTTATACCTGTACCAGTGGACATGTGTGCTGTCAGAAGTTCTTTTGAGATTGAAGCTGCGATTGTTACACCTATGCGAGTGGGCATGTGTTTTGGTGACAAACTATTTGATGTCAAAGCCGGGCATTGTTACAGCAGAGTGAGTTTGTGACACATGCAACTGCTTCTGGAAGTTTCCTGCCACATGACCAACTGATAAAAAAAGGAGAATAAGCCCGACCCAGAGTTCGGTATCAACTGGGAGCGCGTGAGCAGCAGTTGAGTCAGTTTTGACAAAAAATTTAGAGCATGCAGTAGTAACCACAATTGCTGAGCATCAAAGGAGAATTGTTATGAACGCATGAAAAACAATGATTTTTGAGCAGATTTAACTTGTAATCAAGGAAAGAAATAAAGAGTAGTATTAATTCAAAATCTTCTCGGGCTTCCAGCCAGGTAAAAACTTGGCTTGACACCAACGTTTCAAAGAAGTGCATCTTCCTCGTCTTCAGGGTGAACTGATGGTTTGAGCTTGCGGAGACTGGTATTTATAAGAGCTGGAATGAAGCTAACATCTGATTGGTTCGCGTGATATTATGGCCTGGTATTTAAGATGACTGAGACATGCGTACGGACTTCGTAGAAAACTATTTACAGCAGTTATTCGGCTAATGTTTTGTTTTTGAGCACGCACCTGCTAGAAAATAAGTCTTGGAAGACTGCAGGTAGAGGATTAGGTATTAAGGCTCTTTAACATTGGTGTCCATGCTGAACTTAATTGTAGGCCAGAATCGCGATTTAGATTATTTGTTTCAGATGAGATGGCTAAAGCTTCTTTTACTCTCCTTTCCCAGTAGTTCGAACACTTTGCCACTATCTTGGTGTTAGTAAAGTTAGCTCTGTGGCTCTGTTCTATACAGTGTTCAGCCAGTCCAGATTTTTCGGGTTGCATAAGCCTTATTGATCTTTGGTGTTCAGAAACGCGTGTGGCAATAGTGCTTCCTGTTTGGCCAATGTACGCTGCACTGCATTCGCAAGGAATGTGGTAGACACCAGGTACTCTGAGAGCTAAATTATCTTTAACTGGCCTGACCAAATTTTTGATTTTAGGTGGTGGCTTATGGATGGTTTTGACATTATATTTGTAGAGTAGTCTACTAATCTTTCCCGAAAAAATTGCCTGTAAACGGTATATAGGCTATGGCGGCTGGCTTGTCTTTTTGTTGAGTGTTCTTGCTGGGGTTTCTTTTTCGTCCGGCTGTTTTCAGCGCTGATGTGATGTCCTTGGCTGAATATCCATTTTGTTGGAGTGTGAATTTTAGGTGTTGAAATTCCGTTTGCAGATTATCTGGGTCTGATACAGAAACTGCTCTATGTGCCAATGTGTTGAGAATGCCCATTCGTTGTGACTTATAGTGGAAGCTGTTTGCGTTGAGATAAAGATCCGTGTGTGTAGGTTTTCGGTAGACGGCATGACCAAGAGTTCCGTCCGCTTTTCTGGTAACCAGAATGTCCAGAAATGGGAGGGAAGCATTTTTCTCAACTTCCATTGTGAACTGTATTTGTGATCTAAGGCTATTTAAGTGTGCAAGAAAATCTGGAAGAGTGTGCAGTCCATGTGGCCAAATTACAAATGTATCATCTACATATCTGTAAAAATGTGTAGGTTTTAATGGGGCTGTGTTAAGTATTTCATGCTCCAGAAACTCCATATAGAAGTTGGCAATAGCTGGTGACAGAGGAGAGCCCATGGCAACACCGTCTATCTGCTCATAGTAGGTGTTGCCATACAGAAAATAAGTGGAAGTAAGTGTGTGACTAAACAGTGCAGTAATACCAGGTGGAAAGTATTCTGACAATAGTTGTATTGTTTCCGCAAGCGGAACTCTGGTGAAGAGAGATACCACATCGAAACTAACTAACAGGTCCGATGGCTTCACTTTGATGCTGTCAAGAACTTCTTCAGCGAATTGTATAGAGTTCTTCACATGGTGTACACACTTACCTACTATTGGTTGCAGCAGATGTGCCAGATGACGAGCTAGGCGATAGGTAGGGCTGCCAATAGCGTCCACTATGGGCCTTAGAGGTATCCCAGGCTTATGGATCTTCGGGAGACCATATAATCTGGGAGGTATGGAGGCAGATGGCGAGACCATCTTCTGAACTCAGGAGGAAGGCTGGATTTCTTAATTAGCTGGATGGTGCGTCTTTCTACAGAGTTGGTAGGATCCTTTTTAATGGTTTTGTATGCAGGATCGTCCAGCAGTTGTTGAACCTTTTCTTGGTATTGCACGGAAGAGAGGAGTACCGTGGCGTTACCTTTGTCAGCTGGTAAAACAACCAAGTTTTCGAAGGGAATGTAAGGCTTTACTTTCTTCTCGGCTGATGTTTGAAGTAGGTAGGGTTGCCTTTTTGTAAGATCTTGCTACCTCACGGCATATTTCTTCTGCACTTGCTGATGGAAGTTGACAAATGGCGGCTTCAATAGAACTGATGGTGTCTGCCACTGATATTTGCCTAGGCGTGGGAGCGAAGTTGAGCCCTTTAGCTAGAACCGAGGTGGTAGGTTCGTCTAGCTGGATATCGGTAAGGTTGTAGATGATACGATCGGTGTCCAATGGTGGTACAGGTTCATTTTGCTTAGATAGACTTGCAAATTTCTTAGTTAGCTGCTTAGTGCAACGCAGTAGAGAAGCATTGCCTTGTGCAAAAGAGGAGTGGTCAGCTCTGTCCCGATCTAGAGGTGAAAGCTTGCTAGAAAGAAGCCAAAAGGATTCCAGTAACTTCTGATCAACGATAGACAGTTCATGTCGGGTATGCTTGATTCGTTCCCTTACCAGGACTAAGCTGGCGCGTCTAAGTATTTTAGATGTTGAGGCATTTTTCACTGGGTAACGAAGTCTCACAAACTTGTGCGTAATTTCTTTGTGAGTGTATTTTATCCTATGTACATATATATTATGGCTTTTTTTTTTTTTATTGATGGGGGAAAAGGCAACTAACGCCCTAACCCCAGGCAAGCCCCTCACTGACATGGAATGGAACTCACCATCATTCCTTAGTTTGTTTCAGAGACTCGGCCCCATAGGCAGATACACAAGCCAAACTACGACGCTAGAACTGCAACTCATCTAGAGACCAGTCTTCAGCAATGTCACCAATAAACATAGGGAGAGAGTGGCACCTCTCCCTACACTCCTTACCAGCAACGCTAAATTCCTATAATCCTTCATTATCCCTACCTCTGAATACGCATAGGAGGCCGGCTGGGCCCTGGTCAAGTTGGTCTGCTAGCACTACCTTACCCACTGGTGGCCGCACAGCGGGCCAGTTTCATTTTCCTTTCCATCACTACGCGGGTGCAACAGCGGTACCGCAACAATCCTCACCCTGGACACTCACACTACTAAACCTGCAGAATAGAGTAATAAGGTTACAATGTAAATAGAAAAATCTGGGTAATGGGTACTGGCCTAATGAAATACCTCACAGACATGATCCCTGGGGCACATGCACACCTGAGTAGTCAGGCCACTGCTCATTTTGGTATATTCTGATTAACCATCTACCAGTTGGACAGTCCTGTGCATGTTTAAGTTCAGCGAATTTACTCACTAGTCCAGTGGAATGGACATTCAACATCCAGATCATCCCGTTATAACAACTTTCCACTCGGTAGGCCCACTCTGGGAGACCCCGACACTCCGGGCTAGCCAGCCCGGGTTAGTCCTTAAGGTGGATTTTTCCCTCCACTCAGGAAGGAAAAAAAAAAAAAAAAAAAGCCATAATATATGTCGCTGATCAATCAGAACCGGCCAGCGGCAGTTCCAGGCGCCGGCACTCAACCCATTGAGCGCCGCCTCAGCACTAGAAGCTCCACCTCTCCGCTAGCTCAGGCCTGAGCTAGCACCAACAAAGAAGTGGTAGCCCAAGGATCTTACAAGGCTGCTGTAGCTGCCATCGCTAGCCTGCTAGCTTTAACGGATTAGACGGGTAGAGTGGTAAGACCACAGCCAACAGTTTAACACAACTGGTACCAAGGCGCCCCTCTTGGGGGTTCGGTCCTCTGCCACTCACGCCGCTGTGCGCCCGCTAGCCGCTCTTTTCTCTCTTTTCTGTCTCTCTTCCTTCCTCTTTCCTATTAGTAACTAAGCTACCCCCTCCACTAACTTAGGGACATACTAAACTTCAAACAAATAAATAAAGAGAACCTCTCCCTCCTTCGTCCCCCACTCTCCTAAACTTGGGATGACTAAGTTCGGCTGAGTGGTAACCCACTCACCGACTAGCCTGCAGACCGCGGGCACGTTTGTAGTTGCCCGTGACCTCATGGGCGAGGCCGCGGTCGGCGGGCCTGATCGGATAAGCTCATCGACCTACCCCTTTCTCCCTCCAACCCTTCCACCCCATCTGCCACCCTCTCTTCCTCCGAATCCTTCTGCTCTCCCCTCCAACCCCTCTCTTCCTCCTCCTCCTCAGTCGAAACCCTTCCACCTGATCCACCTTGTTCTCTAAACCCGCCTACCTCTCTCCCACTACCCCACACCCCCACCCCTGATCCCTGCACTCAGTCCAACTCCCCCGCCTCTCACCCATCCACTTCCAATTCTCTCTCAACTCCCACCACCCCGTCCACTTCCATACATGCCACACCCTCTCAACCCTCGAGACCCACTGATCCCCGTCTCCGAGCCAAACCTGCCTCAGCCTCCGCCCACCCTCCCAAACAGTCTTCCCGTACCCTGTTCCCACCTCCTTCCAGTATTTCTCCTCCCATTCCTCTTCCAACACCCCCTCCCGCCCCACCTCGGCCAACACCAACCCACCTGTTCCTACTCTCCTCTCTCACCCACCCAACCTCACCTCCTCACCTGTCCCACTCACACCTCCCCCTTCCGCTCCGGTTCTCCCCCCCCCCCACTACCACAATCCTGCTGCTCCCTCTCCCGCACCTGCTAACCTTCCCAACGCCCCTGGCCCCTCCCAGCCCTCACACCCAAACCTTGCTCCTTCCACTACTCCAACTCTCTTCCCTTCCTCAAACCCTCCTCAACCTCAACGTCCACTCTCCTATGCCCAAGCGGCGGCGCAGAGAGCGCCCATTAACGCTGGGCTCCCTGGTCACGGAATTTGATATGCGCTACGGACACATGGAGTAGTAGCCACGGCGCCCGTGTCGGGGGATGCGATGCTGCGCACCTCCTCCCAGGAGTGCTACACCAATTGGTGTCAGTTTCTTGGGGAGAGGGGCGAGGCATACTCCCTGACAAGGAGTCTCGATGACCAGTCTTGTAGGCTGGTCGTCAAACATCTCCGCCTGGACGGGGTCCAGGAAGAGCTAAAAAGAGAACTCCAGGGTGCCGGGGTACGGGTGCTCCGGGTGACGCAGCTCAGGCGCTTCACGCGAGGGCGTCCCCTTCTACCGATATACCTGGTTGAGGTCCCTACACAGGAGGATCAAACCATTCTCTGAACCCAAAGAACCCTGTGTCACTGCCGTATAGTGGTAGAAGACTACAGGCCTCCTATCACTCTTCAGCAGTGCGGACGATGCCAACGTCTCGAACACTCCGAGCGAGGCTGCACCGCTTCCCAGCAGGTGTGCTCCAAGTGCACCCTGCATCACGAATCAAGAACCTGCAACGTTCCTCCCCAAGGCCGTAAATGCGCGCTCTGCACCGGTGAGGGACATGGAGCCCGATGGAAAGCCTGTCCTGTCTACAGGCGACAACTGGACCGGCTCAGGGCGGCCGACGCCTCTCGACGTCCCCGCCAAGAGCTCGGTACCGGCATTCGAGATGCGCGGGCCCACCCAAGCCGAGCACAGCAGCATGCCTCCCAATGGCAGCCCAGGGAGGCTCCAGACACCCGTCCTGTCCCTCCCCCTGCTAGGGACCTCCTCCCTTCCCATCCGCCCTCCTCTGCATCCAACCTAAACCAAACTGCACCTTCGACCCGAAATCCCAACACCAGAAACCCAGCTCCACAGACCAATGCGAACCCTCCATCCCATCCTGCTCAACGCAACAACCCAATCCCCCCGGTTACCCAAATTCCTGCTCCTACCCACACCCCGGCAGAACTCTGTAACACCCTTCTCCCTCCAACCATTTCCGCTACCCAGCTCCAGCAATCCCTCCTCTTCCCAAGGATGACCTGGTACCAGGCACGTCACGAGGCTGTGAACATCCTCATCCAGCTCCTCACCCAACCCGAAAACACCCACACTCTCCTCTCCACTTACTCCGGCTTCTTCGCCCTCTTCATTGACCCTGAAGCCAACCTTTTTTACCCTGAACATGACTACTGATGGATAACGCAAACCCAAAAATACTGACGTGGAACGCCAATGGACTTTACAGACGAAAAGCTGAACTCACAGACTTCATCAACAGACACCAAATAGACATACTCCTCATACAGGAAACTCGACTTGCAAAAACCACTAGATACTCCATACCAGACCACAAAATTTACCGCACCGACAGAGACAGAAGAGGCGGAGGCACAGCGATCATTATCAGAAACACAATAGATCACGAAGCTGCCCCTCTGCCTGCCCTCAGCAGGATAGAAGCCACGGGAATATATGTTAACCTAAATCGGACCAGAACACTAATCATATCAGCATACAACCCTCCAGGCAACCTAATTACCGCGGACCTAGATGCCCTTCTGGCACTAAATCACACTATCATCATTGCAGGAGATTTGAATGCGAAGCACCAAATTTGGAACTCTCGCGTAATAAATCAAGAGGGTACCGTTCTCCTCCGACAGGAAAACAACTCAGATTATGTAATACATGCCCCAGCAGAGCACACGTTTATCCCCAACAACAGACAACTGAATCCAGACGTACTGGACATAACACTCACCCGCGGTCTTAACTACCGTTTTACCCTCACTGTTGCCAATGAACTTTCCTCCGATCACTTACCAGTTATCATCACCATACAAGGCTCACTAGCTCCTAAGGTGCTCCCGCCTCTGCGCAACTACAACAAGGCCAACTGGACTCAATTTGAAGCCACAATGACTGCGGAAATCACACATGAGCCCATCACATCGATGGCAGAACTAAATCAGGTAGTAATAAACCTCGAAAACTGCATCAAATTTGCGACAATAAACGCAGTCCCACTCACTGTTCCATCCTACAGGGACACGCAACTACCACGGGACATTAAGAATCTAACGAGACTCCGAAACCGCGCTAGACGTAAGTGGCAGCAGACAAGACAGCCCAGAGACCTAGCTGAGCTACATCACGCTCAATACCTTCTTAGGCGTAACACAACAGAGCTCATTCACAACCAATGTGCCCACACACTCGAAAACCTGGACTCCAATCACGCCAATGTCTGGCGCATTTCCAGATATCTCACCAGGGAGAAAACCACTGTCCCTCCCCTAGAAATCAACCAACTTGTAGCAACCTCTGATCGAGATAAAGCTGAAATGCTCGCGGATGCATTACAAGACACTCTAACCCCGAATATGATGCCCTCAAATGCACATTTCATACATGATACTGAAATTCTTACCCGCGAACTGCACATTGCTCGCACGCATAGCAAGATACGGAAAACCTGCACCCCTGAAATAAAATGGATCATCCGGCACCTACCCAATCGTAAAGCACCAGGACTTGATGACATACCTAACATCATACTCAAAAAACTTCCTGATACAGCACTGGAAAGAATCACCCAAATCTTCAATTTCTCTCTTGAGAACGGGTTCTTCCCAGAAGCCTGGAAAACAGCCAAAATTCTTCACTTCCCTAAAAAGAATAAAAACTTAACTAACCCTAAAAACTATCGACCCATCAGCTTACTAAAGACACTGAGCAAGCTCTTTGAGAAAATTATCCTAAAACGACTAAACGCATTCCTGAAAAGACACAATATTCTCATTAATGAGCAGTTCGGCTTCCGTGCCAAACATTCTAGCACGCTTCAACTACTACGTAATACTGAACATATAACACACGGATTCAACATAAACAAATCCACAGGAGCAGTATTGCTCGACATAGAGAACGCGTTTGATCGAGTAAGGCATAGTGGACTGCTGCGGAAATTAATTAACATCCGCCTACCAGACACTATGATCAAACTGATTGCAAACTATCTCAGAGATAGGCAATTCGTTTCAACCGTGGACACCATGTCCAACCCACATATAATGCGAGCGGGAGTCCCCCAGGGCAGCCTACTTGGACCCGTATTGTTCAACATCTATATAAACGACATCCCTAAAGCTCTCAACACCCAACTATCCCTATATGCTGACGATACCTGCATCACAGCCCAATCTGGCAAACCCAAGTTAATTCGTAGCAGACTCCAAATTGCACTGACCACACTACAGCCTTGGCTTGAAAAATGGCGTATAAAGGTAAATAACCGAAAGTCCCAAGCCATCATCTTCACAAAAAGAAACAAACTCAGATATCCTACACACGCACTCCGACCGTTACACCTATTTGGCGAAAACATCTCCTGGTTGCCTCAGGTAAAATACTTAGGCCTCACAATGGACCAAAGTCTAACCTGGAAAGCCCACGTAGCCGACATTCGACACAAAGCTCAGGCTCAACTACGCAAACTACATCCTCTCATTAACCTCCACAGTGCCCTCAGTCCTAAACTTGGTCTCACACTGTATAAACTCTAATCCGACCCATACTAACCTATGCCTGCCCTGTATGGGGATACGCTGCTGCAACACATATCACATCACTAAATAAATTCCAAAATAAAATCCTACGACTGACCACCAAACTACGAAATTTCGCACCGGCAAGAAAGCTACATGAGGAAATCAAGATGCACACACTCGAAGAGTTCGTTAAAAAATTGGCCTCCGACCTCTACGACCGCATCAAACTACATCACAACCCACTTATACAACAAATAGGCAACTACACAACTGATGACAATAAACATCACAGACCACTCCACCTGTTTGATAGATCCCTATCAAGTAACACCTCAGCCATAGATATAGCTGTACACCTATACAGACTCATGAACCCGACTAATTAAACAAATTCTGCTTCTCTTTCTACCTGCATAGCAACCAACACAACGCATCCCGATGAACGGTCAGGAGACCAACACCAGAATAGCCATCGCTGTCACAAGCAACAAACTCAAAGTTAACAGTGCCCAGATGACGGCAAGCAGGTATTCACTCACACACACACACGTCAACCAAACCTAACCCCACCCTCACCAAGGCATTCCCGTACTTCAATGCATGAACTGTATTAATGTCAAGTCCGTCCGTCTCACGTAGCCAAGAGCATGTATATATTTCAAGTATTATTGTGTGACGTCAAGTCAGTCCGTCTGTAATTCACCAACAAACCAATACCATAACCACCTCAAACACACTAACAACCCAGTACTCCTGGGTGCTGCTCAGACACAGGTATGAGTAGCACCCAGAAATTTCCCGTACTTGCTTGTGCGCGTGTGCGCCAAGCCAGGAAGTCTGTCCGTCACTAACCGGGGTGCTCAGCGGAACCCGAATACTAACAGCATTACACTAACAAGCACCCCTTGCTCTTGAATGTTTCTCATGTTCTAGCCTAACAGCATGTGCATGGGGAGACGATATAGCCTCCGAGGATGATCGTCACCGGGGGCGGCGGGTGTGGGGCCGCCCCTTTAATAAAAAAAAAAGCCATAATATCACGCGAACCAATCAGATGTTAGCTTCATCCCAGCTCTTATAAATACCAGTCTCCGCAAGCTCAAACCATCAGTTCACCCTGAAGACTAGGAAGATGCACTTCTTCGAAACGTTGGTGTCAAGCCAAGTTTTTACCTGGCTAGAAGCCCAAGAAGATTTTGAATTAACACGTCGCCAGGAAAGCTTCAGTTCTTATTTTAAATTCCTTTACGGGAAAGAAATTTACCAGGCAATTAGGAAACATCAAGACCTACGCGAAAAGAAAGGTAAATTACTCAGCTCCTTGGCGTTCTTATCCAGGTGCCGAGACAAAGAAATTACGCCCAAGTTTGTAAGACTTCGTTACCCAGTGAAAAATGCCTCAACATCTAAAATACTTAGACGCGCCAGCTTAGTCCTGGTAAGGGAACGAATCAAGCATACCCGACATGAACTGTCTATCGTTGATCAGAAGTTACTGGAATCCTTTTGGCTTCTTTCTAGCAAACACAAAACATTAGCCGAATAACTGCTATAAATAGTTTTCTACGAAGTCCGTGCCCATGTCTCAGTCATCTTAAATACCATAAGAACCTAACGAGCTTCTTCTTCGACTCGTCTACATGGCCAAGAAGAGACTGCGCAGACACGCCGCTGCTAAGGCAGTTCCCGTCGCCTCTTCCTCGGCAGCCGCCGAGGAGGCACATTCTCCGTTACCACCGGTCCCGGCAAGCCCTGCTTCGCCGCCGGCCGCCACCACACCCTCGCCGCAACTGCTGCCGCAGTTGCCGCCATCACCACCAACGCCGCTGCCCAGCTCCACGTCGCCGCCGCCCCGGTTCAGTGCCGTGGTACGGGGGGTCCCTAGGGACCTTTCCACCCGGCACCTCCTCGCCGCAGCGAAATCCAAGTGGCCTTCTTGTTTGAGGGCCACAAGGATAATTTGCAACCGGGGACCCACACCACTTGTGAGGCTGGAAATACAGGATCGTTCGGACCTCGACGCTGCCTTGGCGTCAGGGTTGCCCTTGTTAGGGCAACTCCTGGTCGTCGAGGCTAGCAAGACGGAACGTCACCGGCCCTGCCGTCGCTGTTGTGCCTTCGGGCATTCAGCCGACACCTGCTCCTCGTCGCCGCGGTGCCACTACTGTGGCTCCGCCAACACCACCGCAGAGTGCACTGAGCACAATCTTCGCCGTCGCCGCCGGTTCTGTGCCACCTGCCGTGGCACAGGACATTACACAGGGCAAGCGCAGTGCCCTCTCTACCCAAGGAGCAGCACTTCCTCACCACCTCCTGCGCGCCGCACCACTCCACCGCAAACTTCAACCACCGAGGCCTCACCACCTGCACTCTCAACAGACGCAGCGACGCGAGAAGCCATTCAGGACCTCCACGCGGAGATCCTGAACGTCGGCGCTCGAATAGCTGCTCTGGAAGAGACATGCAGCCTCCTCACACAGAAGCTTCAGGAACTGCAAGCTTCTAACGCCGCAGCAGCCACCAGCCAGCAGACTTCAGCCGCCGACCTGTCCACCAGGATCGACGCCCTCATGCAGCCTCTGAGGCAGGTTCTCCTGCAGCAAGCTGCATACTCTGCTGAGCTCTTTCAATCCAAACGTCAGCATCCCAACACTGCTCCTCCTCCTGTACAGGCTGAGGGGCACGCACGGCTCGGGAATGCCCGACCACCAACGGAATGGAAGACTACTGGGAGCTTCGTGGAGCAATTCCGAAGCAGGTATAAGCCATAACGTCTACGTCCTATTCTCTCCTCAAATTTCCACCCTTTATTTCCTTTCCAATATCACCTCTACTCCCTAGGCTGCAGTCAGGTTCCATGGCTGTTAGCCTAGAAACAACCTTTGACCCGCTCCCGCACATAGTGCGGCAGCTTCCTATCTTTCGCCGACTAACGCGGGTGCATCAGCGGGACCGCGAAAAGCCACGAGATTCACAACAAGCTACTGTTATAACGTGGAGGGGTTTTTTAGTGGGTATGCCGCATGAGGAAGCGGAGAGTCCCACATATCCTCCCAGCCATTGCACTTCGGCTGGGGGTTGAATGCGTAACGCATTTTTCCCCTCCACGGTAAAAAAAAAAAAAAAAAAAAAAAAAAAAAAAAAAAAAAAAAAAAAAAGAACCTAAGCAATACCAATCACAACTACCACCTGACATCCAAATGCTAGCAGCGGAAAGAAACCGAGCTAGACGGCGATGGCAGAAAACACGTCATATTGTAGACCAGGAATACGTTAGACACTTAAATACCCTTGTCAGAGAGAGAACAACAAACCATCTCTCTCAACAATGGCAGAATACACTTGAGAACCTCGACTACGAACGAGACTCGGTGTGGAGAATTGCACGCTGTCTAACACGCGATAAAACACAAATACCACCATTACACCACAATCACACAATAGCATCTACAGACCAACAAAAAGCAGATATGCTCGCAGATACACTGCAAGAAATCTGCACGCCTAATGCTACTCCCTGCTGCCCTCAATTTACGGAGGCAACGGAAGAGGAAACGGAAATTTTCAAAGAACAGGCAACCCACAACTTAGTGAGAAAAACCTGCCCGAGTGAAATAAACTGGCTAATCAGGCACCTCCCAAACAGAAAAGCCCCTGGGCCAGATAACATCCCAACAGTGGCCCTACTGCATTTGCCCGAAAGGGCAATTAAGCTACTGGCTGACATATTCAACTACGTGCTCATTAGTGGACATTACCCTAAAAGGTGGAAACTAGCCACCGTGGTCCACTTCCCCAAAAAGGGGAAAAACTTGTCCAAACCGCACAACTACAGACCAACTAGTCTACTAAGCACACTTGGAAAACTTCTCGAAAAAGTAATTCTCAAACGTCTCAACTCTCAACTAAACAAACAAAACATACTAATTCCAGAACAATTTGGATTCCGAGCCAAACACTCAACAACTCTTCAACTAATCATGGCAACCGAATCTATAACGCACGGTTTCAACATCAACAAATCAACAGGTGCTTTATTATTAGATGTCGAACGAGCCTTCGACAGAGTATGGCATGCTGGCCTACTAAAGAAGCTCAAAACAATAAATATACACGACTCACTCATTAAACTCATAGCCAACTACCTAAGTGATCGAAAATTTCAATCCAGAGTAAACAATCACCTGTCATCCGAACGCCCAATCAAAGCCGGAGTGCCACAAGGCAGCATACTCGGGCCAACACTATTTAATATCTATATAAACGACATCCCAAAAACCGAAAATACAGAACTATACATTTATGCGGACGACACCGCCATAATGACCCAATCAGGAAAAACGAAATTCATTCACAGCAGACTCCAGAGGTCCCTTAATAACCTAGAGGACTGGCTTACCAAATGGCGAATCAAAGTAAATGCACCAAAAACTCAAGCAATCATATTCACAAAGCGTATCACAGATTTCCCAGACACCGCCTGCCTCCACTTACCATATTTGGTGAAGATATTGGATGGACAGATACGGTAACTTGGCTTAGACTTAAAATGGATCAAGGTCTAACATGGAAAAAGCATATTACTCAGACTCGTGGAAAAGCCAATGCCCAATTGGGCAGGCTATACCCACTCATCAACATGGGGTCACAGCTAAGCCTTAACATGGGACTCACACTTTACAAAACATTAATCCGACCTATAATTACTTACGCATCCCAAGTATGGGGGTATGCCGCCGAAAACCACATCAAAAACTTACAAAGATTCCAAAATAAAATTCTACGCTTAGTATCTAAGAAGGTACCATACACAGCTCCAGCTGACATACTCCATGAAGAACTCAAAATACATACAATCGAACAATTCATTAAAAAGCTAACCTACGACACGTATCAAAAATTAAGTGCACATCACAATCCTTTAATAGAAACGCTAGGGAACTACGACACACAAACAAACAAACACAACAGACCTTTATCACTTTTCGACAGAACTATAACACAAGACACCACTCCAGACGAAATACAACAATACCTTACAAACCTCCTTCCCTAAAAACCTCTCCCCTTCTAACACACAACTATATATATATATATATATATATATATATATATATATATATATATATATATATATATATTCTTTCTCTCTTCACATATGTTTCAGTACCAGCCCGTCGCAGAGCCCTAAAGCCCTCAGCTACAGCTGAGGCGGACCGGGGGAAGGGGCCTCCCATTGTGATCGACGCGGGCAGCGTACTTCGGGCAGCTGCAATATGGAGTCAATCACTTAGACGACCTTGGCAACTACATGGCAAACGAGATGACGAAGGCCTATGAGCCCGGTACTACTACTAGCGACGAGCGGCTGCGCAACCACTGACGGACGGAGAAATCTCCCGAAGCAACAGCGCAGAAGCGGAACTCATTCTAAACATATACTATAAGACTAAATTTAAGTGCATGTCAAATAACATTTTACCTAATATGACAAGCAGGCACACCCTGCAGAAATAGAACATAATCATTAACGAATAAAACACTTACAAAGTAGCGCATGATTATCCACTGGTATTGTTCAGGTTTCATGGACAATCCCAGTAAGTAGCATTAACGCGCTCGCATGCAATGCATGCCAGCTAACCGGGGTGCTATGCGGGACCCGACTAATGCATGTTTGCACGAAAGTACACTATATATAACGATTAACACGTGGAGGGGTTTTTTAGTGGATATACCGCACTCTGCGGGGAGCTCCACATATCCCCCAAGCCATTGCACTAAGGCTTGGGGTCGAATGCAGGAATGCATTTTTCCCCTCCACGGTAAAAAAAGGCCATAAGAAGCTAAACTACCAGCAGTAGCACCAACGTGGGCTCTGCATGAGGAGCTCAAAATCTGCTCCATCGAGACCTACATAAAACACTTGGCATTCAACCTTTATAAACGCAAAAACAATAACCACAACGAGCTCATCCAAAATCTAGGAAATTACGACACCGAGCACGATAAGCACCCCCGCCCACTGGCACTCTTTGACAGAACCATCGGAATAGGAGAGCCTGAAATCAACATACAAGAATACCTGGACACCCTGATTAGGGTATAAAACCTTGATCTGATACAGCGTAGGGCAGTGACTGCGACAATACTTCCAGTTCCTGCCTGTCACTCACAACAAACACACACACATGCACACTCATTACTAATCTTCCTTTTCAGCAGCCCTCTAAGCCCTTGAGCTTACCCAGCCAAGGCGGTCCCGGGGGAAGAGGGCCCCCCCGCGAGTGGCACGGGTCCGCACCTGCAATATGATAGGCAGGCAGCCAGCCATGTGCGCACTCTATACGACAACGCTCAGAAAATGGACTATGACTAGGGATTTTAAAATGACGTACACCTAAGACGGATAATATCATATACCTTCTAACACACTTTAACGATGTCTTAGGTTGAACATAATAACTCATGTGTATATGTAACAGTATATGTAATAGTATTACTCGTAAAATAGATAATAACACTTGTATAAATATCACAAAGATGAAGCCTACATAGGCGGAACCCACACAAAAGCTAAGCTTAATATAACTCTAAACATAGTATACACTCACAGACGGAGCCAATGGCAGACCTGAACTATTACCTCATAATAATAAGCGATTGTAGTTTTAGGACAGACAATTAAGTTAGTTTGTTTCAGAGACGCAGCGCCAGCGTAGCAGCATCCACAAAGACCTAGCAGACTCTAGGTAGCACGATTTCCCTCCCACTCGTCCAAATATCCTACTCCTAAATTCTACTTCATAATCTCCTGAAATTCGCCAGAGGGCAGGCTGGGTCTAGGCCAAGCCTGCCTGCCGGCACCCAATAATCTCCTCTGGCGGCCGCACAGCGGGCCAGTTAATACCACCAGTACTACGCGGGTGCAACGGCGGTACCGCAGAAATCCTTCTCCCTATCCACTCCAGCACCGAGGGAGGTTTTTTAGTCGGTAGGGCCACATGGCAGAACCCGACACTCCGGACGTGCCCGGGTAGTCTATAAGGTAGATTTTTCCTCCACTCTAAAAAAAAAAAAAAAAAAAAAAAAAAAAAAAGCCATAAGCTTCTTCTTCGACTCGTCAAGATGGCCAAGAAGAGACAGCGCAGACTCGCCGCTGCTAAGGCAGCACCCGACGCCTCTTCCTCGACAGCCGCCGAGGAGGCAGCACCTCCGTTGCAACCGGTCCCGGCAAGCCTTGCTTCGCCGCCGGCCGCCACCACACCCTCGCCGCAACTGCTGCCGCAGTTGCCGCCATCACCAACACCATCTCCGCCGAGCTCCACACCGCCGCCCCAGTTCAGTGCCGTGGTACGGGGGGTCCCTCGGGACCTTTCCACCCGGTATCTGCTCACCGCCGCGCTGTCGCGGTGGCCTTCATGCTTGAGGGCCACCCGCATTTTCTGCGACCGGGGACCAACTCCGTTGGTAAGAGTGGAGCTTCTGGACCCGGCTGACCTTGAAGCTGCTTTGACATCAGGGTTGCCCTTATTAGGGCGGCTTCTGCCAGTCGAAGTAAGCAGACAGGAACGCCACCGGCCCTGCCGCCGCGGCTGCGCCTTCGGGCACAGCCAAGGCTCCTGCACTTCAGCGCCGCGGTGCCATTACTGTGGGACCAGCGTCTTGACGACACAGTGCACTGGGCATGATCTCCGCCGCCGTCGCCGGTTCTGTGACACCTGCCGTGGCACAGGACACTTTACTGGCCAGGCCCAGTGTCCCCTTTACCCGAGGGATGGGCGCACCACTCCGCAGCCAGTACAATCACCGCAGACCCAACACACAGACGCCACACCACCTCCAGCTTCTATTGACACAGAGACGCGGGATGCCATTCAGGACCTTCATGCGGAGATCCTGAATATCGGCGCTCGCTTAGCTGAGTTAGAAGACGCCTGCACCAGCGCCATCACCAGGAAGCTGCTGGACCTACAAGCTGCCACCACCGCCGCCATCTCCACTCTACAGGCCTCCACCGCTGAGCTGTCCAACCGGATAGCCAGCGTCCAAAATTATCAGCAGCAACATTCGTCTCCACACAAGAACCACCGACTCCTCAGCGACATCCGGCTCATCATCAGGGAGGAGATGAAGGCCCCGAAGACGACGCCAGGATGGCCACCAAACCACCACAGCGACCCTGAACCTCTGGTTCAGGTAGCTGAAGGACCATTCCCACAGCAGCCTAAGACAGCGCAGCAATTGCTCAGAGAATACCACTCAGAACAAGGGAACACCAGGAAGAATCACTTTAACCTTTACAAACATCACCACTAACTACCCTTCACTTACACCAATTACTTCTCCAGCGGGGCACTCAGGGCGCAAGTCATGTGTGTCCACTGGCTAATATCACCATCACTCGCTGTTACTGCCACTGGCAGGCAGCATTCACTATCACCAAAAATGCGCAGGTGCTTAATGCGGTACTGCACCAGAGAGGCATGGGCCTCCTACTTCCGGTGGGTTTTTTTTTTTGTGAGTAGTGCCACCCTGGTTCGAGTCCAGGGTGGGGAGTCTCACACTCCCAGGCTTGCCTGGGGTTAGGGCGTTAGTTGCCTTTTCCCCCATCATCAATAAAAAATAAATAAAAAAAAAGCCATAATATCGTGTGTGAACTAACACGGCCGACTTGAGGTGTTTGTAGCCGAGATGACGAAGAAGAAAGGTCGCCGCACGAGGAAGACTACCGCCGCAACCTCACCGGCATCCTCACCGGAACCGGACGAGTCGCCGCCGACATCTTAAAAGAACAATAGCGCGTTTTGGACGGTTTCCCCGGCTTTAGCTCCCGCTCTTGCCGGGCAACCGCCAGTGCAAACGCCGGTCGCCGCTGCCTCATCGCCATCTTCACCATCATCCACCGCCGCCTCTGAACCGGATATTGCTCCGACGCCGACGCTGCCTTTGGCTCCATCAGCACAGACACCGCAGCCCACACAAATTTCGACCACAAACGCCGGTATCATATTGACCACCTCCACACCGGAAGTCATCACAGCCACACCTAAAGTGGATCCACAGCCGCCGGCTCAACTTCTACAAGCCACCGCCGTTCCAACCGATCCGCTGACGCAGTCCACCCAACCTGTGCTTCCGGAGAGGCACAGCGCGGTGATCCTGGGAGTTCTGAGGGACCTCCCCCACCGCTTCATCACCGCAGCTGCTCGTCACCAATGGCCCTCAGTGATACGGGCTTCCCGTATCACTAGTTCGAGAGGCCCAACACCGTTGGTCGGCCTGGAGCTTGCAGACGCAGCTGACTACACGGCAGCCCTGACTGACGGCTTGCTCATTTATGGGCGCCGTCACATAGTTGAGACTAGCAGAGTTAGTCGCCAGCTCCCCTGTCGCCGCTGCTGTGCATTCGGCCACACCGCTGAAGCTTGCAGTGCTGCACCGCGCTGCCACTACTGTGGCTACCGCAGCCTCACTGCCGAATGCACAGCCCATGACCTTCGTCGCCGCCGCAGGTACTGTGCGACGTGTGATGGCTTCGGCCATTACACGGGGCAAGCGCAGTGCCCGCTCCACCCAAATAGACGCAGACCACCACATCCAAGACCAGTCACCGCCGCTTCACCTCCAGCAGAGATTACTAGTTCATCACCAGCCATCATCAACACTCCACCTCAACCAGCACCAGCAGCAACTGACAATGCCATTAAGGACGCCGTGCAGGACCTTCATTCCGAGGTCCTGCACATGAGCACATTACTAAAGGAGGCGCTGTCGGCCGTCACAACCGCTATTGCCGAGACACACGCCACCCTACTCCGGAGAATACACAGTATTGAGGCCGGAGTCCAAGACCTCCAACAGACAACCGTTGCCACCGCAACCGCACTAAGGACCTTCGCCGCCAGCTGCACCACACAACTGAATGCAGTTTGCACACAAACATCACAAGACGACGGCATCATCAGACGGACTACAGCAGTAAACCACCGGTAATACTGACGCCAGCAAAAACCCACGAACTAGCAGACGGACCACGGACACTATCTCACAGACTGCACTGACCTTTTTCGCCCTTCATTTCCCCATCACTTACTGATTTACTCACTCCACTTCATCACAGCACTTCAGAACAACCAACCAACGACCTGGACCGACTCAACGAAAACTTCCCTCCCCTACAAGCCACAAAAAAATAGCACACCAACACCAAAGCCTTTATTAAGGAAAACTAAATAAACTGAAAATAAAGACACCTTGTATTCCTATCAAACCTTCCTTTACTCCCCGGGTGGCAGCCAGGGCCTCGGTCATGACTGTCACCCGGAACTACCGCTACCTTCTGCTGAGCCGCCAATTCGGCCAGCAGCAACCGCCGCACTAACGAGGGTGCTCAGCGGAACCTCCCCATCCCGACTTATCTCCTTCGAACCCGATACTGCCTTCCCAATCCCGCACTTCACCTAATGGCGAGATAGGCCATTCTTTCTACCTTCCAACTCTCTCTCTCTGTCTCCCCTTTCAAAAAAAAAAAAAAAAAAAGCCATAATATCACGGACTTCGCTTCGAGATGCCGAAGAGGAAGCAACAACGCAGACCAGCAGCTCCTACAGCAGCCACCGCTTCTCCGGCAACCGCATCTCACAGGCATCTCCGCCACCTGCCGTTACGCCGGCAGTGAGCGCTGCACCTTTGCCGCGCTCACCATCACCACTGCCGCCGCTGCTTCACCGGCAGCCAACACTACATCGCCGCCACCGCTGAGCTCCACGCCGCCGCCGCCCCGGTACAGTGCCGTGGTTAGGGGGGTCCCTCGGGATCTCTCCACCCGGCACCTCCTCGCCGCTGCTCAATCTAGATGGCCTTCATGTTCGAGGGCCACTAGAATTATCGGTGACCGGGGCCTGACACCACTAGTTAGGGTGGAGCTACAGGACCGATCAGACCTGGAGGCTGCCTTGGCGTCAGGGTTGCCCTTATTAGGGCGACTTCTGCACGTTGAGGCAAGCAGACAGGAAAGACACCGGCCCTGCCGTCGCTGCTGTGCCTACGGGCACAGCCAAGAAGACTGCTCTTCGCCGCCGAAGTGCCACTACTGTGGCACCAACGCATACACTTCGGAGTGCACTGGGCACGACCTCCGCCGCCGTCGCCGGTTCTGTGCCACCTGTGGTGGTACGGGACATTTCACCGGGCAAGCCCAGTGCCCCAGCTACCCAAAGAGCAGGCACTCATCGCCTAAACCAGCCCGGACACCATCATCTACACAACCATCTCCGCAGACTGAACAACCAACACCAACCATCCTGCAGCAGGAAATCCAGGGCCTAAGTGAAGCCATTCAGGACCTCCACGCGGAAGTCCTGATTCTTACGGCTAAACTGACGGCCTTGGAGGACAGGCTTCAGGAACAGGACAGCACCACTTCACACACAGAACTTCACCAAGCAATAGCAACAGGAAGTCACCGATATCCGACTCATCTTCAGGGAGGAGGTGAGAGCTCTACTGGAGAAGTCGGCACCTCAAACTTAGAAGTTCAACATCCAAAGTAGACGCCAAGGGCTTAGGCTCGAAAACGTCCCAGGATACAACGACTGGCTCAACAGAGTCAACCAGCACTAACTCCATCCTTCACCCTAGAATTCCTTCATTCCTCTCCCCGAATACTCCGCGGTGGCAGTCTGGGCCTCGGTCAAGTCTGTCTCCCGGTCCTCATTTCACCCCTCTGACTACACCCTGCAGTCAGTTACATTATCGCCTTAAATCCGCGGGTGCAATCATGTGGTACCGCCTCTCCTTTCTTCCTTCTAATACCGGTGGAGGGGTTTTTTAGTCAGTAGACCCACATGGGAGACCCCGACACTCCGGGCTTGCCCGGGTTAGTCCATAAGGTGGATTTTTCCCCTCCACTCGAAAATTAAAAAAAAAAAAAAAAAAAAAAAAAAAAAAACATAATATCACGCAAACCAATCAGATGTTAGCTTCATCCCAGCTCTTATAAATACCAGTTTCCGCAAGCTCAAACCATCAGTTCACCCTGAAGACGAGGAAGATGTGCTTCTTCGAAACGTTGGTGTCAAGCCAAGTTTTTACCTGGCTAGAAGCCCGAGAAGATTTTGAATTAACACGTCGCCAGGAAAGCTTCAGTTCTTATTTTAAAGAGTAGTATGTTGGAGTATTAAAGAGAGTTTTTGTTACACTGGTGTCAGGAGTGGGATTTAATGTCACAAAAAAAGGATATGATGAAAACTTTACTTGCTGAAATCAAGGATATAAAGATGCAAGTGAAGTACACAATGGTAAAAACGGAAAAATGCAATTTGAATGGAGAAGATGGGCATGGAAATGAAACCAGGAATAGAAAAGACGGAACCTTGAATGGAGATGAGAACCAAGTTGAAGAAGATAGGAACTGAGGTGGGATCCGGAATTGAGAAGATGAAAAACTGAGATAACAACTGTGAATTACAAGATGAAGTAAAAATGGAATCTAGCAACAACTGTCCGACATGAAAAGGAAATGGAAGATCTTGGGGAAAAAGTGAAGAGCTTGGTGGAACGATGAAGGTCAAAACGACAGGATGCAAACAACTGCACACATCAAGCCACCCAATTTGATGGAACATCCATCTTCGAAATCTTCCTTTAACAGTTTGCCATGGTTGCTACCGACAAATAAAGGTCAGCAAAAGAGGAAGCTGTATAACTGACAGCAAGCTTCCAGGGATAGGTGGCAGAAGTACTGAATGTCATTCTGAAGTCAGTGATGTTCAGAGAGACCTGGGAGGTCCTCAAGAACCACTTCAGGAATCATTGTTTAGCTACAGTCTATCCCAGTCAACTTAATCAAGGCTGCAACAGCCAAGAGAAACAATGCAGTTCACCCTGGTGATTGGACAGCTGGTGAACAAGGACCAGTGAAAACCTGATGTTCCAGGAAGTCACCTACTCCTTTCGAATGGATGTGCGATGTGAGATGCAACAGTGCCTTATGCCTGGTGACTACAAGACCATCCACAAGGTGTTTACGCCAGCATTACAGATGGAGGCAACCAAGATAACAGCTACACCAACCTTAAAGTGGTGTGTGCTGGGGACTGACCACAACAAAGCCGACCAATAAGCGAAAGACAACAGAGGGGCATGTTGGGGCCATCATTGCCAACACCTCAAGAGACGCTGCATGCAATAGACAACAGCCTCATTGCAGACAGCTGGATACAACATAAGCTGTGCCAGATCTACAGTGCCTTATTTTTGGCCCTCAACCAGGAACCGCCTGCAAGCGGCGTGCAAGCAGTGTTACACTCAGGTGCATAGGTGTATCATGCAACCAAAGTTTGAAAATAAAACACTATAGTAGACTTAACATGGCAAAGGGCTTGCTGACATGAACATCAAATCGGCCTGACCAACTAGTGACTGCTTCAGGTGACATCTTACCTGTGGAGAAGAAGCCCAGTTGGGATTGACATTGGGACAGAGCACTGTGAGCCTGTCCATACCTGTTGTGAGGGTGGCCAAGGATGTGATACTGGGACTGGATGCCCTCAGGAGTCACAGGTGACGGTCGACATCAGCCAGAAGATCTTGCAACTTGGCTGAGAAAATGTGTAGCTCTGGAGCCCCCACAGACATCTAGGGATCTGCTGGGTGATCCTGAGGGAAGATGTAGATATGCGAGGTGGTGTGGTGAAGGCACACCTGGAGGGCCAATGGTCAAGGAACCTTGTATTGGACCAGAAAACACCATTGAACAGATTGTGTGTTGCCTAGGAATTGTTGCCTTGTTGTGAGGAAGTGCCTTGAGGCTGCTGAACACATTGGACACCAACTAGGACATTCAGACCAGGACACAGTTAAAGAAGTACAAGCCAGCAGTGAGTATATCGCCATGCAATGGGTCCAACTACCCAGCACCATTGTAGGACCATGAGCACCGAAAAGACTTGTTGAAGGTGGCTTCACAACTGGAGAGGGTCTGGTGTCTGCCTAGCTAATACCAGTTCATCTTCTGCGAAGGGATGACAATTAAGTTCACATCAACAATGGAGATGCCTGATTATCAGCAACAACCAAGACATGTTCCTCTGGCAAAACAGGCAGAAGTATGAGACATGTTAGAAGTCATGAGATCTAGGGGAATCATTGAAGAATACAACAGCTTTTGGTGCACCCCTGTAGTCTTAGTGAAGAAGAAAAACAGTGAGCTAAGCTTCTGTGTGGACTACAGGAAGCTGAATGCTGTAACCAGAAAGGACTGTTTCCCCTTATTCTGGATTGATGACACCCTGGACGCATTTGCTGGTGCCCAGTGAGTCCCCACTTTGGACTTGAAATTGGGATACAGGCAAGTATCTGGATGACACCATCATATACAAAACCATCTCAAGAGCCTATCAACAAGGCTGCAGGCAGCTAACCTGAAGTTGAACACAAAAAGGTGCCAACTCTTCTGCAAGGCGATGAACTACTTTGGCAACATAGTCTCACCATCTGGGACGGCTACAGACCAGAGAAGGCTTGAGAGCTGCAAAGTTTCCTGGGCCTATGCAGCTAGCCAGTTCATCTGATGTTTCTCCAACTTTGCGAGACCCTTTACTCATCTGGCAGAAGAGCACCAGCCTTAAGTGTGGTCAGAAGAGGCAGAAGGTCATTCCAGAACTCTGAAGTGCACTTATTTTAGGATTTCTGCCATCTAGTAATAACCTTATTGTGGACACAGGCATTGGAGGCCATCTTATCCCATGATGGCTAGGAGCAGGTTATAGATTACTACAGCAAGACACTCTCTAAAGTAGAAAAGAACTACTGTGTTACCTGGTGAGAGCTCCAGGCAGTAGTAAAGGCACTGGAGCACTTCCACAAGTGTCTGTAAGGTCAGCCATTCCACACCCAAGGACTGACCACTCCGCCCTCACCTGGCTGTTGCACTTCAAGAATCTGAAGGACCAAACGGCCCAGTGGTTCCAAAGGCACCAAAAATTTATATTATAAAATCAGAAAGAGGGAATCTGCAAGAATGGGGATGCCCTATCATGACAACTGTGTTCAAAGAGTGTCACCCCTACACTAATGTTGAGGAGAAAGAGCATACCGCAGCTGGTGGACGCTGACTTGGGGCAACTACTCAGAGAAGTGGAGGCAGGGACTAGAACAAGCTGGGAAGACATCGCATCCGGGAGTAGTTTATACAAGTCCTACTGCACCCAATATTAAAGTCAAAGGAAGGAGTACTCTTCAGTGTATGGGAGTTATTTGATGGGAACACCCAGAGACAGCAGCTAATCCTCCTTAGGAGAAAGGTTGAGGAAGGCTTGGAGGAAGTACATATATGTGGGGACTTTGGGGGACATTTGGGTCCAGAGCCTCTGAGGAATTTCCTCCCGACAAATTAACAATGTCCTGCAACACATATGTTCAATGGTGCTTTCTGGTCCTTTATAAGGTTTCATGATTGCTGAACCTCCAAGTGAGCCTTTACCACACCTCGCTTTTTACAGTCATAACTACATTGTTTCTCAGGATCTTTTAGATCTCCAGGTGTCTAAGGGGGCTGCAGACCAACACTGACTGTCACCTCGTGGCACTGAGGGCGTCTAGTACCAGTACCAGATCTCAGCCACCTCACAACAAACACCCATAGATTACAGTGCTTTATCCCAATATCAACTCCAGCCACGACAGGTCTGATTATTGTCATGGCTGTACCTGTGTCTACTAGTAACCGGTACAGCTTTCCTTACACCCAGCTGTGTGTGATGAGGCTGTTGTCCACTCTTCTGCCCAACGTGCATAGCTTCATTCAAAGGAGTACTGAAAACGGTCTTGTTTTCTGCCTGATTGTTAGCTTATATGGACAGTCCTTTACTTGGCGACCCGGCTCACCACACCCCAGCACACATCATTGAAAGATTGTCATCTCTGGGCTATTTCTCTGTCTCTGTTGTACTCAATACATCTTGTCTCTAAGTTCAGCACAGCTGTTGTCTTGGGCCTCCAACCTTAGTGCTGCCATTAATGTCTGGATGGTCTTGTAGTTGCTGAACATAAGGCGCTGTCATATCTCGACACCATGCACCCCAACGACAAAGGAGTAGCAGCCTCCTGAGACACATAACAGGGTGTTAGGCTAACCAGCTGTTCAATCACTAGGGTGAACTTTTGCATTCTCCCCCTGGCTGTTGCAATCTCGATTTAAGGTGACTGTGGTAGGCTGCAGCCAGGCAATGGTTCTCAAAGCGGTTTTCAAGGGCTCCCGGATTTCTCTGGAAATCGCCAATCTCGGAATCGCATTCAGTACTTCTGCCAGAGGCTTGCTATCAGTTATGCACCTTCCTCTTCTGCTGACTATCAGTTGTGCGGGTGACGCAGCAAACTGTCTTGGTACACTTCAAAGGTGGATGCTCCATCGAACTTGGGTGGCTTGATGCCTGCAGATGTTGTTTTGTGTCCTGTCGCAAAAGTCTTACAGCCTTCCGTCAAGTATCTTTTGAAACATGCCTTGGCTCTATCTTCCAGGCATTGGTCATGGTCTTCCACCATTCCACCAAGCTCTTCCATCTTTTCCCCACGTCTTTCACACCCTGTTTCATGCCAGCCAATTGTTTGTCATTTCTGTTCATCTCTGCTTTCAGGTTTTCCTTGACAGATCCCATTTTTACTTTCTCTACACATACTATATACATAGTGTATAGAGAAGGTATTGTACTCCACTAAAAATTCCATACCGAGATTTCACCGGAAATATATGTTTTAGGATCCCCTGTACCCAAAAAAAAGCATTTTCAGAAAAAGGTCAGTGTGTGTATGTGTGTGAACACGATAACTCAAAAACGAAAAGTTGGTAAACTACCAAACTTAGCATTTAAGTTTAGTATCTTCCAGGGATGCGACACAAAGATTTTGAGAAAAATCACTCCACCCCACCTCAAACTACCCTTACAAGGAACTTTTTTCGAAAATTTTGATTTTCTCTAAAATGGTTCTAATGATTTTGATTAAAATAACATATATTAAAGATATTTACCTAACAAATAAAATGTATATCTTGAATTATCTGTGAATAGCCTCTGAAGACTACTTTATTCTGGATGAATTTTAAGGAATTTTGTATAACTGCTAAGAGGTGGACAAAAATTTACCACACAAATAATGTAGAGCACATTAAAACATACAATTTATGTCATATACATTTTTTTCGTGGAGTTGATCGGTTTTTAAATATTCCTTGTTTTTAGTTTCAGCTTTGAAAAACTTATACTTCTCTCATACAGGAATTTGTCAACTCCTGTCCATACAAACAAAGGAACTTCAGTTACATAGCAACCAGCTTTCACTTTAAGCTATGGCACTGTCTTATTTCACTCCTACTTACAAGGAAGCAGGTAATAAGACTATTTCTGCTAATTTTTTCTCGATTAGCATGAAGTAAATAAGAGCATAAGCTTTTTAACAATAATTTGTTGCACAGATGCAGAGAAATTCATGTGAATGGAACACATCATATTTTTAATCTATCTTCTCCATCATGCAATTCACAGATGCTATCTCGGTTCTCATCTTCTCCATTCCAGATTCCATCTTCGTGTTCAGATTTTCTATACCTGATTTCATATCCGTGCCCATCTTTTCCATTTTTTCAGTTCCGGATTTCATTTTCATTTCCTCCATTCATTTCTTAACTTTTTCAAGGAGTTTTCATTAATGCCCTTCATAGTCATGTTAAATCCTATTCCTGACACCAGTGAACTTCAACAAACTCTTTATTTCTTCCATCAACTGATTCAAACAGAATCTACTCACAAATAACTGTTAATGCTGTCATAAAACAACTGCCATACAGTTCTTTTTGACATTCACTGTCATGACAATTACAGCTCACTACATATTTCCTGTTCAAACATAATCAACTGTTGCACATGATGCATTCCCAGTGAAAACTGAAAGTTGGGCAGGACTTTGTTGGCCTTTTTATACCTCTGGGTCACATGGCTGGAAACGTCTAGAGCAGTCACATGTACCAACCACTGCAAGAGTGACAAACTCTCTCAGTTGTAACAATGCAGGCTTTGAAGTCAAAAAACCTTCTGACAGTGCACATGCACTCAACTAACAACGATGACTTATGAAGCAAGCCGTACACACATGTTTGGCAATAATGGCTGCTGCAGGTGTAGTCACATTATTGATCTTCTTTTGCATTACGCTTGTATTAAAGCTGTTGATTGTAGCTGTGTGGAGCATGTGTTGGTGTTCTTTTTTGATGAAGGGTGATGACTAATCTAAGTATTAAACTATTGAAAATTGCCAGTTTTGATGGTTTTGGGGTTGAGGCTGTTGCTTTTTATATGACTACCTGTCTATTAATTTAGTAACCTAAAGGTGACAAATGTAAGTTTTTGATGATTTTCAGACCCAGAAAAAGAAACAGTGTAAACTGGATTGACATCAATGACATAGCATAGCATCAATGACAGTTTTCTGGGAATTGTAACTAACATATTATCCAGATCTGTGTCAAATTTAAACACTAATAAAGGAAAGCCTCTGATAGTGTGAATCTTTAGGTGACTCAAATATAAATCTGCCAGAAAAGATGAGAGAGGTTTCTCATTGCAATGCTTGTTTGCTGGAAGGATTTTAAATTGACAAGGCATACATAGTTTAATAAGTAGTATATAACTGTTCCAGACCAGCAAAGTTGTAATCAATTATATTAAGTTATTCTTTCAGGTGTGGAATCAGTTTTATTAGTTGATATGCTGGGGAACAAAGCTGCAACATCAAAGGAAACTACCACATCTTTTGTTGAAATTACTGTGTTCTTTATTTTGTCCATTTACTCCAAGGAATTTTTAGTACCTCAGATTCCAAATTCCAGAACCTAAACCACAAAAGCATACTATCTCTAAGTACCTGATAGAACTTTCAGCATGGGAAAACATCTTCATATATCCAGAAGGGTTAGAATCAGTGTCATAAACTTTGAACTTTAGACCCCACATGAACAGCAAATGCATCATTTAGCCATCACACAATTCCAAAAATCCAAGAACAAATCATCCCAAATCTCTTGAAACACATTTCATAGAAATTAAATATAAGTGAGGATTTTATACATATCAACCAGTTATGCAAAATAAACAGATTGTTTTCTAATACTTTATGAAGCATTTGTTAAGACACTAAAATAATATATTTTTTATATATTTAAAATTATTCATTCAGATTTCTTACCCCTAATACATTCTTTTCTTCTCGTTCACCCTCTATATCATGCAAAGGATGACTGCAACAGGCATTAGTGATTAGATTTGGAAATGTCACCTTCTGGTCAGAACGTCTTTGCAGAAGAAGTTCCCGGTTTGTGTTAAAGATGAACACACTGTTAAAGGTAGAAGATAGAATTAATTAAATTAATTATTTTTCTGACCTTTGTTAACATACCAGAATTTAATGAGCTTAACTTGTAAAAGTGCAGTAACATACTATATTCTCAGCCTTTATTTTCTAATAAAAAATTGATATTTTCACACAACAGCTCTCTTTCCAGAATCAGTAATGCTCTCAAAATATAACCTGCTTTGCTAAGAATCCTCAAATTCATAATTCAAAGGCAATAATTACACATGCATTAACACACATATTATGTTGAAAAAGAACTTTCCTGCAAGCAAATGCACAGATAGAACTTCTGAGCTTTTTAAATAATAAGCATGAACCTTGATATTCATCTTCTCAATTTGTAAGCAGAAATAATATTTGTCAGTATAACATAAGAAAATTAATAGGTATGTATGCATGTATGTAGGTATACATGAACTAAATCTATCTTTTCTATAAAACTAACAAAATATTTTTGTGAAGTAAATCTGCCTTACGAAAGAAAATGGGGGCAAGGCACTTTAGCATAAGGTATTAAGCATCTTTTAAAAATCTCAGCACTGAGAAAGGTTTTAGCAGAGGTTAAACCATTAAAGTGACAGCAATACAGTTTAATTTGAAAAGGCTGTAACCATACTTTACTATACAACAATGCGGCAGGAATTTTGCAAGAATGAGGTCGGAAACACACTCATTCTCGCACAGATAGAAAAACATAATGCAACTCTTAAGATATGAGTTTCTTGCCAAGATCTATTGTAATTTCAAAAAAGGGCTGATTGCAGAACAGTATTACCATTCTTTGGTGGACATTTTTCAGGACTCTCGCTGTCCAGAGCCACCATTGGAAACTGGTTTTGAATCTTCCAAAGAGAATGAATGGGATTCCCTGGAAGACATACAGGTCATCCTCACACAGTTGTAACATCAGAAACAATTGCAAATGAGCAGAAGTTATTAATGGAGGATCCCCACACCATGGAAGTTACATTCAGAGTACTCTTAACATTGGGTGCACAGCACGAGTGCCACCTTACACGAACATCTTCAAGTCACCAAGTACTGTTCTTGTATCACATTTGTTAACAGTGGACTAGAAAGCTGCTCATGTGGGATGGCGTAACTTTATTCAGAAAGAAGTAAGGACATTTACAACATCATCACAGATGGATCATGCCGATATCACTATCATGCTGAAACAAAGCGGCAATCAGCAGTTTGGTACTTTCCAGATAAACCTAAACTGCAAAGCTGTAAAAGTACAGGAAAGAAGATGGTGTCTTTCTTCTTCTCAAAATCTGGTCATTTAGTATGGGTCCCCCTGGGTACCTAAAAACAATTACTGCACAGTAGTATGTGAATATGTCTGCTATCAGTCATTGCAGCATGGAACACCAAGCATCCACCCATCATTTATTGTCTGTCCAGCCATAGTTCACCGGTAATGTAAACAAAAGCAACAGGTCGCAACAGTTCTGATTGGTTGCTGAACGTTTTACTGCTTTTCTCTATAAAAAAAAAAAAAAAAATAGAAGTACACAAATTTCACATTAAACTATGCAATGTTGTTGAAATAACATAGTAAGATTTATTATTAAATGGAAATTGGTTGAATTTTAATCATTATTCCCTTACACAACAAAACATGTATGCTGTGCTGTTCATTGCAACCGATGACTTTCAGTTACCACGTGGAGAACGTAGTGTATGTATGTAATCAATGGCAGAGGCGTGTGATACCAGGTAGTGAAACATAAGCAAGAAAGGCCTTTAAAAAGTGGCAAAAAAACAATTGTTCTTAACCTATACAATAAGCTTTGTGAAAAATATCCTAATCTTGCATTAGACAATATCCCTAGTTTAATGGCCGAATTTTACTGGTGTTACTGTGGGCAGCATAAAGTGTGCAAGAAAAGAGTGGTCAACTGTGGGAAAGTTTTCGACACCCGGGAAAATGAGGAAATGCTGCAGTCGTGTTTTGGACGTACAGTGTGACGAGTTTATTCTTTGAGAAAAGACCATATTATAAAGTGGTTTCAAGACAAACGTACAAATTTAGGAGAGTGTACAGTTAAGTTTGAGCTGCTGGAATTAGTGCGGTCATGTAAAACTCAGCATGAGAAGTTTGTTGTAGACGATTTGGCCGAAAAATCGGGTCATGACTGTCATATTAAGATTACCTTCTTATCATTATTTTCTCAATCCAATTGAGCTAGTTTGGAGTCAAATAAAGGAGTATATAGCTAGAAAGAACAAAACTTTTAAATTAGTGGAAGTGTAACATCTGGTGCAAACAGCATTTCAGCACATGACAGCCGAAAAATGGAGCGAATGTATATCACACATTCTTCGGGAAGAGCGAACAATGTGGGATCTGGAGGGAATGATGGACACTGTCGTTGACTGATTAATTAATTATCAATCCTGGTGATGATTCAGACAGTTCCATTGCGTTTGCATCAGATGGCTCAGATCTTGAAGGATCTTCCGATTAACTCCTCTGGGCGAGTCATTGTATTATTGCAGTAATGTGCAGTATATGCTTATTCACACACACACACACACACAAAATATTGGCGTTTAGAGTGATGAGCACATGCAATATGCAAACGAACAGCATGCCTGTATTTTATAATTTGACGCAAGAATTTCATCTTTCATAGTGAGTAACAACTGGTCTGTTTGTTTTATTTTCTTTGATTTATTATATATCTCATAGCTTTAATTAATATCTGTGAAGAGAGAACGTAGATAGGTATTTATTTCCTACCATTAGTGCGTAGGTGTGCACTTTTGTAATTGAATAGGAGACAAACGCAGGTAAGCACCACATGGTCTGTCCAATGGTTTGCGGAATAATACATTCTGGTTTGTTGACATCGCCGGCGAACTAAGTTTGGGCAGATAATACAACTCACCAGACAAATACTTCTGCACACACAGTGGCCGATCAAAATGTCAGTCCTTCCTAATGCCCCTTATTCTGTAAATTTGGCGCCATAGAAGTTTTTATTTTTTCTCTAATAAGCTCTATGGTCACCTTTTCTCATCATGTGAAGAGGCCATTGGTTGTGAACAACCTCCAAAAGATGTTTGGACAGATATGATTTCCAAAGTGGTTTGAAGAGATAAAAGGACAGTTTGAGAATAACTTTGATGAGAGTTTCCACACAAGTTACAGGTTTCTTGTTGGCACCACAGTTGTAAATTTATTCAGTATGTGATCATAGAAATTTGACATCTGGGAGCCTGTAAAAACCTCTAGTCTTGTGTTGCTTTGTAGAAACTGGAGAAAAGCGAATTTCCTATTCTCATAAAGTACTACATTTTGAATGGTAAAACAATGAAGGAACAAGAAAAGCCAAAAAAGTATTGTGGAGACTCTGCTCCAACACATCGCTTGGTTCATAGAATTTTGATGTCGCCGTTCGAGCATGAGAAATGCTGAGCATATAGGATAGCTAATTCAAGTCAAAAAAGAAGAAATGGTGAAAAAAGTTCACAATCTTGTGATGGAAGACCGAGTGAAAATCTGCGAGATATCCTTACATCTTAATTAACAGGTTTATAATTTGTTTCACAATTGGCTTACCCTTCCCATATTTGTAGGACTGACACCCCCTATGACTTACAAGCCATGCCTAGGGGTCAAAAGCTGTTGGGGAGCCAACGGCATGAAACCACAAAAGGGAGAACCTGTTTGTTACGAGGGGTTGGCCTGTAGCTGGGCTTGAACATGAGGAAGTGGATGATATGAAATGTAAGCGAAATTGATGCTTGGAAAGGTGATGATGGAGCAATTGGTGGAATGAATGGCGGGGAACCGGAGGACCTGGAGGAAACTCGATAGATGCCACTTCGTCCACCATGAATCCCACATGCAGACGCTTGGGATCGAACCTGGGCCACTTAGATGGGAGGCGAGTGGTCTAACCACTCACCCAGGTGTCACCTAGGTTTATAATATTCTGCACAAATATTTGGGTATGAGAGAGGTGTCAGCAAGACGGGTGCCGCTACTGCTCACAGTTAACAAGTGAAATTATATGACAACACAGGAATGTTTGAACATGTTCCAGCACAATCCAAATGAGCTTTGCAGCATTACATGATGGTTAATGAAACCATGGATCCATTACTATCTATCTAAGACAGAGCAATAATCTAAGTAATGGATTTTCTTCGGTGAATATGCTCAAAAGAAAGCAAAAACCATTTTGTCAGCAGGAAAAACCATGGCAGTCCTTTTTTGATATTCATCCACTACCTGGAAAAGGGTAAAACAATCACAGACTCATGTTATGCCACAATATTGGATCAATTTCATAATATGCACCTGATGTAAGAGTTCAAAGAATGCAATGGAAGAGCAGCATGCCACTATGCTGAGCTGTTCCACATCACAGTACTTTTCCATTTATACACACACATCTACAAGAAACTGGATCCTTCTATGTTAGAAAGGAAGATGCAGGCCCAGTGCAAGGTATGCCAGAATAACCAAACTGGAAGAGAATGTTACACGCGATTTGTGACGATCCTGCTACTAGTATTCAGTATGCTGTATGAGCTCTGAAGACATGCCAATCAACAGTTTTGAGAGTTCTACATACTAGAATTTCCATTTCAAATAGTTTTCAAATTAGTTCCTACAGCATCATGCAGTAAACCAATTTTCCTCCTTTGGTGTTTACAGATGAGGCCAAGTTCACAAGAGAGGGCACTTAGCTGTGTATGGGAAAATTCACATGCACTGGTGTGTCAATCCTATCAACAGCAGTTTCTTCTTCTTCTTCTTCTTCTTCTTCATTTGCGATACAGATTGCCATCATTTTTCTGGGCACACTTCAGCCTGAGGCCTGTTGTGCTATCTGTATCTTTAGAGTCAACCCCATTACACCTGTATCCCTTATAAAGGAGTGCAGCCTTGCAATGGATATGGATGAAACATCTTCTGGTCCTATGAACATTTTCCCAAAAACTTTATATCTCCTGCAGGAGCATAAAATATGTTGGGCTGTTTCAGTCTCCTTTCTTCATAAACTGCCTGAAGCACTCCAATTGTGTTAGGATGCTTTTTTTCTGTGAAGAAAGCAGCAATTGTTCTCAGCTGAAGTGTGCTACATTTTAGCAGGCTTTAAGCTCTTTCCTTACATGGTCCTTTGATAAATAGTTTCCAGTGTCTATTTCCTGGGGTTTTTCGCCAGGTCATATGACATTCTCTTTTGGACCAGTTATTGATAGCTTCTCTTCTTAAACACAGAGATGTTTCTAGAGCCAGCTTGGGCCCAATAAATTGTGGAGCTGCTCCCTGTCTTGCAAGTTCATTGGCTTTTTCATTGCCCTCTATGCCTTTATGGCCTGGTACCCAGATGAGCTGAACCTCATTCTGTTCTGCCAGGTCACTGAGCACATTAATGCAATTTTGAACCAGTCCTGATGTAACCTTATGACTACTTAGAGCCTCAAGTGCAGCCTGCTATCCGAGTGCATAAGGATCTGTTTACCAACTTATCTTCTCCTTATGTTTTCATGAATGCATTGAATAATAGCATAGATTTCTATTTCAAACACAGTAGCAAGGGAAAGGGAAAGAATCCTTTATACCTTGGTCTTATGCCTTATACTCCAGAACCAGTTCCTGATCCATCCTTTGAGTCATCCATAAACCACATCAAAGTCTTCTTAGGCTTTACCAGAGTTTAATTCTTCCAACATTCAAGATCAATAATGATTTCAAAGTTTTTGTTAAAGTGTTTAATTGGAGTTAAATAGTCTGAATGTATTTTTAAAAATGCATCTTCTATATACTTCCTAATTCTCAGCATACCTATTCTGTTTCAGGAGCTCTTAGTTGCTTTTCATGTTGCAGTCTATAGAGTGCCATTCTTGCCTCCTTCATCACAACAAAGTGTAATGGAGTCAGGTTTATGAGTGTCTCCATTGCTGCAGTTGAGGTCATCTTCATAGCTTCTGTAATGCCATGCAAGCTGCTCTTTGAACTTTAGTTAGTTGGTTTTTGGAGCCTGTTTGAAGCACTTTAGGCCACCAAATCAGTGCTCCATGAGTTTACTATGAAGTAGAGGCAGTCAAAATCCATCTCATTCTAGCTTGTTACTTGTAAGTCATGCACTCTTGAGAGTGTGGTAACGAGAATCTCATGTATTGAGAACTAGTGCTCATGAGCCTCAACTTGAGTATTCTCATAACTACAGGTGAAGTAGGTTCATGTATGATGCATTGTATAAACTGGTTATCTAATAACTAGGGCCCAGAATTTTAGATTTTAACCTATTTTTTCCCCTATAAGTAAAATAGAAAGTTTCGAAGTACTTTTATGTTTCAAGCCATTTGGGTGCTAATGTGTGAATTTAAAAAAAAAAAAAAAAAAAAAAGCTAAATGGGACATTTAGACTTAAAACTAGCTAAATTTGTTTTGTTTATTTATTTTTAACCTGAGTAGAAAATGTGTCTATTTTTTCTTCAAATCATTTTAATTACAATTTTTGTTTAACAATTTGTTTAATTTTGAATGTACATGTGTGGTTAGCAGGGAAGGAATTTATCACAATTTTTATCATGGTACAGAAATTGCATGCATGAAATATATGCCAGCGACATCTTGCAATGTTGAAAGATCTTTATCTACCTATAGGAATATATTAAAACACAACAGAAATTTTGCAAATGTGGCTAGTTGAGCACAGCAAACTACTGAAATGTGAAGTTTATTTTAAATGGGTGCTAAATATTAAAAATACATGCTAAATTTTTAGTTAAAATGTACAGAGTATATGTGATACATTATCTTAAATTACAGTACATTTTAATAGTATGCTTCCATGAAGTAAAATAGCTTTCATATTTTTACTTTCTCTATACGTACTATGTACATTTGAGGAGGTGACGCGCAAACACGAACATGTCCAAGATTTAAAAAAAATGAGTTACGATATGGAATGGTAATTAGATGATAAGCGGAATGTATATATATCATGCTATTGAAGCAAACCCGAATATATTCCGTTATACAAGCCTATGAAAAGGGGTGGTTTAAAGCAAACGCGAACATGTCCACGTATAAATTTCCTGCAAAGAAGAACTAGTCCATACAACCAATAGGAGGCTGCGGTTTAAGTCACATGATTTGCCTTCCATTCAAGGCCAGGTATTCCCGCGCAGAGCAGCTGGTATGATTATTGTTGCGCTTCTGTGTTCTCGTGAAGTATTGTATTCTAATTATGTAGTAACTGCAATTATTGGGTCAGCTTTTTAGTTAGCGCGTGAAATGGATGAAGAACGTGTACTTGTGAAGACTGCAAACCAGGATAGCAGAAAGAGGAATGAATCGGTATGTTGCACCAAGAGGCTTTCATTCTTTTCATGCATGTTCACACCAAAATAAACAGTTCTCTTGTCGGGAAATACACCCACGAGATGCACTGCACCTAAGGCAATTAATTTATAAAGTTCATGATAAAGCAGCTCAAGAAATGATGGTTGCACGGATGATGTCGCTGAAAAATATTCAAAGAAAGCAACTTCGAAACAATGAAGGCGAAAGTAAACCTCGCAAATTCAATGTTAACTACACTCTTTTCGCACAAAATGGAAACATAGTATACCCAGTGTGCAAGAAATGTTTCATGCATATTACCCTAATGAAATCTACTCGGCTGAATAGTATAACAAACAAGATAAAAGAAGGAAAAGCAATAAAGGAATATGGAGGTGGAGATCGCGTCAGTCATAAAACAGCAGACAAGAAGAAAAGTGTTAGACAATTTATAGACAATCTGCATTGTACTGAAAGTCATTACAACCGACAAAAATCACAACGGCTGTATCTGCACAGCGAATTAAGTATAAAGAAACTAAGTGCGCTGTACAACAGATCTGTGGCTAATGACAATAAAGTGTTTACATCTATGTTCCGTAGAATATTCGTGAATGAATATAACATTGGATTTAGAAGTCCTGCTTCAGACAGCTGCAGTTTCTGCGCAAGAATTGACGAGCAAATGAAGGTGGCTTCAAAAAAGGAAAAGATACAGCTTATCACACAGAAAAGGGTCCACAAAAAAAGGGCAAATGCCTTCTATGAACTTTTACGAGAACAGAATGAACAGCCAGTGGCTTTCTGTTTTGATTTGCAACAGGTCCAGCCACTGCCAAACAGTCCTGTACAAGAAGCATTTTACTCCAGGCAGATAAGTTTTTACAGTTTGTACATTGTCAGTGTGAAATCAGTGAACCCTGTATTTTACACGTGGACGGAAGATTTGGCAGGCCGTGGTGCAGCGGAAGTGGCTTCAGCCTTATTGCATTTTTTAAAATCTGTCGATTTTAAAGATAAAACTGTACTAAAACTTTTCTGTGACGGGGGTGGAGCTCAAAAAAAGAACAACATTGTGCTTAACACACTCATTTATTTTCTTGGAATACATGATGGTCCGGTTGAACAAATACACCTCATTTTTCCAGTTCGAGGACACAGTTTCTTACCTGCTGACCGCGTTTTCAGTAGAGTGGAGAAACTTCTACGAAAAAAGCCAACAGTTGTAACAAAAGAGGAATATATTGAGCTCTATCAGTCAGTGGGTGAAGATTGGAGAGTGATGGACATGAAATCACTATCTAAAGGCCTACGAAATTTAGATCACATCAGTGAAATGAAACGAATTTTCATTAAAAAAATATCAATCTATGGAAAACATTCATATTGATGCGGATGCAACTGCATTCTACAAGTCCCAGCAAGAGCTACCAGAGCGGAAATCTCTTCTGAAACACGGATAGACCATGAAGAAACTCTTCTGCCAACCAATACCTGAAATACCCCTCAGCCATCCAATCCCAGATGCTAAGAAGAAAGATGTTGATGGTTTATTGAAAACTATTTTTGGAGAAGACTGGAGAAATCACCAAGATCTAAGATGGTATGCATCCATCATTGACTCTATTCCCACATCGTACAACACAGAGGCAGATGAAATTTCTTGTGACTGTTTAGAAGATGATTGTGGTTTGTTTGTTTAAGTGTGTGAGCTTAAGAGCCTTTCTAATAATAAGCAATGTCATTGTTGATATCATTTCATTTAAGTCATGATGCTTTAATTTATGTAATTAAATGATTCTAAAAAAAGCAAAATATCACAACTTTGTTAAAATTTCCAAACAAAGCCAAAGGTACCAAAGTGAGTTTATATTTTTTTTAATGATATGATATATTAAAATGTTATAGATACGTAATCTGATACACTATAAGACGCATTACTCAATAACATGCAAGCCATTAAGAAACAACAAGATATTTGACTTTCGAAATTCATTCAAAGGCGAACATGTCAAAATGGATCATGCAAACGAGAACATGTCCATATTTAAATGTACTTTTTAAAGGAAAATTTTCAGTTTAGATTTATTTCACACACATTAATTGTTTTTTGTATACAAAATAAAGGCATTTGCCTATCAATATGTTGTTTCCAATAATATGTATAGTTAAGATACGTTTTATGTCGATTGTGAAAAACTGTATTTAATGGACATGTTCGCCTTTGTGTGTCACCTCCTCATTTGTAGGTATAGAAAAGGTTGCATCCAAAAATTTAATGCCAAGATTTCACCGGAAATACATGTTTTGGGTCTTTCTGAATCCAGAAAAAGTATTTTTGAAAAAAGGTCTGTGTGTGTGTGTGTCTGTGTGAGAGTCTGTGGACAGCATAGCTCAAAAATAAAAAGACAGTTAAATACCAAACTTGGTATTTAAGTTTGGTATCTCCCAAGGATGCGACACAAAGTTTTTCAAGAAAATCCTCCCACCCTAAACTACCCTTTACATAGAACTTTTTCTGAAAATTTTGATTTTCACAAAAAAGGCTCTAACAATTTTGATTAAAATATTGTATATTAAATATATTTACATGACAAATGAAATGTATATCTTGAATTTTCTGGGAATAGTCTCTGAAGATAGTTTGTTCTGAATGAATTTTATGGAATTTTGCATAACTGCTAAACCGTAAGAGATGGACAAAAACTTACCACACAAAAAAAATGTAGAGTATGTTAACACACACAAATTATGTTATATACATTTTTTTCATGGAGTTGATCATTTTTCAGATATTCCTTGTTTTTAGTTTCAGCTTTGAAAAACTTTTACTTTTCTCATACAGGAATTTGTCAACTCCTGTCCATCAGCCACACAGCAACCAGTATTTGACAATCATTTTAACCTATGGTACTCCCTTATTTCGTTTCTACTTACAAAGAAGCAAGTAATAAGACTATTTCTGCTAATTTTTCCTCTCAATTAGAATGAAATAAATGGAAGCATAAGCTTTTTAACAGTAAGTTGTTGCAGAGATGTAGAGAAAGTCATATGAATGGAACACATTAGATTTTTATCTATATTATGTTATAAAGGGCATTTGTTGTCAACTTCTTTAAATAGGTAAGAAAATTGCCCAAAACCCTATTTAAAAAAAAAAAGAGGCTAGGAGCATTGTTAGAAGGCTGGGAAAATTGTTTAAAAACCTAAAAAGGTTAATAAAAGCAATTATAAAAACCTAAAAATCCAGGGCCTAGTAATAACACAAGATGACTAATCATTTAACAGTACATTATTTATCCCAAATGCGTTCACAGTAAACAGTTTGAATCAGCGATAGTAATTGTTAATGACATACCTATACTTTGTGTTGCTGAGTATAAATATGCTCAGATTACAATTGAAAATAGAATTACTTCTTGCAACATGAATGTCTTAGGAGTAATAAATATTGTGATATCACATTTCATTTTTAACCCTTTCCCTAGTGGTTATTTAGATATTATCTTTATTCTGGTAGGCTATTTAAATCTTAAATCACTTATGCAGATGAAATTAATATAAATTGCAAATTGCAGGACTGATTACACGAGTTTCCATGCATTACACCACATTCTTGCTATTACTGAGTCAACATTTTGAACAATACCTGTAAAGGAACATTTGTTACATACTGTATATTGATAAATTGAACACACATGTTTTGTCTGCAGGATTGTTGTTTTGGTTATTGCACATTTAAGACTTCCTCACTGATGTGAATATACTTTCACAGAAAGAAGAATGATTGGAGAAACAAACACAATAAATTATAATTACATTACCACTGTGTAATGAGCCTGTGTTGCTGAACACCTTTCAACGTTTGTCAGTGAAGTTCTGGTACACCCTCCACATCAGTGGTAGGTCCCAAGTATTTTAATTGTTATAACTATGTAGATACAAGCAAAATGTATAATTTCACATTCTAAAAGCTTTTATATTTTTTATTTACATATCTGGCCTTACATTACAGGTTTGCTATGTGACACAGAATAGCTCACAAATTTGATTTCTAAATTAAAAAACAAAAAAGGTACAATGCATAAATAATTAAATTAAATTAAATATGACTATTGAATTAAGAATTGTTCAATACAAATATTTTACATTTTGCAATGTGGAGAACTCAATGCAAGTGAGAAAAATATGAATATTTCTTGATTTTTGGTAAATGTTAATTTTTCATAACATTTAAAATTTTTTACTATTAAAATTTCCATTAGCAATGAGCTATGCAAATATTCTATTTGGGCGTGAAACACATTTAAAAAACTCCAGCAACCCTTTCCAAGAAATACATCTCTGGAGAAACCTGCACCATCCAACAAGTCTGGTACAATTGAGAAAATGCAAAAATTTTCCTCTATGTGAAGTGTGCAAAATAAATATATTATTTTGTTGAGTTTTTAGCTTTACAAACGCATGATTTTAATAATACAGTAGAAACCAGCTTATCCAAGCTAATTAGGACCAAGGGTAGCTCGCATAGAAGAAAACTCAGTAAAGAGGGAATGTGTAGGAAATCGTGATATAAGGTCATGCATCATTGACAAAAGTGTTGCCTTTATGGAAATACATACATATTTATTTAATTCCACTACTGTACATATTATACAGGGTTACTACAAAAGAAATAGACAACTTCAACTGCCTGTAAAACAAAAACTATTAGAGATAGCAATCTAATTATTTTGGAGGTAAGTTGAGAAACTCTCAAAGTTTCGTTTGTTACTATTGGTAACGCTGTAGTGTTTTGTTTGTTGTTGCAGAAGCTGAAATGGCGGAAAATCCTGTGGAAAAGGCATATTGAGTGTTGGAATTTGCTAGAACGCAATCAGCAACTGTTGTCCAACGACATTTTAGAACACATTACCACAAAAATGAAATGATGCGGTTACAAAAACCAGCATCGTCTTCATCATGTCGCAGCATGTCGATGCAAAAGTCACGCCGTATGACCTTTTCTTCACTCAGAAACTGCAACATCTGTAATCTGTAAGGCATCATGTGCAGTCGCTCCCGCAAGATTTTCCATACAGTTTGCTGTGGAATTTGTGATTGCATGCTTGCCCTAGATGTCGATTTCTGTGGGCTTCTTATGTAGGCAGAAAGAACACGTTCAACGTTTTCTTCCGAAACTCTTGGTCTTCCCGAGCTCTTCCCTTTGCACAAACATCCCGTTGTCTCGAATTTTCTATACCAGTCGTAGATTGACTGTCTAGTCGGTGGCGTTTTGTGGTAACGTGTTCTAAAATGTCGTTGGACAACAGTTGCTGATTGCGTTCTAGCAAATTCCAACATGCAATATGCCTTTTCCACATGATTTTCCGCCATTTCAGCTTCTGCAACAACAAACAAAACACTATAGCGTTACCAATAGTAACAAACGAAACTTTGAGAGTTTCTCAACATACCTCCAAAATAATTAGGTTGCTATCTCCAATAGTTTTTGTTTTACAGGCAGTTGAAGTTGTCTATTTCTTTTGTAGTAACCCTGTACAATGGAAGTACAGTAGTAGGTATTTACAATACTTCTTTTTATCAAGTTACACTTTCATTGCAAAAAAAGTCCTCTATTGTTTGTTGTTTGAGAGTGACACCCCTCTATCTTGCCATTATGTTGTGCAACTGTTTCATCCGAAGTAAATCGTGCAACATGGACTCCTCTTGTTCTTTGTAAGCCAGGGTAGCTCAATCACGCGTAGACCTTCTGAGTGAGGAATATGATGCATGCCTTTTTCATCTTCGTTATAGAGTTCTGTGCATACAACTTCAGCAATGTTGTTGTCTGTTAGTGCCTGCTCCTTGTCTCCATTAACCAATCAAAGAAGTCCCCTTGGTTAGAGGCTCAAAAAGACATACAATATTTAATTTTGTTTCTAACAAAACTACTTCTTGATCATGTTTTCCACTCATGATTGTAACAAATGACAGAGCAATGAAAGGATGTGAGAATGTCGAGATACTACTCACTAAGCAAACAAAGCAACATGCAGTGACCTGGATGTAAGTGTGAAGATCTACGAATGGCTTTGAACCCTGCTGAAGTTTCCATATGGACTTGCCCACATACTCAACTTGAAGGATGTTGAGTTAGTTCATTACTATCAGCACATTGATATTAATTTTACTGTTAATTTAATTAATTATGTTGACAAAATGAGTGCCTTGGTGAACATGGAGCCTTGGATAAGTGGATGCTTACTGTATTACTAATATTAATATTATACAGCAAGAACAAATGACCAGTAATTTTTTTTTTACTTTCTCTACACGTACTATGTACATAGTGTATAGAGAAGGTATTGTAATGCACCCAAAAATTCAATACCGAGATTTCACTGGAAATACATGTTTTGTGTCCTTCTGAATCCAAAAAAAATATTTTTATTTTTAGAGAAAGTGTGTGTGTGTGTGTGTGTCACTCTGTGGACAGCATAGCTCAAAAACGAAAAGACCGTCGAATACCGAACTTCAAGTTTGGTATCTTCCAAAGATGCGACACGAAGATTTTCAAGAAAATCCCCCACCTTCAACTACCCTTTTACATGGGACTTTTTTCAAAATTTTTTTATTTTCTCAAAAATGGCTCTAATGATTTTGATTAAAATCTCTTGTATTTAATATATTTACATGCCAAATAAAATGTATATCTTGAATTTTCTGGGAATAGCCTCTTGAAGACTACTTTATTCTGGATGAATTTTTCGGAAGTTTGCATAACTGCTAAACCACAAACCACAAGAGATGGATAGAAACTTACCACACAAAAAATGTAGAGCACTTTAAAACACACAATTTATGCTATTATACATTTTTTTTTTTTTTTTTCGTGGAGTTTATCATTTTTGAGATATCTCTTGTTTTTCGTTTCAGCTTTGAAAAACTTATACTTTTCTCACACAAGAATGTGTCAGCTCCAGTTCATACAAGCAAAGGAACTTCAGTCACATAGCAACCAGCTTTTGACTACCACTTTAACCTTATTTCTCCTCTATTTACAAGGAAGCAAGTAATAAGACTATTTCTGCTAATTTTTTCTCCATTAGCATGAAGTAAATAGAAGCATAAGCTTTTTAACAGTAATTCAATGCAGAGATGTAGAGAAAGTCATGTGAATGGAACATATCAGATTTTTTTTATTTGGTTAAAATATGAATAATGTTAAATGCATATGAAACAATGTTTCCTGAGTTCGAAAATGTAAATTTTATTGTGCATGTGTTTGCCTATTTTCAATGTTTTCATAATTGAATAATATTTATAGAATGTCATTATAATTATACATATGATATTTTTTTTTCAATTTTTTCACAGGAATATAATTGATTACGTATTTCAAAACAAATTAATAAAATAAATCCTGAGACAGTACACGATGTGCGGTAGGTATTGCATTTTCAAAGAGTTTCAATGTGGCGAGTATTATACCCAAGAACTGCCAACGTAAACTTATTCAGTGTGATGATAATACAGATGCAGTTTTGTTTTGTTTGTGCATGTAGAGTCATTGCTTTCTCTTGTTATAGCAGATAAAATCCCACCAGCGAAATCAAGTTTATCTGCTCAACTAAATATAGTTGTATGTGAAAATGAAGGTGTGTTAGTACAAATGGACTATAGGTAAACCGCGAACAAACTGTAGTTGGAGGCATGACCTACTGAAACTGAAGCCCTCCCCCTACTCTCCTTGTAAGATGCCTCTCCTCCTCGGCTTTAAGTTGACTCAGCTGTGTCACTCGCTTTCATCTTCACTGTTGCAACCAGTCTCTGCATTTCCTTCCGAATCACTGCTTTCTTCCTCTGGGTTTAAAGAAATTATAATTCTGTCCATTTCCTGATCAATGGTAAGGTCATGCTCGAGGTAATTGCTTTCCGTTAGCTTTACTTTGTCACAACACTTAACCCATTGTTCAACAGAGTATTCTAAAAACAGTTTTCGGCAGAGTTCTTCTTTGTCCTTCAAAGTCCTGCCAATTTGTTGATGCGCAACTTTTCCCTTAATGTCACACCATACCATTTCCATGGGGGTTTAAGTCCAGGTGATAAGGTGGAAGATGCAATGGAATGTGGCCATGTTCATAAATAATGCTGTCAATGCTACTTCTCATGAGGCCTGCAGCTAATTTCTAAACAGTTTCGCTTTTGGCATAGCTGGATCAAATTAAAAACCGTGATTCTCCATTCAACGTGTCACTTCAGATTTCAGAGTAGCCATATTTGGCTTCTTGTCCCTCTCACTGTTGTGGTACTTAGCACTATCCATAACAGTTACACTAGGGTGGGCAAGAGCTGGAAGAAGTTGCGTCTCCAACCATTTTTTAAAGTTTTCAAAATTCATGGATTTAAGATAATCACCTGATGTTTGTCCTCCTCGAAAAATAAGCTGTGCCCCCTCTACAAATCTTTCCTCACCTCCACGAACAATACTTAATTTCTGCCCCATTCCAATGTTGACTGTTACACCAAGTTCTTCTGATTGGCAGCACTTGCTTACTGAGTGACATAGTTGGATGTAAGTCTCTCATCAATGTATACAATATTCCAACCCTCTGCCCTGTAATTTCTAATATAATTTAAATATTCTGTTCGCCAAACAATCTATATTGGGACGTTCAACCAAAAGCTTTCTTTTGGACTAGCAACGATTCCATTTGAAACCCAATTTTTTTAGCCGTTATCGCAGGAATTCTCTTCCACAATCTGGGACTCCATCTTCTTTGAGGCTGGCTTAAAGGTTTTTGATAGTTGGAACCTCTTTGTAAAACTCGTGAATTTTTTGTCGAATCGCGGAATCTGTAAATGAATCCACTTCAATTCTGCATTTCTTTGGGTTTGATTTTCCAACTGGGGTAGAAAAACTCAGTTTATCTCTTGCAAGAGACACCCTTTCTTCTTTTAAAATGTTGTTCACAGTATTTGCTGAAACACCAGTTACTTCGCTCTTCATTGCAAGTACATTTACATTTTGAATTTTAAATGTTTCTCTATGTTCTTAAAATACTAGGCAACATTATACACTACTTCCTGAGCTTGTCCTCTGAGTGGCCTATCAGAAACAGAAGACGACTTTGAAGACCGACAACTCATTTTCTGAACACTTACGAATATATATATATATAAAAAGCAAAATGGTACAAAGTATAACGGTTCTGCTCTGCATGTGCCAGACACGTGGACTGTAGAGAAAGAGGAGAAGGAAGTGCCCATGTGATACCTGGGTGGTATGGAAGGAGAAGGCTCTACTCACGCATGCGCACACCAAACCCAATTTGCTCACGGTCTACCTATAACTCATTTTGTGTTGCGTGCGCAGACACTTGTTTCCAAGTGATGAAACATTTAAAAACAGAAAAACATTTTAAAAATGTTTCACTAAAAAAGAGTGCTAAACAGTCAATGTTAAATGTCAATACGGGTATCCTAAATGAAGCAATTTGTACAACTTCAGGCCCCCAGTTGTCAACCTTTAATAAGGACCTATGCGAAGCTTTTGCTTGTGCTGACATTCCGCTCCATAAATTAGCACATCCTAAATTACGTGCATTCTTAGAAACGTACATAAAACAGGCTATACCCCATGAGTATATTCTTCGCAAACATTATGTTCCATTACTTTATGAAAAAACAATACAAGAAATTTGTGATTCTATTAAGGATAATCTAATCTGGGTTTGCATGGATGAAACTCCAGAGCTATATGTACTGTAATTGTCAGTATGCTCGGTGAAAATTGACTGTCAAAGGCATATCTTCTAACAATGACAAATCACTCAACAATTGCAAAAATATTCAATAATGCATGTTGCTATTATGGCCAGAGGAATTTGTTTTTATCTGACACAGCCCCATACATGGTTAAGGCAGGAGGGGGGTTAAAACTGCTTTATAGTAGACTGCTTCATGTAACATGCTTGGCGCATGCAATGTATCGTGTGGGCTTAAATTTTCCTACTGTTAATAGTTTAATATCAAGCGTAAAAAAGATTTTCCTTAAATCTCAGTAGAATCAGTTTGTTTAAACAGTTGGCTCCAGGAATTCCACTTCTTCCTGTACTGATCATTACAAGATGGACCTGGTTACAGGCTGCCATATATTATTGAACAATTTTGACATTATTGAGAACAAACTTCAAGAACTAAATGAAAATGAAGCATGTTGAAGTGAAGGGTGTTATATGTAGGGATGGGATAAAGGAGGAATTAATTTACAATAAGTCACATTTCAACTGCATTTCTACAGCCATCACAGCGCTCAAACAAAATGACGTATCACTTGTCACAAACTTAACTTTAATAGAAAGTCTCTCACTAAAGCTAAAATCTGCGTCAGGTCAAGTTGCAAAAAAAAAAGTAGTTGAAAAATTTGAATATGTACTGCAAAAAAAGTCCAGTGTACCATGCATTACAACAAATATCATTTCTGGTACAACAGAGAACAAATTGTTGGACATTGAAGAAACATTGTCACCGGAAGAAATTGTAAAGTTTAAATAAGCACCTATAATGTCTATTGTTACCAAATGTTGTTTTCCTCAGTACAAATCAATCCTCAGAAGCAACAGAGAATCATTTCTGTTTTCAAACCTTAGTATCTTGTATCTTCCAATATAACAAATATTAAATAAACTCACAATGTAGATTTTTAAAAATTATTATTTCACTATTTTTGTGAGATTTTGGATAGCACACATGTTCTAGGTTGTTAATGCATATATCACTGTTTTAACCGCATAATTACATACATATTTTACATGTTTTAATGCATGACTATCTGAGCCCTAGTTATAACTGTAATGTTACAGTGCAATAATGGTTATATGCAACGGTTACCAGTAATGATTAAGTTATTTGATTCATGGTTATCACGTACAAAGTTACATTTCATTAATTGTTATGAGGAACGATTAGTTGTAACTACATTAGACTCTGAACATGTAGATGGACTTACTCTCTTATTTGATGCACTCTAAAAATATGCTTCTCTAGCTGGGTTAATACTGATATATTACGATGGTTTATAATTGCAAAATGTATTCTCACTCGCTTCTATATTCCTTGTCCTTTCTCTCCCACATACAAATACCAAAATGCATTCCTTCTTATTTTCATTGTATTAACTAGAGCTTCATGTTTCACACATGTGCGCTTTTATTAGCACTTGTAAATGGGAGGGGGAGGGCTACCATGGAAATCAAGGTTAGAAGCATGCAGTTGTACAATACTAATCAACAATATTCAACTTACAGTTGATGTGTTTGTTAAGAAGCAGCCTTTTCATCTTAAATTGATTCCAGAAATCTGTCATTTATCTGTTGGAGTTTCATTGTTTGTTATGTAAGGATAAAAGGCTGCAAAGAATTCCAAAGGAGTGAAAAGTGTAGCACATATAGAAGAAAGATGAATAATAATCTATGGAATATTGGGTTCTCGACCCTTAACAATATTTAACTCTTTTTACTTAAAATCTAAATTCAAATTAATACATATAAAACAGAATCACTTCATATGTACTTTTGGAATTCCATACTTGGAGAAATTTCATATTTCTTTAAGCAATCTTAAAGAATAGACATAATCAAAGTTCTTAGGCTTTCACGGCTGATGTCAATACTAGTTATAGTATAATCTGGGCTTGTGGGCCGTGGTCTACTGGGCTGCTCCTGCACAGCCCACAAGCCCGGATTATACTATAACTAGTAATAGACATAATGTTGTAACTCTGTAACTTGCAAAAATGCATATTTTGCTACTAACAAGCATTCGTAGTTTATTGATTCCCAGCTACCCACGAAGTACATATAAAAACATATGTACTTATAAAGTATTACCTCATGCATCTTAATGCAATGAATGAGTTTTGCTGCACTAACGTGTTTATTTGTGACCATGACCTACATTTGAAGCAATAAAGAGCATGATGCAATAAACAATAAGCACTTGCAACTCCATACATGGTAAACCAAACCTGTAAACACCAATGTCTATTTAATGAGAGTGCATGTGAATGTATGTATCTCGTCCAAATATTTGCAAACTGTATAAATAATCTTAGAGATCTTCTAAGGGAATAAGAGTAAAATTTCTGTTTTAAATTTATAACTTATTTGTATTACAATATGCTTATATGCAACTAGCAATCAATAAGAATGCTAGAACCCTACCTATGTCATTATTGACATGAGAAATAAGGTAAAGGGATTTAGTATTCTAAATTGCCAATGAAAATAAAAATCTGGTGTGTTACACTCACATGACTTTCTCTAGCTGTTCTACAAACAAAATTCTTACAAAATATGCTAATTACACCTTGCTAATCAAGATAAACCTTAGCATAATGTTTCGTTGCTTAGTTCCTTATAAATAGAATGGAAATAAGGAATATATTGTGCTAAAGCGATAACCAAATGTTTTAAAAACTGCCATTATGCAATTGCCATTGCAAATTGCTTCTTTGCTTGGCCAGGCATACAACAAAAGAAAAATGGACACTTCCTGACTGAGAAAAGTATAAGTACTTTACAATTGAAACCAATAATACAGAATATCTCAAAAACGGTTACCTCCACAACAAAAATGTAAATGACATAAATTGTGAGTTTTGACAAGATCTACTTTTTGTACAATAAGTTTTTGTCTATCTCTTATGGGTTAGTAGTTAAGCTAAATTCGGCAAAATTCATGCAGAATAAAGAGGTCTTTAGAAGTATTCCCAGAAAATCCAAGACATGCATTTTATTTGAAATATAAATACCTTTGTTATACATTATTTTAATTAAAAATGTTGGAGCTATTTTTAAGAAAATCAAAATTTTCAAAAATTTTTCCATCTAAAGGGTAGTTTGTGGTGGGGCGATTCTCTTGAAAATCTTCATGTACTCAACTTAAATACCAAGTTTTGCATTAACAGTCTTTCCGTCTTTGAGCACAAACACACACACTTTTTTTGGACTCAGGGGATCCCAAAACATATATTTTCGGCAAAATCTCAACATCAAATTTCTGGGTGAAACACAATACCTTCTCTATCCACTATGTACATTGTACAACAGGGCTCGAGAAAGTAAAAATTAGCACAAAATTATGTTGCGATAAATCTATCAGGGTAAAAAACTACATAAGTTTACATACCTAGGTGTGTGCGTCAATTACACAGTGAGTTGCTTTGGTTAGAATAATATTTTTTATTTTCAAATGCATGTTAAAACTCTTTGTTGTTTTACTTAGTGACATGTGAGAATGCACAATATCTAGACTTGTTAAAAAGTACTATATGGATATGGATTAAAACCTATTGCCACTTAACTCATAATTGGATAAATATTAATAGGGTTTCAAATAAAAAACAAAACAAAAAATCACAGATGCAGCATCTATTTATTTGGCATGACACTACTGAGTTGAAATTTAAAAATACCAATTGTGAGATTTATGCATCTTTTATTTAATATATCGCCAAATTTTAAAAAAAAATATACTTACATGGAACTCAGGTGTCGATGACACAAAGCTGTTGTGTTGATAAGCTACGAAATTAAGCATATAATAACTCAAATATTATCATTGAATGTTATAAAAGTATGCTACTGACATTTTGAAAGGTGACATTGCTATAGAAGAGAAACAGTAGTGCCCGAACACACCTTAATGTCTAAAATCACAAAAGATGAAGATAATCAGTTGATTACATATATGTAGCAAAGAGGATAGTTAGTACTATTAGTACACATTCTTCTTGCCTGATGGTACATTAGATTGACAATGCTATTCAAGCATCCAAGATCTCTTGTTACTGCATAACAAGTTGAGAACTATTTAGTTCCATGCAAGAGAAACCAATAAACATTACACATACAGTGAATGATGTCACCAAGAATCAGTAACTGTTAATGGGTAACTAGTTACTGTCTTTGTTAATTTGATAACCGTAACTGTTGTTACTTGTATTAACAGTTAATAGGTAACTAGTTACTGTCTTTGTTACTTTGATAACCGTAACTGTTGTTACTTGTATTAACAGTTAATGAGATAACTAGTTACTGTTTTTGTTACTTTGATAACTGTAACTGTTGTTACTTGTATTTACAGTTAATGAGATAACTAGTTACCGTTTTTGTTACTTTGATAACTGTAACTGTTGTTACTTGTATTAACAGTTAATGAGATAACTAGTTACTGTTTTTCTTACTTTGATAACTGTAACTGTTGTTACTTGTATTAACAGTTAATGGGTAACTAGTTACTGTCTTTGTTACTTTGATAACCGTAACTGTTGTTACTTGTATTAACAGTTAATGAGATAACTAGTTACTGTCTTTATTACTTTGATAACCGTAACTGTTGTTACTTGTATTAACAGTTAATGAGATAACTAGTTACTGTTTTTGTTACTTTGATAACTGTAACTGTTGTTACTTGTATTAACAGTTAATGAGATAACTAGTTACAGTTTTTGTTACTTTGATAACTGTAACTGTTGTTACTTGTATTAACAGTTAATGAGATAACTAGTTACTGTTTTTGTTACTTTGATAACTGTAACTGTTGTTACTTGTATTAACAGTTAATGAGATAACTAGTTACTGTTTTTGTTACTTTGATAACTGTAACTGTTGTTACTTGTATTAACAGTTAATGAGATAACTAGTTACTGTTTTTGTTACTTTGATAACTGTAACTATTGTTACTTGTATTAACAGTTAATGGGTAACTAGTTACTGTTTTTGTTACTTTGATAACTGTAACTGTTGTTACTTGTATTTACAGTTAATGAGATAACTAGTTACTGTTTTTGTTACTTTGATAACTGTAACTGTTGTTACTTGTATTTACAGTTAATGGGTAACTAGTTACCGTTTTTGTTACTTTGATAACTGCAACTGTTGTTACTTGTATTAACAGTTAATGAGATAACTAGTTACTGTTTTTGTTACTTTGATAACCGTAACTGTTGTTACTTGTATTTACAGTTAATGAGATAACTAGTTACTGTTTTTGTTACTTTGATAACTGTAACTGTTGTTACTTGTATTTATAGTTAATGAGATAACTAGTTACTGTTTTTGTTACTTTGATAACTGTAACTGTTGTTACTTGTATTTACAGTTAATGAGATAACTAGTTACCGTTTTTGTTACTTTGATAACTGTAACTGTTGTTACTTGTATTAACAGTTAATGAGATAACTAGTTACTGTTTTTCTTACTTTGATAACTGTAACTGTTGTTACTTGTATTAACAGTTAATGGGTAACTAGTTACTGTCTTTGTTACTTTGATAACCGTAACTGTTGTTACTTGTATTAACAGTTAATGAGATAACTAGTTACTGTCTTTATTACTTTGATAACCGTAACTGTTGTTACTTGTATTAACAGTTAATGAGATAACTAGTTACTGTTTTTGTTACTTTGATAACTGTAACTGTTGTTACTTGTATTAACAGTTAATGAGATAACTAGTTACAGTTTTTGTTACTTTGATAACTGTAACTGTTGTTACTTGTATTAACAGTTAATGAGATAACTAGTTACTGTTTTTGTTACTTTGATAACTGTAACTGTTGTTACTTGTATTAACAGTTAATGAGATAACTAGTTACTGTTTTTGTTACTTTGATAACTGTAACTGTTGTTACTTGTATTAACAGTTAATGAGATAACTAGTTACTGTTTTTGTTACTTTGATAACTGTAACTATTGTTACTTGTATTAACAGTTAATGGGTAACTAGTTACTGTTTTTGTTACTTTGATAACTGTAACTGTTGTTACTTGTATTTACAGTTAATGAGATAACTAGTTACTGTTTTTGTTACTTTGATAACTGTAACTGTTGTTACTTGTATTTACAGTTAATGGGTAACTAGTTACCGTTTTTGTTACTTTGATAACTGCAACTGTTGTTACTTGTATTAACAGTTAATGAGATGACTAGTTACTGTTTTTGTTACTTTGATAACCGTAACTGTTGTTACTTGTATTTACAGTTAATGAGATAACTAGTTACTGTTTTTGTTACTTTGATAACTGTAACTGTTGTTACTTGTATTTATAGTTAATGAGATAACTAGTTACTGTTTTTGTTACTTTGATAACTGTAACTGTTGTTACTTGTATTTACAGTTAATGAGATAACTAGTTACCGTTTTTGTTACTTTGATAACTGTAACTGTTGTTACTTGTATTAACAGTTAATGAGATAACTAGTTACTGTTTTTCTTACTTTGATAACTGTAACTGTTGTTACTTGTATTAACAGTTAGTGGGTAACTAGTTACTGTCTTTGATACTTTAATAACCGTAACTGTTGTTACTTGTATTAACAGTTAATGAGATAACTAGTTACTGTTTTTGTTACTTTGATAACTGTAACTGTTGTTACTTGTATTAACAGTTAATGGGTAACTAGTTACTGTTTTTGTTACTTTGATAACTGTAACTGTTGTTACTTGTATTTACAGTTGATGGGTAACTAGTTACTGTTTTTGTTACTTTGATAACTGTAACTGTTGTTACTTGTATTAACAGTTATTGAGATAACTAGTTACTGTTTTTGTTACTTTGATAACCGTAACTGTTGTTACTTGTATTAACAGTTAATGGGTAACTAGTTACTGTTTTTGTTACTTTGATAACCGTAACTGTTGTTACTTGTATTTACAGTTAATGGGTAACTAGTTACTGTTTTTGTTACTTTGATAACCGTAACTGTTGTTACTTGTATTTACAGTTAATGGGTAACTAGTTACTGTCTGTCTCTAAACTTCTGTAGTGCAGAAATTAATCTTTCCTATTTAATCAGGAATATTATTGCTGACTTTAAAAACTTTAAATAATTGCAACAATTTGGTAATCCACCAAGTAAAATATCTGATGTGTTTCATTCACATGACTTTTTCTACCTGTTCTGCAAACCAACTATTCTTACATAAAATTATTCTTTTATCTACTTCATGCTAATCGAGATAAACTTTAACAGAATTGTTTTTTTTTTTTTTTTTTTTTTTTTTTTTTTAGTTTTTTTTCTTACTTAGTTCCTATAAGTAGGGAAATAAGGGAAGCCATTTTTGGGCTATTTCATACTTACTTTCTGAAATTTGTTTCAAAATTGAATGCACAAGTTTGCACTGTGCTATGCAACTATATTGCTATTGACATACTAATTATTTTTTTAGGTTATGGGTAAGACAGCTGTCGAAAGGAAACGTCTGCAAAGGGAAAGAGAGGTTAAAAGAAAAGGAGCTAAATCAAGATCATGTAAAAAAAAGAAGCAGAAAGAAAGCACCATCTCTGGTAACTTTAAACAGACTGCAACCAAAGAAGCAAAAGAAAGAATGAGCAAAAAGCGTGCAGAAGGATACAGAAAGTATCATCTTAAAAAGCAAATGGAGAACAGAAATATGGGCAATCTTGTCTCTCTGAATCTTCATCTTTTGGAAAAACATTGTGAAGAGAACATTACCCAAAAGCCCTAGGAAATATTCAACTGTTATAAGGGAGCTCTTCAAGACTGTCAATCCTGCAGAAACTATAGCAAATAGAAGAGAAAGAGCTGCAGTTTCAAAATGTTATGAGAAATATACCATCTCATATCAAGCACCTAGTATTAAGGATTATATTATTGTGAAAACATCAGATGGAGGAAAAAATAAAATGAAAAAGCATTACATATAACTCAAAATTGGAGAAGTTTTTGAAGAATTTAAAAAGGCATATCCTGAAATTAAGATAGGAGTTTCCAAATTCAGTTTCTTACTTCCAAAATATGTAATCTGCAGTACCAAACAGCAGAAAATTTGTGCAAAAAAATGCGGCTCTTGCTTGAAGCTGAAGAGGATCAGCGAGTTTGCGTCAGACATTGTTTGTGATACTGATAACAAAGACTCTGTTCCAGAATTGTAATGAATGTGGTGAGCTGAAAAAATTCAGAACTTTGAAACAAACTATTACTGTAAATGAAAACAAGGATGAAGTTTGTATTTTCCATCAGTGGTTGAAAGATGATGATAAATTAACCCATGCTAAACAAAGTGCAACAGTTGAAGATATTTCAAATACAATTGAAGAGAAATGAGCCTACTTCTTATGGCACAAATACATTCAAGTAAAACAAGGAGAATATTTTCAAAAAATGAAATTAGTGTTACAACCTCATCAATAGTAAATCAGATTGACTTAGGTGAGAATTTTTCATTTAAATGCCAGGATGAGATACAGTCTGCACACTGGGCTTCCAAATCTTGTACTGTGTATTATTCAGCGAAAAATTTTCAAAGAAAGTGAAAATTATGCGTAAGCTTTCACGGCCGGTGTCCATAGTTTTAAAATTTAAAATTTTCGGGCTATTTTAAATTTTAAAACTAAAGTGAAAATTGCTTCATTTGCATGATTCATGATAAATACAGTATTGTTGCTTATAAAAAGCTGTAAAGAAGAATTTTCAAGCTCTGCAACCAACAGTAAATGTGATGAAGAAGAAGAAGAAGAAGAAGAAGAAGAAGAAGAAGAAGAAAAGAAAAAAAGGTAATCAATGTAATGGCTGTGGACAACACTTTAAACAGAAATACAGGAAAGGTCTCAATATGACCTTGCTGTCAAAGCTACCCAAAATAAATAATATTGTAAAAAAACAACACATGCTTTGTTATATAACCATGTCAATACTAAAATAGATTGGCCTTTGACTGCTACCTCTCATGGTAAAGATGCTGTGGATGGTTTGGTGGGTGCTTAACAATTAAAACAAGACAAGGATTGAAGAAATGCCTCAAAATTGTGCCTAAATATCTCTGTTCTACATGTTCCTGCTGCATCTATCGAAGGATAGAAACCACAACTTGGAATACTGGTGTTCATAGCATTCCAGATACTTACAAACCTCATTGTTTCAGATCTGTCCAGTCATATATCCTCAGTGTTCATTCTCTTTCAGAAGATGTAAAAGGTTTCCTTGTAAACTTCAAGACAGGTGAGGTAACAAATATTCCTTTAAAGGAGCTCAAATCAGAAGTATTCATGCGGAAAGACCTCAAATCTGGAATGTGGTTCAGTACATGCTCTCCAGTGTAAGGGAAAACAAATAAGTGGCGAATTCTCCCATACACCACATACGCCGCCAATGTACTTAACTTGAGAGGGTTCAAAATATCTCTCAATAAACAAGCAAAATAATCAGAATTTTTGTATGTCATCATGCTACATACGAAATAATTACAAGTTTGTGCGGGTAGATTGTGCACGCACATCTATCTCACCACAGGTCAAAATGGTAACCATGCTCCCAACATTCTCCGCTTGCTGGGAAGGCCAGCAATGGTATGCGCACGCATCTACTCCATCGCAAGTTGAAGCGATGGACACGTATTCCCAATTCTCTGCTAGAGAGGCGAGGGGAAAGCAGCTGAGTTGCCAGCCATTAGCTGTCAAAATGCACTGCTAAATTTTGCGATTGACAATCGTTTTTAGTCTGTATTAGTGTTGTTTTGCTTGTAAGTTTTTGTGAAAATGACTGATGTGAGTGTTATTGTGGCTGTACAGTTTAACTTGTGTTAAAGACTGGATTTCGGAATTTTGAATTTTCTGAAAAACTTAAAATAAAAAATAATGGCAAGGCCACTTCAGACTACCAGGTCTGATTTGAAAAATGTCAAGACAGAAAACGAGAGTAGGTATAACAGACATTTCTGCGTTAGCAAATATTCTAGGTTGCCCCAAATTAGTTGGCCACGTCTTCTTTTTAGTAATGTCAAAACCAGTACCACATGGTCTCAAGAAGCATTCGACAATATAGTTTCTCTAATTGGTTCATTAAGTAAGCATGGAAAACCAAAGATTCACATATTTTGTGCATTCACTATTTGTAATTTTGGCAATATGCAAATAGACCTGCAGCTAAATGCTCAGAAATCATTACAAATTTCAAAGCATAATGAAATGGTAAAAAGGAACAGAGAAGAATTGAAAAGACCCATTGATGTTTTTGGTCACTTTGGAAAGCAAGAATTAGCTTTTAGAGGACCGACAAGTCAGAAAGTTCCTTTAGTAGAGGTAATTGTATAGAAACATTGAATTTACTCAGTAAGTATGATCAACTTTTAAATGCTCATTTAAAAAATGCTACAGTTTTCTGGGGCACTTTGTCATCCATTCAGAATAATTTAATTGAAGCTGTTAGGGGTGTTTTGGTTAACTGTATAACAAAAGAACTTGCAGTCGCTAATTTTATGGCTATTCTTCTAGAAGAGTGCTCAGACATAGTGAACAAATCCCACCTCTCTTCCATTTTACACTAAACAAATCATGGGCTTTGCAGATGCCAGTGCAGATATGTAGATCTGCTGACCCACTTTACAACCCATGTACTTACAACAGTTAAAGAATTTAATATTTGTAAGAAACTTGTCGCTCAGACATTTAATGATGCAGCCATAATGTCTGGCCAATTAGATGGTCTGCAATCTAAACTAAAAGTGGCATTTCTAAAGGCATTATTTGTTCACTGCTATTGTCATATTCCAAATTTGATTCTGAAACGGGCAGCAATGTGTAATGATAAGTGCAGATTTTTTTTCAAACTGTATCAGGGTTCTCTAATTTGCTTTACTCATTCCACTAAAAGAACAGAAACTCTGTGTGCTTTTATGCATAAAAAGTTACCAAAAGTCGTTCCAACATGCTGGAACTTCAATTCACGCTTTCTCAACACTTTGAATTCCTGATAGAACCAGAAAACAATGTTGATTGGAAACCTGACACATGGGTTAAAGCACAAGGTTTTCTTTTTTTTTGACCCGGTTGGATACCGTCTTCCTCCTCAAAATATTTTCGACAATATTTGCTCCTACCGACATTCTCTTCAACATATTACAAGACAAGCCTAAGGATTCAAAATCTTCTCGGGCTTCTAGCCAGGTAAAAACTTGGCTTGACACCAACATTTCGAAGAAGTGCATCTTCCTCGTCTTCAGGGTGAACTGATGGTTTGAGCTTGCGGAGACTGGTATTTATAAGAGCTGGGATGAAGCTAACATCTGATTGGTTCGCGTGATATTATGGCCTGGTATTTAAGATGACTGAGACATGGGCACGGACTTCGTAGAAAACTATTTATAGCAGTTATTCGGCTAATGTTTTGTGTTTGAGCACGCACCTGCTAGAAAATAAGTCTTGGAAGACTGCAGGTAGAGGATTAGGTATTAAGGCTCTTTAACATTGGTGTCCATGCTGAACTTAATTGTAGGCCAGAATCGCGATTTAGATTATTTGTTTCAGATGAGATGGCTAAAGCTTCTTTTACTCTCCTTTCCCAGTAGTTCGAACACTTTGCCACTATCGTGGTGTTGATAAAGTTAGCTCTGTGGCTTTGTTCTATACAGTGTTCAGCCAGTCCAGATTTTTTGGGTTGCATAACCTTATTGATCTTTGGTGTTCAGAAACGCGTGTGGCAATAGTGCGTCCTGTTTGGCCAATGTACGCTGCGCTGCATTCGCAAGGAATGTGGTAGACACCAGGTACTCTGAGAGCTAAATTATCTTTAACTGGCCTGACCAAATTTTTTATTTTAGGTGGTGGCTTATGGATGGTTTTGACATATTTGTAGAGTAGTCTACTAATCTTTCCCGAAAAATTGCCTGTAAACGGTATATAGGCTATGGCGGCTGGCTTGTCTTTTTGTTGAGTGTTCTTGCTGGGGAACACGAGGAAGATGCACTTCTTCGAAACGTTGGTGTCATGCCAAGTTTTTACCTGGCTAGAAGCCCCAGAAGATTTTGAATTAATACGTCGCCAGGAAAGCTTCAGTTCTTATTTTAAGCCTATGGATATTGCATACTGCCATTCAAAAGTAATCCAACTAAAAACACTTTAGAAGAGCTAAGAAGAGAAGGGTTCCAAAATATTTGGCTAAGTATTTCTACTGAAGTGATGAATTGAACATGCACAAAAGAAAAGGAAGAGCAATGAACCAAGTGAAGTTACTGAAGTTATGTTCAGGAGGATATTCTATGAAATTTTGGATAATGTGCTCTATTAAATGCAAAATAGGTTTTCTGACTAAGAAAGTTTTCATTTCTTTGCTCCCCTTAATTTCTCAAAATACAAGAATTACAGAACTTCTTTCCTAATCACTTGCTCAAAGTTGTTGAACTTGTAAGGCTCAAATTTTGATTTGGTACGTCTGAAAAATGAAAATTAGTGTTGTGTACTCTTCTGGAAATAAAGATTTTGAAGAAAAGTTAGTTGGCGAAATAGTGAAAATTATGAATGAAAGAGATCTGGTGTACACTATGCCTGAAGTTTACTAATTAGCTTGTCTAATTCTAACTGTACCAGCAACTACAGCTTCTGTTGAACGGTCATTTTCCACTTTAAATCGGGTAAACTCTCCCTGTAGGTCTACAATGAGCCAAGAGAGATTATCCTGTCTGTCAGTGACATCCATAGAAAAACAGTTACGCTTTGGAAGGATGTTCATGAGAATTTCACTCAAGCTAAAATAGAACTGTTTCAGAAGAAATCTCGTCGATTGGAGCTAACATTCGACTAAACTGATAAGTACCACTACTAAAATAAACAATAGTTTAAGAATACAGGTGTCACTTATAGAACACAAAACCGGGCTTGTAGGCCGTGGTCCACTGGGCTTCTCCCTTCGTTCCCCAGACGTTTCGCCTGCGTCTGCGGCAGGCATCATCAGTGGCGTGTACATCTCCGTGGTCTCTCAGTAGTCGCTACTGAGAGACCACGGAGATGTACACGCCACTGATGATGCCTGCCGCAGACGCAGGCGAAACGTCTGGGGAACGAAGGGAGAAGCCCAGTGGACCACGGCCTACAAGCCCGGTTTTGTGTTCTATAAGTGATTCTAACACCGGCCGTGAAAGCCTTCGAACTTTAATACAGGTGTCCCTCGCATTACACAATTAAATGGTTCTCATGAATTATCATGCAACACAATAAACGCGTAGCCCTCCTGGGTAGTGTAGTGGTAGCATGTCTACCTTACATTCAAAAGGTTGTGAGTTCGAATCTTGCTTATGGTGAGTTACCTGGATAAGGTTTTTATGTGGTTTTTCCCTTACCCTGAGAAGGCGAATGTCGAGTAACTTTAAACTCTATGGACCCCGAGATAATTTGAGTATCATTTCACCAATTTCATTCATTCATCATCTGCTATGACCAACCAGGTTAAAGGATGTTAAACTAAAAAAAGTCAAGTGAATGCAATAGTAATATGGACTATTTCAAGGTAAACATAAAAAAATGAGTTTTTTTTATCAGTGTAAAATAAGATTGTGCACAAAGAGGGATGACTAAGATTTCATAGACTAAGAAAAACGATGACAAAGGGAGCAGTATACCTAAATTACTGACCATGAATTCGCCACTGAAACAAATGTTGCTCAAATTTTAACATGTAGAGAAGATGCACTTTTTGAAAAATTTGTTAGATACGTGAAAAAACAAAGAAATTTGTTTGGCCTACTGTTGATGATGACCCTAGTCAAGATTTTAAAGGCTCTATCAGAACCACAGTTTGAAGGGTTGGTAGCATGTCTGTCACATTAATAAACAATTTATAATGCTTACATTTTTTTCTTATCCTATCTGTGTACGTTCGAGTTATCAACATTTTAAGTTCACTGTATTGGAAGTTGCAGTATAGTGTTCAACTTGCCTGCAATTTAAGTTCCATTTTCTGTAGTGTCTGTCACAGCTTTATTTTTGCCCATAAATCTACAATAAAACAAGCTTCACATGAAAAAGTAAGTTTGGGGTTGTACTTTTCAGCAGATTTTTTAAAAGTTCCACTTAAGTCATATGAAGGAGGAAATAGGGGACTTTTATGTTATTAAATTATAGTGCCTGTCATAAATGGAATTACTCAAAAGGAAAATGGATGACGACTTCCTATTTGAGAATAGCTTAAGTATTTTTAAATTGAAACTAATAACAAAGAATATCTCCAAAATCATTAACTTCACAAAAAAATGGCAAATTGTGTGTTTTATCAAACTCTACATTTTTTGTGCAGCAAATTTTTGTCTTCTTTTATGGTTATGCAAAAGTCATTCCAAATGAAGAGGACTTCACACACTATTCCTAGATAATTCAAGATACATACTTTATTTTCCACCTAAATATCTTTAATATACAGCATTTTAGTCAAAATTGTTACAGCTATTTTTGAGAAAATCAAAATTTTCTAATTTTTTTTCTGTGGAAGAGTAGTTTAGGGTGGGGCATTTTCTTGAAAATCTTCATCACATCCTTGAAAGATGCTGAACTTAAATATCAAGATTGTATTTAAATGATTTTTCATTTTTAATTTCTCTACACATACTATGTACATAGTATAGAGTATATTCCACCAAAAAATTGGATACCAAGATTTCACTGGAAATAGACGTTTTAGGGTCCCCTGTATCCAAAAAAGGTATTTTCAGAAAAAGGTCTGTGTGTATGCGAACAGGATAACTCAAAAACAAAAGGTCGGTATAATACCAAACTTGGTCATTAAATTCAGTGTCTTCCAGGGATGTGACACAAAGATTTTGAAAAAAATCCCCTCACCCCTAACCACCCTTTATATGGAAAAAAATCTGAAAATTTCGATCTTCTCAGAAATGGCTCTATTTTGACTAAAATATTTAAGATATTTATATGCCAAATAAAATGTATATCTTGAATTTTCTGGGAATAACCTCTAATGACCTCTTTACTCTGAATGAATTTTGCTGAATTTTACATAACTGGTACACTGTAAGAGATAAACAAAAAAACTTACTGCACAAAAAATATAGATCACATTAAAACACACAATTTATGTTAAACATTTTTTTTTCGTTGTATTGATAATTTCTGAGATATTCCTTGTTATTTGTTTCAGATTTAAAATACTTAAAACCTTTTTCACATGGAAAGTTGTAAACTCCTGGCCCTGCATAGAAACCGATTTCATCCTCATGACAACCGGCTTTTAAAAGATTTGGCTATCATTTTAGCCTAGTGTATTCTCTTATTTTCCTTCTATGTACTTACAAGGAAGTAAATAAGATAATTTCTGCTAATGTTTATCTGAATTATCATAAAGTAGATAGAAGAATATGCTTTTTAACAATATTGTTACAGCAATGTAGAGAAAGTCATGTGGATGGAACACATCAGATTTTTAGTTATCCTGTTCAGAGGAACATGAACCTTTTTCTAAAACCCCCCCTTTTTTTTTAATACAGAGAACCCTAAAATGTTTATTTCCAGCAAAATCTTGGAATCACATTTTCGGGTGGATTGCAATACCTTCTCTCCTATGTACTATGTATGAAGTAAAGAAAGTAAACATTACACTATAAAATGCAGAACTTTATTGTCAAGTGAATAATTCCCCTTGATAGTGTTGACAATATGACTAAAAGTACTGCATGCCAGCAAGATAAAATCTTCAGGGCCCAACATGCTGTTTGCATATAAGTAGCACAGTAAGTTACAAGTACCTAAAAGCTCTATGCAGTATCAGAGCTCCTCCTGGACCAACCCTATGACAATCCCGTTTGCTGGCACTCCCTATTGCTTTGTCATTCTCATCCACCACTATACACTTTTCTGAGAGTGCAGCTTCCTGGAGATGTTTTGCTTCTGCAGCCTTATGCACTAGCCGCCGAAGTATGCGAATGCCAAACATCTGCAATCAAATTACATTATTTTCTTCAAGACTATGAAATACTAAATAAATATAGCCATAATATCAAACTGGAATACAAGAAATAGGAGAAGAAAACCTGAAGAAAGATAATATAAAACAAAAACCTAAATTATCGCATTTTTAGTTCTATTCAATATTCTTGCATTGTTCTTCAAATTATATTTATCATATGATTACAATACTCCGGGCACCTTCAGCAGCTTCACATTGTTGTATTCTCCTTTCCAAGTTTGCCACAAAATCCCACATACTGTCTAGCCATGAGAAAATGGCAAGGAAGAAGAATGTGCTGCATAAACATTTTCTGCCCTGGTGATAAAAATTCTTGCACACTCACACTGATAAATAGAAACAGATAGATAGTTTGTGTGATAGCAATGAAAACCTGAAAATTTATAATTATACCAATCAAAGCAGTTAGATGTGCCAGCATGGGAGACTCATATACATACATTTCATTGAAACGAAATTAGCTTTGTGAGCTGTAAGGCCCCTCTCTTACCTCAGACCTTACGTGCCTTGGTTCATCAGTAATTGTAGCATTTTTTTCATTTTTATTTTCTAACCCAAGGTGGATCATATTTGAAACGTGAAACAATATTAAAATAGTTCAGAGCCCTTGGAGGATAAAGGGAACTCACCATCCCTCCCCGTAAGAAAGGAAGAAAAGAAAAACAATCCAGGTAAGTCACTGCAAGTCCAATTTGAACTCTTAAAGTGAGTGAGACACACTATATCTGTGCTATATTGAAATATACCTAATTGTAAAATGTACTGATTGCACCTGCAAAGCATCATATATGGACTGAGACATACTCTACCTGTTATTAACATTCGTCAAGTCCAACAGACATTTTTAAATTCTTCAGGATTTAAGCAAATTTATATTTGTTTTGCATTTTATCCTAAAATGATTACAAAATATTACAGAAATTCTTAAGAGTTTACAACAGGTATGGGGAAACACTGCCCCACAACACCACTGCACTAAAAGATGCCTTCGTCTCATTCCACCGCAAATCCGCTGCCCTTCTCCAACAATCTCATTAATGGCAGATATAGCTTTGAGCTCTGTACTTAATTTCAAGAGTGACAGAAAAAATTATGATTGAATTGTTCCACTTTAGAGACGCATGTATATTTCTCAATAAATCATAAGAAACTAGAGGGACATCAACAACAAGAAATGAAAACTAGCCGTATAGGCACGAGGGGCATTAGGAAAATAAAGAATGATTTGGCATAAAAAAGGGAAGATATCAAAACAAAACTTTATTTACAATTACTGCATTTCTCTATTTCTCAACACCATTGCTGCAAAGGCAATGGTAACCTGGTACCAGTTAATGTTATACTTTTCTACCCTGCTGCTGCTTTGAAGTCTTCATCAGCTGGCAACTCTTTTGCATCAAAAAGTAATATAACGTAAGTGAAATACTGGATTTCCTAATTTCCTTCATTGACATTTGTTTTCAACTCTTCTATAATGAGTAATGAACTCCCACTCCAGACCTCATTATGCACGCTAGTCCTCCTTTGATTAAACATTATGCACATTTCCTCATTGAAGACCCATTCATTTTGTTTATTGCTTTATCATCATACACTTGCATTATATGCCTATAAAATTAGATTGGCTGAACATTTTATGCATTCAAAATGGTACATGACAATAAATGCCTTGGCAGCAATGCGACTACGTTGACAAATAGAGTAAAGTAATGTAATTTTGTAAATAGAGTTTTGTGTTGATATCTTTAATGATTATTTAGTTATGCCAAATTATTCTTTGTTTAAATTTTTATTCATTGGAATAGGTTGTAACTTTCGTAAATTGATTTTTAGTTAGGTAGATTTAGTTAATAAATGCTTTCTGGACAATTTATTAAAAACTATTAAGCTTATCTATGTAATATATATAATTGATATTAAAACCAAACATTATTATTATTAATAATAATATATCTATAAAATATGTTTTAAAGTTCAATGGCAATGGAGCTTTGTTAATTTATTTATTTTTAAAAGATACAATTTATTGTGTTGATCACAAGTATAAGACAATATTAATTGTCCAAGATAAAGAAACTGTTATAAACGTGAAGATTAAAACCACAGTAGGTGATTGTAATAATTATTGTATGAATGATATAATTGATATATGCAAAATACTTTAATTAGCATGTAGAAATTATTGCATATATACAGAATGGGACAAATCCACCACTGCATCAGAGTTCTAGCAACAGAAATACATTACTCCTTGCAGTTGACCACGAACGTGAGGTGAGTAAAGCATACCTTGCCAGTCGTCCCCATGCCTGGTTTACAACATGTGCTCCAAGAAAGAAGCTAATGCTTAATTTCAGTATTGAATTGTGTTAAAAACAGATTAAATAATAAATGTATAAGCCCATCCCCCCCCCACAAATTGTAACAATCTTTGAATTCGCTCACAGAAAAAGTTTATAGAGAAAATGTCATGCATTTTCAGAAAAATGCCTTTGAATTCATGTAATTCTTTTGGTGAATAAATATCTTATTATCAAAGAAATGTTTTGAAAATATATGCCCTTTCCAATGCATAACATTAAAGGCAAAATTTGAATGAATTCAGTCTGGAATATTTTTTTACTTTCTCTATACGTACTATGTACATAGTGTATAGAGAAGGTATTGCACTCCACCCAAAAATTTGATACCGAGATTTCACCGGAAATACATATTTTAAGGTCCCTTTATCTTAAAAAAAAAAAGCATTTTCGGAAAAAGGTCTGTGTGTGTGTTTGTGTCCGTGAACACGATAATTCAAAAACGAAAAGTCGGTGAAATACCAAACTTGGTATTTAAGTTTAGTATCTTCCAGGGATGCGACACAAAGTTTTCGAGAAAAATCCCCCCACCCACGACTACCCTTTACATAAAACTTTTTTCGAAAATGTTTATTTTCTCAAAAATGGCTCAAACGATTTTGATTAAAATATTGAATATTAAAGATATTTACCTGACAAATAAAATGTATATCTTGAATTTTCTGGGAATAGCCTCTGAAGAATACTTTATTCTGGATGAATTTTACGGAACTTTTAATAACTGCTAAACCGTAAGAGATGGAAAAAACTTGCTGTATGAAAAATGTAGAGCATGTTAAAACACACAATTTAGATTATATACATTTATTCGTGGAGTTAATCGTGTTTGAGACATTCCCTGTTTTTGGTTTCTGCTTTGAAAAACTTACTTTTCTCATACAGGAAATTGTCAACTGCTGTCCATATAAACAAAGGAACTTCAGTGACAGAGCAACCAGCTTTTGACTATCCCTTTAACCTTATTTCGCTTCTACTTACAAGGACTATTTTTTTCTGATTAGCATGAAATAAATAGAAGTATAAACTTTTTAAGAATAATTTGTTGCAGAGATGTAGAGAAAGTTTTGTGAATGGTACACATCAGATTTTTTGTTAATTTTTCAGAGTTCAAAATCCTAATTCGCAACTTCTGAGAATCAATATGTAATGCTGGAAGAAGAGCTGTGAACTTTTCTGGTAGTAGTATAACTGGGGATCTTAAAAAGGCTTGAAAGCCTTTGCACTTTGACCTAAGGACTTTTGTACAATCCCTTATCCTATCATAGGAAATAGAGCTTCTTGGCTTTTGTCAGTTCCAGGAACCCTTATCCAGAGATAACATCTTTTAATCTACCAATTTCGAAACCCCAAAGAGGGGATATATTTTTATTGCCAAGGCCTTGCAATCCAGTAGCAAATGACTGGTAATTTCTTCTCGCTGCCCACACAGCATGCAACTGGTATCTCTCCGGGGATGATACAGTACACAGGCGCTTTTGGAAGATCCATGACCAGCTAATAAACCAAGTCTAAGTCTACCTCTAATTAAAACTAGAAGCAATCAAGTAAGGACTGCTTCCCGTTCTTTAATGTATTTACATAGCAATTGACAGGAAGTATTCCATCTTTTTTTATGTTCTTTCCTAGTCCATTCTGTTACTGAGGTTCTAGCATGTGATTTACTTATTCCGCAGAAAGATTGAGGCCCATAGTAATTAACATCATCTTTTTTGTTGCCCTCATTACTGGCACCCATCCAATTGAGTTGCATTGTGACAGGGTTTTACAAGGTCTGGAGGCATTTCCACACCAATTTCAAATTGAATTGGTGAGAGTCAAGAGCTTTTAAAGCAGCTTGATTGTCAGGGAGAATGAATAGCTGCTTACTTTTGTACACCTTTTCTAGTCCTCTTTGTGCACAGGCTAGATTGCAAATATCTGTTTGTAATACAGTCTCCATATCTTGAGCCATTTGGAATCTGTCTGGGATTTGTTTATTAGACCAATTTTGCCAATTTCCAATCTGTATCTCGAAAAAGTGGTCAAAGTAACATGCAGTTATGTGAGCAGATATAATTCTTGTAGCTGTAATTCTTTTTACAACTCTTGGATTAGGGTTAGTCCATAGACTCTTCTCAAATATTTGTGTTAATCAACCTATAGGCTGTAAGAATGCTTTCTGCTCTAAAGTAAATATCTAGGGGTGGAATTCCCAATAGGGTTTTCAGTGCATTGTTAAGCTGCTTTTGTAGGCACCAGTTACAATTAAACAGGCAAGTCCTTGAAAGCTCGCCAGTTTAGCTACCAAAGTTGGCCGCTGAGCCTTAGCCCATCAAATCAGGGAGCCATAAGTCACCCGTGGCCTGATAAACGACACATACAACCATTGGCAGATTTGAGGTTTTAAGCCACACAAAGATCCAAAAGAGCATCTACAGGTTAACTCTCTGAAGTAAAATGGCATGGAATATTCCATTTATATGTCAATTTTATTTCACATTTCTTAAATACAAATTAACTAAAATTCTTTTTTAAACAACCTCAGTAGACAAAAGAAAAAGATTGCTATTAATAGTCAGTTAATGAGATTATAGTAAAACATAATTTGAAATGCATGGCTTGTGAAAATTTTCTTTCAATAAAACTTCAACATAGTCAATGCACTCACAAGGTAAGCTGGCCGTTTTCAAATGTAAACAAAAGTACAGCTCTCTCTCTCTCTCTACGAAATCCTATTTGCAATGAAATGTCAGCCATTTTATGAAAAAAATATCTTGGGTTCGGCGATTTAGATTATCCTTAACTACACACAGACAAATTACCTTATTTCACTCCCGAACGTTGGTATTGTCCATAAATAAATAAAATATATTTTAAATGATAGAAAAGAACCTTAGCACAAAAATAATGTATATTTGGGCATGCTGCTGCAGTGTGGTCACACATTATACCTTTACCGAATCTAAGCTAGGTACAGTTTAAAGCAAATAACATATTACATTGCAATCCTTTAACAACTCCCAACAGTTACTGAAAGTAAAAATAAGAAACTCTTGCACAAAATACTATTTTACAGTAAGCGTAGTTGTAATAACTTACTTCCAAACTGAATATAGTATATGAGCGCTTTCTTTAGCGAGTCTTTTCTAATGCAGATGGAAAACGTCAGTTATAACTGTTTCCGACGTCGAAAACTGTGTGTCAAATGTCAAGGTATGTTGAATTACATTATAATGTCTAATTTCCATAATAAATAAATTAAAAGAGACAAATTTAAATTGACAAACGCATGAACATTTCAGTAAAATTACCTGGGCTTGTAATTATTAGGTTATAGAAATAGAGCACTTCGTTGCATTTCCAAACTTTTAAAGATTTCGTTCCTCAATTGTTGATTCAAGATTGCGCCATTTGATAATCACTTGTTCACTTGTTCAACTTAACTGCCCTCTTTCGCGCAATGTACAAAGGTGGTAGTGTCATCTACAGAACACAAGCAAAACTACATATAAAGTCGTGGGATCCGTTGAACATAGTTCAAGAGTTGTTTCGCAGATGGCAGTAGTAGTACAATCTTGGCAGAATTTTGGATGGCTTAAAAAATACAAGGATTTCGTGCTGTTGTGCTTACCAGTTGTTAAAGGACATAAAATAAAACATAGTTTTGAAAACATTAAGTTGTTCAGATGTGAAAGTTGCCAAATTGCTAAAATTTTGACTTCTTCTTCTTCTTCTTCTTCTTCTTCTTCTTCTTCTTCTTCTTCTTCTTCTTCTTCTTCTTCTTCTTCTTCTTCGGGTCATTGGAGTTCTAGCTTCACAGATCCCTCGGCTACACCCTGTTGCGCCTTCGGTCGCAACTACTACACTCTTCAACTTATAAAAAATATCCCTCTGCTACGCTTTGCGGCTTAGGTCCCTCTATGTTGGACTACGCTTTGCAGCTTATGGCCCTAAATGTTTATAACAGACCAAAAGATAAATTTTCTTTATTTATAACTTTGAAGGATATTAGTTTTTTTTAACTTAAAGTCTTTAATATATCAATAAAATTAAAGTGCTAACTAATATCCCTAAAAATAGTGTATATAGTGAGAATATAATTGTTTTTGAGCAATTTTTTTTTTGTTGAATTAAGGTGGTTCAAATGATTTCTGTAAGTAACTACAATGCTGCTCTAATGGCAAAATAACAAAAATATCCACATATTGAGGTAATGCCAAGTGGTGGAACCATCGTAATATCTTTTTCATTGGTTTTCTGACGCTATATGCTCCTGGATTACGAATACGTATGTACAGGACAGTTAAATATGCATCTATTATTATTATTATTATTATTATTATTATTATTATTATTATTATTAGTCATTCCGGACGATGAATGAACTCGGTGAAGTGCTGCTCAATGATTTCGGGGTCCTTTGAGCTTAAAGTTGCTCGACATTCTTCTCCTCGACACAACGGAAAACACTGAAGAAAGAAAAGAAAAGGTATCCGGTAACTCGCCCGAAGCGAGATTCGAGCCCGCGGCCTTTTGAATGTGAGGCAGACGCTACTACCACACCATTGAGGCGGGCATCGTCAATATTTATTCATTGCTGAAGCAATGGCCATCTTGATAACTTTGAAAAAGGTAGAAAAGAATGAACGTAATTTTTGCATATTTACAAATTCCAAAAGTGTTTTACAAGCGTTTTATGCCATGCATTTAGATAAAAAACATGATATTATCTAGTGAGTTAAAAATGAAGCACATGAAACTTAAGCAATGAAATATTCATGTTAAGTTGATATGGAAAGTTCTCATCTTATGTAGATAACGTTCACTTCTAGATGGCAGTGATGAACAACTGGGTTTGCTAACAAGTGATTTTAAGATCCTGTGCGTAAACAATTTACTTAACAAGTAATATGCAAACTATTCTTTTAATCGGATACTTCATTCGAATCTAATTGAAGAGTTCACAATCAATTTATAGTTTAAAATCAGCAACTTTGTGTTACTGCGCCATTTGGTATAATTGCCAGAGGCTTCGGCTCATACAAAGGAACAATTTATATACGGGATTTCTTATAAGGGTTTAACAATTAGAGCAGAAAAACTTGTGTATTCAGATTTATTATATATTTCATTGTTTTTGACGATCTTTTATAATAGGCTTTTCCAGCTTGGTGCGCGCCAAGCAGTATTCATACTTGCACGGGTCTCCTGGCAGCATGTAATACAACTCAGCATTGAGGGCAAGCACATGTGTCTGACTGTCATCCAGGATATGAACTCCTCCAGTAAGACTCCGAGATCTGTTGTTGCGTACGCGCGACTACTCTGACTAAGCGAGCAGAGTTGGAGTGCCCTGTTGTATAATATAAGCATAAAGGCTGGTTCACAACAACCCGAAAAGGGAAACCAGAGCGAAAAAGAGAACTGGAGTAAAATAACATACAGCATTTTGGGCCACAATTCCATAACAATAAGAACGGGATGAACATCAATTCTATAATAAAGTGGAAAATTGCTTTTGAGCATTGGGTCGTCATTTTTACTTTTTCTAACACGTGTGTACAATGTAAATACATAGTAAGTAGAGAAGGTATTGTATTCTATCCGATTCAATACTAAGATGTCACTGAAAAAACACGTTTTAGGGTCCCCTGAATCCAAAAAAGAAGTTTTAGAAAGAAAGAAAGAAAAAATGTCCATGTGTCAGTGTGTCCGTAAGTCTGTGAACACGATTACTGAAAAAGAAAGGTCGGTTAAATACCAAACTAATTACTAAGTTCAACATCAATCAAGGTTCCCATGGCCGCGGTCGCTAAAGTGCTTCGTGGCGCAGGGGATACTGCGTGTTTGTGTATCAGTAAGTGAAAAAAAAAAATAAGTCAACAAAGGAAATATGGAGGAAAAAAGAAGAAAAATAAAAAGGAATACAGCGCCGGAGTCCCGCAAAAATTCCGGAATTGTATATTATTATTATAAAAAAAAAAAAAAAAAGTAAATCTCCCACCCCGAATTGCCTTTTAGAGAGAAACATTTTCGAAATTTCCGATTTTATCAAAAATATATGTTTAAGATATGAATTAAACGAAATGTATATCTTGAACTTCCTGGATATAGTCACTGAAGACACATTCCGGATGACTGTTGTATAACGGCATAAAAGATAGAAAAAATACTACACGAAAAATGTAGATCTCGTTAAACACACAATTATGTCATATACACATTTTTGTAGTATTTGCCACGTCCGAGATATTCCTTGTTATTTGTTTCGATTTTAGACTATTTAAACTTTTCTCAAACGGAATTCATCTTTCGTTTTATATCTCTTTTGTTAAACACACAATTATGTCATATACACATTTTTGTAGTATTTGCCGCGTCCGAGATATTCCTTGTTATTTGTTTCGATTTTAGACTATTTAAACTTTTCTCAAACGGAATTCATCTTTCGTTTTATATCTCTTTTGTTTTACTCCTGGTGTACAAACACAACCGAAATTCAGTTGTTTAACATAGCAACCAGCTTTTAAAATATTTGACTCTCGCTTTGGCCTAATGCATTGCCTTATTTCCTACTACTTATAAGAAGTAAGTAATAAGACAATTTATGCTACTGTTTATCTCAATTAGCATGGTGTAGATAAAACAATAATATTTTGTAACGTCAACATTTGATAGTCTAAATGCATGCCCATTAATATTTTCATTGCTCAAGTCGTACCAAGTTTCATTCCTTTAAAATAGCTTACAATAAAGTTGTTTGTTGCTGTTTGTTAATTCCTACCGGTTGTTTGTTATTCTTCAGTGTTGGCTATTGTTTTAGGCATATAAATTACTAACTTCTACGCTTTCGCTGGAAGATGAGGATATCGTGAAAACGCAGTTTACAAAATGTGTTCCAGTTTCATTTTCTAGCTTGCGGCTAGAGAGAGCGGGTTTTTCACGTCGGAAAATGTGTGGAGTCTAATACGCTCGTGCCTGGGAACGAGAACGAGAAAATCAAAACTCGACCAAGTCTTCTTTTCCGTTCCCGGGACCCAGGAAAAATTCCCGCTAATTGTGATAGCTCACTTTATAATACACGTGTTTTAATTTTGTCGTTCTGTTTTGATTACGTTCTCGGTTATTGTGATCCAGCCTTAATCCATTGACAGTAAATTTACATCTTAGAAATATTTTGTTTTTCACGTTTGTTTATTTCATTAAATATTTTATTGTAAATACATTACAATGAATAATACACTTGTTATACGGAACAAGGACATATATTTACTGGTTTAATTATTTTTTCACACAAGCCGTGTGTAGGGCAAGAGTTGGACAGGTAGAGTCAATGCCATAGTCGGGATTAGAACCACGGATCTCCCGGTCTCTAGCCGGTTGCTCTGCCACTGAGCTACCATGGCAACTTGTCGGCCTAGCATTGAATTTCTCAACTGACTCGCGCGTTTACCGGTAAACTACAAGATGATTTCAAATTATTTTGATTTATGTTGTAAGTACTTTATTAGTACTTTTTCAGTTTGACTCTACCTATCCAACTCCTGTCCTACACACGTCTTGTGTGAAAAAGCAATTAAACCAACACCAATTGACCATAATAGTTGGCTTTACTATGAATCCTGGGACTTAAAAATAAAATTCAACGCTGTAGCCGAGATTTGAACCATGTACCTCCCGATCTCTAGCTCTACCACTGAGCTATCATGGAAGTATGCCGATACAGCATTAAGTTCATCAACTGATTCACATGTTTCCCGGTAAACCACAATTGAATTTTTCAGTCTGACTCTACTATCCAGCGCCTGAACTACAGATGGCCTGTGTCGAAGAAACATTTAATTAAAACTCATATAAGATACTGCTAGTGAAATATAAACTTTTGTGTAATAAGAAATATAATAGTTTTGAACACCTTTTGAGAGAAATTCGTGAGACAGTATTAACCCCTCGAAGCCAAACTTGACGAATTTGCATGGTGCAGTTAAATTCCTTTACAGACGCACTTACACTTTGTAACATCATTAACAGCGCGCGCGTGTGTGTGTTCCACACCGCAGCCACCATCAGACCCCAGGCGGTCGAAACCGGACCGCGAAGAAAGAGCTACCGTAGAGGGTTCCTAACATAGTGTAAGCAGTTCTCTGTTTCGTCACGCCATCCCGCTGTATTTCCGAAGCGCATTCGCCAGTACGGAAGGGTGCCACCGATACCTGAAACAGACAGTTGGATGAAATGGAAATGAAATGAAGGGACAAGAAGTTCGGGGAATGAAGAAATCACCCAGCATTCGCTTCGGGAAAATCCCCCGAAAAAACCATGGGTAAGAGAGGTCGGCCGCGGGAATCGAACTCAGGACTTCCCGAATGCCAGTACCAGATGCAACGTTTGGGACAGTTTGCTTGGTAAGAAAAGGTACAGTGTTCTGTTGCACGAGAATGAAAGTCAAAGAAGCCGTGCAGAAAAGAAGCGGAGAGAGCAAGGAAAATGAGAGACAGAGAGTCTGGGCGGAGTATGAAAACATAAACACCATTCAGATCGTTATAATGTATTCACCCCATTCCGCTAATCACATATGAAATATCTTCTTCTATTGCTATGCTTCGCCAACTTTCAAATACTGGATTTCCTCTTTTTCTTTAAGCGAAACTTAAGTCAGGGACTAAAGAGTACTCTGGTTTATTTCGGGGATCTGGGAGTCAATTTAAGCTAACTTCTGCTAACACATATAAGCACAAATATACATTTTCCAGGATGTTCGCTGAAGTTCTTTCTGCATGAGCTTTTATCAATAATGTACAGGCATTTCATTTATACACAAGAACATGAATCAGGATTTAATATAAGGAAAATCACTATAAGCCTTCTTAATCGTTCATTTGAATCTCAGCCGGAAATAGCTATAGTTAATTAAACGTCAAGTTGTTAATGAAGATGTTCATATCGAAGTTGATGAATTAATTAGCATGTGTAACTAATTAAATATTTAGTTTTTGTTTTATAATGTTTTCATAGCATACATAAATTTAATTCATTAAAAGTCGTGTATTTACTTTCTCTACTCGTACTATGTACATAGTGTATAGAGAAGGTATTGTATTGCACCCAAAAATTCGATACCGAGATTTTACCGGAAATACATGCTTTGGGTCCCCCTGAATACAAAAAAAAAAAAAAAAATTTTTGGAAAGAGGTCCGTTTGTGTGTGTGTGTGTGTGTGTGTGTGTGTGTGTGTGTCTGTGCGTCTGTGTGTCTGTGTGTCTGTGGACAGCATAGTTCAAAAACGAAAAGACCGTTAAACACCAAACTTGGTATTTAAGTTTGGTATCTTCCAAGGATGCGACACGAAGATTTTCAAGAAAATCCCCCCACCCCAACTACCCTTTACATGGAACTTTTTTCGAAAATTTTGATTTTCTAAAAAATGGCTCTAACGATTTTGATTAAAATATCGTAGATATATTAAAGATAATTTACCTGACAAATAATATGTATATCTTGAATTTTCTGGGAATAGCCTCTGAAGACTACTTTATTCTGGATGAATTTTGCATAACTGCTAAACCGTAAGAAGTGCACAAAAACTTACCATACAAAAAATGTAGAGCACATTAAAACACACAATTTATGTTATATAAATTGTTTTCAAGGAGTTGATCGTTTTTGTTTTTTGTTTCAGCTTTGAAAAACTTGTACTTTCTCATACAAGAATTTGTCAACTCGTGTCCATAAAAACAAAGGAACTTCAAGTCACATAGCAACAGCGGCGGCTGCTGTATAGGAGCACAAGAGCACGTGAACCTCCAATATTTCTTAATGGATCTTCTTTTTCTCTTTCAGGAAACATTTAATAAAATGCGCTATCCGGTGCCACTTGTTAAAATATGCCGCTCTCTGCTCTTCAGCCGAGAACCCGAGTATGTGGCAACAACGCTTGTAGCACAGGCCGCGTGCGCTAGCGTATAACCAACGTTTAGCAGCTCTGCGCTTGCGCGGCCAACAAAACAGCTCGGAATTTTACAGCCAGAAATGAGCACAGTGCGACCGTGCACATTAACACTTCCAGGGTTATGTTTATCAGCAGGAGGTGCTGCTATCTTTTAGATTTAGTTGAAACTATACGGAAGTGCATCTGCAGTCTTTGTGAGACGCGCTATTTTTCTGAGTGATTTGCATTTTATGCGAGAGTTAAGCAGTTCAAAACAGAAAACAACCTCAACGAAGAAACATTAACCCAGCTACTGAAGATTGTTATCACTACGACCATGACGACATCAGAACCAGAAATATGCCTTTCCAAAATAAAAAGAATCGACTTTCATCACTGGCAATGCTTGATATTGAGAACAAACTGATCAACAACATAAAAGACTTTAATCACCGAGTGTTAGAAAAGTTTGCACATTTGAAAAACCGGCGCGTGGAATTTCTATACAAATAAAGGTGGTGTTAATTACGTAATTCAAACAATGTAAATATTATTCACTGTAAATACCATTCTTCACATGAACTGCATCAAAGGACTTCACCCCTTCATCACCTCATATTGATGTTAACTCTCGGAGAAATTCAACATCTTTATAATACTGGATGGGTGATGATTTGTGTAACAAATTTATAATTCTTGTTATTAGGCACTATCATTGTTTCTAATATTACTGGATTTGATGTTGCGGCGACGGCGGTAGCAGTAGCGGCAGCGGCAGCGGCTGTGGTGGTGGTAAATTACTGATTTTGTGAACACCTATATTTTTAATCCACGAGCCGCCACTGCATAGCTTTTGACTTCACTTTAACCTATGATACTCCCATATTTCGCTTCTACTTACAAAGAAGCAAGTAATGAGACTATTTCTGCTAACTTTTTATCGATTAACATGAAGTAAATAGAAGAATAAGCTTATTAACAGTAATTTGTTACACAGAAGTAGAGAAAGTCATGTGAATGGAACACATCAGATTTTTTTTATTGTGTTATCATGGTAAGTCGTTTACATCGCCTGAGCTTAAATCAGCCTAAAGGCCTGCGAGGAGCTTAGAAATTCTGTAATACACATATCTGAATCTAAGCAGTAAATATTCATAAGTAATTTATGCAACAAGTGAATCTTGGTGATTATGGCACGAACTGATGCAACAATGTTCACGCGTGTCATATTAAGGCTATCCACGGGTTGGCAACAACATTTTATGTCTTCTTGGCGTTATACATTGTAGGAAATAATTCAGCAACCATAGCTGACATTAGAGAGAGCGTCTTCATATGTTTGAAAAGAGAAGTTATATTCTTTCCCTGTATTTGATATTTTTATAACCTGGCAGGTTGAATCGATGAGGTTGCCTTCCTGAGAGAGAAGTGAGAAGGTGTTATAGACTGTGATGTAGTATATTAATAGCACAGTATGTTAAGTAATTATAAATTCAAATCTTAATTATCCTACATATAATAGTGGAAGAAGTTTGCATTTTCGTTGCTCAGAGAAAAGAATCTCATAAAATAGTTTCATCTTTTCCCTATAAGCCACGGTAACTTGGAATACCAGTATTACGCCACTGTTATAGGAAATAGGCCATTGCTTGTCTTGGCACGTGTGCAGCAGTAGTAGGGTAGTAGTGGTGGTGGTGGTAGTAGCAGTAGTGATAATAATAATAATAATAATAATAATAATAATAATAATAATAATAATAATAATAATAATAATAATAATAATAACAGTAGTAGGGTAGTAGTGGTGGTGGTAGTAGCAGTAATAATAATAATAATAATAATAATAATAATAATAATATTGAAGAGTAGCAACTTAGATATTTATAAGCTTGTATAAAACTATTATACATCAGGTTTCATAACAAATGTTTTGCCATTCTTGAGTGAAATCCTCAGAAAGCTCTTGAAATTGCGATTTAAGGCGGTTCGTTATACATGATAACTCATTTATTTACCCAAAAGTGTAAAATTAACAGATAATTTTTGGTAAGCTCTGATATGTGCAAAAATATCAAAGAATTATTGTGTAGGAGTAATGGTTATTTTTGCCCACACACTTAAGAAAGCTCCTGGAGACTTGTATACAAGCTGAAAGCTCTGTACTCTGTTTATCCTCCCATGGCTTACAAGCGGATGCCTAGGAGTTAGAAGCCTGTCGGAGAGCCGACGACACGACACGAAATGGAGAACTTGAAACTAGTGATCGACCCCTATCCAGGCATGAGCGTGAGGAAGTCTATGATATGAAATGCAAGCAAAATGGATGATAGGAAAGGTGATGATGCAATTGGTGGAATAGTGGCGGGGGAAACCTGAGAACCCGGAGAAAATCCGCTCAGACGCCAGCTTGTTCACCACAAATCCCACATATGTGCTCTTAGATTCGAACCCGAGCCGCCTAGGTGGGAGGCGAGTGGTCTAACCACTCAGCTGAATGCACGAAGCTAAACCCAGATGTATTCCAGCAAATAGTAAGTTTAAACAATAGTATCAGATGCTAATCAACAGCTTTATTTTTACTTTCTCTACACGTACTATGTACATAATGTTTAAAGAAGGTATTGTATTCCACCAAAAAAGTGGATACCGAAATTTCACCGAAATAGACGTTTTGGAGTCCCCTGTATCCAAAAAAAGTATTTTCAGAAAAAGGTCCTTGTGTGTATGGTGTGGTGTGAGCGCGCGCGCGCGTGTGTGTGTGTGTTTGTGTGTGTTCGTTTGTCTGTTAATACGATAACCCAAAAACGAAAAGTCCGTAAAATACAAACTTGGATTTTAGTTTATACCTTCCAGGGATGCGATTCGAAGATTTTGAGAAAAAAAACCCACCCCTAACTAACCTTTATATGGAAAAAAAATCGAAAATTGTGATCTTCTCAAAAATGGCTCTAACTATTTTGATTAAAATGCCGTTATAAAGATATTTATATGACAAATAAAATGTATATCTTGAATTTTGTGGGAGTAGCCTCTTAAGACCTCTTTATTCTGAACGAATTTTGTTGAATTTTGCGTAACTGGTAAACCATAAGATATAGACAAAAACTTTACACAAAAATGTAGATCACGTTAAAACACACAATTTATGTCATATACGTTTTTCGTTGAATAGACCACTTCTAAGATATTCCTTGTTATTTGTTTCAGTTTTAAAATAAATAAACTTGTTTCACGCGGAAAGTCGTAAACACCTGGCACTGCATAGAAACGGATTTCATCCACATGGCAACCGGCTTTCAAAAGATTTGACAGTCATTTTAGCCTAGGTATTCCGTTATTTCCTTTCTACTTACAAGTTGGCAAATAATTAAAACTATTTCTGTTGATGTTTAGCTAGATTATCATAAAGTAGATAAAAGAATATGCTTTTTAACAATAATTTGTTACAACGATGTAGAGAAAGTCATGGGAATGGAACACATCAGATAATAGGAAACGGGCCGTGATGGGATTCGCATTTGTATCTCAGTCGTATCCGTTTCGAAGGCGTTGGGAGTAATTTTATGGCGTAGTTATTGCCTTTCTGTTGATCTGTAACATAACAACAGATAAGAATTCCGTGCCTTACAAGTGCGCGCACGCCAAACACGAGTTCAGTGTTCAACAGATGCACTTCAACATACAAGTATAATTCCAAACAATTTTTCTGAAGTAGGCAAATCCGATAGGGTAAAAAGTTAAAAAGAAGACTAATGACTTCTCTATCCATACTTCCTTAGGCTATTCTTATAAAAGTTCTTCTGTCAACTATTACTCTTGTCTGCTTAATTCTGATCGAGATTAGTATTTATAGAAACGGTTGTATGTTATATTTCCTTGTAGGTAGAACAGGAATACAGAGCTTAAGCAATAGTCAACTCTTTTAAGACTGGGTCACTGTGTGTTGGTTTTGTAATCTCGTTCTTATTGCAATACCAGGAGGAAAATACACGATAGCAGTTCCCATTTAAGAAAAGTGTGAGTATTGGGAAATTTAAACCAATAACAAAGAATATATAGAAATGGTTAACTACACACACACACACACACAAATACATATACTATGTACGAAGTATTTACATAATTTTGTATTTAACGAAACTAAATTTTGTCCATCTCTTTCTCAATATAAAAGTCATTTCAAATAAAGAGGATTTCTGAATTACTACCAGAAAATTCAAGATATACCTACGTTTCATTTGCCATAAATATCTTATACAACCTATTGTGTTTTATTCAAAATCCTTAGAGTCATTTTTGAGAAAATCAACATTTTCGAAAAATGTTCATGTAAGGGATATTTTGGGGTGGAGATTTTCTTGAAAAGCTTTGTGTCGCATCCTTGAAAGATGTTGAACTTAACGGACTTTTCGTTGTTGAGTTATGCTGTTCACATACACATTTTTTAAAGTGTTCCTTTTAATACAGGGGACCTCAAACCGTGCATTTACAGTGCGCTCTCGGTATCGAGTTGTGGGTAGTATTCAATACCTTCTCTATTTACTATGTACTACGTGGTAGAGAAAGTAGGTAATAAAGGCAAAAAGTGATACGAGAACCATATATCCACAAACTTATAAGGAACGGATACGGAATTGAAAAAAAAAAAAATTTCTCCACCCTGTAACATTTCATAGATATTCTACAATTTTTAAAACAAACACTAAATATATTACTTTTAGTTTTCCTTGATCATTTTAAAGCAAGATTGTCTACCGTTTGATATTAAACTCGTAAATTCTTTGTTTGAAATATTATATATCTTAGTTACAGTTCATAATATAAGATAAAAGAATGTGGACTTTCAATTTAAAGTACACTGCTTAAAATGGAAAAAACATTCACTTAATGCGTATCTGTATTCTACACTAGCATTTGAGCCAATCTCTTATTATTTGAATTCAGGGCCGAAACACACGCACGCACACACACACTCACACACGCACACGCGCACGCGCACGCACACGCACACACACACACACACACACAGAGGTCAGGCCAAGATGAGCGGCAAAAGGGCAGGAATACGGCAAAACTTTAAGGTATACCTCTCAAAAACAGGCGCTCCGCTCTTATTGGTGTGAAGCCAAACATTAACCTATGAACATAGGTCGATTTCCGACTTGGGAGTGAAGGACAAGTGGTAAGTGGAGTGCAAAAACCAAGTCTGGAGTGAGGGTAGAGGAGGTTTAACATTTCCTTATCGATATAACCACTGTGCATTATATCGGTACGATTACAAATACTGTTTGGATATTTTTCTGTAGACACATCTATAAAAATAAAATACCTATTTATATGTTATCAAGTGGCTAATACGAGTATATTGCGAAATACACACTTAGAACAAATAACTTTAAAAATAACTAACTTAGCAAGGGAAGAGCAGATCTAACAAGAATATATCAAGAACCAACGAAGAGAAATACCAGGAAGAAGATCAAGAACGCATACGAATACGTATTTTACAGAAAGAAAAGAAGATGAAAAAATAGGAGAGGAAGAATGGATGAAGACGACGAAGAAGATAATTACAATAAAACAGTATAGTTAGGATTACAATAGGAAAAAGAGAAAGGAGGAGGTAGGATATTTATATTACGAAGGGATAAGAAGAGAGAGGAAGAAATAGATGGAGAGAAGGAGAAGAAGGAGGATTGGGAGAAGGTGAAGAAACAGGAAAAGAAAAGGTTGGGGAAAGAAGAGGGAGGGAAAAAGAAAAAGAAAGAAGAGGATAGAGTTACAAAAGAAAAGAGGGTAAGACCTAATAAATTTATTAATACTATATACTTACTCCAACAATGAGATTACTGACTATATACAATAGCAAATTACCACAAGAATTACTAACATGACTTGGAATAATTAACTAATATTGACAGCACTGCCAACAACTAACTTTCAAATAATAAGAAACTTGCAGTGTAAATCACACCTAAAACATGCTTTTCAACAATACAATATTTATGCATATTTTTAGAAGGCTTCTTTTGGAATAGTTTAGTTTAGTAATACAGGGGCTACCAATACCTAATAGGTCGGTTTCCGACGCATATTTTATTTTTATATATTTTATATAGTTAGCTGGCCACCAATTAATTTCTTTTGCTGGCTAGCAATTGTTGAAGGATTATTTTGATGTAGTAGATGGGAAACAGTAGTTCATATTTTGTTTTATATATTTCTGTATTACTTTCGCTATTTAGTACATATTAAATAGAAGGTATTGCATCCCACCCAAAATTCTGTAGCAATATTTCACTGGAAATACACGTTTAAGGGTCCCTTGAATCCGAAAAAGCAACATTTTTAGAAAAAGGTCCGTGTGTGTATGTGTTTGCCCGTGTGTTGTGAACACGATGACTTAAAACGAAAAGTCGGTTATACACCAAATTTTATATGTAAGTTCAGTATCTTTCTAGTATGCAACATGAAGATATTCAAGAAATTGACCCACCCCAAAGTACTCTTTACATGGGAAAAATTTCGAAAATTTTTCTTTCTCAAAAATGACTGAAACGATTTTGATTAAAATATCGCACATTAAAGATATTTATATGGCAAATAAAAAATGTATATCGAACTTTCTGGGAATATCCTCTGAAGCCCTCTTTGTTCTGAAGAACTTTTGTTTAACTGGTAAACCGCAAGAGATAGACAAAAACTTACTACACAAAACATGTAGAGCTCGTTAAAACACACAATTTATGCCATATACAATTTTTTTAGAGTTACCCATTTCCGATGTGTTCCATGTTATTGGTTTTAATTTTAAAATACTTACTTTTCTCATACAGGAATTTGTTAATTCCTGACCATCTAAAGAGAAACTAGCTTTAGAAATTTGACTATCTCTTTAGCGTAGTGTATTCCCTAATTTCCCATACATTTATAAAGATAAGTGATAAGACAAAATCTGTTAATGTTTATCTCAATCAGCATGAAGTATATATAGTTAGCATGACAGAAGAATAAGTTTTTTAAGAATAATTTTACAAAGATGTAGATAAAAGTCATGTGAATAAAACCCATCAGATTTATTTTTTTTTACTTTCTGTAACACGTAACATATAGTACGTGGAGAATGTATTGATTCCACCCAAGAATACATGTCTTGAGGACCCCTGAGGAGAGTCAGTGTGTGTAATCTCTCTGCCTGTATGTGTATGTGTCAGTGAACAGGATAACTCAGAAACGAAAAATTGGTTAAATACCAAACTTAGTATTTAAGGATTCCAAGGATGCGACACGAAGTTTTACAGAAAAATCCTCCCACCCCAAACTAGCCTTTATATTGAATAGTTTTCGAAGTTTTTGACTTTCTAAAACTGGCTAGTGATTTTGATTAAAATGCGGTATATTAAAGATGTTTACATGCAAATAAAATGTATATCCTTAATTTTTGGGAATAACCCCTGGAATCTTTTTCATACTGAATGACTTTTCCATAATTAATAAACCGTAAGAGATAGACAAAACCTTCCTACACAAAATGCGGATCACTTTTATGTCATATACACTTTTTTTTTTTTTTTTTTTTTCTAGAGCTAACCATTTCAGAAACATTCCCTGTTACTGGTTTCAATTTTTAAATACTTGAACTTTTCTCAAAAGGGGAAGCCCTCATCCATTACATACCTCTTCTGTTTTACTCCCAGCCATGGAAAGAGAGACGATTTCAATGACAATCCGCTTTTTAAAATATCTGACTATCGCTTTAGTCTAGTATATTTCCTTATTTCCCTTGTACTTATAAAAAGCTAAGTAATAATATGATTTCTGGTAATGTTTATCTCGATTAGCATCATGTAGATAAAAGAATTATATTTTGTAAGATTAGTTTGTTTACAGAACAGATAGAAAGGAATGTGAATGGAACATATAAGATTTTTTCTCTTGATCTATTTGTAATAGTTGTGGTTAATTACGCTGGGCAACAAATTTTCACTTTCAGAGATGTGAGCTAATATATTTCAGATGTGCTGAAACCGAATCTGCAAACGGTTGCCTTTTAGCATGTCAGATTTTTTTAGAACAGAGATTAGTGTAAAGCTCAATGCACAAATGCAGTGATTTTAAGATGTTTTAAGTAAAATAATAATAATAATAATAATAATAATAATAATAATGCAGTCACTGTTAGAAATGACAAAATATTGCAATATTGTCAGTTTAATTGTCAACTTAATATATAATAATTGTTTTTGGCTTCTAGAAGTTTCCCTCTTCATCATCCAACAGTAGTCGGCAAACATTGTGGTGCTACACCTCCTCTAATTCCTTGAGATCTTGGAGGAATTTCTCCCCATGTTCTTCACTGTAGACCCCAAGATTCTCGAGAAAGCAGTCCGAGTGAGAATTTTCATGTGGACCTTGAAACTCATGTTACATTCAAGTTTCTTGAATGCATTTTGTTTAACATGTTTTTGTAATCTGGTTCCTTTATATTACCTAGATACTGCAACAATGTCTCGGAATGATTGCCATGCTAACAACTTTCTCGAATTCATTTTACTTTCAAAAGTATCATCACGAATCAGCTTCCTGGTATCTGGACCTTCTTTCACTTTTGCATTGTTTAAGCCTGGGAACTTTTCACTAATGTACAAGAAGCAAAGCTCTTCCTTGTCCAAGGTTTTGACAAATTGTTTAATGAGTCCCAACTTAATATGGAGAGAACATTAAATGCCTCTTCTTAATGTTTTTGAACCAACATTCCATTGTCTTCGGGGCATTCCTTCTTCCAATGTTGTGCATTTGCCCAACTGTCCCACTCGCAAATGAAACACGGATATTTTGTATAACCTAACTGTTGACCCAACAAGAGAGAGATAACTTTGAAATCTCCACACACTTACTATCTATATTCTTCATATTTTGTCTTGGTCAATAGTAGTTCCAGATTTTCATAAGAATCTTTGTGAATAATTGAGTAATCAACTGGAAATGAAGCATACAAATTTCCATTACGTAGGACACCCTTCAAACAGGGTTTTGACGCATCAATAAAAAATCTCCATTCGGTAGGGTCATAACTAAGTAGTCCCATCCTAAACATCACTTGCTGGATGTTGTTACAAAATATTAGTTCTTTTCTTCTGAATAATAAGGAGAAAATTCTAGTTCTCGTTTTCGTATCAACTGTATGAAGCAAATTTTCTTCGTGAAGTCTGACACCCCGTATTTCTGCAGATTCCTTTGAGAGCCCAAAATCATGAACTAAGCCATTTAATTTTGCTTGAGTCAAAGGTCTGGGGATGTTTGAAGCATCGTCTAGTCCAAATTCACTACATATTTCACTACTGCTGGTTTCTGATTCAGATGTAGATGAGGGAAAATTGTCTGGTATTTTTGGGACAGGGACATCTGGACTAAGTAGCAGACGGAATGTTTGGGTATGTTACGCTGTGCCTATTTCTTACATTATACATAACAGTCTGTGCCGTTGTTGCTTTGTTCCTGCCATATCATGGGCATTCCAAAGGGCAATGCTTTTCTTTTTCCGTTGATCCATTGTTGAAGTTGTTCGATACAGGTCCTACATCCTTTATGTGGAGCTCATGATTTGTCCTGGTCACCAAGGTGTACGCCAAAATAAGCACAATATGCTTTCTTAAAAAAAATGTAGTTATGTTCTGTCGCTGCTTGGTAGGAGTAAACTGTCCGCACACATAACAGAAAATGTCAGGACTGTTTTTGCACCCTTGATGCAACATTTTGTTTTAATCATTGGAACTCACTACTTTAAGGTCTTGCAAACCTAAGGGAAAGGAACACGCAAAATTAGACTTAAATATAAACATAAATTTGCAGGTATTGTGAAACAAGGTTTTTCAGAAAATTGCACATAATGGAATTTCGTTAACTATAATTTCTGAAGAAATGTGATGTGATAGGGTTTATCTGAGTTATAATTATTATAATATAACTATATTATGGCTAAGTTATATGGGTAAGTTTCACCCTAGAAACGTTCAGAAGTTCCATACAATGAAATCATTGTTGCCCAGTGTTATCTATACAATAATAATGTAAAAGTTAATGGAAATAATAAACTGATAAAATTTGGCAATACACGTCCCGGTTTAGGTACCAAGGATGGAGCATCGCAGATTTTATTTTGTTATATCATATTTATATTTTGTATATATAGAAGTCAGTAAAAGTGAAGATTTCTCGCTACGAAACCCTGCGACGTTACCACTTCAAATCCTTAAGAAACTTTTGTAGGACTTTGTGAATGGGTCAAATGGAAATGCTTTGCTTCTTACGTTTTCTAAACCTTGGTACACCTAATAATTGGATCTACTTACATAAATCATATCAACCTTCGTTATTATACATCCGAAAACCGCACAAAGACCTAAAGAACATCTATTCTATTTTGTTGTCACATTACACTACAGTGTGCGATATAAAATAGTAATGCCGAAAATTATTTGCAGTTATTATTTTATTCAAGCAAATTGACAAATGATCTGTGATAAATAGTGACAAAAACATGACTAGACATGTGATCTGAAGTAAAGTTAAAATGAATATGTACACTTACGAAAAAAATAACTGATTGTTAAAGTTATTATTGCTGGCATGGTAATAGTTATGCCGATAAGTACCTTCTTATAAAATGGAATCTCATAACGCGTATTTTCAGTGGAATTTCGGTATCGAATTTTTTACGTAATACAATAGATATTCAAGAGGTCCCGAGTTCGAATCTTGGTTAGGTGAGTTGCCCGAATAAGGTTTTTTTATCTTATGTTGAGAAGATGAATGTCGAACAAAACTTATGGACATCGGGCTCATTTGAGTATAATTTCACCCATTTCTACATCGTACGATATGACCTACTAAGTTAGAGGACAAACTACAAAAAGTTTCCTACTTTATCTATTTATTAGAGAAAGTAAAATTTCATGTAAATTAATGTGAGTGAAAGTAATTAACCTAACTGATGTAATTCATCACGTGAAGCAAAAGCTTTATATTAAAGATTTGTTGACGTGTTTTACTTATATTCTTGTTTCAGTCAGTTTTTTTTTTTTTTTTTTTTTTTTTTCCCCATTTATTGTATCCCCTTTCTTCCATGATAATAACAGGAGCTTTGATTTGAGAAACCTGTGATAGTGTTTTATTCACTGAACTATAGAGTTCCTTAATGCTGGTCCCGCCTCAGTTAGGAATCGAATCCCGGACCTCTCAGTTGAAAAGCCAGAACGCTGACCATTCGATCACAGTGGCAGTCCGTGTATCTTTTTGCTTGTTTGTTTATAAATGGTAATCATAGGATTATTGTAAATTTGGAAGCCTCTATTTTATCACAGATAATTAGACCTAACACAAAAACCTATTAGGAGCATGGAGACAGAAGAACTTGTAAAGAGGGCGCCAACTGGTTTTTGCTTTAGTAAAGTTTAAAGTCCTCCTCTGGTTTTAACAGCTTGTATTCTATTATCTGGCCAGCGTTTGGGCCAAATTGTATGTCTAAGTATGGCCTTAGGTAGCTTGGAAGAATAGTAATAATTACTATCCACTTCTTTATGAATCAGATAAATAACGAAACTAAGAATGTGGTATTTGCTTATATGAAAACTAAAGAGGTCAGTATAATTAATTTGAAAAGCTCATATGTATCATTATTACGGACTAAGTTTTTAAAGTAGATAATAACAACGGAATGCACGATTCTGGGGTTTCCTCCAAAATATGTCTACTTTACCAAATTTGATGTTCAAAACTGTAATCAGTTTTTTTTTCTACCACGTACCATTTTTTTACAATTAGCAGTTATATTTAAAATGTTTCAATGTAGTTCTGTACATAAATATTTATGGAACTAAAAAAGAAACTGCAAAACTAAAAAATTATACTAGTTGTATTGTTGAAATTAATCCAACAATGCAAACCTTATAAGTTCAATCCCTGCAAATTTAGCTCAGTCTGTGGTTGCTTTTCAAATAGTGAGGAAATATTTCTGTGAATGGGAGTTGTATGTCATACATTGTGTAATTTGAAGCAATATGTCTTCTAGAAAGTATGAAAATAACCCTGATTTTGCCATATCTGTGGAAATTTTGTTGTTCGAAAGAGAAGACAAAATATTACAAAAACTGTTAAAAAGGTCTAAAATGCTTATTTTCATATGAATTTTGGAGATCTTGACAAAAATACCTTCGTAGAGCAATTAAGAACATGGAATAAAGGAAAAAAAACAAACAAAAAAAAACTTGTATACCCTTTGCTGCTCCTGATCTGGCACGAACCGCGAAACCATGTCGATGATTGCTATTTTTGTTTATGCGATGTTACAGGCTACAACACAAAAAATCTGACGTGTACCATTCACATGACTATCTCTACAACTCTGCAATAAATTATTGTTAAAAAGCTTATGCTTTTATTTACTTCCTGCTAATCGAGAAAAACTTAGCAGAAATAGTCTATTACTTGCTTCCTTGTAAGTAGAAGCGAAATAAGGGAGTACCATACGTTAAAGTGATGGTCAAAAGCTGGTTGCTATGTGACTGATGTTCCTTTGTTTGTGTGGACACGAGTTTCTTGTATGAGAAAAGCATGTTTTTTTTATAGCTGAAACTGAAAACAAGCACTATCTCAAAAGCAATCAACTCCACGAAAAAAATGTATATAACATAAATTGTGTGTATTAAAGTGCTCTACATTTGTTGTGTGGCAAGTTTTTGTCCATCTCTTACGGTTTAGCAGTTATGCAAAATTCCGTAAAATTTACCCAGAATAAAGTAGTCTTCAGAGGCTATTCCCAGAAAATTCAAAATATACATTTTATTTGTGAGGTAAATATCTTTAATATACAATATTTTAATCAAAATTGTTATAGCCATTTTTTAGAAAATCAAAATTTTCGAAAAAGTTCCATGTAAGGTGTAGTTTGGGTTGCGGGGATTTTTTTCAAAATCTTCGTGTCGCATCCCTGGAAGATACTAAACTTAAATACCAAGTTTGGTATTTTACCGACTTTTCGTTTTTGAGTTATCGTGTTCACAGACACACGGACACACTGATACAGGGACACACACACACACGGACCTTTTTCTGAAAATGCTTTTTTTTTGATACAGGGGATCCTGAAACATATATTTCCGGTGAAATTTCGGTATCGAATTTTGGGTGGAGTGCAATGCCTTCTCTATCCCTATGTACATTGTACATGTGGGGCTAGAGAAAGTAAAAATATGAAAGAAATCACTTATCCAAATTTATTGTCAGTAAAAAGACCCATGTCACACGGTCCTGGTCTTCCTGTGTTTTCTCCATTAGAAGCATTTGGAAAAGAGTCGTCATCATATTCCGGGGGAAAAAAAAAACTCAAGACAGCAGCAGTGGTTTAGATACCCAACAACAGGATTTTTATCAACCTCAATAATTCACACAGGCAGAACATAATGATTTGGTTAGAGACTTAAATCTTCCTAAGGATTCTGCTGAATTATTGAGATCCAGACTAAAACAAAAACCTCTCTCTCCGGGAACGTCATTTGCTTGGTACAGACACCGTGAAGAAGAACTTGTTCCATATTTCTCTCAGGAAGAAAATCTTACATATTGTCACGACATTCCTGGTTTAGTGATTGCTTTGGGAGCTGCTGAATATATTCTAGATTAATGGAGACTTTTTATAGATTCCTCTAAAATTAGTCTGAAAGGTGTACTCTTGTATAATGGAGATAAATATGCATCAGTTCCAGAAGCTCAAGGAAACATATCATAACTTAAAATTGTCTCTAGAAAAAGTAAAATATGCAGAACATAAGTGGCAGGTATGTGGAGATTTTAAAGTTATCGGCGTGCTACTAGGTCGGCAATCAGGCTATACTGAAATGCCATGTTCTATTTGAATGGGATAGTAGAGCCCAATCCGATCACTGCACAAGAAACAATTAGAAGCAGAGAGACAGTCTCCTGCCAGGAATGAAAAATGTAATTCATGAGTGTCTTATGGACCCCAAAAATATTCTTTTACCACATTTGCACATAAAATTAAACTTGATGAAGCAATATGTGAAGGCTTTAAATAAAGATGGTAACTGTTACAAATATATCTGCAAGAAGTTCCCTGGAATACTTGATGCTAAAGTTAAAGAGGGAATATTTGTTGGGGCACAATGTTGGTGTCTGATACCTTATTTGATACTGAGAAACAGGCAAGGATTGGTTTTAAGAGTGTCATCGAAAACTTTCTGTGAAATTATAAGTATCCAAATTACAAAAATATTGTAGAAAGTTTCACCAGGTCATAAAGGAAATGGAAAGACGTTAGCAGGAAAAGTAGAATGTGAATATTGTTGGTTGCTGAAAAGAGATGAATCAAATTATTTCCATTGTAAGGAGCTCTAAAAGGCGTTCATTTCAAAGCAGCATGTAAAGAAACTGGTCTAACGTTCAAGTGTAAATGTTGATATGAAATATTAGTTCTGTGAAATATTCTGAAAAATGTTGTGTTGACAGTTATGTATTTTATAACTTCTATTTAATAATATAGCATTCGATAGGGCCGAGTATGAAAATTAATATTTTACTAATTCTTATGTTGTGAAAAATTGATAGGTGATGGAGAAAAACTAAGTTCATATTCTGATTCAGCATACTCAAATTAGGGATAATGGCATATTAAAATAAAAAGCCCAAACAAAAAGTTAAATTTTGCATACCAGTGTAACAATCCATTTAAATAAATGTCAAACACTTTCACAAATAATTTTTACTTTCTCTAGCTCGTATGTAAAATGTAAATAGTGGATATAGAAGGCATTTTATTCCAACCAAAAATTCGATGTGAAATTTCACCGAAAGATATGTTTTGAGGTCCCTTGAATCCGAAAAAAATGTATTAAAAGGTCCGTGTGTGTCTGTGGACAGCATAGCTCCAAAATGGAAAAAAAAAAAAAAAAAGTTAAATGTCAAATTTGGTATTTATCTTTAGTATCTTCCAAGGATGCGACACGAAGATTTTCAACAAAATCCCTTCACCACAAACTACACTTTACATGCAAAAAAGTTTTGAAAATTTGTGTTTCTCAAAAATGACTCTAACGATTTTGATTAAAATACCGAATATTAAAGATATTTACATCACAAATAAAATGTTTATTTTGCATTTTCTGGGAATACATCTTTATTCTGGATGAGTTTTGCATAATTTTACATAACGGCTATACCGTAAAATATAGATAAAAATTCTTCTTCTACTTCTTCTTCTTTTCCTCTCCCGTTTGCCCCTTCGAGCGTCGGGTTTCCTCAGCCGGTCATGATCCATTTCCTATATTTTGTCCTATCCCTAGTTAGTTGTTTAACTTCCCACAAAGTCTTTCTTTTCTTATTCACTATTTTCTCTACATAATCGCTCCATTCTATTCTTGGTCGCCCTCTCCCTCTTCTTCCTTCCCCTCTGGCCGCCCATACCTGTAGACAAAAACTTACTACACGCAAAATGTAGATCTCGTTAAAACACATAATTATGCCATATACGCTTTTTTATGGAGAGCTGTCCGCTTCTGAGAGATTCCTTGTTATTGATTTCAATTTTAAACTATTTAAACCATTTTCAAATCGGAAGTGACGTTTTGTTTCATCTCTCATGTTTTTCCTCAGGATATGCAAAGCGAATTTCAATTGTTTCACATAGGACCAGCTGTTAAAAAAGTTGACTATCGATTTAGCAAGTGTATGCCCTTATGTCCTTTCTACTTACAAGGAAGCAAGTAATAAAACAATTTCTGCTAATGTTTACTTTGAATAACATATCGTAGATAAAAGAATAATCTTTTGTAAGGAAAGTTGTTTGTGTAACAGCTAGATAAAGTCATGAGAATGGAACACATAATATTTTTAATAATCTGAGTGACAGATTTACAAATTAGTATAACAAAACATATTATAATAAGGATATTCAATCTAACAATAGTATATAACAATTGAAGACAAAATAATCTAACTACTTCTCACTCAATAAAATAAATCAAATCATTTATAATTTTATACACATTTTACTAACTACTTAGTTGCAGTTGTAATGTTCTTTTCAGTTTTATCCTCTTTTTTTTTCGTTTTTGTTTTTATTGGTTTTCCATATACCTCCAACTGTTAATACGGGTATATTGTATATTATATGTAAATATTTTATTTTACTGTATTATTGTACATTATTTTAGCAATAGTCGCCCAGATTAGCTACAGCGCTATACCGTTTATAAAAGCACAGTGCTATACAAAATTAAAACAGTGAATAATAAATACAAACTCACTAGAACAGCAAAGAACGGTTGAGGAGGTCAACTTCAGCCATGCGCATCGGGCACATTTAATTTGACTTGAATTTGCTATTGTAATGATGTAGTCGGGTTCGGATTTTTCCTTAACATGAAATCTTAAGGGTTTGTTGTATTATCTTCCATCACTATTATTTTAGTTAATCCTGTCCCTTTAATTAATAACATTTTCTTTAGGAAAATCATCATTTATATTTGTCAGATCCAAAATGTCATACTTTGCCTAGCCAACAATGCTTCACATGAGAAGACTATATAAGAGGTATACTGGTTCCCTAAAGATTCCTGTGGAATATAAGTATTTCCATAATCTAAAATGTCTACAAGAGCCCGGTTATGAGGTGTATTTCAGATCTATTGCGATTAAGCTCATTCATCCCCAGAGAGTGAGGCGATAATGCTGCTCATTATTCTTTTACTGTGCTTCATCCCCCTGTCTGAACCCATTGCAACTAGCGGTTATGATTGATTTGTCCATCAATTGTTCTTGGAACAGAACTATAGATATGCATTGCCAAAAGTTCAGGTCCAGTAAATATTTGAGCAGATCCTTCTCTTGCCAAGATATCTATTTTTACTTTCTCCACGCGTACTATGTACATGTGAATAGAGAAGGTATTGTATGCCACCCAAAAATTCGATACTGAGATTTCACCGGAAATACACGTTTTGGGTCCCCCTGAATCCAAAAAAAAAAAAGCATTTTCAGAAAAATATTCCGTTTGTGTGCGTGTGTGTGTCTATGGACAGCATAGCTCAAAAACGAAAAGGCCGTTAAATACCAAACTTGGTATTTAAGTTTGGTATCTTCCAAGGATGCGACACGAGAATTTTCAGGAAAATCCCCCCATCCCAACTACCCTTTACATAGAACTTTTTTTGAAAATTTTGATTTTCTTAAAATGACTTTAACGATTTTGATTAAAATATCGTATATTAAAGATATTTTCTGAAAAATAAAATGTATATCTTGAATTTTCTGGGAATAGCCTCTGAAGACTACTTTATTCTGGATGTATTTTACGGAATTTTGCATAACTGCTAAACCGTAAGAGATGGTCAAAAACTTACCACAGAAATAATCTAGAGCACGTTAAAACACACAATTTATGTAATATACATTTTTTTCGTGGGATTGATCGGTTTTTTTTTTTTTTTTTCAGATATTCCTTCTTTATGGTTTCAGCTTTGAAACAGTTATACTTTTCTCATACAGGACTGTGTCAACTCCTGTCCATACAAAAACAAAGGAACTTCAGTCACATAGCAACCAGCTTTTGACTATCACTTTAAGCTATAGTACTCCCTTATTTCCCCAAGGAAGCAAGTAATAAAACTATTTCTACTAATTTTTTTCTCGATTAGCATGAAGTAAATAGAAGCATTAGCTTTTTAACAATGATGTGTTACAGAGATGTAGAGAAAGTCATGTGAATGGAACACATCAGATTTTTTTTATTGTCTGCAATTTCTTATGTCCAGGCAGCCACCAAGATCCGCCTGCCTGGTTTATTAGACAGTTCCAGATAATCTTTCGGGAACATAAGAAAGAATTAAATTTAAAAGACAAAGCTGTTAATATAAACATCACCGTTGTTTAATTTGCCTGTGCCTTCAGGCGATTATGCAATATTAAAACGATTTTTTTCACACTTCATTTTGTTCTTCCTTTAATTGTTGCAGCTGCGTAAAGTTCATTACAACAATAATTAATATACAGGCAATTTACATAAACCAAACTCAAGTACCTTTATACACTTTTTTTGCTCACCAGCTCCCTTTAATTTCTATGGTCATGTCGGGGGCTTTGTTTTGAGAAACAACTGCTGTTCTTTTGCTTGCTGAACTGTGGGGTATCTCAAATTTGGTTTTTCAGTTTTATACTATTAAGCGCATTCATATTCACTCTCACATTCATACTTTCAGACTCTGTGGGGGGTAGGAAATGATCCTGGTTAAAGGAAAATTCCTCGCCCCGAGCGAGAATTGAACACGGGATCTCTGGATGAGAAAACAGAACGCTGACCACTCGACCGCAGAGCAGTTTTTATACACTTCTAGTAGGTACCAAATTTTGGTCTACAATTATATTCTGATTGTTGGAACCCTGCACGGCACATTGGCGGCCTCTAGTAGGCGGAGCAGTTGCCGATGAATGAACTTTACAACTACGAAACCCGGGATCGATGACGTAATCTCTCTTCGAGTAAACACCAAGCTTTTGTCTTCTATGTCTCATTGAGTGAGTAGTTCTTTGTTTAGCCTACCTTTAGAGTCACACGACGTTCTGGTAAAAGAAACAACTTTTCAGCACAGAAATAGCATAACACAATTATCCATTTTTGCTTCAGAGGAACTATTTTTCAGCTCCGAACCATGGTTAGTCAGTATTCATTTGTTCAATTCCCCTTTTATAAACGTACTTTCTCTGCATAGTGCATCATGGTACGTAGATAGTGAAGTATTACACTCCACCCAAAAATTCAATACTGAGATTTCACTGGAAATACACGTTTTAGGCCCCCCTTTACACAAAAAGGTATGTTTACTTTCTATATTTAGTACATGGTACGTAGGTAGTGAAGTATTGCATTCCACCCAAAAATTCAACACTGAGATTAAACTGGAAATACACGTTTTAGGCCCCCCTGTACACAAAAAAGGTATGTTTACTTTCTATACATAGTACATGGTACGTATGAAGTAAAGTATTGCACTCCACCCAAAAATTCAATACTGAGATTAAACTGGAAATACACGTTTTAGGGCCCCCTGTACACAAAAAAGGTATGTTTACTTTCTATACATAGTACATGGTACGTAGGTAGTAAAGTATTGCACTCCACCCAAAAATTCAATACTGAGATTAAACTGGAAATACACGTTTTAGGCCCCCCTGTACACAAAAAAGGTATGTTTACTTTCTATACATAGTACATGGTACGTAGGTAGTAAAGTATTGCACTCCACCCAAAAATTCAATACTGAGATTAAACTGGAAATATACGTTTTAGGTCCCCTGCACACAAAAAAGGTATGTTTACTTTCTATACATAGTACATGGTACGTAGGTAGTGAAATATTGATCTCCACCCAAAAATTCAATACTGAGATTTCACTGGAAATACACGTTTTAGGCCCCCCTGTACACAAAAAAGGTATGTTTACTTTCTATACATAGTACATGGTACGTAGGTAGGGAACGTATTGCGCTCCACACAAAAATCCATACCGATATTTCACCTTGGTAGCACATGGTAGAAACGCAGGTGGAGAAGGTATTTCACTCCACCCAAAAATTTGATACAGAGATTTCACCGAAAATACACGTTTTAGGGTGCCCTGTATCCAAAAAATGCATTTTTAGAAAAATCTCCGTGTGCCTGTGAACACGATAACTCAATAATGAAAAGCCGGTAAAAAACCAAACTTGGTATTTAAGTTTAGTATATTCCAAGGATGCAACACGAAGCTGTTTAGGAAATCCCAAACTAACCTTTACATGGGAAAAAAATCGAAAATTTTGATTTTCTCAAAAAATGACTCTATCGATTTTGATTAAAATGCCGTATATTAATGATATATACATGTCAAATAAATGTGTATTTTTAATTTTTTGGGAATAGCCTTTGAAGAGCCCTTCATTCTGGATGATTTGCTGAATTTTGCAAAAATGGTAAACCACAAGAGATAGAATTTCTGCACAAAAATGTAGATCTCGTCAAACACACAATTTAGAGAGATGGATTTAAATCACATAGAAACCAGCTTTTAAAAGGTATGACTATCGCTTTAGCCTTATTTCCCTTCTAATTTCAAAGAAGCAAGCTTCTATATGTCACGTTTAGCATGAAGTAGATAGAAGAATAAGCTTTTTAACAATAATTTGTTACAGAAATGTAGAGAAAGTCATGTGACTGGAATACATAAGATGTTTTTAAATAGGTTTAATGTCCATAACCTTTTAGGGCATATCGGACGATGAATGAAATTGGTGAAATGGTGTTCGAATGAGCTCGGGTTCCGTGGAGCTTAAAGTTACTTGACATTCGACTTCCCAGGCAGGATAAATGAAAATTCCGGGAAAAAAAAAATATTCGGGTAACTTACCCTAAACGAGATTCAAATCGGGACATTTGACACGCTACCCCACCCTGCGGAGGCGGGTTTTTATGTTTATGTTTATGTTTCAAAAATATGTTATGATTGTTAACATTCCCTTATGCATGCTAGAAACAGTAAATAAATATCAGGCGAGGCTTAGACACTATTGTTTGTGACCTGTACTCAGAAGGTACTCGCTTCAAATCCTGTGGGCCGACAAATTGGCTTTTTCTTTAAGTCTAAAACAATATTAAAAATCTGATGTGTTCCATTCACATAACTTTCTCTACATATCTGTAACAAATTACTGATAAAACGCTTATTCTTCTAATCACTTCATGCTAGTCGACATAACCATTAGTAGAAATTATCTTTATCACTTGCTTCTTTGTAAGTATTAAGGAAATTAAGGAATACACTAGGCTAAAGCGATAGTCAAGTCTTTTAAAGGCTGAATTGCCATGTTGTAGAAATCCGTTTCTTTGTATTGCCAGGAGTTGATCAATTCCCGTATGAGGGAAGTTTTAAGTAGGTACTTTAAAATTCAAACCATATATCTAAAAATGGTCAACTCCACCAAAAAAATGTATATACATAAGTATATTCGTATAATAACATCTAAGTTTTAACGAGATCTACATTTTTGTGTAGTTAAGTTTTTGTCTGTCTCTTACAGTTATGCAACATTTAGAAAATTCGTCCAGAATGAAGAGCTCTTCAGAGGCTATTCCCAGAAAATTCAAAATACACATTTATTTATAATGCATATGTTTAAAATGCGGTATATCAATCAAAATCATTAGAGCCAGCTTTGTGAAAACATTTCGAAAATTTAGTCATATAAAGGGTAATTTGGGGTGGGGAGATTTTCCTAAAAATCTTCCTATATCCTTGGAACATGCTAAGCTTAAATACCAAGTTTGGTACTTTATTGACTTTTCGTTTTTGAGTTATCGTGTTCACAGTCACACGGACTCACACACACACGCACACATGCACATGCGCCGCGTATCTTTTCTAAATATGTAGTTTTTGGACACAAGCGAGTATTTCCGGTGAAATCTCGGGAGCGAATTTTTGGGTGGAGTGCAATACGTTCTCTACGTACCTATGAAGAGAAAGTAAAAATGAAAATAGATGGTATAACGATTGCACTGACATCTATCCGCTGTGCAAATGATGAACGATACCCTGATACCGTATGCTTGGTGCGGCGCAAAGTGATATGCAAGGGATGAAACATAGATGGTGAGCTGTCCACCGTCATCTATCTATAGAGATGAAAGCAGCTACATTGCTAGCTATCTGCTTGGTGCGAAGCAGAGCTACCAATTTCCTTATGCGGCCAAGTTTGGCAATACCATGCAGAGCTCTTTACGCGAACAAAGGTCAACGTAGAGTGCAACCCATTAAATACTACAAAAGATATCACTGCATGGCACAAAACCACGTCGTTAGGAAGGAAGGCGTTCAAATAACATCTTGTTCTGCTCAAATGTGAGCAAAATTAATTTGTTTTTAAAACCATAGTGAGTTTTTTTAGCAGTGCTATTATGCATGTACCGAAGGCCGTTCTAGTAAAGAAATTGTCAAACGTCTAGTAATAGAAAAGCTTCACGAAGTATATTATTGATTGCAAATTTGTTCAGAAAGTTACCCACAACTATCATACTGTTACAGTTGAGAGCGTATAGCTGGTGGTGGTACATGGTGGGGCTGGGCTGCGCAGCGACGACTGGTCCTCTCCGGCGTTGCAGCTGCTAAAGTTGATTCTCGACGCTCCTCGGCTATTGGTGGGCTTAGCGACGAGCAATTGAGACCTATTTATATCTACCTTTGGTATTTAGCTACGGTGATCTCCAGGGAGTGGTACGGGAATTAACTTAAATAACGTCGGCACTTTTCGTTCAGTCCAGGTTTATTTCTCTTTTTCAAGCGTTCCCGGGAATGTTCCTGGCACGATTGAGTTTCGATAATTTACCTCGAACAAGAGCATAACGCGCATGAAGGTAACTAAACTTTACGCGGCGACGAGTGCAACTGTTACGTGCAGAATAGTTGTAGACACTTTAAAATTCCGCCGTGGCTTCCTTACGCGTGACATTTATTTCAACGGGGTGAATTACTGCAATAACTTTACTATATTTATGAGGATTCTTGTTTCAGGCATCACAGAGTCTACGTGTAGTTACATTCCAACTGCCTATCATTATAATAACTCGACTAATTCGCGCATACTCTGGCTTTGTACGTCGCAGGTTTTCCCTTGGAGTTACATCTCAACTGCCTGAAAATTGCGGCGAATGCTCTATATTTATAAAAAATTCTACCCACGCGCAAAACCCTCAACTCGTAATCTCATTGGCCCATTTTTGGCGCCGAAAGTGGCTTGGGGTGCGCTTCTGCCGTGACGTGATTAATTGTAATTGGTCAATGCGTCTTTCACGTGATTCTTGGCCTACATTTCCTCGTGGTTCCCCGGTTTATATGTCGCCTTTGCTTTCTCTTACGGAGACGTGACCACACAATAGCGTCTTTCCCCTCTTGCAATAGACAAAGAAATAGCGTTAGCAACTGAATTCGTCGCTTGAGAACTCTGGGATTGAAGTTAGAAACGCTTTCCAGGAACAATCTCTCTGAACATCCAATATACAATAAATACATGACATCTTACTTACTAGTTAACCTAAACAATGTAATCAACTAAAATATATGCTATGCGCTTATTCACCTGGGCGATAATCCGTCTCACAGTCCAGAGGTATGGGGCTGAACTGAATTTGTGCGGTATGTAGAACTGTCAAGAGGGGTCTACTAATCCACGAGCATCCTACCTGAAATAAAGATGAAAATGAAAAGAATGCAGGATTAGTGTGATGTATCGCATACAAGCTGCACTTTTAAATCCCAACAAATGATATTTTCTAGCTGATACTGAAACGGAACTGATAAAATATTTCAAATATTTCCTGATAACATCATGAGAAGTGGAATCAACTTTTTCGCATTATAAAATGTGTTTGTCGAAACGCAGAATGAGGTTATCATTTGAAAGGCTTCAGAAGTACATATAGTTTTCAGTAATACGGGTGCAGATGAGAACAGATTTAGTTCAATTTCTGCTTTCGTTTTTACTTTCTCTATACGCACTATGTACATAGTGTATAGAGCAGGCATTGCACTCCACCAAAAATTCGATACCGAGATTTCACCGGAGATTTAGGGTCCACTATATCTAAAAAAAAAGCATCTTCACAAAAAGTTTCGTGTGTGTGTGTGTGTGTGTGTGTGTGTGTGTGTGTGTGTGTGTGTCCGTGAACACAATAACTCAAAAACGAAAAGTCGGTAAAATACCAAACTTGGTATTTAAGTTTAGTATCTTCCAGGGATGCGACACGAAGATTTTGAGAAGAATCCCCCCACCCCAAACTACCCTTTACATAGAACTTTTTTCAAAAATGTTGATTTTCTCAGAAATGGCTATAACGATTTTGATTAAAATATCACACATTAAAGACGCTTACCTGACAAATAAAATGTATATCTTAAATGTTCTGGGAATAGCCTCTGAAGACTACTTTATTCTGAATGAATTTTACGGACTTTCAAATAACTGCTAAACCGTAAGAGATGGATAAAAACTTACACAAAAAATGTAGAGCACGTTAAAACACACAATTTATGTTATGTACATTTTTTCGTGAAGTTCGTCGTTTTTGAGACATTCCTTGTTTTTGGTTTCTGCTATGAAAAACTTATACTTTTCTCATACAGGAATTTGCCAACTGCTGCTGTCCATACAAACAAAGGAACTTCAGTGACATAACAACGAGCGTTTGACTATCACTTTAACCTATGATACTCTCTTATTTCGCTTCTACTTACAAGGATGCAAGTAATAAGACTTTTTTTTTTTTTCTGATTAGCATGAAGTAAATAGAAGTATAAGCTTTTTAAGAACAATTTGTTGCAGGGATGTAGAGAAAGTCATGTGAATGGTACACATCAGATTTTTAACTGAATCTGAAGATATTTAAATAATTAATTTTATTATTTGTATATTATTTAACATTCGATCAGTAAATATTTCAATCCATGTTATAATTGCTTGCTTTTCATAAAGTACATGTATAGAAATCGGTTAGAGTCACCCTTATATATATGTAATAATTTGTATGTTGTACATAATTATCTAAATAGGTGTACTTATGTGAATGTGTCATAAGTCATTTTTACTTTCTCTATACGGCTATGAACCTATATAGTGTATAGAGAAGGTATTGCACTCGATTCGATACCGAGATTTCACCGGAAATATATGTTTTAGGGTCCCCTGTATCCAATAAAAGTATTCTCAGAAAAAGGTCCGTGTGTGTGTGTGTCCGTGTGTGTGTGTGTGTGTGTGTGTCAGTGTGTCCGTGTGTCCCTGTGTCTGTGAACACGATAACTCAAAAACAAAAAGTCGGTAAAATACCAAACTTGGTATTTAAGTTTAGTATCTTCCAGAGATGCGACACGAAGACTTTGAGAAAAATCCCCCCACCACAAACTACCCTTTACATGGAACTTGTTTCGAAAATGTTGATTTTCTAAAAAATGGCTCTAACGCTTTTGATTAAAATATCGTATATTAAAGATTTTTATATGACAAATAAAATGTATATATTGAATTTTCTGGGAATAGCCTCTGAAGACTACTTTATTCTGGGTAAATTTTACGGAATTTTGCATAACTGTTAAACCGTAAGAGATGAACAAAAACTTACCACACAACAAATGTAGAGCACTTTAATACACACAATTTATGTTATATAATTCTTTTTCGTGGAGTTGATTGCTTTTGAGATGTTCCTTGTTTTTGGTTTCAGCTATAAAAAGCATACTTTTCTCATACAGGACTTTGTGAACTCGTGTCCATACAAACAAAGGAACATCAGTCACATAGCAACCAGCTTTTGACCATCACTTTAACCTATGATACTCCCTTATTTCGCTTCTACTTACAAGGAAGCAAGTAATAAGACTATTTCTGCTAAGTTTTTCTCAATTAGCAGGAAGTAAACAGAAGCATAAGCTTTTTAACAATAATTTATTGCAGATTTGTAGAGAAAGACATGTGAATGAAACACATCAGATTTTTAATAATAATTTGTTGCAGAGATGTAGAGAAAGTCATGAATGGAACACATCAGATTTGATATAGCTGAAATCAAAAACAAGGAATGTCTCAAAAAACGATCAACTCAACGAAAAAAAATGTATATAATATAAATTGTGTGTTTTAACGTGCTCTACATATTTTGTGTGGTAAGTTTTCTCCATCTCTTAAGGTTTAGCAGTTATGTAAAATTCTGTAAAATTCATCCAGAATGGTCTTCAGAAGCTATTCCCAGGAAATTCAAAATATACATTTTATTTGTCAGGTCTTTAATATGGGATATTTTAATCAAAATCGTCAGAGCCATTTTTGAGAAAATCAAAATATTCGAAAAAAGTTTCATGTAACGGGTAGTTTGGGATGGGGTGATTTTTCTCAAAAATTTCGTGTCGCGATCCTGGAAGATACTAACCCAAGTCTGGTATTTTACCGACTTTTCATTTTTGAGTTATCGTGTTCACAGACACAAACGAACACACAGACACACTGACACACGGACACACACACACACAAACACACGGATTTTTTCATGAAAATGCTTCTTTTTTTTTGGGATACAGAGGACCTTAAAACATATATTTCCGGTGAAATCTCGGTATAATTTTGGCTGGAATATAATACCTTCTCTAACTATTTACTATGCACATTGTGCATACGTGCTAGAGAAAGTAAAATGCTTAAATATGAACGTTTTATACTGCTTATCTGTTAGGTAGAGGAACTATTGTATTTAGTATCGATATTTCCAAAATGCTTGAACATCACTTGACATTTATTTGTAGAGTTTCACCGCGCTGTGATGTGTGTAGGAACAGACATGAATATTCTAGTAGGTATCAATAAAGCTGATTCTGAAACCATTCTGCAATAGCGACATCAGCGTTGCAGATTGTTAAATCAAACACCCCACCAATGATATTGTAATAGTAATGTATTGTAATAGCAGTGATAAAATATCAGCTAAACCTACAATTGTGTGAGTGCAAAAGAGGCTAACAATATTTGTCTCGTTAAACTATCCATGAGGGCATTTCGCGGTGTGAAAACAAAGGAAGCGCGCGTACCAGCTAATTAGCGTGGTAGTAGGAGGAAACTATGAAGATCCATAGTGTTTTTAATGGAAGATCACGTGACGCGAAGTGTGCAGTATTTGGACTAACTTCCCACACTCGGGGACGTTCTATTTACTAAGGCTCGAGTGTAATGCCCGGCCCCGGTAGCCGTGGTCGTTGACGCGTTTGGCCCTGAAAGGGTTGCGGGTCAAATCCCGCTATGGATATGGATGTTTAGTGTTGTGAGTTTTTGTGTTTGTGTTCTACCTAAGAAGGTTATTCTCCTGATGGCCAAGTAAGTTACCCCTGAAGGGCGGAGGGTGGGTTGTATAAGTAAACAAAGCTAACGCAATTTGTAGCATCTCTGAGGTGTTTGTTGTCATTGGCACACAAGGATCTAACTTCCTTAATAATTACTATCTAATGAAAGGTAGTTTAGTTCAGTTAGATGGCGGGGTGGACAACACTGTCCTTCGCTACGACATTTGCAGATCTATTGCGCAAACCCCGTCTTATTATCATGGACCCATAAGCCTGATGTTGATAATGAACTGAATTAGTTCTGCCACAGGCTGGTTGTAAAGCGGCTACAATTTTGGAACTGACATAAAAAATGAGGGATCTTTGGAGACCAAGGCTGGACACTGGTATAAAAGATGGGCAGTTGTCTCGATCGGTTTGTGAGTGTGTTCTAAGTTTAAAAAAGACAAAAGTCTATCCTCCCAAAATAATAAAAGTTTGCCCAAAACTCGATTTAAAGAATGTTTTAATTGGTTTATTATATTTTTAGTATTTTCTACAACTACGTAGGCAGGATTCACTTACTTTCTCAACATGGCAGGTATTTTCAGAAGGCACGTGTCCTGTAAAAAGGCCCGCTCTCATGATACATTTTAATGAAATGTAAACAAAATTTGAAAAATAAAATTATTAATAACTTGACTAATACAATTTTGCTTTCAGTTTAGCTCATTCCCCTGTACTTTGCCGAGCTTGTGCTGGCGGCATTTAAGATAACACGATTTGAATTAAAGTTATATTGTCAGACAAATGTGGGGTAAGTTCATTACATCCCCGAACTTTCCGGTACATCATTTCCTGTTTCACTATTTTCTAATCATCTCCTTCAGGATTGAAGGACTAGGCGACGGTGGTCTGCTGGTTGCGGCTGGATGATAGCTTGCGCATTGTAAAAGAGTTATCCGGGTGGCGTCATCAGAGCCGTACGGTCGGCACCCGCCTTCGGATTAAAGGCTCCCTCTGGGCATTCGCCGGGAGGCTCGAAGCCAGTGAGCAGAGCCCGAGCGGATTCGGAGTCGTTCTAGCTGTAGCCGTTAGGGATCTCGTCCATACTTGCGCCCATCGTCAACCGGGTCTGGTCGCCTTCGGGTATCCTCTCATCCCTCCCTAGGGTCACGTAAGATCCAAAGGGTCACAAGGACCTCCGCCCGGTACTCTGTCTCAGTGTCCTGGGGGTCTCGTCCATCTATAATCCTACCGTATGTTCCCATTGCTTGCCTTTTGACAAAAGTGCGCTACAATATTTCTATTTTATGCACCAGAAGTTACCATAACCACCACAGTGAAGTATTTAACACGAGGATTAATAAGGGACCTTAGGTGATTGTGGTTCACCGGTTAGTTTAAGTTACCAACGGGTATTGAAACTAAACAAGGGATCTTTTAGGACATTCACATTTACACACATCAAACAGTGCTATCATACAATTATAGATTTTATAGTAATTAGAATTATTACTATTTATGCTTAATTTTGAGTGATGTATAAATTCAGAATGAAAAATTGTATGGAGATTATTACTGGGGTCAAAATATTAGTATTCATTTATTCACTAGATCATTTTTTATTTCTGAGTATGGTACTGTTTCCCAATTCTGTGCAATGCAGCACTGGAGGATGCTTTAATGACAAATATTTGCTAGTCAGCACTCATCTTAGCTCATCAAATGGAAATAAACTAAGTTATGAAAGCTCAATCTCCATCGCCTGAGAATAGAGACAATTTTAGACTCCGAAAGTTCTATAGCCTTTAATTTTTGATCAGGTAGGTAGGCCGAGATGATATATATCACGGCACAGGGAAATGCTTAGATTTTCCTTAATACTGTAGTATCAGAAGTTAAAGGACCGTAACATGAAAACACGAGAGTGTATCTCATGCATCAAATGTTGTCGCTGTTCTGCTTCCGAAATTGCGCGAAACCTACCGAATGAAGAGGGGAGCAGAGCTCATGGTAAAGAGTGAATGTGGTTTTCTCATTCTGTTTTTGCTTTTACTTTCTCTACCTAGTACATAGGTAGGGAAGGTATTATAACTGGCAAACAGACCTGGTCATGTGAAAATCTTAGTGAGAGCTAAGAAGCTAGGAAGCGAGTTGTATACCTGTTGTCACCAGTCGACTGCATGCACCCTGGAGGAGTGTGTGTCAAATATCTGTACCCGCTTATGCACTGCATCACACCAATACACTTCTACACGACTTGCGAGAAAAGAAAAAGGACATAGCAATGGAGTTCTATACAACCTGTGCGAAGCAAGAGAGAGGATGGACACAGACGACCTATGAAATGCGTCATGTGATAGCAAAATTATCAGTTAATGGGTTCCATCACAAGAAATGTGCTCCGATAAAAGTTTCCACGAATCTATGATACGTGTATCTGTATTTTTGCTTAGAGAAATTTGAAAAATACCATATATTCAAGTGCAAAAAACGATGCATCTATCGCTGCGTATTGCAAGGACAACTCATTTGTTATATTCAGCACAGTTTGTGCGCTCTTCTCCATTATTTTATATATACACATATACATATACAGTACTCACTGCACTTTTTCACATTTCATATCGGCGATGAAATTGCTGAAATGATGCCCAAATGTGCCCGGGGTCCATGGGGCTTAAAGTTACACGACATTTGTCTTTTTAGGTTAAGGGAGAACCGCGAAAAGTAATGTTATCTCGGTAACACGCACTAACCGAGATACGAACTCCGGAGCTCTTATATGTGGCAGACAAACTACAGAAGCGTACCCACGTACGTTGTCGAATGGCGAGGAGTAACGCATTTGCTTGGCTACAAATTAGGCGCAGTGGTGGATTTATCTCCCTCTGCGCGTTAGTAATATTTCTCCGCTTGTATTTAAAATAATTTCTGTGTATTACGCATGTGTTTCATATAATATTTATTACAGCCACCTACTGTGATTAGGCAAGTATAATCATAAGTGCAGATTTGCTTTGTCTAGTGCACGTAACATAATCTTTCAACACAATAAAGCGTTTCTTTTTAATAATGGAGTAATAAATTTCCATTGTCATTCAACTTTAAAATATATTTTAAGGATATGACCAACATAATAAATTGTTTGATTTGAAAATCAGAATTATAGTATGTTTGTAAACTCGTATATTCGTTTGAAGCATATTAAACAATAATTGATATTTATACTACTGTAGTGTTTGACAGTTTTCATTTTGTTGTTATTCATGTCCTTCGGAGTTTCTTATTATATACCAAAAAAGATATATTTGGCTCTAAAGTGAAACAATTCAATCGTAATTTTCTCTGCCTCTCTTTCTGAAGTTGGCGTCCCGAGTGTGAGGCTACACCCGGAGCACAATTGTAAAAGACGGTTGGAGTTGGGTGTTGGGATGAGGCAAGAGTCCTTGTACATAGGGCTCATTATCTGGTCTGAGCCCTGAAGGGAGATGATGATGCTACAACTGCTACGATAACCACTACCACCACCGCCGCCGCCGCCGCGACGCCGCCACCACCACCACTACTACTGGTCTCAGGTTTCCTAATTGATGTGTTACCTATTTTTAGGTAGTTCCAAGTAGGATTCCAACGGAAAAGAGGAGTTTTTTAGTCGGTAAGAGTCCGGCACATCAGGGCTATCTTCCCTGATGCCCATGAGGGTTTTTCCCCTCTTTATTAAAAAAAAAACAAAAAAACTACTACTACTACTACTACTACTACTACTACTACTACTACTACTACTACTACTACTACTACTACTACTACTGCTACTGCTACTGCTACTGCTACTGCTCCTGCTCCTGCTCCTGCTCCTGCTCTTGCTGCTGCTGCTGCTGCTAACAACAGCGTACAAATTATACGTCCATGATTTAAAGGTCATCGTGAATGCTGGGAATTCATAATATTTCTTCTTAGCCTTCCATTGCTATTGAAGAAAGCAGTAAATCGCATCAGTAGAGTTTCATAATGGCTGCGCTATTGTTAGCATCTGGACCTGCTCCGAGGTTATCTGTGAGAGTGTGAAAAATAGCTAAGCCTGACCTTTAGACATTATGTTTTATAGCCCGTGACCAGCTTATCGGATACCCTCCCATTCTGCACTGGCAGCAATGAATGAGTTGTACGGTGTAGTGAGTTCGTCATTCCCAAGCGAGCGAACCACAGCGTCATTATCTTGGCTTTGTTTTTACAGGCGTGGACGAACTGCAGAATGTTGCTTCGGGTTATTTAGATGTTATCCAACAATGCTACCAAATGAAAATTATACGAATAATTCATTTAACATGCTATAAAATCTTTGCGACCTGAGATGCAAACTAGCATCCCGGAATTCGAAAATCGAATAATAATAATAATAATAATAATAATAATAATAATAATAATAATAATAATAATAATGACGCATTTATTCATTTACATCCGTTACTAGAAACGATATAAAACATGTTTTCTTAGTAATAAGTTTTTCCAAGGCTCTTGAATCAAATCAAATTTGTCTGGGAGTACAGAGATCGTTTATGAAACTGCTTGAACATAACATAGTTACAGTGTTGCTTTACTATGTTCCTCAGCAGCCTAAAAATGTATCTGTATGAAATGCTGTTATACCTTCAATTCATGTTCATTTCAACATGTAACAGAATGGACAGACAAAGAGCATTTTGAAATTTATAAAATGAAAAGTCGGTAAAATATCAAACTTGGTATTTAAATTTAGTATCTTCCAGGGATGCGACACGAAGATTTTGAGAAAAATCCCCCCACCCAAAACTACCCTTTACATGGAACTTTTTTCGAAAATTTCAATTTTCTCAAAAATTGCTCTAGCGATTTTGATTAAAATTTCGTATATTAAAGATATTTACCTGACAAATAAAATGTATATCTTGAATTTTATGGGAATAGCCTCTGAAGAGTAGTTTATTCTGGATGAATTTTATAGAATTTTGAATAACTGCTAAACCGTAAGAGATGGACAAAAACTTACTACACCAAAAATGTAGAACACGTTAAAACACACAATTTATGTTATATACATTTTTTTTTCGAGGAGTTCGTCGTTTTTGAGACATTCCTTTGTTTTGGTTTCTGCTATGAGAAACTTATACTTTTCTCATACAGGAATTTGTTAACTGCGGTTCATACAAACAAAGGAAATTCAGTGACATAGCAACCAGCTTTTGATTATCACTTTAACCTATGGTACTCCCTAATTTCGCTTCTACTTACAAGGAAGCAAGTAATATGGCTATTTCTGCTATATTTTTACTGATTAGCATGAAGTAAATAGAAGTATAAGCTTTTAAGAATAATTTGTTGCAGAGATGTAGAGAAAGTCATGTGAATGGTACACATAAGATTTTTTACTTTCTCTATACATACTATGTACATAGTGTATAGAGAAGGTATTGCACTCCACCAAAAAATTCGATACCGAGATTGCCCCGGAAATATATGTTTTAGGGTCCCCTGTATCCAAAAAAGCATTTTCAGAAAAAGGTCCGTGTGTGTGTGTCCGTGTGTCTGTGAACACGATAACTCAAAACGAAAAGTCGGTAAAGTACCAAACTTGGTATTTAAATTTAGCATCTTCCAGGGATGCGACACGAAGATTTTGAGAAAAATCCCCCACCTCAAACTACCCTTTACATGGAACTTTTTTGGAAATTTCAATTTTCTCAAAAATTGCGCTAGCGATTTTGATTAAAATTTCGTATATTAAAGATATTTACCTGACAAATAAAATGTATATCTTGAATTTTATGGGAATAGCCTCTGAAGAGTAGTTTATTCTGGATGAATTTTATGGAATTTTGAATAACTGCTAAACCGTAAGAGATGACAAAAACTTACTACACAAAAAATGTAGAACACGTTAAAACACACAATTTATGCTATATACATTTTTTTCGAGGAGTTCGTCGTTTTTGAGACATTCCTTTTTTTTTTTTTTTTTTTTTTTTTTTTTTTTTTTTTTTTTTTTTTTTTTTTTTTTTTTTTCTGCTATGAAAAACTTATACTTTTCTCATACAGGAATTTGTTAACTGCGGTCCATACAAACAAAGGAAATTCAGTGACATAGCAACGGCTTTTGATTATCACTTTAACCTATGGTACTCCCTAATTTCGCTTCCACTTACAAGGAAGCAAGTAATATGGCTATTTCTGCTATATTTTTACTGATTAGCATGAAGTAAATAGCAGTATAAGCTGTTAAGAATAATTTGTTGCAGAGATGTAGAGAAAGTCATGTGAATGATACACATAAGATTTTTTACTTTCGCTATACATACTATGTACATAGTGTATAGAGAAGGCATTGCACTCCACCAAAAAATTCGATACCGAGATTGCCCCGGAAATATATGTTTTAGGGTCTCCTGTATCCAAAAAAGCATTTTCAGAAAAAGGTCCGTGTGTGTGTGTCCGTGTGTTTGTGAACACGATAACTCAAAAACGAAAAGTCGGTAAGTTGGTATTTAAATTTAGTATCTTCCAGGGATGCGACACCAAGATTTTGAGAAAAATCCCCCCACCCCAAATTAACCTTTATATAGAACTTTTTTTGAAAATTTTGTTTTTCTAAAAAATGGCTGTAACGATTTTGATTAAAATATCGTATATTAAAGATAATTTACCTATCAAATAAAATGTATATTTTGAATTTTCTGGGAATAGCCTCTGAAGACTACTTTATTCTGGGTAAAGTTTACCTACCTACCTGCGTGCCTGCCTACCTACCTACACATCTTTAGCTCCAGCAAAAACCGAAAAATGTTTCTGAATATGTAAAATAAAAAGATTTTGGATATTAGGGGTCTGAGCAACCCGAAATAGAATAAAGGCAAATCTCTGCTAGGAAAGAAACAAATAAATTGTTTTATATACAGAAACAATTTACATGATTAACATGAATGGCTGATAAAAATGTAATTGGACGTTATTGTATGTATGTATGACAAGAACAGAGAAATAACATTTTGTGAGCATAATTATTTTACCCCTTCTTGATAATGTGAGTTTTTAGATTAACAAAGCTATGCGAACATCAGTTTTCATTTCTTTGGTGTAACTGCAATGAAGCGTGCCCTCGATGTCACATGTTTTAGAATAGTATATAACCGTCTTTATCTCGAGGAAATCTAAAAAAAATTATTTGCATTTATTTGCAAATTATAGTTCTGGCAATAACGCACACACTTTCCCGTTCTTGAATGCTATACCTTGCAGTTAGCACTAATCCCCTACATTCCCTATACAGCTGACGCCACACCTCCAGGCCGCCTCGCTAGGAACGTTAGTGTTCCATGTCTCCGCTTTTTTATCTTTTTTTTTTTTTTTTTTTTTTTTTTTTCCTTTTCTTAGTGACAGCCCATGATATCAGATTTACTGGCACGTAAAAGAACTCCAGTAGGACGAAATTCCGGCACACCGGCGGCGCTGATATGATCCTGGCAATTGACAGCGTGGTTATCATACAATTAATTTAATTTAATTTTCCGCTTTTTCAGCCGAGTTTCTTGTATTGATGCGACCGCGTGTGAGATTTGCGGTGGGCAATGCGGTGCTGGGGCGGCATTTCTCCGGCCATCACATTCCACCGGTGCTCCATCTTTATTCTATGTACATCAGTGACATCGCCTGCGGTGCCATAATAGTAAAAGCAGGTGTTAAATACTAGCATGAAAAACATTGGAATGGATTACTAGAACATACTTTGAATAGAATTATTCGTTTATTTTTTGTTAGAGGGGTCTCATTTCAAACGAAATATTGTTTCTTTGAGTGTTTACTGGCGACTTCTTCAGCACATTTCACACTATATAAGAATATGTGTATCCTTCTATTAGATATGTGAGAAAGGGTGTATATTAATAGGATTGGCTAGATTTCCTAGCGCACAAACTCATCTTTGACGACATCATAGGATTCGTTTATAGCCTACTCTTTTATAGTTTGGGCTTGTTGCATTAGGTTCGCTGTTAGCAGATTTCATTAGGTTATCTGAACGTCTGCCAGTTGTCCTATCGTTAGTAGCTGCGTTTTCATTTGACATTGGGCCCACAGATATATAAGGTGGTTGGTTCCCCTGTCCCTTATTCTCTGGTTTTATGCAACCCGCAGATTACATTCTAACCTAGAAACATCGTTCCCGAGACCCATCTTCTGCATACCGACATTTTAGGCTTTGGGACTGCAAGTTGTAGCCAAATAGTAGCATATTTAGTTAACACGCGGTGTTAGTGTGAGTTCCAAGATGCTTGATTGAGGTTCGAATCTTACCAAAACGTTGACATTCCCCCTCCCCCACTTTCTTTCTTCCTGATTTCACACAACGCTAGATGCCATATTGAAAGATATACAAATACCTAGATTGACAATACAATCTGTGATTCAGCAATGCTTTCAGTTGGAAAGAAAACTAGATTTAATCCCCATAACTTAACAGACTGCTCAATATCCACTAGCTAAAGCGTTTCCGACATGAACCTTAGTGATGAAGTTTCTTCATTTAGCGCAACAGATGTTGAATAACAATCTGGCACGTAGTAACATCTGGAGTATGACGGACCTGCAGGCCTCCCTGATTAGTTGCTGAAGATTAAGGTTATGTGGCTGTTAGTTGTACACTGTTGTTCTAAATGACCCCATAGGAAGTAATTAAGTGACATAAAATCAGGAGATCTGGCAGGCCCCGAGACAGGTACTCGCCTATCTATCCAGCTTTGAGAATGTGTGCCGTGAAGATAATTTACGACAATTCTGGACTGGTGCGGTGGAGCACCATCATCCTGAAACCACATCCATAATATTTCATTTAATGGTACATGCTCCAGAAATGGAAGGAAATCGTTTTGGAGGAAGTGGAGGTAGCGTCCTACCGTAAAGTGACCTTCGAAATAATGTGGCCCGATTAGGTGATCACCCAAAATGACACGCCATACATTAATTCCCCACTGGTCTTGAAAACCTGACTGTCTTACCCAATGAGGGTTATCGACATTGTGGCGATTCACACTGCCATTGTTGTGAAACCGCGATTCATATGAAAACAAAACTTTGGATAAAAAGACTGCATCATGGTTCAAACTGCGTAACACCCACTGGCAGATATTTACTTGAGCTTGACCATGGAGATCCTGGAGTAGCTGCATGCAGTAAGGGTGAAATGTAGAGTTATGCAGTATTCGCATAACTGATGATCTACTGATGTTTTGTCTTGTGCCAGTGCCTGCGTGCTAGCGTGGGGATTATTTAAGAACCGTCTAAAATCATATCTTCATTGTGCCCAGAGGTAACTGGTGCCGCTCTAACAGGACCTGTCCTTCCAAGTGTTCCTGTTATACGTAAACGTCGCTCAGCATTCCGAAAAATGTGTGTAGGTTGTCGTCTTTCTAGAAAACGGTTTCCATACAAGCGTTTAGCCTCTAATGCGTTCCGTTGGGCTTCTTCGTAAATAACTAACATGTCAACCTGGAATACATCGCGAGTTCACGACCGACTGAGTCTATCTCTCTAATGGGCTGAGGTTCATAGTAGATAAGCTTAAATGCAGGTAGCACATATCTGCAAGTTTACTTTTTGTATTTGCATACAATGAGACATATCAAAACCTAAAGTGTCTTTGGGTAGTATTTGTTAATCCACTGAGGGTTCCAGCTGCCAAATTTTTGTAGAGGACATTCTCTAACTGCGAAGAACAATCGATAATAAGCTACGTGTTCTGGTATTTTGCAATTGCTTTTATTAATTTTATACGTTATGAACATTTCCTTTATTATTTAAAGTCTTAGCGAAGTTTCTTTTCCAAGATAATTAGAATGAAAATTAATGATCAAAAACTGAAGAACAGGAAAATGAACTGTCATTAGTTCTTCATTCGTATACCTTTTGTTTACACTTAAAATTATTAGAGTGACAAACACTGAACAAATTTTGCACCTTGATGGATAATACATAAAGAAGAAAAAAAGTGTACGCAGAATGTGGGACTCGAACCGCCGATACGCTCTGAAGAAACATGAAATTAACCAGTTGAGCTACAATAATTGAACCCGCTTATCCGTTAAAACGCCGTAGACACAAAATGTTTTATTTTATATGTTCAGAAACTTATTCCGGTGGTTGCGAGCTAAGCTTTTTTTTATCTCAAAGCAGTTTCTGAGCAATAAAAGTAAATGATTACTCCGGTGGAGTTGCCAACATTCATTCATACATAAAAAGAAACGAAAGTACACCACAAACGCTAATATATATTTAAGTAACCTGCAATACTCTTTCCAATTAAAATTAATGAAGAGCAAAATGGAAAAATTTGTTGTGTGCAATATGAAAACAACTTGTTTGTTCAAATAAATATATGTTTATGCCTATACTTAAATGATGCATTTGCTTGCAATATTTGTATTTTCAAAATATAAGTTACAACGCCTTTTGTTTGTGCATTTTGTCACATGAACATGGAATGGAGGCATAACAGCATTTCATTCAAATGTGATTGCAGATTTCTGGGGAGAGGGGGGGGTGGCAAACACCTCGTCTTCTTTGTTAACGGTACATCCATTCGATTTCAGTTTTTCTAAGCTCTGAAAGATTGTTAGGGTCAAAATCGACTTTTCTTCAAAGTACACCTTGGCAGCTTTTGGTACATAATACTATTTTCGACACGAAACAATTGGATTAAAGTTAGATTTTAAACATATACATCATATATTGAGCTTAGAAGCATATTTTATGAACACTTAAGTTGATACTCTTCCCGTAATATACGCCAAGACAAAGGCTAATATCACAGGTATATTGTGTGGTTCGTAAGTTTCAACTCAACCCGAATTTGAAAAATAAAAGTTTGTATTATTTTGTTGTAATCTGCATTAAAAGGAAAACGTATCAATTTGCGTATTTGTTCTCCTTTTCACAGAAATCAGAAGAGCATCATTTCCATGCCAGCTGAACGTGTGTACTCCAGGCCGCTATTCCCATGCTAAACCGGCAGAGTTTCCTGTATTATACTGAATGGTATGAACTTGCTTGAGCTTTCCTCTCTCATTAGAGCTGACCACGATTGTATGCTTGTGATTTTAGGTTACGCTTTTACTTTCTCTACATAGGTAGTACAGTGTACTTAAGTAGAGAAGGTATTGCACTATATAAAAATCGATACAAAGATTTCACCGGAAATACACGTTTTAGGGTCCCTGTATCCAAAACAAAATTTTTAGAGAAAGGTACGTCTGTGTCCGTGTGTCTATATGCCAGTTTGTCCATGTGTCCGTGTGTCTGTGAACACAACTCAAATCGAAAAGTTGGTAAAATACTAAACTTGGTATCTTCCAAGGATGCGACACAGGGATTATGAAGAAAATTCCTTCACCCCAAACTACCTTTACCTAGAAAAATTTTCAAAAATTTTGATTTTCTAAAAAATGGCTCTAACGACTTTGATGAAAGTATCGTATATTAAAGATATGAAAATTAAAACATACATTTTAAATTTTCTGGGAATAGCCTCTGAAGAGCTCTTCATTCTGGATGCATTTTTCCGAATTTTGCTTAACTGACAAACCGTATAAGATAGACAAAAACCTATCAGGAAAAAATGTAGACTTCCTTAAAAGACAAAAATGACGTCATATGCATTTTTTCGTGAGTACTTCATTTTTTATATGTTCGTTGTTATTACTTTCAGTTTTAAAATACTTTAACTTTTCTCATACGGGACTTTTTTATTTTATTTAATGTCGCTTTAACACCAAGGTCAAATCGCGACTACAATAAACCTTAAAATGCCTTGCATAATGGAGTTTCATTAAGAAAGCTCAGCACATTCTTTGAAAGGAAGAGCGGTCAACATCGTTGCTGGAATACTGCATCTAGTTCTTGCGTCATCGTATAAACGGCAGTTGGTGGGAATGTGAGTGACATGCTCTTGGGCGGAAGATCACCGGACAGAAGGTAGGAAGTAAGAGCAAATGTCCGAGAGGTAAGCGACGCTTGAAATGTGTGAGAGAATAAACAGAAGTGCGAAAGAACAGGCATCATATAATTTGTCTCTACCTGAGTTTAAGCACTGTTGTTTCTATTGCCGGAGAATGGTATCACTCATAAAGCGGTTGAAGTTTTGGTGAGGAATCCTGAGGTCCAATTAGCTGAGTGATAGAGTATCTGAACATAAAGCATTGGTTGAGGAGTTCGCTGTTGGAGATTGAGGGGAGCGTTCATCAAGTCTGTGTAGGAGACAACAGTGGCTTCAAGAACGTACTCTAAAGCGAGAGGATAGCTATCAGTTTACAAGAGAACATAGGAATAGCGTTACGCCGAAATCAAGGTCATATGCACAACCGCAGTGATTTTCACATTTGAAACCATCAGTGTACATTTTTTGTGACGGAGAGTATGAGGTACAAAGGGCTCTGAATAGATGGGGACAATTTAAGTATCGGTGTGGTCTATGTTGTAAAGCGCCATGGAAATATCTATGGTAGGTAGTTTTAGCTCCCAAGGAAGAGTATCAAGGGCGAAGGAACAGGAGACTAATGGGGGGAATATACAATGAAAATATTGTAGGAAAAGTAAAATTCTCTGGGAGAAGGGTACAAACGACATTGACTATGAGCACATTCGCTTTGGGACTCGGCAGGAAAAACATGATTGAAAACAGTTAATGGGCTCTTGGAGGCGGATCGTGTAGAGTGTATGAGACTTAAGGCTCATATCAGTGGAGGCTCATTTGCTTCAATCTGGAGACTGCTTACGAGGCTATTGTAACAAGCACCCAAGCAGATTTTCAGTGCCGAAGATTGAATACCAGTAAACGTAGTAAACGTAGAGAAAGTCATGTGAATGGACCACATAAGATTTTTAATACTATAGTTATACTCAAAGTAGGAATCAAGATTTTACTGTACTTTTACTTACGGTTTGAAGTATATGATATTCTAAAGAAAACAGAGAGAATGAGGATTTACACGTCAGTCATTGGCGACCTTAAAACAAGTGACTAACGAAATTTGATGTTTCTGCAAACATTTAATGAAAAGATAGAATAAAGTAAGGTTTAGCAAGAATGACTTTTAGAAGTTGTATACAAATGAAGATAATGTGCAGAAAGAAATCGTGTGAATGTGAACACATCAGATATTTTATATAGTGTATCGGCACATACGTGCTATAATTAAACCGAAACCGAACAATTTGAGACATTGCTTAAAAATGCGGTAATTCGTTTCCTGGCGTTGTAATACAAGTAACACGTAAAGTAAGTTAAAGGTATAAAAGTCAGCAAACTTGCGCCTCTTCCTTATGGTTTCAATACTAAAAACTATTGTAACTATTTTTGTTGGCAAAGATTTTACGCACACGTAAAATGACATATTTCTTAAATATTTATCCTGTCAGATATATAAATATATACCTTAAGTTCAATAGGACGAATATAAGAATTATTGTTTGTACTTTTTGTTTTTACTTGTTTAATCCAAATTTCGATGTTGCACAGCATTGGAACCCCCCTCCCCGTTTTAGAGATATCAATTAAGATGGGAGATCTGTGGTTCAAATCCCGGCTATGGCATTGAATTTTTCAGTCTGCCTCTACCTATCCAACTCCTGTCCTACACACGGCTTGTGTGAAAAAACAATTATTCAAATTAATTAAGATGCTTTATAATCTATTTGAGGCATGGGGATGAGAGGGCAGGTAGAGAGCTATTGAACGTGCCTTACTCGCCCGACAGTCTTGCAGAGTGGCTAAGGTTGTTTTGATGCAACAAGTGGCATCGTTCCACCTGCGCAATACCAACAATTTCCGCGCTTGTATTAATTATTTTTGCTTATATTAAACATATTTTGCATCAAAATTGCTACATCCACCTATTTTGGTTAGACATATTACTTAATCTTCAAGTTTATAAACTTCCTTTATCTTATGCACGTAATATTCTTACGCTGTCATATGATTAACATATAAATAGTTTCTCTTTCACAATAAATAAAGCACTAAAGTTCCATTGTTATTTAGCCTTAAAATGTTTTAACATATAAATATTTTCTCTTTCACAATAAATAAAACACTAAAGTTCTATTGTTATTTAGCCTTAAAATGTTTTAAAATTATTTGATGAAAAGATGAATTGTTTGCTTTTTGCGCGTAGTATCTTCTATCTGGAGGTTTCACTCAGGGGAGCATATCACTTCAATTTCGGTTCGTTAAGCTTACGTTCTCTCTCCAACCCTAAGAGAAATACTTTAAAATATATTTCACATATAGTGTTAATAAATATTACATATATAATTATGTATTGAATCACATCAAATAGATGAAATAGAACTTTTTAGATAAGTTCAGTTCCGGACACCTAATGAACTAATAAGAAACTAAACCCCTAAAAAGTAAAATCATATCGTCCCTTTTATATGTTTACAAATACGAGTATTCAGAAAGTACCTTTTGAAATTGCAACTAAACACCTGCGTTTGCTTATGCTTCTGATCATAGTGCCGTTTGATATTGTAACGCTTTATGTTTGCAAATTAAACTCCAGATATTAATCAGCAAACTTTCCTATTTTTGTAACTTACTAAAATTCTCCGTGCTGTTCTCATGAAACAGACGTTCCGACGAAGCCATACTCGGCACTGAAGTTGCAAACAAAATGTTTAAGGAAATGTATCTGTGAACTTTTACCAAAAATTGTGAAAAGTTAAAAATTAACTTTTTTTCACAATAAAATCATGAAAGTTCTAAACTTTAAAAAAAGTATCCAGTTGTTCCTACTTAACGCGATTTAACTTCCAACTAACTGAAGCTATAAACCTGTAAGCGCAAGTTTATTATTAGGCACTCTCAAATTTAAACAGCAATTTCTCGAAAAGTTTTTTCTACACTTGTCCATGCACAAAATGTTCCACATGCTCACTAATTTGTTTCAAACTCTTTATATTGCCTCTCAAAAATACATTAAAGAAAACGGCCGTTTACTTTTTGGAGATAATGCCCCAATTTTGGGAAATATATTATTAAATTTTGAAAATAGAATACTTTTGGAGAGTACGAAAACTAATTATTTTTCTACACTACTAAGGGCTATATAAAAAAAAAAAAATAAATGATGGATGTATTTATAAACTCGTTGCTGTAAAACCTGGATATTTTGGTATGAAAACTTTTAAAAATGCATCAAGCGGCTCATTTTTATTAGAACAATGAATTTATACAATAAAAATCTGATGTGTTACACTCATATGACTTTCTCTAGCTGCTCTACAAACCTCCTACAAAAGATTATTCTTCTTTGTACACAATGCTAATCGAGATAAATATTAGCAGAATGTTCTTATTACTTAATTCCTTATAGGTAGAAGGGAATTCGCTATGCTAAAGTAATTGTGAAATGTTTTAAAAGCTATCGTTATGCGATTATCTTTGCAAATCACTTCTTTGCTTGTCCAGGAGTAGAACAAAAGGAAAGCGGACACATCCTGTCTGAGAAAAGTTTAAGTACTTCACAATTGAAACCAATAACAAGGAATATCTCAGAAACAGTTACCTCCACAACAAAAACGCAAAGGACATAAATTGCGTGTTTTGTCGTGATGTACATTTTTTGTGGAGTGAGTTTTTTTTCTATCTCTTACGGTTTAGCAGTTAAGCAAAATGCATCCAGAATAAAGAGATCTTAAGAGGCTATTCCCCAAAAATTTGAGATATACATTTTATTTCGGACATAGATAGCTTTAATATACGGGATTTTAATCAAAATCGATAGAGTCATTTTTAAGAAAATCAAAATTTTCGAAAAAAGTTCCATGTAAAGGGTAGTTTGGGGTGGGGGGATATTTCTCAAAATCTTCGCGTCGCATCCCTGGAAGATACTAAACTTAAATACCAAGTTTGGTGCTTTATCGACTTTTCGTTTTTGAGTTAACACACACACACACACACACACACACACACGGACCTTTTTGTGAAAATGCTTTTTTTGGATACAGGGGACCCTAAAACATATATTTCCGATGAAATCTCGGTATCGAATTTTTGGGTAAAATACAGTACTTCTCTATCCCTATGTACATTGCAAATACGGGGCTAGAGAAAGTAAAAAATCTGTGTGCCATTCACATGACTTTCTCTATATTACTGCAGCAAATTATTGATAAATAGCTTAGGCTTCTATTTATATCATGCTAATTTAGAAAACGTCAGAAATAGTCTCATTACTTGCTTCGTTATAAGTCGTAGCAAAATAAGGGAGTACCATAGGTTAAAGTGATAGTCAAAAGCTAGTTGCTATGTGACTGAATTTCCTTTGTTTGTATGGACAGGCGTTAACAAATTTCTATTTAAGAAAAGTACAAGTTTTTCAAAGCTGAATCTAAAAACAAGGAATATCTTAAAAAAAAATCAACTCCACGAAAAAATGTATATAACATAAATTGTGTACTTTAATGTGCTTTACATTTTCTGTGCGGAAAGGTTTTGTCCATCTCTTAAGGTTTAGCAGTAATGCAAAATTCCGTAAAATTCATCCAGAGTAAAGTAGTCTTCAGGGACTATTCCCAAAAAAAGTCAAGATATACCTTTTATTTGGCGAATAAATATCTTAAACATACGAGATTTTAATCAAAATCGTTGGAGCCATTTTTAAGAAAATTAAAATTTTCGCAACATTTTCCATGTTTGGGGTGACGGGACTTTCTTGAAAATCTTCGTCTTGCATCCTTGGAAGATACCAAACAAAAATACTAAGTTTGGTTTTCAACGGTGCTTTCATTTTTGAGCTGTGCTGTCCACGGTCACATACAGACAGCCACACGCACGGCCATTTTTATAAAAATGCTTTTTTTTGGATTCAGAGGGTTTCAAAACATATATTTCCGGTGAAATTTCGGTATCGAATTTTTATATACTATGTACATAATATGTACAGAGAAAGTAAAAATGTTTGTTTTTGATACACTTTTTTTTTTTTTTTTTTCTAAAAATGCTTTTCGCAGGTCATATCAATGCACTAATTTCCGGTGAAATCTCGACATATATCATTAATGTATTTAGTACTTTTTATACATTGATATTTTGCATAAAAGAGAAGTCCTAGTTACCATTAGGGTACGGCGAGATTTGACGTTGACATTCGTCGAGCAATGCGTGATGTGCGAGTGGTGGACGGGAAGATGATGTCAGAGAGGATAGGACATGTGATTCAGTATTAATGCTCGCTGGTGCCCCTCATTGGTTACGCCTTTTTGTGTTACCCTGTGTGTAGCTTAGGACCTCACCACTAGCTAGCCACTCCAGCCAGTCTTACATACAAACTGAGGAAAACAATTTGTACCGCGAGAATTCACAATTTTCAGTTCTTGCAAATTTACATGTAACTGTATCTCTGTTTTCTTAGTCTAGTTATGGAAAACATTAGGTTTTAAACAGTGTGAAAAGAATGCTTTTTGCATTTGTACTGTTCGCTGTACTTTACGTGTAAAATCGAGGGTCTGAGAAAGACAGTGATGCTCTATGCCTACTGCTGAAGCATATCTCTGAGTAATCTACTCATTTCTTCTTCCTCGCTAGTTACAAATCACAGCATTTCGTTATCTATATTTATGAAATGTGTAAATATCAACATCGGCTCTGTCGCCCTCCGTGGTGTAATGGTTACCATGCTGACTTCATATACCCAAGGTCGCGGGTTCAAACCCGGCGGAGGACGATGGATTTTTTCGGGTGTAAAAATCCTTAGCATGGCTTCCTTCGGAAGGGAAGTAAAGCCGTGGGTCCCGTGTCGTAGATTTACGACACGTAAAAGAACCTCAAGCCTGATAGAGAGGCCTCTGAGCAAAATTAAGCGGTCTTTCACGCCCAATTTAGAATGGGATGCTGAGAACCACAGAAGTTAAAGAGCGTCCATAAGTAACACGCCATTTATTTTCAACATCGGCTGGAAGTCATGGCCTGAGAAATTATGCCATTACTACCCATGTAAGCAATATGGTAGAAGAAAGTACAGATGTTAGATTTCCATTGAATATGTACGGGAGAATATGAATTAGTTTTTATTTGATTAATCTTTCAAGAAGGAAAGTTTATACATTTGTGATAGACAGGTGTAAATATGACCTAAGTATGGTATAAAAGTGGTATGCTGTTAATTGTGTGAAATTACAATCGGTAGAAATGTGTGTTCATATTTCCAAAGACGAAGTTGAGATAATGAATTGAAGCAGGGTCATTAGAAGAGCGAACTTCAGTCCAACAGGAATTCTCTGATTAGCCAGAATATTAAAATTCATACCTATGTGTTAATAATTTGTGTTTCTGTGAACTGTTTGTGTTTGTTACTTTGACAAATACGCAAGGGAACGCAAGATATAACCTTCATACATCTATAATCTTCTAAATCGTTGTGTAACTTTCTATAGTGTCTCTTGTTTAATGCGCAAATGTAATTATCGAAAGGTGTTTCATATAAAACTGCTTTGTGCGCCTTTTGGAAAGCTCCGTAACGTAATTACATAAACTCTACATAGCTATTTAGATTAAGTGAATACTACCCTAGACACTCATGGATAATTAAAGAGTGCACTCGGTTAGCTCTAGGTTTGTGTGTGCGTAAATAAACTGATTTTCGTATATTATTATTTTAGTAATTTCTACTGTTTTTATTAAAGCATGCGAGCGAAGCGAGCATGCGCTCGGTTGGCTCTAAGTACGTGTTTGTGTGTGTGCAAGTAAATTTGATTTTCGGGTAATTTGTTTTTATTAATTTCTAGGTTAGCTCTAGATTAGTGTGTGTCTATAAACTAATGTTCATGTAATTTGAGTTTAGCAATTTCCACTACATTTATCAAGCATGCTCGCGTGCGCTCGCATAACTATATGTTAGTGTGTGTGTGTGTATAAACTGATTTTCGTGAATTTGCTTTTAATAACTTCCACTGCTTTCACTAAAGTATGCAAACGAAATCAGCATTCTCTCTATTGCGATGGATTTAGGTTAGTGTGTAAATTAATTCATTATTATTTTTTATGTAGTTAATGTTTAGGCATTTTCATGTAAACTGCTTTGTTTCATAATAGTATTGGGAAATATTCTTAGCAGCACTGTAACCTATTGTATTTTAACTGCATTACCCCATTATGTATAACTAATACTGGCTCTTTAGGGTAAATGATACACTAACAGATACTGCATAGTTCACCGGATTATATTGATTACATTTATTAAGTGACAGGCGTTATTATTATTATCAATTACCCAGTGTGAAGGTCACCATATCATTTGTAATGAAATCATTTTAAAGGTGCTAGGAAATGACAGTTTTGTACGTGAAAGGAATGTACTTGAATGTATTTATTTTAAAGCAGTGGTGCAAGTAAAAGAATAGTTGCTAATATAGGTGTTATTGGGAAGTAAAACAAACGTTATTACCCAATATCGAGCGTCTAGAACGTTTTAGAATCTTATCACATGCTCTAGAATAAATTAAATCCCCTTGGGAATCAGATCTCGTAGTATATTATTCAACCTTTAGAAGTACTCATGTAATTGCTTATAAGGTTTTCTTTGTTTTCGTCTCCGTTATTCACTATGGCGGGACTGCCAACATTGATAAAAATAATACCGCGACATCTAAGGGCTTTGAGATTATTGTAAATTTTTAATCACAGAGAAAGAAATGCGATTCTATAGGAATACTGTGGGTTACGGGTGTGCGCTTTAAGCAGGTATGCTTTACTTCAGTAATTGCTTGTAGATGTCCTCTGGTGTTTGTTTTAATTTCGAGATTTTTTAAATGAGCTGATTATAGTAGTGTGATATGTAAATAGAGACATTTTCTTGTAAGTTTTGTAAATGTCCACTGTTTCGTTGGGTATAGCTTTGTGTGTGGGTGTATGTGTGTGTGTGTAAATGGATGTTTTTAATTTATTTTATTTCTAGCATTTTAGAAAAAGCATGCGAGCGAAGCACACAAGTGTGTGTGTAAATAAACTTATTTTTGTGTAATTTTATTTTAGTAATTTCCACTGTTTTCCTCAAAGTATGCGAACGAAGCGAGCATGTACTTGGTTAGCTCTAAGTTAGTGTTTGTGTGTGCAAATAAATTGTATTTTCGGGTAATTTGTTTTCATTAATTTCTGGGTTAGCTCTAGATTAGTGTGTAAACAAATTTTCATGTAATTTGAGTTTAGTAATTTCCATTGCATTTATCAATCATGCTCGCATACACTCGCGTATCTATACGTTAGTGTGTGTGTGTGTGTGTGTGTGTTTAAATAAACTGATTTTCGTGAATTTGCTGTTAGTAATTTCCACTGCTTTCACTAAAGTATACGAACGAAAGCAGCATTCTCTCTATTGCGTGTGGTTTAGTCTAGTGTATAAATTAATTTATTATTATCTTTTGTAGTTAATTTTTAGGCATTTTCTGTGGTTTCGCCAAAGCATACGAGCAACATATGCTTAATAGAACCGAAGACTCGCGGATTTCGTGAAAAAATAGGTTGGCAGTATAGTTGTGCGTTCGTAAAAATTACAAAATGGAGTATGTTGTTTACATCCTGCAACGAGTTTTGTATATAAGAAAATATCTTAATTAGGGCGAGTGAGTGGGACAAGCAACTCAAAGTGATCACATTTATTACAAGACACATTCCATGTGAATTTTTATTTCTCAGGTTAGTATTTTCAACATTTTTAATCTGGACGTCCTGTGGAACCTTTACGAAGTGTATAAATAATTAATGAATACATAGATTTAAAGTAGATTCCTGCTGTTAACTACGTAAACTAGAAATACTATGCTGTTTGTAAACCGCTTTTGTTTCATAATAATATTGACTTCAAGAGCTCTGTAACCTAACTTCCATCCCTTCTATTGCTCCATCTTGTGTAGCTATCCCAGTGAGTTTGTAGGTTAAAGAGATATTGATTAACAATTAATGGTACTTGTAAACGGTAAGTTTATGTAAAACAGTTTTGTGGCAAATAACCTCAGCAGTTGTATAAGCCCTTCTCATATGATTATCACAGTGTCCCTTTAGGTTAAGTAAATATAGTATTAATGCCTTATAGGTACTGGCACAGAATAATTTTACAATATAAATTTTACGTTTGATAACATCACTGGCAAGAAACATCAGCAGATCTGTAACTCCATTTTGTATAATTATAACAGTGGCCCTTTAGGTTAAGTAAATATAGTATTGATAGCTTGTGGGTACTCGCAGAGAATAATTTAACAATAAAAGTGTTACGTTTCATAACATCATTGGCAGGAATCATCAGCAGATCTGTAACCTAACCTCATGTTGTATAACTAATACTGTGGTTAAGTAAACGTTGCACTACCTCCTAATGTAATTATATAGAGTTATTAATGAAAACTGTTTTTTATTACCTAACTTAGAGATAACCTCAGCAGCTTATAACATAACTTCCCTTTATTCCTTTACTTAACTTTGTAGGATGTAGTACTGTAACGGAGGAGGACACCTCGCCCCCCTAATGCTCTACGCCTGCGAAGCGTGGGGTATGGCAGCAAACTCCTGACTTCTCTGGTTACAACGGATACAGAATAGAGGACTCCCGTCAATCTATTCCCTAAGTCGACGTTTCCCTTTGAGGCTAATACATGAAGCTTCCTCCCTCCCCTTGTCGCCCTCCATGGTGTAATGGTTACCAAGCTAACTTCATATACGGGGTCGCGGGTTCAAACCCGGCGGAGGACGATGGATTTTTTTCGGGTGTAAAAATTCTTAGCATGGCTTCCTTCGGAAGGGAAGTAAAGCCGTTGGTCCCGTGTCGTAATTTACGGCACGTAAAAGAACCTCAAGCCTGATAGAGAGGTCTCTGAGCAAAACTAAGCGGTCTTTCACGCTCAGGGACGCTGAGAACTATAGCAGTTCAAGAGCGTCCATAACTAAAAAAAACGCCATTTCCGGCCTCCCAAATGTGGAAGATGTCATTAGGCGCCGGGCTCAAAACTTTTACGCCAGATTGGGCGAACATGAGAACGCACTTGTCAGATCGCTGGGAGAGAATTTACCCACTGAACGCCGATACAGGCAGGTTCAGTTTCCCCGCATGGCTTGCGGGTACCCCCGGTAACAACGGCTTCAAACCAGCCAACAGCAAAATAGCTGAACTAAGTACTCCCCCCCTCCCATTGGGAGTGGCCCATCAAAGTTGTCCAACGAAAACAATTTTTCACAAATTAAACACCAGCGGAGCAGAAAAGGATGCTGCTCCTGAAAAATGCAACAGTTCGAGGAGCATATCTAGCGCCATTTCTTTAACATCATCACCCGAAACCTCAAATACCAAACCTTAACCTTAACCTCATTCCTGTGGTTAAACCTTTACCAGGGTAGGTACACAGCAGCAACACCTAGGCTCACCACGAGACTGCCAGATCTCGCTCGCACGCACGCACCTCGCTCCCTGCAACACCATTGTGGTTCAAAGTGGCTAACTTCCCCGGAAGGAGGGGATGAGGTGAAGGAGCCGTAGGTAAACAGACGCACAGAAGTCCCTAACACTTTCGTCGAACATCCGCGCGCCATTAGAGAGCAATCCCAAGAAGATGAAACAGCGATCCTTGTAGGACTCCACCTTGTATATTAGGGACTCACCTTTTCTTGGGCGCTCAAACTCAGTACTCTTCAGTAGGTAGGTTTCGCTCAATTTCGGAACCAGAGCAGAGCAAAAACTTTGAAATATGAAGTACGCTATACACGCTAATATCCAGTGGCTTGTTTTGCATATTTAAAAAACTTTAGTAACCCTCCTCAGAAGTGTTAGAATCTCGCTTAGAACGAATTATCCGGATAAGGTTTTTTCGGGGTTTTCCCTTATCCTGAGAAGCCGAATGTCGAGTAACTTTAAGCCCCATGGACCCCGAGATCATTTAAACATCATTTCACCATTTCAATAATTTCGTTGATTGTCAGGTATTATCAACCAGATTAAAGGACGTTAAGCTAAAAAGAAAAAAAAAAAAAAAAAATCTAATGTGTTCCACGCACATAAGCTTCTCTAGCTGTTCCACAAATAAATTTTTCTTACAAAAGAATATTTTTCTATCTACGTCTTGTTAATAGAGATAAAAATTAGCAAACATGATCTTATTACTTGTGTCCTTGTAAGTAGAAGGAAAGTGAGCTAATAAACTAGGCTAAACTGATAGAAAAATATTTTAAAATCTGGTCGCTATGCGAAACAATTGAGGTTCGGTTCGATTTGCATGGTCCCGTTTGAAAAAAATAATTTCTTTAAAATGAAACCAATAACAATAAGTGTCTCGAAAATGGTCAGGTCTTCAAAAATACATGTATATGGCTTAAATTATGTGTTATAACGATATCTATATGTTTTGTGTAGTATCTCTTAAGATTTATGCAAGACTCATACAGAATAAAGAACTCTTCAGAGGCTATTCTTAGAACATTAAAAATATATATATATTGTGATGTGAATGTCTTTAATATACAGTATTTTAATCAAATTCGTTAGAGCCATTTTTAGGAAAAATAAAATTTTTTAAAAATGTTGCACGTAAAGGGTAGTTGGGGGTGCGGTGATTTTCTTGTATCGCATCCTTGGAAGATACTCAACTCAAAAGTATTTAATCGATTTTTCGTTTTTGAGCTATGCTGTCCACTGGCACATACACACAGGCAGACAGACACACACGGACCTTTTTTCAGACAAGCTGATGGCCTAGGTTTTTTGGAATGTAAGCGGTATCATCTACATTGATTACTGGCACAAGGAAAGGCGATAAATGGAGAGTATTGTGCATCGTTATTGCACCGGTTGAACGGAGAAATCAAGAAAAAACGCCATCTGGCAAAGAGAAAGACTTTCTTCCACCAAGACAATCAGACCTGCACAGTTTCGATTGCGCAAATTGTGAATACCGTTCATATACAACACTCTCTTAACCTCATTATACCGCACCTCTACCTTGTTGACATCACATGGCAAACTCATCCCTACCTCTTCCTGTAATCGTTCGTTAGGTGTATGGCGATAACGTCTTATGCGAACGCATCAGGTGGGTCAATTGCCTAGCATTTGGCGTGTGTAGTTTGATGTGCCAAAAGAGTTGCAGAACTCAACAGGGTTATTTCAAGTTGGGCAAGAGCGACCTTCTACCCGCTCACAGTCACACCTGATAGCAAGACGTATAAAGCGAAGGTCACAGTAGCAGTACTGATAGGTTGTAACTTGAAATAGCCCTGTTGAGTTCTGCATTAATTTTATTAGGTCGTGAACATAAAATAACATTCTGACGTGTTCCATTAACATAACTTTTTCTACCTGTTCTGCAAATTTTCTCCAAAATATTATTCTTCTTTCTACGCCATATTAATCGAGTAAATCGTTTGCAGAATGGTCTTATTACTTAATACTATAAGTGGAAGGGTACTAAGGGAATGCACTATACTAAAACGATTGTTAAATGTTTAAAATCTGAACTATGCGATTGTCATTGAAATTCTTTCTTTGTATGGCCAGAAGTAAAACAAAAGAAATACAGATGACCTGTTTGAGAAAAGTATAAGTATTTTAAAATTGAAACCAATAACAAGGAATGTCTGGAAAACGGTTAGCACCACGACAAACATGTAGACGACATAAATTGTGTTTTGACGAGATTTGCATTTTTTGGATAGAGAGCTTTTGCCTCCCTCTTACGGTTTAACAGTTATGCAAATGAATAGGACTTCAGCGCTATTTCCAGGAAATTCAAAATATATTTGTCATATAAACATCTTTAATATGTGGTTATTAACAATCGCCAAGTCATTTTTGAATAAAAAACAAACATTTTCTAAAAATTTTGCATGCCTGGGATAACCCCAGATACTGCAATTTCTATTCACGCCAATTATGTCCTCAAATTCTCAATAAATAATAATTTATGATTTATAAGAAGAAAAATTGAGATATTTTGATCTAATGATAACATTAGCAAGATAGTACAATGTTATCAATTTCTACTTTGCTGTGTAGAATCTACTCCTTTTTAAACTACTGTCTCCACATCAAAATAATAAATATATTGCTAAAGAAAATGTATTTTTCAAAATGCTAAACTAATCATTTGTGAAGTAAAAGATAATTTAGATATGATTTGTCTTACTTAAATAATGTTTAATGACTGATTTAAATTTGTGAAATCCCGATTTACAACCAAGAATTCAGAGCATTCCATTAACATTTGGAGCCTATAACTGAAGCTTCAGATATGATTATTTGTAAATATAATGTTGCACAGCTCGTTCTAATAGGCATAATACAACAAAATCCACCTATGCAATTACCTAATTTTGGAAAAAAGAAAAAAAGTGGCCAACCATATTGTTGCTTTCTATCCCTAAATTTATATTCAAGGCATGAAAATTCTTGCCAAACCTTCCATATACTTTGTTATGTAGAACATGTTTTATGCGACACAGGACCCAATCGTATGACTTAAATTTTGTATGTTACTTTTCCATACAGAAAAAAGAAACTTTAATGGAGGAGAAATGAATTATTTTCAAAAACAGAAGCGGCTGTCCAGCCTATATTAATTGCGCTAAATTCGTGACCAATTATTGCAGAAACTAAAGCAGATAGTGAACTGAAATTAATACAGAATGTAGATGAATGCCGCTAAGTTTACAATCTATTGTTATCAAATAGAGAGGATAAGATTTTTTCAAGTATATCATGATCTGATTAAAATTTCAAAATTTTATATTTTTTGTACAGATTTTTCTGAAAATTTTACTGTGGTTGTTAATATAAGTACCATTTCATTTAAATTGTATAAATATTATACAAGATATAAATTACTTCAGAAATGTTATTATGTAAATATATTGAATAATAAAAATGTGTACCTGCATCGCAATTGAGAAAAAACACACACACAACAAATTTACCGCGATGATATTTCAGTAATCAAGATTGCTGAATTATGACGATGTTTAAAAAGGTTAGAAATTTTAGTCTCTAAAATTAATTTTTTTATAAAATATGATTTTAAAAAGTACTATTACTATATGCTTTTTAAAAACAACTACCATCACCACAACCACTGTTATTTTGTTGCCTGTAATATTACAATCGAAACTTCTGCACATTCTGGGAAGTTTTACTTATATTTAAACAAAAAGTGAGAGACATGGTAGATTTGAAAGTGTGAACATGTAGCTTTGAGAAAAAAAAAGCTAGCTTAAGAATATGCTAGGAAAGAGGTATATTGTACAATCATTAAATGACACAAAGAAAGTGGAAGACAGCTAAATGTTGACTCTATGAAAAGGTTCAAACTATCATTTGCTTAAAAATATATGTTTTTAATCTATCGTAATTAAAAATCACTTTGAGTATCCTTTAGCCTAAAAGAAGACCCACAACTGCAGTTTAAGATGTGCATTTATCACCCTAAAATTTGATTTTGATAGCTTTAATAATTTCTGAATAGCGGGCCACTTATGCTAGAAAATTTATTCACAGAAAGTGCTGTTCAAAGTAAAAATGTAGAAAAGAAAATAGGATAAATGTACATTTACTGAGCACACAGTAGCTGCCATACAAATTTGTGGAGCAAAACTTCTTCTACAATGGGCTAATTTGCCATTTAGCCCCCCCCCCCTCACCTTAACTTTAGGCCAGAGGATTGAAAGCAGGAAGATGAAAATGACAAACACATTTTGTAATATAATATTTCATGTTATATTTGTTACTGATGAGGCAACTCTATTGCTTTCTACACATCACAAAACATTTGTCCTTTCTTCTATAAATTAAAAAATTATAAGATACAGCTATATATACAAGATCAAACAAAACGAAAGAACACTTCTTGTACATCACAACAAACAACACAATAACGTCAAATTCAACCTAGACTCTCAGTACATAGCATACTTCTTGATGCCAATAACGTTGATATTTTACTGCCATCAAGAACTAGCAGATTTTATACGCCATGCTGATAATTTCTTGGTCCTACGAGCATTGCTAAATTTAAGAAAACTGATTATCTAGTTCATGCACATCTATAAATAAGTCATGGTGTATTTCTAACATGGTTAAGTTGACAGGTATACAAAATTATAGCTAAAAAACTAAATTTTATAATTTAACATAGTTATTAAATGCTCAAAGAAGTGTATTATTGTATACTGCATTATACTAGATGTGGAAGTATTCAAAGACATTCTCCAAGAAATGAACCGTTATCAACTAACATTTCATTTCTAAATTTTGGATCGATATTTATGAAATACTAGGTATAGAAAAAAGTAAACTTGTTTATATATTAGCTTCATCTTCTGAGGGATATAATGCATATTCCAGTGCTTTGACTATTAACTGATAGCATTCCAGAATTAGTTTCTGTTTTATCATCTCCAGTATCTGAAAAATGTGTTTACATTGTACCCACTTTGTTATCCAAAGTGTATTAGTGTACACGGAAATCCTCGTCTCTTTGCCGCTTTACAAGTAGAACTATTTCCACATTCAACTTATGTGTATCCATTTGGGTTTAATTTAACCAAGCTTTTGTGGTTTTGTTTTTGGTTTCAGCACAAAACAACTGTTACAAACAAAATCAGGAGATGCTCAGTGGCACTGACTCTTACAATAGTTACCACCTTCTTTTGTTTAATTCTCTTCATCTCTTCCAGCAAGAAGTTCTCATAAGAGAAAATATTTTTATGAAAGGTGTTTTGAGGTGGGCAGATACTTTAATTAAGGAAACAATCGCTGGAATTCCCCAATGGAAGAGAACTGAATTTACCCCAGCTATGTCTCAAGTGTTTTAGATTAGATTTATAATTGTGTTCCGAAATAGTTTTGAGAGCCCAGCTGCGGGCCGAGTCCAGTATTTCATCCCCTAGCTTGCTGTCAGATCTCATTGCCGGCCTGTCACACATGCTGCCTTATTTATTAGGGTCAGGCTCTGTGGGAGCTCCAGCGGGGGTGAGACTCTACAACAAATCCGGACCTTAGAACTTGGCACTCCCCACTTGCCCTTCGGCGAAGAATCGAAACTTTACTATCTGTAAGTTCTTCCAGTACGAGTTATAATTCCCTCAGTTTACAAATGAATTTATTATTGGCTAACTAGTTTCGTATGTTCATGTGCCGTAACTACGTAATTACCATCACCGGATTTACGAGAATGCATCCGCGTGTTCAGTCATTGTGGAATTTAAGCTGAGTGTACCATGAATATTTCAAGATTTTATGTTTATCCGTTACGAAATTCATAATCAGGTCATTATAAATGTGTCAGTCTACCACAGCACTAAACCCTTTGGTAGTATTAGTAAATATGCTCTTAAGAATACTCTGAAATATTGCCCAGCAATCGAATTGAAATAATTGCTCACAATAACCACGTTTCTATGGGAAATTGAAATAAATTCGAGTCCACATTTCGTATTGAATATTGCATGGAAATGCGGATTCAGATCGTATTGAATTTTAGATCTGAGAAAGTGGGATGGGATCGAAATATGTTGCAAAAAACTCCGTGAATACGCCGAATATGCCATTATTCTACTTTTCTCTTTGCAACATGCTGAACACTCGTCATTTTGTTTTCTTCGTAAAACTTGCCAGGAAGCGGTGTAAAAACTCACACAGCTATTTTTATCGTTTCCATAACCCCACAATGCATTCTACTCAAAAACTTTCACTAACCTCCAAACTTGTTTATAATACACAGAACTATGTTTAACTGGTTCGTTAATGTAAAACCAAGTCAACCAACATAAAGACTTGAATTATTTATTCTCGAACCTTGCGTATTCAAAATGATCTCAATTCGTACTGAATTAACACATAAAACGCGGGCCGTATTCAGATGGAATTGGACTTAATAGACTAATTAACGTACTAATTGAACACAGTAAGTGAACTGAATTCTAAATTCAATCCACCTCCACTATGGGGTATTGAATGTAAACGCGGATCGCAATCAAAATCGAAAATGCATAACCACTTACATAACCACAATACACGATGTAATACAATAATTCTCTATATTGATAGTACACCATATAAAGTGTATTGCTTGCGTACATACACATTTGATGAAAGAAAACGTAGCACAATTAGATATCAGTTCGCAATGAGCAAAATGGAGCAGATTTTATGCTCATAAATTACCCGGTAGCTGGAGAACATTGCTACAAATTTTCTCTTGCATTTCTTAATACCTAAGTCTGTTTCTTTCCGGTGAAAGAAGATATTCTTTCATTAAAAGACCTCCAGCAGGATGATAGGAATATTTAGGTATGATGTCGCCAGGTTTCTATAAACAAACAGCCATTGCTTGTAAATCATATCAACGAGAATGAAATGGGTGAAATGGTCCTCAAATGAGAGAGTTTGAAGTTACCCGACATGTTCTTCTCAGAATAAGGAAAAAGCCTAACATATCCTTCTCCGGGTAACTCACCTTAACTGAGACTCGAACTTTGGACCATCTGAATGTGAGGCAGATACCCTACCCCCACACCACAGAGATTGGTTTGTTGATGAATTCTTACATTCAGTTTACGCAAAACTGCGTGTGCTAAGTGTTGAATGGAACCCAGCTTAAAATCCAGACCCACTGTTGCCTTCTTAAAAGATGACTCGTTCCAACATGTAATTCCAAGCAATTAACTTTACATTGTAAGCGCCTTTCAAAGTTAACATTTTGATGTTCTTGATCTATTGAGTTATTGCATATATATATATTGCTTCAAAAGGATAACATAATTCATTTTTGACATGTACTTTCGTCTATACGTGCTAATGACAAATGAGGCTTCGATTCTTTTCTACGGCATATGCAGAAGTGTCAAGGTGGCAACACTGCCGCAAGAGGGTTGGCTGCCCGTACCTGCCGATGTTATTACCGCCAACACATTTGGTGTCGGCTAGTCAGATTTATGGGCGGTCCAGGCAAGCTTCTTTCCGTTCTCAGACTACGCATATGAACCAAGAAACTTTTTGTGCATCATAAGCCATGCTTAGTAACACGATAACTCCAAATCTCCTGTAAGTAACGCTTACACATGCGTCGCTTTTTGTTGCGGGCAAGACGGAGAGGACGTCGGGAAATACAGGCATTATGATGTTTTCTTATAACAAGTACATCTGTGTTTATGCTAAACCATTAAAAGCACTTCCAGGAAATAAAAACCTACTCTATGTAATTTACTAGGTGGGTAAAGCGATTTTGACACTTATTTGACAGGAAGATTTCTACTTGCACTAATGCAACTCAGTAAACAATGCAGAATTCTTAAAAAAATAACTGCAGGAAATTTCCAAGCTCGCTTCTGCGAGTTCGATAAGGCTTTGTAATTGTCGTTACTAACAGGTCGGATCGCTCGCTTCAGGGATAGTGGGCAGACCGTTTCAGAATTTCTACAATTGTAGAGTTAAAGACTATCTCCCAATAATCAATCATAGCAACAAAGTTATTCACCATGCTTTTAAAACTCTTCCATTTTGCGAAATGAATCACTCATTACAGGTCCGAGAAAGCTCTACAAGTGTCTTTGAAAGCGTTACATGGAGTCAATTCAAGGGCGGATCCAGGATGGGGGAGGAGGGGCGTAGTTTGGGGTTCCTCCACAGAAAAATAGTTTAAAATTAGATTTCGAAACTTTAGAATTTGGAGGAACATTACTTTAAAGGGGTAAATTAAATAAGACTATAATGTTACAAATAATGATACATTTTGAACGCTAAATAAAATGTATTACAGTAGGGAAAATACACTAAAAGTTATGAATTAATAATGTACAGTAAAAAATTCTGGTACTTGTATTTGAGTTAGAAAAAATTAATTGACTTATGGGGGGGGGGGGGAACAAGTGCTTTTGCCCACTAAATATATTTAGAGGACATCATTGACGATTGTAATATATAACCTCAAATTATGTAGCCTGTTGTATTGAAGTCGGAGATATTTCATGGCTTAGTTCTGCTTGTTGAGAAATATAACCGTTCAATGTTCTTAATTATGAGATGTTAAATTTTGTAAGCTCAAACCACACACACACACACAAAAAGCAAACATAATCGCCACATAATGCTGAATAGCACAACTTTTACTGGTACCTCCCTCCTGAGCATACGTCCCATTTCCCACCCCAATGTCTTGAGCCAGCAGACCAAAGTAAGCCAGCAAATATCAAGAAACGAGAACCACGCTTGGAAAGCAGACAACACATTCCTTTTTCATTTTATATGCGTACATAAATTTTACCAAAGTTCATATTTATTTTAACAACATTGCATACAATTTTTAAACTTTATTTTAGATTTATTATGTTGCAGCTTCTTTTTTACTTTTTCTACACGTATATGTATATAGTGTATAGAGAAGGTATTGTATTGCACCCAAAAATTCGATACAGAGATTTCAACGGAAATATATGTTTTGAGACCCCTGAATACAAAAAAAGCATTTTAGAAAAATATCCGTGGTGTGTGTGTGTGTGTGTATGTGGGGGGGGGGGGGCGCAACATAGCTCAAAAATGAAAAGACCGTTAAATACCAAACTTGGTGTTTAAGTTTGGTGTCTTCCAAGGATGCAACAAGATTTTCAAGAAAATCCACACACCCCCAACTACCCTTTACATGAACAAAATTTGGAAAATTTTGATTTTCTCAAAAATGGCTTAACGATTTTGATTAAAATATCGTATATGAAAGATACTTTCCTGACAAATAAAATGAATATCTTGAATTTTCTGGGAATAGCCTCTGGTCTACTTTACTATGGATGAATTTTACGGAATTTTGCATAACTGGCAAACCATAAGAGATGGATAAAAACTTCCAACACAAAAACTGAAGATTACGTTAAAACACACAATTTATGTTATATACATATTTTTCGTGAAGTTAATCGTTTTTGAGATATTCCTTATTGGTTACAGCTTTAAAAAACTTACTTTTCTCAAACAGGAATTTCTCAAGTGAACTAAGGAACTTCAGTCACATAGTAACCAACTTTTGACTATTGCTTTAACTTATGGTACTCCCTTATTTCGCTTCTACTTACAAGGAAGCAAGTAATAAGACTATTTTGGCAATTTTTTTCTCAATTAGCAATAAGTAAATAGAAGCATAAGCTTTTTAACAATAATTTGTTGCAGAGATGTAGAGAAAGTAATGTGAATGGATTTTTTTTAATGTTTATATTACACTTGGTGGAGAGTGGGCACGCACCCCCCTCTGGATCAGCCCTTGAGTCAAATATGCATTATTATCCACCTACTTATAGGGGCAGTGTGTAAAGAGTGCACTGAGCAGAATTGTGTTATATGCAGGAACATAATTGGGTTTACTGGGAAACATGCGAGTCAGTCGAGAAATTTAATCCTGTGCCAGCATGTTGCCATGGTAGCTCAGTGACTGGAGAGACCCGTGGTTCAAATCTAGTTATGGTATTGAATATTTCAGTCTGCCTCCTCTTATCCAACTCCTATCCTACACATGCGCTGTGTGAAAAAACAGATAATAAATATTTTTTGTTCCCTAAAGTATGTATATATTTTTGGTGCATCATGTATTTTAAAATAATATTCTATCACTGTTTAAAAAGAATCAAATGTAAGATTTCAAAAGTATAAAACAATTTTCAGAATTATCGACTTTGAAGATATGCTCAACCTTGTACTTCTAATTCCAGTCTTAACTGTGGTTGATAACTCTAAACTGACAAACATCATTTGCCAAATTACGCAGGGAATATGCATTATGAAAGACTAAGTGAGTATCCTACTTATGTGACTTACCGGACATGAAATTCATTTTAGTACATGAACTTTTTACCAGATTTATTTAACCGATTTATATGAAACATGTTTTAAAAGACAATTAGAAGTTGTCCTTCAAGGTGTATGCAAAATGAAACATACTATAGTCTGAATGTAATTTTATATATTGCATGCTACCAAATAACATTTTATAGATAATAAATACTTCATAGAACTCACATTTTCAACGATGGTTTGTTTGTACAGAGTTTAAATGTTGAGCAAATGCTTTCAAAAAATGATAGAGAAGGAAGCATGTTCTTGTGGAAACAGGTCTCTGAAGAGAAAGAAACTGCAGAATTGCATCATATTCAAACAATGAATGACAACTTTTTAAACATTTTTTTCCCTTTCTTTTCTTGCTTAAGAAGGAACAAAAAATGTGGATTAAGACAAATAAAATTATTACTTGACTTCCCACTTTTAAATGCTTTATTCAGCAACTTTTAAAAAATAAAGAAAATTCTTTACTCTTAACTTAACTTTAATATAAATCACTTTGAAATTGAACAGGTCTTAAGTGGTTCTATTTTTTTCTTTTTCCTGAACATTAGATTTTGAATCATTACAAATACTTGGGCATAATAATTCAATATAAAACAAATACAATTACAGTACAGAAACATTTACCAATAGTTATAAAGCTAAACAAGAGTTGACTAGTTTCACATATTTTTCTTCTTGTTTTCTTATTCTCCAATAAAGGTCACTGAGAGTGTAGGCTGAAATACTTCCTCTTCTAATTTGTTACTTCATAGTGAACTACACTTAGAAAAAGTAAAAGGGACTTATAATCTTGCTTACAATATTGCAATAATAATTATAATAATAAATTTATAATAATAATACACTTGAAATACTTTCTTTTTCTTTTGAATATTATCACTTCGTCAATATGTACAGGTAAGAATATTTATACATAGATATATACAGAATTTAAAACATATCTTAAGAATATTTCTGGTATTGTAGTCATACAACATGGCAGGTAGATGAGCTGGAAGTTATATTTGTTCCCTGAAAAACTATAAGAGTAAATAAAGAGAAATTGTTGAAAGTAAAAAATCAGGGAAGGAAAGTGCATTACTTGATCTTAGTTAATTACACTCACTTAATGCTCAAAGCTATAAATTATTTTTGAGTGTTGCAACCATTGAAACACATACTATTCTTACACTACTCCTTTGAGATCACAGATACTACCAAAGAGTTTTGTGCAATCATACTACCTTATTGAACCCAGTTCAACTGTCTCTGGGTTTGGAGTAAGGCATCTTGAACATTTTGAAAATGATTGAAGCTTCAAGTATTTAAAGAGTCAGTACAATACTACAGTTTTGAAATACCTCTATTTGACCAGCATTTGCAGAAGTGCAAATCTATGGAATGTTACCTTATTCTCACACCCTTACTTTAGCATACCCAGTCATATCTTTTGATAAACAGCTACACAATCTCTTTACATCGACTATCAACTAAATAGAGCATTTCTTGGTGCTGAAAACCATGTTTGAGGATTCCATCTTCTCTAATATTTACAAGTCATTAGGTTTGTTCTTGTTATAATAAAGCTTGTTCTAGATGAAATTTTGGATGATATTTACTGAAAATTATGTAGCAAAACTCCAGTTATTCAAAAATCTAATATTCATATTCTTTATTGTCTGGATTTTCTTTCGAAATATTTTCAGTTATTTGTTCAATAACAGAAATTATTTTTCTGTGCTCCTAAAAGACGAGTATGATACCTTATGTTCACTGTTCTTTGGTGGATGGAGAATATTCTACATTCTGAATGTTACCCTGCAAAATAAAATTTACAAAATATTTAGTTTTAAAATGCAATATGTAATTTGAGTAATTACTTCTTAAGCACGAGAGAGGCAGAACTATAGTTCCTTTGGGGTCATGTGGTGATAATGAGCACTGGAATTTTAGGGGAGTTGAGACTAGATCAAGCATGTCCAAAATGACAAAGCACAGAAGAAGAAAAAGTAACCATTCTACTCCATGTGAACCATGCAACATAATGGAATGTTTGTAAACCAAAGGCCTTCCTCATATGGTGTTGTGTTTCTTTTACTTCAGCTTATGTTTCACTCCAGACGAATCAATATCTCCTGCTAGGGATACTGTACAGAGCCTTAATAAATGAATTAAATAATTATTGCATGGGCTACTGTAATTACTGGTTTTTTTTAAGGATAATTCATTTTAGAGAAGCTTGATTGCAAATGATGGGAAGCCAAGCATTGCCATTAAATCTGATGCAAATAATCACAATTTAGAAAATGAATCCTTTGACGATTTCAATAATTCCTAACCACTTTTTATAAACATTTTATGTTTGTAATATTTTGTAAAGCAAGTAAAACCATTTGCAGTTCATGTGGAGTCTCTGAAAATGATACAAAAATTATACATTCCACATTTTGAAGCCGACATTCTGTTTTTGTTTACCTACAAACAGCACACCACTACCAACCAACCACATATGTATATATGGCAGCAACATTTCCCCTCCTAAGTGGAGTTAGGGGAAACATGTTCTGAAGTCAGCACCTCGCAAGAATTATCAACAATTGTTGAGTTTGACTTTATGCTACGCAACATCTTTATTTATTTCCTCTGATAAAATTGGGAAATAAAGTAAAAACAAGAATGTCCGAATTCCAGATAATCACAATGGCTTGAAAACAGTTTACTTTTCTCCAGTTTTTAAGTTTCTGATTATGCAATCACATTCAGGTCATATTCTCAGTGTAAACATAGCCCAGACTGTGTATCTTGAGACCAATTTCATAGAATGTTTTCATTTAGTGATTAATTATGCATATTGACAGTATTTAATAAAAAATGAATGAAGTACGGAACTATTTTGATGTGAACACAACTAATAACAGAGCTGTGTAAAATATACATAAAAGCATTTTTGTGTGATGATTAAATATTACATTTAAGGAGGTTACTTATTATACTATGTGAAGTTACAAAAACTTCACTATGTACAAACTTCCACTTATTAAAACCTGCAGTAACATTGAAAATGAGGAGTAATGTAAGTCTATCTTTTCAGTAGCTTCAATGTTAGTCACACTGGGTAAAAGAGGGAAAGGTATTCTCTCATTGAGCTATGATAAAAACTGCACAAAGGGAAGTAAAGACATTATTATTTGATCATAAGGGTTATGTAATTAAAGTTTTTTTTTAAAAAGAATAGAAGAGGTTACAAAACACCAAGGTACGAATTAGCACTTAGTATACAATTGGTTGAAGGTTCTGTGTAATTATTTGCACATAAAATAACCTAATAGCTTGAAAATAAAGACCTCTGAGCTAAATTTGTGATGTTTCAAGTCCACAAGTTGTGATTTCGTCCTATAGTGATATCTATGGGTGATATGTAAATCACCATGTGCACATAGTGGCAAACTAGAAATTCTTTTGATTAAGAGAAAATTGTAACTAATGTGTAAAATACACCGACTTGGCATCATGGAATGCGAACTGAATTGAATACAATTGTTTACTGCGATGCCTTAAAAACAAACTAACAAATAAACAAACAAACAAAAAACAAAAAAAAAAAAAAACAAAAAACAAAAAAACATAAAGAAAGCTTTAATATTTTAGTATTTTATATATATATATATATATATATATATATATATATATATATATATATATATACACACTATTTGTTCATCAAATGTGTGGGACTTTCCATCAGTACTGTACTTTCACAAGTACATGTGTGAGAATCAATATAGATTAGCAGATGTTTAATTCTGATCCAAACTTGGACTAAAATGGCTCGATATGGCTAAAAATGAAATATTAATCCATAGAAAACTCTAGACTTAGATTTATAATTCAGCTAACTCTTATAGTATATAAAGGTTCTTCCTTTTATATTTCCGTGCATGATATGTGTAATTCAGCTTAAGTTTTTTTTTTTTTTTTTTTTTACTTATGCTGCACATTTTTTCAATCATTTTTCTCTTCCACAAATAGAGATATTAGTTTTTAAGGTTTTCACTAGAAGATATTTGGTAGATACTGATTTTCTTTCAGTAACTGGATTTGTACTGTATTTTATATTAGATTACAAAAATTTTGCATGAAAATAAACAAGAATGAAAATCTCTCCTCTTATTACTGAAAGTATTTTTCAGGAGATATTGAAATCAACTGAGGTACCAATATGACACATAAGTACTTGTGCGATGACCTTCACCCACTGACATGTTGGCTATCATGCTCTCCATCCAATGAAGCACTAAGAACAGTTGCTGGATACACGTAGATACTCTGACTCAGCCAAGCAGAGTTATAGCAGTCTGAAGTAACAATAATACAAGCTAGGTTGGACAGATTATTACTTTCTCCATACGCACTATGTACACAGTGTATAGAGAAAGTATTGCACTCCACCAAAAATTCGATACCGAGATTTCACCGGAAATATATGTTTTAGGGTCCCCAATATCCAAAAAAAGCATTTTTACAAAAAGGTCCGTGTGTGTGTGTGTGTGTGTGTGTGTGTGTGTGTGTGTGTGTGTGTGTGTGTGTGTCTGTGAACACGATAACTCAAAAACGAAAAGTCGGTAAAATACCAAACTTGGTATTTAAGTTTAGTATCTTCCAGGGATGCGACACGAAGATTTTGAGAAAAATCCCCCCACCTCCAACTACCCTTTACATGGAACTTTTTTCGAAAATTTTGATTTTCTCAAAAATGACTAACGATTTTGATTAAAATTTCGGATACTAAACATATTTACCTGACAAATGAAATGTATATCTTGAATTTTCTGGGAATAGCCTCTGAAGAGTAGTTTATTCTGGATGAATTTTACTACATTTTGAATGACTGCTAAACCGTAAGAGAAGAACAAAAACTTACTACACAAAAAATGTAGAGCACATTAACACACACAATTTATGTTATATACATTTTTTCGTGGAGTTCGTCGTTTTTGTGACATTCCTTATTTTTGGTTTCTGCTATGAAAAACGTATACTTTTCTCATACAGGAACTTGTCAACTCCTATCCATATAAACAAAGGAACTTAATTGTCATAGCAATCAGCTTTTGACTATCACTTTAGCCTTCGGTTGTCCCTTATTTCGCTTCTACTTACAAGGAAGCGAGTAATAAGACTATTTCTGCTTATTTTTTCTGATTAGCATAGAGTAAATAGAAGTATAAGCTTTTTAAGAATTATTTGTTGCAGGGATATGGAGAAAGTCATGTGAATGGTACACATCAGATTTTTTTTATAATTAACACCAATGATTTATAAATGTTAAAATATGGATACCATAAGGCACTACAGCTACTGAGATGACAAAAATAACTTTGTTATTAAATAGTAGTTTAATTTTTTTTTTTTTTTAAATCTAGTAGGTGGCAGGAAAACTGCTTATTTGGTAATAATGATCATATTATTCATCCATAAAACCTGTTGCAAAGAACAAACTCAATTGAATCTATTTTCATATAAATGCATATTGTACTAGTATGGAATGTGGATTTGAGTTAAATTTCATTTAGATCAAAATAAGTTTTAGCTGCTTTAGTTTTCACATTCATATCAAATAGCTTAGGCTCTTTGAAGGGATGCTGATTAAAATATGACTGGTGCAAGAAATGCAATGCTAAAATAAGAGTGCATGTGTGTGTACATGTTCAATTGATGCACTTTTAACAGTAGCTACTAACATCTTGCACACTAACAAAACTATGAAATCTGTACCTTTTCTTGGGTTTCAGTCACCTGCAACAATGTAACACTGGTTCCAATGGATGTGCAGGATAGCTAGCAGTAATGTTAGAAGTACATCAACCATATATGCTTGAGATCTACCGAGAAGAGTCCCATCAAGATGCAATCTATTTGGGTATAGAGAGACTTTATTAACGAGTAAGACAGAACTAGCTTATCTGTTTCATTTTGCTTCCCAAAGCTTTCATATTACATACAGTATTTGAAAATGCTTGTTGGGAAGCTTCTCTTTCTTTCCCACCATATTTCTGTGATTTCTTTTCAAACTGATTTATCCATGTCTTCAGAATTGTCTGCCTAAAATGATGGTAATCCTAAGGTGTTGAAATGTTTTAGTACATTCAGACTAGTTTGCAGAGATGGTTATGGAGGGTCCAGCACCATCAGTACCTGCATAATACATTTCTTTTGTCCTCTTTTGATTTATGGATCCATAGTTTCTACATTCCTTTACCAGTGCTGATTAAAAATATTGTAAAATTATTTTCAAATCGTTAATTCTAAATACATAGGGACTGACAAGACTGCACTTAAATTACCAACCCTCTAGTTAAAGCAAGGCAGACTATTTTTAAGCTGTATGATAATTCCTGTTAATCCATTTTGTCAGTCAGCATAACTGGTTACTGGTTAATGTAATGGAACTTTGCTTCATATTTGCTCTTGCTTCTAAAGCTTTGTTGATTTATCACGAGAGCATTTTACTTGCTCAATACTTTTTATTTTAGTTTGAACAAGCCTTAAGGCTGACTTAAGGTTCTATAAGGCGCCTTAGGGCAATACTGAAAGAGTAGGCACTTGTGTACCACGCTGCACACTTAGACACACAATCGGCGCAGCACTAGCAACAAGAGTACTGTGAGCAGAAGTAGCATGTTGCACGAGGCACATGTCGCTGTCGAGCCTATAGGGTAATGCCTGCTGGTCCTGTTACCGGCCGTAGGGTCCAAACGCAGGACATCGGCCTGAGCAGAGTGAGCTGCCGCGGTGAAATATGCCGCATGGTCCTCCCCCGTCGTCATCACATCGAACACACACCAATCCAGATAATGGTTCGTGAGGTTGCCTTCCATGGACCTGGTGCAGCGTTCCAAGGCTTTCTCCCTGGATAGTTTGTGACCTGTCGCTATCCTGGGATCCAACCTCTCCGTGGCCGGGCAACCCCTGGTGCACAACTGCAAGTTGGAGGATGTTTCCTGAGAATGCTCCAGTAGTTCTTCGGGCATTCCCACTGCAAAGGCGAGGTATGGTCCGGCCTGTCTCACCACCAGAGTCGTTTCGATGTAGCGCACGTAGATCTGCACTGTCCTCGACTCCTCCAGGACTGTAAGGACCACATTGTCGTCGGGACCCGATCGCTGGGTGCCGTCAATGAACGTGGCGGGCAAAGGTGCGTCCGAGGAAGCCTCGTACGTCTTCTCTGGTGCACACGGCGTGTTGCGACCTCGGATAACTATCGTCACCTGCAACAACAGATGATCATCTATAAGAAAACATTGAAATCTATTAACAAAGAGGGGGATTATCAAATGTTATTTTACCCACTATAATTGCTTGAATGTAATAGGTAATAGTGGAATTGGTGAATATGAATCATGCACATAAGTCTTAAATCCTTAGAATGGAACATTTAATTTATCTTTTCAAGGTAAAGCAAACCACCAGAAAAAATGTACCCAGAAAATAGCAAGTAAGTTCGTTGCTTGTGTTTACTACGGCATCAAACAGAAGAAGTCCTATATTAACACTTTATTGTTTAGGAAGTACTCATTTTAAAATGTATTTCCGGTGACAGTTTTTGTCGTGACCCCATCGATTTGTTGCTGCTTTTAATCTGCTGTTTTTACGTAATGTAATTTTATATTTCGCAAATGACCATACAGCAGGCTTCCGCATCTATAGCAGCTTAAATTTTAAATATATAACCATTTATGTTTGTGACTAGGAAAAGCCACGATACACATAAGAAATGCTGGATCTAATAAGAAGTAAGCCAAGATTTCTCAACCCTTAGTTTCGGTTGGATCAGCGACAAGGTACAAAAATATAATCCAACATATACTTTTTACAGAAATTATTCCATCAATCTAGAGCTCTACTAAGATTAATGTACTACATTTTTGCGAATTTTTTTATTTAGGAATATGGAAAAATTCGGCCCAAATGAAATACAGTAGCATAGATACATAAAACATTGTCATAATAAGAATGAAGTAACACTTAAAATATTATAATATTTCTATAAGTACCTTCAGCTTTACTGACTACCAAAGACAATGGAAGTATTCAAGTTTGCCGTATTTAGTCACTTAGTCCTACACTTTAATGCTCAGTAGTTGGTCTGCTAAAAGTTGTGCGTCTCTTTTCTGGAGTCAGAATAGTGCTAAATCCTTATAAACTAAATTTAAATGCCAAATTAAATAAGCGTGAAACAAGATAGATAGGTTATATTCAAGTAGCTTGACAACATTTTGTGACCTGTATTAGTCTTTATTAAAAACAATCCCCCAAATCTTACACTTTTATTGTGCCTCCTTATAAACCACCCTTTATACTTTCTCTACACGTACTAGGTACATAGTGTATAGAGAACGTATTGTAATGCACCCAAAACTTCGATACCGAGATTTCGCCGGAAATAAATGCTTTGAGTCCCCTTGAATCCAAAAAAGCATTTTCAGAAAAAAGGTAAAAAAAAAACATTTTTAGAAAAAATTCCATCTGTGTGTGTGTGTGGCATTAGGTTTTGTACCTTCAAAGGTTGCGACACGAAGATTTTTCAAGAAAATTCTCCCACCCCTAACTACCCTTTACATTTTTTCGAAAATTTTGGTTTTCTAAAAAATGGCTAACGATTTTGATTAAACTATCGTATATTAAAGATATTAACCTGACAAATAAAATGTATATGTTGAATTTTCTGGGAATAGCCTCTGAAGGCTACTTTATTCTGAATGAATTTTACGGAATATTGCATAACTGCTAAACCGTAAGAGATGGACAAAAACTTACTACATAAAAAATGTAGAGCACGTTAAAGCACACAATTTATGTAATATACTTTTTTCGTGGAGGATTGTTTTTTTTAGGTATTCCTTGTTATTGGTTTCGGCTTTGAAAAACTTATACTTTTCTCATACAGAAATTTGTCAACTCCTGTCCATACAAACAAAGAAATTTCAGTTACATAGCAACCAACTTTTGACATATGGTATTCCCTTATTTCGCCTCTACTTACAAAGAAGCAAGTAATAAGACTATTTCTGCTAACGTTTTCTCGATTAGCATGAAGTAAATAGAATCATAAGCTTTTTAATAATATTTTCTTGCAGAGATTTATAGAAAGTCATGTGAGTGGAACACATAAGATTTTTTGGATAATTTTGATTAGTTTAGTTTAACGTTGGAAATTGAATCCAAGGCCTGTCATTTTAAATGTTCAAATGGAAGTGGGAGTAAAATGAGGCGCAATTAGAGATCTTCAAATAAATAGCTTTTATAAGATGCTTTTATTAAGTCATACTTTTTGAAGGAGAAAAACATACGATAAGGCAGTCAACCCCAGATATGCAGATAGCAATAGGATTCATTAATAAATATCGTTGCAGCAGCACACAAATCTCTTACTACTGCTTAAGTCCCTACACACCTAGCTGCGCAGACCAGTTCAAGTGTTGTAAAATGAAGAAGTGCGGTGGAGGGCAAGAGACTTCGGGGTCGCGCGAAATACATTGGTTGTAATGGGAAAACAGTGAAATTTAAAACAGCTATAATTACGTCATAAGTATACCTGAATGGGGAAATAATTGTGACAACGCGTTCTTTATGATCGTCAGCATCTATGCACAGAGTTTAGACCTTGAATGTCCTGTAGAAAGTTTAATTAAAATCACTTCATTGGCTAGACGAAATTTCATCCCACAACTGAAACAAAACAGAAGTATATATTATCGAACTTGAATATCGCATACCTGCATTTAAAGTGTTTTACGAACAGGATGCAAGCATCACAGAGGGCATAATTCAGCTTTAATTCAGTTTTCGCAGTTTCTTCTCGATGATTCCATGTATACTTTCTCCTTTTTACTTTAATGCACAAAGTCGTTAATTAGAATTATAAAGAGGGCTTGTTAAGAGTGTCTCTGCAGTTAAGTGGTCAAAATGCCGAATTAAAGATGAAAAATATGCAGGGTTCGATTCTAGGCTGATAAAGCCATTCCTATTTTCCACCCTCAAGAGCCTGTAAATATGAATGCGATACTAAATGTGTGTTAAGTTAATCTAGAAATACAGTTTTAAAGTACAGCTCAAATTTAAGCAGTCGTTATAGAATGTCAAAATGGTAATACGATATTACCTAAGGCGGTGTGTAAATAAATAAAAACAAATAAAATGATTTAGCAGAAAAAAAAGAAAACATATGCAATATTGGATTTTCAGAGATGGTATGTATAGTATAAAATTAGGTACATTACAGTGAAATTCGGTACCTGTATTCCTCTTCAATGAACTATATTCCAGATGTTAAGTTAACATTTTCTATCAATATTTGTGGTATATTTGAGTTAGATAAGATAGGTATATTAATATGTGCACAACAGGAGAGTATAGTCTGTGCTTCCTGAAATAATTTATAAACAAATCTAAAATTAGATTAGATTATTAATATTCTTTGTTCTAACGCTTTTGCCAAATCCTTTTTGCACCCTGTGGGATTGTGATTCAGTCTGAAACTACAGATTTGAAGAATTAATTTAATCGAGATTTCGGGTGACTTTTTTTATTTAGGACAAATTATAGTATTGAATCCAATATTTTAGGACTGCCTTCTAATGCTAATGAAACATATACAAAATAATTATAAGAATGAAATTAGTGTTCTATTAGCTTTGTCAGATTAGAAGGGAAACTGAATACTGAAGGAACTGTATCAGGATTTAGCATCATCTTGCCTTTATTCTCATGGAAACAAATTTTCGTAAAATGCATTTGAGTACATCTGTGATATTTCGATGACACATATTTGTTACGTCTCAGAGCAGCTGACACTCAATAATTTAGTTTATTATGAGGAACCTAAAATAAATTATCATTCGCTTAAGGACCGAGGAAACCCAAGAGAATAAATCGGAATGAATTTGCAACACAAATGTTACAATTTATTCTTACCGATGGAAAGTGATCTCAGAATCATTTTTCCAGTGGTTGGTAGTTATGCATAGAACTGCACCATGTTAATTATTAAACCGTAATACCCTTATACCACCTCACTTTTAAACCCTTTAGTGTACTGAACATACGGCAAAAAGCACGTTTGCCCTCCAGCTGCCTATGCGCGAGAAGTTTCAATTACGATAGCGCACCAGCGCCAGCGGTGAGTCTAGGTAATATAATTCCAAGGTCTTTGCTACTGCTACAAATAGTGATGTTTTTTCACAAATGGAAAGTTGATATGTTGATGGTATTTGGCGAATGTCGTATGTATTTCTGACTTCGGAGCTTTCTACGTGGTCGTTAATCTTGTAATGCTTTTAGGCGCCCCGCTGGACAGATGCAGCCTAGCCACAAAAAGTAGACATGCTTTTCTCCTTGAAAAACTAGGAATAATAGACACGTTTCTTACCAAATTGGTTCATTTTGAAGAGCTGGTACCCTATATGAACCCTGTTCCCATTTGAAATACACAGTAAGCAGTAAGCGCATGCACCTAGAAATATGATACTGTAGCTACCTTTTTAAGAAAGCCTTCGCCTGATATTAGAGGAATAAATCATTATGCCACAAAATCATGTATTTTTACTTTCTCTATACGTACTATGTACATAGTGTACAGAGAAAGTATTGCACTCCACCAAAAAATTCGATACCGTGATTTCACCGGAAATATATATTTTAGGGTCCCCTGTATCCACAAAAAAGTATTTTCAGAAAAAGGTCCGTGTGTGTCCGTGTGTCTGTGAACACGATAACTCAAAAACGAAAAGTCGGTAAAATACCAAACTTGGTATTTAAGTTTAGTATCTTCCAGGGATACGACACGAAGATTTTGAGAAAAATCCCCCCACCCCAAACTACCCTTTACATGGAACTTTTTTCGAAAATTTTGATTTTCTAAAAAATGGCTCTAACGATTTTGATTAAAATATTGTATATTAAATAAAAAAATAAAATGTACATTTTGAATTTTCTGGGAATAGCCTCTGAGGACTACTTTATTCTGGACGAATTTTACGGAATGTTGCATAACTGCTAAACCGTAAGAAATTGACAAAAACTTACTGCACAAAAAATGTAGAGCACATTAAAACACACAATTTATGTTATATACATTTTTCTTGTGGAGTCGATCGTTTTTTAGATATTCCTTGTTTTTGGTTTCAGCTTTGATAAACATACTTTTCTCATACAGGAATTTGTCAACTTCTGTCTATACAAAGGAACTTCAGTCACATAGCAACCAGCTTTTGACTATCACTTTAACCTATGGTACTACCTTTTTTCGCTTCTACTTACAAGGAAGCAAGTAATAAGACTATTTCTGCTATTTTTTTTCTGATGATCTTAAAGTAAATAGAAGTACAAGCTTTTTAAGAAGAATTTGTTGCAGGGATATAGAGAAAGTAATGTGAATGGTACACATCAGATTTTTTTTTAAATTAATTGCTTTAATTGGTCACTAATGTAATTATGTTGACAATGAAGCTAAAAATATTGCGTCATGCAACATTCATCCTTACTCCAATCCCGGAGTTTCCTAGCCTGAAAACTCGCGGTTACCTGGCACGCCACGGCTTCTTGTAGTCTCTACAACACAAGATTGCTCAGTTCCTTTGTGCAGTTTTGAAAGGAAGACCGTAAGGCAGCCTTTGTGCGCATTGCAGAAGATCGACGGGGGAGGTTAATTTAAACAGAACACCGCTATGCAACAATCAACTTCCTCAGGCATCTATCGTTCTAGAACATGTAAACAGTATCACTGATCAAAAATTCTAACACTCGGAGCAAGAGTGGAAATAACTTGCACCTCATTACGAGATATCATTTTACCTACACGCATTTAACGTTGATTAAAAGGAAAATGTGCGCATTGTTAATAGAGTATGGTTGCAGATGATTTACATCATTGGAATTCAACTTATTATTTTTATCTGAGCATTCTTTGTTTAATTTTACTTGAGGGTGTATTTATGAAAAGCTTTAATTTCAGCTTACTAAAATTGAAATACTGAGTCAAGCCTCCTAATGGAATATGAACTAAGAATTTCGGGTATTTAATGATTGTGTCATTTGAATGTGATCCGTCCGCTCAAGGTATGATAAAGTCAAGAGCAGAATTGAAGAGACGGGCGACAATAAAAACGAAACCAGCTGTATAAACAGAATAAAATTCACAGTTAGGCCTCAATTCTGATTAAAATTAGACTAGGGATTATGTTTTCTTTTTTCTCTTTAAGGGACACAGGAGTGAAATGTCTGAGAAATATCGAGGGTTCTTCAGCGAATTCTTATCATAATTAAAGGGCATGAAAATGTAAAACTTTATTTTCTCCTCGTTTTTTTACAACTTTGTCGTTTTAAGAAGTTCTGCGCGATGTAGTTTTCTTTTAAAATGTCCGAAGTTCGTTCCTTTATGGTGGGTAAAAACATCTAAAACTGATTTTTTTTTCTCTCGATTCGAAGCATAGTTTTCGGTTTTTATAATCTTATATATATATATATATATATATATATATATATAATTGTTATAAACTAGAAAAGATAGGAACTTTACTATTCGCTTAAAATTGAAATGAGTAGAAGATTCGATCTAAATTACCATTAATTATTTATAACAGCATTTTTGTCAGTAACGCAGTCCAATTTTGTTATAACTTCTACATCATTTTCGTAATTGCAGTGGATAGAGTGTTGTTTAAGTAGACAGAAAAGCATGATGCTCCTAAAACTGTTATAAACGAGAATGTTAAAACTATTTTATGAAAATTAACTAGTGAAAATAATTAAGTTGCACGTTTGGTTTGCAGCAAATGAATGGTATGAGTTTTGAAATCTCGTCATTTATTTTACACTAGCTGGCTTACCCGACGTTGCACGGTTGACTTTTTACTTTCTCTACACGTACTATGTACACAGTGTCTCGAGAAGGTATTGTATTCCACTAAAAAATTCGATACCGAGACTTCACCGGAAATACATATTTTGGGTCCCCCTGAATAAAAAATTTTTTTTTCAGAAAAAGGCTCATGTGTGTGTGTGTGTGTGTGCACGCGCGCGAGTGTGTGTGTGTGTGTGTGTGTGTGTGTGTGTGTGTGTGGACAGCATAGCTCAAAAACGAAGAAAAGACCGTTGAATACCAAACTTGGTATTTAAGTTTGGTATCTTCCAAGGATGCGACTCGAACATTTTGAGGCAATATTTATATATTATTCACAAAATCTCCCGACACTTTATGAGTTTTATGTTATGTTTATAATATTTGATGTTCAATTGTTTTTATACCTTTGCTTCCGAAGTTGAAATTGCTGGATGTAAATTGTTATTACTCCTTGTGCTTTCGTCGCATTTAAGAGTTTTGATTTTCTCGATGCGATTTTGTTTTTCAACAGTGTCTATACTTACGTGTTGATTTTCTGGCTGGTGACGCCAAGTTATGAAGAAGGAGGCTTCTTCACGCGAAATGGAAAAGGCCGTTTAGAGATAACGCGTAAAAATGTATTCGTGTTGAATTATACGTGCCCATGGATTCACAGCGTTCAACAAAGTAAAGAATTGCATCGAGCAATTACAGTTTATCTATGGAGTTGTAAAAAAATAACTATAAAAATAAACTGCGATTCTACAAACATCCTAGCGACTTATTATTTAAGAAGCCGCCAGATAGTCTGGATCTGTGAAGCCCAATTTGCCCGATAAAAAACGCCCTGAGAAGAGTCAAACGCTACACAAAGTCAAACATAAGCGCGAGTAGACTTACAATCCAACATTGGACGAGCGCTTATAGAAGCATCATATATTAATGCTTCAATTAAGGAAAATCCCTCCACCCCAACTACCCTTTACACGGGACTTTTTTCGAAAATTTTTATTTTTTTAAAAATGGCTCTAGCGATTTTGATTAAAATATACCTGACAAATAAAATGCATATCTTGAATTTTCTGGGAATAACCTCTGAAGACTACTTTATTCTGGATGAATTTTACGGAATTTTGCATAACTGCTAAACCGTAAGAGATGGACAAAAACTTATCACTCAAAAAATGTAGAGCACGTTAAAACACACAATTTATGTTATCTACATTTTTTTCCTGGAGTTGATAGTTTTTAGATATTCCTTGTCTTTGGTTTCAGCTTGGAAAAACTATTTTCTCATATAGGAATTTGTCAACTCCTGGCCATACAAACAAAGGAACTTCAGTCACATAGCAACCAGCTTTTGACTATCATTTCAACCTATGGTACTCCCTTATTTCGCTTCTACTTATAAGGAAGCAATAATAAAACTATTTCTGTTAATTTTTCTCGATTAGCATGAAGTAAATAGAAGCATAAGCTTTTTAGCAATAATTTGTTACAGGGATGTAGAGAAAGTCATTTGAATGGAAGATTTTTTAAACTCTGACGAATCCATTAATAATTTTTATCGATGGTCGCAGATTGTGTGTTTTTTTCCAAAGAGATTAACCTGGCGGCCTAATGAAACACCGGAAACGCATTTCAGTGTATATATTAAGTGTTTTTCCATTATGTGAAATTTATGTGGCTTTATGTTATTAAATAACTGTGGGACCAAAAAGAAAGTATGTTTATTAATCCACTACAATTATCTAAAACTGACTCGAACATTCCGATAAAGGGCTCTTCCACTCCAAAGAGTGCATATGCACTAATTCAACATTTCCAGAATGTTCAAGATTGTTGGAGAAATCAGGCATTCCACCGATGTTTCACATCCTTTTGCGTCAGTATGAGGAGATTTTTCATCCATTACTTTGACTATAATAAATTACATTTATAAGATAAATGGGAGGATTTGCTGTAAGAATTCTCTACATCATGTATAATAATTTAAAAAAGGGGGAGTTAAAATAATTTCATTAATAACGGCAACCTTCGTAAGCATGTTTGTATATTTCAATATTTTTAAGGAAATTTCTTTGTAAATTCTTGTTAATATTTTAGTAGTTTATGAAATTAATTATAAGTCATCATTCACTTTATAATGTTAATATAAATTATTCTAGAACACAAGTGATAGGAGATCTTCTAGTCACTATTTATACATCCTGGAGAAGGGCATTTTTAGATGTATTTCGTGAATATGGGAAGACAACGTAGAAAATGGAAATGGAATTTTATTTGCGAACGCTCTTTAAGTGCTGCAGTTTTCAGCGTCCCATTCTATACTATGCGTGAAAGATCGTTTAATTTTGCTCAGAGGCCTCTTTATCAGGCTTGAGGTTCTTTTACGGGTCGTAAATCTACGACATGGGACCAACGGCTTTACTTCCCTTCCGAAGGAAGCCATGCTCCATCATCCTCCGCCGGGTTTGAACAAAGTACAAAATGGTATCGTACAGAATTCTCGATGGTGGCGACGAGTCGACAAAGCGATCAATAGACTATATATCCTCGGGGCCAGCCAGGATACAAAATGAACAGTAGTTGAACGGTTGCCCCTCAAAGACCATGCATTATGCTAATAGATTAATTGGACAAGTTTACATGGTGGAACGCCTTCCTCTCTAATTCGACCAGTTAGTCCAGAATCGACATTATGTCCGTGAGGGACAGAGCATATTGGTTAATGGCATATCCCACTTACTTACTTAACTGCCTAAATTTATGAAGCCTACTTTCGTTGCAATACAATTTCAAAACTATTCTACATAGCATTCGTATGAGAGCCCATGTTCATACTCCCTATTTATCACGAACAGTATTCACAGGAAATTTCAAATAATAGCAGCAACGAAATAACACACACTGATAACGTCTACTGTTTAAATAGGCAAACTTTGATAATAAATTGTTATTACATGAGAAACAAAGAATGACTTGTTATAATTCCCAAGAAAATGTGGTTACAAACAAGTAACGGCGCATGGTGGATTCCTTGAGAGCATGCTAATAGCGAATTTTAACTTATGTGCTAAACTGGCAATAAATAGATCATACTGTGAGCCATAATGTCTGCTTTAAATCGAGTTTTCTCGTTGTTTTAAGTTTTTAAATATCTCTCAACATAAGAAAAAGACAAAAATATATTTCTTTATATCATAAGTTAAGCGAATCTCTTAATTAACAAACACCAAATGTTATACTAGCATTCCGATAGTACACATGTGTATTGGAAACTAATGCAACTCAAGGTGGATACATCTACATTTCCACAATAGAAGGTTTTTATTAGCCTAGGATTTCTCAGTTAAATCAAGTCTGAGTTACGGGATGACTCAGGCCGTAAGGAATATGGCCCGTATTTGGGAGAGCTCGTGGCTCCGGTCGGTAGTCCAACGCTCATCTACCACAATTTTGCTCATCTACCACAATTTTCCTGTCCATCATTTACTATACCCATCACTTCGTTGTCATGTTTCAGGACTGAAGGACCAGGTGATGGTGTTCGGCCTGTTGCGGCTGGTCGGTGGCTATGGGCTCTATAAAGATTTCTTCCTGGCGTCGTTGTGGGTCAAATTTGTCAGGAGCCGCTTTCGGGCGATCTCCGGAGATTTGAGACTTGTTAGAAGGGTTTGGGCGATTTGGCTACGTTCGAACTGAAAACGTTAGGAAGGACGCCCTGTTTGCGCCCGACGTCATCCCGACTTGGTCGTCCTTCAGGTCTCTCCCTTTATCCCACCTACCAGGGATCACATCAGTACGTGCAGTACTGTGATCCAGTGACTGGGAACCCCATCCGCCATTAAGAATCCTGTCTCCTGCTTCTTACCTTGTTCAAAAGTCGTCTAGAAAGAATAAACTTTCATAAGCCCCGCCCCCAAATTAAGATATACATTTCATTTATCACGAAAATATCTAAAACATGGTATTTTAATAGAAAATTGTAGACATTTTTGAAAAAATAAATTAGGTGTTTTCGAAAAATGTTCCATGGAAGTGGTTTAGAGTGGGGGGATTATCTACAAAATCTTCGGGTCATTTTTGGAAGTTGCTATATTGGTTTTTAACTGACTGTTCGTTTATACGTTCTGCTGTTCACCCACACACACACGCCATTTTCTAAACATTTGATTACTACATTTACTGTCTTTCTCCATCTATTGTGCAACAAACTATTCTTATAGAAGCTTACTTTTATATTTACTCCATGCTAATGTGGTTTTATATTTCCTTGTAGGTACAAGGGAAATAAGAAATTGCACTAGGCCAAATTGTTAGTCAAATATTTTAAGAGCGGGTCGTTGTATAGTGATGACTATAATTTCATTCCTCTTGCATGGCCAGATGAAAAACAAAATAAATGAAATAAAATTAAAGAAAAAGTAGTATTTGACAAATTATGTGCTTTAACGAGATCTATGTTTCTGTGTAGTAATATTTTTCTTACCTATTATGTAAAAAGTCATCCAGAATGAAGAGAAAATTCGTTTGCCACGAACATATCAAACGTATGGTATTTTAATTGAAACCTTTAAAACCATTTTTTAAAAAAGGAGAGGCGGACTCTTTTGAAAATCTTTGTGTCGTATCCTCCGAAGATGCTGAACTTAAATATCGAGTTTGATATTTGACACAATTTTGTTGTTCATACGCAAATAGACACAGACCCATTTTCTAATTCTTTGATTTGCATATGTTTGGTGAATTACCGACATCGAAATGTTGGGTAACTTATATCTAGTACACAAAGTAAAACTGCTGCTTTGGATTAAGGGTGCCACAAAACGTATTTCCGGTGAAATCTCGGTACAGAACTTTTGGGTGGAATAGAGTAACTACGTAGTCAATGGAAAGAAAAAATACAAATGCTGCACTATATTGCATAATGTGCTTAGGTCAGGCATTTGTGCAATTAAAACATTTCCCGGAAATGTCGAATGATTTGCCTTACCTACAAATGAAGAAGCGTTGCTGTGTAGCTAGCGAGCTGATGAGGAAGTCCATCATTTGTCTGTACGGCGGGGTCGACTGGGTGCTCATCGTGGCGAGTACAGGGCCAACACTAATAAACGCCTTTCTTTTATTCCAGGAACATAAGAGAAAGGAAATGAAGACTGACACTGAATGTACGATGTGCCCGAGCTTTAGGAAAGATGAACATGATTCATGTAAGATTCTGGTGTTCACTTTGTGCCAGATTCACAATGTGGGCAGTGGTGTATCCTGACTCTGATGTTACGACTTGTACAATAAACATGCTCTGTCAATATGATGTCAGACTGAACTACCTTGTCTCTTTCGGTAAACTTTGAAGTTATGTTGTGGGATTTTTTGAATATTCATTTCTACTGATAAATGCAAATAAACCATGGACCCAAAGACTATACGAGACCCGTGTCAAAGTGTTCGTCTAAAACTTCTCTGTAACTTTGTCAGTTGAATTCTATAATACCCTAATTTGAACATTAAACATTTGAAGCCATTCTCTTTTTCTTCTTTCCGTCCCTTTTTACTTTCTCTAACGGCTTAACCCACAGTAATTATTTCTTGAGTGTTGGCGTGTATGTATTTGCGTATCAGAAAGAGAGAGGGGGGGGGGAGGGCGCGCGTGAATGTACTATACTATTACTTACAAATGAAAATTCAGAGTAACACTAAACTTCGTGCTTATGTACAGCGTCTTCCCAAGGATACAGCATTTTCCCAACTGAAGCTACGCTTTACGTTTAATTTTGCTAAAAAGGTTTCTAAAAGGGAATTTAATTTTTATTAAAAATATCATGTGTTTTAGATAGTTGTGCCAGGGGCAGGGTTACCAATAGTTTATTATTTGTTTGCTCAAAATGATACTCTGTTTTATACAGTTTGATGCATATTCATAGAGAAGTAGACGATTTGGAAAGTGTGGTTTTTAGTTTGAACTCATATAGGAGGCCCAATTACGCCATATTTGACGTGTGCAGATATCCCTTCATGTGTTAAAAGAGTTGCAGAACTTAATGGGACAATTTCAAGTAAAAACCGGTTAGTGGGAAATTGGAATTTGAGTAAACTTTGATTTCTTTAGAGAGGGAAGGCGTTTGTTTTTGTTTTAGTAAATCCACCCTTCGTTTTATTCCTTTGCTTACCAGCGGAAACGTGAGCGGGTCATGCTCATTGGGAGGTCAGTCATGCTAGTTCCCCATTGATTTGTTTAGCATGAAATAGCCTCGTTGAATTTTCTCTTTGAACTCTTTGCACACAACTCTTTGAACACACGAAGGGATACCAATTGGGTCGCCTGGTATGTAGACAACATTTCCCTTGTGTGTGTACGTGGCGTAATATATTCATTCTAAAGGCAACAGAGGTAGATGCATACAGAAAAAGGAGAGCAAGGGTTTTCCAAAAGCATAAGGCTGCACATCGACAAATGTAGCGTATCCCCAGGATCACTAAAGGGCTCTCTGCATTTTCCACTTATATTTGGGCAATTAAATGCAGAAAACAAGCTTACCTCACGTGGCAGCCTGAGCTTTGTTTAATTGTGTTTTTATGATTTTCTTTAAAAAAATGTGTTACACGGTTCCAATTAAAGTTCGAATTCGCGTATTTACTTGTACACAAACGCTGGACAATGGCTTTGCACAAATCAATTGCTGTCAACCTTGCTCCAATAAACGGGCCATTACTCTTCAAATCAAGCTGATTAGAAGCAAATTTGCTAATTAACAGATGGCAATTAACATCAACTTGAGCGGAGAGAGAAGGAGACAATAATACGGTGACAGATCAGGGCGTTTCTTCCCATGGGAAAATCTTCTTTCTTCACATTTGAAACGTCAGGTTCGATGAAAACAAGTTATAGCGGAACTTAAACTTTCTTTTCATAAGCAAAAGAATAAACACACGAGAGAGAGAGAGAGAGAGAGAGAGAGAGAGAGAGAGAGAGAGAGAGAAATACACCGGATGCAATGTTAAAGAGATCATTACTGAATTTAGCGTCCAGAACGGCTATTTGGGATGGAGCGCAATATACACAAGACATAATCAACATTTTTACTCAATATAGATCCAATTACCGTTGGTTTGTAAACTTTCTTTGAGTGAGAGAGAGAGAGAGAGAGAGAGAGAGAGAGAGAGAGAGAGAGAGAGAGAGGGGGGGGAATGGGCAACGCAGTGTTAATAGCTAGATGTATCCTCTTTAAGGTCTGGTTGCACAGTATAAGTTTAAGCTTCGGACTTAAGAGCAAATTTAAGCTACAATCGAGTTTTACAGTGCAAGCGATAATAATGATAAATGTATTACTTTAGCCCATATGCACAATAGAAGACTATATAAAATGTTTAGAATACGAAAAATGCCCACTATCAAACGGCCAGAATTCTATGAGAAATTTCGATTAAGGAAATAGTCGGCAAATATGGTACCAGAAGTATAAAATTTAACTGCGTTTATCAGTTATTCGTTATGCAAATAAAAGTGTAATAAAATAAACATAAATTCCAACATATATATGATTTTATAAGTTAGAGGAGGAAACCTCGATAACCTCAATTACCGGTCCTCCAAGATAGCGCCGATGTGGATATGGGTTAGCTTCCGATCCTGCATTAAATTCAGAAAATCCTAAAAAGCCCAAAGAATAAGTGCATACATTTAAGACTATGGCGACGATAATTATCATAGTAATTATCACCACCTTTTCTTGAGCGCTAGATTTACGGGAAAGCGAGCGCAGGGGGAAGAAAGGAGCGCCCGCCCTGCCCCACCCGCCTGTCTTTCCGCAGTGTTGTTCACCAAAAAATATTTCTTACTTTGAGGCCCTCAGCCATTATGGTGAATAGGCTATCTGATTTACCGCGAACTAGTTGATTTATTAAACGAAACACGAGCACGTGCATGCGCGTGAACTCTAGGATTTGCAGACAAAATTAAATCTTAGCATTGAAGACAGAAATCAGGGTTTTTAGTACTTCATGTTTCAATGTTGTCACTTTGCTCTGCTTCCGAAATTGTGCGAAACCAACCGAATAAAGACGGGTGTTGAGCACCCGAGAAAAGGTGCGCACACAGTATATATATTACTCGTAGCATAGACTCTTGAACGGGGTGTCGTCATTCCTGAACTTTGTCCAAAAATAAGCAACAATTCATATTGCTACATTTAAGCAACTCATACCGCTCTGTTTTATGACGAAAACAGGTTGCTGCAACCTGCACCGCCGAGAGAGAGAGAGAGGGAGGGGGAGAGGGAGGGAGGGTGAGAGAGAGAGAGTGAGTGAGAAAAGCATAAAGCTTGATTGTATATTTACTAATCAATAAAATACAAAAACCAGCATCGCTCATACAAGGAATATTTTTTTCTGCCTCATCAATTTCTTTTGTCTCCTTTTCTGAACAGTTTATTTAATCCGTTCATTTTACACCAGCCATGCCTTTTCATGTGTATATTTTGATATACCACCATGCTAAAGCATCTGTGAGTGTTTTTACTTTCCCTACACGTATTATATACATAGTATTTAGAGAAGATATTGCACTCCACCAAAAAATTCGACACTGAGATTTCACCGGAAATATGTTTTAGGGTCCCCTGTATCAAAACAAAAAGCATTTTCAGAAAAAAGATATGCGCGCGCGTGTGTCCGTGTGTCTGTGAATACGATAACTCAAAAAGAAAAAGTCGGTAAAATACCAAGTTTAGTATTTAAGTTTAGTATCTTCCAAGGATGCGACAAAAAGATTTTGCGAAATATCCCCACACCCCAAACAACCCTTTACATGGAACTTTTTTTTCGAAAATTTTGAATTTCTCAAAAATGGTTCTCAAGATTCTGATTAAAATATCGTATATTTAATATATTTACCTGACAAATAAAATGTGTTTCTTGAATTTCCTGGGAGTAGCCTCTGAATACTATTTTATTCTGCATGAATTTTACGGAAATTTGCGTAACTACTAGTAAACCGTAAGCGATGTATAAAAAAAATACTTACTACACAAAAAATGTATAGCACATTAAAACACTATGTTATATACGTTTTTTCTCGCGGAGTTGATCGTTTTTTAGATATTCCTTGTTATTGGTTTCAGCTGTAAAAAAACTAATACTTTTCTCATTCAGGAATTTGTCAACTCCTGTCCATACAAAGGAACTTCAGCCACATACCAACCAGCCTTTGACTATTACTTTAACCTATTCTACTCCCTTATTTCCCTTCCACTTACAAGGGAGCAAGTAATAAGACTATTTCTGCTATTTTTTTCTCGATTAGCATGAAGTAAAAAGAAACAAGCTTTTTAACAATGATTTGTTGCAGAGCCGTAGAGAAAGTCATGTGATTGGAACACATCAGATTGTTGGCGAACAAACACAGTGAACGATACCCAATACAATTTCCGTCAAGACTCTATTTCATGCGAACTAGTTTTAGCTTTAAAAGAAGCAACATGAACTTTTCTCAGACTTCGAATGGCGAAGAGTTAACTCTTACCTACGCATCATGAATGGCGATAGTGACAGGTTAGCGCGTCCCCAGTTTTCGTCTGGTTTGGTAATCAACAGACAATGGTTCATTTATTCTGTCGGCCCTCTATGCCATTGTGTTGCGCTGTAATCGGTTCACCTTCCCTTGTTTCCTGTACCTAAGTCTGGCAGCGATTTAGTTATCCAATATCGCAACTTCTTTCGGGATTCTCATACAATTTATTTCTCGCTGTAGAGGCACAACTTATATTTTAGAAAAATCATATGTTTTTTGCACATAATTTTCTCTATCTATTCTGCAACGAACTATTCTTACAGAAGCTTATTCTTCCCTGTGATTCATGTTAATCGAGATATAGCAAAAATAATCTTCTTGTAAGAAGAAGAGAAATGAAGGAATACACTAGTCTAAAGCGATAGTCAAATCTTTTAAAAACTGTCGCTAAGCGTTATTGAAAATCGGTCCTCTTTGCATGCCCATGAGTAAAATAAAACAATACCGAATGATATTCATTATGGCTTCACGGGTGATCAGCCGTGTCAGGTATATAAAAGCCAAGCTTTCGACCATTGCACACTCCATGGTCTTCATCAGGGACTGCATTGTGAATGGTACACATCAGATTTTTCTGGAATGCAATATCTTCTCTACATTGATAGAAAAAATAAAAAATATATGTTATGAACCCAACTAAAAAGGTCCGTATGTCTGTGAACACAATAACTCAAAAACGAAAAATCGGTAAAATACCAAACTTGGTATTTAAGTTTAGCATCTTACAGAGAGAACATTTTTATTTTCTCAAAAATGTCTAACGATTTTGATTTAAATACCGTATATTAATGATATTTATATTGCAAATAAAATATTTATCATGAAAATTCTGGGAATAGCCTCTAAACACCTCTTTATTCTGAATGAATTTTGCTAAACTGATAAACCGTGAACGACAGACCAAAACTTACTGCATAAAAATGTAGATCACGTTAAAACACACAATTTATGCCATATTCGTTTTTTACGTGGAATTAACCCCTTCTGAGATATTCCTTGTTATTTGTTTCAAATTTCAAATACTAAAACTTTCCTCACACGGAAAGTTGTAAATTCCTGGCCCTGCATAGAAACGGATTTGAATCACATGGTAACCAGCTTCTAAAGGGTTTGACTATCACTATAGCCTTGTGTTTTCCCCTATTTCCCTTCTACTTACAAGGAAGCAAGTAATTAAGACAATTTCTGCCAATGTTTATCTCGATTATCATAAATTAGATAGAAAAGTATGCTTTTTAAGAATAATTTGTAACAGCGATGTAGAGAAAGTCATGTGAATGGAAAACATAAGATTTTCTTTTGTTCTACTCCTGGCCAAGCAAATAAACCAACCTCAATAACAATTGCATAATAGATTTTAAAACATTTGACTATCGCTTTAGCATAACTCAATCCTTTAGTTCCCTTCCACTTATAAAGAACTGAGTAATACGCCATTCTCCTAATGCCCATTTGATTAGCATGGTGCAGAAAGAAGAAGAATCTTTTGTAAGAAGTCTGTTTGTAGAGCAATTAAGAGACAGTAATGTGAGTGTAACACATCAGATTTTTACTTTCTCTACACGTACTTTCATTACTGTACATAGTGTATAGAAAAGGTATTGTATAACAGCCAAAAATTCGATACCCAGACTTCACGGAAATACATCCTTTGGGACCCCCTAAATCCAAGAAAAATAGTTTAACTTTCTCTACACGTACTATGCACTTAGTACATAGAGAAGGAATTGTATTACACTCAAAAATTAGATCCCGAGATTTCATCGGAAACACATGTTTTAGGACCCCATGAATATATAAAAAAGCATTTTTAGAAAAAGGTCCGTGTGTGTCTGTGGGAAACAGAGCTCAAAAACTGAAAGTCCGTTAAGTACCAAACTTGATATTTAAGTTCAGTATGCTCCAAGGATGCGACACGAAGATTTTACATAAAACCCTTCCACCCCCAGCTAAACTTTACATGGAAAAAAATTTAGAAACATTTTATTTTCTCAAAAACGAATAAGGATTTTGATTAAAATCTCTTATATTTCAGATATTTTCATGACAAATAAAATGTGTATTTAGAATTTTCTAGGATGGCCTCTATTCTGAATGAATTTTTCTGAATTTTGCATAACTGTAAACAATAGATAAAAAAAACTTACTGCACAAAAGATGAGGATCTCATTAAAACAAACGATTTATGTCCTATAAATTTCTTGATGCAGTTTACCGTTTTGGAGATATTCCTTGTTATTGGTTTCTCATACGGAAAATTGTCAACTCCTGGCCATGCAAAGAAACGGATTTCAATCCCATAGCAACCACATTTTAAAAAATCTGAGGTGTTACATTCACTTGACTTTCTCTACAACTCTGCAATAAATTATTGTTAAAAAGCTTATGCTTTTATTTACTTCCTGCTAATCGAGAAAAGATTAGCAGAAATAGTCTTATTACTTGCTTCCTTGTAAGTAGAAGCGAAATAAGGGAGTAGCATCGGTTAAAGTGGTCAAAAGCTGATTGCTATGTGACTGAAGTTCCTTTATTTGTATGGACACGAGTTCACAAAGTCCTGTATGAGAAAAGTATGTTTTTTATAGCTGAAACCGAAAACAAGGAATATCTCAAAAACAATCAACTCCAAGAAAAAAAATGTATATAACATAAATTGTGTGTTTTAAAGTGCTCTACATTTGTTGTGTGGTAAGTTTTTGTCCATCTCTTACGGTTTAGCAGTTATTCAAAATGCCTTAAAATTGACCTAGAATAGTCTTCAGAGGCTATTCCCAGAAAATTCATTTTTATTTGTCAGGTAAATATCTTTAATATACGATATGTTAATGAAAATCGTTAAGTCATTTTTTAGGAAATCAAAATTTGCGAAAAAAAGTTGCATGTAATGGGTAGTTTGGGGTGAGGAGATTTTTCTCAAAATCTTCGTGTCGCATTCCTGGAAGATACTACATTTAAATACCAAGTTTGGTATTTTACCGACTTTTCGTACTTGAGGTATCGTGTTCACAGACACACGGACACATACAACACACGAACCTTTTTCTGAAAATACTTTTTTTGGATACAGGGAACCCTAAAACATATTTCCGGTGAAATCTCGGTATCCAATTTTTTGCTGGAGTGCACAATACCTTCTCTGTACACTATGAACATAGTGTGAATAGAGAAAGTAAAAAATGTGACTGTCGGCTTAGCCTTGTGTATTCGCTTATTTCCCTTAAGGGGAGTCGAAATGAGATTTTCATAATTTTTTCCATTTTCATGTTTTAATTGCATAAGATTATTTGGAGTCTCCCGCTCAACTTTTTTAGGGATACGCTAAATATAAATAGTTTAAAAATATTGTTGAAAATAATCCTGAGTAGGATTTTTTAAAACATTTTGATGCACTCCCTTGATAAAACATCAACAACTTTGTAAATATTAAAGTTAGAGAAGAATTCTTTTACTTATTTTGATCGAAAAGCATTGGCACTGCGCTGATACTTTCTTCATGTGAGGGTTTCGAAGTATTGCGAAGTTATATTTAGAAAGCTAGGTTACACTTCTTTTTATTCTATGTTTGAAAGCAATTTCTGAAGAAGAACAATTTTTTATACAAGTGCCCCTTTATCTCAGAAACTAATTCACATTAAGGGCTGATAATTTTACCACACATTTGCACCAAAATAAGCTTTATTTTAACGAAAAATCTGTTATGTATATGGATTAGTTATTATTTTTAAATTTAAATATAATTTTTCAATAACATTTTAAGAGTTTATTTAAAAACATACCTTCCTTTCTAATGAACAAAAGTATTCTCTGTATCGTCAATCAACAGTAAAGGTATTGCTGAACATACCTTGAAAGTTTTAGCTCATTATGTTAAATAGTTGCTGAGATAATGGGCCAAACTTTAACATTGGCAATATAGGACATTGCGACTGTCCTTAAGGAACTAAGTATTAAGACCATTTCTGCTAGTTTAATCGATTAGCATGAAGCAGAGATGTAGGAAAGTCATGTGAATGGAACACGTCAGATTTTTTTATTGTTTTCTATCTTGTGGTAAGGGAAGTGGAAATGCGGGTTATCGGACAGTGAAATAAACTCACACGGCAAGTAAACGAATGTAGCTGAACCTGTATATTAATATCAATTTATATTATTTCTAATTACATTTCTTGGAATGCGATGGTTTTGGGAGTAGGAGATAAATGTTTTGCAGCCTATTACACCCGTCAGGACATGAAGAGCCAGTTACTTGAAATTCCTTTAATAAAGTCTGCAACTGGTTGGATAATTCTTGCGGACCATGTTAATGTGTTTTCACTTCCTTGGTTCTCTCTTTCGTGCGCACAAAAATATGTTACGGAAATCTAAATAGGTAGTAATTATGGAACAGATGAGCTTACGAAATCCAACATAACTAAATTCTGCAGTGAAGATAATGTGAAATGAATATAGGCCATGCATTCACAAGGACAGTTTATTACCGCGCATGCAGAGTTTTAATGGATTTTCCTTTATTCGACGAACTTTTTCTCCAAATGTAATGTTTTTAGCAGCATCATTTCAGAAACAATGATATTCTTGTTATTGCGGTTTTAACATTTTTCAGATCATTTATTTGACTATTTTGAGACAATTTTAGAAATCTTGGGATTGGTTTTGTGTTTTTACAGCAAAAACATATGTGCTCTGTCTCCTGCGCAGCTGATGACGTTCATGTTAATTGTGCTTGAAATTGGAGCGACTTGCGCCGACTGCAGGTATCTTTGAAAGCGTCAGAAAGCTGTGTGATCTCATGCAGCGGGAGTGGTATATCTAGCATATGAGTGTTCCGTCACAGAAATGTGCCAGATGGGCACAGGCCAGGAAAATGGTATTCATTACACTCTGGCTTCTTCTCCAGACCCGAAGGCGGACCCAACATCTTCAAGTATTAAATGAGTTGCAAATTATTAAATGGGCCACAGCCTCACATCAACCCTGAAGTTAAGGCAAATATAAACAAAGCATGGCTACTAATCGTTTGTTTACAACTGAATGGGCACTGAAGGTACATGAAAACTGTACATGTTGGCACTAACGTGTATGGGATGTTATGTGGCACTTTGCAGGTGTGATATTAGAATAACGTTGAAACACAAATTAGATGTATACTTCACCTTTTGGGTGGCAGTCAATTTAGTAATGAATCGCTAATGAAATAGAGAAAATTTGTCAAACTAGTTCACCAGGGGGCAGTACATCTGGATAGCTTCTAAACGAAATCTGACGTTACTTGCTTTAAGAAAAAATATTTCCAATACATATAGAATGTCTGAAGAAACGTATATCTTTAATGTAAAACAGACAATCCATTTTGCCATTTTAACATCTGCATATTCGAACAATCAGTTATGAGTATGTAATAATCTATTTCCAGCGCATGATATTCTATTTTCAGTTCATAATTCAGTTCATTGTAGCTTTGCGTACTTTTGAATTCCTAAAAAACGTATGTTTAAAACACCAAAATAGGTGTTGTCCTCTGGCGCCTAGCGGGAAAACCACGAACTATTTTGCGAAAGTCCCCTTTCCCAACACGTTTTAATGTTAGCCTATCTCATTGTTAATATAAAAATTTAAATTATTTGTCTCTCTACCATTATCTTACTGTCTTTATTCCTTATTTGGTGACATTTACTTACGATTTATTTTATGCAGCATTTAAATACAACAACCCCTTCGGCGCAAGCAGCCGCATCATCTTTAGATGTTGAGTCAATACCACCAAGCGTGACTAATCGATCACCAGTTCGTACAAGCTAGCGCGGTCGACCTTGACACTGCCTTTAAACAGCTGACAGTGATTAGTTTTATTTTCGCGTATTTTTTTCACTATCATCGAAAAGAAAAAGTGCAATAAACGCATTAAGCAGAAACTCAGAAGTAAATATAATCCAATACTCTGTATTTCCAAACTTCTTTCTCGTTCTGTAAAGATGCACTTACCACAATTGTATCGCAAAATACAAGACTCGCAGTTGTGTTTACTTCATATTAGCTGCAGCTTTCACTGTAAATAATTAAATCTTTATGATTATGTTGCCTGTTTATGTAGTTGAAACTCATTGTGAATGTAATTTTAAGGCAATCAATAGGTGAAGAATGGCAATTTAGGGACAATTTTTTTTTACCTGTTTATTTATTTTGAGGTATAATTTTCTGGCGCACATTTGATATATCTATTTTATCATTAGTATGAAACTTAACTCATTAAAGCAATTTAAATATAAACACACATTTAAAAGGGGTCGCTTATATTCTTCTTTGAATTTCTTTCACCTTTTTTTAAATTTTAGACATCTGATAACACTTAAACTGCTCTTTATGATGGAAGATTGAAGCGATAACCGTGACAATTTTGCGGGTAGTTAAAACTTATGATTTATTGTTTCAAGACTCCACCATCTTTAATAAGCTGGCAAGTTCCAATATCTGAACAATACTTCTTCTTTTTAAATTAAGAATACACGAAACGAGAGCAAAATAAAAAAAGGTTCCCCCAAGCCACGCTTACTTATAGTATTTTGCTTTAGCCACTTAATAGTCACTCTGAATATTAAATCAAATGGAAAAAAAATCTTATGTGTTCCATTTACATGACTTTCTCTACTTCTGTGTAACAAATTATTGTTAATAAGCTTGTTCTTCTATTTACTTCATGCTAATCGAGAAAAAAATTAGCAGAAATAGTCTTATTCCTTACTTCCTTGCAAGTACAAGCGAAATAAGAGAGTACCATAGGTTAAAGTGAAGTCAAAAGCTGCTTGCTATGGATTGAAGTTCCTTTGTTTGTATGGACATAAGTTTTTCAAAGCTGAAACCAAAATCAAGGAATATCTCAAAAACGATCAACTCCTCGAAAAAAATGTATATAACGTAAATTGTGTGTTTTAATGTGCCCTACATTTTTGTGTGGTTAGCTTTTGTCCATTTCTTACGGTTTAGCAGTTATGCAAAATTTCGTAAAATTCATCCAGAATAAAGTAGTCTTCAGAGGCTATTCCCAGAAAATTCAAGATATACATATTATTTGTCAGGTAAATATCTTTAATATACGACATTTTAATCAAAATCGTTATTGCCATTTTTGAGAAAATCAAACTTTTCGAGAAATGTTCCATATAAAGGATAGTTGGAGGTGGGGGGATTTTCTTGAAAATCTTCGTGTCGCATCCTTAGAAGATACCAAACTTAAATACCAAGTTTGGTATTTAAGGGTCCTTTCGTTTTTGAGCAATGCTGTCCACAGACAGACGCACACATCACACGCAGACGGACCTTTTTCCAAAAATGTGTTTTTTTGGATTCAGGGGGACCCAAAACATGTACTTCCGGTGAAATCTCGGTATCGAATTTTTGGGTGCAATACAATACCTTCTATATACACTATGTACATAGTTCGTATATAGAAAGTAAAAAAAAAATCTGATGTGTTCCATTCACATGACTCTCTACTTCTTTGTAACAAATTATTGTTAATTAACTTATTCTTCTATTTACTTCAAGCTAATCGAGAAAAAATTAGCAGAAATAGTCTTTATTACTTCCTTCCTTGTAAGTAGAAGCGGAATAAGGGAGTACCATAGGTTAAAGTGATAGTCAAAAGCTGGTTACTAGGTGACTAAAGTTCCTTTTTTTTTTTTGTATGGACACGAGTTGACAAATTACTGTATGAGAAAAGTAGAAGTTTTTCAAAGCTGAAACCAAAAGTAAGGAATATCTCAAAAACGATCAATTCCTCGAAAAAAGATTATATAACAAATTGTGTTAATTCAAAATCTTCTCGGGCTTCTAGCCAGGTAAAAACTTGGCTTGACACCAACGTTTCGAAGAAGTGCATCTTCCTCGTCTTCAGGGTGAACTGATGGTTTGAGCTTGCGGAGACTGGTATTTATAAGAGCTGGGATGAAGCTAACATCTGATTGGTTCGCGAGATATTATGGTTTTTTTTTTTTTTTGGAAAGGGGAGACAGAGAGAGAGTTGGAAGGTTAAAAGAATGGCTTATCTCGCCATTGGGTGAGGATTAGAAGAAGGATTTTTTTTTTTTTTTTTTTTTTTTTTTTTTTTAGTTTCAAGTGGAGGGGAAAAATCCACCTTAAGGACTAACCCGGGCTGGCATGCCCGGAGTGTCGGGGTCTCCCAGGATGGGCCTACCGACTAAAAAACCCCTCCACCGGTATTGGAAGGTAAGGATACTGCGGTACCGCTGTTGCACCCGCGCAGTAAAAGGTGAAGGTAAACTGGCCCGCTGTGCGGCCGCCAGGGGTGAGGGTTGTGCTAGTAGACCGGCTTGACCGAGGCCCAGCCGGCCCCTGTAGCGAATTGTAGGTGAGGAGTTGAGGAAATTATGGGTGGTTGGGAGTTGTTGGTGAACATGGGATTGGAAGTGTAGGGAGAGCTGCCACTCTCTCCCTGTGGTGATGATGACGGCACTGGATATTGATGGTGAAGTTGGTGCTGCAGCTCTCGGACACCCACGACCGAAGCCTCGAGAGACCCCAGCCGCGGGCACTGGTCGTGTAAGTGATGGGAGTTAGTGGTGATGTCTGCCAAGTTTAAGGTGACTCTTCCGGGTGTACCCTTGCTCTGATTGGAATTCTCTGAGCAATTGCTGCGGAGTCTTAGGCTGCTGAGGGAATGTTCCTTCAGCTACCTGCTGTTGATAATTTTGGGCGCTGGCTATCCGGTTGGACAGCTCAGCGGTGGAGGCCTGTAGAGTGGAGATGGCGGCGGTGTTGGCAGCTTGTAGGGCGTCGATCCTGGTGGACAGGTCGGCGGCTGTAGTCTGCTGGCTGGTGGCTGCTGCGTCGTTAGAAGCTTGTAGTTCCTGTAGCTTCTGTGTGAGGAGACTGCATGTCTCTTCCAGGGCAGCTAGTCGAGCGCCGACGTTCAGGATCTCCGCGTGGAGATCCTGAATGGCTTCTCGCGTCGCTGCGTCTGTTGAGAGTGCAGGTGGTGAGGCCTCAGTGTTGGTTGTCTGCGGTGGAGTGGTACGGCGGGCAGAAGTTGGTGATGAAGTGCTGCTCCTTGGGTAGAGAGGGCACTGGGCTTGCCCTGTGTAGTGTCCTGTGCCACGACAGGTGGCACAGAATCGGCGGCGTCGGCGGAGATCATGCCCAGTGCACTCGGTAGTGGTGGAGTTGGTACCGCAGTAGTGGCACCTCGGCGCCGAAGAGCAGACTTCAGCTGTGTGGCCGTAGGCACAGCAGCGTCGGCAGGGCCGATGGCGTTCCTGTCGGCTAGCCTCGACGACCAGAAGTCGCCCTAATAAGGGCAACCCTGACGCCAAGGCAGCTTCCAGGTCAGCCTGGTCCTGTATCTCCAGGCGGACGAGCGGCGTTGGTCCCCGGGCGCAGAAAATGCGGGTGGCCCTCAAGCATGAAGGCCACCGCGACTGCACGGCGGTGAGCAGATGCCGGGTGGTAAGGTCCCTAGGGACCACCCGTACCACGGCACTGAACCGGGGCGGCGTCCTAGAGCTGGGTGGAGGCGTCGGTGGCGGCGGTGTTGGCGGCAACTGCGGCTGCAGTTGCGGCGAGACTGCGGTGGCGGCCGGCGAAGCAGGGCTTGCCGGGACCGGTATCAACGGAGAGGCTGCCTCCTTGGCGGCTGCCGAGGAAGAGAAAATATTTAAGATGACTGAGACATGGGCACGGACTTCGTAGAAAACTATTTATAGCAGTTATTTGGCTAATGTTTTGTGTTTGAGCACGCACCTGCTAGAAAATAAGTCTTGGAAGACTGCAGGTACAGGATTAGGTGAAGGCTCTTTATCATCGGTGTCCATGCTGAACTTAATTGTAGGCCAGAATCGCGATTTAGATTATTTGTTTCAGATGAGATGGCTAAAGCTTCTTTTACTCTCCTTTCCCAGTAGTTCGAACACTTTGCCACTATCTTGGTGTTAGTAAAGTTAGCTCTGTGGCTCTGTTCTATACAGTGTTCAGCCAGTCCAGATTTTTCGGGTTGCATAAGCCTTATTGATCTTTGGTGTTCAGAAACGTGTGTGGCAATAGTGCGTCCTGTTTGGCCAATGTACGCTGCGCTGCATTCGCAAGGAATGTGGTAGACACCAGGTACTCTGAGAGCTAAATTATCTTTAACTGGCCTGACCAAATTTTTGATTTTAGGTGGTGGCTTATGGATGGTTTTGACATTATATTTGTAGAGTAGTCTACTAATCTTTCCCGAAAAATTGCCGGTAAACGGTATATAGGCTATGGCGGCTGGCTTGTCTTTTTGTTGAGTGTTCTTGCTGGGGTTTCTTTTTCGTCCGGCTCTTTTCAGCGCTGATGTGATGTCCTTGGCTGAATATCCATTTTGTTGGAGTGTGAATTTTAGGTGTTGAAATTCCGTTTGCAGATTATCTGGGCCTGATACAGAAACTGCTCTATGTGCCAATGTGTTTAGAATGCCCATTCGTTGTGACTTATGGTGGAAGCCAACGCAAACCCTGCTTCGCCGGCCGCCACCGCAGTATCGCCGCAACTGCAGCCGCAGTTGCCGCCAACACCGCCGCCACCGACGCCTCCACCCAGCTCTACGACGCCGCCCCGGTTCAGTGCCGTGGTACGGGGGGTCCCTAGGGATCTTACCACCCGGCATCTGCTCACCGCCGTGCAGTCGCGGTGGCCTTCATGCTTGAGGGCCACCCGCATTTACTGCGACCGGGGGCCAACGCCGCTAGTCCGTTTGGAGATACAGGACCAGGCTGACCTGGAAGCTGCCTTGGCGTCAGGGTTGCCCTTATTAGGGCGACTTCTGGTCGTCGAGGCTAGCCGACAGGAACGCCATCGGCCCTGCCGACGCTGCTGTGCCTACGGCCACACAGCTGAAGTCTGCTCTTCGACACCGAGGTGCCACTACTGCGGTACCAACTCCACCACCACCGAGTGCACTGGGCATGATCTCCGCCGTCGCCGCCGATTCTGTGCCACCTGTCGTGGCACAGGACACTACACAGGGCAAGCCCAGTGCCCTCTCTACCCAAGGAGCAGCACTTCCTCACCACCTCCTGCCCGCCGTACCACTCCACCGCAGACAACAACCACTGAGGCCTCACCACCTGCACTCTCAACAGACGCAGCGACGCGAGAAGCCATTCAGGACCTCCACGCGGAGATCCTGAATATCGGCGCTCGCTTAGCTGAGTTAGAAGAGGTCTGCACCAGCGTCATCACCAGGAAGCTGCTGGACCTACAAGCTGCCACCACCGCCGCCATCTCCTCTCTACAGGCCTCCACCGCTGAGCTGTCCAACCGGATAGCCAGCGTCCAAAATTATCAGCAGCAACATTCGTCTCCACACACGAACCACCGACTCCTCAGCGACATCCGGCTCATCATCAGGGAGGAGATGAAGGCCCCGAAGACGACGCCAGGATGGCCACCAAACCACCACAGCGACCCTGAACCTCTGGTTCAGGTAGCTGAAGGACCATTCCCACAGCAGCCTAAGACAGCGCAGCAATTGCTCAAAGAATACCACTCAGAGCAAGGGTACACCCGGAAGAATCACCTTAACCTTAACAAACATCACCACTAACTATCCGTCACTTACACCAATTACTTCTCCAGCGGGGCACTCAGGGCGCAAGTCATGTGTGGCTAATATCACCATCACTCGCTGTTACTGCCACTGGCAGGCAGCATTCAGTATCACCAAAAATACGCAGGTGCTTAATGCGGTACTGCATGGGCCTCCTACTTCCGGTGGGGGTTTTTTGTGAGTAGTGCCATCCTGGTTCGAGTCCAGGGTGGGGAGTCTCACACTCCCAGGCTTGCCTGGGGTTAGGGCGTTAGTTGCCTTTTCCTCCATCATCAATAAAAAAAAAAATGCTATAAATAGTTTTCTACGAAATCCGTGCCCATGTCTCAGTCATCTTAAATACCAGGCCATAATATGCATTTGAAAATGGCTTGGCCTTGAGGGGACTCCTAACACACCTAGGATGCCCTCCAGATATAGCTTTTAATAAATTCATAGAACACAGCAAATGGCTCCTGGAACTATTATCAGATAAAGACATAGAACCACTGTACCTGTATAATTACCTCGCCAGATATCTCACAGTACTTTCGGACTCTCGTTATGGCTAGTACACCAATTGTAAACATAATATACTGGAACTGCAATCACCTCCGACGCAAGCGTAACGCACTGTCAGACTTTTTAGTCAGGAACTCTGTTCAGATTGCACTGCTGAACGAGACACATTTAGGACCAGAAGACCGCTTCACGGTACCTGGATACAAAATCTACAGAAACGATAGAAACCGAAGAGGCGGAGGAACAGCGGTGGCCGTCCAAAACTCGCTAACTCACCATCAAAAACACGTGCCACAACTAAACCGTCTGGAAGCAACAGCGGTAAATGTGCAATTGCATAACGCCGTAGTAACGATTATAGCAGTATACAATCCTCCAGGCGATATCGACGTGGAGGATGTAGATAAAATTATGCGCCTCGACCATAAGGTGATTGCAGCTGGTGACTTAAACGCCAAGCATCACCTTTGGAATTGTAGAATGACAAACACTTCAGGCACCAAACTGCTAACGTACGTTAATAGGTCAAACATCCTACTAACGGGACCTGACGAACCCACGTTTATACCATGACAGGTCAACCAAAGGCCAGATATTTTAGACATTGCTCTATTGAAAGATATGCCATATGACACCGAAACAACGGTAATAAACGATCTCACATCAGATCACTTGCCGGTACTAATGGAGATCGCAGCGCCTCTAATGTTCAAACCAGAGCCAGCCAGACGCAATTATAATCAAGCAAACTGGCCGGCGTTTGAGGCGCTAATAGAAACCGAACTTGGACAAATGGAAATCAATGTCAACTCCCGCGAAACACAAGACCAAGCGGTAGAAACAATAACGAAAGTCATTCACCACGCCACAGAAAGACATGTACCGCTAACACACCCAAACAGCTACACGACGACACCATTTCCATTGGCAGTAAGACGGGCGATACAAGACCGAAACCGCGCCAGACGTCAGTGGCAGCGCACGCGTAACATTATCCACAAAAACGAATACGAAAACCTTAGAATTGCTGCCAACATTCTTATGACAGAACACATAAGAGAACAATGGAACGCCACGCTAGACACACTAGATCCACAAAACCGGGCAGTGTGGCGAATCGCGAAATGCCTAACGCGCACTCGCTTCAACATCCCGCCCCTACACTCGGGAGGCCAAATAGCGGAAACCGACGAACAAAAGGCTGAGGCCTTCGCGGATGCATTAGAAGAAACATTCAAACCGAATGCTGACCCGTGCGACAGAAATTTTGCAGCAGCAACGGAAGACCAAATTGCTAGCATTGGAAACATTGCAACTCACAATAAAATGAGAAAAACAAATGCTGGCGAAATTAAATGGCTAATCATGCATATACCCAATAGAAAAGCTCCGGGCCCGGATAAGATTCCCAATCTAGTGCTCAAACATCTTCCACCAAGCGCTTTAAAACTACTAGCGGACATATTTAATCATGCCCTCCAGAATGGAAAATTCCCAACTCGTTGGAAAGAAGCTCAAATATTGATGTTCCCCAAACTACAAAAAGACCCCTCAATTCCAACAAATCATAGGCCAATTAGCCTCCTTAACACACTGAGCAAACTCCTAGAAAAAGTTGTTTTGAAACGCCTAAACTCATTTCTCGCTAAGAATAACATCTTAACTAGTGAACAGTTCGGTTTTCGAGCTAATCACTCCACAACGCTGCAACTACTCAGAATAACAGAGAAAATAACTGCAGGTTTTAATAACAAGCGATCCACAGGCGTGGTCCTATTGGACATTGAACGCCGCTTCGACAAAGTTTGGCATGCAGGCCTACTAAGAAAATTAATCTCCATAGGCGTGCAAGACTCAATGATATCCCTAGTCAAAGACTACCTCAGCGGAAGGAGCTTTCGCATCTCCGTAGGTGAAGCTAAATCTACTGCTCGCCCAATCAGCGCTGGAGTACCCCAAGGAAGTTTACTGGGACCCACGCTGTTTAACATCTACATCAACGACCTTCCCCAATTAGTCAGAGTAGATAAATACATATACGCTGATGACACGGCCTTAGCTACACAATCAACCCAGCCGCGCATTATACATCTAAGGCTACAGAACGCTCTTAATGCCATGGAACCGTGGTTCACCAAATGGCGGGTTAAACTAAATTCAAGAAAATGCCAAGCCATCATTTTTAGCAGAAGAAATCTGCACAGACACAGGAGGCGAACTCTCCCACCCCTCACCTATAGACAGGAACCAATCGGGTGGGAAACTAATGTTACATACTTAGGTGTTAAGATGGATGAATACCTCAGTTGGAAACACCACATAAACACAGTTAGAGCAAAGGCCAATGGCCAACTTAACAGACTCTACCCGCTCATAAATCTTAACAGCAGCCTAAAACTTCAGATGGGACTTACGTTATATAAGACGCTGATCCGTCCCATATTAACTTACGCTGCCCCCGTATGGGGATACGCGGCACAAACGCACATGAAGCGCCTCCAAACGATGCAAAACAGAATACTGCGAATAATTGCCAAACTACCCGAAGAAGCTCCCGCGTTTGAAATGCACGAAGAGCTGAAAATGCTGACAATTGAGCAATTTATCAAGCACCTAAGCTACAACCTGTATGCGAAAAAGAACAAAAACTACAACGATCACATTAGAATGCTAGGAGAATACGATACGGCACACGACAAGCACCTCCGCCCTCTGTCACTATTTGATCGCACTATTGGCATTGGCGAACCAGAAATTAACATAGAAGAGTATCTAAACACCCTAATGCACTAGCCATGATGCAGGTCGCGTGAACTCACACACACATACACATACATACCAAAATTTCGCTGCCCTCAAGTCCTTGTGTTACACAACCAAGGCGGCCCCGGGGGTTGAGGGTCCCCCCGCAAGTGGCACAGGCTCGCTCCTGCACTAAGGCAGACAGCCCGCCATGTGTGCACTTTATACAACCTTGCTACACACTGGTTAACGAGATACAATTGACAGAGCCGACAGGCGGTAATAATTTCACTGTATATACAAATAAAATACTAGCAGTAAGCACACACACACACACACACACATATATATATATATATAATCAAGATGAAGCCGACAGGCGGAAATACACTTCAACTATTTAGAGATAAGCACGCATAAATTATAATTAACCATAGAAATTAAGGCACATGGATGAAGCCCTCGGCGGATCATTCTATACGAGTAAATACTAGAAAATAAGTACACCAAGAATCAAACTGTTAAGATAAGTCATGACTCAAGAATACATGTAAGTAAAAACACTTATTAAAGCCACTAGGCGAACTTATACACCTTCTTTCAGGTAACCCGTTCCTGACGAGGCCAGAAAGCTGATATGTATACAACACAAATACACCGCCAACTACAACCTATGTCACCTCCAACTCCCAACCAGGGAGCACTCAGGGCGCAAGTCATGTGTGTCCCCTGGCACTTCAGTCTTCACTCGCTTTTACTGCCACTGGCACGCAGCTTCCATTTTCTCCAGAAATGCGCAGGTGCTTAATGCGGTACTGCACAAGCGAGGCATGGGCCTCCTACTTCCGGTGGGGGTTTTTCATGGGTAGAGCCGCACTGGTTCGAGTCCAGGGCGGGGAGTCTCACACTCCCAGGCTTGCCTGGGGTTAGGGCGTCAGTAGCCTTTTCCCCCACCACTAACAAAAAAAAAAAAAAAGCCATAATACACACTTCGTCTCTGCTACGATGGGGAAGAACAAGCAACGCCGAGCCGCAGCCTCTAGGAAGGCCACCTCCGCCGAGAGTATTGCCTCAACATCGACGGCGATACCCGAGGCAACTCCTGCCTTAATTGAATCGCCTCCGCCAGCCGCCGCTACTTCACCGACCGCTAGCAGCGCTTCACCTCGGCGATTGCAGCCGCAGTCGCCGACTGCGCAGAGCTCCACTTCCCGGTTCAGCGCCGTGGTTCGGGGGGTCCCTAGGGACCTTTCCACCCGGCTCTTCACCGCCGCAGCGAAGTCGCAGTGGCCCTCATGCTTGAGGACTACTCGCATAGTCAATGGCCGGGGACCAACACCACTGATGAGGGTCGAACTGCGGGATCGTGCGGATCTGGAGGCTGCCTTAGCGACTGGGTTGCCCTTGTTAGGGCAACTGCTTGTTGTTGAGGCGAGCCAAAGGGAACGACACAAGCCTTGCAGACGCTGCTGCGCCTACGGTCACACGGCCGATGCCTGTACCTCTCCGCCGCGGTGCCACTATTGTGGTACCAACTCCGCCACCGCAGACTGTAGAGGTCATGATCTTCGTCACCGCCGCCGGTTCTGTGCCACCTGTCGTAGCACAGGTCACTTCACGGGACAATCCCAGTGCCCTCAATACCCGAGGCTTGGGAAAACACCGCAGAACTTCAACACCGACGCCACACCGCCTGAACCCTCAACTGACGCAGCGACGCGGGATGCTATTCACGACCTCCACGCGGAGATCCTGAACGTCGGCGCCCGCTTATCTGCGCTAGAAGAGGCATTCTCCAGCGTCATACACGAGAAGCTTCAGGAACTACAAGCTTCCACCACCACAGCAATCACAACATTGCAGTCTACAGCAGCTGACTTGTCAGCACGTGTAGAAGGCATCTCAGCACAGCTCAAACAGGTTCTCCTGCAGCAGGCAGCCTACTCCGCCGAGTTATTCAGATCAAATCGCCAGCAAAACAGCGCTCCTCCTCCTGCACAGGCTGAGGGGCACAGACACAACACTGAACTCCGTAACGCTCCTGTACAGCTCCGTTCGAACACCAGGGCAGCGGGGTCAAAGCTCGCACATGACTACATGAATCGTCAGATTCACATGTAAGTTCACCACCTAAAACTCCTGCAAAACCTTCACCTACATTCCTTCCCAATATCACCTTTAATTCCCTAGGCTGCAGTCAGGTTTCATGGCTGTAGCATACAAATAACCTTTATCCGCTCCCGCACATAGTGCGGCAGCATCCCAAATTCCACTTACTACCGCGGGTGCAATTGCGGGACCGCGCAAAGCTTCGATGAAATACAGCAAACTACGTGATATAACGTGGAGGGTTTTTTTAGTGGGTATGCCGCAGCAGGACGGAGAGTCCCACATATCCTCCCAGCCATTGCACTTCGGCTGGGGGTTGAATGCGTAATGCATTTTCCCCCTCCACGGTAAAAAAGAAAAAAAAAAAAAAGAAAAAAAAAGAAAAAAAAAACCATAATACTTTTGGCAACACACGGAGCTTCTTCTTCGACTCGTCAAGATGGCCAAGAAGAGACTGCGCAGACTCGCCGCTGCTAAGGCAGCACCCGACGCCTCTTCCTCGGCAGCCGCCGAGGAGGCAGCTTCTCCGTTGCTACCGGTCCCGGCAAGCCCTGCTTCGCCGCCGGCCGCCACCACACCCTCGCCGCAACTGCTGCCGCAGTTGCCGCCATCACCACCACCGCCGCCGCCCAGCTCCACGTCGCCGCCGCCCCGGTTCAGTGCCGTGGTACGGGGGGTCCCTAGGGACCTTTCCACCCGGCACCTCCTCGCCGCAGCGAAATCCAAGTGGCCTTCTTGTTTGAGGGCCACAAGGATAATTTGCAACCGGGGACCTACACCACTTGTGAGGCTGGAAATTCAGGATCGTTCGGACTTCGACGCTGCCTTGGCGTCAGGGTTGCCCTTGTTAGGGCAACTCCTGGTCGTCGAGGCCAGCAAGATGGAACGTTACCGGCCCTGCCGTCGCTGTTGTACCTTCGGGCATACAGCCGACTCCTGCTCCTCGACGCCGCGGTGCCACTACTGTGGCTCCGCCAACACCACCGCTGAGTGCACTGAGCACAATCTACGCCGTCGCCGCCGGTTCTGTGCCACCTGCCGTGGCACAGGACATTTCACAGGGCAAGCGCAGTGCCCTCTCTACCCAAGGAGCAACACTTCATCACCACCTCCTGCGCGCCGCACAACTCCACCGCAGACATCAACCACCGAGGCCTCACCACCTGCACTCTCAACAGACGCAGCGACGCGAGAAGCCATTCAGGACCTCCACGCGGAGATCCTGAACGTCGGCGCTCGACTAGCTGCTCTGGAAGAGACATGCAGCCTCCTCACACAGAAGCTGCAGGAATTGCAAGCTTTTAACGCCGCAGCAGCCACCAGCCAGCAGACTACAGCCGCCGACCTGTCCACCAGGATCGACGCCCTAATGCAGCCTCTGAGGCAGGTTCTCCTGCAGCAAGCTGCATACTCTGCTGAGCTGTTCCAATCTAAACGACAGCAACCCAACACTGCTCCTCCTCCTGTACAGGCTGAGGGGCACGCACAACAGCCACCCTCACACTGGAAGACTACCGGGAGCTTCGTGGAGCAATTCCGAAGCAGGTATAAGCCATAAGATCTACGTCCTATTCTCTCCTCTATTTCCACCCTTTATTTCCTAACCAATATCACCTCTATTCCCTAGGCTGCAGTCAGGTTCCATGGCTGTCAGCCTAGAAATAACCTTTCACCCGCTCCCGCACATTGTGCGGCAGCTTCCTACCTCTCGACTACTAACGCGGGTGCATCAGCGGGACCGCGCAAAGCCACGTGATTCTCAAGAAACTACTGTTATAACGTGGAGGGGTTTTTTAGTGGGTATGCCGCATGAGGAAGCGGAGAGTCCCACATATCCTCCCAGCCATTGCACCTCGGCTGGGGGCTGAATGCGTAATGCATTTTTCCCCTCCACGGTAAAAAAAAAAAAAAAAAAAAAAAAAAAAAAAAAAAAAAAAAAAAGCCATAATATCTCGCGAACCAATCAGATGTTAGCTTCATCCCAGCTCTTATAAATACCAGTCTCCGCAAGCTCAAACCATCAGTTCACCCTGAAGACGAGGAAGATGCACTTCTTCGAAACGTTGGTGTCAAGCCAAGTTTTTACCTGGCTAGAAGCCCGAGAAGATTTTCAATTAACACGTCGCCAGGAAAGCTTTAGTTCTTATTTTAACAAATTGTGTGTTTTAATGTGCCCTACATTTTTTGGGTGTTAAAGTTTTCGTCCATCTCTTACGGTTTAGCAGTTACGCAAAATTCTTCCAGAATAAAGTAGTCTTCAGAGGCTATTCCCAAAAAATTCAAGATATACAATTATTTGTCAGGTAAATATCTTTAATATACAATATTTTAATCAAAATCGTTAACCATTTTTGAGAAAATCAAAATTTTCGAAAAAAGTTCCATGTAAAGGGTAGTTGGGTGTGGGGGATTTTCTTGAAAATCTGCGTGTCGCATTCTTGGAAGATACTAAACTTAAACACCAAGTTTGGTATTTAACGGTGTTTTCGTTTTTGAGCTATGCTTCCACAGACATACAGACACACACAGACGCACACACACACACACGGACCTTTTTTCAAAAATGCTTTTTTTGGATTCAGGGGGAGCCAAAACATGTACTTCCGGTGAAATCTCGGTATCGAATTTTTGCGTGCAATACAGTACCTTCTCTATACACTATGTACAGAGTACGTGTAGAGAAAGTAATAGAAAATTGTATAAAACTGGAGATTAAAGGAGGCTCTGTAATTACGTGGTTATGCTGCTAACGGCTTGTAATTCTAAATCAAATTTCTTATAACAATGCAGTCACAACTCGAGCTATTTATGTATAAAGGAGGGGTTATGGATGTAGTTATATTTTCACCAAAATGGATAAAATAGAAAGACATACATATGTGCAACACAAAAAGCGTCGGAACGCTATAAGATGGCAGAATTCTCAGAAAGACTGACTGACATGACTGACATTTGCTACATGACGAGCTATGATGTAGATAAAAATCCTTCATTCGCATTTAATACAATCCATTTGTCTGTTCTCGTGCTGGAAAAAAGTGACTACATCAAATGAGGCGTCGATTTCATTCCTTCGCACTAACCTTAACAGCCCGTTACATGCAGCTGTATACAGCCTTGTTTACCCTGAGTAAAGGTAGTCCCTGGTTCTATATCAGTTTTGGATACTGTTAATAATAGCAAGATCTTTCGCAAAGTGTGGCAAGAGGGAAATCCAGCAAACGAAATGACGTTTTTGACCCAAATTACAATCATTAACCTCAGTGAAATAGTTCATGAGTGTACAGTTATGCTAAAATTATTGTCTTATTACGGTTTTACTTGGCAGTGAAATATAAAATTGTCGTATTTCTATGCATGCGTTTTAAGCACGTCATTCGCCTCAAACTTTACAGTCATTCCTCCTGAGAACAACTGCGCAAGTCCACATCACTTTATTTACATGTAAGTTCTACTTTTTACTCCCGGCAGATATGCTCAAAGGTTACCTTTGCCTTTCGAGGTTAATCCCAATAATAATAATAATAATAATAATAATAGTAGTAGTAATAATAATAATAATAATAATAATAATAATAATAATAATAAACAAGCTGATGATACATGAAATGAAGATAGAGTACCGGTAGAATGCGATGGCGGGTGAAAACGGAGAAAACCCGCCCCTGCATCGCAAATCCCACATAAGGTCGCCTGGGATCGAACCCAGGTGAGAGGCGAGTGATCTAACCGCTCAGCCATGGCGCGCATGGGGACAAAAAGAAAGAAATAGAAGAAAATGAACGTAAGCTTTTTTTACCAAAGTGTATAATTCATTCACCATCCCTGAACATATCCATTCTCAGAGACTTTCGTTCTTCCACAGACTACGTACGCTACATATCCGGTGCAATATATTTTTCCCTAGGAAGATGTTCTGTGGTGATCTGTCAGATCCGGGAGTCGTTTCTCACAAGATGTTTTGCTGACCTACTGCAGACTGATAGTTTTCCCAACAATCCAGCAGTGATACACTCAGTTATATGCCAGAGGGATTGGAGGCTGACTTCAAATCATATTTCTTTCCTTTCTATGTATTTATAATTGTTTTCTGGATATGTATATGCTGCTCGATCTAATAAACAAAAGAAAAAAATCATTCGTCGAGGGGTAGCTCCGTTCATATCGCGGCTAAGAACTAGGAGAAGTTTGCGACGGTAAATTTTAGTCGGTGTATTGCGTGTTTAATTCAAATATTTAACCTTTTTTTATCTCCAAATTATTGAAATGAACAGGTCAAGCTAGTGTCTTACTTAAAGATCTTTTATTAAAACTGAAAACCCACATGAACATGCGCTGAGGACTTTCAAATGCCACTGAGATCAAATACAGACTTTACTAAAGAGGTCAGTTATTAAATGTTAAGTAAAAACGTAAGTAATGTTTACAGTGGTGTGTTCCAACTATAGTAAGTTCTACCGCCGTGGTAACCTACTTATTAAAGTCAACACTCGGCGAATTATGTACAGAGTAATCTACTTCCGAAGTATATTGTTCCTGGAATAAATTACTACGGAAATAAATGTCGGAGATTATCGTTATGTAGTAGTTACAATGGAAGTTAATAAGAGTACAAATGTAGGTAGGAATTATTCTTACGACTTAATTGGAGTAACTCACCTGACGTTTGAAGTATAAAACCGTAGCTTAGTTGCAGGAAGATTTTTGTTTGTTTCGTTGGTTATTTACATTAAATTGAAAATATCGACGAAGACAACAACGGGAATTCGATGTTACGTGTAGTATGGGAAATGAGATAGTGCGGCCCGGTGAGATCCATATGACCCACATGAGACTTAGTCATTTTGAACCTCTTGGAGAACATTTACAAGGAAATTCAGACAGGAATTATTCAGCTGTATCGCCCAAACCGCAATTGTTACACGCCCTGCGAGCGTTTCCTACGAGATTTCAAGCCACTTCACATACGACTGATCTTACGTTTTTAAATCGCTTTTGAGATTAAGAGCGAGGTACACAAATATGCCCATATATATAATTGTTCATAAAATGTAATTATTTACTATCGCAAGTTTCCCAAACAATGTGGTTGCAAACGATTGTGCGCATATTCCTATTTTGTGCCATCCGATAATTTTTTTCAAAACACTTTTACAAAAAAGGTAAAAGGTATTTCTCCGTCAACACGCAAGTGGTCTGCGATGTAAATATAACGATTATAACATTTGCTTTCAAAGAAATTTACACTGTTCTTCAAAGGTTTACCGTCGCTCCCGTCACGTTTTTTCATTTCTCTTTAAAGTCATCAACTTCACACAACATTTTTTTATCTTATATTGTTTATTTTTATCATCTCTACCACAAACATTCATCTCCCTCTGAAGCTTACTCCAATATCCCATTCGACCATAACTTTATTCATGATAGCTTCAGTAAATCATGCAAACAAAACCACAATAACAATAATGGAATAAATGGAATCTTACTTCTGTAGTGTAGTTGATCTTATGTTGCTTCGGTGTAAATTGCGCCCGTAGTATGAACTTCTTTAGTAAAGGTTACTTCCGAAGTAATGTATTCCAACATGGTAAACGCTGCCGCTAGGAGTGTATTCAAATCTTGGTGCATCCCATTTTCACCGGATAACTTAAAACGGAAAGATGCATTGGCGATACTTCCTCGCAATGTACGTTTCGAACGTTAGTTCACTTTATTATTCACCGTCTCCCAAATTCCAACCACCTTTTATCAAGAACCTCATGCATCCAGGAGGTTAAATTCACGGAATATACAACAGCCGCCACTATATGTCACGTATGCTCGCGTCTTAGCAGAGCCACCATGTAACTTCTGACCCCATGATTTACCTCTACTTTTGACAGATTCAACATTTTGCAATAGATTTTTATGTTAATATGAATTACATTTCGCACAGATCTATGTCTTGAAAATAAAGCTATCAAGCTACTTTTGTCAGTTTTTGACATAGTTTAAGATGTTTTATGTTCCTCTTTTAAAATTGGAATAACAAAATGAAACACCTTTCACTGTCAAAAATGAATTAATCCGTTGGAGCTGCGCAATCTTTCGTGGTCATCTGCGATTAAGTTTTGTTTTCTTTTCTTTCCGGTGTACCCTAAGATATTGTGTCTGTTCTCTGAATGATTGCAGTTGTAACTTTCTTTAGAAAAATGAATATGACTTTGGATTGCACTATTTCCATATTAAGTACCGAAGCTTAAACGCAACAGAACGCAATCGGAAAGGTGCAATTCCTGCGTTCATAAAAGTTCAATTGGAGTCCTGTCAATTTTTAGCTGAGCTAATGTGTCTACAAATCTTGATGTGGTAAGTAATACAAACTTGCGATTTCAAAAACTATGGACATATTGTAAATTATAGCTCGGCTGAACCAATAGCAGTCAGCACATGTCACGCGAAGTATGTAACAGTTAACGTTTAGCAACCAAGAGCATTTTTATGAACGATGCTATTATAAATATGTTCAGAATAAAGATTATTTAATGCGTGACTCATGTAGATCTGCATCACCTCCAGTGCAGTTGTTCAAGAGTATGTGCACCTGTGGAAGCCACGCAGGAGGTTTGAATTTAACACACATCTGTCAGGTTATTCGGTAGGGGGCGTGCACATCTATTTCAATAGCGGCGAGTAGTAAATGCGCCGATTCTCTGGGAATGTTGTTTCTGTGCGTGCATTGGCCGTCAGCCACGAGCAGCGTCTGGATACCAAAATTATTCGGCGCGCCGCATTTCACAGCCTGCCATATCTCCTGAGATCACGGACCGCTGCTATTTATATGTGGATACATGGTAAATCATACGCTGGAAACTCAACACCTCCTTAAATTAGAACGTTGCTACAGCATATACTTTCTTACCAACAAAATATTGGATGCTATTAAATTATACTCAAACCTTATCTATCTTATTTAATTAAATATTGGTTATAATTTGTTTATAAAGATGAGGAATCGCAATACTTAGACTTTTACATAAACAAAAAACTTACATTACATTCGTTTGGCTTTTCTTACCGTTTCTACATTCCACTTCACACTAATAGAAATAAACATTTGCAGATTTGGTTTTATCGCAACTTCCTTGCATATCTATATAATGTAAATACGAAACATATTAGGCTTAAGTTGGTGGTTTTAAAATAACGCTCTGTTTGCTTGACTGGGTGAAATAAAACAAATAACAACTTCCATTTTGAGAAAACTAAGTATTGCGAACTTGAAATAAGAAACGAAACAAAAACAACAAAACATTGCATTTGACATAAACTGTGTATTTTATGAAATCTACATTTTTGGGTGGTGGGTAAGTTTTTTTTTCTATCTCTAGCAGTTTACAGTTAATGCAAAGTCATCAAGAATGAAGAGGGCTCCAGAGGCTATCCTCAGAAAATTCAAAATATATATTTTATTTGTGATAAAGTATCTTAAACATATAACATTTTAATCAAAATCGTTACCCATTTTTGAGAAAACTAAAAGCTTTGAAAAGATTTCCAGGTACAGTAATTTGGAGTGGGGATTTTATTGAAAAACTTCGCGCCACGTCCTTGAAAGATGCTGCACTTAAATTTGGTATGTAACAGATTTTTTTACGTTTGAATTTTGTTGTTCACACATATAAGTGCACGTCATTCGACTTTTGTTAAAAATTCCCTTTTAAACCATGAAAACTCGAGATATATATTTTCGGTGAATTCTCGACATCAAATATTTTGATCTAATACCTTGTTTATCTACTACGTACATTGTAGAAACGTAATGGTAGCACTTGTGCGCTAAATTATAAGCATAGAACGAAACGATATGAAGGAAATAGCAAAACATGATATCAAAGCCTACTTGCTTCGGCTGCCTACAAGTTAGCATGCTAGCATCTAAATTTGGTAGTCCTGTAATCGATTCCCTGCTGAAGATTGACCAAGATTTTCCCAATCGCGCTTGCAACTTCGCAAGGTAGCATATAAATACAACAAATAAACATGTCCCAAAGGGGGAGGGGGATCTAGATTAAAATAACGCAGCTTTCGATCACATAACATTTGTAGCTAGTGATTAGTAAAGATATTAAAAAAAAAAAAAAAAAAAAGCAATGCAAGTAGTGAGGAATATTTTTGGTTTCGTAGCGTACAACGTTGCCAAACAGAAGGCGTGGGTGCATATTTAAAAGAATTAACAACTATCTGTGAACACAATAGAACTACCCAGTCGGCAGCCCCAGCACTGGGTCCGGTCTCCGCGACTGAAAATATTGGGTACTTCCGCGCATCTCTATGACCTGTCTGCCTGCGCCATGTAGCCCCAAGTGATTCCCTTCACTGCATCCCTTCCTCCTCGGTGAGGTTGCTGGTGGTTGGTTGGTTAGTACATCCCGGAGGACGTTCCACACTACAGCCACCAAGAGCTTATTGTGCGTCAGACCCCAGGATAGAATGATATGAGAGTATTATCGACGGAGTATTATTACCGGATCGCGTATTAAGTCTACCTGAACACTCTTTGTCCCAAAGACGATTCCAACGTCACCCTGCCGAGAGCTGCATTTCCAAAGCGCATTCGCCGCCACGGAAGGGCGCCACAACTGCAGTCCTTGCCGACATTTACAACCCCGAAAGAGACCGGTTAGTATGAAACGAAAAGCAGGAGCCATCTGGATCTGTGGGATGGGAGTGTTAGACGCAATGGCTATGTCATGTGGTCCAAGTGGCGAGGTATCCTCCTGCGTTGTATAACCTCAATCCTAACTGAATCAAAATATGTAGATACTAAAAGCAAAACTGCGCTTAATTTTTATATTTTGTTCGGCAGGTTATCTCGTATATACTTCGGAAATGTTAACATTATTTGGTGATCTCCTGCCTGTGAAACGAATGACTTCACTATTTCCTGCCGAGACTAAAATGTTTGGGAAAACCCCATGTCCTGACGTCTGGCACTGGATATTATGAATAAACATTTGGAATACTAAGCTAAGTCTGTTTATACTTGCTAAATATGATCTCCACCACCGTGTTAGTTGCGAGAGTGACATGATTGGTTGCCCAGTATCTGGAAGATGCAGGCATTTCTATTTATTCATTGCACGTAACCTGTCCTAGACGTCAACATTTGCTTTGGAATCCCAAACAAAAATATTGGACTTGTGGTATTAATAATTAACCTCTAGTGGTGCCGAACTACTAAATAGAAATAAATAACGAGGACGTTACAGCTGCTGTACGTGGGTAGAGGAAACGAGACTTTGGGTCCAACCCAAACCCCACTCCTCAGCACCTGCGGCAGATGGGGTACACATGTTTCACAGGAGGGGGTACTGCTTTTGGCACCCTCTCAAACGTCAAAGGTTTCCGCACTTTTGAGTCTCGGTTAAGATGGATATCATCTTTAATCCTATGATAGAAAATTCAAACCAGGAATCACGGAAAAGCGTCATCTAAACTTACGCACAGAGTGTATCTCACTTTCAATTGGCCAGGAACTGTCACCAAATGTTTCGTAGAGTTTGGGCACTTGGAGAACATTTTTCTGTAATAAAATTTCCCCTAGCTAAACACTGCGTACTCTACAGCTGAACATTGATTTCCGTAACCTACGTGCGCACGCAGTTCTTCTAATTCCTGAGAATGCTGAGTGGGCACCTGTCTTCTGCATGACCCAATGCGTTGGCTCGAAACCACGTGTATTGGGGAACCAGAACTCTACGCCATGACATAACACTTGAACTGCATCTTCTTTTTTATCTATAGGGATTTTGCCTATTGGCCTGTTCCGTCTTAATAGTTTATGTTGTCTATCTAGTATATTGTTCTCCGTCTTCTGACATTTCTACCCTATTTTCTTTCTTTCTTTCTTTTTGATGATATCCCATTACTATTCATTTTAACTTTCTCCAACACATACAAAGCATATAGTAGACAAGAGTATTGTATTCCACCCAAAAAGGAGATGGCGAGATTTCACCGGAAAAGCATGTTTTGAGGAACCGCGGATTCCAAAACAAAAAGATGTTTACTTTCACTATCACGTTCAAGGTGCTCGTTTGAAACTGACATCGAAATTGCAACGAGAATGTGTTTTTAGGACACCTCAATCTAGTAAAAGCATTTTAGAAAAAGGTCCTTCAATATTTATATCATCAAACTACTCTTTACGTGGAAGATTTTACAAAATATTAATTTGGTAAAAAATGACTCTTAACGATTTTTATTAAAAGACCACATATTAGATATATTTACACGAAAAAATTATAATTTGAATATTCTGGTAGCCCCTGAAGTGCCTCCATTCTGGATGAAAAGCAGTAAAGTAGTAAAAGCGACCGTTAAACACTATCAAAGAGAAAAGAAAGAAAGAAAAAAAAAAAGTACATGCAGGCATCGTTCGCTCTTTGGCTGACTTCATTATTTTTCTATTGTTGATTCTTTTTCTTTTTTTTATAGTGTTTAACACCCGCTTCTACTACACATGGCACCGCAGACGATGACACTGATTATACATGGAACGAAGATGGAACACAGGTGGAACGCGGGGGAAACCGGAGAACCCAGAGAAAACCCACCCCCACACCGCTTTGTCCACCACAAATCTCACATGCGGTTGTCTGGGATCGAACCTGGGCCGCCTGCTGTGGAGTGGTGTAATGGGTGCTGCATATTCGGTGACTTGCGGAAGAAAGCCATTTTTGGCAACCGAAGATCTGGTTCTGGAAATCTATTTCATACTTTGGAGTTCTGGGGTCAATAAACGCAATTAGCCACATGAAACAATTGAACTAGAAACTTCAGGATACCCTGTAGAACCAACACCCAAAGTTGCATAATTTGGTGGTGAAGATTGATTTGCAAGCAACATAAAAATACAAGCTGCCCAGAGTAAACCAACTATTTTCAAATTTGTAATATCATGGCAGGGTTTTAGAAAGAGAAACATGCTGTTTTTGCAGGAAAATCCACAAACTCTAATAACTACCACGTAGACAACAACATTGTTGAAGTTGTGGTGTAGGTCCGAGATATAATCAAATGAAACCAAAGCAAGCATATGACCATTAAGTAACTTAAGACTTTGAGCAATTGCACACTAAAATATGTACGTTTACATGCAAGTTGTTTGCATCAAGTAACTTTTTCCTCATTCGGTAGAACCCGCTTACGAATAAAAACGTGACTAGTGTTCCCAACAAAGTCAGTAGGCGGACATAAAGATTTGTGATGGTTTCATTAATTTTAATGATGGATGTGAAATCAGGAATCGATCGTAGAGTGCTTCCGAATTACCTCGCAGAGCAAAACCATCCAGAGGATTGGTCGGTGTAAACAGGCACTTTAAATTCATAGCATCAGGCTCAAGGCTGGGTGCTTCCTTCCTCGCCTAAGATTTTAATTTTAAAACAGGAAAACTTTTTGAAGTATGATAATGCGTGGAGATATATACATTATTTATCGTCTTTCAATTTACAAACCCGATCTGTGCTCCTCCACATCGGAACATTCAGAATAATGTTTGGACAAAATGTTCCCAAGGTTTTATTGATTGACTGATATGAAGGCTCCTTTGTTTTTAGGAAAGCATTGGATCCTAAAGATAGCGAGTAACTCTTATCATAGCATCTGTAAGCTGCAAACAGTGTTCACAGTTATCCTATTTGTTGAACTTTACATGTACTGCTGCTATTCTGAAGTTAAAGAAAACTGAGCTGAGAAACTATTGCACACTGATAATGACTACAGCCAAATAGTCACAACTTGAGATATTAATTAAAATTACAATTACTTTTGAATAATTTTCAGTATGCATTTACGACTTGAACATTGTCCAGAAAATCCTTTAACTATATCAAAGATACAAATTTGTATTAGTTTTTATATGAAAAATAACTAACAATTCTGATTTGAGATATGACAAATTATATAAATTATAGTATATATGACAAAATAGTTTTAATTTTCTAAGAGTAGCGAGAAAAATCTTCATTCAGAATGCCTTTTATATAATCGGTATACCCCAAGAACTACACAAAATCTTACTACAAAAAAAGTGGAGTATACAGTTTAGGTTAAATAATCTTTTTCATTAAATTAAATATTTCCACAGTATTCCTTTTTAATGGTATAAATTCTCGAATACTTCTTGTGTGTGTGTGTGTGTGTGTGTGTGTGTGTATGTGTGTGTGTGTGTGTGTGTGTGTGTGTGCCACTTCGGAGTGGGTTTCACACTGCAGCCACCTTGGGTTCATTTTGTCAGATCCCAGAGGATAGTATGATATGAGCGTTATTGACAGGAGCCCGAAATCAGACCGCGGGAAAAGACCCACCGTGAAGGGTCTCTAACATAGTCCAAGCAGTTCTTTAGCTAGCGGGGAGCGTTCCAGGTCTGACCGAACCCCTACAGACAACTCCGACGCAATCCCGCCACCGAGAACTTTATTTTCAAGGAAGAACGCCAACACCACAGTCGTTGCAACCCTGAAAGAAACCGTTGGATGAAATGGAAATGAAATGACGGGACAGACATCCACTTAGTAACCCGAAAAGAAATATGTGTTCCATTCTATGTACTTCATTCGAGATAAACATTGGCAGAAACGGTCTAATTCTTTAGTTTCTTATAAGCAGAAGGATAATTAAGGAATACGCTAGATAAACAGACAGTCGAAGGTTTTAAAATGTGGTTACTATGGGATAGAAGTCCGTTTCCCTGCGTAGCCAGAAGTTGACAAATTCCCGAATGAGAAAAGTTTAAATATTTTAAAACTGAAACCAATAACAAGGAATATCTCGAAAACGGCGAACTCCAAGAAAAATGTATATGACATGAAATGGGTGTTTTAACGGCATCTACATTTTTTGTGCAGCAAGTTTTTGTGTATTTCTTACAGTTTACTAGTTATGCAAAATTTAAAACAATCCATCCAGAATAGACGATTCGGAGATTATTCCCTGAAAATACATTTTATTTGTCACGTAAATATCTTAATTATAAGAGATTTTAATCAAAATGATTAGAGCTATTTTTGGGAAAGTCAAAATTTTCGAAATTTTTTCCATGTAAACGGTAGTTGGGGGGTGGGACATTTTCTTGATAACCTTCGTGTCGCATCCCTGTAAGATACTGAACTTAAATATCATGTATTTAACGGCCATCTTGTTTTTGAACTATGCTGCCCACATTATCTCCCCCTCCCCCTCCCTCCTCTCTCTCTCTCTCTCTCTCTCTCACACAACAGCACGCATATTTTTCTAAAAATAATCTTTTTGGATTCAGGGGGTCCCAAAACATGTATTTCCGGTAAAATCTCGGTATCAAATTTTTGGATGCAATACAATACCTTCTCTATACAATATGCACATAGTATGCACAGAGAAAGTAAAAACACTGTGCCACTCTGTATTCAAATGGTTAGTCTCCATCCATCCCTCCATCTCAAGTATTAAAGTCATTACATAGCGACATTTCTTTAAGAATTTACCATCGCATTACATACTGCATTGTGAAAATATGAATTGAAAATTTATCTAAGTAGCTAGAATACACTTTTACGAGAATAGTTTGCAGAGAATGAATAGAGAAAGTCATGTGAATGCAGTATAGACGTTTTCTAAATTAATATTGCTAGGTTTGTCTAATGCTAAAGATATATTATGAAGGCTAAAATAGTACATATTAGCTCTTTATGTCGGCTAATAATAATTGGGCAATGCCTTGGAATAGAATTCAAGAAAAGCTTTTGTCTCGTGACAAAATCACGATGAAATAATAATTGAAGATTGCCTAAAATATGTTTAATATTTGCGAACATTTCCAAGCGTTGCTGTCAGCAAAACAACCCGGGATAAACACATTTTGAAAATAATTATAAAACCTATAAGAAAACAGTTGTACAGGACTGCCATGTGATATTTCTGGCTATGACTAACGAATTCAATATTTGCCGGGCACCACTGAATATGCGGACGGTAAGGCCAGGGACAGAAAATTCATTTCACCCTTTCCCCATGGTCGTAAATCACAAATTCCGAGAGACAGGGCCCAGCGTGGGTCATAAACTTGCTTCGTGTGGGTACCACGTAGCGGAGGAACCTGATCTCATTTCCACAGCCAGCTTCTCGGATACGCTAGTCGGGCATAAAAATGTTTCGCCTCTTGACAAATGTGGACATACATTTCAGGCCCCACGTGTGATCTCATGTTAGTAGTCCTTAGCTTCTTCCGTAAACTGAACGGAAAAGTGTAACAGGAAAAATAAAATTGGATTACTGGCTTTATTGCGCTTACAAATTTAGGTACTTTTGGAGAACAGATGAGATATTATATATAAAAATACTACACTGTAATTTTAATTCAAAATGTTGTGTTTTTCGGAGTGGTATTCCAGCCACTGGCTTATTGTAAGTCAGACCCCAAGAAGATGAGATGGGAATAATTTCAAAGGGCGGCCGAAACCGGACAGCGGGGGAAGAGTCACTGCGGAGGGTCCCTAACATATTCCAAGCAGTTCGACCAAACTCCCTGAGTCTACACACGACTGACTTCCAACGCCATCCCGCCGCCAAGAGAAGTATTTCCAGAGCGCAGTTGTCACCACCACGGAAGGTCTCCACCACCGCAGTCCTCGCCGACACTTATAAACCTGAAAGAGACCGGTTGAATGAAATGAAGGGGCAGGAAGTTCGGTGGTATTAAGGAACATCCCCAGCATCTGCCTAGTGACCCGGGAAAATCCTCGAAAAAAATCATGGGTCAGAGAGATCGGCCGGGGGAATTCATCCCACTATTTCCCGCATGCCTGAGCCACCTGACTCGATTTATAATTTATTGGTTCTTTCTTCTAGATTTCATGCACAATATCCTTAAATACCATTGTGTCGAACGTGTTCAAAATTCCAAGTGCCAAGTGTTCCTCATTTCTAATACTAAATATAGCGCGGTAGCGGCCTACATTGGCAAGGTTAGACCGAAGTTTACCCCATTCCATTCAGCCCCTTGAGATAAATGTTCTAGTAATCCTTGCTTATATGTGCTACAGCTGAATGAATGTTCGTGCACTTAATGACCGAAAGGACTCAGTAGGAACGCCCAAAGGACATACAATAATTCAGTTGATGAAGGAACCGGATCTGTGGGTGTGGGGAAGTTGCTCCTGCCATTTCAGGAGTGTTGTGCCTCCCATTCATATAGCATCATCGCCCACTGCGCGCTTTGCTTTGTGGTTATCGCGGCATCAGGATATTTGATTCACATATGTAAGTTTCTGCTTTCCCTTAGTACGAAGAGAGACAACTTCACTGTTACCCACCCGTCTTGGTAGCAACATCGAAGTTGTGTCAATTTGCAAGTTCTCAATATAACTCAGTCACGACAGTGCTCATTAATTATACAAGCACTATTTGATAGATGAGACCATGCGAAGCTCTAGCAATCGAATGAAAATACGTTACACAAGAGCATTCTTACAATCCCGAACCATTTCCTTGGAGAGACTTGTACAGCTTCTGAATAATTACAATGCAATGTGTTCTCTGGCGCTGTTTGATGACACTAGTCCTATAATGAGGTATAGAAATAAACAGGTCCAGCGTTTACAGGCCACGTGTACCAGGATCTGATATGCGCAAGGTTCCTGTATTTCTTTTTTATGATTATTGCTTTTGTTTGTTTCTTATTAACGTTTTTTTTTTTTTTTTTTAAAGTCGCTTAACTTTTTTTTATCTTACGGGAACTTCGGAAAATCATTTTGCATATATTTGGCATAATATGCCAAATATATTTATTGCATTTTTAACAGAATTACAATAGCACGGGATGGCTATTGCCTGCGAACGATAAAATTACAAAACAGTTGCAAATTGCTCCTATGGAACAACACTTATTTAGGGGCTTCTTTTATTTTTTAATCTCCTATATGCGATTGTTTAAAGACATATTTTTAGAGCTTGGTTTAGAGGGAATAGGAAACATTCTTCGCCTTGGTGTCCATCAACACAAAAATTAAAAAAAAAAAAAAAAAATCTGATGTGTTTCATTCACATGACTTTCTCTACATCGCTGCAACAAATTATTGTTAAAAACTTATGCTATTTACTTCATGCTAATCGAGAAAAAATTAACAGAAATAGTCTTATTACTTGCTTCCTTGTACATAGCAGTGAAAAAGGGAGTACCATAGGTTAAAGTGATAATCAAAAGCTGGTTGCTATGTGACTGAAGTTCCTTTGTTTATATGGACAGGAGTTGACAAATTCCTGTATGAGAAAATAAGCTTTTCAAAGCTGAAAACAAAAGCAAGGGATATCTGAAAAACAATCAACTCCACGAAAAAAAAAAATGCATATGACATAAATTGTGTGTCTCAACATTTTTTGTCCATCTCTTACGGTTCAACAGTTATGCAAAATTCGTAAAATGCATCCAGAATAAGAGTCTTCAGAGGCTATTCTCAGAAAATTCAAGATATACATTTTATTTGTCAGGTAAATATCTTTAATATATGGTATTTTAATCAAAATCGTTAGAGCCATTTTTGAGAAAATTAAAATTTTCGAAAAAAGTTCAATGTAAAGGGTAGTTGGGGGCAGGGGGATTTTCTTGAAAATCTTCGTGTCGCATCCTTGGAAGACACCGAACTTAAATACCAACTTTGGTTTTTAACGGTCTTTTCGTTTTTGAGTTATGCTGTCCACAGACACACACAGACACACGTACATACACACGGACCTTTTGCCAATTTTTTTTTTTTTTTTGGATTCAGGGGAAATCAAAACATGCGTTTCCAGAGAAATCTCGATATCGAATTGTTTATTTTGGGTGGAATGCAATACCTTCTCTATACATTATGTACATAGTACGTGTAGAGAAAGTAATAAGCTAATAATACAAGAGCTGAAAGGCTTCGCTAAGAGACATCTACAGCACTTGTATTCCGAAACGGTTATGGTCTCGTATATAAGGACATGTAGCATACGAAAGCTTTCGGAAGTACGACTTTGACATCTTTTCACCGTTATAGGATATCACTATAATCTGGTGATATTCCGGCTATTAGGTACCATCCATAGTCGCCGAAAGTATATATTTTAAATGTATTGGAAAAGTTAGTTATATCTAATTTGTCATCTTGACACCTTAGTTTATTATTGGCAGGTGTTCATATTTTGCATTACATACATTAAGTCATCAATTGATGCAATGCTTATAATATTAATTACATCTATTACTAAATTATTATAGTGGTTATAGTTATATGAATTAGGCTAATTATATGAGCATTTAATTACTTAATGCTAATATTAGGTTACTAGTCTATTAGGTATTATTAATTATTAGGGATATCTTTTCAGTTAACTAGGAATATGAATTGTTTTTGCAAGTTTCGGTGTAAATTGTCTGTTTACGGGATTGTATTTTTAGAGGAAGAAGATCTGCATAGAAGAAAACCAAGAAATTGAATTGTGTGATTTAAGTTATGTACGCCGAGATCATATTAGAAGGTATGTTGTTCTTCATACTAATACAATACAGTAATTTGCAACATTTATTAATATATGCAAGTTATATCAAATTTGTCCATAGCACGGCTCAGTACTTAATTTTAGCATTTAAGAAGCGTTCTTATTGGTTATAGGTAATCGACGATTATGGCGGAGAAAGAAGTTGACAGCAAATTCATTGCAATTATCTATTTTAAATTTTAATATAAATCTGAAATATATTAAGTGCCAATGATTATAATATTAGCGGAAGACCAAAAAGACAAATAGGTTGTCTGATGATATATCTTAGTGACTGGCGTTAAAACGTTGACGCCGTGACATTTGGGATCAGATATCTTGGCTGCGTCCGCTATACTTGGATGTGCGTCACTACGGAGCACTGGTACAGGAATGTCAGTTGATATATTCATTTATGCATGGATAAAGTGATCGTCTCGTCTTTTATGGGAGTCTATTTGTCTTTTTTAAAAGAACTTACATGTTCCTTATTCCAATAATAACCATTGAAAATATTACACCGCACATTAATAGTTGAAAAACAATGTGTAGAAAATTATAGAGGCAAAAGGTAGCATCAAACTAAGCGTTTTGAGGTTAGGAGCATGGTATCACAGATACAAGGGATTATAACACTATGAAATAACTTCATTGGCTGTCAAAATGGAATGTAACTTTCACAACAAGGTATATACACCAAAAATGAACACTGTACGTAATGAAAAACTATCACATACAATATTTGTATTGAACAAGACAAGCGTGTAGTAATGCGCACCATCCAGTAAGCTTTACTACACACTTGGCATTGAAAATCAGACACGACTAGCAACAATTACAGGAGTGCGTTTTATATACAACCGATACGCCACCAATGGCTAAACAATTGGGGACCCATAACATGACCAGGCTAGGTTATTCTCAAGCAATTGGCTTCAAGAAGTACAACGACCATGAGTCACTAATGTCTAGTAAAATACGGCCTCATGATTGGTCTGCACACACCCAGGCATGGAGGGCTTTTTTTATCTATGGCGTCACAGCGTAAAATCCGGTAACAGTTAAAAGTTAATTTCCTTTAATGCTTGGGTATTCTTTAACCTGAACATGGCAGATAAAATGTTGACGAATATAGCAGAATAAAAAAGATTGTACGGCCTCATGTCCCTATTATCAAAATACTTATTTTGATACCTCCCTTCTACTCTATAATTTTCTGCACGATATTTTTCTACGCCCAGGATATTAAAGCTTACCTAGAAATTTACTTTTGGACTTCACCGTCAGACCTAATTTTACTTCATTAATAAATATCAGAGGAGTATTCTGTCATGCCCCTTTGTTGAACTTTATGCTTCTGTGATACAGATGTTCACAATAAACTACTTAATTGTTCCTTGTAGATAGTTTCAAATAGTTTAAGCGTCACAAATTTCTATTGACATAAGGTTTGTGAACATTTTTCAGATAACAAAACCTATTTGGGCAGTTCTAAACAAATAAGATGCGAATGCGCAAAATATATTTCCTATACTGATGTGGATACACTAATCGGCATCATTTTCGGTACAACCATCAGTAACGCGAACCACTTATTATATTATCTTCTTTTTTACTTTCTCTACACGTACTATGTACATAGTGTATAGAGAAGGTATTGTACTCCAACCAAAAATTCGATACAGAAATTTCACCGAAAATATATTCTTTAGGGTCCCCTATATCCAAAAAGTAATTTTCAGAAAAATGTCCGTGTATGCGTGTCCGTGTGTCTGTGAACACGATAACCCAAAAAGGAAAAGTCGGTAAACTATCAAACTTGGTATTTAAGTTTGGTATCACGAGAAAAATCTCCCTACCCCAAACTACCCTTTACATGGAACTTTTTTCGAAAATTTTGATTTTATCAAAATTGCTAACGATTTTGATTAAATATCGTATATTAAAGATATATACCAGACAAATAAAATATATACAGCTTGAATTTTCTGGGAATAGCTTCTGAAGACCACTTTATTCTGGATGAATTTTACGGAATTTTACATAACTGCTAAACCGTAAGAGATGGACAAAAACTTACCACACAAAAAATGCAGAGCACGTTAAAATACATAATTTATGTCATATATATTTTTTTTTTTTTTCGTGGAGTTGATCGTTTTTGAGATACTCCTTGTTTTTGGTTTCATCTTTAAAAAACTTATACTTTTCTCATACAGGTATTTGTCAACTCCTGTCCATACAAACAAAGGAACTTCAATCACATAACAACTAGCTTTTGAGTATCACTTTAACCTTTGGTACTTCCTTATTTCGCTTCTACTTACAAGGAAGGGAGTAATAAGACTATTTCTGCCATTTTTTTTCTCGATTAGCATGAAGTAAATACAAGCATAATCTTTTTAACAATAATTTGTTGCAGAGATGTAGAGAAAGTCATGTGAATGGAACGCATCAGATTTTTCTGTTTCTCATTGGTAGGATATACTTAAAACTTCTTCGCGCGCTCGATTGATTGTGCATGGATTATCAAGCTTCCCGATCCGTTCTCTTTTCCCCACAATTATATACCGGACTTTAATTAACTGTGTGTAGTATGTGCTGGGCTCCCTAATCTTCATTTTGTAGGCTTCGCGCAATTTCAGAATCAGAGCACAGCAACAAAATTGAGACATGAAGTACCTATAAACCCCATATCTAGTGGCTTCATTCATCTTTAGATCCCAGAGTTCACGCACAAGCATAATTGAGCTAATCAGTGGCAAATTAGATAACCTGAGGGTCTCAAAGAAAGAAACCTTCTTTGGTTGCCAACACTGCGGAGATTCCCGGAACCCCCACAGAGTCTGGAAATATGAATGTGAGAGTGAATGCGCGTATGTTTAAGGATATAAAACTGATAAACCTAACGTTATAAACCTACAGTAATATAAGTTGTTTCACAAATGAAACGATAAAAACGAATGAATAAATAAATAAAAAAACACTACGGAGACACGGGCAACTTCCATCCTGACGCACAAGAATAGGTGCTCGCATAGTACTGCAGGATAGAACTTATTTATGACAAGGGAAATAGTAAACGAGAGCCTTGGTTAAATTCTGAGGAAGCGTAACATAGTGTAACGACTTTTAGAACATTCTATAGAAGCGAATTCTTTTTCATTCATGAGGTATCACCTAGAACACCACTTCCATTTTCAGGGTTTGCACAGGAGGGAAGAGGGATGGAAACAAAACAAAACCGTTGTGTCCAAAACCTTATCTACAATGTTTGGCATTTGGATGCAGTTATAACCTGGAGGGAAGCTATGGGGAAAACTATTTTGTTCCGTTATAAACAACCAAAACTTTTTCTGTAGAAGTCAATAGCAGGTATCTGAAGCCAGTGACTTTGAAAAAAACATCCACTGATGAGTTGAAAGTTTTGTATGCTTTATTTATTCATTTTAAAACTGCAACATTAAGCCATCCTGTCTTAATTGCACGCTAATTTGAGACATGTTCTTATACATTGGTATATTATACGAATAATCAGGGGCCGGTACAGGTTCTTGGAAGGTACAAAATGAGACATATTCTTAATTAATATCAAGTAAATTTCAAACGGAATGACTTAATTAGCAAATAAACGGAGTTTTTAGGAGTTCATATTAAATACTAACCAACACAACTGCCTCTAGTCCTATGCACAATAAAGATCTTTTTTCGGTGTATAATTTTGATGTATAATTTTTTTATATATTTTATATCCTATATGAAACATAAAGAGTTATTACTCTCATATAATAGGGGACTCAAAATTGGGGAAATTTCGTATGTTTAAGATTACGGTGTTGTTGTTCATGAGACTGAAATGTCGTAATCCTAAACTTACTAGGTTTCCCTAAATTTTATGCTCCTTTATGTAAGCAATAATTCCAATTGAACTATCGAGAGGAGTACTTTCATATAGACACAATATAGAATAAAATATGTATATATATATTTTCAAAAGTTGTGCCAAACCAGCTCCACTTTGTGGCAAAAGGTTCAATAATGTATTATGTTAACATTTCCTGGCTATAAATTATCATATAAGAATAATCCTGAATAAGAGTTTTAGGCAATATTGTAATCTGAAAGTTAATTTAACCAAAAAGAGCCCAAAATTAATTCCACTATTTTATTAACAATAATAATAATAATAATAATAATGGAACCAGTAACGTTTACGCTCTAAAATTATTACTAAGCTTACTGAGCATCTTCATAATTTAAAGTTAACATGTGATTTAGATATGGACAGAATGCTGTTAACGCTGATCTATGCATATTACTATAACATTTGAATAAAGGATATTCAGAGATTTAGATGCTATTTTATTACACATATCATTTATGTGTAATAAAATAGCATCTAAATCTCAAACATAATATACAATTGTATTGTTATAAGCAGGATCGACTGTAGCTATCTAAGCTCTATTTCTGTTCTGTGGTTATATTGTTGCAATTTAATATATTGTTTAACGCGTTTGCGTTTTATCACGCACTATAATCGGAATACAGCGACCAAATTATATTTAGCTTATACATACATTCGATGTGACGCACAGCATCTGTTTTATACTCCATGTTTTTCTCAACGAATGCTTTGTATATCCTTTTCAGTCTTTTAATAATTTATTGATTGAAACTTGGTGTTTTATAACGCATGTCCTTCAGAATTGGCAGTTTCAATGGTGAAAAAATTATCAACATTTGAGTGCATACTGTTATATACAAATACAAATTCTCTCTCCAATTTAGTTCTCTCTCTCTCTCTCTCTCTCTCTCTCTCTCTCTCTCTCTCTCTCTCTCTCTCTCGCAAGGGTCAGATGAGGATTTAAACACTGCAACCAGAGGCCTATGAGATGAAGATCCCAAGGATCTGCTCGCATCAAGTGGCGGCAGGTACGAATATTAGGGGCCCCTAAAGTTTGAAAGAAACGCTTCTCCTGACGAATACGTCCGAACTGCTCGTTGCCCTAGCAGAGGAGAAGGAAACAGTTACGATGCGCATATCCATAGCACACCACACAACTACAAACTACCCAGTCAAACCCCGTATCTCGAAAGGCGATATGAAATGGGTAATGAGGTACCGAAAAAAACAATTGTGGTATTAGAAAAAGCGGCCCAGCATATGCCTGGCGACAAGGGAAACCACTAAAACACACGGAGATCGAATCTCCCGAATACTGCTCTAAGATGAAACCCGCTCGTTTAGTATCACTGAGAATTGCAGACCTCATGCTCAATGACGGACGTAATATATGCTGTCCTCACAAGTAGTTGGCTAATTATTATACTGATTACACGTGCCCCGCTAGGACACTTCCGGCGCGGTGACTACAGATTTAAGTAAAGCGCAGGCAGAGTGAGTCACTGAGCTGCCAATCTGTCTGCACCGCTGCCTCAGCACCAAGAATATCCATCCCATACGTTTCCTGTGAAACACCTGGCTGTGTGTCGTCACATGAATAACACATACTGCGCATGCGTCTCAAAAAGATTAATTCACACACTGCAACTGCATACTAATATGGACATTTCATCCGCTTTATCAAATTTTTTTATTTCAACAGGAACCATAATTTCAATGTGCTGTAGTGTGGTGAACTTGCAAGAACTCACTCTGGCAGTTCTAGGTAAACACTTCACGAGTCTTAATTACTTGATAAGATAATAAAGATAGTAAAGATAGTACGACATATCACGTGATTCCGTCAGATTAAACTACCTTTCAACTTCTGTTTTGTTCCGTTTACACGTAGCATTTAACACTCGAGGTCATATCGCCAACTTTGACTTGGGAAGAATTGCACATCGGCTACAATGTAGACTCATTTCCGGGGTGAGGAAAAAGTATGGAACAATGCTTGTAACTTTGTTCTTATAGTTTTGTGAAGTGATATTTTTAGAAAAGCTGTAAGATATCAACATGCTTTCATATTATTATTATTGTAAATAGTGGTGACTTTTTTTAGTGACTTTTTTTTCCAACAGGTCTCGGAACGTACAGGTAGATTTTTTTAAACTGTAATTAAAATTTATTAGGGTGTATTACATCACATGAAATTTAAACCAAGAAAACACATAAATAACAAAATTAGTGGTGTTTTGTTGTAACACACGATGAATTCACCAAAAGGTGTTCAAAATGGCCTCCATTTACTGCCAAACTGTCTTGTCTTTGAAATTAATGTTTCTACACTGTTCGCCGGATCAACTGCATTTCCTGTTCAATTCTTCGCTTCAATTCTTCAAGATCTTTTGATGGGTCTTTGTAAACCTTCCACTTCAATTGTCCCCACAAGAAAAGTCTAAGGGGTTCAGGTCAGGAGATCTTGGCGGCCATTCAATACTTCCTCTTTTACCTATCCATCGTCCTGGAAATTCATGATTTAGGCAATTGACCACCTGCCTTCCATAAGTCTTGCTGGAATAAGATGCCATTTTGAATTTCTCCTCCTTCCCAGGGAATAAAGTAGCACAAGCAGGAATTATTTCATTTTGTAGAAAGCGTAAATACACATCAATCTAAATTGGGCCTATCAATCAGTCATTAATTATACCAGCCCACACATTTACCTTTTGTGGACGTTGTGTATGTTGTTCAATCATCCAATGGGGATTCTCTTTAGCCCAATAGTGACAGTATGACGATTTACATTCCCATTTAGGCAGAAAGTAGCTTCATCAGAGAACACAATTCTAATCACTATGTTAGGGTTCTGATCGAGCATATCATTCAAGGTTTCAGCAAACTGAGTACGTCTGTCAAAGTCATCTTCACTGAGTTCTTGCAGCAGCAGTTCTTGTATGGGTGCCATTTGTCTGCCTTCCTTAAGTTGTTTGACTGACATTGTAGTCCATTGCAAGCTTGCGAGCAGATAAATGTGGGATTTCTTCCACTAATAATAAAACATCAAGCGCTTTATCACTACCATTAGCTCGTTTTGGCCTTCCATACTTTGCCTTATTTTTAACAGTTCCAATTTCATCGAATTTTTTCAATGTTGCTTACCGTAGAATGAGTAATCCTTCGTTCTGGATGCATTTCATTAAACAAGTCACAAACCTCTTCTTGAGTCCTCCTCCTATCACCATATTCGATCATCATTACTATCTCAATTTGTTGTCTTTCTGTAAGTTGTGCCATGAATTTCAGAAAGATGTTGCAATGAAGTAAGCATTGCTGTCCTTAGCTTTTATCTGTATTTGTTCAATCCAAAACCACATATTGAAGTAGCCTACTGTGTTTAATTAAAAACGTACTCAATTTGAATATAAAAAATATCACTTCATAGAGTGTCAACAGCGGGGTTACAATCATTGTTTCATACTTTTTACTCACCCTGTATATGCTGGTATTAGTCGAACTATGACGTGCTTTTGGTTTTATTTAAAACAATTGCCAATTTGTTTACACTCATCCAAACTTCCTGACTAGATACGATAAGGAATAATTCCGGTTACAAAAAAACTTCCCGCGAAAAGAACAAAGGAGGCCGGGATGTTAACCACTAAATATCATACCTATGTTGTTTTAATGCTTGGAATTGATCATGACTGAATTAAGTCTTCTGATGTATTAACATTCGTATTAATATATTTATTGGTAAAGTTGTCCATTATCTACTACTTGGTCACTATGGACTTTGGATTTTATTTTCCTCTTTACAGCAGGACTAGCTAGTGTGTTTTTTGCTATTGTCTCTTACTATGTGAAAAGCTTTTCTAGGAGAAAAATTTGCAGCATAACTCATATCTTTCAATTACAGTTGTCATGTGCAATCAGTTTTTTAATAGACTACTAATGTTTCTTTTCATTTCTCTGGGGATCCACAAAATGATTTTCTAGCCATAAAGGTCTCTCTGACAATCAGGAAGCCAAGTAACCCGGGTTTGATTTCCAAGAAGTATTTCAGTAAGTAACTGCGTTCAAAACTGGAGGTAGATCATGTAACTTAATAAAATTCCTAAACTGTGAAATGTGATGTGTGGCTTATAGTTGTGGCTTACCTAGTATGCCTTAGTATTTCAGTATAACAAAATTTAATTCTGTATTGGAGTATGCATGTATGTACATATATACATTTGATACAAAACATCTTATACTTTGAGGCTCACTTCGTTAATTAAAAAATACAATTCGCATAGTTATGCCCATATTTAATGATAAAAATATAAAAGAAAACACAACAAATCCTTAAACGTAGAAAAACAGAAAAAGAAGTTACTGGTTGATTTATCTTTCTTATCTCATAACAATTATATTATCAGTTTACTACAGTAAAAACTTTACAAGAATACAGTGTTTACTTTTGTATGTAACGTCACAGAGCAAATGTTACACTTTCTCTACTGCTAGTCGCCCTGCATGGTAGAATGGTTGCCATGCTAACTTCATATACCCAAGGTCGCGGGTTCAAACCCGGCGGAGGACGATGGATTTTTTTCGGGCGTAAAAATCCTTAGCATGGCTTCCTTCGGAAGGGAAGTAAAGCCGTGGGTCCCGTGTCGTAGATTTACGGCACGTAAAAGAACCTCAAGCCTGATAGAGAGGCCTCTGAGCAAAATTAAGCGGTCTTTCACGCCCAGTATAGAATGGGACGCTGAGAACCACAGCAGTTTTAAAGAGCGTCCTTAAATAACAGGCCATTCACATTTTATTTTTTTCTCTACTGCATCTAACTAGCTGGAAAGAGTATCTTGGCTTTTCTAAAGGTGTTTGGCAGAAAACTTCGCGAATAATCTTTTGAAAGCCCGGTACATTGCCGGTACAAGCCCGGAAATTAGTTAAAACCGAAGCATTCTAAATTGTCCACACCATGTTCTAAGATTTGCATAAACATGAAGATTTTTACAAAATATTAAGAAATATGCAGTTTTCAGCTAGCTTATTACATTCTACACACTGCATAACATAAAAAGACGTGCACGGTTTAGAATATGACACGAAAGTTTATCGGTCTCTTAATCTCTTCATTTCTGATCTGCGGAAGATAGTTCGCACCACGGAGTGTCACATACCTTCAGACAAGTTATGGTTGCTACTCATTGCCTAAATCAGTCGTTGCTGCTCTTTTACAATTCACAGGGGTTGTATTGCCGGGTTGTATTACACGGCTGATTCAGGCAAAGATGCAATGACCTTCATTACTACGGCACCCCCCCTTCCCAGTCCGGCGACTAGATCTGTGGTTCAGACGTTGGAGTACTCCGAGCAGAGGAATCGAGTTAGATCAGCCTGAACTAAGCCTCCCTTGTGTAAAAAAGTAATACGGGGGTGTGTTATAATCATTGTTTAACCTGACGCCCAAAATAAGCCTTAAATACAGAATATCAAATAACATTTTTGGGGAAAAAATTGAAACTACTCAAGTATTCGGCATGTTTATGTACATTAAAACGAATTTTAATGGGGCGTGACTGTTGGAGTAAACCGCATGCTAACATTATAGTAATGCTTATAATTAGGAAAGCTCTCCTGTTACATATTGATTTATTACGCTTTTATTTATCTGCGTGCGATACATCTCTTAAATGCACATTTGGAAGTGCTTAAGTAATATTTTGACGTGAACAATGTTTACTACAATGATACGAATATATAATATCTAACATAAAAAGAAACATAATGGTTAAAGCAAAGTTTTGAATGTGCGACACATAGTTTAACGTGAAACTGGATTCCTGACGGAAAATATCTAAATTATCAAGGAGGCAGCAATGTGTTTTCGTGTAGCAGGTTACACATCTTGGATTTCAAAGCTAAGTTAGATTTACTACAGGAATTGCGGCCTTAAATCTCCAGAAATATCCGATGATGAGCAAAAGCTTAATATAACTCGCAAGGGTAGGATAACGCAATGTTTAACTCGATAAGACAGAAGAGTACCTTAAAAGAGTTGGAAAAGCAAGCTGATGTACGGACAACGAAAATAAAAGTGACGTGTGCTGCAAAAAGGAAATCAAGAGGAATTTTGATGTTATATTTAATTTATCTGGCCAAACACCTAAATTTCTATATTATTATTATTATTATTATTATATTATTATTATTAAAAATTATAGTGTAAACACACACACACACACACACAGGTTTCGTCATTCAAGATTCGTGTTTACCTAGGAATGATTCCGGATTAGACAATAAGTGCGTAATTACAACCTGCCATTTGCCCGTTTGAGTAGTGAAGTGGTAGCGTGTCTGCCTCACATTCAAAAGGTCGTGAGTTCGAATCTCTCTTAGGGTGAGTTATCCAGAAGGGTTTTATCGGGGTTTTCCCTTATCCTGAGAAGACTAATGTCGAGTAACTTTAAGCTCCGTGGACCCCGAGATCATTTGAGCATCGTTTCACCAATTTCATTCGTCCGATATGACCAACCAGGTTAAAGGACGTTAAAAGAAATCCATTTTTCAATGTAAGAAATAGAAGAATCACAAATGTTCAGATAATCAAATTTCAATTACTATGAAGAGGACATTATAGGTTCTTCACAGAAAGAACATTTTACATTTAATTTCCCACATCAATACCTCAAATTTGCTATATTTAAATCAAAATATGTTATTTTCCAGAAAATAAAAAAATGAAGATCTTCATAAAAAGGACATTTTGGAGTAAGGAACATAGCTTGGTATGTTTAAATGGGGAGTAACTCAATAATCTAATTTACCTAATTATACATTTTAAAGTTATTGCTTCATGCATATATAAATTTTGCTAAACATCGTCTGATATGTCTAAATAATGTTTGACTCAAATATAAAATACATTTAACTTATTTTCAATTTTAAAGTTATTGCTTCAGATTATATGTGGTAGGGGAAATAAAAAGGGAAGTCTATGTCTAAAAATCTTCTCCACAAAGCTGTTTTATACGTAAGGTATAATTGCGTTTTTTTTTTTTTTTTTTTTTTTTTTTTTTTTTTTTTTTTTTGGTGGAAGCAAATGATTTTAAACATTGCCTAGTCTAAACTTTGACCTTAATCTACGAACAAGATTTCTAGCACAGCTATGTAGTACTGTATAAGTACTTTGAGTCTTCTATAAATCCAATACTTTGGTCCAAATAGCTATTCACAATAAAGATTACGTTTAAATGTAGAGTAAACACGAAAATTTAGCATCACGTCGAACATGATTGCAACAATGGGGTATAAAGGTGACTAATGTAGCGATATTCGAAAATTAAAACAATTCATTGTTGTGAATGACTGCCGGTTCCTGGAATGCAACATAGTAGCAACATTCCTCTAAGCATGAAACAATCCACAAAACACTGCAGGTAATAAGTCCAAAAGTTATGTATAAGAGTACTTTTTGACAGATTTTGACTTTAAATTAGGACCAGAGATAAGTAAATCGAAAAGAAATTATGGTTTGTTGAAGCACAGAGTTGAGCTTTTATGAGTAAGAATTTAAGAAAGATTCATTCGTGTTTAAAATTTGTTTGTAACTAATGCAGGACTTAAGATGGAACTTCGTTAAAATCAACATCTTTAGGACTGTTTTCTAAAATTAATTATATTAACGCTTTCCAATGCCGCCGGACTATTATTTTATTTCATTTTAATATTATGTGCGTATTTATGATCTTAGTTTTGACGTGCCCAACCTACATCCCCAAATTTTCGGCATTCTACAGACGTTCATGTTAAAGTAAAGTATGACTCACCTTAGTGGTGGCTGTGGCCGGTGACTCCTCCACGACCCTTTCGTTGGTCACCTGTACTGCGAGGTAAGGATTGTCGATGAGGGGCCATGCACCGCGGATGCGACATGTCTGGTACTCGCTGTTGAATGTCTTGAGGTGTGGGTCCCCGAAGAGGCCGCAATGCCTGAATTCCCGACGTCCATGATACGAGCACTGCCGAGGGTGCGACGGTGGCGATGACGACGAAGGAGGAGGGGGAGGAGGTGGCGGGTGATAAGGAGGTGCGGCACTGGATGACGGAGGCGGTACGAAGCCCTCTGCCATTGTCGCATTGTTCCTGTGAACCTGTTGCAGCAATTGTTTACATTTGTACTCGCTCTTAACGTGACTGAGCAGACTCAAGGTAGAGTGGTAGTTGAGGTTTCCTCTACAGCTCCTCCCGGTCTCCTTCAGGCACTGCACGTACTTCTCCACAACGTGGCAGTACGCTACCGACGACTCTGGAGGCGTCAACCCGGCCTCCTCCACGTCTCTCTCATACTCTCTCGTGCATTTGTCCACCCTGCACCCCTCGACGCTTGCTGCAACAAAACATAATCAAGATCACAAAGTCATATTATGGAAACCAATAATATACAGGCATTACAAGCAAGTTATTGCAAAGAATGTGTAAGGAAAAGGTAAATGTCTGCTTTACTAAAGACAATCCTTTGGTTTTTAGGTTGATGATTCAAGCATATGGTGTTAGGCTTTACGAAATACACGAGTTTCCCTTATTGTAGATATGTTCTTCCCGTAGAATATAACATTACTATCCACGGTGAAAAGTGAAACAGAAGTTACGAATTGAATTTGTGTGTCCCCCCTCCCCCCTATTTAGGTATCACTTTATCTACGATAGATGTAACAGCAGTTGCATAAATGATACCACTATGGCGCGCTAAAATGTCTCTCAGTCCCTCTACTAGTATCATTGGACGAAAATTGAAATAATGCTGGACTTTAAGCAGGGCGTCACCCCATCTCTCTTAGTTGGCGTTTGCAGATAACACTCCCAAGACAGATGTTACATATATTGTTTTGTATTGAGATACGACTTGAGCTGAAGGCAAGTGCGTAAGAATTCCCATTCCTGGTCAGAGGATTATTTAGCTTAAAATTAACTGTCATTTATTACATCTGCAGGGTTAAACATGATAGGATTTGGTTTTAGAGACTAGCTGGTTCTGGACTGCTTTCTAACTCCAATTATAACCCGCCTTTAACGTCACAAGTAAACTCGATGGCGCTGAGGTTGGAATTAACTGTTCATTAGCAATGACATTATCCATTTATGTTATGGATTTTGGCTATGTGGTTTTGGTTTTAACTTTATAATAAACAATTATAATTAAATATAAATTCCTGGGAATACAATGCGGGAACTGTGGATTTAGAAGTTTTCACGCTAAAATTATCTTGCAGAGTCAGCCAGTTAATCAATTCTTAAAATTGTGTAAACATGTAGCGGTTACGAAGCGTTTAGGAAGCAAAGGACCAAGTAAACAATGCTAATGCCTTAGGAGCATTTAAGTGGCTCAATGAAATATAATAGAAAACGACTGAACTAGTGCAGCAGTCAGCACTTTAGATCATCTCTTGGAAATTCTTTGATTTCGAAATTATTGCCAACTTTAACCGAAACTATTCAGTTCAATTTGAGTGTTTCTATTAAATTTCTGATTAAATTTGCAAAATATCTTAAAGCTATGAATGGAAGTCAAACATTCAAACCATTTGCAGGTGTTCCCGCGCATTCATATCCTACCTTATCAATCACTTCCAATTGAAATATAACTTAAGCGTAGCTGGATGACTTTTACATAAGGGTAAACCGTAAGACATAAGCAAAAAACTGTCTGCATAAAAACGTAATTTCATTAAAATACAATTTATGTCAGATACATTTTTGTAGTTCATCTAACCCTTTCCGAGATATTCCTTATTATTTGTTTAAAATCTTCATTGCTTATACTTTTCTCAAATGGAAAGCCATTTTCACATTTCTTTAATACTGATTAGTCGAAGAGAACGGATCAGTACCTCACCTAGTGGCCAGCTTTTAAAAGGTTTGACTATCGCTTTAGCTTGTGTTTCCGTAGTCCTCTTGTACCAGCACACAATATGTAATAAACTATTTCTGCTATGTTTATCTGGATTAGCATGAATAGGTAGCAGAATTAGCTTTTATAAAAATAGTTTGTTGCACAATACGTAGAGAAAGTTGTGTGAATGTAACAATAAGATATTACTAAAAGTATTACGATAGCTTCTCTAGCAAAACTTCGTCAAAATAGCAAAATATTTACTTGTATCAAAACATTATTTTTTCATTACACTAAAACTTGCATTAACTACATTGTTAAGGTATTCACTGATTATGAACCTATTGCAATAAGATTCTTATATCGTAAAAAGTTTCAATGGTTTGCTTTTTTCGATTTGTAGCACCCTATAATATGCGTAAATTTTATTCGCCATATACTTCAGTCCCTTAGTTTTGTATACGTTGTGTGTAGACACCAAAATGCACAAAATATGATGATCGTTTCATGATCATCATTATCATCTTCTGTTTCTTCATATGTAGAACTTTCACTCTCCAGGAGTCAGATGCCTGCTGAGAAGTAGAGGGACTCTGGATCACAGAAAGAAGCCAGGAGGGGTAATTAGCCCATATCTTAGAATAAGACTGAAGAAAAGAATGAAATGAAACGACGGTGAAATGGGAGATGATTATGGAGCAGGTGGTGGAACGAATAACGGGGGAAAGCGGAAACGCGTGGTAACCCCGCCCTGACGCCCTTTGTCACCAAGAGGTCGAAATATTCGGTACAAATTACGGAAATATAAATGGTTAAGCGTGTCAGGATTCATATCTCCACTGAGGAGCTTTGCGTTGCTATGATGTGACAAAGTACGAGCGGACAGTTCAGAACAGCTGCTTAGTGTCGCTGGTAGCCCACTAACATACGGTAGGCGCAATTTGATAAAGCGAAAAGACTATTTCTTACAAAATAGCAAAACGTATTATTGCTGATAATGCCATTTCATCTAAAAAGCATTTCTATATGAATCTTCTCTCGTCACTGCTACTTCTGTTCGGAAGTAGCAAACTTGATTGTCAGAATACAAGCAAAGTAAACGCTGGTGGCATTTGTTATTCCCAAATTAAGTCTTAGATAACGTTTACCTACGGAGAGATTCTGTTGACTTCTTCAAGATGTAAAAATGTGTTGAGAAATTACCTAACGGTTTCAACTGCTTTCCCACATTAGCTTCCAGTTTCATTCTGAGAGCTAGCGGAGTATCCATTACCTGCATGACCTGTTATGTTAATTTTATTTACAGATTATTAATAAACAAGATTAATGTAAACTTGTTTATGTCATTTATAGTTTTATGTGCCTATAATCGCCTCGAAATACTGACGTTTCAACTGTAGCACATACATTACAAGTAAACTTAATGAAAATCATAGCAAATAAAGCATTTGTAAGACGTTAATAGAAAAGAGGTAGAAAGCCATGTGGCTATATGTATATCGGATGTGGTATAGTCACATGACTTTTTATAAAGTATATTATAAAGGCATTATTATGTATTATTTTGTTTTCTAAGACTTCTAAATGTACCCCAACAAATAATTTGATTTCGATAAACATCTGAGTCTTACCTCCGCACGTTACAATGAAACACTTCAAAAATGTTCTAGAGAAAACAAACAAAGGTACCATAGAGAATGACGTGTGACTTTTAAACTAGTTTTCTCAGGCAACTAATCTGTGGCACTTATTTATTTTTATTTCAGATATTCCTTTAAAGCAGCTCTACTGATTTTACATCTGAATGCAGTTATTTTCCCACCCATGAAGAAAACAGAAACATTAAGAATCAGACGTGTCCTATTCACATGACTTTCTATCCCTGTTCTGCAAACAAACTTCTTACAACATATTATTCTTCTATGTACTACATCTAGTCGAGATAAACATTATTATTTAGTTCCTTATAAGTAAAAGGGAAATTTGTGAATACATTAGGCTAAACCGATAACTAAATCTTTTAAAAAGTTGTCACTATGCGATTGACATTAAACTTTAGTTCTCTTTGCATGGCCAGAAATAAAATGAAAGAAACAAGGAATGACAACTTCCTGTTTGAGAGAACTTAAGTATTTCAAAATTGAAACCAATAACAAGGAATATCTCGGAACTCGTTAGCTGTTCAAAAAAAATGTATATCACACAATCTGTATATTTTGACGAGATCTACATTTTATTCTCTAGTAAGGTTTTTAGCTACCTCTTAAGGTTTACCGAATATGCAAAAGTCATCAAGAATGAAAAGGACTTCAGAGGCTATTCCCACGAAATTAAAAATATGCACTTTCTTTGTCATTGAAATATTAGTAATAAGTATATGGAATTTTAATCAAAATCCTTTGAGCCAATTTTGAGAGAATAAACCATGTTCTGAAAGATTTCCATGCAAAAGATGGTTTAGGATGAGGGAATTTTCTGAAAACTGTTCCTGATAGATCCTTGGAGGATGCTGAACTTAAAATATAAAATTTGGTATTGAACCGATTCTTCATTTTTGAGTTATGCTGCCCACAGACACGCGCATGCACTGACTTTTTCAAAACATGCTGGGTTTCTTTTGTATTTACGGATCTCAAAACATATTTCTGACATAACATGAAATCCAGACACAGAAGTTTCGGCTGGAATATATCTTCTCACCTACTCTATACATAATACAGCACGTATAGAGATAGTAAAATTAATATTAATGTTTAAAAATCTGATGTGTTCCATTCACATGACTTTCTTTCCATCTCTGTAAAAATTTTGTTAAAAAGCTTATGCTTCTATTTACTTCCTGCTAATTCAGGAAAATTAGCGGAAATAGTCTTATTACTTTCCTTGTATCAACGAAATAAGGGAGTACCGTAGGTTAAAGGGATAGTCAAAAGCTGGTTGCTATGTGACTGAGGTACCTTTGTTTATATGGACAGGAGTTGACAAATTTTTGTGTGAGAAAAGTATAAGCTGAAAATAATGAAGTATAAGCTGAAACCAATAACAAGGAATATCTAAAAAACGATGAACTCCACGAAAAAAATGTATTTGACATAAATTGTGTGTTTACCGGGATCCATATTTTTTGTGTAGTAAGTTTTTGTCTATTCCTCACGGTTTACCAGTTATGCAAAATTCAATAAAAAAAAATCCAGAAAAGAGGTCTTTAGAGGCTATTCCCAGAAAATTCAAGATACACATTTTATTTGGCATGTAAATATCTTAAATATCAGAGATTTTAACCAAAATCGTTAGAGCCGTTTTTGAGAAAATCAAAATTCTCGAACTTTTTTTCCATGTAAAGGGTAGTTTGGGGTTGGGTGATTTTCTTGAAAATTTTCGTGTCGCATCCTGGAAGTTACCAAACTTATACATAGTTTGGTATTTAACGGTATTTTTGTTTTTAAGCTATGCTGTCCACAAATACAGACACACACACGTTCCATTTTTTGATCCAGGGGGACCAAAAGATATTTCCGGTGAAATCTCGGTATCGAATTTTTGGGAGCAACACAATATCTTCTCTTTACACTATGTACATAGTACGTGTAGAGAAAGTAAAAATCAGCACATAAAGAGTTTCATTCGCTCCGGTGAAAAACACGCTCTCTTACTGATTCACGTGCAACAGTACTCTGAATGCCCTGAGTAATGACCTAGTCTGGTTTCATAAAAGGTGGAGCAGAAACTAGATGCTTTCCCCGCGGTGAAACAAAGTATCAGAACCTTGGAAATTACAGTAGGAGAGGCGGAAGCGCTGTCACTGGCTACTGAAGGGTCCACCACATAACCCCTGGGGCCCTCGCTACACGGAAATTACAGTGTTGTCCGGAATCATTACATCGAGACTAGGAACTTTCCGCTACTGTCTTACGGCGCCATGTCCTTTTTAGGACACTTCGCGTAGGTGTCCTACTTCACAAGATGCAACGATTTTCTCCTGCTTCTCTACTTCCTTTAACTAAAAATATGTGTTCCATTCACATGACTTTCTCTATATCTCTGTAATAAATTATTGTTAAAAAGCTTATGCTTCTATTTACTTCATGCTAATCGAGAAAAAATTAGCAGAAATTATTACTTGCTTCCTTGTAAGTAGAAGCGAAATAAGGGATTACCATAGCTTAAAGTGATAGTCAAAAGCTGGTTGCTATGTGACTTAAGTTCCTTTGTTTCTATGGTCAGGAGTTGACAAATTCCTGTACGAAAAAAGTATGTTTCTCAAAACTAAAACCAAAAACAAGGAATATCTAAAAAAACGATCAACTCCACGTAAAAAGTGTATATAACATAAATTGAGTGTTTTAACGTGCTCTATATTTTTATATGGTAAGTTTTTGTCCATCTCTTACGGTTTAGCAGTTATGCAAAATTCCGTAAAATTCATCCAGAATAAAGTAGTCTTCAGAGGCTATTCCCAGAAAATTCAAGATATATATTTTGTCATATTAAATATCTTTAATATATGATATTTTAATCAAAATCGTTAGAGCCATTTTTAAGAAAATCAAACTTTTAGAAAAAAGTTCTATGTATAGGTTAGTTGCGGGTGAGGGGATTTTCTTGAAAATCTTCGTGTCACATCCTTGGAGGATACTGAACTTGAATACCAAGTTTGGTATTCAACGGTCTTTTCGTTTTTGAGCTGTGCTGTCCAGACACAAACACACACATGGACCTTTTTCTGAAAGGATTCAGGGGGACCCAAAATATGTATTTCCGATATCTCGGTATCGAATTTTTGGGTGGAATGCAATACCTTCTCTATACACTATATACATAGTACGTGCAGAGAAAGTAAAAATTTAACAGCAACATCCTGTGAAATGATAATAATAATGATCATGATGATAATAATAATAATAATAATAATAATTATTATTATTATTATTAAGTAAAAGTACTTTGCGTAGTCCCTCATGGGCTCATTCGTGGAAAATCATTATAATAATAATACCTAAACAACTGATGTGTTCCATTCACATGAATTTCTCTACATCTCTGTAATGAATTATTGTTAATGAGCTTATTCTTCTATCTATTTCAAGCTATAACATTAAGAGAAATGATCTTATTTCTTAGATCCTTATAAGTAGAAGGGAAATAAGGGAGTACACTAGGCTAAACAAACAGCCAAATGTTTTAAAATGCGGTTGCTAAGGGATTGAAATCCGTTTCTTTGCGTGGCCAGGAGTTGATAAGTTCCTGTATGAGTACTTCAAAACTGGAACCAATAACAAATATCTCAAAAACGGTCAGCTGCACGAAAAAACGTATGTAGTATAACTTGTGTTTTAACGACATCTACATTTTTTGTGCAGTAAGTTTTTGTCTATTTTCTCTACACTTAGGTACTATGCATATAGTGCATAGAGAAGGTATTACATTCCACCCAAAAATTCGATACCGAGATTTCACTGGAAATACGACATTTTAGGGCCCCCTGTATCCAAAAAAAATATTTTTGGAAAAAGGTCCGTGTGTGTGTCTGTCAACATGATAACTCAAAAACGAAACGTCGGTAAAATACCAAACTTGGTATATAAGGATGCGACACTAAGATTCTGAGGAATTTCCCCACCGCGAACTACCTTTACATGGAAAAAATTTCGAAATGTTATATTTTCTCAAAAATGGGTAACGATTTGATTAAATCTCTTATATTTAAGATATTTATGTGGCAATATAATATGTTATAATTTTCTGGGAATAGCCACGGAGGACATTTTCATTCTGGATGAATTTTGCATAACTGGTAAGCTATAAGAGATAGACAGTATATATTTCGTAGAGTTGGCCGTTTTTGAGATATTCCTTTTTTAAAATACTTGCACTTTTCTCATTCATGAATTTGGCAACTCCTGTCCATAGAAACAAATGTACTTCAACCACATAGCAAGCAGCTTTTAAAGGATTTTATTATCGGTTTAGCCTATTGTACTCCCTTATTTCCCTTCTGTTTACATGGGAGCAGCTAATAAGAGCATTACTGCCAATTTTTTTCTCGATTAGCATTAAATAAATAGAAGAACAAGCTTTTTAACAATGATTTATTGTAGAGATAGATAGATAGAGAGAGAGAGAGAGAGAGAGAGAGAGAGAGAGAGAGAGTAATTTGATGGAACACATCAGACTTTTCTAAACATTCTCCTCTAATGGAGATTAATTTACCTGAAGCAGCACGATTCAAAATTCCTTTAAATTTACATGTATATAGACAACTTTGATAAACATGCATCACAATCAAATTCAAAGCTCTGACTGCACAATGTATGAAGTAATTTATACAATATAAGGATTAATAATTGCACATTAGCTATAGCAGGCTTCATATTTAATAAGCTGTACGAATAATCTGTACTAAGCTTAACGGGTCTTTAATGACAGTGGTCTATATAATTTACATCACGTGTGTACCTCTGTAAGTACCTAACGCTAAGCATGAACATTATTTACTTCAACTTTATGTTACGTTTATGCGTCACAACTAATTTTCCTTTAGTTCCAATACCCATTAGTTATAGAGTTACATAGCCTAAACGGACACTAGGAAAACCAGCCTATTTTTTTAAAAGTTAAAAACGTAAAGTATCGAGAAATGTTACGGGCTAACCAAGTACCGTTATTTACATAATTAAATATTGCATTAAGACGTCCTTATGTGCAAAGTATTCGGCTAAAAGCAATCAATTTATGAAGGCTGGTTATCACCTTTCAGAATTTCCCTGTTATTTATGTTTGCTAATTGTTATGCAGATGCACACAACTGACAAATGACGAACGCCACTGCACTCACAGGGATAACGACACCCAGCATTTTCCCCTACGCTCCTCTTACGGTTGCTCAAAGCAAAATTGCTCTACGGAGCGAACACGCTTGACGCCTGCTCTATAATAATTAATATGTGTTCTGTTGCAGCAGTTCAGATGATGGTGGACAGTCTGATGAGTAGCTGAGAAATACGTAGAGCAATACTGGCGTACCTCACCCATATCAATTAATATAATCGCCAGCATTATTTTAGGTTTGTTACATTTGTTTAGATACGATGTGTTTACATTAAAAGTTGGCAATCCTAGTTCATATATTCTGGTAGAAGTTGTGCCATACTTTTATCTTAGGAAGAGGTGATGTTGGTACGATTAGAATTATCGCGGATGGCAGAGCCCCGCTCGCGGACCATTGTGGCCTCTGGGAGGGATGAGGGGAGACCCGGAGGTCTACCAGATGCGGTTGAAGCTGAGCGTAAGGCGGTAATGTTGGGGTAGCGCGTGTGCCTCACATTCAAGAAATGGAAACATTCGGGCCCTACCCAAAGCTTCGAGCATCCGGGGATCCCCCAAATGGGTGTCCGCCTGAAAGCATCGAAAAGCGGGTCTGACTGAGTGGTCCTCAATGAAGCCAGGAAGAAACCTTTACCGAGCGTCAGCAACCGCCAAGCCGCAAAAGCCGAACACAGCTAGTCCTTTAATTTGAAACAATTGACAAGGAAGTGTTGGGTGTAGAAAATGATGGGCAAAAAGTTGTGGTAGAAGCTGAATCGCCCCAGAATTCGCTTGCCAACTCGGGGAAATGACGAAGAACCCTGGGTCAGAGTGGTCCGGGAATCGAACTCGGGACCTGCCCAGTTTTTGTTATTGTTACAATTTAAAACTTAATATGTAAGTTTTGAGCAGTTCCGTTAGATTTTGGAAGGAGCTTTGCTCTCTTCAAGATCACACTGCAGTGCATATGCTCGCCCATAATTCTGAGGTCAATGTCACGGTATTATCTCTGGCAGAGCATAAATACTTCTCGTAAAACTTATAAAACCAATTTCTAACAATTATTTCCTCCCCGCTGTTCAAAGATTAGTTTTTTCTATGTTTTACTTTCGCAAAAGAGGCACTCTACTCACATCACACGTGTTAGCACTTGCAAGCAGCTGGGTGTAACGTTGGCCATACTACAGCACATAGTTGTGCAGGGAAATGTTAACCGCAATTGCCTTTATAGTAATCCATTTTTCATGAATTGCATCATATATTTAGTTGGTAGCAAAGTGTGCATACGCACGCGAACTATTTGTACACGCGCAACAACAGGACAGCGAATGTGGATGCTTGGGATTTGTTATTCACTCCAATCTAAGGATAACGCAAGTATAGGTTCAAAATTTGGGTCAGTAATCCAGTTAAAAAGGCTGTGCGCTCGCGAGGCTTTCTGCCGCAGCAACTTGAAATATCTAGAAAATACATCCAGAGAGAGATTGCATATGTAAATGGAAAGCAGCAGTAATTCTGTTGCAGTGATAACTACATTTCACACGGCATAGCATCCAACCGATATGGCGAGGCCAGACCTACTGTAGCTTCTCACTTTCCTTATGATGCTGAGTCCTAGAACCGGGACCTTACACCTCCCTCCCCCACATCTGAAATGGAAACCGGGATTAAAGCTCCTCGATCAAATACCTCACGGAGCAGGACCGCTAACCAAAAACTCAACGAGCGAGTTAGGAATCCAGCGCAATAGAAAGGAATAAACCATACGCAGGCTTTGCCGCTACGATCCCGACTTTTTCCCTTTCAAACCACGTGATATACGGCGAAGAGCAAGATTGCAGCTTAGGGTCTCCGCTCTGCTTACATTTATCCAGTGTGAGTAATATTCTTTGAACGTGAGTTGGGCTCTTCACCATTACAGCGGCTCCCGCACAGACTTAGAATAAATAGTTGTCATTAAATTCTTTACAGCAACGCTTTAAAGCACTTGTCCCCAATTAAAACAATATGTACAAAAAGAACATACAGTTACTACTGCCTATAATTTTTTTGGCACAAACGCATGTCGCATAAATCACCTTGGCGTTTTCTTCGCATTTAACTCCATTTACTACGCCTATGGATTCGCTGCTATAATATCCTTTAGGCGTTGAAGACGACATTTAATGTTCATTCTGTATGTCACAAGATTGTTTCACAATATCGCAACAACCGTCTCATGATATCATGTAAGCATTGCAATATACACAAAACCTTCCAAGAGATACAAATCGTTTAAGGTAAAATAGATTATCTAAAGATTCATAGTGCTGTATAACTGCAAAACTTCATACACACTTCATGCAGCCATCCAAAATGCTCGAGTGTATCACAGCTGCTTTGTAACACCCTAAGGAAGACGAGTTCGTGGAAAGCGACACAGATTGCTCATGCCCCAGTTTGTATTTTATCCGGGACAAAGGCAACTTTGGTCGTGTATCATGCGAGAGCACGATAAAATAAAATAAAATAAGTAACCGAACTGAGCCACGTAGGTATATTTTACTTACAGGGAAAACTTTGACGCACTAAGTGAGATGGTACTCTCTTGATTCGGAGCAATGCAGGTTGCTGTTGAAGATTTAAAAGAATTTGCTATTAACTGACACATTAACCGAAATGGTCTTATCAATTAGTTTAAAAACTACTTTTGCTATAATGGGTGAATGTTAAGATCTAATTACATAAGTTTGAGATCAGAACTTAAAATAATTAATATTAATGATTGTACTTTTTTAAAACATCAACAACATAACTTATTATTATTTTATTTTTACATGTTAAGAACATTCCGCTTTCTAATGCAATTTCAAAAACTACAACGAAATCACTAAAATCTGTTGAGTAATTTCGATTATCACCTACATATCAGGAGTAATGGTTCGCAACGGTTTATATCCGTTATGCTCTTAACAAAAGCGTTCCTCGTATTTCGTATTTGCTTGAGGTATTCGAACCCATATTAGCGAAATGTTAATTTTCACTGGTATTTTCTAAAATACCTTTTCTGTATTTGGAATCTCTGTGCGGAGTGCAAGACAGAAATTTCTGAGCTGAAATTCTGTTTGTAAATACTACTGTCCAACTTGACACAGCTCTATCTCTTGATAACCGTTCCGCTTTATCTGTTTATTGTTATCTACTTATAAATTCCTTATAGTAGAATAAGAGATTGTTTAAAATTAGACTTCAAGGGTTCACAAGAAGTGCTCAGGTATAATTCATTCTTCCCCTATGTGGTCTAATTTCTCAGGCATAACTCTTCCAAAGACTGATACGAGGGTCGGTTGATAAGTCCCGGGCCTCAAACAGATTTGGCGCCGCTAGGCCAGTTAGACGGTAGCATCGTAAAGTTTAACTTTAGACTAGCTTGTATCCATAATTACAGGTCAATAGCTTGTATGGTGTTCGAATAACAGCATTTTAAACAATACAACTTTTTTTCACGAAAATGGAGGATTTGGAAAAGCGAGCAGCGATTAAATACTTCTATTTGAAAGTCTTAACGCCTAAAGAAATCAAGGAGGAAATTGACAATACATTGAAAGACTCTGCCCCTTCATATTCAATGATTAAAAGGTGGGTTGCACAGTTTAAAATGGGACGTACGAGCACTAGTGATGAGCCTCGCTCTGGATGCCCTATAGAAGTGAAAACTCCAGAGATAATTGAAAAAATTCATCTTTTAGTATTGGAAGACCGCAAATTAAAGTTGCTTGAGATAGCAGAGGCTGTAACATCAAAAGAACGTGCAGGTAATATTTTAAGTAATGTTTTGGGCTTTCACATGGTCTGTACAAGATGGGCGTTTGTTGACACCTGATCAAAAGTTGCAAAGAAAAACTGTTTCTGTTAAGAATGTGGAGCTCTACCGTAAAAATCCCAGTGACATTTTTGAGACGGCTTATTACCATGGATGAAACTTGGATACATCGCTACACTCCAAAACGTAAACCACAGTCAAAACTGCATTGCACCAGGTGAACCACCTCCAAAAAAGGCAAAGTCAATTTTGTCAGTTAACAAGGTTATGGCGAGTATTTTCTGAGATGTACAGGGTATTACTTTTATTGATTACTTGGAAAAGGGTAAAAGTATCACTGATGACTACTACGCAAGCTTACAGCAACGTTTGAGTCATGAGTTGAAAAGAAAAATACCTCATCTGGTCGGGGGGGGGGGAACTTGTTGCATCATGACAATGCTCCGACCCATCGTTCAGTCATTGCAGTGGGGAAAATGTGCGAATTAAGGTTCGAATTCCTTGAACATCCACCCTATTTGCCAGATCTAGCACCCAGTGACAACCACCTGTTCCCAAACCTCAAAATATTTCTTTGAGGATGAAGATTTCACAGCAACGAGGTCATTGATGCGATAAACAACTATTTTGAGGACCTTGATAAATGGCACTGGAGAGATGATTTAATTAAATTAGAACACCGATGACAAATGTATTCACCTTTCTGGAGATTATGTTGAGAAATTGGGTAAAAAAGAAAATTAAATGCAGTTTTCATTGAGGCACAGGACTTATCAGCCGACCCTAGTACTATGCAATCTCTTCTGAGGCATACGTATGGCGCTGAGTACACAGATAACATTCTCCAAAAATCCAACGGGAAGAAATTCGTTGGTGTAAGGCAACATATCTTGTCTAATTAGTTGTCAAATCAGAAATTCTGTTAATTCAGGCACACCTCCCTCCTCTCTTAACATTCAGATAGTGCGACAGCATGTTGGAACACTACGGCCATGCCATCCTATTGCAGATGTGATCGAACGTTTCCAACTTACCAACGACTCTTAGTTCAATGCCGAGAGAGTTCGAGCTTGCGAAAGTCCGAATCTTCAAGAAGGCATTTGCAAAGTATAGGAAAACAAACCTGAACAATCCCTATGTAACAGTGATTTATTCTAACGGATCCGTCCGTGGTTGATGATAAATACAATTTATCTTAAGAGAATACAGTGTAAAAACAGTAAACATTACATCTTTAGACTAAGGGCCTAAAGTAGATTAGAAGAAAATGGGTTAAGCTTAACATGTTTAAGAAAAATAAACCAGGGCCGTGAGATTCTATCAAAGGATGTCAATACGTAGCACAGAATTAATGTTCCTGGCGATCTCTAACGTCATTCAGCAATTCAAGAGTTTGAACGAGTATTTCAGGTTCTGCCCATCACGACTAACACACCATAATCATCATATCCTGAGGCGATACATCCGCGTTTCGTACTACCGTTCATCAAAACAAATCCCCGGTTTACCGAGTGGCAGTTAAATTATCGACCTTCCAAAAGTCGTCCAAATGTGTTCTAAGAGTCAGCAGCATATTTCACGTTTATCTTTATATCCCAGTCCAAAGCTGGCTGCAGTACCTTAATGACTCGCTATTTTGGTTTTTGCAGAGGTAGCTTACAGGCAAACACGTTCCAAAATAACGTCGTATGCATGTAACATAATTATTAAAAAAATCCTATGTGTTCCCAGCACATGGCTTTCTCTAGCGGCTCTACAAACCTCTTACAAAAGATTATTCTTCTTTCTACACCATACTAATCGAGATAAGCGCTAGCAGAATGCTCTTATTATCTAGTTCCTTATAAGTAGAAAGGAAATAAAGGAATGCGCTATGCCAAAGTGATGGTCAAATGTTTTAAAAGCTATCGTTATGCGATTCTTATTGAAAATCGCATTTTTGCTTGGACAGGAGTGAAACAAAAGTAAAACGCACATACCTGTCTGAGAAATGTATAAGTAATTCACAATGAAAACCAATAACAAGGAATATCTCGGACAGGTTAACTCCACAACAAAAACGTAAAGGACATATATTGTGTCTTTTGACGAGATCTACACTTTTTAAGTAGTAAGTTTTTATCTATCTCTTACGGTTTAGTAGTCAAGCATAATTCTGCAAAATTCATCCAAAATAAAGAGGTCTTCAGAGGATATTCCCAGAAAATTGAAGATTACATTTTATTTGTGATGGAAATGACTTTAATATGTGATATTTTAATTAAAATCGTTAGAGCCGCTTTTGAAAAAAAAACCCAAAAGTTTGAAAATGTTTCCATGTAAAGGGTAGTTTAGAGTGAGGGGATTTTCTTTAAAATCTTCGTGTCGCATCCTTGGAAGATACCAAACTTAAATACCAATATTGGTATTTAACTGTATTTTCGTTTTTGAGCTATTCTGTCCACAGACAGACAGGCACACACGGACTTTCTTCTGAAAATGTTTTTTTTTTTTTTTTTTTTTTTGGATCGAGGGGGTCCTAAAACATATATTTCCGGTGAAATCTCGGTAGCGATCTTTTGGGTGGAATACAATACTTCCGCTATACACTATGTACATAGTACGTATAGAGAAAGTAATAAACGCACGAAATCACAAATTTTAGTAAATTATGTAATTCAAGGAGAACTATTTGATCAATGCTACAACATGATACTGGAAGAATATAGTAGAATCTGACAGAAAAATGCACAGGAATTGAACTAATGATATTCTCAGCGAGCAATAACACCAAGTCCTTTCTCAAATCAAAGCTCCCGATATAAACAAAGTTGAAACAAATGAAACTATTAAAAGCAACTCTAGAAAGTGACTTCATATACGTACATGCAACATGTAATTCCATAATTAATTTTATCGCGTGTGTAGTTTACTGAGTGTAGGCAATTATGTCTATTAATGAATTTTAGTAAACCATTTATTAGCGATATAAAAGGTTGGCACGTTGGTACTGCACCATACAAATAGATGGAGCGTCTCTGAAAGCCTGCCCTCAAGGGCGGTCTAGGCATATTGTTCTTGGAACTGACCGTTTGATACCATTCGTATCGTGGAATGGAAACGAGGAAGATAGAAAGATATAGTATCTTCCAGACTTTTGACAAAAACTGTGTAAAATAGGAACTAAAGCTTTCCTGGCGACGTATTAATTCAAAATTTTCTCGGGCTTCTAGCCAGGTAAAGACTTGGCTTGACACCAACGTTTCGAAGAAGTGCATCTTCCTCGTCTTCAGGGTGAACTGAAGACGAGGAAGATGCACTTCTTCGAAACGTTGGTGTCAAGCCAAGTCTTTACCTGGCTAGAAGCCCGAGAAAATTTTGAAAAAACTGTGTGCTTGGAATAAATATCAGGCAAACGATGAGGTAAGATAAGTTGAAAAGAAATGCTGTTTCAACCCTAACTTTTACTGGGCGTTTGTTAGCAGATGGAATAGTTACATTTTACATAATTATTTGAAGTAATAAGTAGTTTAAATTATTGTAAAGTTTATTTAATTTGGGTGATTGAATATAAAAGAAACTCTTTTTAAACCGTATTGTTATAAGTCATTTTATGATCCATACTAAAAGATTAAATTACAAATCTGTGTTCAAAAGCGAGAATCTAATTTGCTTCATATGCGGATTTCAGCACGAGTGTGAAATTTGTAAAATTGAAGAACTCAACAAAAATATAATCTAAAATGTAGCACTGATGTACTTAATAAATATTTGCTTATCTTCAAACTGTGAAAATATGCAATCATGCACATAATTATAGAGATTCAAGGGGTCGTTCACACATTAACATAAAGCATAAGCGTAAAGTTAAAACGATAGTTAAACAACGAACTGAAACACAAGAGCTGAGCCAATACTGTACACACAAAAATGTTTAGGTACCTGGTTGGCTAAAGTACGTTTAACTAGAGCAAACGCATCATCTACTATTACAATTTGTTTTGCTAACATTTTAAACGATATCCCAGATTCCTGGTCCTGAAAAGCAATTAGCGAACACATGGGGACGGAAAATGTGGTTTAGGTCGTTCACCTGTTCCAATCTCACTCCCATCACCGAACGAGATGGTTCAGGCGGATTCATTTGTGGCCCGCATTCGGTAGGACTTGGGTTCCATCGGCCGGCCGGCCGGCCATAGGTTTTTTCGAAGTTTTTCCGGGTCGGCAGGCGAATGCTGGGTTGATTACATTCCCCCGAATTTTCTCCACCATTTTATATTCCCATCTCTTTCACTGTTTAAGGGCCAGTCGACGGCGTTCGGCGTTTTGCGCTGGATGCCAATTTGCACATTATAAATGGTTATCATGGTGTGTTGTCGGGAACACTAGGGAGAGACCCGTCTTCCGGTTTAGAACTCGCCGGGAGGGTCATTGTAACCGATAGGGCTTCCATGCTTGCGCCCATCGTCATCCGGATCTGGTCCCCTTCGAGTGTTTTCCCTCATCCTTCCCTGAAGTGGCAAAGGGCTTCAATGGGCTACGTCCGGTGCTCTGTACCAGAATCCTTAGGGCCTCGCCCGTAACTAATCCTAATCTTCATTCCCATATCAATATAGGTCTTCCTATCGATCTTCTTCCTTTTGGTTTGAAATCTTAACATATTTCTTGGCAGCCTGCTTGAAATTATTCTGTTACGAAGGACCTTACATTTCTATTCATGTTTTTTCTATAATTTCCCTAAAGACTAATCCTCACATCTTCGCATATTTTTCTTCATTAGTATATTCTATTTTATTATACTCTTGACAGCTCTAAAAATCAGCTGACTGAATACGATTCGGGTTTAAAACCCACAATCACTGCGGTAAAATATTACTGGGCCGGCGATGCTTTATAAAATTTATCTTGCATTTCCTTTATTGTATTTGTACCTATAAACACTTATATTCTAAAATATATTTTGTATTCTAAAACTTATATACCTTATTTAAATTATTATCATATTACTGTTTATGTCACAACTGAAATAGTTAAATTTTGCTGCTGCTCAGTTATTTGAGCATTCACTACTATAGGCTGATATCCTGAGAATGCCATGACTTTCGTTTTATGTAGTGCAAATAGACTTCCATTTAACATATCTGCAGCCTTTTGACGCTTACTTTGCTTTCTCTCCCATACAATGACCGTCTGCATATAATAGGGTATTAAAATTTCCATTTCGATCGAGTTGTGTTTATGATGTAAGATAGCTATAATCTCTTTGCGATGAGCTAGTTTCTTATGTTTGACCCAGCCATAAATTTAAAGGCTTAGATCTTGCACGTATACGTTGATTCAATTTTAGGTTTATGTAATTCACTGTTGCGGTTCCATAATATTATCTCGCTTTTAAGTTTGTGTTATGTTTACGTTTAATTTTCATTGTGAATGGGATCTTAACTCTTCTGATTTATGCTTTTCTTGAATACATTGTCTATCTTATTTGTTCTTCGATCTCTTAGAATTGCGTTACAAATTTTTCGTTACGTTACTTTAGAAGCTAGAAGTTAGTCAATATTGTATTACCAGTCACATAGATTTTCGTTATTCCAAATAACTTCTTCGACACGACATTACCACAAATCTTAACAATGTTCTTCACAGCTCAAGTAGATTGTGTTGCTATTTTTATGATGTGCAATAATTTTAGGCGTTGCTTTATTCACGAAGTTTTGGCGTTTCCTGCTGTACATCATCTTCTCCTCAAAGAGCCAGCGGAAGTAATGGATATCTTTATCCTCGACCAGCTTCAAACGACATCGTGACGAATATACGACCCATGTGTTCCATATGCGTCTTCTCCGACCTCGTATGTGCCATTAATATGCAACATTGTGGGGAAAGAGATGATTCGGAAACCTCGTCTTGCACTAAAGCATTTCATTAGGGATGTTTAGTTTCTCTAGCGGCTATTTATGGCACGTAGAAGTAATATTAAAATCCTCTCAAACTTGATATCAAGATAATATTTTGAAGTCTCTCCGAATACAAAATTTTGTGCTTTTATAGAGAGAGAGAGAGAGAGAGAGAGAGAGAGAGAGAGAGAGAGAGAGAGAGACAAGGTGCGCGTGTGTATATTTAGAGCATAACTAAAAGATCTCCCAAGGATGCGACACAAAGATTTTCTAAGAAAATCTCCTCATCCCAAACTACTATTGGAAATATTTCGCTGATTTCGATTTTTGCAAAAATAGTAAACGATTTTGATTAAAGTAGCATACGTTTAAGATATCTGCATAGTATCTATATAATGTGTATAAAAAACCTTTAGCATGACAATTAGAGAAATACAACAACTATGCGAAAAAGAAGATATAGTTAAGCATTGAATTAATGTCACAAGGCCTTTAAAATATCCTGTTGGTATTCATTTTCCGTTTCTCGCAGTGCATGGAAAGAGTTATGCTTATCAATTGGACTTGCTCTACCCCTTTCGTCCATCAACGAAAAGTTAATGAAACTACATATATCTGCAAATGTTTATCTCGAGTAAGCTTGCGCAAGAACAGTTTATAGAAGCATAAAAGTAAACAAGTGTGTAGATAAATATGAATGAATGAAGAAGGAATGTACTTTTTCAATAAAATATTCGTGAATCCGTATTAAATAACGTTCTCTATACGTATAAAAACAATACAGTAGGTACTAACTAAATGGATTTAACACTGATGATCAGATTGGACCACGTGTAAATAATAAGCTTGCCTTAATAGTGAAGAAAACAGAGTGTTTCAGGTAGAATGTCACAATTAGGCAGCCAAGTAGTAGACGTGTAAATTCATATGCACCCCAATCTATGCTGTAGGGTTTTGCAAGGTCTATAAAATCTTTCACTGAAACATGATCCTACTACATGGAATTTGCAGTTTTAAGGAAGGTAATTTTGTAATTTCCTGGTGTTTTTCGAAATTAACATGATCGTTTTCCAAAATAAAAGATAGCTATGCTAGGATGATAGTAGTCGCGGTAGCTAAGTCTGAATGTAGATTTTAACCCGAAAGGAGTAATTCTTGATTTGCGCCCATTGGCATACAATTGCGTTGGGACACGCTTCACGAATAGAGCCGGTCCCCATGGCCGCGCTCGCCATGGTGTTTTGCAGCGCAGGGGATCGTGGGTTCGAGTCCCGCCTTGGGCATGGGTGTTATATGTTTGTGTATGTGTGTGTGAAAAGTAAAACAGAAATACAGTAATCATAGTAAACAAATTAGGTAAATAAAAAGTAGGGTATACAGCGCCTACTGCGAACAGGAGAATGAAATCTTAGCTCACAATGGCGCGCAGCTATGAATTACTTTTAAATCAAGTATTGTTGCAATAGTTATTTGCTTCTATAAGGGAAAACACATAACTCAATTAAATCAGTCAGCATTAGGTCAACTTTGAGGGCTGACAATTTATTTCTCAAGGAATTCGACAAACACAAATCAGAATTATACTGATCTGCATATTTGTGTGCAAGATTTCGTAGGCCTGAGTTCCGGTGTCGGTCGGTCGCTGTTTTCGAGCTCTGCAGCCCACTATGATGAACCCATAAGTGCAGTTAGATTTCCATTTAGATGCCAACAGGTAAAAGATTGAGGGACGAAACATTGGGACACTGATGCTATGACCCTAGACAGTTGTTAACGTTAAACAAACTGACGACATTACACAATCCAATGTGGATCAAAAAAGAGCAGCGTAAAACGATCTGTTCAGCGGATTCGCTAGAGCGGAAGTGTCTGTTTCAGAAATCGTGACTTACTCTTGATTAGCATTTTACAGTGCAGATGTATAATCTGCTAGCATTTAGACTAACAGCTAGTTTCAGTTTTGGCTGTTATTTAACTGAAGAAAATGCTGGATGCATTTTTCTCATTCACCAAAAACATGAACTAAGTTGGTAAGAACATATGTGCTAAGGCTTCGCAGTGTTTAACAAAATACGTAATGAATCAAACAGCGATTGCCCTCTATTACCGGTACATGCATAACAATCGTTCTTTGGAGTTCACTGAACCATGGTGAAGTGCAGCAGGGCAATGCACACCGGATGACGTTACATTTAAAGTAATTCCTCCATGTCACTCATAATTTGGAGAAACCCAGACAGCTCATTTCCATAACTACATGGATTACTGTAACACTTTGCTTGCGCCCATGACGTCATACCGAAGTGCATCCCAGATGCTATCATACCACTCTCAATGGTGAAGCGTTATGTCTGTTATATTAACGTCCCTGGTGTATCATACTTAATATTAAACGAGTGTTGCTTTTCTTTTTCAAAGTCTTTCGTGCGAGACTACACCGATAATTCAGTACTGCTCCTTATTTTCTCTAAAGCCACACTTATACTTCCAACGCTTGTGAATCCTGATTTTTACGAGAAGGTCTAAGTAATACTCTTTTAATACCAACCTAGAATTCACATAAGCCCATACCAGTTAGAAGGAATATTAAGATGATAGATCAGAAAACTAACACAATTTCAAATTTAGAACCTAGATACATATCTACTTATTTCTTTATGCAATAACTCTTGCTCTTCTGATGATGTAACTAGCTATTTTTAATTTTTGGTATGACCAGGAGAATTTATAGATTACACTGTTTTTGGAACCATATGGACGCTATTTGCATTCATGTTTGTTTCATTGCCATTTTTTCTTTGTTTATTTTAATTTCAAAAGCTTAGCACTGTTATTGTTGAATGAGATTTAAAATATATATTGCTGCATTACGTAGTTTGTTACAAATCAGTGACACAAGGTCCCATAGGAACTTTCAGATAATCTATACTTCAAATGATGAGAAAATGTGATTTTCTCATAGGTATTATAGCTACAGTTTAAAGGTTTCGTGAATCAACGACAGATGAAAAGATAATACTGGTGAAATTGTGAACATGAACATGAAAATAAAATAATAAATTTGTGAAAAGTTTCAAAGGAAAATATTGTAGTGCGATTCTCATTTTTCAGCTAAGTAGGTCATTCTAGCGTTTTCTTTTAAGTTTGGAACTTTCTTATGTTTTCAAACATTGTATTCTTGTTGATAGTTGCTCAGGAGCACTGGGAAATAGATGTAAAAATTTGATGTGTAACTAACTTCTTACAAAAGATTACTCTTCTTTCTACAACCTTATAACCGAAATAAGCATTAGCAGAAAGCTATTATTACTTATTTCCTTCTAATTAAAACGGAACTAAAGGAATGCAATATGCTAAAGTGATAGTCAAAACTTTTAAAAGCTGTCGCTATGCTAATGCCATCGAAATTCGCTTCTTTGCATGGCCACAAGTAAGGAGCACGGATGACTTTATGCCTGAGCAAAATATAAGTATTTTAAAAGTGAAACCATTAGCAAGGAATATCTCGGAAACGGTTACCTCCACAACAAAAAATTGTCTTGATGAGATCTATTTTGTTTAGTGTAGTAAGTTTTTCTCTATCTCTTACGTTTACCAGTTATGCAAAAGTCATTCAGGATAAAGAGGACTTTGGAAGCTATTCCCAGAAAGGTCGAAACATAAATTTTGTTTATGTAAATATCTTCAATACACGGCATATTAATAAAACATTTAAGAGTACATTTCGAAAATTCTTCCATACAAAGGGTAGTCTGGGATAATTTTCTTAAAAATCTTCGTGCCGCATTCTTGGGAGATGTAAATCTAATGGATACGATTAGTAGTTGTTTATCCGAACACGTTATTGCAGACTAGATTACTCGCTTTATTGGTTCATAGAAATGTTAACTTTTCACGTATTTCAATTTACCAAAACCATCATTTTCTCGTATGTTCCGTGTCAGGTTTCCTTTCCGGGAATGCAATGCGCAGCAGCACACCTGGAGCCAGATGACCTATTCCTCAGGCATGTGTGGTAATTATTTTGTGTGCAGGACTGTGATTACAAGCTTTCACAGCAAGGTTGCATGGAACAGCGAACAATTCTCATCTCGTTTCTTTAGCTGCACCACAATATATCCAACTTCAATATCATGTATTTGTTTCGACACAGTCCAACCAATGAATATTTTAGTACCAACGAATGACACATCATATATTTATATCTTGTTGATATGTATTGTGTACCATAGAACCTCAACGTTTATTTTTCGTTTCCATTTTATACCACTACTAGTGCTACTAGCAGTGTACTGTTACTACTGCCACTACCACTATTACTATTACTACTACTACTACTAATTATAATAATAATAATAATAATAGTAAACATTATCATAATAAATTTAATAATCCCAGTATATTTCAGTCATTCCATCAGTTACCTTCGATGAGCTTCTAGTTTTTGTTTTGGAATAGGAAAAAATGAAATAATCTTTCCTCTCATACTACCAGGATACCACTATTGGATACTACTTATGGCAGGAGAAAGCGTGCTTAGTATGTGGACAGATTAATTATATGCATGCGCCCTAAATATGTTAATCATTGATTGATCACCTGATTAAAATGCGCTTCAATAGTCTTTCAGATATAATGAAATGCAATAGCATGAGCAGCTCATACAAGGTACATATTTCATGCATTTGTAAAAGTATAAAATCAATGCGACCGCTCCGGAACTAAAGGGAGGGGGAACATGGGAACTGCAGGCAGGTTAGTATTTTTACTTTCTCTATCACATATGTAGTACAAAGTGTAGTATGTAGAGAAGGTAGTGTAATGCACCGAAAAAATCGATAACGAGATTTCACCGGAAATACAAGTTTTGAGAATTTCAGAATTAAAAAAAATTATCTTAGAAAAAAAATGTGTGTGTGTATGTGTGTGTTTATCAAGGATGCGACACAAAGATTTTCAAAAAATCTCGCCAACCCAAAACTACTCTTTACATAGAATATTTTTTTGAAATTTTTGATTTACTAAAAATGTCTAACGATTTTTATTAAAGTGCCTTATATTAAAGATTTTTACATGACAAATAAAATGTCGGTACTTTTATCCTGATTTTCCTGGTAATGTTCAACTCCACAAATATATAAATTGTGTGTTTTAAAGATATACACATGTTTTTTTTAAAGAAGCTTTTCGTCTATCTCTTACAGTTTACCAGTCATGCAAAAGTCATCCAGAATGAATGGGTATTCAGAGGCTATTCCCAGAAAATTCAAGATATACATTTTATTTGTCATGTAAATGTCTGTCATATATAGAATTTTGATACAAATCGTGCAGCCATTTTAGAATCAAAATTTTCGAAATTTTTTCCAAGCAAGAGGTAGCTTGGGTCGGAGGATTTTCCTCAAAATCTTTGTATTACATGCTGGGAGATACTGAATTAAATACCAAATTTGATATTGTTCCGACTTTTCATTGCATCGTGTTCACAAACACATACGGACTTTTTTTTTTCTTCAGGATTTTTTTTTAAATTTAGGGGACCCTAAAACGTGTATTTCTAGTAAAGTATTTGTGTGTTTAGCAATACCGTCTCTATACACTGTGTACATAGTACGTGTAGAGAAAGTAATAAAATATAATAATAAACAGTTAGGAATACTAAGTTTTAAAGGAATTCCACAAAATAAAAATGTTCTTAAGGTTATTTGAGAAATTATTCATTTTATGAAGACAAAGTTTAAAACCCTAAACTCAAAAATATACTTGACATAGATCAGACGGCACCAACCTTTAAGAATGTACCTCCAGCAAATCTGGAAGAAATTGAATCAACATTATACGAGGTACGTCCAGAAAGTAAGTTCCGTTTCAATTTATCTCCGCTGCAGCGCTGCGATCGCAGTTCGGCAAATGCGCGGTAGACGCTCTATATCAAGGAGAAGAAAGGTGCGCCATTTTGAGATCGCTGTCAGCCACATACGCTTTGTTGTGCTTGTTTACAATGTCGGTGTTGATTTAAAATCCCGCTGCTTGTGAAATCAGATCTGTGATTCGTTTTCTGAATGCTAGGAAAGTGAAACCAATTGAAATTTATCGGCAAATTTGCGAAGTTTACGGACAAAATGCGATGAGTGATTCAATGGTAAGAAGTGGGTCCGACAGTTCAATGAAGGACGTAGTGAAGTGCACGATGAAGAACGAAGTGGGCATCCATCTTTGGTTACAGAAGAACTGGTTCACGCGATTGATGACAAGATGAAGGAAAACCGCAAGTTTACAATTAGTGCTCTCGCTATGGAATTTCCCTAAAGCTCACGATCACTAATTCATGAAATTGTTACCGAAAAACTGACATTTCGTAAACTTGCTCACGTTGGGTACCAAAGATTCTTACTGAGCAACACAAAACAAAACGGATGGGTAGTGCACTTCAGTTTTTAACGCGTTATGATGAAGACGGCGAAGAATTTGACACAGATAGTCACAGGAGATGAGACTTGGGTTTCTTACGACACCCCTGAAAGTAAGCGGCAATCAATGGAATGGAGGCACACTTCATCCCCAGCAAAGGTTAAGCCGAAACAAATCTTGACACCTCGAAAAATGATGTGCACAGTGTTCTGGGACTAGAAAGACATCTTACTCATTGATTTCTTACCGCGTGGTCAAACAATCAAAGCAGATGTTTATTGCGAGACACTTAGGAAATTACGCCGCGCAATACAGAATAAGCGCCGAGGATTGCTGTCAAAAGGTGTTGTTTTTCTTCACGACAACGCACGACCATACACTGCAAATGTGACGAAAAACCTCCTACAGGGATTTGGCTGGGACGTGTTTGACCATCCTCCGTACAGCCCTGACCTCGCTCCTAGCGACTTTCATCTGTTCTTACATCTCAAGTCTTTCCTTGGCGGTCAACACTTCAACAATTACAAAGAGCTGAAAGAAAATGTTACCAACTTTTTGAAGACACAGGCGGCAAACTTCTATGAAGAAGGTATACAAAAACTTGTGCCACGCTATGACAAATGCCTGCAAAATTTCGGCAGTTATGTGGAAAAGTAGTTTAAGAGTTGTAGAATTTTGTGCAATAAATAATTATTCTGTATCTGTACACAATTTAATTTTATTACCAAACGGAACTTACTTTCTGGACGTACCTCGTATATTGAGGAGCATTATATTTGGTATAATTTCACACACACACGCACGCACGAGCACCCAAATGTCGCATTTGAGCATTTAAAGACAACACTGAAATTGGAACCCGATTCTGCAATATCTCAAGATTTTTTCCTGCGAAAAAATTTGAACGGTGCGGTTAAATGAGGGAAAACGTTCTGAAAATTTTATTTGATATTCTCGGAAGTCAAACTTTTAGCACCAAATTTGGTGCTACGCCATTCGCTTTAGAGTGAAGTTGCTCAGAGCGCGCGCGCAGACAATTTCTAGGTGCACACAAATTTACACAATGGATACTTTGTTATAATTTCTCAGGGTAGGTCAATGGAGTGGCGACTGTAAAGTAATGTGTTCCGACGATTAAATCGAATACTTGTGAGTTTCGTGTTGACAATACCAGTGTCACATTTGTGACAATAATATAGGAGCAGTCTAACTGTCGCCAGGAAGCAGCCATTTTAGAAATCTCATGTTTCCGGTAGAAAATATTCATTAATTTGTCAGGAATAAATAGGAATGACATTGAGAATGGAATGCTGCGTTTCTGCATATCAAGTAGACTGAAGGGCGGCAAGGAGGTACAGGATTAAAGATTCTGCTATTGCATAAAGATTATCTAACAGAGAAATGTTCCATGCTGATGCTGCGTCAAAAAATCCACGGATTAATAACCATCCTTAACCGGTTTTTTCCTACACGGGAAATGTATTTAAAACTCTCGACTGTTTTCCTTATACATTTTGAACCTAAAAGATGCCACCAGGTTTCTATTTGGAGCATCATTAACAAATTAATTTGTGACAGAAGAAGTATTATGTATGAAAACGCAAGTCAGGAGACCTGTCTATTACTGGACACATTGATTGGGCAGCTGGCTGACTTCTATATTATTGTTATTGTTGTTCTTATTGTTGTTGTTATTATTATTATTATTATTATTATTGCTATTATATTATTAGGATCCATGGTATGTGTTTCTTTTCAGAATATAAAAGTTTCTTCTACTTAACAAAAAAACTCACGTTCCTATACAGTACGTTTCCAATCTCAAGTTCTCATTTCCTCTACTACCTATTTTCTTCAAATGTCCATATTATATTACTTTTACTGTATGTAATTATGCCATTTCATAATTTATCTCTGAAGACTTATCAAGAACTATGGTTTTCAGGTCTGTGTAGTTGGAAAGCCATCGTGACACATGCGCACGTGGCTTCAGGTGCAGCAGGATAAGGCACACCCACGTTCACATTTCCAGCCAAGAACTTACTTCATGTGAGCAGTATGGACGTGGGCGGACACCTCAGGAATGCTCTGCAACTGCTCCAGCAGCTGTGGAGTCACGTCCCCGCTTCGTGTCCCGATGCAGTCATTTGTTTCCTTGCACGTGTCTTCCGTGGTTCTGATTTCACGTCACGCTGCGGTCACTGCAGCAATTATCCCTTCTGACACATTCGACCACATAGAATGTGTTTTTGTGATGCATTCAGTTCAGCGGTTCTTAAACTGTGAGTCTCAGCAGGAATGAAAAATTGGTAAAAATATTTTGTTTCATTTCAACAGACATCATACGAGACTGCAGACTCATTTAATCTAAATGGTTTAAAAGATACCCAAATACATTTTGATAACTTTCTAATTATGCTAGACTTCAAACTAGCTAATCAATATGTTATGTACACAAGACAGCGTGTAACAGTTTTTTTCCCCCTCTCAAACGCATGCACATTATTAATAATCAGGCTTAGGAATTTCTAAGCATTAGACCGCTGTTGTTCACAGTCTTTGTATTTTTTTTCTTTTTAACTAAACCACAGTTCTGGAGTCTTGTCGGGACTCCGGCGCTGTATTCCTTTTTCCTCTTTCTTACATTTTCCTAACATTCACTCTGTTTGATTGCCGTTTGCTTTTTCCTTCTAATATACACATACATGCACATTTTACAAACATCCATGCCCAAGGCGGGACTCGAACCCACGAAGTACGAAAGCGAGGTACTTAAGCTGCGCTTAAGACCATGAGGACCGGCACTTGTATTAATAATGCTGTGATTGTAGATAACTTAAAAACCATGCTGCTTTTTTTTTTTTTTTTGTGGGATTTTTAAATTTCAACATTTAAAATTTTTTCTGTTAGAAATGTAATAATCTATTATTTGAATGCTATTGCGTTATGAAACCGAGAGTTAGCATGCACTAAAATGCCCAAAATATGCATGCAATATGCAAAAACATTAAGATGTCAACTTAAATATACATTAACAAATAAAGTTGCCCTTAAATTTAGTTCCTTAAAAGTCATTTGGACGACTTTCAGGCTCTTTTCTTAAGTTTTAACTTTGAAATACTCGGTGAAATAATCAATTCTAATAAAGCATATTTAATGCTGTGCCTAAATGCAAGTATTTCCAAATATTTTTTATTTATCAAATCGTTCTGTTGGATATGGATATTAAAAGTAAGCAATACTTTATGAAACTATGACTAAAACTTTGAATTTTAAGAACAATTTGGTGCAAAATAGTAATCTAGTTTCGGAGTTGAGAAGGAAACACCAAAATAATTCAATTTTACTGAGGAAGAAGTCCTTAATATTTAATATTGGTTTTAAATTTTCACACAGTTCATGTTATAATACACAACATTCTCGTGAATGAGCTTATATGCTGAAAATAAACGTTCAAATATCACAGTTTGTTATCAGGAATGGAACCCTAGACAGCTGTCCCATTAACACAAAGACTAAAGAAAGCTTCAGTGGCTAAAAATTAAAAGACATCCATTTCTTTTGCTATCTAAAAAGCCTCAATATTATGGTATTTTAATCCAAATCATTACAGCCTTTTTGAGAAAACAAAGAATTTTGAAAAATATTCTATGTAAACGGGAGTTTGGAGTTGGTTGGATTATCGAAGTTCTTTCCTATCCGAGATAGTTTCGGTCCCAATTAGCTGGCATAATGGCGAGTCTACCGCATCTCACTCAATAACGTTAAGGGTATCCATCCTTCTAATTCAATTAAAACGTTCAACAATTAAAAAGTTAGTTTTTATTTACAGAAAATACTTTTGAATGTTCAGAATCCATTTCTCGTGCTGGCCAGTTGAACATTGACTCTGGTAGAAAGTTCCATTTTCAGGTTTTCCATTGCCGGCTTCATTTTCTCTTCTATCTTCCCCACTGCTATTCCATTCCAATTTTCTTTCCTTCATTTTGGCTTTTATTTTCTCCTCTATGCTGAATTTCATTTTGTTATCTCTTTTCTCTGCTGTAGTTTCTAATTTTGTGTCCATCTTCATTTCAGCCAACAAGTGTTTCATCTCGACGTAAATCCCATTCCTGACAGCAGTGTAACAAATGCCTTTATTGACTCAACAATTAGTTACAAATACAGTCTTTGATGCACTGCTGCAGATAATTCACTCAGCTCAACAATTATTTACAATAAAATCTTTAAATCACTGCAGCAAATAGTTCACTTAACATTAGATAGTTGAAGTTTATAGCTGCATGCCATCCATGACTATGCCCCACTGTACACTAACACCCCAAATATCTTAAGTGCACATGGTCAAATGACCTGTGTTTAACTCGATTTTTCGTACACTTCTGCACAGTAAAAATATTCCACGTGATGTGCTTTGCAACCGTCTTGGGGAAATTTTCAGCACAAGTTTTCAGAATGAACTTAAAAAACTAGAATACATTTTTGCTATATTTTAAACCTGCTGAATATCTGACATAATTAGCTTTACTGAGAATAAGTTGGCGAAAAATATTTTTAAAGTTTAACATTTTTCTGAGCTAATCAAAGTAGTAAATAAAATTCTACTTTGCACAGTAGACTTTAGACTTAAAATTCTATTATGCCAGATTTGCACATTGGTCTTTAAATAATGTGGTAGTACTTTTATTTCTTAAAATTATGAGGTCAAGCAACTTGTAACAAAATTTGGGAAACGTTTAAATAAAAACTGCGTAATTCAGAAATGTCGCCTTTGAGAAGTATGTCGCAAACTGAAATTTTACTTTATTTTTATATTTATGGAACTAAGTAGATTTCTAGGTATGCCAACAAGAACTAGATCCAGTATCGAGGTAACATACTCGGCGCGATTTCTGTGCAGCTGGACAGCCACGCCTACTAGCACCGATCCAGCTGTTGTGCTTAACCATGCACATGTAAGTGAAAAGTATCTTTCCTTTTGTGGAGAATACATTCAATTGCCGCTCTCATATTTTATCGGTATGTTTCAACTGAAGGCAAGGCACATGCGACAAGATACACATCAGCGTAGCCAATTCTGTTTGTTATTCTCGCAAAGCAGTTGTAATAAACAAGACACATAATCAAATGTGATCGTTCCAAGATGCCTGAACACAACACACTGCTTAGAACAGCATTCGACATTGCACTGATGAGTGCAAATATGCATTTAATTTGTTGTTACATCTACATATATGTATATGTCATGTTTGACCTGTGGCATTCAACAAAAATAATGACTCTTCGGGAATCTGCGTTTATGTGACGATTTCACTTTGATTAATGACCGGATGTCTATTTATTTAATTTACTGACACCTTTTCAGTTAGAAACTTTTATCATTGCATGCTTACGAAATAATACTAACTTCGTGTTTCAATTATATGCTTGACTAAAAGCATTATTTTCTCCAAAATATTTATGCTTTTTTAGGAAGTTTGAAATTTTTGCGTAACCAAGTAGTTATTGCCTTTACATTTTAGAACAATTCTGTACTACGTAATAACAATAGCAATAGCCCTCTCTTGCTTGGGTTAAGAGTTCCTGCGAGGAAGAATGGCATTCTCAGCTGCGGAGACCACCTGAATGTTAATTTAAAAAAAATAATGCTAAGTTTCACAAGTTTCTGCATTATAAAGCTTGTGAAAGCTGGGGAATAGTTTTTGTTGTTGTTATTATTATTGTTGTTATTAATACATCTTGCGCTGCGAACTACGATGATTTATTTCATGTTTGATATTTGGAGTAGCGTTTCCTTAGTTCAAACCTCATAGTTAAGATACGAAAGGAAATTAGGTAATACCAGACTTGACGTTGTGACGTCTTCTACTCTCATCCCTGTTTAATCTCTTGCGTGTACTGACTGGTTACGCAAACGTGTTTACTTGCCATTAGTGACCATAGTACGTTCTATGTATTGCTTGCTCATCGAGTGTAGCCAAACATGAAGCCTACGTTTGAGAATTGCTTAGCCTATTCGTAGAGCAACGTGGAGTAAGCACAAGTGGCTAGGTGATTCTTTCGAAGGGTAAACAACTGACAAATGAATATTTGTCGGATCGGAATTGTATTTGGTTCAGCACTATGGTCCATCGCTGCTACATGTATTCCAATTCAAATCTGTAACCGAATCTAATTTAGATTTTCAGTCTGAATTAAAAACCTCAGCTGATATCAAAGTATTCCTAAAATACTTATATTTAACCTGTAAATTAATAAGAAAATACGTTCTATCCTAATTTGCGTATTGTGCATCTACCTACTATGTTAACTTCGCAAATGTACTCAATTGTGAATATCGCACCCTGAAGTTGTAATTCCTTTTTGCTTTGGGGCAAAATAACGCCTAATTTATGGATTTTCATATGTAATAAAACTGAAAATTGTAATTTTATACCTAAATTTTTACCAAGATGCATCGGAAGAATGCAATTACCTATTTATTATAGCCTGTTAAGCTATAAACACGTCGCTAGCATCGACTAGCAATGCAAGAATAAGCAATAATCCTACATAATATTACAGGTTTTACTTCTGTTTCTTCTTATGACTACCCTCCTTTTTTGTTGGACATTCCCAGGATTTAAAAACCAATGTGAAAGCTAATGCCGTGGGTCGTAGCCTGTTGAGAAGCAAGCAAATTTTGGATAGCATATCTAGGATAGATGATCAGCTCAATGCCTGTATGGGGGTGAAGGAAATAAATGGTAGTGATGAAAGGTCAGAGAGTTAAGTTATCCAACTCAACATTCACACAGGACCAGGAGAATAGGGAGGAGAAAAAAAAAAAAAAAAAAAAAACACTTCGATCAGGTTGGTCGGAACCAGGGTTTGATGCTGAGACTTCCCGAATGCGAGTTTCCGCGACACATCTCGCGATATCCGATATTTACTTATTCTCCAAATAAATGTTGCTTTGCTACATGTAATGAAATTAACAATTAAGTAATTCTGGGCGAGCTAGATAAATGAACTATTCATCACATTTGCACCAATCTCACTCTAAAAGCATCTACACTAAAATAATGATAAATTCATTAACTCCAAATGCACAAATTTATTGGGAAGCCAGGAGGCTAATGACAATTGTTGTTCAAAAGCCTCAGCATTAGATTGAATAAATTACTTAACTTTTTCAGATCACTGAGTATTGTATCAGAATTGATTTTGCGGATATCACAATTTTCGATTTATCTCTCTATGCATTATATTATTGCTTTGTCAAGGAGGTTTCTACATATGTGCAATGCAGATAGTGGTAGAAAAGGTAGGTATTGTATTCCACCCAAAGTTGATACCTAGATTTCACCGAAAATATATGTTTGAGGACACCTGAATAAATGAATTAAAAAAATGTTTTTAGAAAATGGTCAGTGTGTGTATGTGTGGGGGGGGGGGCTGGGGGGAGCTGGTCAACAACATTACACAAAAACGACGAGTCGGTTAAATATCAAACATTATATTTAAGTTTAGTTTCTTCAATGGATGTGACACGAACATTTTCAGAAAAATCCCCTTTTATACAGAATATTTTTTCGAAATTTACGATTGTCTACAAAATAGCTCAATGATTTTGATTAAAATACTGTATTTTAAAGTTTTTACATGGAAAATATGGGTATATCCTTAATTTCTTGGGAATACCCCTGAAGTCCTCTTCATTCTGAAACACCTTTGCCTAACTGGTAAATCGTAAGAGATAGACAAAAACTTACCACACACAACAATTTAGATTTCGTTAAAATACACAACTTATATATATATATACATATATATATATATATATATATATATATATCGTTGGTAGAGTTAACCATTTCAGAATGTGCCTTGTTATTGGTTATAATTTTGAAATACTTCAAATTTTCTCAAATGTGAAGCCCTCAACCGTTTCATATTTCTTTTTGTCGGCCATGGAAACAGAGCCGGATTTGAACGACAATGCATAAAGAGTTTCCTATGGCATTAACCTAGTATATTCCCTATTTCCCTTCTACTTACAAAGAATTAAGCAATAAGACCTTTTCAGAAAATGTTTATCTTGATTAGCATTACTTATATAAAAGAATAATCTTTGGTAAGAATATTTTGTTTGCAGAAGACAGAAAAAATAATGTGAATGGAGCACATCATAATTTTTCTATATAAATGTCCTTGAATATCGTTGGAGATAAGGCAAACAGTTCATTCAAATTTAAGAAGAGTAAAAACATCTGAAGTGTGTAAATGAAGCAAACAAGACCACCTCAGCTGTAGCGTATGGTAATTTGAAAGTTCCGCTTACTAATTGCACTTCATTAAGCAAATTTACTGTAACTATGAAGTTTCATAATGTTTTTCCTACTCTCGTACGTAGTTGCCAACCTTGGTATTGGTGGCAACATTCCTTAGTACGCGCAGGCCTTGAAACAAGATGGGGCCCTTCCGCAGTGATCCATGGCAATCTCGTGTGTATGCAATATATTTACGTCTACATTTATACATAGTATATATATTTACATTTAATTTTGGGATATATTTTAAACAATCTACTTAAACATAAAAGATCTGGCATCGAGGAATTTATGGATTATAGAATCACTTCTTTTATTCGTTAAGACATTCCAGTTAAAGAAATATCATAAACATAATGAACGCCAATTATTACTATTACTATTATTATTATTATCATTAAATTTCACCTAGCCAACTTTCCAGTTTAATTTTAGCAACCTATTCTTCCGAGGAGTTTAAGGTAATATAAAGGGACAAAAGTATTTGTTCAAGACTGACCGAGTATGTGTGTGTGCGCGCGCACGCGCGTGTGTGTGTACATCGCGCGCGCACTTGTAAGTAATCTTAAAAACAACTCTATCGATTTTGATAATTCTTTCACCATTGAAGCGGTTTGCGGCTTTGAAATTCCATTCTCTTTGCATGACCATGAGATAAATCCAACAACAGCTTAGTATTTGAAAGAAGTGTTTGAAAGTTCAAACCAAATAGCAAAATATCTATCAGATGTTTAACGTCACGAAATACTGCACTCGGCATAATACTCTAGCCTAATTTTTGAGTGTTTAGCTTTATCAATTATTATACAAAAACTATGTAGTATAAAAGAATTTCACAGGCCATTTGCAGAAAATTCAAGATATACTTTTTATCGTGAAAAATTAAATCGTGTTTTAATTAAAATCCATTCCATTTTTAAGAAAATAAAAAAATAACGAAAAAGGTTTCCTTGTAAATATGATTTGGAGTGGGAGGATCTTTCTTGAAAATTTTGGAAGGTGTTTGGTAATCGTCCGACTTTAAGATACTGATTGTACCTGTGTTGTTCACACGCACATACCCTCATCTAAACATGTTTTTTTTTATGAATCATAGGTTTGAAAGTGTTTATATTTTTATTGCCAAGGCACCAAAAATTATATTACCGTTCAAAAGCTTACTGAAGTTTTAAATCTTTCAGCAGACATTTTAAGATTATTTCTGCATAGGTATCACAATAAAAACATGTTGTTTTTTCTTTTCTTTCTTTGGCAGGTTTCTCGAAAACTGAGTGCATTTTCCAGCAATAAGTGAAAATCTCCTTGACGAGCGTGTTTTTAATATTGGAAACTGCTGGGGGAAAATTAGATGTGGCTTATAATTAAGGGTATTTCGATTTATCTGCTAAAAAGCCAGTTTAGTAAGGCAGCAATAAACTAGTGCATATTGCCACGTATTTCTGGGCAGTTTAACATCTAAATTATTTTACATTGCAAAAATTGAATAATGTTGTGATATTTATAATTTGTTTGGTGCAAGTTCACAGTGCAAAATATATAGATCTACTAAAGCGTTATTGGAAATTTTAATTAAAGGATGAATTTTACGTTTACACATTACTTAATTTATTAGTCGTAGGGGTCCTTTATAAATATTACTAATTGTATTAATTTAATTATGTGCCAATTCATGAATAGGAGCATAAATATGTTTAGAAATTAATTTACCCTCCTTCATTGTTATCTTCAAACAAAAATATATATTCCTTTTCAACTGCGAAATCTGGTGTATTCTAGTTTCTGATCGGATCCCTGAACGTATTTGTATTTACTGCCAGTAGAATCGCTCGTGATCTATAGAGTCGAAAAAGCAACCATTGATGAGAACCATTAATTAGGAATTGTAGCTACATGGTGAAACTTAAAAGAAATCGGATGTTGTGATATATAATGTATCCAACAATTAAATAACATGTTTGGAGTTTAAAACGCCTTGTAAACATTGCTAATGAATTGTATGCAGAATATGAAAGTTTCGAAGAAATGAAATTATTATGATGTAATTTAAACACCATTAACCGTGTTAGAAAATTCTGGAGTTATTAATATATAGTGAGCCCGTAAAAGTGACATGTAACTTTGCTTAGAACTATTAATTTTAATACCATATCCAGCAATAAAATATACATACATTGAAAATAGTGACTTATACTTGTTGAAGTATACAATTAACATACCCATTAATCCGTCATTTGATTGAAAGAAAAATTAAAATCTGTTGTGTTTATTCAAAAATATTTCATGGACACACCAAAGCTGCTAATAAGAGAAAAATGATAATTAAGTATGTGATTTGTCAAACTTGTCAGAAAGGTAGTTTATTCAACACTTTTTTGTTTAGTAGCTTTTAAGCTCCTTCACTATTTTACTTTTCAATGTTTACAGGATGAGGTCTTTAAATATTTTTAAAAAGAATACTGGCCATTTTCTGAATTCTGCAAATATCACACTTTAGTTCTTTAAGGAATCTACCTTTTACAGCTCTTGTCATGAGTTTCCTTGGTAGGTAACATCAACAGTAAAATTGTATATTATCTGCAGCTAGTTGCGAAAGGCTTCATTTGAGTAACGCAGTCCTCAAGTGAAGTGAATTAAGTTCAAAAACTCAAAATAATATATTTATTTCCCGCCATTCTGTAAATTGCAATATTATTGGATACGTATAGCAAGGAGAAGGAAATAGTTACCTGTAGGGTGCATCTTCATAATATATTTACGACAGATGTTTCAATATGGAAATGTCAACAATTTATTGTTGTATAATTCGAATCTACAATCAATATAGGCTCATCCAAGCACTATACAGTATCAACAATTAACTATATAAACAATATTTAAAAAAGTCGCCAAAACGTAATTGTCATTAATAGCTGCCCGCTACAAGTGTGTGGGACAGGTGAGCGCCTCTATTAGCAAAAATTGATATTACGCAGGAACCTCTTTTATTACAACTGGAACTGGCGTGTTATTTATGGACGCTCTTTAACTGCTGTGCTTCTCAGTGTCCCATTCTAATTTGGGCGTGAAAGACCGCTTAATTTTGCTCAGAGGCCTCTCTATTAGGCTGAGGTGCTTTTACGTGCCGTAAATCTACGACACGGGACCAACGGCTTTACTTCCCTTCTGAAGGAAGCCATGCTAAGGATTTTTACACCCGAAAAAATCCATCATCCTCCGCCGGGTTTGAACCCGGGACCTTGTGTATATGAGCATGGTAACCATTACACCACGGAGGGCGACTCTCTTTTATTGCACATTCTCACGCTGATGCGCCAGCTCATAATACATATTTAGTAAGCAAATGTGATTACACGTTCTGTTTTCTTAAAACAAAGAAATGATCACACGAATGCCTCTGCATTTTCCTAATTTGTCAAGCTCTCAGAAGTGGAAGGGGAAACAAGAGCATCGCCGCCTCTGTTGGGCACTGAAGCGTAAAGAGAATTAAGTTACAAAAAGTAAAAAGTATTCTTATACAGTGATCATGACTGCTACGTGTAGGCAGCCTTAAGGACACATCTAAATATAATCCAGATACAAACTTTTTGCAACAAGATAAGGAAAAATTCATTTTTTCTGAGAAAGTTGATCCTTTGGTTATAAGGGTCTTAGATATACCCAAGAGCAATTATAATTTTTCTGTTACAGGTTTTCGCATTAAGAAGATTTTCATATTTTTCTGACCCCATGTACACGCCAAATAGGGGTAATTGAGCCATCTGGTATAAGCAGGTTCCAATGTATTATACCGATCTTGTTCAATATGTTTTTTTTTTTTTTTTTTTTGTTTTTTGTTTTTTTTTAAAGGCGTCTGCAAGGAATAATTGAATATTTCACTGTAATACATGTTAAAGTGCTGTCAACCGATAACCTGTATTTAAACGCCTGAAATAAAAAACATCAGTCTAAATAGCCTTCCACGAGGATACATTCTCCATGCATACATGCTGCTTATAGGTCTCCATGATACAAGGTTTTTCACTTTTTCCGCTTATGTCGTGATTGAATAAAGCTGTTGCATAATAACTGGTGTTTCAAAATGTTATGATGACGGGTACAAAGCGAGAAAAAGAAATAACCTCACACATTCAACACGGTTCTCCTGATAAATGTTCACGTTGTTGACGAATATATTTCACTCTCTGTGAAGTGTTGTCTTTACTGATGCTTACAGTTGTAGCTACAGAGCACCCATTAGTTACATTTTGTGGTCCGGCAAGAGGCAACTTAGAATTATTGAATCTTTGTTACGTCCCACATTGAAATGTTGGGAAAATGGCAGAGCTGCTGGAACATCTCCTTCTTTAAAATATTGATTTATTTATTGAAACAATAACAACTCCTCATATCTATGGGCTGCAACAAGGACAGAGTAAAGCAGACAAATTATAAATTATCTAAAAAACCGAAAAAAAAAAACCGAAAAAACAACAAAAACTTGAAACTCTTCTACAAAGATAATGAAATATCAACAGTTTTCATTATATAGCAATCGAAAAGGAAACAGTAGCAAAAGGATTATTAAACATAAATAATATAAAATTAACTTACAATAAATAATTTATATCAAAGAAATATAGACCGTGGAAATACTAAAAATGGTTATGTTTAAAATATATAAATAGATAATACTAAAACTGTTCTATGTTTACAAACAAACTCCTGAGATGAATAGAGATTTTTTTTGTAACGCATATTTCAGGCTTAACCTTTCTAGCCATCAGGGAAGAGATAATGACTTACACAGAATATTAACACAGAAACACACAACACTAACATCTATACACATAGCGGGATTCGAACCCACGGCCCTTTCGTGACAAAGCGTCAACGTGAAAGCGCCAATGACCACGGCCACTGGGGCCGGCCAAAGTGGATTATTTATGTCTTATAGAGAAGGAAAGCAACTTAAAAACCACAATTTCTATTTGAGTTTATAAATGGAACAACTTCTTTTGTCCCGAAATAAAACTTTTAGTATCATTAGCTGTTGACAGATTTGATTGAAAAAAAAAACAAATGTTTTACGTGCCTACTTGTCAGATTCCATACATCACAATTAACGTTATTTTTTAATGTAATATCGCGATATTTTATGTTCTATTTTTCGTATTTAATTATTGGAGGTAGTGCGTCCATGCCTGAATAACTGATTTCATATTGCAACGCTAGTGAACGGCTTAGAATTTCTGCGAGTAACTTTATCCAGACTATGATAATTTTAATTGTTTTCTAACAAAAACAGGGTGTAGGACAGAGTTTGGATAGGCAGAGTCACACTGAAAAATTGAATGCCATAGCCGGGATTTGAACCACGGATCTCCTGGTCTCTAGCCGGTTGCTCTACCACTGACTGACTAACTTCTGTCCTACACATGGTTTCTGTGAGAAAACAATTAAAAGTGTCCACAATAGTTGGCTAAAACTATGAATCCTGGGTCTTAATACAACATTGTCAGTTGTCATTTGATATCACCTTGTGGTTTTGCGAGTGAGTTGAGAAATTCAATGCTATGCCGGGATGTTGCCATTAAGCTCAGTGATACAGCAACCGGGAGATCCGAGGTTCAAATCCCGGCTAGAGCGTTGCAATTTTCAGTCTCACTCTTATCTATCCTTTATCCAAACTATTCGGTCCAAACCTTTTTTATTTAACATTTCCAAGTACCTCATCAGATAAATGAGAAATGCTCACCTGCCATGACTAGAATGAGGAGTAGCAGAAGGCGCAGTAGCCGGGACTCGGGGAGGACTCCCCAGTCCATCACACCCCCCGGACTGGGCCCACCTTCATGGCATCTCAACCTGCAAATACACAAAATTGCATTATATAGAAAAATAGGCCTGAGCATTATTGTCAATGACATCTGCATATGTTAATATAGACCTTCATTGCAGAGATAAGTCTGTTTAAAACAAACGAACAATAATTTTCAAAACATCGTAATGGCATCTTGTAAAGAGATTCCAAATAAATGTTCACCTTTACTTCTAAGTTATACAAAAAGAAAGCGTTTACATACCATTCACATTAGCCGTTAATACTTAAGACATAGTGTAATACTCAACACGCTTTAGGTAACACGCATACAAAAAATCAAAGCAAGTCAAATGCTTAAAAGAGAGTCTTTTGAAATTCCACACGTTATTCATGACATAGCGAGGAACAACTGAATGTTAATTACTAGGAGTCAAAAGATGACAAAAGTATTGATAAGTTCAAACCACCATCTATGGAATATACCGGAAATGATGGTGCAATACAAATGTTTTGTAACAAATTACCTACTTCATACAGATCTACGAGTACACCAGTTATACAACATTTCTTCAGAATGAAGAAGACTCCACAGAATATTTAAGAAAATACCAGATACATACATGTTTTATTTGTCGCGTACATAACTTAAGATTGGCATTTCAATCAAAACTGTTAAGCTATTTTTATGAAAGTAGAACATTTCGAAAAATATTGCTCACATACACACGTGCTCATAGCTTTATCTAAGCATTTAAAATATTTTATTCAGGGGACTTCAAACTTGTATTTCGGCGAAATCTCTTCATCGAATTTTGAATGGAACTAATACTTCCTCTATCTATAAGCTACGTGATAGACAAATTAGGAATTATTTCTGCTAGATCAATATTTTCTCTTATTAACTACCGGTCATTCTGAGAATGTATAACTTTTTTTTTTTTTTAGAGAAAGAAAAGTCTGACTAAAAAGGATTTTATAAATATGCGGAATAAATTATGTGTTATGTTTTAACCTTATTGTTCTGTTCAAATGTTAAAATGAAGAATACTTGCAAAAACAAGGCTTTAAGATAAACTTTTTTGGAAAAATAAGGACAAACATTTATAAGAAAACAGACAGTATGATGCCAAAACGAAATGTTGACAGGTAATAGCCGTTGTGTGCTGTCAGTTTAGAACTAAAAACTCTATGCTGGAGATAGTGCAGTAATAAAGTATAAATATTTATTCCTCAAACTCTTCCATACGTTAAGTATGATATAGAAATGGCGTAGTATCAGCTGAGTTTACAAGACTTTGTATTTATAATTCCTTTTGTATGGCAGGCTGGCTACATAACATCCGCAAAATGTAAATGAGCCTAAAACGACCTAATCTATGTACATACAAAGAAACGCTGCTACAGCAGTAGACAGATGGACAGCGCAGTCTCACGGACAAGGACAAGAAAAGTCAGGAATAAATAAATTCCAGTCATTTTAATGGGGGCAGCCCCCTTAAAGGGGCGATCCGACGTAATGATGCAAGCTGCGGCGACGTGGGACGACTGCATAATGGGCTCAGCTTTTGTTCCAACATCCTTTTCTTTTGTTTTGGTGGTGAAAATACTCCGGTGGTTTCGGTGAAGGCCAAGGAATAGATCTTCAACTGTCTCCCCAAGCAGCGCATATAAAGCTGCTCCTTTTCACGACAACGACCTAGAGCTGTTGAAATATAAGATGGGCTGGCAGAAGAAAAGATCTGGTTTGGTAAGATGCTTTTGTTAAGGAGCTAATTTGGTGTGTCAGGTAACATTCGTATTCTTCCATAAATCATCGCTGCTTTTCGATGTGATGCACTTTACGTTTCCAACACGTCGAGAATTCAAATCCATATTTTGCACCGCTAATCCGAAACAACCACACGCCATTTTATAACAAAATTTAGTTCTACATTAATTGTTTTCCATATCTAACATTTAAGTACACAAGGTTTCTTCATATATATATATATATATATATATATATATATATATACATACATATATAATAATTGCTTTTACACACATTTAACTGGGTCAAAAAGTAAATATGTGTGCAACAGTAATTATTTATTATACGTATTTTTGATTGGAACTCAAAAGTGCACTACTCAAAATATCAGATAAATACCGAATTGGTATTTAAGTTTAGCATCTTCCAAGGATAAAACATATATCAAGAGAAGCACCTGGATGTTTCTTTTAAAAAATGTCTCGTATATCGTTAATATAAAACCGTATGTTTAAGATATGTGTGACAAATACATGACATGCCTTGAAATTTCCGTGAAATGGTAAGCCCTCATTATTCTGAATGAACTTATTGTAGTACTACTAGTAAATCAGAATTTGAACAAAAGATTACTAAGCGAAGTCTTTTCTGGGGTATTAAGCATTTCTGGAATATCTGTTGCAGTTGGGTTAGGTTTAGTTCCCCCCCCCTATTTTTGGAAGTGTTTAGCCACCATCCTTTGTTTCCCTTATATCACACAAAGACTATGGATTTTAAAAGCCAGCATAAAAGACTCCCTTTTTTAAATAATTGACTGGCCTATTTTTGTATTCTCCGTTCCTACAGTGAAACCTGTAATGAAACCATTTCTGCAAACGTGTATCTAGAATAAAAACGAATTGTATATAGTAGTTGATATTGTGGGTAGAAAATCATGTACTAAATGTATATTTGAGATTTCACATTCCAATATAGCAGTAATTCGTACTTTTGCATTCCATTGATTAGAAATATTAATTAGAAAGAAGTAGGGAAAGGGTGTATGGGAGTACATACACTGATGAAGCACTAAAGCAACCTTCCTCAGAGAGAGCTCTCTTTTCAAAGACCATATACCTCTCATTTACGAGAATAATCTGAAATCGTTTAGAAAATCAAACAAGGATGAGTTTAAAACATTTTAATTATGCATTTTAATTATGCAGTGTGATAAAACCAGTGCTTAAAGCAATAATGCCACTCATTCCGAAGCACTTCAGAAACCAGATGTTTATAATGTCCTACTGCTGCTACTTATGACGATTAAGTAATTCCAGGCATTTACCTTTAATTTTTGGAAACAAAAGGAAATCTCTAGGTTGTAGATCAGTGTTGTATAGTGGACAGCCCTTTAGGGCATGAAGTATTCAATTGTTGGTTACGCTGTTGCGACGATGCGCTGTTATTTTTCCTTTTGAGTGTTTTTCACGAAACTATTTAAACATTTGCGGTAAACAGGCATTTCTATACTCTCTTTTCTAATGGTATAGAAGATGCCTGTTTTAGAAAAAATAAATTAGCATTCGTCTTCTTATAAGGGCTGCGAATTCGTTGGACTTTTGTAGTCTTTTAGGCTCTATTTAAAAGACCTATAGAGCCGATTGACTACTTTCCAAGATCATAACAATAAATACAAAATTCATCATTAGTAACGATATTCAAAACAAAATTTGAAGTGCCACTAGAATTTTACTGATTTCTTTTTCCATCCATCTATGCGTTGTTTGTTTTAATAGGGGGCAATTTATGTGAAATCCAACAACAAAGTTTTCTCACATGTATCTTATTGACGTGAAATGTTTTGGATTTGGCTCATACCAATGCCCAACTTCGCCCGAATAAATACATTGGATCTTCTTTAAGCATTGTAAGAAAAACAGCAATATTTTCATCAGCAACATAAAGTCTTGGGATTCTTCATGAAATTCATCTCTGAGAAAAAAAAACGATCTTTTTGAATATTGCTGCCTTAGAGGGGAGCTTTTCGCCAAATGCAAATCTAAGTCAATCTTCTCATTGTTTAGGCGTTAATGATGGTTTAATACCGTAAAACATTGGTTAAATCTATTTTTGAGTGAACACCACATTTTTAAATGATATTAATTCACAAACTATTAATGAAAATCAAACAAACTGCATGGTCATCAAGTCGCAAAACATTAGAAAGTAGCTGTCGGATATGAAAAAGTTAATTTATTTTTAGAATCATCATTCTAAGAATGTTCAGTGTTGCTCCCTTAGTTGTTGCTTTTCAAAGACACACTTTTAGTGAGCTAGTATCGAGCTGCAAATGTCCGCTCCCTCCTCTCTGCCTCGTTTTCTTTCTTTCTTTCTGTTTACACACAAACACCTATGCCCAAGAAGGCACTCGAACCCACAATCTCCTGAGACAGGAAGCCAAAAACTAAGAGCTTTAGTGATCGACCATCCTTGAAACATGACATTTAAGAAGTAAAAATATGATGTGTTGCATTCAAATGGCTTTCTCTACATCTCTGTAACAAATTATTGTTAAAAGGCTTATTTTCTTTTTTACTACATGCTAATCCAGATAAACATTAGCAGAAATTGTCTTATGAGAAGGGAACTAATGGAATACATAGGCTAAAACGATAGTCAAATGGTTTAAAAGCTGGTTGCTATGTGGATGAAATCCGTTTCTTTGCATTGTCACGAGTTGACAAATTCCCGTATGTGAAAAGTTTAACTATTTTAAAACTGAAACCAACAATAAGAAATGTAACGGTTCAACTCTACGAAAATAATGTATATGACATAAATTGTGAGTTTCAACGAAATCTATTTTTTGTGTATCTCTTACGGTTCAATAGTTGTGCAAAATCCTGTAAAATTCAGCCACAATAAAGAGGTCTTCAGAGGCTATTTCCAAAAAATCTGATGTGTTCCATTCACATGACTTTCTCTACATCTCTGCAACAAATATTGTTAAAAAGCTTAGTTTTATTTCTTGCTTCCTTATACGTAGAAGAGAAATAAGGGAGTACCATAGGTTAAAGTGATAGTCAAAAGCTGGTTTCTATGTGATTGAAGTTCCATTATTTGTATGGACAGGAGTGACAAGTTCCTGTATGAGAAAAGTTAAGTTTTTCGTACCTGAAAACAAAAACAAGGAATATCTCAAAAAGGATCAACTCCACGAAAAAAAATTATATAACATAAATTGTGTGTTTTAATGTGCTCTACATTTTTTGTGTGGTAGTTTTCGTCTATCTCTTACGGTTTTGCAGTTATGCAAAATTCCGTAAAATTCACTCAAAATAAAGTAGTCTTCGGAGGCTATTCCCAGAAAATTCAAAATATACACTTTATTTGTCAGGTGAATATCTTTAATATACGATAGTTTAATGAAAATCGTTAGAGCCATTTTTTTAGAAAATCAAAATTTTCGAAAAAAAGTTCCATGTAAAGGGTATTTTGGGGTGGGGGGATTTTTCTGAAAATCTTCGTGTCGCATCCCTGAAAGATACTAAACTTAAATACCAAGTTTGGTATTTTACCGACTTTTCGTTTTTGAGTTATCGTGTTCACAGACACACACACACGGACCTTTTTCTGAAAATACTTTTTTTGGATACCGGGGACCCTAAAACATATATTTCCGCTGAAATCTCGGTATCGAATTTTTTGGTGGAATGCAATACCTTCTCTATACACTGTACATAGAACATGTAGAGAAAGTAAAAATGCAAGATACACATTATACTCGTCGTATAAGTATCTTTAATAGACGGTAATTTAATCAAAATCATTAATAACCATTTTTGAGAAAATCAAAATGTTCGATAATTTTTCCACGTAAAGGGTAGTTTGAAGTGGGGGGATTTTTCTCAAAATGTTCATGTTACATCCTTGGAAGATACTAACCTTATATACTAAGTTTGGTATTTTTCCGACTTTTCATTTTTGAATTATCGTGTTCAGACACACGGACACACACGCAGACCTTTTTCTAAAAATGCCTTTTTTTGATACAGGGGACCCTTAAACGTCTATTTCCGGTGAAATATCGGTATATAATTTTTGGGTGGAATGCAATACCTTCTCTATGCACTATGTACGTAGTATGTGTAGAGAAAGCAAAAATGTCTGTGAAACCTGACGAAGATTGCACTTTTAAGTTCTCATAAATACACGATTTATTTGAAATACATTTTTGTTGCAACAACTATTTTCGAGTTACCGATTTTTTTGTTGTCTGATTTTTCAACTGTCATTTTAAAATGCTGTCGCTATTTTGTAATATTTTAAATTCTATAGAGAACATTAATGTAGAAATGATCATTCTTATATTAGCCATAAATTTTATCCCATTTATGATAGCTGATATTCATCCAATAAGATTAATTAAAGAAACCATAGGATTTTACGGAGGGAAACATGGACCAATAGCTGCAATAGACATAATTTAACGTATATGTACGTATACGAAATCCATGAAGAGGAGAGTTTTACACAATTTTCAAATACGTGTTGTCTTCATTTCTTTTGCTCAATTATTCATTTGACGGGTAGATGCCAACTATGTATAACGTATTCAGGCGTGTGCAACAACGCATTCATCAGCACACCATAACGTGTATGTAGATACTATGCGCATACGTCTGGCTGGCATGCTGAATGAGCATCCCACGGTGAGAAATATCTGCTGAATAAAGGTTTAAAGTTGCATATTCCAACAAACAAGTGCAAAGTTAATTCACACCTTGGCGACTCAATACAGGATGCAACATCAAATCAAATTTCTTCTGGGACAACTGGGAATCTCTGCTTTTTGAATCCGAAATTAAAAACATACAAATTACTTTTAAGTTCACATTAGACCAACTTTAAACTGGTGGAAACAGGCGTCATTTTGAACCGGTGTTGGTAACATGTAACATAATGATATCAACAGGCGTAATAATGAAAGGAAATAAAGTTGAACCGTTACTCCTCTTTTAGGCAAGTAACCAGTCCTCTCCGCCCCTCGTAGTCTTTTGGTGTTTGCAGACAACTTGCCTGTCAGTGATCTCTGGCCGCTAATTGTTATATTCGTTTGTAAAGCCTGTTCCATGTAACCTTACCTCTTAACTGCCACGTGACTAGTCATCTCTCACTGGCTGGTGTGTTTAAATATGCGTGTCGTACGAGATCGTGGGTTCGAGTCCCGCCTTGGGCATGGTGTTTCTATATTTTTAAATGTAAATATATGTGTGTATTAGAAGCAAAAAGGTAATCAAATAGAAAAACAACGGAAATGTTGGGCAAATGAAAAAAGGGGGCGGGGGATAGAGGAAATACAGCGCAGAGTCCTGACTAGACTCCGAACTGTATTTTGTAAAATAAACAAAAGAAAAAATCTGATATGTTCCATTCACGTGACTTTCCCTTCTTATCTGCAACAAATTGTTAAAAAGCTTATGCTTCTTTTTACTTCGTGCTAATCGAGAAAAAAATAGCAGAAATAGTCTTATTACTTGGTTCCATTAGTAAAAAGCTGGTTGCTATCTGACTGAGGTTCCTTTGTTTCTATGGACAGAAATTTACAAATTTCCATACGAAAAAAGTATGTTTTTTAAAGCTAAAACTAATAACAAGAAATATCTCAAAAATGATCCACTCAACGAAAAAAATGTATATAGCATAAATTGTGTGTTTTAACGAGCTCTACATTTTCTGTTCAGTAAGTTTTCCTCTCTCTTACGGTTTGCCAGTTATACAAAATTCCATAAAATTCATCCAGAATAAGGTAGGTAGTCTTCAGATGCTATTCCCAGAAAATTGAAGATATACCTTTTATTTATTAGGTAAGTATATTTAATGTACGATATTTTAATCAAAATCGTTGAAGCCATTTTTGAAAAAATCAAAATTTTCCAAAAAATTTTCACTGAAAGGGTAGTTTGGGGTGCGAAGATTTTTCTCAAAGTTTTCGTGTCGCATCCCTGGAAGATACTCAACTTAAATACCAAGTTTGGTATTTTACCGACTTTTCGTTTTTGAGTTATCGTGTTCACAGACACACGGACGGAAGGACGGACGGACACACACACACACAGGAGAACAAGATTGACAATTACCCAGCCCTGAAAAGAAAATCACTCTTAATAATTTAAAACGTCAAGATCAGACTGTCATCACCAGGGCTAGAATTGGCCACAGCAATCCCACACACCTTCCTGCTCTCTAAAGAACATCCTCCGAAATGTGACACATGCCAAACAAGTTTAACTACCATCCACATCATCTCAAAATGTACCCTATACCACAGATGGAGACAGAAGAATCAAATTCCAGAAGATCCTACTGCTCTCAATGTAACCGACATGATTCCATGAATCTTACAATTTTTAAAAGATATATCTTTGTACAAACTTTTATAAAAAAAATCATGTTCATAAACTGTTAATATAAACTACAATTGTTGTAAATTGGAAGATATTAATCCATTGATTAATAAGACAATATTGTTACAAATGTTGTAACTATGATTATGTTATAGTACTTAATGTTCATTTTGTTTAAATCTTATCTTGCCACTTGTTATTAATTGACCGCATTTTGTTATATTGTTTAAACCTACCACGGTTTACTCTCATAGTTACAAATTCTACTGTAATCGTGACTCTGTTATTATTTATAGTTCATACCTTTAAGATCCTATTTTGTTGCTTGTTTATTGCTAATAATCCTGATGTAATTATTATTGTATTATTTATTTAAGTTTATGCTGTAAAAACCCATTTTGTAAATGAAAAGTCGCTAAAACACCTAGTAGTTAGGCGACTATAAATAAAAAATTAAAAAAAAAAACTATTCTTACAAAAGATTCTTCTTCTTTCTGCTTCATGCTAATCGAAATAAACATTAGCAGAAATTGTTTTGACATTGAAATCCGATTTTCTTTACATGGCCTGGAATAAAACAAAAGAAAACAGACGACGAGTTCCTGTTTAAGAAAATGTACGTATGTATTTTAAAACAATAACCAATAAGAAGGAATATCTCGGATATCGTTAACTCTACAAACAAAATTTGTGACATAAATTGTGTTTTAATAAGATCTACATATTTTGTGTAGAAACTCTGTTTATTTCTTACGGTTTATTAATTATGCACAGCTCGTTGAGAATAAACACCATTTCAGCGACTATTCCAAGAAAATTCAACGGTTATAAATTTTATTTGCCATACATATCTTTAATATACGGTAGTTTAATTAAAATCATTAGAGCCATTTTTGAGAAGGTGAGGGGTTTCTAAATCCTTCTTGGAAGATGCTGAACTTGAGTGTCAAGTTTGGTATTTAACCGATGACACACAAACAAACAAACAAACAAACAAACACACACACACACACACTCTCTCTCTTATACTAACAATCTTTGTTATAGAGGTACCTTATAATGTATATTTCCAGTGAAATCTCGGTATCGAGGTTTTGCTTGGAATGCAATAAATACCTTCTCTATTATTATGCTCGAGTGAGGAAGTAAAAAGCTTAGATTACATCCCGTGAAAGCGTTGCATTTGGTTTCTAGTTGTCCTCCGTGATCCAGGGGTAACATGCTAGCCTCTGGTTCACAAGTATGCGGGTTTAAAACGGCATTAGATTTACGACAAGTAAAAGAATCTCAAATAAAAAAGACTTCTGAGCAAATTTAAACGGTCTTTCAGACCCAATATAAAAGGGATGCCGAACTACGGCAGTTTAAAGAGCGTCCATAAATAAGAGTCAGTTAATTTTGTTTTCTGGTTCACTCTAACCAATATCATTACAATTACTTTTGGTCAGTTCACAACGTTGTGTATGAAGTGGGACATTTACCGTTGCAGCCTCAAACGCAGAAGGCCCACGCTTCTTCAGTTCAGTGCCTAGGAACGTGTGAGCCAATAGTCAACTGTTTTTGTCACATGGCACATGTGGGTGGTATACTGTTACGTCAACATTTGTCACTGTGATCTGACAGTAGCAGGCAGCTGCAACTGTACCGCAAACACAGGAAATAGCGTGTTCTAGAAGCACGTAACGTTTTTCAGCCAATCGTAAATAAGTTTTCTTTAATCACTATATTCTGATGGATCGCTCACAGTGAATTGCCCGCTGTGCAGATGCTACAATCCTTTAGGTGATACTATTTTCTGCGCCGCTATTAATCTAAATGTCTATAAAAGTCAGGGATTACGTACCGGAGAGATTTTAATCCCTGTTATGAAAATGTTCGCGTGCACTTAGATCGCTGGAGTTTTGAACAAAAGGCACAGAAATGTAAATGGCAGAAGCACACTAACTTTTATCTATGGAGTCTATACTTGCTTATCTGTAATTTTTACTTTCTCTATACGTACTATGTACATAGTGTATAGAGAAGGTATTGTATTGCACCCAAAAATTTGATACCCAGATTTCACCGGAAGTATATATTTTGAGACCATCTGAATCCAAAAAAAACATTTTTAGAAAACTGTCCGTGTGTGTGTGCGTGTGTGTGTCTGTGTGCAGCATAGCTCAAAAACGAAAAGACTGTTAAATACCAAACTTGTTATTTGAGTTCAGTATCTTCCAAGGATGCGACACGAAGATTTTTAAGAAAATCCCCCACCCCCAACTACCCTTCAAATGGAAAAAGTTTCGAAAATGTTGATTTTCTAAAAAATGGCTCTAGCGATTTTGATTAAAATACCTGACAAATGAAATATTTATCTTGCATTTTGTGGGAATAGTCTCTGACTGGATCCATTGTACGTAATTTTGCATAACTGCTAAACCGCAAGAGATGGACAAAAACTTATCACACAAAAAATGTAGAACCCTTTAAAACACACAATTTATGTTATATATCTTTTTTTTTTTTTTTTTTTCCTGGAGTTGATCGTTTTTAAGATATTCCTTGTTTTTGGTTTCAGCTTGGAAAAACATAATTTTCTCATACAGAAATTTGTCAATTTCTGTCCATACAAACAAAGGAACTTCAGTCACATAGCAACCAGCTTTTGACTGTCAGTTTAACGTATGGTACTCCCTTATTTCGCTTCTACTTACAAGGAAGCAAGTAATAAGACTATTTCTGCTATTTTTTTCTCGATCAGCATGAAGTCAAGAGAAGCAGAGAAAGTCATGTGAATGGATTTTTTGTTATAATATAACTTTGTAACCCTGGCTCCGTATTCTTTCACACTTCAAGAAGCACGAAACAAATTTTAAAAAAATATGATGACATTGAAAGTATAATAGAAATCCTCCCAAAAAAACTGATGAAGTAAATTAATATACTTCTTTCTTTTTTTAATTGTGTCTGTTTATTTTTAAACAGGAGGAGAAAGGTATACGCATAAGAACGGAGTATATAAAGAACGCACATGGTTTCAATGTATATTAATGATTCCAATGGAAAGTTACGCAATGCATTAAAGCCATATAAATGTAAACATTTCAAAACAGGTGTGTTGGAGAAAAATAAACCTAAAGTTTAGAAATACATATGTATTATAGACGCACTTTGCATCTTAAATGTGGACACAAAAAATACGTGACTCGTCTAAACCTTTTGTATTTTATCTTGAATTAAATTACAATTCCGATAAGTGTACTCTGGCTTTACTATGTAACGTGTGGCAATGCCACTAAAGTACCAGACAGAGCAACAGAGTTTATTGGTTGTCTTTCACTCACAGGTCATCTATCGCATCCGTTGTTGTGGTTGTTAACCCGAAGCTGGCCTGTCGATAATGCCATTGCAAATACATTTGATGTTTACAAAAAATGAGTTATAACATATTTTGAAATACATCATTTCAATACTTCTTTTATATTAATCCAACAAAATATTATTAATAAAGTTAGAGAATTGAATACATAATTAATGTATGTACAGTACAACGTTATTACGTTAGATATGGGTAGTATAATAATATATAATATAATATATTATTATTGTTTATATAAACAGTTTGCCACCTCCAACATTCTTGATCACTACCATCGGCTCATATGTAAACTGAGTTGTGATTTAGAAGAAGCAAACATCGCATTGCTTCTCCAGATATCTAGCTTGAAACCTCAATCGCTCGTTTTTTCCTTTTATGTTTACCTGGGTGTGTCCAGCTACACAATTTCCGATTTCTTAATCTATTTATAACCTATTTCATAGTATAGAATCATTTAAAGGTCACTAGGAGTGAAATTTCATATTTTGTATAGATTTTTCTAAAAATATTTAGTCTGATTGCATTGCTGTTAATATCTGAACTCCATGGCATAAGCGACCATGGCCTACAGCCGGCCGCTGCATCCGCCCAAAGGCGTTGTGAATGAGGTGCACTGCTGGAGGGTGAGACGGGATCAGCGCCTCGAGTCCCTCCTGGTCGTTAATGTGATCTTCTCGATCTGGAGCCGCTCAGCGGAGGAAAATTCCCCACGCCGGTCTCCCGCTTGGCAAGCAGTCGCGCTATCACTGCGCCAAGAAAATGACCACATTTCATTCAAATTTGTTAAATATCTTGCAAAATATAAATTGTCATTAGTTTTATTTGTTAAATGTATAATCAAAATATTCCACCCGCCTCGGAATTTGATAAAATGGTTATAATTTTCTGAAGAGGAGCTTAGAACCACAAATATTTTACATGGTAATATCTCAGTAACTTTGTTTACTGAATTACGATACTTTTAAAAGTGTTACTCTCTAAAATTAATCATTTTAAAAAAATATATGTTTTGAAATTACTACTGGTATTACTGTAAATTTGTCGCCTATCTGCAGATTCTGGGAAATTTTTCTCGCGTTTAAACATAAACTGAGACACGTGGAACACTTTGAGTGTGAAATGCTAGCAAACGGTGTGTTGTGGGTCTTTAGATAACTGTAGAGTCTAATGTAAGGAGATGGCTAAATGCTGTTTCTCTGTGAATAACAAAAGTTTCCAACAATATTTTTCTATAAAATAATAAATAGAATAAAAAGGAAAAGCTATTTTTTTTTTATTTTTCGACTAATTGTAGTAAAAGTTTCACTCCTAGTGTCAGTTAATGCCGTAAAGTTCTTATTTTGTTTTCATTTCCACAACTCTCCATTTTGTATCCGTTAATGTGTTTTAACGAGTGTGGCATAAACAGATACTGATGCAGTTAAAATAACCTCTTGGTGCCTTAAATGTAAACAGAACTGCACAACGTCGGACCAGAATTCACTATTAGACTCTTGTTGGCAGAGCTGCATTAAAGTCATCTGCAGAATCTTAGCGTACCTACTCTATGACGTGTCTCTTCGGCGCATAATCCGACCATGTATGGCCATGTATGAGACTGCTTTCAAGTTTCTCCTGAACAAAACTTAAGTCTCAGAGATCTGTGATCCAATTACCAATAAAATGAAGCTTTTTATATGTTCATAATTGAATATATGACTTAAGAAGTCTTATCATTTGCACCTGATAATAATGTTTGTTCATAGAACATTTGACATTTCACCGAAGTGACAGTTTGTCATTATTCACAATCAACAAAGACGCAGAAGTTGTAATGTATAGCAAATCGAGTGTATAACATACCTAATAATTAAGGAAATGGTTTGATGTTCAAAACTAATTTATTACCTTTGTGTACAAAAATTGCCTTTGTACTACAGAAATTGGAGGTAGTTTAAAATTAAGCAATGCATATTCATAAAAATTTCACTTTTGTTCTCCATTTATACCAATCCTTGAACTGCAATTATCATGTCGTTGGCAGTTGTGATAAGCCTTATTTTTTTTTCTTTGGGTGTTATACATAAACAAAACACACATTCTTACATTGATTCCTTTAGACTCTGAAGGGATAGGAGATAATCTTGACTAGAGAAAAATGTCACCTCCCAGCCGAGAACTGAACCTGGGACCACTCGTGCAGCGGCAGGATCTCTACCGACTGAGCTACGAATCAATCACATTTACGTCTTGCCCAGATTTAAAAAGGTTCAATAATAGATTCCAGGGATATAAAACAATTTTAATTACCCAGCTATAAGAGTATATACACCGTAAAAAAGTTTGTAACCCATAATTTGCCGACAAAAATAACTAAAATGTGAAAAAATAGAGTTATTGAAAAATACACAAGCTAATGTTTTGAATCAATCTTTTTTCCAATTAACTATGAATGAATCTACCCCTAAGAATGAAAAAAAAAAAAAAAAAAAAAAAAATCTGATGAGTTCTATTCACGTGAGTTTCTCTACTTCTGTGTAACAAATTATTGTTAATAAGCTTATTCTTCTATTTACTTCATGCTAATCGAGAAAAAAATAGCAGAAATAGTCTTTATTACTTGCTTCCTTGTAAGTAGAAGCGAAATATGGGAGTATCATAGGTTAAAGTGAAGTTAAAAGCTGGATACTAGGTGACCGAAGTTACTTTGTTTGTATGGACACGAATTGACAAATTCCTGCATGAGAAAAGTACAAGTTTTTCAAAGCTGAAACCAAAAACAAGGAACATCTAAAAAAAAACGATCAACTCCTCGAAAAAAAAAGTATATAACATAAATTGTGTGTTTTAATGTGCTCTACATTTTTTGCGTGGTAAGTTTTTGTCCATTTCTCACGGTTTAGCAGTTATGCAAAATTTCGTAAATTCATCCAGAATAAAGTAGTCTTCAGAGATTATTCCCAGAAAATTCAAGGTATACATATTATTTGTCAGGTATATTCTTTAATATACGATATTTTAATCAAAATCGTTAGAGACATTTTTGAGAAAATCAAAATTTTCGAAAAAAGTTCTTGTAAAGGGTAGTTGGGGGTGGGGGATTTTCTTGAAAATCTTCGTATCGCATCCTTGGAAGATACCAAACTTAAGTACCAAGTTTGGTATTTAACGGTATTTTCGTTTTTGAGCTATGCTGTCCCCAGACACACACACACACACACACACACACACACACACACACACACACACACACAGACCTTTTTGCAAAAATATTTTTTTTTTAATTCAGGGGGACCCAAAACATGTATTTCCGGTGAAATCTCGGTGTCGAATTTTTGGGTGCAATACAATACCTTCTCTATACACTATGTACATAGTATGTGTAGAGAAAGTAATAACAATATATTTGCTTCTCAACAATATTAAAGACTTATAATTAACTTAAGTGAGACAAAAATAGGTCCTTTAGATGTATGTTGTTTTAATTTCATTTCCCCCCCCCCTGAGCGACAGTGAATTGTATCATCATAGAAAAGTGTAAGGGTAAGTGCACAATTAGATTTTTAATTTATTTTTCTGGGCATTTTGACACATTTGTGAAACTCAGATATACTGCTCTTGCCTTGAGAATATTCATTCTGATTACGCAGGATACACTTCTCGAACTGAATTTCAAAACGACAGCCTTAGTTTTCCGTAGAATTCCAACTTCTAGATTTCCATCCGAACCATGTCCATGTCGTGGTAAATAAGCATTCCTTCAGTGCCATTTCCTCTGAGCATATAAACAGAAGAGAAGCGTGAATGCTCGTGCTTCTAGAGCGGCACGATTTAATTCCTCACATCAAAGGAACTCTGTAACAAATTACTTTAGTAATTAAATGAAATACTTTCAGCACTTGGACACGTGCCGAATTCGCACCTCGCCAGATGGAATGCGACAACAAGACAGAGCCATGTTGCTTCTTCAGACAGTGTGTCCTCGCTGTTTAGACATTGTTTTCCAGACCAACCGGTTTCATGTACCAACAGCAATCCTATTTCCATCTACGGTACCTTGAACAGAAAGAGCCACTGTAACAATGGCAGAAGGATGCCGTTCTTTTTCCATGTTTCTTTTGACCAACTGTTCCAGCTCTAGCTTTCAAATATCCCTTTCAATTCCTTTTCTGATTGTACCAAGTGTTCCTCTTTTTGGTCTGATCTATTCTCTTGCAATGGTAATATTTCCAGGCGTTCTAGATGGTTCATTCAGCGGTTTCAAATAATTCCTTCAACTGAACTTGGGAGTCTCATTTCTTCCCGATTTAGGCTTCTATTTTCTTATTACTTTTAAAGGTTTGTATAAATTCTCAAATTATTTATTATTAGGTATTTCTGCATTATGACTTACCTTTGTTCCACAGATATAATTAAATCAAGTTGTAACTTGTGTCATAGGTGACATTTGGTAGTTGCATTACTAACGGAAGTGGTAAATTTGCTCTATTGCAGTAAAACTTTTGAATCACATAAACATTGCATTCCTAGGGTTTTTGTAGCCCAAAATTGATTTATAGCATAAATGACGAAGAATATAAATACATAAACAAATATTTACTGAAATAGTACACAAATTAATACATTTTGCTGCTGCGTAGTATGAATGTACAAATAATTATAGGTAGAAGGGGGCTGGTGCCGAGAAAATTCAGATATTCTATGTTCAGCTATAGCCCAGACAGTTTGAGAGTATTTTTTACTCTTTTTTTTTCTTCATTTGAAATACGTGTTACGCCTCTTTCAGTCTGTTTATATTTTGATACAATATATCTTCTATTTTTCATTTGAAGCTGAGATAATTAACAAAGATGCCTCGCGGAGAAGTATAGAAACGCATACTGGTCTAAAAGTATTTGAGGCTATCCGCTTTTCCAAACGGAACTCCGATATCTAGAAATAAATAAACTAGTCGAACATCGAAATCTCATAGAAATGAACAAGCTGGAAGTTAAAAAGGATGAAGTGTTCAGCAATTGTTGGATTACAATAAAATCTTAACGTAACTAAGGCCCCTTGTGCTTTTTTTTTCACCTCAAAAAGTTTACAAGAAACATTGTCAAACATTTGTCAGCGTTTAACAAAAGTGGCAAGACTTTACGATGTCATGATGCGTATTTACACTTAGTCTTTCTAACAAACTGAACACAATAATTTATTACGAGCAAAGTAATTTAACGTTAGTTGCACGGTATAACAATTTGTAATGAACACATATTATCTCAACAGTTCATAGCATTTTCACGCATTATAAGCCATAAAATCAAATTACTATAAAGAATAGCAATGGAAATAACACGGACTGATAGATTAACTTCGCTATATAATACTGCATTAATATTTTATTTTATACTTTCTTCGGAATTTAACTAACAGCTTTTATAAGTCCTCGTGTTCATCTTACTGTGGTAATTGACATGACCAGCTTTCGTATGACCTAGTCAGCTCGAGTACATTTTTTTCCCTTAGTAGCCATGTGGTAGATTGCGTGACACACTGTGAATACTCGTATTTCATTGCCCAAAGCAATCAAATCATTGCCAAATCTTTGATCCTTTAGAACATCTTATTTGTTTTCAGGGCTGTCAAAGAAATTTGAGAAGTTTTGACAACTCTTGGAAAGTCTTGTAAAACATTAAACAAATGATCATCCCTCTCATTGCTCAATACAATGCAAACTTGTGTATCCCATACACAAAGAGCCTAAGGGGATTAAATAGAAGTCAAATAAAACGACGAATTGAGTATTACTGCTAACCACAGCTGCTAAAACTTCAGAAGTAAAAGCATAGTATATAAGAACACGCATTCACAACACAATAAGGAAACGGGTGGGAAATTTCAAGTGATAAAGCAAAAACTTATACACCACAAGAGAAGGAAGGAGAAAGATAAAACAAAAAGAGGGGTTAATGAACCTGGACGAATCGCATCACGTACGATAACTCCACATCCTTTAATCTTTTTCCACGTAAACAAAACAGGTTCTAGGTCTGCGATTGGAACTTCTTGTATGCATCCCAGATATCATGCCAATTGCTGGGTTAACAAAACGAAAAAGAAGGAAACCACCACTACGGATAACATAATGAGGGGTCTCACCGTGGTTAGGTCTTGCCTCACGGCTACGCAGGTAACGCCTGAGTTGAGCGGGTTCTCTCGGCGAATAGTGTAGGCGTTGTGCTTTTGTTTAACGTTTGCCAATGCCTAACCTATGATTTCACTCTCCAACATTTTCCTTTTCTGGTAAACACCTGCTTCCTGCAATTGAGAAACCTGTGCATGTGGAGAGTAGCACCATCCCACCAATATACCCGTATCATGTGCTTATTTTGAAACATCCATTCACATTTCTCTGCTATAACTATCATTTTCTGGGATCGAGATTGCAATTCTGGGCAACTATTGACTGCTTCTCATTTTCTCTATAGCTTTCCTGCTAATTCATGCCTCAATCTGGGAAACCAATAAATAATTTTTGCCCGTAGCTTTTATATGCGATAAGTATTCTATCAACAACATTTAAAAATATGAGGACCCAATCATAAGGTTAACACAATACGCTCTAAATTATATTGTTCGTGCACATGCAAGAAAAGAATTATGTTCTGTAGATCCTTGAAAAAAGTAAGGTAAACGGTTGGAAGCATTTAAAAATGGATATGATAAATAAAGTGTGCGAATATAAAAAGCGATGCCTAAATTGAATCAGGAAGGGTTGAAAAACTAGCCGGTACACTGGACCGGAAGAAATTGTTTCTTTGGGATTAACTGCAAAAATGATTAGAGGCGGGGGTGGGGGAGAAAGGGAGAGTTAATAGATTGAATTAAAGATAAATGCTGAACGCAAATAAACACGGAAAAGGTTATGTGGAGTTAAGCACTTTTTCTTATGCATAAAAATGAACATGATATGGCGTATTCACAGTAGTAGTGTAGCATGGACTCTTAAGTCAGATTTTCAATCGGAATTCCTGATGTGTCAGTCACTACTACGACAGCCAGCACACTGTCTCAGCTGATACGATGTCTGCCTCTCTGCCAATAGATTCATACTACGTAACAAACACTCCTCAATCCCATTTCAGTTGGTGCGAGTATCCGCTTGCATTGCACTATTTTGCTTCGCTACAGACGTTTTAGCGTGTTGTAATGTAATGTTTGCTGTGTGATAGTGTTTTAGTTTGTTTGTTTGAAAATGGCTTGGTCATTAGCTGTTGCAACCGTGGATGGGACGAACTGGCAACCGTGTGACGGAGCGGCCACGAGATCATGGATCGCTCCGATTTAAGTTGTACAGATGACGACTTTAAATCAGGGCTTAATATTTTGTTCACGGCAGTTGAGTTCCTACAATTTTTGTAATTTTTTGTTATAGTACAAATATTTCTGGAATCCTGAAGCCTTAAAATACCTGATGTTTCTGTACACAGTATGGAAAGTGTAGTCATTAAAGAGAATATGAACATTTGATTTCTGGAGCTGCCGACGAGATGCGTGGGATTGATTTGTTAACGAGGATGGCATTCGTTATAAATCTCTTTAGTTTTGTCAAGTAGAAGCGAGCAGAACTTTCCTAAGCACCAAGCGATCACAATTTGAATCTCATTTACGGTTGACTTATTACCGCCATGTTTTCTGCCCTTGAGAAGGTAAAGGTGAAAACTTTAACTCAACAGCTAAAAAGATGGCAATTTCCATTAATCGAATGGAAAAATCTACAGGTTTTATGTCTAATTAAAAATTCATCTTCCAGAAATTAAAAGTAATTTTTCTTTCGCACATGGAAACACGCTTTTGTTTCCCAACACTTATAAGCCGCAGTGGAAAAGACTACAATGTGAAACCTGTCGGTTTCTGAGTGATGGCTGCCTTCGGGCATTGCCTTGCGGTTATGTATTACATGGAATGAAATCTTAACCGCTATCAAGCAATAAAATGCTTGAATTTGAACTTTATGCATGAATTTGAAGCATGTATTTTCTAATGTCTTCTAATACTACCCAGGAATGTATGTATTTTACGAATACAAAGAAATCAGTTAGGGCTACTACCGCCAAAATTGTGTCAGCAACATTTTTAATGTATTTTGAACCACCTGTGTGACGATGTAATGACGGTGACAGAAATGCAAATTATGGGCTCCGTGTCGCACATTGTTCGCTTTAGCCGCTCGCTCTATAACAATTTCCAGTGCTTCTGTAAAGTCAGTCTTGAATAAAACTGTAAAGAAAATGTTTTTCGTAATTTTGGATTTTCGTTGTATTATCGTGATAATGTGAGCGGACTATATTTAAATTCCCTAAATGTGTGTAAGAGAACAGGAACACTAAACTGAACTTTATGAACATATGAAGTCTGAATTGTAACGCCTGATAGTATTGGGCTCAGGCGGTATCGTCTCTGACCCTCATCACGGAGGTCGGGGAATCGATCTCCATGGCCGGCCTACCTGACGCATGGATTTTTCGGGGGTTTCTCAGGGTCGTCATGTGAATGCTGGGCAGGTACCTTTCATACCCAAAACTCCCAAATTTTCCGGTCCACCATTTCCTAATCATTTCTCTTTCAATGTTGAAGGACCACTTGACGATGTTCGGCGGGTTGCGGCTGGTTGGTGGATTGCGCATTGTAAGATTTTATCCTGGCGTTGTCGGGACCCGCCTTCGGGTTTGGGACTCCCTCTGGGGATCCGCCGTGAGCAGACTTGGAAAAGCGTTGGAGGCGTTCTAACTGAAGCTGTTAGGGAGCCCATCCATGACGTCCATCGTCACGTAAATAAATGTTATAAGATCTTTACCCTAAAAGGAAATTATGAATTAGCAACAGGGTTCATGCCCTCTTAATTACTATTCCCACAGGAAGGATTGCACAAACTAAGGAATAGTAAAACAATCTTAATATATGACTTTTAAAAAATTTTTGGTAGCTTAACGTCCTTCGACCTGGTTGGTCATCTCGGACGATGAATGAATTCGGTGAAATGATACTCAAATGATTTCGGGGTTCATGGAACTTGAAGTTGCTAGACACTCATCTTCTCACGATAAGAGAAATCCTCGAAAAAGTCTTATCTGGTTGTTTTGTCTATAAACTGCCATAATACGAATACTTAGAAGATTCGCACACATAAACAATTTACCACAGAATATTTATAACTATAACCAGTATGATGAAAAACCGAAAACACATAGGAAAATCGGTTTATTACTGTTTTCAAAGCGTACATGTCATGCACGTTGCACCAAGAGATAATGAGAGATGGGGAGGAGAATGGAAGAGGAAGCGAGGGGAGCTGCATGTTCTGATAAGATTTATTTTATATAACTTTGCCGCGTATCTCTTAACGGCCTCGTGACTAGTCATTTCTCATTGGCTACTGACGTGGACTAAGGTGTTGTGTGGTACAAATTAGGTCCTTATTTAACCCGACAATTTCTCAATATATTCAAAGAGAAATATCAATATAATCTCATAAATGTTTGGATCAAATATTGTGCGCCTCCACAAACCTATCGTGAGCTGACTGATAATATACAACAGCAATCTGCAACTACTTCACTACTAAGATCCGATGCCGGAATGCGGATAAATTGGGAATCGCCGATATTTGAGAGCATATCTTTACTACTCGCAAGTTCTTGCTCTGCTTTCTCAAGTATCTAGTGGTACACACATTGGAACACCGTACTGGTGCCGAGTCTCTACCGAAGTCGCGCTAGCGTGTTAAGATTCCGGTCTGTTAAAAGTATAGTAATAGCTCCAGCTAAAACTGGAAGAGAGTGCAAGGTGTAATGAGGGCCTGGGGCGGATATTATCTTACATTAAGGACATAGCGTGATTATGTTTTCCTAACTCTTTTTCTATGATGAATTAGTATTGGTTTTGGGATCTCGCGTATACGCATTCCCTTTAATTTGCATTCTTTTTCTATTTAGATGCAGGTGGTACAGACTTAGACCGTACTGATCAATAGATTGATGACACAAATATATTATATTATTAATAGTAGTAGTATATGAGGGAGTTAACACATCTGGAATGCATGTAAATTCTGATCATGAAATATTATAAAGATCTCGATAGGTAGAGTCAGACTGAAAAATTCCGGCCGGTCGCGATAACCATTGAGATACAACGGCAACACGTCGGCACGGCGCTAAATTTCTCAACTGACTCGCATATTTCCCGGTAAACCACCAGCTGATTTCAAATTATTTTGAGATGACAAACCCTAACGGTGACTTACAATGTTGTAAGTACTTTAAGACCCGGGCTTTATCGTTTAGGCAACTATTAGGTCATTTAGTGTTAACTTAATTATTTTTTCTCACAAGCCGTGTGTAGGACAGGAGTTCAATAGGTAGAATCAGACTGAAAAATTCAATGCTATAACCAGGATTTGTACCACGGATCTCCGGGTTTAGTATAAGGATTGCTCATCACCATTTAAAGGTGTATGCTAGCCAATCAGGGGAAAAAAGAAGGTAACGCAGCGAGGATGATTACAAGAAAGTAGATTAACTATCCGAATAGGACAAAATGACATAAAAAGTAATATATTTTAAAACTAGCACATTTATACGCAAATTCCATTTATTGATACGCCATTAAAAATCCAGTTAGATTTTGATAAGAGATTCACCCTGAGGTGACAAATACCCTTCATACAGACAGTGACCTAAGTTTCCTTGAATATTTTCCTTGCCCAGTAAAATGCATCAAACAGTAGTGTTCAAGTTGCAAATTTTGATATGCTACATATCTCTCGCACAGAAATGACTCTGGCTCCGTTCATTTTCTTTTTTATTAATGGAGGGGAAGAATGTTAGTTACCGCACGCCTGCAGCAAGGTCGTGCCGCACAAAAACCCTGCCTGCCTGCCTGCGGTAAGCGACTTGGATATAAAGCAGCTGATTCATATTAGCTCCTCATTTATCGAAAACTGCTGCTTCACAGCTCTTGATGTCGAAATTCCTCTAAGGCAAAAACAATCACACAGTAAAAACATTCCGATGCGTTACATTCACATAATTTTCTCTATCTACTTTACAAACTATTCTTACTTACAAAAGCTTTATTATACTACTTTCTGCTAATGCAGATCAGCATTCAATTCACTTTTACGCCTTTGTTTGTCCAGTAGACAAATCTTAAAGAGCGTGTTCCCTAAATGATTACTACTATGAAAGCATTTGCATGTCTGGGAGAGAAAAAAAATTATATGCTTCCGAGGAATGTATTTCAAAATTTAGACCAATAACAATGAATATCTCGAGAGTGCTTAACTTTAAAAAAAATCGGATGTGTTCCATTCAGATGACTTTCTCTAAATCTAAAAACTGTTTAAGTTATTCATCTATCTACGTCATGCAAACCGTATAAACATCAGCAGAAAGATCTTATTACTTGCTTTCTTGTAAGTAGAAGGGAAATAAATAAAATATGCCATTCACATGACTTTCTCTATATTGTTGTAACAAATTATTGTGAACAAGCTTATTCTTCTCCCTACTTCATGCTAATTGAGCTGAACATTAGCAGAAACGGTCTTATTACTTAGTTCTTATGAGTAGAAGGGAAATAGGAGAATACACTAGGCTAAACCGACAGTCAAATGTTTTTAAATTTGTTTGCTAGGAATTGAAATCCGTTTATTTGCATGGCCAGGTGTTGACAAATTCCTGTATGAGAAACGTTTAAGTATGTTTAAACTGAAACAAGAACAAAGAATATATCAAAAACGTTCAACTTCAGGAATAAATGTATAGGACATAAATTGTGTGTTTTAATGAGATCTGCAATTTTTGTTTACTGAGTTTTTGTCTATCTCTTACGGTTTACCATATACGCAGAATTCAGTAAAATCCATACGAATTAAGAAGTCTTTAAAGGCTATTCCAAGAAAATTCAAGATAAAGGTGCATTTCATTTGCCGTATAAACATCTTTAATATAGGGAATTTGAATCAAAATCGTTATAGCCATTTTTGAAAAAATAAAAATTTTCGATTTTTGGTTGTAGGGTTCTCAAAATCGTCGTGTCGTATCCTTGGAAGAAACTAACCTTAGATATCAAGTTTGGTATTTAACTTTTCGTTTTTGAGGTATCAACATACACGGATATTTTTATAAAAATGTTTTGTTTTAGATTCAGGAGTCCCAAAACATGTATTCCCGGTGAAGTCAGTATCGAATTTTTGGGGCAGTAAAATATCTTCTCTATAAACTATGTACATAGTGGTGTAGAAAAGGAAAAATGCTCGACGAGATCCACTGCTTCACTTTCTCTACCGCGTATTCACAATATACAAAGTAAGTGGAGGAATTCGGTATCTAGATTTCACCGAAAATATATGTATCGAAGACACCTGAAACAATGTTTTTAAAATTTAGAAAGAGATCAGCATAGGTGTCTATGAGCAGCATAACTCGGTAAGTATTAAATTTGGTGTGTTTAAGTTTAATGTGTTTCAGGAACGCGACACGAAGATTTTCAGGAAACTCCCCTCAACCCAAACCTTCCTTTACATGGACATTTTTAGAAAGTTAACTATTTAAAATGTTATATATTACTAATATTTATAATAAAGATACTGACAAATGATGTGTATGTCCTGAATTTTCTGTGAATACCTCTGAAGCCCTCTTCGTTCTGTTATAACTGGTAAATCGTAAGAGATAGACAAAATGTTAATACAGAAAAATTAGCTCTCGTAAAAGCATACAATTTGTCAGATATATTTTTTGTGTAGTTAACCATTGATATATTCCTTTTTAATGGTTTTAAAACTTCTAATACTAAGACTTTTCTCAAATGAGAAGTCGTTATTAACTTTTTACATCTGTAAGGAAATTTAATTGCAACCCTCAACGACCAGCTTTTAAAAGATTTGATTATGGCTTTAGTAAAGTGTATTCCCTTTTTTCCCTTTTATTAAGGAACTAAGTAATAAACCATTTATTTTAATGTTTAGCTCAATTACTATGAAGTAGAGAGATGAATAAGCTTTTGTAAGAAAGTTTCTTGCATTGAGAAAATCGTGTGAATGAACACATAAGATTTTTATATAGTAAGCTTTTGATCTATTACCGTTACCAAATATGAAAAATCGTTCAGAATGAAGATTTCATAAGCTATTCTCATAAAATTCAAGAAATAAATGTTATTTGTCATGTAATTAGTTGGTTCAGTACCGCCATACACCACCAAACCTATACTTTTGAGAAGCACACCTGAATAACAAAAATGAAGAAATGGAATGAAAGTGAATATATATATATATATATATATATATATATATATATATACATATACATATATACTGCAATTACTTAATACCCTTCACTGTAGACATGAAATTCAGTCTAACTGTTACTCTAGTATTGGGATACCTGTTTCAACCGTGTGCAAAATCACCACGTGTGTCGCCTCTAACCAAAACAGCCGTGTTCGATTCCAAGCGTCGCATGTGGGATTTGTGGTGAACAAAGCGGCGCATGGGGCAGGTTTTCTTCGGGTTCTCCGGTTTCCCCGCCATCGCATTCCACCGGTGCTCCATCTTCATTCCATGTACCATCTGTGACATCGGCTGCGGTGCCATAGAAGTAAAAGCAGGGTTAACACTGTTAAAACAATGTACGTATGTGGTGTGTTACGGAGGGTGTTACGCACTGCAGCCGTTGACTTAATCTACATCAGACCCCTGGAGGAAAGGATGAGATGAGCGTAATTTTAAAGGGCGGCCGACATCCGTACAGGGAGAGAGCCGTCGTAGATGATCCGTAAACGTTCACAAGCAGTTTACACGGGGAGCGTCAGGAGCCTGTGGCCTCATTCCCGGACAGACCTCCGAACCGCAGAAAACCACCAGTATCATCGCGTAGCTGAGAGCTATATTTCACGTTCACGGAGAAGCGCCTCTGCGCAGACTTCTTCGACATTTACAGCCCTGAAAGAGAAATGAAGCCACAAGAAGTTCGGGTAGTATAGAATCCTCCCCAGCACCGGAAAAACCCCATGGGTTAGAGAGTTCGGCCACGGGGAACCGATCATATGACCTCCCGAAACACCTGGCTTGGTAAAGTCACCAGGTACTTCAAAAAATGAATTCATCGTATCCAATGATATGGTCAGTAAAACTGAGACACTGAAAGTACAATCTTTAGTTGAAAGGATAAAAGCGTGTTTTAGCAGCAAGCATGGACCTTGCGACTTGCATTCCGTTATCAAAGGTCATAGTGGAGATTTAACAACAACGAATACACATCCAAGATGGCTGTTATTAACCAAATAACAATGTACAATTAGACCAGTAATGTTATTAAACAGCTGGCAGTAAAAGTAGAGTTTTTAATACGATTCACTTATGCGCTATAAATTGAAGATTATAATTACAACATTTAGTGGAACACAATTTTCATAACAATTCACTATTATCACTTTTGTTTCTTGCGATAGAAAGAATATTACTTAATTAAGCGGAGGCCTTGTACCAATTTATGTGATGTCAGATTATTCGCAGACATCTGGTTTCTTAAGGCCACAATAAATATTCTTTAGAAAAGAAAACGAAAATTGTTTCTCAGATACTTCCAATGAAATAACTGATTTCAACCCAAAGAATGCAATCGATGATGTTATTAACACGAATCTACTTCTTTGATAAGGAATTCATATTTCAAATTTTAACAATTGTGCAATCAACATCTTATTTACATCATAATGTATTATAATGTATAATAAGTATTAATTATGTTTATTATTGATAAACATGTTTATTCAAATTATCGTCATAGTTATTGCATTGATTCTTTTAATCTTTTTATTTTACGTCGTTTTAACATGTGAGACATATCGCGACGGAAATGCTCTTTAAGGTTCCTTTTAGCTGTCTCCATCCTCTGTAGTTATATGACGGAGTTCAGCCAGACACATTTCCAAGTACATTGTTTCACAACAAGCAGCCAACATTAGGGTGTCGCTTTAGTATAGTTGCTTTAACTATCTATACCAGCCCAAGTCGCATTACAAATTATTAGTGTTTTTACTATTGTTTATAGGTTGCAGGTGGAACTTTGGATCTTGGTATTAATATTCATATGGTATGTATGTCCATTTAATGTCCTATCCGGTATTTACCTTGACGACTGAGGAAAACCATGTAAAAATTACAGCCAGATTGGACGCTCAATGGGTTGAACCTGGAATGCGCGCCATAGACTTTACCGCCTGAACCATCCCGCTCAGTTGAATTGATTTTCTTTTGCCACAGGATTCTATATATTATAGAATGTCATGATAGTGTCAGTAACACTTTGTCGCATTGCTGCTATGAGTAGGCTGTAAAATTTTCAATGAATACTTTACAACTGAACATTCAACATTATCCAAAACAAATGACAAAATATACTGCAATTGGTTTTATTTTACTCGCAGGAGTACCACCTTCTTTACGCAAATGTATCTTATTTCACTGACACTAACTCTGCAGCTAGTATCTAGTAGTATTATTCAGCAACTTTCGTTAATTATCGTAATCACCCTGTGCATGTATTTTTCTTGGCGAGCCTTCTGTTGATAGGATACCCTAGTTTTCTCTGGGAGCACTATAAGGCCTTCGCAATTTAGCTTATTAATATGAATACGGCAACATCAAATTTATTCATAACAATCTGATATACAGCTTTCATATAATTTTTTCCACCCAATAACACTTGTTTTGTACATAGAATTTCTGTTAATCGTAACAAATACTCGCCGTAAGTCCTGAGTAAGACATTTTTATGAGGTGACAAAATTATGCATGCACACATTGAGGTCCACAAATTTTATTGAAAATCTGCGTTTCCAATTTGCATAATACTGCTTTAATGGTTCATTTTTACTTTCTCTAGCCCCGTATGTACAATGTACATAGTGGATAAAGAAGGTATTGTATTCTACCCAAAAATTCGATACCAAGATTTTGGAAATACGTGTTTTAGGACCCCCTGAATCCGGAACAATCATTTTCAGAAAAAGGACCGCGCGCTTGTTTGTGTCTGTGGACTACGAAAAGACATGGTAATACCAAACTTGATAAGTTTGGTATCTTCCAGGGATGCGACACGAAGATTTTCAACCTAACTACCCTTTACATAGAAATGCTTTTTAAAGTTTTGTATTTCTTAAAAATGGATTTTAACGACTTTGATTAAAATGCCACATATTAAAACCATTTCTATCATAAATATGATAACATATATTGAATTTTCTGCAAATAGGTACTGAAGACCTGTTTATTCTGAAATTTGCATAAATAGTAAACCGTAAGAGATAGACAAAAACTTATTACACAAAAAACGTAGATCTCGTTAAAAAACACAATTTATACAATATACATTTTTTTCGTGAATTTTACAGTTTTCGACATATTCCTTGTATCTCGTTTCAATTGTAAAGTACTTATACTTTTCTCAGACAGAAAGTGTCCGTTTTTCTTTTGTTCTACTCCTGGCCAAGCATAGAAGCGATTTGCAATGACAATCGCATAACGACAACTTTTAAAACATTTGACTATCACTTTAGCATAGCGCATTCCTTAAGTTCCCTTTCACTTATAGGGAACTAAATAATAAGAACATTCTGCTAATGTTTATCTCGATTAGCATTGTGTAGAAAAAAAAATAACCTTTTGTAAGAAGTTTCTAGAGTAGCTAGAAAAAGTCATGTGAGTGTAACACATCAGATTTTTTGACATACGGTTTCTTCAAATAGTTTCTTGTCATTTTTTTCCGGATCTGGATGTTCTTATTGCTTCGATGGATTGTTTCCTATGTACGTGTTTCTTCCACTGTCCGTTTATTTAAAATTCAAGAAGCTATTTTTATTCGCTAATTCAATATCTCAAAACACAATTTATTTTAACAAAATCGTTATAACCATTTTAGAGAGAACATAATAAATTATTACCGTGAAGATGATTGCTTAAAGAAACCGGCTTCCTTTTCTAAAAATGTACTTGCAATTGAGAGTTGAATCTCATGCGGTAGAGAGTCAACGAGCACAGAATGCAGTTCCTGCTGCTACAGTTGGAGCACACGTGCTACAAGATTCAGATAAACTCACTCTGTGTAATTTGCGTGGGCGTGAATAACCATTATTCACTGTGCTCGATTTTTAATCTGGTAGTCACGACAGACCAGATGCGAGAGATAAAAACTTAACCGGGTTTCTCACCCTGGGCACGGTCGTACAGTCAAGAGTTCAACCAATGTACCACGTTTACAAACAAGGAATGCGTTTCTTCAAGCTTCAACAGAATCTACAGCGTTTCTGTTTCGGTATATCACAGATTAGCAACGTAGCTCGCGAGTATGTTACACACTAACAAGTTTCAGGATTAATACGAAATGGGCAATCAGAACTCCGATCCCACATAATAGAATATATTCGAGGTATTCCTTAAAACATTAGAAAATATTCAGGAGAGGAATAAACCCCTGTGAATGTTGCGAATAGTTTGGTGTTACCTTAGTAACTCTTGATCAAATTTGTCAAAAGAGAAACGAGGAGCACAAAACTATAGTTCAGTATTTTATTTTCACTTTCTTTACACGTACTTATGTACATAGTGTATAGAGAAGGTATTGTAATGCACCCAAAAATTCGATATCGAAATTTCATCGGAAATACATCTTTTAGGGCACCCTGAATCCAAAAAAAGCATTTTTAGAACAATTTCCGTGTGTGTCTGTGGGCAGCACAGCTCAAAAACTTGGTATTTAAGGTTGATATCTTCCAAGGATGCGACATGAAGATTTTCAAGAAAATCCCCCTACCCCAAACTACCCTTTTACATGGAACTTTTTTCGAAATTTTTTTTATTTTCTAAAAAATGGCTAACGATTTTATATGAAAGATATTTAGCTGACAAATAAAATGTATACCTATCTTGAATTTTCTGGGAATAGCCTCAGAGGAATATTATTCTAGTTGAATTTTACGGAATTTTGCATAACTGCTAAACTGTAAGAGATGAACAAAAAATGTCGAGCACGTTAAAACACACAATTTATGTAATATACATTTTTTTCGTGGAGCTGATCGATTTTGAGATATTCCTTGTTATAGGTTTCAGCTTTGAAAAACTTATACTTTTCTCATATAGAAATTTGTCACTCCTGTCCTTCAATCACATAGCAACCAGCTTTTGACTATCACCTTAACCTATGTTACTCCCTTATTTCACTTCTACTATTGTACCATTTTTTCTCGATTAGCATGAAGTAAATAGAAGCATAAGCTTTTTAACATTAATTTGTTGCAGAGATGTAGAGAAAGTCATGTGAATGGCACACATCAGATTTTTCTTAGTTGTAACATAGATCTTGTTCAGTACATTCACTTACAATATCATGCACTATTCTCCCCCCCCCCCTTTCTTTTTTGCATTTCTCTTAGACTATGGATGCTTCTAAAGAAGAATATAGGACGGTGAAGAGTGGTTTGCCCCCCCCCTATTACACAGACGTATAAAAGGTATGTTTCATATTACGACGGCTTGGAGCTAGAAGCACGACTTGATTGCCCCTTTAGCTTATAAATTCATTTTCTGAACCCCACTTGCAGCTATTTGCTATAAAAATAAAAACAAGAGATTACTACTCTACAGAGATTAATAATATAAACGTCTGATGCTGTTCATACACTGGCACATCCCTAACACTGGATGCTACATTACAGGAATCTCAAACATCAAAATCCACAGCTTAGTCAAAAGAAACAACATTCTTTGTAAAATGATTTTTAACATTTTGTCTTACGTGATATCTCATGTAATCGCCATTCTCCATTGCAATAATTGAAACAGCTAATAACGCTGCGGCTAAGTCAATCACGTGACGTGATGAAACGGCTAAACCAAAGTCTACTAGCATCCCTTAATCTCGTACCAGTACTTTTTTCTTTCTGGTGAATCGGGTAACCTAGTTCGCATCGGATGCACTGTATAGATACTATATCAGTTCGAGTTCATCAGTGTGGGAGGTGCAAACAAGTGATTTCTTCTTTGACTTTTATTATTAATAAGCATTCACTTGTATTTAGTTTGCATTGCATTTTCGTTCTTAAATTCGTCTATGATTCAAGGTATTAAAATGCTCACATGGACTTTCTTTGCCAAGACGGGAAGATTTAAGGATACCTTGTATGGTAACAGCGCGCCTATTGCTCATTGTCTACCTAAAAACTCGATTCCGCGATAACACCGAAATACGTTTTAGGGTATCCTGTATAAAAATACAAAAAAGTTGCATATGTGTGTGTGTGTGTGTGTGTGTGTGTGTGTGTGTGTGTGTGAACACGATAAGTAAAAATCAAATGTTGGTAAAATATCAAACTTGGTATTTAAGTTTAGTATCTTCCAAGCATGGGACGCGAAGATTTGTAGACAAACCTCCCCACCCCGAATAACATTTACATAGAGAAAGATGTGAAATTTGTTATTTTCTCAAAAATGGCCCTAACGATTTTGATTAAAATACCATATATTAAAAATATTACATGGTAAACAAAATGTATATCTGGAATTTTATGGGAATAGCCTCTGAAGATCTCTTCATTCTGTTTGACTTTTGCAAAACTGGTAAACCGCAAGAGATAAACAAAAACTTACTATACAAAAAATGTACATCTCGTAAACACATAATTTGTGTCATACACGTTTCTATTTCGTGGAGTTGACATTTTTTGACATATTCCTTGTTATTGGTTTCAATTTTGAAATACTTAAGATTTTCTCATACGGAATTTGTGAACTCCTGACCATGTAAACAAACGAATTTTAATCACTAGCAACGAGCTTTTAAAAGATGTGACTATCGCTTTTAGCCTTTCGTACCCTTATTTCCCTTCTACTTACGAGAAGGCAAGCATTAAGACCATTCCTGCTAATTTAGCATGAAGAAGATTTATATATTTATGTTTAAATGTTTTATTTTTTATTTAGGATGTATCTTGATTAGTATGAAGTAGATAGAAAGACAATCTTTTAAACAATAATTTGTTATACAGATGTAGAGAATGTAATGCGAATGGATCACATAAGGCTTTTACAGCTATATTTGTTAAAATGGATTAACTTATTTGCAAAAGGAACTCCCCCCACCCTCTTGGTTTAAAGATACCCAACATTCAGTTCAATTCATTTGAAATATTAATACGATAATAATTATATTCTGATGTATAATATGTACTCTAAGTTTGCTGCATATTTAAAACAAGTTCTAGAGATATTAGTCTATTATTTTTTACGGTTTTTAAAATATCTCCATTGAAGGCAGTTATTCTTTAAATTAATATTTTTGATTAAATTCTTTAATACAGAACTAATAAACTGTACGGAAATATTTTCAATTATCCGACTTGTTGGTAAGAAAATACATTTTGTAAAGTATTACACAATGTACTTGGTATATTGCGGTTTAAAAACTTACAGCTTAACTTAATGTTATCAAGCATTAGTCACATTGTATTTCTTCCTATCGTTTACCACGAGGTGGACAAACTGGCATTGATTTTGTCAAAAAGTATATAGTGGAGCATTTCAAGTTTAGAATCTGCCAACAAATACTCGAGAAATGAGAGTTAAAATAAGACGGTAGAAAAACACTGTTTCTGACGTAAATCATTAAAAAAAGCATTTAGTATATACTCGTAGAGTAAGTCCTCCATCTTCTTCTGCTCGCAACTAAGATTTCTGACACCTCTTTTGAATGGTTTGTTTACTTTAACGTATTGTTATTTACCCCAGTTTTAAGGAATCTAAACATGCAGTTATTTAAATCGCTATATGAACATGGTTTAAAAGATAGTACAGCTCTAATAGTTACATAGACTAAACAGGTTTATTAACGCGTTAGCCCATTTTTAGGAATTTTCAAAAGTTTTGATCTTTTTCACGGATTGGTATCCTTAAACTAGTTTGGTCAGTGATGTTTAAAACTTTCTGAGAAGCCCTCTAAAACGTTGCGGAAATACGTGACTGTCCAATTCCTTCTATGACAAAAATACGAACACAATAACCAATCGTATTTATGGACTCCTGCATTTTTTTGTAAGAGTTTAGAGTAAATTACACTTCTTACTACCTGGGTCGAAAATGCACAAAACCGGTAAAGGGTGAAAGTTGGCAGTCCATTTACACAACTGACCGGAAATGAATTTGGAAGAGCTTTCCTGAAAGCTTTCTACAATGGACGGTCAAGGTCACGTGTTCAAGTTTATCTCTGACAACCGTGAAGAAGACATCACTGGGCAACATTGTTTAAGAAAACCCCTAAGTAGCCTACTTTAAGGTTATTTAATTTTCTTTAGTTATTAATGTGACGAGAATATTCCGGAGATTTCTCAGTATACTTCCTTGGTTGCCAGGAGATGATATTTAGCAGCGCATTTCTGTAACATCCATTTGCTATTAGACAGCATCAGTTGCACAGTCATGCTCCTAAAACATCTACTGCTTTACTATTGCAGGCCTGAGACGGATGATTATCTGTCTTCGGGCTCATTTCGGAACGAATCGGACGGGACCGGAAGGTTTCAATCCGTATGCTCACGCGTGCGCTTAATGCAAGATGCCGGAAGGGATTCCAAACTGCAGCCTTTGGTTTATTGCACGTCAGATCCCAGGAGAATAGGATGAGATGGGAGTAATTTAAACGGGCGGCCGAAACCGGATGGCGGGGAAGAGCCACCGTAGAGGACCCCTAACATGTACCAAGCCGTTCTTCATATCGATGGAGAGCTCTAGAAGCCCGCGTCCCACGTCTGACTAAAAACCCTACAGTCTACAGACGACTTTCAACGCCATCCCGCATGGTTAGTTCAATGGCACATAATAATATCCATGGCTGATTAAAAATATAACATAATAAAATTAATGCTAATTTATTTCATATGAAATTGTTTTTACTTCTGTACCGGGTAAGCAAAAGTCGTCCAGAATAAGCAGTGCATCAGAAACTATTTCCAGAAAATCACATTTTAATTTACTATTTACTATAAACCATCTTAAACATTATTTTAATCATAATAATGTTTTAAAATCTTCGCGTCGCATTCTTGGAAGATACTGAACTTAAGTACCATGCTTTATTAAACGACTTTTGTTTTTGAATTATGCTATTCACAGACGCGCGCGGGTACCATTTCCTAAAAATGCCTTTTACTGGATTCAGGGGACCCTAAAAGCGTAAACTGTTTCCAGTAAAATCTCGGTATCAATATTTGGTTGGAATACAGTACTTTTTCTGCCTATATATATCACATGTGTAGACATCTAAATTATGTTTGACTTGTACAGACACTTCCTGCAAATGGCTTCTTGTTGACGCATATCAGCTCTACCACGAGAAAACATCATCAAACGCTGCTCTTTCGCAATTTTGTTTGCAAATATTAAAAGCAACTAACCAAGAAAACGAGGCATCAATCAGTGACTAGGTACTATGACTTACTGTGAGAAAATGAGGTCTCGAGCAATGATTGTTTTTTTTTATTTTCGCCAGCAGGTAGGCAACATGTGTCCTAACACCACCGCCTGGAACGGAAGGAACTTAATTAGTGGCAAGGTCGCTGGCGCAGGTAGAGAGGAAACTGGTCAGTCCGGACAACACTTCTTACTTCATGTAGTGGTCACCGGAGTTCCTGAGAAAACCTTTTCTATTCACTGGAGAGTCTTCATCTACGCTTTAAGAGAGCTTACTTTCTTCAATCAAATGTGTTTGCTTTTTTCACGACTTATCAATTACTGTTTTACAGCGCTAAAGGGTTCAATTTATATTTTTAAGGATCATTCATAGCAGGCATAACCAACATTCCTGTTGGTTATCACCAACACCACTACTTGTGAATACTGTATTCGTTATTCTCATATTATTGCTATTTCTTCATTATATCTGCTTTATTTATGACATATTTATATCTGCTAACAACTTCATTTATGGTTGTGTTCATTGTTATTATTTTTACTTTCTCTACACGTACTATATACATAACGTATAGAGACGGTATTGTAATGCACCTAAAAATTCGGTACCGAGATTTCACCGGGAACACATGTTTTGGGTCCCCCTGAATAAAAAAAAAATGTTTTGGAAAAAGGTCGTGTGTGTGTGTGTGTGTGTGTGTGGGTGGGTGTCTGTGGACAGCATAGCTCAAACACGAAAAGACCGTTAAATACCAAACTTGGTATTTAAGTTTGGTATCTTCCAAGGATGCGACACGAAGATTTAAGAAATTCCCCCACCCCCAACTAATTTTTTTTTTTAATTTCTCAAAAATGGCTCTCAACGAATTTGATTGAAATATCATATTTTAAAGATATTTACATCACAAATAATATGTACATATCTTGGATTTTCTGGGAATAGCTCTGAAGACTACTTTATTTTGGATGAATTTTACAGAATTTTACATCAACTGCTAAACCGTAAGAGATGGACAAAAACTTGCCACACAAAAAATGTAAAGCACGTTAAAACACACAAATCATGTAGTTTTTTCGCTGAGTTGAGATATTCCTTGTTTTTGGTTTCATTTTTAAACCTTATACTTTTCTCATACAGGATTCTGTCAACACCTGTCCATACAAAGAAACTTCAGTCATATAGCAATCAGCTTTTGACTATCACTTTAACCTATGGTACCCCCTGATTTCCCTTCTACTTACAAGGAAGCAAGTAATAAGACTATTTGTGTTAATTTTTTCTCGATTAGCATGAAGTAAATAAAAGCATAAGCTTTTTAACAATAATTTGTTAGAGATGTAAAGAATGTCATGTGAATGGAACACATCAGATGTTTTACATCGGTGTGTTTTTAAGTGCTTTGGATAGATTTGATAATCATATTATACTTTTGCACCGTAAGTTTTTAATTCCAACTTCTTTTACTTTGTTGCCCAATCTCTCAAAATAATTGCGTCCCTGTATTCTTTTTGTTTCCTACTGAACAGGGAATTTATACTCGTCATTTAATCTGTTCGTCACGCAACCATAACAAATATAGCCTCATTCTCTTTGTGCACTGCTTATCATAAAGTAACCAGAGAAGCTCAGTTGCACGTGATAAATTTTGCCTGTGTGGGTGTTCCTGGGCAAAACCAGTTGGAACTCGTAAAAGATAAAACTTCATAATTTGTCTTTCGGTCGACGTTGTCACGCCATTTCTGACGACCGAGCCGTTAGTTACGCCGATAAATGCTTGCATTACTTTGGGCAGGGGTCAAGGAACAAAGACGGGAGGTTTCTTTTCCAGTTGTAAGCATGAAGCTAACTCTGATGATGGGAAATGGTGGATTTGTATATCTACACTGTTATAAATATTTAACATTCGTTTGTATGAAAGAAAATGATAAACTAAAAACGGAAAGATTGACAAACCCGAAACTAAGTATTACAAATTCACTAGCTTCCAAGGATGCGACTCTTTACATGGTAGAAGTGTCGTTATTTTGCATTAAATTTTAACTTTGATTAAAATAACATATGTTTAACATATTCTATGAATAATAAAATGCATATTTCAAATGATTTTTAACCGATAAATCATAAATAGATAAACTTTATTGCATGCACAATAAATGTGCATATTTCTAGAACACATAATAAATAATGCACTCATTTATATTTGCATTAACCATTTCCGAGATATTCCTTGATATCTGCTTGAATTATCCACTACATACATAGTCATTATGCTTTCACCCTTCTTTGCTTTTCGCACTGTGTCCTGCAAAATATGTGCGTTTTTAAAGTCGACGAAGGCACTGCATTTTTATTTCGTATCGCTTCAGCGTCCAGTACACCCCTTTTGCCTACAAAAAAACATGGCCCGCCTCTGTGGTGTGTAGTAGCAAATCTGCCTCACATTCAAGTGGTCTTGATTTCGCATCTCGGTTAGTGAGTTACCCGGATAATGTTTCTTTTTTCCAGGGTTTTCCTTTATACTGAAAAGACAAATGTCGGGTAAGTTTAAGGTCAATGGGTTCCAACCTCATTTGAGCAGAGTTTATTTATCATTCGATATGGCCTACCAGATTAAAATACTTTAAACTATCCTAAACATAATAAAAATCATAAGGAAACATATCTCGCTTAATATTGAGTAGATAGAAACATAAGCTTTTTAAAAATGGTTTGTTTTCAGAGATATAAAATAAATGCACAGAGAAACCATTTGAACGTGCCATATTAGATCTTCGTCCCTTTTATCTAATTAACATAGGATTATTTTAATATGAATCTACCAATCTTTATTGTAAATTACTTGAATAATGGGGCAAATGTTGGTTCATGTCCCTCCTCCCCATTTATCATGCGTAGGTAAACTTACGGTTCGTTCGTATACATCACACTTGTAAAGCATTACTAGCTTCAGCATTTGCATAATCAACTTATGAAGTCAACAAAGATGTAGCATAAAATAAAAGCCTCTAAGCCATCAGTGTGACTTAATCACATATTTGTGACAACTTATGGAGTCAACAAAGATGTAGCATAAAATAAAAGCCTCTAAGCCATCAGTGTGACTTATTCATATATTTGTGACACAATGATGATTTGAGTTTTTCTGTCTGACTCTACCTTTCCAACACAATGCTAAAGTTTTGTTTTTCTGTGATAACACAGTTTGGAATAATCTTTCTTATTCCAGAGCTGCTATTTCAGTGCAAGTTCCCTTTATACAAAACGTAATTAATCTTTTCATATAGCAAAATAAAAATTGCAGTTAATTTTATGTTAATTCATGTTGTCACATATATCCAATATCATTAATGTTTTATCATTAATATCCAATTCAAATTTCTTTTTCGAATTTATAGACCAGAAACAACCGATCCATATTAGTAACACTTTTGCAGAAGATGTAGTACTAATGTTGATAGCCACGAACTGTTCCTTTGCAAAGGAATTTCCGAAAGCGTCCATTCTCTAGCTGAAGTACCAGGGGAAGGCAACCAAAACTGCTCGTACACCCAAATGATGCAGGGATGCCTTCAACGCTCAGGACGGCTACTTCAAAACATGCAGCATCATTAGAGTGTTAAAAAGAATTTTTACGCTCTTGTTTTGCACAGGCGCGCATAGCTCAAGTCCAGCAGGATATAAAAAACATCCATGGAATCTCTAAACATTAAACGCACGACCCTATTATGATACCCCGTAAGAAATCTGGTTTAAAATACTTCACTGGCGCCTGGACCTAATTTTCCAGTCATAAATATGAAACTGTTTTCTTAAAATGAGGCAAAATGCTTTAACTTTCCCGTCACTACAAAAGAATTCGGGTCTTGTTATGCTAATTTCCCATTCAGAAAATCAGAGCTTTCCTACTTTTATCCTGGTACGGAAGGAGGAGGAGGAGGAGGAGAAGAAGAAGAAGAAGAAGAAGAAGAAGCAATGTTTGTGTGCTGCGAAAAATGTATTGATCAAATTTATCTCAGTAGTTATAAAGTTATGTTAAGAAAAAGGGAATATGGTTACCTGCTCTCATCAGTTCTTATTTTTACGGTGTTATCTTTAAAATATATTGAACTTTAGCAATAGAGCATTTCATTGTGCTGGTACACAAATTCATTACAACGAAATGGAAGGACGGTAGATTTATCAATCCGATTTTGAGGCTGGCTGTATGCGATGTCACTTCGGGAGGCAACAACAAGGTACCGCTATCCATAGAGTCGGGAGAACCACGAAGAGTTGCGCAGTAGCATTCTTTTGAGTCAAGTGACTTGCATTAAGTGCGAGTGAAAGAAAATATTGAAATCTCTTAGAGGAACCTGTTAATTGATAGTCCAGATACCGCTGTTTAGGACTATTCTATTTCTGCGCAGTGACGTTCCCGTCGTGGAGTGTGCTTGTTCGTGGCAGTCACCTACCGAGTCAATATTGTAATGCAGCATTCGCCCTACCTCTTAAATACATTACATTTAACTATTAATTGTGTGTCACCTGTCCAGCATTCGCCCTACCTCTTAAATACATTACATTTAACTCTTAATTGTGTGTCACGTGTCACCCCTTAAGCTTTGAAAATATATTTTCTACATTTACACAACACCCAGTCATACTATTGGTAACATAGTTTTTATTTCTCTACACGTACTATGTACATAGTGTATAGAGAAGGTATTGCATTCCACCAAAAAGTTCGATATTGAGATTCCACCGGAAATAGACGTTTTAGGGTCTCCTGTATCCAAAAAAAGTATTTTTGGACAAATGTGTATGTATGTTCGTGAACACGATAACTAAAACACGAAACGTCAGTAAAATATCAAACTTGGTATATAAATTTAGTATCTTCCAAGGATACAGCACGAATATTTTAAGGAAAATCTACCTACCCCTACACTTCTTAACATGGAAAAATTTTCGAACATTTTGATTTTATTAAAAATGGCTCAAACGATTTTCATTAAAATACTGTATAAAATTACTTACACGATAAATAAAATATATATCTTGAATTTTCTGAGAATAGCCTCTTTATTCGGGGTGAGTTTTGCTGTATTTTGCAAAACTAGTAAATCGTAAGAGATAGACAAAAACTTATTACACAACATATGTATATCTCGCTGAAACACACAATTTATGTCATATACATTTTTTTTTTTTTTTTTTTTCGTGGAGTTGACCATTGTTGAGATATTCTTTGTTATTAGTTTCAGCTTTAAAATTCTTAAACTTTTCACATTGTGAATTTTCAACTCGTGGCAATACAAAGAAACGGATTTCATCCACATGGCAACCAGCTTTTAAAAGGATTTTCCCTTCTAATTACAAGAAAGCATTTCTGCTAATGTTTATTTCGATTAGCATGAAGTAGATAGAAGCATAAGTTCTTAACCATACTTTGTTCAGAGATGTAGAGAAAGTCATGTGAATGGAACACATCGATTTTTAGCTGATATAAAGTGCTAATTATTTGTCTCTCCGGTTCAAAGTTTAAAATATTTTTGGAATTAAATGTTTGCACCAACCGAGCAATACAATCTACGATTGACACAAGTATCCCAAATCGAGATCGTAAAATTGCCAATATCAATTTACCGTTTCTTTTAAACTCGAAAGTGTTAACCAGAAGAGAAGGGCAGTCTTCTCACTAGAACTAATTTTAATCTGATATAACTTTAAGGGCCCCGCAATATATGCACCAACCGCTACTTGGTCCGGACAAAATCCTTCGGATCTTCCATGTCATCCTTTCCTCGCAATTGCATACGACACCATAGGCCTCCTCTATCCCTAAGGTTCCAAGTTTATATCACAAGGGGGAAATATATATATTGAAGATGTTGACATCTACAGTGTTATTGAGGCACATAGGTTCAATTAATTAACAAAAATATAAAACCAATCATGGATATCCTTTCTAAGACAGAAATGAGTATTAACTACATGAAAGTATATATACTTAGAGATAAATATGTGTTAAACATTTGGTTCGGCCTTGCAGTCTAGCAAAGTGATGATGATAATGCCCTTATGTTTAACTCTGAATAAACTGCCCTCGCGCTTATATCTCATATCCCTATTCGTGCCTCTTTATTAGGAAAAATTTATCCCTATAGTTATTATATATCATTTCTTTGTTAGTGACATTGTTAATTTCCAGAAGCTGATCAGTGCCGCCGGTGTGGAGGAATTTAGTTCATCAGAAGTTACTTTACATGCTGGTAAATCTAATGACCTGACGTTGTCGCTTTTAAGCGCACTTAAATACCAGCGGTCCGGGTCAGATTTGAACCCGTGACCTTGGGATCAGAAGGCCAGCTCCTAAGCAACTGAGCCACGCAGACCGACACTTTTCTCCGTGGACAACCGTTTTTATTTATAATCACAATCAGGTTTCTCCACCCGAGAGGAGCGATGCACTGAAACGGAGTTACTTATTGTGTTCACATACAAAAACAGTTCGATGCAGGACCAGCTTTGATGTTTTAACAAGGTAAAACGGAGAATGCGGTCTTTCCAAGGTCCCGGAAGATGGACAGTGACTGTCGAGAAAGGGCGCCACAGACAGTCTTTGTGGTATCTTTTTGTGAATCTGCTTCCAGTCCTACTTGTCACAAGCTGGTCCTATCCAACTGGATAATAAGGAGCACAAGAAAGGGTTGTCTTTCGGTCACCTCAATAAAACATCCTGTAAAAGGCTTCTTGTATGTTTCTGGCCTGTTTGCCTATATGTCGTGAATCAGATTTAAACTTAATGAACTCCATAGCTCTGGATAGTTTAAGTATATTCCGGTAAAGTTAGTGCTGAAATAATCTCAGAATTACATAAAGAGAATTGGCTATAACTGGGTATCGACCGTACCACATATCGTTGACACAGTATTGCGCGTTGAAAGATATATAGATTATATATACTAACATCATCTCTGACTTTTGTCACACAGATAAGGTAACGTGGAATCACATCACAGGAACACTGAGGTAACCACGTAATCTCCCAAATGTAGCTGCTCATAGCAATGTATTGAAAACAAACTTCTACTTCCTTTAGAATCGCTTGAAGCTGCGATGCGAATTTATTTGAGAACTTTCAAACCAGAATGCGCTTCTCTGTTAAATTTATATGAAAACTTATGCTGAAATCCTTCATTTCGCGAAGAGCCCACAGGCAGATCATTGGCTGTAACTTAATTCTATACGCCATGCTTATCGCTTGGGACGCGCCAGAGAGCAGACTGGCAATGATATGCTCCAATGTGCAGTACAACTCGAAATTGAGAGTAAATTATAATCACTAGGGCTCAGACTTTTAGGTAAATATATATTTTGTTTGCTTCCTAATATGAACTTCAAACTGAGTTTAATGTTCTGGATATGTACACTAGACCAAGCATTTTAAGTTTAATTGCATATTTTCTGATTTGTTATGTAAATATTTACGGATATTCACATAAATTACACAAAACTCGCAAAAAAATAAAATAATTTTCACATAACTTCAAAAAGCACAAAATCAGCAGCAAAATTATTTTAATGAATCACTATCCACTTCTGTAATCTCAATTACACATACCAGACGATGCAATTTGTTGTTAATTATTGAAAGAACTGATATGTCAGCTACAGTATCCCTTCAGTTTGAAGAAAATATAAACATCCTGCTTTCCTTAGTTATGTGAGCGCGCAAGATAAGAACGGGAATTCCTCCATTGCCATATGCTTTACAGCCCAGCTAGTAATACGAATACATGCTGATCTGAGTAGTCAATTTGTGAATCTGCAAAGTTCAGACGAACTTCTAGTTATGTTAGGAAGTTTTTTTAAAGAAAATTATTTGTTTTGGCAATATTTTGTACTTTTTAGCATATCTTTTTAACATTTTGGTGCATAAAAATAAATATTTCCAAGTTTTTAGCACCTAAAAGTCCGAGCCCTAATCATCACTAATGAAGTATTGGAATGAAGAGCTGGTTATAACAGCCTGCAACATATATTTCTTAGAGATTAGTATACAAATAATGTTTAATATTAGCATAGAATCAAAGGTGCAGAAATAAACGGGACAGAGATTATTCCGAACAATGCCCATTGAGTATGCTAATAATGTTACTCTACCAAAAGGTAATCCTTGAGGCATACTTTTAATTTTGCTCACTTTAGAGGAGTACTTGCCAAGTATCGTCACGCAGTCGTCGCGGAAATGGCATTACAGTGGTGGGGTCTAGCAGGCAGCCCTCTACACAATAAACACACAGACTTATGCTGTCAATGTTTCCTACTATTTGTCACAGGAGCAAGCTGAAAATAATTCAATAAAACCATTTCTTCCATATGCTAGTTTTGTGTACCAGCTGGCCCAATTTGACGTGTACAGGTATTCGTTCTTGCGTTAAGAGTTGCAGAACTCAACGGAGGAACTGGGTAGCGCAGCTGTTTGCCAAGCGGGAGACCTGGGTTCGATTCTCAGTACCGGCGTGGGGATTTTTCCCCCACTGGGAGACCTGGACCGGGGTGTATTCAGCCTCGTGAGGTCCCTGGGGAGCCAATTGAGGAGCTACTTAATGAAGAAGTTGCGGCTCCAGGTTATGAGGACCGCATTAACCGGTCGGGAAGGATTCGAGGCGCTGACGGCGTCTCACCCTCCAATACTGCACCCCATCCATGACGTCTTTCATGGACGGAGATGCAGCGACCGGGCGGTAGCCCAAGGGTCCTTGTGAGCTGTCGTGTCATGGAGTTATAATGAGGAACTGGAATGAGCCACCTTAGTGTTACCCCTCTTTGCGTATCAGTGGAGACATGATAAAGGGGTTTTTACCCCTCGCTCATTGAGAGGTCGTTCATGTCAATTCCCCACTGACTGGTTTTAACTTGAAATAACCCCGCTGAGTTCTGTAACTCTTTTAACACATGAAGGAATATCTGCACACGTCAAATATGGGTAGCTGGACCGCCCGGTATGCATGTATATTCATTTCGGATATCGCAAAAGTAAACGTATAATTATTCGCCATTGAAATCAAATAATACAAATAATGATCGATAATACAAATTATTTTGAATCTGAATCCTTAACTTTGCGGGTTACTGAAACCCCTTCCGAACCCCATCTCCATCAGATATATACCATATTAAGAGGTTGCCAAATTTAGAGACATAATGAATTACTTATGTTAATCATATTACACTCACATGGTTTTCCCTAATCATTCTTCAACAAACTAACCTCAAGACTTTTTCTTCCACTTCACATTAATCCAGATTAAAATTGCAGAAATGGTATTACAATATGTATTTACTTGTAAGTACAAGGGGAATAAGCGAGCTTAGGCGATCTTCAAATGTTTTATAAACTGCTTGGTGACTTTTAAATTCAGCCCTCTTTGTATTACCATGAGAAAAAACTGAAAAGCAACTTTGCAGTTGAAAACTTAAGAATTCAAATCATATCAAACTCGGAAAAGTTTGCGCGATTTGAGAGATGTGAATTTTTGTCTACCACTTCAGCTTTAATTCTTCTTACTCTTTAAAGGATGACGCTCCTCTTTGTAGGACTAACATCCCCAACGATTTAGCTGGGTCAGTAGTCTGTCGAAGAGTAGGAAGTTATGGCATATCCAAGATGGGTGATCAGCCTAATGCCTAGTGTGGTGGTCGCCCTCCGTGGTGTAATGCTAACTTCATACTTCAAACCCGGCGGAGGACGATGGTCCACAGCAGTCCATAAATAAAACTACATTTATTTATCCCTAGTATGGTGGTGAAAAAGTAGGAAATAAAACCTAGTGATGAAAGGGACGAAAGGAAAATTTAATAATTAAATTAACCAACTAAGCATTCGAATAGCGAGGAAAGCCGTGAAAAGAAACTCTGGAGGTTTGAACCTTAGACTTTGTGTTACCGCGGCGTCACCTCGCCGAGTTTACTAGCTGTAAAATGAATTCAGACTGAAGAAGATTTAACAGACTTTCACCAAAGAATTCAAATGTACAATTGTATTTATTCCCTGAATGGGTGGGGGATTAATTGAAGATACATACTATACTAACTCATCCTTGTGGGTTGCTGAAAATGTTTGTGCTGTGCTGTTCACAGGCAGACATGCACGCACGCGCTCACACTTCTTTTTAAAAATGTTTGTGCTCAGGTAGTGTTTCCCTTGAATTAGATGAAATATATCAGCCATTTACTTTCAGTGCGTAGGTAATAAAGTAATAAACACATTTTTTTTCCCCCACATTTTTCCTTTGCTGTCCTCAGATAGCTTAAGCCCTGCATGCAAACATTCGCGTTTGAAAACCTAAACATTCGCGTTTGAAAACCTGAAGTGCCCCCTCCAGTAGGATTTTGCAATGCTGTAGCTCTCCATTGTTTCTACCTCACTTGCTGGATGAGAGCAAAAAGTAATCTTGAAGATGCCTCATGACAGTTTTGATTAGCAAACTTCATGGCCTTGAAATGAGATTTCCTGTATTAAGGACGTGGCGTTGGAAGGGATAATCTGGACTCAAGAACGTGTAATCCCTTTACTAGGTTCGCATTGTTTAGTAGCACTCCGTCCCAAACTTCAGCTGTTATTTTCTTTCTACCGGTTGGCAGTTCGATTTCAGATCAACCTAGTCGGGACAACGTATGCAGAGTTGCGAATTCTCAACTGATCACATTGCAAAGCATGGGAACTTAAACACAGCACTCCAGGACCTTTCATGATTCCTCACTCTCTTTGAAATCTACTTTAAACGCTGCAATCTTACTGCCAAGAGCTCTCTAGAAACAAGCGCTATTTTTAAAACGTTGCTATTTTATGACCCTGGGTTACCATTTTTGTTCAGTACCCGTATTTGTTATCAACTTATCACAAAGCCGAATTTGTTTGCTCATCGTTTGTATATTTATTTGTTTACAATCCTTGACGTTATCATACATTTTGGCATCAGCCCATTCATTATGCTGATTGATCCACATTGTAAAATCGTGCCATAAAAATGCTCAACTTACCTGCAGAGAGGTTTGATTCATGTGCTCTCAGCGCATGAGAAATGTCAGTCAATCTAACCAACTTATTACTAGTGTTTATACTTTCCTGTCGATTTTTCAAATAATTTCAGACGAATAAAAAACCTGAAAAAGAGTTACATGACGTTCTCCAGTAATTATCATTTATAATATCTTTATTCTGCATTGTTTATTCCATCCATATTCTCTTAATAGTGTTTCCAATTAAGCAATACTACAGTATATATATATATATATATATATATATATATATATATATGGCTCGCTGAAATGTATGCACGCAATCACTTCCGAACTACTGCATTTAAATTGAACAATTCTTTTTTTTTTTTTTTTTTTTTTTTTTGTTGTGTTCGTTATTGTCACGACAAGGTTTGTGGAAAAGAAAATGATTAAAAATAGTACGGGAAAGTATTTAAAATCTCATAAAACGAATAAACCGTGCCAAGCGAACGCATTTCGGTTAATAGCCACCAGATGGCAGTGGTATCACGGTAATTTGTTGCTAAATGGTAGTAGTACTGCTATATTTTTCTCTCCCCATTCAATGTTAAAGTAACGCACCAGTTTATCGACACTGACGCAACGCAGCAGTGAAATTCAAATACATTTTCATATATTAACTGTCCTTTCCGTACTCCTGTTGTTTAAAATAAAGCAGCAAAGAAACTTTCCTGGCGACTAACAGCTAGAGTAAGTATTTATTTATTTGCCACTAGATGGCCATAGTGGTATTTTTCCTCCCCATCCAATGTTAAGGTAACGAAGCAGTTCATCGAGATGACACAACGCAGCAGTGAAATTCAAATACATTTTTAAGTATTAACTGTCCTTTCCGTACTCCTATCGTTTAAAATAAATTAGCTTTCCTGGCGACGAACACGTTAAATACGTACTTATTATTTGCCACCAGATAGCCGTAGTACCTCCTGCTCTATTTTTCTTCTTCAGTGCTAAGGGAATGCACCCGGTTATGGACACAATGACGTAAGATAACTGTAACAATCAAATATATTTCTTATGCATTAACTATCGTTCCCTTGGTCATATCGTATGAATAAAGAAATAAGTATATTTTTGTTGTAATTCTTTAAAACGAACAAGTTATAAACAACGCACAGAACCAATTAACCCTTCTTGGAATCTGAAAATGGCGGAGAAATAATGGGATCCGTTTTAGTTTTAACTTCCTATTGCAGATGTTGGTTATTTGACGTTAAGTGGTACATGAGCTAGCTAAAGAACATGAAGATACCCGCGTCACCATCACAGTATAATTGCGCTGCTCTTAATGCATTTGATCAAGTAATATTTTGGGTTAAATGGAGAAATTTAATACATAAAGCTATCATCAAATAGAAACTTATCAATTGCCCAACCAGATCTACTTGCTCTTCGACGAACACCTAAAATACGTACTTATTTTACCTATTGCTTTATTTTTCTTCCCCATTCAGTGCTAAGGCAATGCACCCGGTTATGGAGATAATGACGCAAGATAACTGTGAAAATCAAATATATTTCTTTCCTGGCGACGAACACTTAAATAGGTACCTACTTATTTATTTGCCATCAGATGGCCGTAGTATTCACCGCTTTATTTTTCTTCTTCAATGCTACGGGTATGCACCCGGTTATGGAGACAATGACGCAAGACAACTGTGACAATCAAATATATTTCTTATGTATTAACTATGATTCCCTTGGTCACATCGTTTAAATAAAGAAATAACCATATTTTTGTTGTAATTCTTTAAAATGAACAGGTTATAAACTATGCACATGACCATTAACCCTTCTTGGAATCTGAAAATGGCGGGGAATGACGGGACCCTTTTAGGTTTAACGTCCTATTGCAGATGTTGGTTATTTGACGTTATGTGGTACATGAGCTAGCTAAAGAACATGAAGATACCCGCGTCACCTTCACATTGCAATTGTGGTGTTCTTAATACATTTTAACAAGTAATATTTTTGGTTAAATGGAGAAATTACACAAATCTGTCTAATAAAAGCTTATTAATTGCCCTACCAGATCTACTTGCTCTTTAGCCATGCCTTAAAAATGGCTGTTCTGATAAAAATGGCTGTTCTGACATAGGTGGAAGTAGAGAAAGAGGTGGAAAACATTAGGAGTAAAGGAAAGAAATAGATTCGGAAGAAGCATGAATGTTATTGTGGCTGTCTCCTTAATGTAATTCATTACCTATGCCAGAGTTTACCCGCCACACTATGAAAGGGCTGCCATTATGTTATGCCAATGACATCCTTGCTTACCCACGCTGTTAACCGTATGTCATTCTTTCCACAATACCTTATGGGCGCGCTGAGTTCGTCCTTTTCGCAATGCCACCTCTATATGCTACATTGCGCAGATTATAGCGCTTCATTGCACTTTTCAGATGCTTTAAAGGCATTATTAGACTTTTGCAATAAAAATTTTCTGTTGACACTCTTACTAGCCTCATTTCGTTTCCATCACATTTTTGTCACTTCACAACGTCAAAGGAAGAATTAATATGGAAAGTGTTTCCAAATATTTGTGCAAATTACAAAAACTATGCTTGGTTGAGCGAACGAGCCATTTTAGCAGCCACTAATAAGAATGTAGATTATTTTAATATAAAAATTCAGGTTAAAATTGATGGACAAATGCATTCATTTAAGTCGATCGATTCCATTACCAATCCAAATGAAGTCAGTTATCTTACTAAATTCCTAAATTCATTGGATTTACCAGGAATACCGCCACACAATTTACAGCTCAAGGTTGACTCGGTGATAATTATGCTACGCAATCTCAATCAGCCAAAATTATGAAGCGGAACAAAACTCGCTGTTAAAAAAATTATGAAAATTTTGATTTAAGCTACTATAGCATAGGAAAGCTCAAAGGCAAGGATATACTTATTCCAAGAATACCACTAATGTCAACCAACTTTCCTTTTGAATTTAAGCGTGTTGCTTCCGGCGCGCCTTGCATTCGCAATGACAATAAATCCCAAGGTCAATCGTAAGAAGTGTGTGGAATATACCTTCGATTGTCGTGTTTTTCGCATGGATAGTTGTACTTTGCGTGCTCGAGAGTCGGCAAAACATCTCCGCTATTTGTTTTCTCTCCGGAAGCAAAATTGTACATTACAAGGCATTACAATAAAGTATTGTCAAATTATGTAATTGTAGTTTTACTCCATTGTAGTTTCGTACTGTAAACGGAAGATTTTGACTTAATTTTTTTAATTGGTTATACCACCCGTGCGAAGCCGGGGCGAGCAGCTATATATATATGTTTGCAGTGTCCAATTTTATAAGCAAGCGATAATTGTATGCTAACCATATCACCTGTTTTCTACGAAACAATTATGACGAAAATGATCCACATAACACTTGAACCGCACTACTTAAAATGAGAAACGAATTGTTAATGTAACAAAAAATTAATTTGAACATAATCCCACAATCCTATATCTTTAACTATATTGCTTTGTGAACACTGTTGTTTTGGACAAATAAAAAATAACGAAGAATTTTCATAAACCGTTATTTGGTGGGGAGAGTATGGAAATTAGAATTTAACTCGTTCCGGATTTTTTTGTTTTGTTTGTTTCTTACACTGTCATCAAACCATGTCCACTCTACAAACGCTTTTTGGATCCCGAAGTCTCTAAACCATACAGAATATTTGGGTTCAATGAAACGTTTCCTATGTACTTTGGTCAGTTTTTTGAGACAGTGAAAGGGGGAGATAAGGACGCCATATGGCTACACTACTGGCTACAGCAAAGTTTCGCCCGAAGTAACAAACTGAGCCCAAGCAGCTTGTTTCCTGCCTTTCCCCATTCCACTGTCTCAGAGGAGTGACCAAAGAATGTCCTATATAATCAAAACTTTATCCGCCTGAAAACTACTCTTATATAAACTTACTCTTTCCTCTACCTATTAAACAAGAAAAAGAGTTTAGAGATATGGCTTGTTCTACAAATTTCGAAGCAATACTGGTGGTTGAAGCGATAGTCAAGTCTTTAAAAAACGGGATGCTGTATGCTGCATTGGAATTCAACTTTATGCTTGACCCCCAAAACAAACAAATGGCATTTTAACGAGAATAACATAAGGCTCTATCTTTTCCGATTTACTAGTTGTAGAAAAGCATGAATATAGAATGAAGAAAATTTCATGACATTTTCAAGAAATATCCTAAACATATGGAATGTTCACCAAACTGTAAGCGCCATTGTTTGAGAAATGTAAACAGAACGGTCATGGGTATTTAGGGAGTGGAGCTTTTCTATTCACCTTATATACTAAGAATATGCTTACCTTAAATAAACACTTAGTTTATTATTTTTCCAAATTAAAAGTTCAATATCAGGATTTCACTAAAATACATATTTTGAAACCCCCTATATCACATTATTGTGCGTGTGTGTGTTTTCTGTTAATTGCATAACTAAAAAATGAAAGGTCTGATAAACACCAATCTTTATAGTTAACATCAGTATCTCCAAAGATATGGCACGAAGATATTTGAAGAAAATCTCCTACCCCGAACTATCTTTTACATGGAATATTTTCGAAATTTTTGGTTACCTGAAAATGGCTATAACGTGGGTTTAAAATGCCATACATTAAATATATTTACATTAAAATAAAATATATTTATATCTTAAATTTTCTGGGAATACCCTGTGAAGTCCTCTTCATTTCGAATATAATCGTGTATAACTGTTAAATGTAAATTAATAAATAAAAACATACTCACAAATATATAGATCTCTTTAAAACACACAATTTATTTACAATAATTTTTTCTTTGCATCAGACATTTTCCAAATATCCGTTGTTAAAGGTTATAATCGCTCAATGCTTTGTCATTTCTTTTAAAATCCTTCCGACATTCAGTTGGTCCTCACGATTGCATGGAAAGTGTAGGGGTTTTAAGTACTTCGCGACCAGTTGTTAAACACTACTGACTATTACTATTCCGTGTATATAACAAAACGTATAATGATTCGCGATTAAAATGAAATAGGCTAACATTATTTTTCAGAATAATAATTTTACAATAGTAATAGTAATAATAATAATAATAATAATAATAATAATAAAAACAACCGATGGTGGGTAGAGAAAGTCACGTGAAAGTAATTTGTCACATATATACTTATTTTGTATGATTATATGCTGCTCTAGTAATGAGGGAAGAGAAGCTCTGAAGCTAAATTAAGTTTAAAGCGATTATGTTAGGAGAAACAACGGTTGATTTAGGAAAGGCTTGCCATTCAAATGAAGTCTGAATCAATTAATTGGCGCAGACGACGCCTTGAGCAAGCAACAACAATTTTGGATGAATCACGCATCGGTGGACTAATTTAATCCGCAATGGGCCGCACACCAAACATCTGAAGAACGCCAGCAGTGTTCCATTGTGTTGGGCAGACCCACATCTGCGCCACTGCCGACATAAATATTCGCGGGAATTAAAGCAACTGGCACCCTTTTCCTGGACGTCAGACACAACATTTTGTAAATATTGCATCGTACCTACAACGCTGTTGACAGATATCCTGCATCTCTTCGAATGAGTACACCCTCTCGACGACAGAGAAAAATTAATTCCGCAAATTGTTTATCTGCTCCAGCATTGTAGGCATTTTACACTCTTGGCCTCTGTCACTCCATTTCTGAGTTTAAGGAACTATATTTTACTAAGGGAAGAAAACAAACGGGTCTAATCTCTAGACCAACAATACCAAACATAATGTACAGTATATTTCTCTCGCTAGAGTCCCCAAACTTTTCCTTATATTTTGGCCATTTATGCGAGTTTTGTGATGAACATTTGTGTACACATACCTTGAAATATGCACTGTCACATCCGATGCTGAAAATGGTCTCCTTCCACATACAGCATGTTTATACACGTCGCTCCAAATTCTGGGATACATTTATTGAAGTCTCCTCGGTAATGGCTTCAATCTCTTGACATATAGCATCTCCCAACTCTGCAGTTGTACGTGGTCTATTTATGTATACCTTTCCCTTTGGACATTCCCACAGGAAGAAGTCGGGTGGTGTTAGGTCAGGAGATATTGGCGGCCAAAGATTTTTTGAGATGAGTCGATCTTTAAAAAAGCTTTCGATTTCCCTCATGCTTGCACGTGACGTGTGACTTGTTGCACTATATTGTTGGAGATATCCGTGAGCTAATTCATCATCAGTTAACTGATTGACATAGTCAGTGACTATTCTTCAGTGTTTGCCGTTTCTCTTGAAAAAATGGGGCCTCTATAACGCCTAAGAGACACTGCGCACCAAACTCTAATTTTCTGTGCATGTAGAGATTGTGCGCGTAAGGCATTAGAATTTGTTTGTGCCCATATACACGTTTTGAGAGTTTATGTAGCCACTCACGCTTCATCAGTGAACCAAGAAAGTCCAAAATCCCAGGATTCTGATTAATAAAAGTTGGAAACCATACTCACGCCAAGATCAGCGGAACAGTCCAAACCTATTGGGAGGGGTGAGGTATTACATTGTCCAAGGCATGTCCACAGGATTTCATCACAAAAGCGAATGGTTGGAATATGGGCATGGGTTCGAGGCCTCTAGTGAGAGAATCAGTCTGTATATAGACCGAACCAGTGTGCAGCGTAACATTCCTAATCAGTAAGCCTTTTGTTGACTTTGCTGTTGGTTTAGATAGTTCTCTGCAGGACACCTCGTGACCTCAATGTTCTAAAACCCAATTCTACAAAAGCTTCCATTTTATATTTCCATCCATGTGGAAGCCAAATAAAAACCGAGCGGGATGGCTCAAGCAGTTGCTACTGTGGCCCGCATTGGAGAGGTCATGGGTTAGATTCCCGCGACCGGCCTGCCGGGAGTTTCCCCGGGTAAGATCAACCCATCCTCTAAATTTTCCGGTCCACCATTTTCACCTCCCCATTTCCGAATAATATCTTTCAGGGTTAAAGGACCAGGTGACCGTGTTTAGCTGTCTGCGGCTGGATGGTGGTTTGTGGATTGTAAAAGGCTATCCTGACGTCGTCAGGGACCCGCCTTTCGGTTTCAGGACTCCCTCTGGGGGATCATCAGCATTGCCTAGGCTCGCGTCCAACTGTAATCGATAGGAATGGTCATCCTTTGTCATCCTTCGGGTCTCTCCCCTCATCTCTTCCTGGGGTCATTTGAGTGACAAACCTATGCTCGGTGCTCTGTCCCAGAATCCTTGTCCCGGGGTCCATAACCAATCTTAAGCGTATCCAAATAAAATCGGCGATAAGCCTCATCCTTGTTTTGTTATTTCATGTTTGATTCTATTTTCTTACTGTCGTCAATATACAACTGGTATCAAATGTTCTTCTGGCAATTATAATAGCAATTTTTACGATACGGTGTAATAATAAGAACAGATATCAAAGTTGAAATTACTGAGGCGGTGGACTATGTACTTTACAAATAAAGGTATACAATAATACTGTTAAATTTAATAACATGAATCTGAGGGTAAGTCGCTTGGGGCATTTTGAGAAAGTAGAAGATAACCAACATTTTCAAGTAAACAATACCATGTGGAATATGACCTAGGAGTTAAAGCGACCTTAAATAAATAAATAAAAAAATACCATGTGGAGATTTTCTTGAAAAAATTTCGTGTCGCATTTTTCTATACAAAGTTTTATATGTACCCCACTTTTCATTTTGGAATTAGTATGCGTCCGCCCTCCGTGGTATAATGGTTACCATGCAGCTTCATACACCGAAGGTCGCGGGTTCAAACCCGGCGGAGGACGATGGATTTTTGAGTGTGTCAAAATCCTTAACATAGCCTTTCGGAATGGAGGTAAAGCGGTTGGTCCTGCGTTGTAGATTTACGGCACGTAAAGGAACCTCAAGTCTGAAAGGGCCCCTGAGCAAAATTAATTGGTCTTTCACGCCCAGTATAGAATGAGACGCTGAGAATCACAGCAGTTAAAAGAGTGTCCATAAATAAAACTATATTCCTTTTTTTTTCTCTCAAGACAGGTTTTTTTTTTTTTTTTTTTTTTTTTTTTTTCGTCTACAAGAGACCTCAAAAAAGTTCTGAATCGGAAACTATTGTGGGACTTAAATAAGCTTTCAATGAGCGTTCAGATTCAGAATTCAGCTAAAAGTAACAAACTGGGATGAATACGACTTACTGCATTTATTTATCCTGTGTTCTTGCAAGCTATTAGGATAGATGTTAAGAATTACATTGCGAGATCAATTACGAAAATAGCATTTTGAAACAAGTTTAAGCGACAGTTTTCAGACCAAAATTTATATTGTGGAGTTGATGCCGAAATGTCGCTAACTCATTCGTTAAAGTTTAAATAACAGAGAAGAAACAACGTAGGAATGACGAAAGTTTATTATGTGGAGAGGAGCGGGCTGTGTACAGGTGCGTGTGTCGAAGCTATTCTTAGGCACATCTCTACACTTGGCAGCTATTGCCCCTATATCATTTTCGGAACTTAAATTATTCCAAGCAATAAGAAAAATGTCTCACTTTTGCGAAATGACAGTCATTCGTTGTGATGCCTACTTCCTAACAGTCAAACCTTATTACTCAAAAATTTCCAAAAAATTATGTAACCCGACTGATGGACGAATCAACAAAACAGCAAAAAGGAGAATATGATGGTAATACCCCACTTTGACGTCGTATGTTTCCAGTAAGGTTTTACACGAATTGTTATTCCAGCAGATGTATAATACGTACTTCGAATACCTAAGTTTTCAAAGCCTATATTGAGAGTGGTATAAATTGCTGCACACCTACCGACGTCTTTTTGTCAATGTTTGACTTCTTTTTTCGAAGGCAATCCTTTCCTCTATTTCAGATATACTCACAGAAGCTACTTCAGATAAACGTTACTAATTTCTATTTCATTCTTTGCACCATATACATTTCAGATTAACATTTATACAGAATGTTGTGTATATTTTAAAAACTGCATTAATACACTTTTTCATATAGAATGACACTACTATTTTAACACATAGTTAAAATAATGTTGCAAGACAAACATTGTCAGATGTTGCTCAGCTAGGGTATTTGAATTTAGAGAAATCTGAATTTATGAGATTAGGCCGTAAACACTTTCATAACTTTCTCTCTAATTTTCCACTTCGGGCAAATAATGGAACTTCTATGTAAACATCTACTGAATCACATGATCGCTTTGAAGGGAGATTAATTAGAAGAGAGTAAAATATTCAGTAGCTATAGAGGATGAAAATATTTGATTAAAACTGCGGCTGTATTGTCGAATATAGCCACGATTACATTGTCGCTGTCTAGTTAGTGTTTCATGTTAAAGAATATTATGTTTTCAACCCTGTTTTAAAATTCTACACATCTTCTATAAACAGACGCGAAAAATTCTCTGAATTTTAAATTCACTTTATTATTTTCCTCCCATAAAGGTTCATCTAACAAGGTGAAATATAGAGAACTATGCTCTGTAGCTCAGGAGAGAAACAGGAAAGTACTTACATTAGTAATTAGAAGGGGTTCTACAAGATATGTGCACAGTTTTTATCTAATTTAGAGCATTACACTTGTAAATTGGCAAGCGTTACTCTCATTATTGGTTTTTAAATAATTGCCTATCATTGATTTATAATATAGGAATTAAAATATATTAAGGTGAAACATCAATATTCTAGTTTATATTTTAATGACTGCAATAAAAGCAAAGGAAATAATTATGCATTGAATGAAATACCTATTTGTTCATCTGTTACACGGTATCTATTCTGACGGACTACCTATTTGTTCATCTGTTACACGGTATCTCTTCTGACGCACTACGTATTGGTTCATCTGTTACACGGTATCTCTTCTGACACACCACTTATTGGTTCATCTGTTACACGGTATCTCTTCTGACGCACTACTTATTGGTTCATCTGTTACACGGTATCTCTTCTGACGCACCACTTATTGGTTCATCTGTTACACGGTATCTCTTCTGACGGACCACTTATTGGTTCATCTGTTACACGGTATCTCTTCTGACGCACTACCTATTGGTTCATCTGTTACACGGTATCTCTTCTGACGGACTACCTATTGGTTCATCTGTTACACGGTATCTCTTCTGACGCACCACTTATTGGTTCATCTGTTACACGGTATCTCTTCTGACGCACTACTTATTGGTTCATCTGTTACACGGTATCTCTTCTGAAGCACTATCTATTGGTTCATCTGTTACACAATATCTCTTCTGACGGACTACCTATTGGTTCATCTGTTACACGGTATCTCTTCTGACGGACTACCTATTGGTTCATCTGTTACACGGTATCTCTTCTGACGGACTACCTATTGGTTCATCTGTTACACGGTATCTCTTCTGACGCACTACCTATTGGTTCATCTGTTACACGGTATCTCTTCTGACGGACTACCTATTGGTTCATCTGTTACACGGTATCTCTTCTGACGCACTACCTATTGGTTCATCTATTACACGGTATCTCTTCTGACGGACCACTTATTGGTTCATCTGTTACACGGTATCTCTTCTGACGCACTACTTATTGGTTCATCTGTTACACGGTATCTCTTCTGACGGACTACCTATTGCTTCATCGGTTACACGGTATCTCTTCTGACGCACCACTTATTGGTTCATCTGTTACACGGTATTTCTTCTGACTCACTACTTATTGGTTCATCTGTTACACGGTATCTCTTCTGACGGACTACCTATTGGTTCATCTGTTACACGGTATCTCTTCTGACGGACTACCTATTGGTTCATCTGTTACACGGTATCTCTTCTGACGGACTACCTATTGGTTCATCTGTTACACGGTATCTCTTCTGACGCACCACTTATTGGTTCATCTGTTACACGGTATCTCTTCTGACGCACTACTTATTGGTTCATCTGTTACACGGTATCTCTTCTGACGCACTACCTATTGGTTCATCTGTTACACGGTATCTCTTCTGACGGACTACCTATTGGTTCATCTGTTACACGGTATCTCTTCTGACGGACTACCTATGGTTCATCTGTTACACGGTATCTCTTCTGACGGACTACCTATTGGTTCATCTGTTACACGGTATCTCTTCTGACGCACTACCTATTGGTTCATCTGTTACACGGTATCTCTTCTGACGGACTACCTATTGGTTCATCTGGTACACGGCATCTCTTCTGACGCACTACCTATTGGTTCATCTGTTACACGGTATCTCTTCTGACGGACCACTTATTGGTTCATCTGTTACACGGTATCTCTTCTGACGCACTACTTATTGGTTCATCTGTTGCACGGTATCTCTTCTGACGGACCACTTATTGGTTCATCTGTTACACGGTATCTCTTCTGACGGACCACTTATTGGTTCATCTGTTACACGGTATCTCTTCTGACGGACCACTTATTGGTTCATCTGTTACACGGTATCTCTTTTGACGGACCACCTATTGGTCCATCTGTTACACGGTATCTCTTCTGACGGACTACTTAGGGACGGTGTGCAATATTTTCAGAAAGCAATGGTGATTTTTTTAATGTATTACTTGTTCAAACTCGTATGGACTCCCTGTGTATGAAAATTTAAATAAACAAATTACTTGGCGATTCGAATCCAAGCTTAACTATTGAACAGAGCTAAAATCTATTCTGCCGTCATATAGAGGATTTTCACCTACAAGTTAACGACCAAGGCAATCAGCGCGAATATTCAAATGTGTTGCATAGATCTAGGAAAGTGGGCACCTTAGTCTTCTCAGACTTGCAGTTAAATAATTGACTTTGGGCACCTGCCCAGGGCTCCGTCCAGACGGTCTTTCACGTGCCCTTGGTAGCCGCGCAATGAATGATGGGCGCAATGCCTGAAAATCCTCTCTCGCCAAACTTTTCGGCAGACATCAAGGACGGTGGTTTGATATTCAATAACGAAAAGTGCCCTGTTTCACGGCCCTCCGAGCACCTTGGCCCGCTTTAACAACTCGCCCACGCCTGCCAATATTTTGCTACCTTATCTCCAAGGCCTTTTCCAAACCACTCAAGAAATAGCGCTGTTAAGGAACAATACTTTAAATGCTTAGGCTGAAATGAGAAACATTCTCCATAGATCATATGCTGCAATAACTAAATGTTCTAGTCCAATAAATGTCACAGCCGACGATTTGCTCAGCAACTGCTTGCAAAGTAAGTGAAGTTGAAGTCATAATATGCAACTTATTAATTGTTTTGGATATCACAGTTAGATATTGGAGCGTTTTAACTCCGGACAAAGTATGATTCTTTATAAACTTCTCCCAAACATCACATATGGATAAACGATTAAGTGATTAATTTAGAGAAATAGAACATAAAGCACCGAGCGAGTTGGCGCCATAGTAATGAGTATAAGTAGCTTTTGGAAGTTCTGGATTATTAGGAATGTTTGAACGCTTAATAGAAGTTGGTATAGATTTTTTTTTTTTTTTTAATGACTTTCTTGATAGGTGCTTTCTCGTAGCACATTTCATCATTGAATTGTAGGTGAAGTTAAAATATTCCCGGGCTTCGTCCTGGCCACCGCACTCTGGCCCATGGGTTTTTCATAGTCTTCCGAGTTGGTAGCCGATTGCTAAGGTGGTTTCTGTTCTACCACGACTTATCTATTCCTCATTTTTTGTATCTATAATTTCCTTCATTGTAACTGTTTCAGGGTTGTAGGACCAGGACTCTGCTCTGCGTGTTGGGCTTTGGATGTGCGCTTTATGGAAGTGCCGCTTCCGGAGCCCCTAGGGATGGGCGCCGTGATCTAGAGGCTTGTGGGTGGGGTTTGTCGACATCGTATGCGTTTGGACATTAAGGACCCCATATATGTTTACGGCCATCTGGTCGGCCTTAGTATTTCTCCCCATATCTGTCTCATGGGCTACGGTAGAAGCACAGGGCTGGAAACCTAGTGGACGCTTTGCTCCGGTTGCGGCCCCCCCCCCTGTTCACCCATCTTTACTTTTACATTTTAGAGTATAAAACCGCACAGTCTGATATTCAAATGAAATGCATACCCTTATTGCATTTAAAATGTTAAGGTTAGATGCCACCAAAACTTGCCTAGTATTTGGTATTGTTAAAAACCCGTCTATGTTGTGTTTCATCTACACTGCAGAGCTTTGAGATATATTTTTCTTTTTATTCACTGTTACAAACTTTCCTTTTTATTTTCCGCTACAAATGCATTAGCCATATTTCAGGTCTTAATGCTAATAATGGTTTACTGTAATAATAACCTGTTTGTAAGATATGATTCAAGAAAAGCTGGCATTTGAAACAAAACTTTTGCAATGCCTGAAGCATTCTTTACATGCGCTTATACGTAGCTGTCGATTTTAATTCGTCTCAGTTTTATGTTAATGGTGAAAGTAATTAACACGGCCAGACAGCTGCACATCCTAAGTGAAACAAATTATGTAATTGCAAGTGTCCCAGCAGCATTGCACATCATGAATCATCAGTTGGCAATGTCATTTGGGCCATTCGGACAACCCCACTACAAGTAAGTTTCAGTATTCTTTACTTTCTCTACGCGTACTATCCACATAGTGTATAGAGAAGATATTGTATTGCACGCAAAAATTCGACCCCGAGATTTCACCGCAAATACAGTTTTTGGGTCCCCCTTAGTAAAAACATTTTTGAAAAAAGGTCCGTGTGTGTGTGTGCGTGAGTGTTTGTATGACTGTGGACAGCATAGCACAAAAACAAAATGACCAATAAACTTTGTATTTAAGTTTGGTGTCTTCCTAGGATGCGACACGAAGATTTTCAAGAAAATTCCTCTCGCAAAACTACCCTTTACATGGAATTTGTTTCGAGAATTTTGATTTCCTCAAAAATGGCTCTAATGATTTTGATCAAAATATCTTATATTTAAGATATTTACATGCCAAATAAAATATATATCTTGACTTTTCTGGGAATAGCCTCTAAAGGCCGTTTCTTTTTTCTGGATGATTTTATTGAATTTTGCATAACTGGAAAATCGCAAGAGATAAACAAAAACTTACGCCACAAAAATTTTAGATTACGATAAAACACGCAATTTATGTCATATACATTTTTTCGTGGGGCTGATCATTTTTTGAGATATTTCTTGTTAATGGTTATTGGTTTCATCTTTAAAAAACTCATACCTTTCTCATATGGAATTTAGAACTCCAATCCATACAAACAAAGGAATTTCAGTCACATAGCAACCACCTTTTGACTACCACTTTAACCTATGTTACTCCCTTATTTCGTTTCTTCTTACAAGGAAGCAAGTAATAAGATTAGTTTTGCTAATTTTTTCTCGATTAGCATAAAGTAAATAGAAGCATAAGCTTTTTAACAATTTGCTGCAGATATGTAGAGAAAGTCATATGAAGGAAGCATCAAATTTTTATAAGTTATATTGTTTTTAGTACGTGAATATAACTCAATAGAATTCTAATGCTCAAAGCAAAGTATACATACGCATAATAGATGCTCATCATGGATCTTCAACTCTAGAGTGTACATAGTCTAATTTCATTCTTGCATAACATTAGTAACCATATGCATTTTTCCCTTACTAGAGGATGCAGCAATTGTGCAGAGTTCGTAAGCTAAAATCACTTACTAGTCTCTTCCGAACACTTCTACAGGCTCGGGCACATCAAATGTGCTTTCGAATTTGCTGATCTACATGTGCTGACTCGAATTTGCTAATCAATCGGATTTCACGGTCCACTGCGTGGCTGGTCTTTTGTCTTTTTAGTCTCCCCATTCTTGTCCAAAGCAATAGCGTCTGTGATCGCAACTGTAATGTCAGCAACCAGATCTCAAAAGAATCCCCCAAGAATTCGCAGGTTTGGAAGAGGAGCTATTGCAACAAACGATTAAATACATTTTTAATGAAACAAAGCAAAAATGAGTCATTACGTTCATTTATAAAAGGCGTTTGGAACATAATCAACATTGCTATCATGCGTTTTCTGGTTTTTTTATGTACTTTCGAATGAAACATTTGAGAGAACTGTGTATTCAAACTTCCAGTTGACTGGTGTTATGCGAAAGACCCCTTCCAAAATAATAAAATTTGTCCAAAATTCGATTTAAGAGTATTTCAAAATATTGTTTGCTTAATAATACTTCTAACATTATTTCATATTACACAGTTTCCATTTAAATAGATACATTATTTTCTTTGTTAATTTTAAACAAAGAATTGTTTCGGGCACATGCCTTCATTGCACAACCATGAAACTATTCATTTCTGTGTGATGTTTTCGTATTCTGCCAGAAGCAGTTTTCTGGGTTGGAAAACACAGTCAAATTAATGGTTTGTACATGTGCGTGTGTGAATGATAAAGAAGTGTTACTTCTTCAAACCGGTTTCGCGTTTACAAACTCTTGTTATATAACGAAAGGGGCATGAATTATTGCAGCAAGTGTCGGTTCTACAAATCGTACTACGTATTTAAGTCATGATTAACAATCCTGAATCCCTCCATATCTCCCATTAGGAATCTTCCTCCCCCACTCTCACTCTCTCTCTCTCTCTCACTTTCTCTCTCTCTCAGGTTATTTCTCAAAACTTCTGCTGAAGCTTTTAGGTTAGTAAATGTCCATTTATATAGAACAATCTGAAATTCATAGCATTGCAGCCAAGCAAAATAAAACTAATGCAACCGAGCGGAATGACTCAGGTGGTTTGGTCTGTGGCTCGCATTCGGGAGGTCGCGGGTTCGATCCCCGTGGCCGGCCTACCTGGCCTATGTTTTTTTTCGTGGGTTTCTAGATCGCCAGGTGAATGCTATGTGGGTTCTCCTCCCGAATTTTCCAGTCCACCATTTCTTAATCATCTCTCTTTCAGACTGGAGGACCAGTAGACGGTGTTCGGCTGGTTGCGGCTGGGTGGTGGATTGTAAAAAGTTATCTTGGTGTCGCCGCCAGGAGGCGAGGGGCCGGTGATCCAGGCCTAGGGCGGCCGGAGCCATGCTTGCGCTCATCATCCGGATCTTGTCGCCCTTCGAGTCTCTCTCCTCATCCCTCCCTGGGCAACAAGCCTATCCGGTGCTCTGTTCCTAGCAGGCAGATTGTCAGCCTAAAATCGAAATTTTAAGCTCTACTTCCACAGCATTATAAACCAATCGCTAAATAATCTGGAAGCCAAGCCAACTAGAGCTAGAGTAAATCGGATGATTTGATTCACACGACTTTCCCTACATCTCTGTAAAAAATTATCGTAATAAGCTTATTCTTCTATCTACTCATACTAATCGAGATAAACATTAGCAGAAATGGTTTTATTACTTAGTTCCTTATATGTAGAAGGGAATAATGGAATACACTAGGCTAAACCGACAGTCAAATGTTTTAAAATGTGGTTGCTATGGAATTGGAATCTGGTTCTTTGCGTGGGTAGAAGTTTAAAAGTTCCCGCGTTAGAAACGTATAAGTATTTTAAAACTGAAACTATTAACAAGGAATATCTCGAAAAAACGGTCAACCCCACGAAAAAAAAAAATGAATGTGACTTAAATAGTGTATTTTAACCAGATCTTTTTTTTTTTTCGCACTAAATTTTTGACCATCTCTTAGAGCTTACTATTTATGCAAAATTCAGCAAAATTCATCCAGAAAAATCAGGTCTTCAGAAACTATTCCCGGAAAATTCAAGATATACATTTTATTTGTGATGGAAATGGCTTTAATATGTGGTATTTTAATCAGAATCGTTAGAACCATCTTTGAGAAAAACAAAATTTTGGAATTTGTTTTCATGTAAAAGGTAGTTTGGGGTGGGGGATTTTCTTACAAATCTTCGTGTCGCATCCTTCGAAGATACCAAACTTAAAACCAAGCTTGGTATTTAACGGTCTTTTCGTTTTTGAGCTATGCTGTCCACACACACACACACACACACACACACACACACACACACACACACACACACACACACACACACACACACACACACACACTTTTCTGAAAATGCCGTTTTCGGATTCAGGGGTTCCTGAAACGAGTATTTTCGGTGAATTCTGGTATCGAATTTTATTGTGGAATACAATCCTCCCTCTGTACATTTTTATATAGTACGTGTAGAGGAAGTAAATAGCGTTACTATGTTTTATGTAGATGATTAATATTGATTTTATACGCGTTGCTGCCTGTTTCATTTATTTTGCTTAGCCGAAAATCTGTTTGAAAGTCAACATTTAATAATGGCCGCTCTAATTTTACGCGTTTTTTTATTTTTGTACTAACTAGTCATTTTAGAATGCATTTAAAAATGAATTTCACTATAATGACTTCTAGTTTAAAATACTTTTATATTTAATGTAAAATCAAATAATGAATAACAAATTTTAAAAATTAATATTCTTTCTTATTAACTTAAACATATGGTACAGTATTTAAAACTATTTTATTGGATGCATCAGAACTAACGTCCGTTTCTTATAACTTTATTCCCATATGATGTATTATTCCGCGCTCCCTTTCCTTTCCCGTTACCCTGATTGATTGATGTGCACTTTTGCATGGCTTTGTACCGCCTATGCAATACAAGATCAGACGATAAAAACTCTGCTGTGTTAAGTAGAATTGTAGATACCCAACTTTCTCATGCTGAGAGGTAGGGTTAATCAGAAGGACCCCTCAATTCACTTGTTTATAAGAATTTGCATGCATTTGAGAAACTCTGTTACTGCTTAATATATTTGATTCGTACGTTTATGAAAATATAAATTTGGCAATTCTCTTCGAATATATCAAAACAAATGATTCTCAAAATAAGGAACAACATATTCCACAACAACATCAAAAAATGACTAGTGCACCTGACAGGAAAGACATACGGGGATAAGTTATAGGAAACGTTATGTATTCGATATTTACACCTTGAGATTTAAAATACATATTTTATGCTGAGTTTCTCCTGGCTTTTGACATAAATGACGCAAACAGGATTTCCTTAGCTCGAGCTAAGTTGACAAATTTAAAGCTATGTGTTACTCTGTTTAAATGTCACTTTTATTCAACATTTGGTAGCCGTAAAATGCCGTAATGGGTACGTAAGTTTGAAACACACGAACAAATGAATTCTACACCAGAGCTACCACATTTGGAAACGCTCCAGCACATAAAATTAAATGGCCAACAAACAGTAAATGTTATGCTGTAAGCTATCTTGCTGATCAGAACGAATTAATCAGATATATAGAACTCTTTGACTACTTTATCTCCCTATAGCCCAGAACACCCATCATCCTGCAGATACCTTCCGGAGCCGTCCCGTCTACGGATGTCATGTCTAGAATGTCAATTCGCTCGGCCACTTCTTTAAGCGCCGGCCGGCTCTACACTGAATAATGCAATAAATTAATATCTATGACAGCGTTATGCATATTAATATGATGCAATTTTACTACAATGGAGATATTTAAGATGCCTGTAACGAACTCTCATATTGGCCAAACTCATGAATGAAATCTCTATTGCTAATAATCAAACTTTAACTCTGCATCTCTTACAAAAATACAAATCAGATTTCCACTTTTCGCTATTGAACTTTTTCGAACAATAATTACGTATATATGTTTTAAGGGATAGTCTCAAGAAACTATAGACAGACCTTTTACTTGTTTTAATTATATTTCTTTAGGGATAGGTAATTTGGGTGGCTCACCTGAACCGCCCTATAAATTCAGGTCGCTCTATACGTAGCTTTTTAATATCAGGAGCACAAAATTCACATCAAGAGCTATAGGGAAAACAATTTAATGCATGGAACATTGCACTAAACTGAATTACTGTTAACCTTACAATGGATATACCAGTATCAAAGTATCAATAATAGTGCAGAAATACCTATTGTAATATTACAGGAGCGCACTATCCTAACACCAACATTAATGTTTCACAAACATACTTTTATGAAAAGATTATTAATTTTAGAGATAACATTTCTAACTTGTATTCCAAGGTTATTTAAATATTCCCTTAACGTTTTTGTGTGTGGTTCAAAACTCTAATTCAGAAAATGGCTACCATCTCTCAAATTTTGAGGGGCGTGGAATATATTGATTAGGTAACATATTTGCATAACAAAATTTATGAAATAATTTACCTATGTCTTGCAATATATTTATTCCATTTGAATGAAATTTGACATTCCTATTAATAACAGAGCAATGCAATCCCAGTCAAATTTTTAGAAATTTCTGTACAGGAATATAGAAATTTGGAATTTCAATCTCAGTGTCTTACTGTTGGACATAGACTTACAGGCTAACAAGCAAGTTAAATTAAAATGGAAGGTATTTCTAGGAACTTATCTTCCATAATAGATATTACAGAATTTTGAGGAAGGAATGGGAAAATTAATCCCAGTTAATTCGATAGCAAGATTTGGCAAACAGTACAAGGAATGTTGTTCATAGAAACCAGAAAATAATGTTGAAGTCAAAGAGGAAGTATGTTAACGTAGTGTACTCATGTGTAAAAATAAGTTAACGGAAAAATTCAATTTGGAGATGGAAAACATGAAATTCCTGATAGGATGAAATAGAACTTATTTTGCGTATTCTTTTGAAACAAATTTCCCAGGGCTAAATAAAACGGGTCGTCAAGAACTTCCTCCGCACCTTGCTGCTGGCCACCGCTCGATGAAAGGTTGGCATCCCTAGGTTTATCGCATTCGATTCCGACGGGATGTTATAATTATCGGCGTTATCAGCGGCTGTGAGCGCATGGGTTGTTTATTGTATGGTTAATATGGTCTACTATACTGTGAGTTCTAAGTGTGCCTGAAGCGAAATCAATGTATTCTACAGAGGAACGTGTGTTTCTAGTGGAAAACGTATACTGAGAAAGTGACACAAAAATTCGTTGTCAGGTTCCCCAACTCAAAACTACCGCATCGAGATATTATGCGTGATTTAATTAATAAATTTCAGGAGTCAGGTTCCGTGCATGATGCTGTTAGAAGTGGAAAACCCAGCATGATGCTGTTAGAAGTGGAAAACCCAGAGTGCTAACAGAAGAAAAACTATCGGATATATCGGAGAGAATGCTTAAAAGTCCACAGAAATCAATAAACAAATTGGCCCAACAATGTGAAATTTCTTACGGTTCCGCATACAAAGCAGACAAAAAAGAACTAGGTTGTATCCATATAAGGTATCAGTCGACCATAAATTAAAACCCTCAGAACACGGGAAAAGAGTTCAATATTGTGAATGTTTTCAGAGGTTTACTTTGCACCATGGAGTTGACGTGTTAGATAGGACATTGGTTCCATTTATCAGGATGCGTAAATTCAAACAAATACGCGAGTATGGTCTACTGAAAATCCTAAAGCCATTCAGGAAACCCCTTTACATTCAGAGAAAATTTGTGTATGGTGTGCGATCTCTCGCTCTCGAATTATTGGGCCAATTTTTTTCTATAACTCAATTACTTCAGATGTTTATTGCTTGGATATTCTTCTTCCATTTATTTCACAGCTAAATGAAGATGAAGTGAACGTGCATTTTTTTCACCAAGATAACGACACCGCTCATACATCACATAAATCCATGGGACTGTTAGTGGAATTTTTTGGGGAAAGACTAATTTCTAAAGGTCTGTGGCCTCCGCGGTCTCCTGATCTTACCCCTCCGGATTCTTTTCTTTGGGGATCCGCTAAAACTTCGGTCTATAAGGACAATCCAAAAACAATCGATGCGCTGAAAACGGCAATAGAAGATTACATAGCATCTATAACATGAGACATTAATTACAGTGTTCGAAAAAAAATTAAAACGAGTGAATTTGTCTCCAAGAAAATGGTAGACATTTTAAACATCTTCTTTAATTAGGTTAGTTGCATATTATTTTTCTACATTATCTTTCATGCAGTTTTCTTAACCAGCGAAACGTTTTCACCACACGCTCGCGCCAGCCAGTGCTGCCAACAGAATTCCCGACTCTAGGGGGGGATCTTGGTTACACGGGAAGTGCGGAGCGACTTCTCGATGACCCGTTAGCATCGTACTGTATTTACTTACACTGTGTTATTAAAGCGACACTTGTGGAACACTTATTTGAGCACTAAAGCAATACCACAGCCTCTCACAATCATTTAAACTAACAGTTTGGGATAGTTTACGTTTCTTTACCGGTATCTCCTAGCAACAGCTGCTGGTATTGATATCCACTGAATAAGCGGAATGTCCCAAATGTAATCAGAGAGGAATATAATGGTATAATGAGTCACAGTTGGCTTTTGTGAAAATCAAAAACTTGCGTTCTTTTTATTTGTATAACGAGCAAAATTCGTAACTTCTTATCTGTTTACTGCATACTAACCTATAGTAAGTAGAGCAAGTATGGCAATTCTCCCAAAAATTGATGCCAAGATTTCAGCGCAAATACACGTTTTGAGGATTAATAAATACAAACATATTTGTGTGGTGTTTCTTCTGAATGTGTTATATGTCTGAGAGGATGCGACCCGAAGATTTCAAATAAAAGCCTACCACCACAAGCAAATATTTTCGATTTTTTAATTTTCTCAAAAATGATTTGACTAAAATTCATTTTAACATCTTTATATAAGAAAACAAAATAGTTAGGTTCTTGAATTTTCTGGGCAGGCCCTGAGGCTGTCTTCATTGAATGAGTTTTGGTAAACCATAGAGAGAAAATCTTACTTCATAAAAAATCACCTAGTTAAAGTACACGACTTAAGTCAAATATCTTTTTAGAATGTTATTTCCGACATATTCTTTGCTATTCTTGATATTTTAAAAATGTTAAGTCACTATTCCTTTTTCTTATAACCATGCGAGTAACATGGAATTTAAAAGCAATCAGATAGAATTTTATTTTTTTAATGTGGCAATGACGTTAGCCTAATGTATCCTTTTAATACCAATGTGTAAATTTTAATGGAATCTATGTAAAAACAGACAGAAGAAGAATAGACTTTATATAAAAAAGTGTGTAGAAGATTGAGTATAGAAAGTATGTGAATGCAACAATTCATTTTTTTTTTTTTAAAACATTTCATTCCGTTCCTCGATGTAATGGAAAGAGTATGGAATTTCAGTTATACAGCGGCACGTTTTTAAATATTTGACAAACACATTGTAGTAACCGTCTTGCACTCACAAAAAGTATGTAATAAAACCATTTTGAAAATGTTTATCCGGATAGGAAAACAAAGCTTTCGTAGCTGCTGGTTGCAGAAGGGATCTGTGGATAGCGGAAGTCATGTGAATGCAACACATTTTTTGACATACAAATCTCATTAAAACATTATTATTATTATTATTATTATTATTATTATTATTATTATTAACATGTTAAATACTTGGCATATCAGGGTGCAATGAGAAAATTCCTCAATTAGCCCCACCCCATGGCAATAAACACTACATGCCGAGTCACACATTTAACATTCGGGGGATTCCCCAGAAATAAGAGGTGGCCTATATGTGCCTCAGTTTCTCATTAACAAAAATAGTTTAAACACATCTGTTAAGTCGGATCTCCTTACCGTTTCTTGGATCCTTTCACGGAATGTCTGTGAAGTTTTAATTTATATTGCAAAGGGCTGCTTCTCTTCTTAATTTCCGGTATCATTAAGGTCTTTGAGCTATGTGCGCAAGGATAGGTTCAAAGGCGATTTTAATGGTGTAGAAGCACGTAAGAGGAGAAACATGACGGTTTCACAGAAGCGCGCTTCACTTCGGATTGCAAATCAAGGCCCAGTGCGTAAAGCCGCTGTGAAAGTATTGGACAATCTAAAACCAATAACAAGGAATGCCTCTAAAATGGTTAGTGTATTTGATCGTGTGTCCCTGCATTTTTTTTTTGTGTAATAAGATTTTCTTTTATCTCTTATGGTTTACCAGTTATGCAAGTCATCCAGGATGAGCGGGACTTCAGTGGCTATTCCCAGAAAATTCAAGGTATATTTTTCATTTTTCATATAAATACGGCATTTTAGTAAAAATATTAAAGTCACTTTTGGGAAAGTCCCCATGTCACATCCTTGGAAAATGCTGAACTTCAATATAAAGGTTGGTATTTAACCACTTTTCGTGTTTGTGTTATGGTGTTCTAAGGCGCACGCACATACACACACTAACGCGCGCGCAGGCCTTTTTCTAAAAATGCTTCTTATTATTCAGGGATTCTCAAAATATGTGTTTTTGGTGATATCTCGGTATGAATTTTTGGGTGGAGTACAATATCTTCTCTACCTGCTATGTACACTGGTAGAGAAAGTAAATATGGGAACGTTTAGTTAACCCTGGCCCTCTCTCTGAGTTAGCAGCCGACAGCCAGGGATGCTTTGTATTGTAGGCGTTTAAAACTATCCTGTTTTCCGTAATGAGAAAACAACTGAATGTATCAAAACTTATTTGTCTATCATAATAAAAACAAATTATTATCGCCTTAAAGTATATAACAATATTTTGAGAATAACAAAATTGATCAGAAAATTTATGCCCATAAGTGTTGTTTAATGCCATATTTCACACAAGTAAGGGATAAGGGAATCATCTATTTACTTCTTTGTCTATTAAAAATGTACTTTGAGGTAAAGATGCCTTATACCCGAAAGTGTTTAATTGTGTTACGTGTCAGGTTTCAGTGTTTTGATATAGGACAGCTTTGGTCTGTGACGACAAAGTTTCAAGTTAATGACTGATTTTATCATAATGATCAATAGACACTTAATGCGAGAGGGTAAGTACTGATTTTCACTCTGAAATAAATAATTTCTCTTCCACAAGTGCAAAAGTAATAAGTTTGCTTTTTCTGAGAAAATGTTCCGTGCACTGAAACCTCCTACACTTTCACGTGGAGATTCATACGTATCAAAAAGGTAAACAAGGGTTAGCTGTTGTAAAATCGCAATCATTGGTGTGCTTGTCTGTCACTCTGGTGGCGTGGGTTCAAAGCTCGTATAAATGATTATTCCTGCCCCACCAAACAGACCAGCGTTAAACTCATCTTAACTTTTCGCATCAATTTAAGATTAAGTTGCATGTTACGTACATGTTAAATAACGCGGTAGGTTTTATCAGTGGCGTACTGACTGCTATTGATTTTGATCTTTTGCAAACAACCATGAACTTAAAAATCATAAGTTTCCTACATCAAATTGCTCGCCTAACACTCCTCTATAGCCCATAATACACTGTTGTTTGTATTCTGTAACATCTTGTGCATATCAACAAGAATTTTAAAAAGGCATGACTGGCTTCAGAATAACAACGATATACCTCCTATTATTTACCTAAATCCGAAAATTAGCATAAAAAAAACTTGGATCTAGTGAGAACATCGTTCAGACAGATAAATAGGACTAGGAGGGTACAGAGAGAATCTACGTAATAGCAATAATATTATTTGGTTGCTTTCATTTCAAATGACATGATTTAAAGTAGCTTATAAAATGTATTTTACATTATGTACTCACTACAACTAATAGAAATTTCTAGCTCACAATACTGTTGTGCGAGTACGAACTCCAAATGTTTGCTGGTTCCCGTGGAATTTTAACGTTGCTGATTTTACCGGAAACACGTGATACATTAAAAGTCGTTATGTTCATCAGCTGTTTATCTGTGATTCTTAGAGAGAAGATATACAAAACATACACGTAGTAAGATGTACTACACAATAAGGATATCCGTCACTGCTCAAGCATGGTTCCTACTTGCTCTATGAATTCAGCCTTGACATTAAAGTTGCCCAAAAGATTTGCACAGCATCTGCAGTTGCTGTCACGAAGGTCTTAAGGAGTCTTTGTCAATGCGCCGATAAAGCGACTTCCAGTCAACGTTGAGAATGTGCATGAAAATGTTCTTTTCGGCAAGCACCCAAAACCTGCCCAAAAAGATTTCATTTTACGGTACAAGCATATGATTAAAATTCATTTTAATTACCATTGGACCTCTGACATCGATATTAAATGAACTGACGTGCTCTTCTTCCATTCTCGTTTAACTCTATTTAATGCAAAAATATTATTTTTTACAAATGTAATTGTATTTTCTACATGCAGCTGTTCTAAAAATATAGTAGATATTATGATTAAGGTACCTTGTACGCGAGTATAGATTTGTAAATTGCCCGCTTTAGTGTGGTGGTAGCGCGTCTGCTTCTCATTCAAAAGGCCGTGAGATCGATCTCGCTAAGGGTGAGTTACCCGGATAAGTTTTTTTCGGGGCTTTCCTTTATCGTGAGAAGACGAATGTCGAGTAAAAGCTCCATGGACCCCGAGATCATTTGAGCATCATTTCACCAATTTTATTCATCGTCCGATATGACCAACCAGGTTAAAGGTTGTTAAACTTTACAAAAAAAAAAAAAAAAAAAGAATATCGTAGAGCTGCATTGATAGCAATTCCATGAGCTAGATGCACTATTTTGCACAAAACTGTTACAAAAGTAAAACACAGTTATGTATAGACTGTGGTTATATTGCCGATTATATTTATACATATCAATTGAAGTATAATGGTAATCTCGGTAACCATACACCAATGGAAAATAGTTTGGTTTTATAACGAGATTATGGTACTCAAAAACCAAATTCACTATCTCCTGGAAGAATGGAGGAGTCTACCAATAGGATAACTGACGCAGTAGTTGATCGCTATCAATAAAAATCTATGACGAAATAAAACTTTTTTTTTTAATTGCTTCATTTATATAGCCCCCTTTGACATCAATGGTCATATCGGGGGCTTTCACTTGTGAAACTGTAGGTTCGGAACATTAGGTTAAACTTTATATTACTAAACATACGCACATTCACTCTCACATTCATACTTCCAGACTCTATGGGGGATAGGGAATTCCGGTTAAAGAAACATTCCCCGCCCCAGCCGGGAATTGAACCCGGGATCTCCGGGTGAGAAGTCAGTTCGCTGACCACTTGTCCACGGAGGCCGTCAAAATAAAACTTGTTTCTGGCAATTGATTGAACTTTTATAAAGCCGTGTGTAGGACAAATTTCCTAAGATAGAATAAGAGTAAAATCATTAAATTCAATGCCATGTCGGTTTCCGTCTGGAGGTCTTAATCAGCTGAGCTGCCGCGAATCATCGCCGAGACGGCACTAAATTCGCCGACTGACTCGCATTTTTCCCGATTAACCATAAGCTTCTGTTTTCTTTTTTGTGAACTTGTGTAATATTAAGGTCAGTCTTGTTCCAGCCCAATGTATGGCTACAAGATGTATACTGAAACCATTTCTGCCAACCGCTTCATATTTAACAAAATTCGTATCACAAACACGAAATGAAATATAGTGTAATATTTAAATTTATAATATATACTTAAAATATAATTTTATATATATGTATATATACATATATATTAGGTATACGTAATTAAATAGTATGTCGTTTGGAGTTTTATTAGTAGAAAAGCACAAAATTATTTACTGCTTTTAAAAATAATTGTTATCGGAAAAGTGAAAAAATATATCAAGTCAAAAATATCCATATCTCTATATAGCGTAAAAAGCAAAATTTAGGCTTGTCAACTGCTACAGAAGCAATGCATTTTTCCACTCGACCCTATTTGTTCTGCAGCAAAACATACAAACGCTCGTAATCGCCAAATTAAAATGGAGTTATCTCTCCACATTTTATGTTCACTGAAAACCTGCACAGTAAGTCTATGACAACGAGCTGAAATCCATCTTTTCCTCTTATGGTGCAAGGGCGTAGCTTACTCCGCCGGCCGGCTCTAGAGCTTCTAAATTGACAGAGCTATACATATATTTATGCGTTGCCACCGTGCTTCAGCCTCAGTTTGGAGATACTGGACTAAAACAGGAACCTGTCGCGTTTGGGAGCATTTGGAATCAACTCGAGTACAAGGTTGGGTGGCAAAACATAAAAATAGAGGGAATTAACATGGTTTTCAATTTACAAAGGAAACATAGCCACTAACGTTTTATCAAGGTTGGTTTAAATTATTATTAAGCAGCTCATCGTATAAATGTATCTGTGAAGTTCTTTAGAAGCTGATATTTTATTGCAAATAAAAATGTACATCTGAATGATATTTGTGACCACGAAATTCCTGAAATCGGCTAAATTCTTTCAGAGTTTTAATGTTGAAATTCTTCTATGTTTCGCTTCTGAGGTGAAAGGATCTTTCAGAATTTTTTAAAAATATCGGAGCAGCATTGTTTTTAACCTCTTTGAAAAAAATGTTTAAAGCGTTTTGGAAGAATCTTACCTTTTACACAAATCAGTTTTCTGAGAAAAGCTTTAACGTTTCAGAATTCTTTAAAGCTAAGAAACATTCATGAAGAAAAATGAACTAACAAGAACATTAAAAATATTTTCCCGAGCAATTTTGATGTAAACAATTAACCTAGTACCAACACAGTATGTAAAATGGTTTTGTACATAGATCCTCTGTGAGCCAGTGTACTTGCCTTACAATCCGAAATCCCGAGTTCTGATCTCGGTTAAGGCTAAGAACGCTCATCCTTGCCTGAGGACCTAGTAGTGAGATCACTGTCTGCGTGCAGCATGTCTGAGTGCTAATCCGGAAGTCCTAGTTTGAATCTCGTCTGACCAGTTTCCTGGATATGGTTTCTTCTCATGTTCGTGTTTGTTTTAACATTCTTGCATCCTTTCCTCACATTTAATACAACAGGTAATTTAATAATCTAAAAATGTCATTCTTAACTATTCCCATAAATAAAATTTCTATTTCTGAAGCTCAAATGTTTAACACAAACGGCACACACACAAGAATAAATAGATCAATAAATAAATAGAACAAATAGTAATTATCGGTAATGCTGTTGTTTACTAATATACCTATATAATTACAAAAATGTGGTTAAAAAAATATGTTCCTTCTTTAGGCATTATTGGGCTACTCTAATTGTTAACATGCGCTTTGCCATTTCATCAGCAACCTCTCTGGTAACACAATACCGCATTTATTATTTGTTCTCGGAATCCCTGATGTTTCAATGAACGTGTGCCAATAAAATAGAAATAATCAAATCACAAATGACACTGCAGCTGTTAATTCCACATGGAGTAAACAAACGAATTGCAAATCTCCCATTTTCTCTCTCGTTCTTTTACAAGAAGCAAGTTCCACACGTAGTTCGAACGCTTACTGGAACAAACGTGACAGCACTGTTTCTCGCTACACCTTTATCTTTCAGCAGGCTTTGATGTGCCTGTTAATCTTTAGCACATCATAATAATAATTATGTTGAAACATTGATACCGAAATTGTAACTGCATGTGCTAAGTTACTAACATTATTATTGACAGATTATAGCATAATTATTAACAAAACATTATTAATTTAAAGATGTTAAAATTTAATTTTTGTTTTTGGAAAGTTTTATTATTAAGTTAAATATTAAGTTGAATTTTAAAAATTTTGAAAATGTGATTTAATAGGTAATATTGACATGTTGTAGACTATGATTATTTTTATGTTTCCTGGAAATATTGATAAAATTCCTTTTCATTCCCACATTTAAAAATATTTTAGGATGCATTATTTTATTTTAGCTTTAACGGGACCTTATATTTTAGCGGACTCAGAGAACTAACAGTAAATAACCAACTACATTTTTCTATAGGGGGATCCAGTATTTGGCTTAAAACTCTGAGAAAAAAAAGTGAATAAGAGTTTTAGTATATAAAAATTTGAACCTTCAAAAAAAAAAAAAAAAACAACAACAACAATAATAATAAAGCAAAAAAGAAAAGGAAAAAATGTTAAGTACCCTCATGCCTAGGCTACGTTAGACAACAAATATAATTATAATGCCATCAACAAACCGTTTTTAAAAACACTTTTATCAATGTTCTTAAAGAGATACATTAGTTTCTTTCACAAAAACTTAGATTAATGTCAACATTTAACATGCAAAGCCTAAACACAAAACCCAGAATAATTTTCCAAATGATGTTTTCCAACACTGATGTTGTACCATACCATTTCCTGGGTATGTATAATAATAACTGAATGCCATTAACTTGATCATTCTTAAGCGTCATCTATGTCTGCACTCAGCAACAATAAAAGAATACAAATACTAAAGGGAGGGTTGCAGAAAAAGCGTATTTTGGCATGCCATTACTCGATTCCAATTTTTTTTTCTTTTTTCTTTTTTTTTTAATAAACAGTACCGGAGTCTGATCAGGACTCCGGCGCAGTATCCCCATTTACATTTCCCCCCGTAGGTTTTACTGTCCTTTACAAACATAGACGCATTGCACAAACACATAACACCCATGCCCATGGAGGGACTCGAACCCACGATCCCCTGCCCACGAAACACCAAAGCGAGACGCTTTAGCGAGCGCGGCCATGGGGATCGGCATCTCTTCAGCAGGTACACCCATCAAAAACGGTGCAGTCGGCAAAAGTGTCGTGTGGAAAGAGATGCTGCATTCATTTGCTATTCCGCAGCCAGCGTCATCTATCAAGAGCTGCCGCGCAGTTGGAAAACACACAACCGCACCTGCATGTGTAATTAAAATATGGCATTCGACGAATACGAAGTGCTCACTTGGAGTATAACTTGAAACAAATTCTAGCAAATATAGGGACGGCTATCACGTAATATGTTATTGAACTTCCGCCGATAGATTTGCGGAAATTCTGAGCATTTGCAGAGAAGTGACGAAAACAGCTGAAAGTTTCGTTTCTGTAAAGAAATAGAGGCAATAAATATATAGGCTGAATTTCGAAAAGAGAATTAAAACGAATTCTCTTTATAATGTACATGGAATCAAGTCCATATAATGTGCTGTGCCAGGTTCTAGCATTCCACTTAATGTCCTATTTCGCCACTTTCAGTCCTGTGTTCAGCGATTTTATGTCGATGCAAATTATAGTTTTTTTCCTCATTTAATGTTCACAGAAACACCTTAGCATCTGTGTTCACATCGGTCCTGTGTAGCCAATATCTTATTGGTTTGGATTAAATTCCGACATTCACGCGTTAGTCTGTGAACAAAGATGATCGGCGCAAGGTGAGGAGTACAAAAACATTTTACTTATGTGGCTGGAACCAGTGCTTTTAAACGGTCCACACCAGCCCCTGTATGTGTTCATCTCTTATTGGTTTGATATAAAATGTCTGGCAGTCAAACACAGCTAAATACCAAACTTAGTACTGTATTTAAGTTTGGTATCTTCTAAGGATGCGACAGGAAGATTTTCAAGAAAATCCCTCCCCCCTGACTACCCTTTACATGGAAAAAATATCGAAAATGTTTTTCTTAAAAATGGCTCTACGATTTTGATAAAATGCCACATATTAAAGCCATTTCCATAACAAATGAAATGTATGTCTTGAATTTTCTGGGAATTGCTTCTAAAGACCTATTTATTCGGATGACTTTTGCTTAATTTGATATACCTAGTAAACCGCAAGAGACAAAACTACAAAACAATGTAGATGTTGTTAAAATACACAAGTTATGTCATACACATTTTTTTTCGTGGAGTTTGCCGTTTTCGAGGTATTCTTTGTTATTAGTTTCAATTGTAAAGTACTTATACTTTTCTCAGACAGGAAGTTCCGTTTTTCCTTTGTTCTATTCCTGGCCAAGCATAGAAGCGATTTGCAATGACAATCGCATAACGACAGCTTTTAAAACATTTGACTATCACTTTAGTCTACTGCATCCCTTAGTTCCATCCTACTTATAAGGAACTAAGTAATAAAACGCTATTAATGTTTATTCGATTAGCATGGTGTTGAAAGAAAGATTATCTTTTGTAAGTAGTTTGAAGAGTAGCTAGAGAAAGTCATGTGACTGTAACACATCAGTACTAATACGTTATTACATAACAGAATGTAAGATATTTTATTTCCCAAACATGGACTCTGTTTGCCTTGTGATCTTCAGTGAATAGGGAGTGAGGAAACCAAATCTGTGCAATGTTTGCTAATAACATAGATTGTACAATAACACGAATTATTTCACACATATACTATTTGAAAACTTGTACACAATATAAAGAAATCAATGGGAATACAATAAAAAGACTGGAGAAGAATAAAACTGCCATAAATAAAAATCTAATAACTATTTTGATGTATTTAGGGTGTCATATCCAAGGAATACATATAGGGGAAGGTATTTCAAATATAATAAGCCAAAGGAATAATTGAAAGAAACTTAGCTAAATAAAATGAGTAGGACGCAAAATAAAACTACATAATATTGCTGCAAAACCACCTTTAAAATAGGTTGCGAAGTATGGACCTTATGATAGAAGACAGAAGGAGTCGAAAGTGGCGCAAATGTGATTTGCTCCTGATATGAGTGAAAAGAGATAAATAGGGGTGTAATAAAGAAAAGTTAAAAATGCTACGTGTTGTTACGGAAGTTAAAGAATACCAGACTGAATGAAGAACTCATGTAAAGAATGGTCCCGAATAGCTTACCAAAATAGTATACAGATACAAATCCTAAAGCAGAAAAAATAAGAGAAAGTTAGCAGATCAGCTCTGAAGTCAGACCAAACCTTAATACGGAGGAATGATATTGGAATCTATAATTTGATATCTTAGAGTACACAAATACCTAACACTACAAAATTGCCGCAGTGTACGCTTTATGGCTTAGAATAGAGAAGCTTTGATGAACTGTACGTTTCACTGATTCCCTTACAGTTAAGCAATCCATGCTGTAACGTTTAAAATAGGAAAGACTAGCAAGTTCAAATGATTTCATAATCGTAACAAACTTTGATTTTAAATGTAAACTCGTTTTTTGTTTTTGTTGTTGTTTTTTTTCTCTTTTGCTTAACGTCCTTTAACCTGGTTGCACAAATCAGACAGTGAATTAAATTGCTAAAATGATTCTCAAATGATCTCGTGGTCCATGGGGCTTAAGATTACTCGAGATTCGTCTTCTTAGAATAAGGGAAAATCCTGGAAGAAACCTCATCTGGGTAACTCCCTAAGTGAGGTTAGAAATCACGACCTCTTGAATGGGATAAAGGAAAACCTCGAAAAACTCTTATCTGGGTAACTCACCCTAAGGGAGATTCGAACTTGCGACCTTGTGAAGCAGACACGCTACCCCCATATAGCTAGGCAGGGCTATCTATAATAATAATAATAATAATAATAATAATAATAATTATAATAATAAATAATAATATTATTAATATTACAGAAGTATGTCTCAATTTTTAGTTTGCCTTTTTTTGCCTATTTAAGCTCCCTTTGCCTATTTTAATGTTAACCGCCTTATATTTTAGCCTTTTTTACCTCGTTATTGTACATGTTGTTTATTTTTAATACACTTATAAAAAAACTAGCATGGATTATATCAAAAAACAAAAAAATAATGGTTGTACGAAAGAAAAAAAATATGTATTTACCTCACCCAAATATTTCCTGAGAATCTCATTCTGCAGCAACACATATATTTCCAAGAAGCGTTTGAACAGCAAAACAGGTTACTTCGGAGTTTACCAGCGAAAGAAAGTATTACGTGGAGGGTGCAGAAAGGAATGCATGTTTACAAATGTCTTTTGTAAGATTTGTATTATTCGCCTCCCTCGCCCGATGGTCAACTCATCCTTTTCAAGCCCCAGGTAGCTCTGCAAAGTTACCTTTTTCTCCAGATCCCGTTATTGCGAACTCCGAACTCTCTAATCTCTTCTACATCCCTCTTTTTAAGAGGGTTTTCCCGATCTCTGAAAGAAAGTAGACACACTCAGGCCTCAGCAAGTAGAATCTGTTAGTTTGAGACTGAACTTGTATTAAACAACTCCATCTGCAGTTTTCGTAATTATTGCAATATTTATCATGCCAAAAGTGAGTGCACGGTTAAGTAGTAAACTGCACAGTTATGTCCGTGAATTCGGTTCAGATACGCTATCTACCGATGGTCTGTTTTGATGTGCAAAGTTTGTGAAAAAAGAATTATCCATGAGAAAAGGTATTTTATACTTCAACATTTTGCAACAACTAAACATAAGACTGGAATTGGTAAAATGGGCTCTGTTTAATATCAATAGCGATTGCAACAACTAGTAAACAATCTCAGTTTTCTCTGGATCTGTGCAAGACCTTTTCCGGCATGAAAACCTTCTCTCTGACAGGCGGCCTCAGTATGTAAGTTGACAACTTAAAAAAGCATCTTGTTGTGGCATGTAACTAAGAAAAGTGAATACATTATAAGATAGTAAACTAAGTATTTGTCCATTTTTGTCTGTTTCCGTGATTAATAAATGCATATTTTTACTATTTTTAGTGTCTATATGCTTGCCTATTTTAACCAAAATAAATGCCTTATGTGATATGGTTTGAATAAGTGCGTCTCTACATAATGATGGTGGGGTGTGTTTTGTTTTTCCTTGTGATTGGCTGGCACTGTTCCAGAGCGCTTTTATCAGCTCGGTTCAGACAGCATGTCACCGTTCTCCCACTCCTGCTGCTGTTATCTCAGCCATGTCCTCAATTAAAGAGCGAGCGACCTTCTCCATGCTACCTAGCGCGCGCGCTACGCTTTTAACCCAAATGCGTTGCCATGTCTACCCAGAGACAGAGAACAGAGGCCTTATTACTTTCTCTAGCCCATATGTACAACTCCACCCAAAAATTCGATACCGACATTCCACCGGAAATGTTTTGAGTCTGAAAAAACATTTGTGTATGTCTGTGTGCAACATAGCTCAAAAACGAAAAGTCCGTTAAATACCAACTAGACATAAAAGTTTAGTATCTCTCAAGGATGCAACACGAACATTTTCAACAACATTCCCCCACCCCAACCACCATTTACATGGAAGAATTTTCGAAAATTTTGTTTTCTCAAAAATAGCTCTAACAATTTTGATTAAAATATCGTATATTAAAGATATTACATCACAAATAATATGTGCATCTTGAATTTTCTGGCAATGGCCTCGGAAGACCTCTTTATTTTGGATGAATTTTACATAACTGGCAAACCGTAAGAGATAGAAAAAAACTTACCACTTAAAGATGTAGATCTCGTTAAAATACATAATTTGTCATAAACGCTTTTTTGACCGTTTCTGATATATAGGTAACGTGTTATTGGCTTCAGCTTTAAAATACTTACATTTTTCTCAAACGGGACCATACAAAGCGAATCGAACCTAATTATTTCACGAGCTTTTAAAGGATTTGAAAATCGCTTTAGGCTAATGTTTCCTTCTTCTTAAAAGGAAGCAAGTAATAAGACCAATTACGCTAATACTTAACTGGATTAGCATGATGTAGTTAAAAAAGGTAATCTTTTGTAAGAATAGTTTATACCTGAAACAGCTAGAGAATGAAAGTTGTGTGAATGAAACACGGCAGAATTTTAAATCTATTTATCTATTTAATTGTTTTATTTATATAGCCTCTTTTAACTTGATATGGTCATATCGGAAGCTTTGACTTGTGAAACAACTCATAAATATTCACTGTAGGTTATGGTTAATAATTTAAACACCACACACACATTCCCTCTCGCGTGCATATTCCAGAACACAGGGTATAATTGTGATTAAAGAAAAATTCGCCACCCCAGCCGGTATTAGAACCCGGGACCGCTGTAGGAGAAGCCAGCTAGCTGACCATAGCAGCGCATTATTGTTGATAATATTTGTTGCAATGATTCTACCACATCATTTTCCAAGTCAAATATTAAGAAGTAACATGCTGTGGCAATTGCGATGAGGAACTGCTAACCAATTTTCTTTCTCTATGTCAGGCATTGGGAAAAACAGCTCCATGGGCCACTTACCCTTGCCTCAATCCTCCGCCCAAGCGATCGCATGCGAGTTTTGTGGTTCCCCTGCCATCGCATTTCACCGGTGCTCCACCTTCGCTCCATGTATCACCAGTGACATCGCCTGCGGTACCACAAAAGTGGGAGTTAAACACTATCAAAGCAAATCTTACATTTGTCAACCGTCTTCTTCACTTCACGTCTAATTTAGTGGCTTCCAAATCGGGACTCCAATTTCAAGAAGAGTGTCAGAGAGTTGTTCCACATTAAAACTACATATGTATATGTTTGTTAGTAAAGAATAAGAAACTCCGCGAGAGATAACAATATGAAAACTAGCACTATAACCTATAGTAGTGTTTATCAGTTATAGTTTAATGTGTTTAAAACTTTAGAAACAATGGCACTTGTCTACTTACTATATTGATTTTAAAACCAAATCACATACTGTGCTTCTATCTTTAAAATGTGTTAAGTTGAACGCCAATGGAGCCTTGTTACTTTATTTTTAAAGATAAATAATTTATTATATTGGTCACAAAACAGTGTGCACAAGACAAAGCAATGCTTATAAATAAACTTGAAGATTACAAATTGCTTAACCAGAGTATACGGTTGTATAATAAATATTGCATAAACCATGTTTAATAAAACAGATGCGCAGAGTGGGTCAAATCCACCACTGCAGCTGACTTGTAGCCACACGAAACCTCGTCATTCGACAACAGTATGAGGAGTGTGTAAGGCACGTTGCTAGGCGTTCCCTAGCCTGCTTTATGTCTTAAGCATGGCAGTAAAACTGTTTATTATAAACTTGTTCTGTTAAAATGTATTCTACGTGTTCCCTTTCTTTCCCTTTTCATCTGATTGGCTGATGCACAACTTTGAATGACGATGTCTACAAGCAGGTCCTGTGCAACGCAAGGTCAGGCCATGAAAGCTATATAACACTGTCGTTATAAGTAGATGCACGTGATTTCATCATCTTGAGAGGCAAGTTTAAACCGAACTGTCCACTAATTTGATAGTTAACATGAATTCCACATGTATTAACCTTTACATAATGCATTTGATTCAAACAGTAATGAAAAAATAAATTTGACATCTCCAAATGTAACTCTTGCGAGGTAATGACGTCAGAACGCGTCCCCCCCGATTCCTATCAAGGCGGAAAAATGTTGGTGAGTAGCACATGTCATATGTGCTACATATAATGTTCGAAAGAAAGAAGTTGGGAGTTATTTAAATCATTAGCTAAGGAGCATTTTTCCAAATTGCAGGGGAAATTATTGGCTCCACACATACTTGCATGAAAATTATTATTAATAAATTATTAAAAACCAGCATCACTAGGTTCATCTTTTAAGGCTCTGTACATATCCTTAGCAGTAGATATATATGGATTCATCCTTAGTAATACATATTACCGTATTAAAAAAAAAAAAAAACATTAAATGCAAACCAGAAAGGTCTTGTACAAACATCCCATTAAGTAAGATAGCAGCACACCCCAAATATTTCACACGTAGAGGAATGATACTGGGCCTTCCCTTATACTCCTTTAATCTCGAGATGCCTGTCTTTAGAATATAAGGACATTAATAATCATGTTATGTAATGAACTAGTTTGTATTGTACGACAACATCCAATAAGATCAATGCACATGACAATAAGTAGATACGGGGCGTATATATGGACCAATCTTTAGAATGAAACTACAATCTGTTTATGAAGCTAAATGGGCTATTGTCACACAAAGATTCTGTTCTCTGCACGACGCTTTAAATTGAAATTAAATACAATATAAGGCAAACAAAAACTAGTGGTCACATTTTTATCCAGCCGTTAAAAAAGATGACAAGAGTTATTACACATGACACCAGCTGAAGAGGGTTGATATTGCTTATTGCTATTCGGTGCTTGCATCAACGTCTTGAAGTGTTCCCAGGTGTTGAAACAGTTATACTTTGTATCGACCCCATTAAATGCGAACGCTTGGCCTTTAGGACGGAACACCTGGATGCACAGACCTTTGGGCGTTGCACACCTGGCAATGCTATGCAACCTCGACATTCACTGTCAACATGAAACCCTTTCTCCTGTAGGAAAGCTCCTTATTTGTTCAGAACAACAGCAAGAAAATTGCTTCACGAGTGCCTCTTAAAAATGTTAATACTGTGTTAGTCACAGCAGTCTATTGAATGCATGACTCTTAGCAGAGGGTCCTCAAAATAAACAACTCTGAAGTTCTATGATCAGTTATTTAAGTTTCACCCCTCCTGCAATTGCTTGTTCCATTAATACGGCCTGTAACTTTTGCAAAACTCTGATGTATTCACAGGAAAACCTTGCAGATGTGTCCAGTCCAGAAGAGAGAATCAGAAATATTTCCGGTTACGAGCAACGATATTGTTTAATTGCGTTTTCTATTGCTCGTCTATTGTAAGTAGAGGAAGTATTGCCCACTTCTGTGGTATGGGGATTGCGTGTCTACCTCACATTCAAGAGGTCCAGTTCGAACCTATGGCCGCGCCGCCTCTCACTTCGACGGCCCAGGTTCGATCCCAAGCGACCGCATGTGAGATTTGTGGCGGGTTTTCTCCGGGTTCTCCGGTTTCCCCCGCCATCGCATTCCACTGGTGCTCCTGCGATGCCATAAGTAGTTAAAGCGGGCGTTAAACACTAGAAAAAGAAAGTTCGAATCTCGGTTAGAGCGATCAGGATACGTTATTTCTTTAAGGGGGGGGGGGTTATCCTATCTTAAGAAGATGGTAGGAAATTTCATCGAAAATTCAAGTTTAGAGAATTTATGAATTTAAAAAAAAATACAAATAGCCGCGGGTGTATGTATGTACATAACAAACAATGCCCGTTAAAAAGTTAACTTGTACAACATCTAAGAATGCGAGAGTGAAACTTTTTCAGTATTATTTTCTCAAAAATGGATCTAAAAATGTATAAAATACATGTATAAGGTATTTCTAATGAAACAAGTATCTTAAATTTTCAGTAATAATCTGTTATTTCCTCTTCATTCTGGATAGATACTTTTGTATAATTGGTAAATCTAAGAGGTTTTCAAATACTTCTGTTCTCACAGAAAATTGTCATTCGTTATTTTCGTGGTCGTGCAACAAGCAAGGGAATTGATTGCTAGAACCACGCTTTACTGTATCCTACAACAAACTGTGCAAGTTCGAATTAAACGTTTATCAGGATCAACAACAAATTACAGAATAATATTTAAGTGGATTTTAAAGTAATCACAGGGAATTCATAGAATTAATGGGTATAGCTATTTGTAATGTGCTATCAAGGGGTTTCCTTACAAATGTTTTCGAGCTTGTTTATCCACACGAGGGTTGTCCGTTTTGTCAAATTGAGGCTGGAATAAGTTACTTCTTGAACAGCACGTTCATTAGCATTCTTGCTTTTTGCACAGATTTTTTTTTTTTTTTTTTTTTTTTTTTTTTTTTTTTTTTTTTTTAATATTTTAAAGACACTACCGGAGTCTGATCGGGACTCCGGCACTGTATATCCAATTTTTTTTATTTTACCTTGTTTTACCGTTTTTTACCGTATTATTTCTGTTTTATTACTTTTACAACACACACATATACACAAACATATAACACCCATGCCCAAGGCGGGACTCGAACCCATGATCCTCAGCGCTACGAAGCACCAAAGCAGGACGCCTTGGCGAGCGCGGCCACGGGGACCGGCTGATTCAGACATATTTGCGCTTTTCCTACGTCCCGGAAAGTGAATCCTTTAAAGGAGAAAGTCTAGTTTAAAGCGCGATGCTTTTTAATTATAACTAACGCAATTAAGCAGCTAAAATAATATTTCCTTCAGAACATACTTATTTTCAAATAGCAGAACCAGCAGCCCCGCTCAGGTTACTTCAATGATGCAGATATTCTGCCCTCTCCGCTCTCTCTCTCTCTCTCTCTCTCTCTCTCTCTCTCTCTCTCTCTCTCTCCAACACATCTTATGAGATTTTGGAAACTGTTTTCTAAGTTCTAAGTAAAATAATTAATAATACATGTTTTCTCTATTCTAGTTACGTAATCGGAACTATATTTCAGGCCTATATGCGAACGAATAACAGTAATGAAATACCGTTAGAGCATATTAAACATATACAGATATTTTGTGAACATAATATAATACCTTGCCGTAGAGAAAATATAAAATAACTCCATGGCATTACAGCTCACAAGGAACCTTGGCCTACCGCCCGGCCGCTGCGTCCCCATCTCGGTCCATGACAGACGTCATGGACGGGGTGCAGTATTGGAGAGTGAGACATGGTCAGCGCCTCAATCCCTCCCGGTCGTTTAATGCGGTCCTCTCGACCTGGAGTCGCTACTTCCATCAAGTAGCTCCTCAATTGGCTCCTAGAGACCTCACGGAGGCTGAGTGCACCCCGGACCAGGTCTCCCAGGGGGGGGGAATCCCCCGGAAGCGAACCCAGGTCTCCCTCTTGGCAAGTAGCAGCGCTACCATAAAGAAAATATGCCTTTATGTATTGCGTTAAAATTATTTAACACCCTGAGTACTTGCTTTTTTGGTACCTTCTCGCAAAGCAAGTCACATGTTTAGAGGCCCCCTGAGTCACATTTTTAGATAAAGGTCTGTTAACTCAACTTAGAGAAGTCCGATAACAACAAACGTGTATTTAAAATCAATATTTTCCAAAGAAGTGACATGAACATTTTCAAGAAGATTCCTCCCCATCCAAACTACCCTCCACGTGGATTTTTTTCTCGATTATTTGACAATAAAGCCATTAATCTAACAAATAAAACGATGTGAATTTTCCGGAATCATTTCTTAATCATTCTAAAGGCATTTTGTATAACAGGTAAACCATAAGAAACAGAAAAAATGTACCACACATACAATACGATCCGTTAGAACAATTTCTTGCTGATAACTTTTTCTATAGATCTGATCTGATAAATTCGTTTTCATTGGTTTGAATTCTTCAACACTTTACATCGTCATGTCATGGAAAGGCCACAGCATAGCAACCAGTTTTAAACGTCTGACCACTGATTCGGTTTCTTCTCCCATCATGTACCTAACACGAAAAGTGTAATGAAAATGATTACTTGATTTTAATTGATTAACTTGTAGTAGACAGAAGAATAAGCTTTTGTAAGAATAACTTGTTATAAACGATAGTGTGTAGAGAAATCACATGAATGTTACTTTTTTATTTCAAGCAAAACTTAAAAACCTCAATCGAGAACATAATTAATATGTCATACGTTCATCTAAGCGGGACACAAAGAAAACCAAAATGCATAGTAATGGATTTGGCCATTCTTGAGCAAAAGGTAACGCATATAGGCAACACTTTCTTCTTCAGGAGTACTTATTATATAGTTTAACCTTATTTATCTACCCAAAACAAAAAGTTGCACATCTTCGTTGTAATCTTACTTCCGTAGGTCGTGATGTTTAAAGTTAAAAGGTGATTTGACAATTACAGTTGCAGTCTACACTCCTGATGTATTGGCAACTTCTCGACTTTAGCCGGTTTTCTAATAAAGCTGAAAGCTGCCTACCATTATCAAAAACGCCATTAGTAGATTATTGCAAAGGTAAAACAGCGAAGTTGCCGGCACATCAGAGGTATATATAATTCGATAATAATGTGTTCTTGCTTAATAGGCATTTTGGCGCAGCGATTTTTTAATGGTTTATTTAACACGCATAGTACATTATAGCAAAACATGGGCAATTCAAAGACAGCATACTTCGCTTTTGCAGGTCCCAGTTTTTCAACTGGACTGAATTGCATGTATCTGAAGCACACTGTGGATTTAAGAATAAGCGAATATAAATGTATTTGACGAACGGTCTCCTGATGATCCTTACAACCAAAGAGGAAGTAAACCACGAAACAAACGAATGCAGCTGGCAACAGTATGACAGAATGCATTGGGTATCTTGCACGTGCCCTGCCCTTGGTTCTGATAGTTGGAGTTACGCCACTGGGACGCAGACAGTTATTGATAGAAAATATTCGAGGGAGCAGCACAGTCGGCAAGGTGCCACAACGTCTGTTCTGCCAACATTCAAAAATGTAACAAACACTAGCGTAATGATGACATTTGGAACGCTTTACACAAGAATATCGTTTAATGAAGAGAGAGACTGGTGTCATACATTCCAGTAAACAGACTGCAGTGAACCGAACTCTAGTCAGGGGTTAAGTGGAGTTTGGAAATTTTGCTTAATATTTTGAAATGTTTCTCACTTGTTGCTCTATCACAGTCTAAGTGGTTTAAACTTCCTGCAGATATATTTAATAGCGTTTGAGAGAAATTATTTTATTTTTATCATGCTCGTTAATCAAGTGTTGCACATGATGCAAAAATCGTAATTCTGCAATAAATAAAATAAAATCACTACCAGGTTATTTAAATGCTAATACACAAAACCGACACTTAGGATTTTTCAGCTGTTTAATCTTTAAATATCCTTATGTAACAACATATACTCAGAGTGAAATAATTGAGCAATTAAAATCATATATAAGTTTTTCTAAGTTCATGTTCTTCAAGTTTCTACAGAAAATTTCAACAAGAATGGTTGCAAACTAAATATTATGTAACATTTGAAATGCGCAAAAGTGCAACCCAATGGAAGTAAATACAGGTCTTTAAACTATATGCACTTGGACATTATGATGGTTAAGGTTTAAGCTTTAGAACAAAGGCCATAGAACGTAAAGGTTCAAATTATAATACCAATACAGGTATTTTAATGTTTTGAAAATTTTGGCCAAATGTTATCTATGAGCATCCTTAAGGGCATTAATTTAATGATTAATTAAATTACAGTTGGATAAATATATATGCGATCGGGGACATAACTTTGACCACCGTTTTCTTCCTGTCCGTTTGTTATTATGCATACACAGGCACTAATATGGAAAAATTAGACAATTGTTTTATGCTTCTATTACTTACTTTATAAAATGTAATAATATGCAATATACAAGGGCCGTTCAGAAAGTAACCTCCGATCGGTCACAGTGCGGGTAGTGGGGGGAGTAGCGACGCCATCTGTGCATTCACGCACTCAGCAGGTCAGTCGGCATCAAGCCGTGGTCGAGTGAAAGTCGTACCTGCGCTAGTTTAGTGTTTGTGGCCGTTTGAAATGTGTACTGCAATAGAAAACCCCGCCAAATGTGAAGTGCGTGCTGTTATAAGGTTTTTTTACAGTCAAAGGATATTCTGCAGCAGCTATTCATCGTGAGCTTTGTGCCGTGTACGGACCAAGAGTTATGAGTGAAGGAGTGGTCCGTGAATGGGTACGTTTATTTAAAAGTGGACGAGAAAACGTTCATGATGAAGAGAGGAGTGGTAGACCACCATTGGTCACGGACGAACTCGTTCAGACAGTTGATGCAAAAGTTCGTGAAAACCGACGTTTCACAATGTCGGAGTTGTCTACTGATTTTCCACAGATTTCCAAGACTCTCTTGTACGAGATAGTGACAGCAAGATTGGGTTACCGTAAGTTCTGTGCACGATGGGTGCCCAAAATTCTTACCGACCACCACAAAACTCAAAGAATGGCCTCTGCATTAGACTTTCTGTCACGTTATGAGGCCGAAGGTGAACCATTGTTAAACAGAATCGTGACCGGGGACGAAACCTGGATTAAGTACGTGAACCCTGAGGCAAAAGAACAATCAAAGATGTGGGCACATTCAAATTCGCCTACCAAACCAATAAAAGCCCGGCAAGATTTTTCTGCCCGAAAATTGATGGCAACGGTGTTTTGGGATGCAAAAGGGGTGTTGTTGGTTGAATTCATGGAACGAGGGACGACCATTAATCAAGACGTGTACTGTGAAACACTAAAACAATTACGACGGGCTATACAGAACAAACGCCGTGGTATGCTGACTTCCGGTATCGTTTTTTTGCACGATAACGCCCGTCCTCACTCTGCTCGCAGAACAACAGCCCTTCTTGAGTCCTTCAAGTGGGACGTTGTCAACCATCCACCTTACAGCCCAGATCTGGCGCCAAGCGATTATCACCTCTTCATGCATATGAAGAAATGGCTCGGGTCCCAGCGGTTTGATGACGACGAAGAGCTCAAAGATGCGGTCACAGGCTGGCTCCAGGCACAAGCGGGTGATTTTTATGCAGAAGGAATTTCAAAGCTTGTGAACAGATACGATAAGTGCCTCAATCGTTATGGAAACTATGTAGAAAAATAGTGCAAAGATGTAGTTGTAAGATGTATATACCAAAATATTTTTATTTAACTTGGTGAATTTCTTGCAATCAACCGGGGGCTACTTTCTGAACGGCCCTCGTACTAAAACTGCAATGGATATCACTAACATGTGCAAGTTTCTTTGCTCAATATGCAATTTTTAATATAAAGCAAACATATTAAGACACTAAATTCACCCGAGTTTGGTGAACTTGGTGAACTCGCGAGCAACTTGTCGAATTTCTCTAGAGAAAAGTTGTAGCGCGAGTTGTATTTAATAAGACATTTCGTGGATAAAATAACAATGATTGGCCTATATGGACGCGAAGAATAATATTCCTAAAATCCCATTTGTCAATGCAAAAATCATGGCCTCATTACTTACACAATTCGTTCAACTGGTTCCACAGACTTTCTGTTTTGTTTTTATTATTCTACGGCTTAATGTCTATATAAGCGATGGACCTTTCCCCAAAACGTTTTAAAACTTCAGCGGGAATATCACTGCACAGTGATACTATATTTATGAGACGAACTTTAGTTCAGAGAGAAAACAAATGCACGTGGGTGCGATAAATTTAGAAAAACAATTGCACATGGGTATGATAAAATGCAGAGACAATGTGTCCGATTGGTTGGAATTTTACGCGCCAATGTATTGGATTGGCCACTTCCTATGATCACGTGTCACGAACGAAATAGTCATTAAAATGGAAATTTGAAACAGGAAGAGAGAACATTACTTATAGCACGACACGTAACAATGGACCACGTATTTTTCGAGATGGTGGTTAAACAACGGTTGTTCAAATGCCTTCTATCTCTCTACCTTCCTAGCTCAGAGAAGTCTAAATGCGTTTAACAAAATGGGATACTCATAGGCATCCTTTTAACCTACTGCTGCAGCAGGTCAATGGCTGCACACTTAAAGGGTCATAGATGTCGACAGCCGTCGCTGAACCTGCGATCCTTGGATACAGAGCCAATTTCACAACCACCAAATCGAAATCTTTCTGTTCATCATTATGCTTTACTTGTGTTACTTACCAACGACGAAAGTTCACTTTCCTTGTTTACTGATAAAATGCTCTTTATTTTTCTGTTCCTCGCCCATTCCGTCTCCAATGCTTGAAGTTAAGAGTTTGATCTGTGCTTCAGTAACTTCTTAGTGCATTTGTTTTTATGCTTTCCTTTAAACGAGTTTTAGAATGATTTCTATATTCAGCTTTTTTGTTATTCTAAAAAAAGCTATCCATTATTACATCTTCAATTCTTAATTCATCCAATAATGACAATGATATGGATTTCTCTTCTCAACTGTTTCTATAATCGTATACTTCAGGTTTCGTATACTGCAGGGATCAGCAATTTTATTCACGAACAAAAGAAACATTTCTTTACTATATATGTATGTGGATATTGTAGACGCATATTAAAAACTATTTAAATTTTTCTTCTTCTTCTTCTTCCTCTTCTCCTAGGTTTAATTGTACCTATTCTGGTCCCATCTGTTGAAGCTACGTTTGATTTTGTCGTCGAGATGATGATAATGATCATCATCATCATCATTGAAGTTTAATTCCCTTTGTTCGGGCTGGCCATATCGGTAGGTGAGTGAACGAAATGGGTATAATGTTTATCAAACGGGCCTCTGCCTCATCCAAGAGTGGTGCGAGCGTTGGCGATTGTCCAGAAATCCGGAGAAAAGCCACGCTATTCTCTTCACCAAGCGCCGCTTTCCCGCAAACTTCCCCACATTCACGTACCTCAGACGAAGGATACAATGGACCAACACCATCACCTACTTGGGGGTGAAGCTTGACAGGGGCGTCACTTTTAGGGAGCACGTCCGGGGGCTGTGGTGCCGGGGCAATGGGGCTGCGGCCTCACTGTACCCGATGCTGAGGTCCTCGATGACGGTTCCCCTTAAGTTGCGCCTTTTGAGGGCTCTCATTATCCCCTTATTAATCTACGCCTGTGAGATCTGGGGCATGGCGGCAGACCCCAGTCTGCTGTTGCTTCAGCGGGTACAGAATAGGTGTCTCCGGGCTATCTATTCTGTGCCTCGAGGCTTTCCAACGAGACTCCTGCACGAAGCCTCTGGTCTACCATACCTGGAGGACGAGATTAGGCGTCGGGCAACAAAATTCAACGAAGGGTTACCATTCCATCGGAGCGCCCTCGTTAGGTCTCTTGGGGATTACGATCCCACAAACCGCCGCTTGGCTTGCGGGCATCCCCGGTAACGAAGGAGCACCACCAACAGCTGCTACGGTTAAGCTCCTTATTATCCTTCAAGAGTTGCTTGGATTCAAAATTTAATCTCAAGAAACATTTTGATAAAAACACACCAGCGGTGCACAAGGGCCGTTGCACCATCAAGGCAACCGTCGAGGAGCAATATTCGCCTCCTCCTGTCACTCCACAACCCCAATACACACCCGCCATCCTACAAAACCCACAATCCCGTCAGAACGTGGTTAAGTTCTCTCTGAGAACAGGGACACGTCTAAAACACCTCGGGCTGCCCTCAGCCTGCCAATCACACTGGACTGGACCAGAGTCCTTAGAGCTTGGTGTTACCCGCTAATCGTCTTATTAGGATAAGAGAAAACCCCTCATCTTTTCCGGTAAAACGTCTTAACCTGTTGAATGTGAGGTTAACCCCATACTACACTTGAGCTTTACCATAGAGTTAGCTTAACGTATTCTTGTGGCATTCATTGTAAATGTCCAATTCATTTTCTTTGTACTCTTACATTTACTTTCAAGTCATCACTCATTTATTATCTTATTTTTCCTTCATTTCAGATGTTTGCAACCTTTTCTACTTTCTCGGTCACATACAATGTACATAGTATATAGAGAGGGTATCGCATTCCACCCAAAAGTTGTGTTCCGGGATTTCATTAAAATGCACGTTTTGAGGACTTCATCCCATTCTCCAATACTTATAATTTTCTCAAAGTCGTATTATTTTCTCTTTCTATCTTTCTTTCTTCTTTTTCTCTTGATCATGCAAAGAAAACGGAATTCCAATTCATTACTCAGTGAATAGCTTTAAAAGATTTGACTATCGTTTTACCTAGTCACCTTCTCTTATTTCTCTTGCACTTATGTAGAAGAAAAATTAGAAGCGGTCACCCATACAAAAAGCACTGCGCGCTGCGGAGTAATGCTACATTCACAATGAAATGCAAGCGCAAGAGTTTGGACTCATATAATTTAATGTAAGCATTTACATAGAAACATGCAAGTCGCGACGCAATGCTATGCAACGCAAGAGTTTGCAAACTCCAAACTTTAGCCTTGCGTTGCATGCAAAGAGGAAGAATTCTGCTTCTCTTCTCTATGCATTGCCTATGAATTCAATAACAAATGATCGCACTGCAAGATTTTGCAGGGCCTGCTGTATATGCATGCTCTTCTATTTGGCCGTGTCGCGTCATCTCTAATCTCCCTCAAGAGGTTATGACAGTCTCCTTGCGTATCCTCCTTTGATTTAATGGATGTAACTATCATCTATGTATAGATTTATTGGTTCTCATAAATCGAAGACGCAGAGAGATAATTCTTAGTTCATTAAATATGTAGCTTTATCACTTTCTGCAGTCTCTATGCTTGTACTATTTTCAATAATTTTGAATGTGCAATTATTGTAACGTCACTGCCACGAGCGTCACTTGTTAGTATGTAATGTATTTATTTGTAAAAGATTGAATGACTTTTCTTATGTGGTATTGTTGGTTATGTTATTTAGTTTGTAACTTGCGGAGCGCTTGGAAGATATTCGCATGTAACCTGCGGATCTAGAAACCCGTGACAACTTCTTGCGTAGCGCTTACGATTGCATTGTGAACGGTGTTTCCTTGGATCTGCGCTTATGCTATGTTACGTCTGCGCTTGCATCTCATTGTGAATGTAGCTTTAAACGTATTCTGGCCGCTTTGTAAATATATCTATATCAAGGATTCTATTCTGCATAATTTTATAACTTAATGTGTGTTATATAGATGCACTAGGTGTGGTGATAATCTAGTTAGTGGCATTGATGACATCGTATAAATCGGAAAGAAACACAAGGAAATCAATGAGAAAAGAAAGTGTAGTGTACGAGAAGGATACTAGAGACTACCTTAAGATAAGCATCAGTAATTTTAATTCATTCGTGGACAGAGTGAATTATTTCTCCAGATCTATTTTTTTTTTCTGTAAACGAAGAGACAAGTTGTCCCAGCGCCAGAAGAAACAAAACAGGGAGCAGAACAATGGAAGGCTCCCTAAGAATAGCGGTGTGCTCTCAGTCCTGCCAAAGTTAGCGCACAACCCAAAATATAAAAACAAAACAATCGTCTGACAGCGAGAGAATAAAACGTGAATAGCTCTGGTTATAGCGGAGCTTTGTTCGGGAACTGTCTGTCTGTGTATCTGAGATAACAACAGAAACATGGAACACGTTTACTCACTCACTGACTTATTTCATGTGCACCTTTCGCCAAAAATATCATTAAATGTTTTTCGACATCATGATGCCAGATAATTGCGATTTGTTTTAGTTAAACATACACCACCACCTTACTTTGAAGGAAAATAAAATGAAAGCGTAACAGGTGACGGTAACTGCAATTTAAAATTTGTGAAACGAGGGTCACTCGGTTTCTCACTGACCGGTTTTAAATTTAAATAGCCCCGTTGAGTTTTGCAACTCTTTTAACGCACGATGGAGCAGTTAGGGCTCCTGGTATTTTCATATTACTACCTCATGATCAATGGATTCATTACTTATAATAATAATAATAATAATAATAATAATAATTTTTGTGCAGACAGGATTGTAAATATGTTATATTTTAATTTTCTCTAATAAAATTTGATCTCTGTTAAGATGTTTGGTTTTTATATCTGCTGGTAATTATGATTATCTCATCAACTGCCTGGTTTCAGTATGGAAGTTATATTTACTCCGGATTCATAAAAGTGAGCATTACACTTAGTTTTGATAAGAAAAATATTCTAAAAGTGATTCAAATGCCGTTCACATGCATTTGAAATCAAATTTATTTGAGAGAATTTCGTTAAATTAATTCATTTGCATTTGCAAAACTACTCTTCTAACCAGCACTTTGCATTTGACACAAGTTGTCTATTGGCTTTATTATTATTATTATTATTATTATTATTATTATTATTACAAATAATAATACAAATCGAGCGTTAGGACCAGTTCTATAACAAAACCCTAAGTGTGTTGATAATGGCATTATTTGCGCTTCCTTGTTGATACTTCTTTGTCTAGCTATGCATTGCCCTTGTTTATAGGATGACCAGTTTATTTATTCAAATATAAATACAGTTATTGGTTCATAAAATACACCGCTCGCTTGGTGTTCTGGAATTGCAACCCAATGGCTGCAATAAAAATACTGTTTTATATGACGCTAGTATTAAAAATAGTAATGTCTCTCGAAATTTCGCGCTATGATACTTTGATCTAGTACTTTATTTTGTTCATCTGACTATAAGGAGTAAACGCCCAAGTCTCGGAAATAAAAAGTATTATCTTATTTTAGAAGCTATAATCAGGATTTGTCATTAATGACCTCCATAACATTACTTTATTTGATGAAAAACTAGAAAGATTTTCCTTTCCGTATTCTTTAATCGTCACGTCCATACAGAGTGCAAATTTGCAAATACTTCTGTGACTGTTGGAAAATACTACGAAAACTGTTGCATTTCCTTAACATTAGACACCCAAGTGTGTATCACATTTCTTTCGCATTAGGAAATGTCATTACTGTCTTTGCGAACGATTTAGTACGATCGTATTTTGTGTCAAAATATGCTGCTCTCGACTACAACCAAAAAGAAATCTTCTTAAAGCGCCTTTGCTTATTGCTGCTTTAAATGTATTGATGTTCAAGTGGAATTCTATTCCTATTATAGGAAACTATTGAAAGGCACACCCCATGACCACAGATGTCATTTACAAGTTCTTAGCAGGTTTCGAATAAAGGTCGATGTCATTTTCAAGTATTTAGCAGGTTTCAAATATATGTTTCCTACTTGTTGACACATGAAATATTTTCTGAGCAGCTGATTTGGGGCTACGAGAGAGAGAGAGAGAGAGAGAGAGAGAGAGAGAGAGAGAGAGAGAGAGAGAGAGAAACAGTTGCCTGTAGGTAGAAGGTTCCCAATCTCTTTCAGAGGGCAACATGATCCCTCCTGAGGGGTGAAACTAATCCCTACACGTTTTGGGTGGTACGCCCAGATTTCCAAGGCTAACGACTGAGATTTAGTAGGTGAAATTCTGTACCAGTTCCTTCATCAGAGACTGACACTGGCGCCAGTACGAAGTTCATCAGCCGCTTGGGTTAATTAAATAATTTTGAACTTACAACACAATGGACTATTTATCACAGAAACGACCAAATAGCAATGTTTTCTGCGAAATTTGGTAAAAATATGAGAATGTTTGTGTTAGCATTTATGTAATATGTACTTTCGTAGCACACAATTGCTTTTTAATATACACTACACTACATTAAGCACTTTTAAAGCCACAAATGACAATTTCATTTGTCTTATTTAGGTAAAGCACCACGTTGAGCTTTAAATTCCATTTTCCTGAGTTACTTTTTTCGTATTCTTACTACTCAAAATTTTCCTTGAGTCAAAGTTTTTAACTTATTTGCTTCAAATGTCAGGAGTTTAAGGAATTGCGGTATTAAAATTGCTTTGCAGTTAAAAATAATTAATAGTTCAGTTGTAATTATTTTTCGTAACTCATATTGAAAACTAGAAAAATTCAATACAAAAAAATTTAGTTTTTTGTGACAAAAAGTTTCTTCCGTAAAATAACTAAAATTAAGAAATGTCTTCACAACAATTTCTAAGCTCAAATTAAACTTTTGGGAGCGATAGGATAAACTGCAGGGTCTAAGGTGCTTTCATATCATGTATCAAAAAGTGATTGATTAATGATGAATAAAAATTAATATATTATTAACAGTATGGCATTGTTGTAAGGTGTTGCATGAATTATATGTTTTAAGTAGCGAACGTATAATGTTCCTCAAGAGTTCTTTAATTTTTAATATAGCGAAAAAGTATAAATTCTCACACATTTGAAATTATCGTCTTACAGTCCATGTACATGCAACAGTTTTCTACAAACCCAAGTGATATTCGTTGTTCGCTTTCCATCATTTTCATAAATATATTTACGATAATTTTGAAGAAAAAACATATTTGCATTAAACATTCAAGCTGTTTAGTAATGCAAAGTTTCGACAAACTGACAAGAGGGATAAGATATAATTTATGTTAGGAAACATAATTGCTTAAGGGACTGTTTAAGGAATTTTAAGCTCTAAATTATTTCAATAAATGCACATTCAGTGAATGGTAGTATTTCCAGTACAATAAATAAATATACATCTTCCTAAAACCTTCAGCAATCTAAACCAAACTGTTATTTTTAATGTACGAAGGGTGCACATTGTTATGTAAAAAGTCTTTTTAACTGATGAATTATAAATAAATGTTAATTTGACTGAGTAGTGAAAGGTGGTATTAGCGTGGAAATGAAAGGTATTTTAATTAAAGCATGGTGATATAACTTGCTTTGCTGAATTCGTGGGTAAGGCTGTTCCACGAAATCTTTATTATCTTGGTCAACCATATCACACCTACTTTTGGAGTTGTCGCTTGTCATCTACATAATCGCGTAACCTGAAGTATGAAGCAATTCAAATCACCGCACACAGTTTGCACAAAAAAGATATTACGTAGATGGTAAATACAAAAATAATAAATTATAGATAAATAGCAATAATATTATAATAGGACTATCGATTCCTGCAAATATTCAATGCGATACTTGAGCTAGTTGGAAAATGGGGCAATGATATATGTTACAACTTTATTTTCGATGCAATAATGAAGTGTTATTGCATCCACGACAAGAATTTTAGTTGTAATAATTGGATTTATTAAATTCTCATACGAATTTAATGAAAAACTTATATTTGCAATAATAGTAATTTTAAACTTAAGCTATAATTTAGTGATGGCGGGACGTAGTTAAAAATAGTATTGTGGCTGCTCCCGTAGCTCAATAGGTACAGCACCTGACTGGGATACCGGTTCAATTCCTACCCGGGGGTGGCAACTATTCTCTAACCCTATCCTCTCCAGAGTCTGGAAGTATGAATGAGAGTGTGAATGTGTGCGTGTAAATCTAAAGAAAATAATCCAAAGATACTAATTGTAAATAATTTCCATGAGCAATTGTTCCAAAGCCATGTTCCGTATAACTACATGTATAATGAATGTTCATTTTATTACAAGAAGTAAAGAGAAGAATGACATATTGTAAGAATAGCTTATTGAATGTTGAGTAGAGAAAGTCATGTGCATTAAAAACCTCTGATTTGTTTTCAAGTGGAAAGTCGTTATTCGTTTTTTTTTTTTTCCCCCTCGTGGTTATGTAAGGAGCAAGCGTGTCAAGTCGTCACAAGCCGCTGCGGTTTTAAAATATCGGACAATCACTTTATTCTACTGTATCTTTTCTATACTTGTGTAGACAGTAGGGACAGTTTGTAGAAGAGCGAGTAGAGAAAGTGTGGTGTGAATGCAACACATTGCAATTGTTCATCTGAATGTTTTAATAATGTAGTTTTCTTTCCTAAAATTCATATCAATTTCGCTTAAGAGTGTTTAATTGCACGTCAGGAGTGAAATGCTTTTAATCTTAAGCGACCTCCGATAAGTGGGAAAGCTACCTTAAGTGTATTTATAACTAATTGCCGTATTTCGTTACCAAATTTTAGATGTACTGGCTATATTGGTTAACGTATTACATAATTCAACTACCTCTTTAATGTGTTTCTTACCAAGTTGCTTGTTCACAAAGCTACAAATACTGTATCTTCAAGCTTAAAACTAAATTATTTACAATGCGCAATAAAAGAGTAATTATTGCCAAGTTACCCGGATTCTCATGTGTACTTTCCCGCCAATTCTTGTTGTATCAAACTGCAAATAGCTCGCACCTTCTCGGAAGATGGCTTGGCCCAGGCTCACATGTTGAGGAGGGAGGATATGGCAACAGCGCCTGACCGGCGTTCCATTGGGTCAGCTCGCATTCATCAAGACCCACCCTCCCTTCGGCGAACATGCCTGGCCTAGCGAGGGTTGGGATGCATCCATCCCTTCTTTCGAACCGCACAAGGTAGTTTGGAAAATTCTTCCACTATCATTACTGACAAACAGCTGTGTATTTCAATGAATTGTCCTATTTAGAAGGCTGTAATTTTCACAATGGCCAATCTCTTGGGTGTGTTTATGCTATCAGCTGCAGTAGCATTGATACTTTTTATTTGCCTGTTTGATGAGGAGCGGAGATCAATTCTGATGTTTTTGTTTACAGAATTAAAATCCAACAAGGAACAAACAGACCAGTTTATGCAATGGATTAACTGTTTTATTTCATATACGTATCCGAATGAGGCAGCGGGTAATTTATAACAATGTCACTTCGCTAATTATCACATCAGGTCGCAAGCACTTTCGCTGCATGCAGAGATTATATAATCACAATCATGTAAGATTAGACCAACTTTCAAAACACTTCGGGTAATTCCAAACATACTCATTTGTCATTCAATGGTTCCTTTATTACACAATTATTCAAATTATTACAACTAGCTCCAATCTCCTCAGAATAAAATTAGGTTACGTTATATGCTTGAGCAGCATACCGTCTAGATAAACAGCTTCAGTACCTATGTACATATTGCTACACCTTTTCTTAAATATCACCGTTTTAAAAATACATTATGTTAAATTTTAGAACAAATTACATAATTGTAATATATGCTTTTAAAGCTATTGTTTAAAGGTAGCAACGTTTTAAGGTAGTTATTCTAAAAACATCAAAAGACTTTTCATTTCTAGTGTGAGTAAACCAGCTTTTTAAAACGTTAGAGCCTTCTGTTAGTCATTTTTTTTTATTAATGCCTAAACACCGTATTTTTAAATGACTGTGCAAATGCATTGCATATAGCTAGAAAGTGAAATGAGACTTCACATTTACATCATTTTATTACGGTTTATAAAGCGAAATATAGCTACCACGCTCTGCAGCCATAGAAGTTACACAGATATTTTAAAGGCGGTATCTCATATTTATTACATAATATTTATCAACGATTTTTAATGACCACTGCATAATGCGGTATAATTAGGGCATAGCTTAGAAAATAAGGTTTCTTGAATTTTTTTCTTGTCGATGCTAGTCTGAAGTGGAATAGTATTGATACACGGAGGATAAATAAACTCTTGAAACTACAAGTTTTCTATCATAGAAGGAAGGCCCCGATTTCGCACGGATACTTACAGTTATTGCAGGAATATATTAGGCCGAGTCGTGCGTATCTTTGCGTTCATCTACAAGCTCAGAGCGTAATGCTGTTGTCGCATTGGCCTAGAGGTGTGGCCGGGTTACTAAGGTCAGGGTGAGATCCTGGGAAGAAGGCTGACGGGATAAAATATCCATATCTCTGTCGGCCCACCCGGATATCAGAGAAGTCAGCTTGAAGCAACACATCTGTTCTGGAGTTGCTGAACGTCCCACGCAAGCTTCCTCGATTGGGAATGTTCTTCAGCACTCACTATTAATTCAACTGTGGGGATTTTACCAAAACTCATTGCGTGTACCTGTAAGAATTTCATTACGAAATACAGTGTCATTCATACTTGCACTTGCGGAAGATATTGCGGTTAAAGAAAAACTACCCCGACTGCCTCTGTGATCTGGTGGTTAACACGCTAACCTAACCTGAAATCCAGAGGTCCGGGGTTCATTCTCGGTTGGAGGGTGGGACTTTTTCCTTAGCCAGGATTGTTTCCTATCCCGCTGAAGTATGAAGGTATGTGTGTATGAGAGAGAGAGAGAAAGAGAGAGAGAGAGAGAGAGAGAGAGAGAGAGAGAGAGAGAATTCATGAATATTTAAAGATTAATAAAAAACACCCAAAGATTTAACTTCTTTGCCATGAGTAATTGCTCCCATCACCTCAATCCGGTTTTGAACATGTGACCTCTGGGTTGAGAAGTTAACCATTCACCTACAGAAGCAGTCAAAAATAATACTTATACAAATAGTTCTTTCGCCATTGTTTCATTTGTATAGATGGTCATATCGGGGCTTTGACTTAGTAACAACTCAATGACTGAAGGCTTTTTAGGGCTGATTTCAATAAACTTTTACATTAAATACATTCTTATGCACTCTGCAGAGTGTACGAAAACATCCAACTAAAGAACAAAGGGGACTACGCTCCAAACGGGAACTGAGTCTGGGAACTCTGGACTAACAAAAGAATCAAGAACGCTGAGCTCGCTTGGGCAGTGTGGTGGTAGCGTGTCAGCTTCACATTCAACAGGTCGTGATTTCGAAACTCGCTTAGGGTGAGTTACACGGATAAGGTTTTCTTCGGGGTTTTCCCTTATCCTGAGCAGAGTAACTTTAAGCTCCATGGACCCCGAGATAATTTTAGCATCATTACACCAATTTCATTCATCGTCCGATATGACCAACTAGGTTAAAGGACGTTATAAAAATAAAAACACACCACAAACCGATGCAATACTCATCTCAAAAACCTGAAGTCTGCAAACCTTGTTTTTAAATTCAGGTTGCTTTAATGAAACCTAAAATTTCAATTTGAGATTTCAGTATCCGTCAAGTTCATGCCGAGTTGTTTTCAATTTGTAGTGAAACTGTGCAAGTATTCATAATCATATTTTTTCTATTTTCTGATATTTAAACATTTCTTCTTTAAATACTCAAACCATATTTTGGGCGACAATTTAATGAGTGTAATACAAATATGTATATGAACTCAGACATTTAGAAATACCTTTTGCATTTAAGCTATCCGAATGAAACACAAAATCATTTAGTTATCATTGTTTGTCCAACCGGGATTTGTAACCGCGTTCGTATAGAATTAGGAGGGAAATTTATAACAATAGCACCAAGGTTTGTTACACAATTTTTCTGACAAAAGAAGACTTAGAAGGCTGTAATGACAATTTCATAATTTTTCAGGAAATAAAAATAAGTTGTTATTTTATGAAGTGTATGTATTATAGAATAGCAACATCAATTTAACATTGTATTATTATTATTATTATTATTATTATTATTAAAAAATTACTTTGCAACCATCATAAAGGAGACAACATGGAAGCAGGACAACTTACTTCCTCTTCTCACTTTAATAGACGAAATATGGTTGACTAACCATTATTAGCTATTTTAAATTTCTTAACTAGATAATAGAATTCTACACGTCTTTTTCTTACGTTCCACCAAATCATCTTGCATTAGACCAAATTTTCCTTCTGATGTGTATGCAAATTTTAATGTTAAGTCACAATCCGAAAAATTATTTTATTATTTATATTTGGTAAAAGAATAGGACTATATATTTGTTGTCTCCACAAATAATAATATTGCACTTTTAGCCATAGCTATAAATCAATATTATTAAAACAATTATTCTATTACATAATCCATATACAATCAACTTACAAATCAGTACACTAATTTGATGGGTGGCTGTGCCCAATAAACTTTTAAACAGATTTTTCAAACGGAATTCTACCACTACGTTTCTGCCGCTTTTCGTGGGGTGTTCTAACCATTGTTTACGTTTCTCCTCTCGCGTTTAATCTTTAATTTGCCCTGAATGATTACCAACGGTCATTGCTTACGTTTTGATTTTTAATTTATCATAGTTTCCTATAATTTCCTTTAGAAAGCATAACATTTGTATTTTCTCCCTATTAAGCTAAATTTCATCATAATATAAAACTATAAGTTAATATACTTCTGGCAACCAGGAGAACATTTCTATTACATCCCCGCTTACTTAATAACAAAGAAAATAAACCAACAAGCTAAGAGAAAAAATACTTTCAAGTAAGAGACAATCTCGGTATACAATTTTCACTTTCTCTATACGTACAATGTACATAGTGTATAGAGAAGGTATTGTATTTCAACCAAAAATTCGATACCGAGATTTCACCGGAAGTGCATGTTTTACGCCCTGAATCAAAAAAAAAAAAAAGCATTTTCAGAAAAAGGTCTGTGTGTATGTGTGTCTGTGTGTATGTGTGTCTGTGTGTGTGTGTGTCTGTGGACAACATAGCTCAAAAACGAAAAGACCCTTAAATACTAAACTTTGTATTTAGGTTTGGTATCTTCCAAGGATGCGACACGAAAATCCCCCCATCCCCAACTATCCTTTACATGGAAAATTTTTCGAAAATTTTTATTTTCTAAAAAATGGCTCTAACGATTTTGATTAAAATCCCGTATATTAAAGATATTTACATACAAAACAAACAGTATATCTTGAATTTTCTGGGATTAGCCTCTGAAGATCCCTTTATTCTGGATGATTGCTAAATTTTGTTTAACTGCTAAACGGTAAGAGATAGACAAAAACTTACTGAACACAAAAAGGTTAATCTGATCAAAACACACAATTTATGTCCGTTACATTTTTGTTGTGGAGGTAACCGTTTCCGAGATATTCCTTGTTTTTGATTTCAGTTGTGAGTATAATTTTCGCGGACAGGAAGTGTCCGTTTTTCTTTTGTTCTACTCCTGGCCAAGCAAAGAAGTGATTTGCAATAACAATCGAGTAACGGCAGTTTTTAAAACGTTTGTCTATCGGTTTAACCTAGTGTATTCCCTTATTTTCTTTCTACTTACAAGTAACGAAGTAGTAAGAACATTCTACTAATGATTATCTCGATTAGCAAGGTGCAGAAAGAAGAATAATCTTATGCAAGAAGTTTGTAGAAAAGCTAGAGAAAGTCATGTGGGTGTAACACATCAGATTTTTTCAATACAATATCCTCTCTACCTACTACATATGTACATACTGCAGTATTTTTACCTTCTCTACCGAGGACCATGTACGTACATTTATAGTAAGTAGAGAACATATTGTATTGCAAAAATTCTATACCGAGATTACTAAGAAATATAGGTTTTGAGGACCCCTAAATTAAAAAAAATACAAAAATGTCCTGCCTGCGGACAACATAACTCAAAAACGATACCAAGTTTGGTGTTCAAGGATGCACACAGATTTTCAGGAAAATCTCCCACGCCAAATCACCTTTATATGGAACATATTTCGTAAATTTTCATTTTCTCAACATTTGCACTAACGATTTTCATTAAAATACCGTATATATTAAATCTTTTTCTGACAAATAAAATGTATATCTTGAATTTCCTGGAATTGCATAAATGGCAAACCATGGGAGATATAAAAAAAGTATTGAAAAATGTCGATCTTGTCAAAACAAATAATTTATTTCCTGTACATTTTTGTTGTGGTGCTAAACATTTCCGAGATATTCTCTCTTATGGGTTTCAATTTTAAATACGTATACTTTTCTCGAACAGGAAGTCGCTATTTGTGTCTCTTTTGTTTACTCCTGGTCATGTGAAGATAATAGATATTAATCTCATATCAAGAGCTTTTGAAAATGTTGACTCTCGCTTTAGCCTAGTATATTCCCTTCTATTTATAAAGAATTACTAATAGACAACGTATGCAAATGATTATCTCGATTAGCATAATAGGAGATAGAAGTAATTTTTACTTTCCTACACGTACTATGTACATAGTGTATAGAGAAGGTATTGCGTTCCACTCAAGAATTCGATACCGAGATTTCACCGGAAATACATTTTTTATGTCCCCCTGAATCAAAAAAAAAAAAAAGATTTTTTGGAAAAAGATTGGTGTGTGTTTGTGTGTGTGTGTGTGTGTGTGTGTGTGTGTGTGTGTGTCTGGACAGCATAGCTCAAAAACGACAAGACCGTTAAACACCAAACTTAGTATTTAAGTTTGGTATCTTCCAAGGATGCGACACGGAAGGTTTACACACCCTTAACTACCCTTTACATGGAACTTTTTTTTCGAAAATTGTGATTTTCTCAAAAATGGCTCTAACGATTCTGATTAAAATATCATATGTTAAAGACATTTAACTGTATATCCTTAATTTTCTGAGAATAGCCTCTGAAGACTACTTTATTCTGGATAAATTTTGCGGAATTTTCCATAACTGCTAAACCATAAGAGATAGACAAAAACTTGTCACACAGAAAATGTAAATCACATTAAAACACACAATTTATATTATATACATTTTTTTCGTGGAGTTGATTGTTTTTGAGATACTTCCCCTACCTCAGTCACATAGCAACCAGCATTTGACATCACTTTAACCTATGGTACTCCCCTAATTCGCTTCTATTTACAAGGAAGCAAGTAATAAGACTATTTCTGCTAAATAGAAGCATGAGCTTTTTAATAATTTGTTGCAGAGACGTAGAGAAAGTCATGTGGATGGAATACGCCACGTTTTTTTCTTTCCCTTTTTTGCAATACATTTATTATAATATAAATATTACATATAATAGTAAATAGTTATAATTAAAGCATATTACAACAACTCTTGTTTATTTTTCCTTTACTGAATCAAATGTGAAGGAAGACGTACAAAATATGCCCTGGTGTTTTGTGATAACATCAGAGTGATGAGAAAGACAGGCTGCGACGCATGTATCTCAGATTCATTAGTTGCCATGGTGTATCATGCTCTTTCTCATAACTGCGCCTGCACGAATATCCAAGCTTTTGGTTGAGATATTCCTTAAAAATCTAAGGCGATTAAACTCACATTACTTTCTTTACTCGCTGTTCTACTATTACTGAAAGGGTTTATTCTTCTATTGACCCTGGTCATTTTACAATCGTCTCCCTTCCTTTGGTTTTTACAATCGTCTCCCCTCCTTTGGTTTAAGTTGATGTACATATTAATGTATTCAATTGTAACTCGCTTCTCTCCTGCTTTCTGCTGACGGAAACCACTTTATTCTCACTTTTGTAGGTGTTCTCTTTAATCTTTTTATTTGTTACTTACGGTTAACATTCTCCTTGCTATCACATTTCTAACATCTATTAATCTATTTATTTGCAACAAACTCTTCCCTAGCATGTACAATAGACACACATGTCGAACCGGGTGGCTGAAGGGTTTGTCTGAGTCTGGCATTCGGGAGGTCATGGGATAATCCCCACGGCCGACCTCTATGGTTTTCCTGGGTCACTAGGTGAATGATGGGGAGGTTTCTTCATTCCACGGAACTCCTTGTCCCTTCATTTCATCTCCATTTCATTCAACCGGTCTCTTTCAGGGTTGTAAGTGTCGGCAAAAATTGCGTCGTGGTGACTGAAAATACAGCTCTCGGCGGCGAGATGGCCACGTCTGCAGGCTCAGGGAGTTTGATCAGATCTGGAAAGCGGGCTCCTAGCGATCTCCACTTCGAGGTGAACGGCTTGGAATATGTTAGGGACCCTCCATGGTGGTGGCTCTTCACCCGCCGTCCGGTTTCGGCCGTCGTTTGAAATTACTCTCTTCTCATTCTATCCTCCTGGGTGTGACGTATAATACGCCAATGGCTGCAAAGCGGAATCCCCTCCGACATCACACACACACACACAAACACACACACACACACACACACACACACACACACACACACACACACACACACCATACATAATATGATTTACACTCTCCTCCTGACTACACAGTGGAGTGCCCGTGGGCATATTCCTTCTTTAATAGATTTTCAAGAAACCTTTAATCTCCTAACTCCGTAACTACAACACTCGCCATACATACACGTGCATTATCCTCTCGAGGATCTTCTATAACCTTAAGTATAAGTAGGTATAAATTATGTAGATTAGAGTGATAGTCAAAAGCGGAACGCTAGGTGATGGCTTTGAAATTGATGGCTCACAGTATTACCACAAATAAAAAAAAAAATAGCGAAGTATTTCAAATACAATCCGATAACAAAGAATATCTCGCAGACTGTTAACACCACAATAATTTCTTACACGAATGTTGGGCTTTAACAAGATGTACATTTCTTTGTGAGGTAAAGTTTTGTTTATCTTTTATGATAATTAGACAAAAGACATTAAGAATGAAGAGACTTGAGAGGCCATTCGCACAACAATGAAGGTATACATGTTATTTGTCATGCAAATATATTTAGTAATTATATTTTAATAATGATATTTTATGTTTAATACAATGAAGGGCCAAAAGAAACTTAGAGAAAGTTCTTGATATTTGAAATGCTAATTTCTTGGTTACATTTTCCTGCATCCTACACTGCTCATTAGTTGTCCAGAGGGAAGCATATTTGGTTCATGGCGTTTAATATGATTAATAAAGCATAAAATGTATAAAAGAAATGGTTGGTAACTTTGCCAAATATAACATTCAAACATAATTAACGTAAGCGAAACATGTAAACATGTAAAAATAAGTATTGCCAATTAAAAAGCGCGGCAGTCTCTCCTTTTCCTGTACCAAGCTTCACTCTCTCGTTTTAACGAAGCATACTTTGAAACCTGCTTCTTAAAGGAGACCCCGCCCCCCGTTTCTTCTTTATTACTCCTGTGATATCGATATTTTCCGAAATGCACATACTTCATCGAGACACGCAGATAAGGATGCTTGGACAGGATTAACGTGGACATATTACGGAATATGAAGCACACTTGTTTGACGGACAGGTAAGCACTAACATACCTGCTGCTAAATATTGAGAGGACAGTGTTACGTCATTATAAACGACAGCATTCCGCCAATATGAAATTGTATCAGTAAGGTGTTAAATAAATAAAAGACTGTATTTTTCGTTTTCCCTTGTGATACACAATTGAGGTTCACTCTTTTACGAAGGAGATTGTTTTATCATGCACAAGGTCAATCATCTTAGGCTCTAAATGAAGTTGCGCAATCAGCCTATATTAAGATCTGAAAACCTGCTGCTTAAGATTTTGACACGGAAGAAAACTGCGATGCCATCTGGAAGTCTCGCGTGGAATTTGCTCGAGGCGGAATGGACACCTATCGCACAATCTCCAGGACCTGCTTGTTGAGCGACCGTGCAAACGGCCTTGTACTCTCCTTAATTTCCTGGAGCAATCAATAACCAACCGATCGCTTTGGTCCAGCATCTTCCTCAACCAAATTCCTTTTCAACAGATACACAGCCTGGTAATTTCTTCCGCGTATTCTTTACCGTCCATGTCTTAATAAGTGGAATTGGAAACGAGAAATATTGTCTTCCTTATACTCGTATAAATAAGTTATTTTGGTTAAAAAGCACGCTATGGTAATATCATCGACTACACACACGGACTATTTAAGATGTTACTTCAAAGTAGTACTTACACCCTCAGTGAAACGCGCAGTTTTACAGGAGAACGTCTCTTCTTAATTACTACTAATTATTATCATTATAAACAAAACAAAATATTTAGTCTGCCAAAAAGTATCTCCCATGTTACTTATAGAAGGCGTTTACTCATGTGTTTTTTATTTTCATGTTCAAGTTTCTATTGTGCTGACGTACAGATTTAGTACGTAAATTAAATTAATTATATCCACTTTTATGGAAGAATACTGAGAATATAACCTTAAGATTCTAGACCATTTGTTTTACATTTTTATGCAATAATGTAATTCAGTTTCACTTTATGATACAGGAAGTGCGTATTTTGCCAGTAACAAAAAACAAAAAAAAAAAAAAAAAAAAAAAAAAAAAAAAAAAAAAAAAAAAAAAAAACCAGCAACTGCTGATATTTATTTATAACATCTTTCAGCAACGTCTTTATCTAAAGTTTCCAAGAAGGAGTAGCTATTTCCGAGATAAAGAAGCACTTCATTACAAATGCAGTCTAAATCCAATCTTACAGAAAGAGTAGTCCATTTAAAAAATGAGCATATCCTATACATACATCCTATACATACAGTTACGAACTCTTCTTTTACTGTGTAATTGAATGTTCAACATTTCGACATCACAATTCTGCCACATATTATCTACGATTAGCGAACAGTTCGCACAACATTTTGAAACGTTTCTTTCAAGTTCTGTAGAAGCAGCTATAGTTACACATTCCTTTAAAACTAGCCATCACTAATTTATGTTTTTAAAATAGTATTGTAAATGAAGTTATACTAATACAGGTTATGTAAATATAGTTTGTTTTAAACTCAACCATGAGCAAGGAAGTGACAAATACAGATTGTTCACTGTAGAATCGTTTGAAATGTTGTTATTCCAGGTAGGCAATTCATTTATAAAAAAAAATGCTTTACTACACAAAGGCCAACACGTTTCAAACACCTCGGCAGTATGTGATGCTGACCAGCGTTATGCAAAAATGGTGAAAAGCGCAGGCGCGGAGGAGAGGAGAATTCGCAATTCCCTCACGTCTGCACCGCTGGGATTCATTAAGAAGGCGGTCACGGCGAGCACCAGGTTCAAATACCTTATATAAAACTAGACACGCAGTAGGTGGACCTGAGGCACTTTCCTTCTTCCGATTTTATGCAGAAATTCTAGGCTTTAAACATTTTTTTTTTCTCACTGTGAAACACTTTTTAATCGTCAACTTTTTGAAACGAAATCAAAAATGCCTTGCTAATGGTAATGAACTTTAACATATTTTTCTCTATATTCTTGATTATTGTATGTCCTAAGTGAAGGCAAGTAAATATTGTAGTTTTTTTTTTTTTTTATGTTCAGCAGCTTAGAAAATAATATTCTTTTAATTTAGTGAACATTACTTTCCAATTTAATAAAATGAATTGAGACTTTTTTCGATGTAAATGACATTTGTTAGAAGAATAGTACAGAACCCTCGAGGCTCGTTCGTTTTTTTAATGCTATGTTTAATTCTGCAAAACACTTAATTCTGAGGGATTCTTAGAGAAATGTGTTTAAATGGTTACTTAACTTCTAAAAATGTATGAATATCTCTTAATGGTCATATTTTATAATTTAAATCCTTTAAATTATTACAGAATACATCATAAACGCTGAATACTTAGAGAACATTTGTCAAAACGTAATACATTCTTCTCTTGTTTTACATGTGTCAAACGCCTTAGATCACTACTTCAAATTTGTTGTCTACTTCCAAAATTGAAGTTAAATTACATTTTAAATGACATTTAATATATATATATATATATATATATATATATATATATATATGAATGCTCTAGAAAGAAAGTGGGTTTACTCTTTCGCAAAATAAGCCGTAATCCGTTTCCCGGCATTTATTAATATTACATTAATAGAAACAATTGTTTTAAACACAAAATATCACTTAGAACTGACGGATTCATCTATTTATTTATTATTTTTGAAGTGTTTAAAACAGTGGAAAGATATGACACCGCAATGTTTGCTCGTTCAAATTGGCATCCTAAACTCCACTAAAGAGATTTTTAAGTGGCCCTGTTTATCGACAGAATATGTATTGTCCAACAGCATGACGTCCACGCAGTATCTTTCATGTTCACTAATTTTTCCGACATTGGTGTCTGAAATTTGATGCTTGCCGTAAAAATAGCGTTTGATATATGCAGAATGAGCATTCCAATGGACATTTAGACAATATGATTGAATAATTCGAACTTTGCTTGAGAAAAGCAAGCTTCTGAACTGGAGTTGCATTATTAATATAAGTAACGGTTATTTCGCCGATTGAGGCGAGTTTCTGCTATCGATTTCTACTACACCTGCCAGGTGTGCCAATATGGAAATGTCATAACAACTTCACTCTTGGCTGCGAAACTTGATTCGGCCGCATCAAGGTCTACTAGAGTTTCCTACCAAAAATGGTAAAGCATGCTGTATTAAATCTTACATAATATCAAAGCACCAAAACACAGGTCTGTTTTTTCTTATTTGTATAAGTTACACAATTTAAGCCTGGACAGAGAGATTTCTAGAGTTCCTAATTTGGCAAGGGTTAAAACAATTTAAACAGTTGTTTGAAAAAGTTCGTCTGTGTTAGAGATAACTTTCTACTTTCGTAATGTTTAACTTTCCGGTTTATAATTCAGATGGTAAGGGAGTTCTGCTCCTCATAAATAAAGACTTTCAGTAGTTTACCTCTTCACTCAAGTATGCAACTATGTGCATGCTTATTTCTTCACTTTCCATTTATAATAGTAGGCCGTCAGTTTCACAGCTTTTGTTTTTTGGAAACTTGATGGAGTAAATTCTTTAAGCTTCAAGAAGTTCACAAATTCCCATCTTAAAACGTAGCAACTTCTTTTGCCTTTCTTTTCTGTTTTATGTATTACAGTCACCATATTTACATAGTGTACTGCACTCGATTCGACTTCTTTCGCTCACCATTTGCGTTTAAAATTTGATACGAAATGATTCACAAATTTTAACTAAGTATCCTAAGTAACGAGACACGTTACGTAAACGTGGTCAATTTACCAATCTCAGAAGCAAAGTTTTTGTTCTTCAAAGACTTGTTAGCAGTTTGGTCCGCTTTCTTTTCTATGCCCATTTATTTTAAATAGTTTCCTTTCACGTCTGACTTTTGTCTTTGTGGTTTGAGTTTGGTCCGCTTTCTTTTCTATGCCCATTTTTTTTAATTAGTTTCATTTCACGTCTGACTTTTGTCCTTGTGGTTTGAGCTACGAGATATGTCATTTTGGCATAAATGTTTCTATTTAATCGTTTTTCTTAAAAGTTGCAACTTTGGCTACTGCACATTAAACACTCTCTTCAGTATGCACAACAATTAACTGATAACCAGCAACATTTTTGGTACTTTTTCGTCTCTTGCGTCTAAATAAATGCCGAAAGCTTCATATGCGGATTCCCTCAGGTCAACTGCCTGTCATGTCTGAGTAGGCATGAAAATGTACATTAATGTTTTCATTTTAAAAGTACAACTATGGTTGGTATGGGCATATGAGACGTTGATCACATCAAAAACTTAAAACAACCTTACTTTCTCGAATTTTGTTGCTTCCATCTGAATGTCTGGCTAAAATTTTGCTACAGCGAAACCCTTGTCCCAAATTCATTGTCATTTATATTTATATGTAAAACTATACCAACAGTTTAATTTGGATTTTGCTTCAGTTCGCCAGTTTTACACATGAGTAATATGTGTCAGTGGATCAAAACCGGAACTCCAGGATACATTTGAACTCCAATGCGATTTGATGCGTGGCTAGGCCGGCTGATTTATCCATTCATTGCTTTAATTCGTCAATATACTTGGCATTATTGATGGGTATAACTGAGCTACGCTTGTTTATGCCATTTCATTGCGATTTGAATGGCAATATTCTGTTCAGAACTAGGTTCTTCTTCAGCAGGGTCGAATTTAGGATTCATTTCTATCACGTTGCATGCGCTGTGAAATGCGGACTCAAAACTATTTTGACACCCCATGAAATCTAAGTCAAAATTATTCATACCACATCGTGTCGATCTTTTCGTTTTCTATCCTCATTATATAATATGCACTCTGAAACTCCACACATATTATCGACTCCTTTCAGAAAACATTACATCATTCATAGATGTTGCTAAGCAGTAAAAATTGATTTAAATAGATATACCTTCGTAGCAATATCGTGATTGATGCGTATATACTTTGTAGAATTTACTGTAACCAATTATTTTAGGAAGGCAGAGCAGAGTAAAGCGTTTCTGCTTTAAACAAATAACATGTTCTACCATTTATCTTTATTGCTAGTTAAATCTCCAAAATATTAAAATAACTTACACTGTTTCTGCACTGCATTACTTTTATTATTACCATCTGATTTGATATTAACTTTAACGGCATATCCATCTTCCGCATGATTCCTAATCTGCTGCATGATTCATTTCTATAGAACAGAAATGTGTAAGAGCTCGAGGACAAATTAGGAGCCTTAGGCACGTTCGAATATTTGTGAAATTCTCCAAATAGAACCATGATGGAATAGTATGCATACTTTAAATGAAAACTAGGTTTGATGATTGCATGACTTTAATTGCTTAAATCACAACTTTGCAAAAGGATAAGATATTAAAGTTTAAAATATAAAAGACTATTACAATTGTATTTTGGAAAAGAGCACCCAGTATTGTCATATTAATATTTGACAAATGTCAAAAAGGAAAGAAAAAGAATTATATAATGTAATCTGTAGTCAAAACTATAGTGCGAGTAATGTGGTAGATCACTTTATCTACCCACCTGCAATAATAACTACGTTTAGAATAAAAATTAGTATTTACAATAAAAATAATTACCAAATAAGTGTATCAAATAATTTTCCTTGGGGTATGAAACGGTTTCGTACTTTCTTTGTGTTTTAAAAAAAAAATTAATTAGTTTTCGGAAAATGTTTCGTGAGCCGCAAAAAATGGCTTCGCGGGCCGCCGCGGGGTGTCAGATGGAAACCCCTGCTCTGGAATATGAGTTTCTCCCCTTCTGGAAAAGTTTTCCAATGTAATCTGTCAGTCTCCTAATTGAAAGACATTTCTCTATTGAAGAACCAAGGCATGATGAAATTACCATGTTTATCTCGATTTTTAACCGAGTTCATTTGAAACTTCTTGAGTCGGTAACTTGATGCTAATATTGTCCACAGAGAGAAATTAGTTGCGTTTTGTATGAGAGGATTTTACACAATGCAAATGCGATCCAAGCTTTGTTTGGTGTTCTCTTCCGATTCTTCAGGCTTGCAGTTTTCAAACTTAAGTTTTATGTGGAGTCAAAAGTGATTTCAGTACTTCGTGTAAGCGTACTGAATGAGTGTACTGAACAGCGCTTGCGCAGGTAATATTTCCCGCCGCTACATGCACGGGAATTGCACGTGGTTCGTTTCCGGTCTCATCATTGTCCGAATTTCCGGTGGAGGTTTGTGTAACAGATAACATACAAATCCAAGCAGATAACCTGGGATGGCTTACGTAATTTGAACTAATCTACGTGTTTCCGTCAACACCGTATTTCCTCTTCGTTCTTCACTCAAGGTGAGAGTACCGAGAATTGGGGTTTGACACTTCCTCTGACAAATTAGTTTAAAGCTTTATACCGCTTTGCTTAACATTTGAGGCTAATTTATAGTATCTCGTAAACCTCTGTCCAAAATTGGATTTACTCGGCCTTGCACATTTCCTTCATTTTATTCAGGAAAGAAAATGATTCACAAATTGAACATCAGTTTCACTGAAATGGAAGGCTCATAAGTTGGCCTTTGGCATAATACATTGTTATTTGGCAGGTCGATAGGTCCAAAAGTAACAGTCGAGTTAAGTTTCAATATCTAAATTGTGAGTAACATTAAATCATTCTGGGTATAGTAATTGCTATTTTCTAATTTGGTTCAGATAAGTGGTATGAAAAAAATTCCACATTAAACTAAAGTCTAAGCTAAAATATTCAGAAATTCAATGGAATTTCTTCTTGTCCACCTTGTTACCCTCTTCACGTAAATTAATTATACACCCCCTCCCAGCAAGTTAACAAACGTGTTTGAAGAGCAGAGGATTGGATAAGGGTATCCAGGAACCAAAGCGTTTAAAAAAGTAGCTGATATGGAATGGAGGCGAAAGGATAACAGGAAAGCCAATGATGAGGCAATTGGTGGAATGCATGGCAGAGAAGCCAGAGGACCCTGAGAAAACGTCGCTTTATTCACATTTCAGACTTGGGGTCCACTGAGATTGAACCCGGGCCACCTAGGATGAAGGCGAGCGGTCAAGCCAACCTGCCTCGGCGCCGATCAATGCAATGCAGTTTAATTGTAACTGTTGAAATTTGTTACTTTGATGTTATTAGTCAAATTAATTTATCTTACATTTTGGAACGAAAGAATTGAAAAAACATGTGTCCAAAAACGCAAATTTTTATTTTGTTTTAAGATAAGCGACATTTAAAACAATACTAGGAATGAATATTATATACACCTCGGTCGTCACGTGAAGATTTACCTATAAAGATATAAAAAAACTTTATCTAAAAACGTGGAGTTAAGAAATGAAGCTAAATGTCAAATTAGGTTGTACTTAACTTATGGAAATGATTTTTAATTGATAAGTTATTTTACTACCCCAATTACTCCGTATTACTGCGTCTCGCCGGTTGGTTCTCATTACCATGCGACCCTTAACTTAACGGGAAGGACATTGCGTCGCATTAAGTTAGATCAACCCTAAATAAACCCACTTAGAACAACTTCGCGTTCATCTAAAACCGGTCACAATCATTGATTTTTTTCCCACCTGGATTATCTGGAATTAACTTCAATTATTAATTTTTAACGACACAACTGTCGCACGTATGTAGAATTTAGATAATAGATTGAGAAGGTATTGCGTTCCACCCAAAAATTCGATACCGAGATTTCATCGGAATTACATATTTCGAGAGCTCCGTATAAAAATATTTTCAGAAAAATGTCCGCGCGCACATAGCTCAAAACGAAAAGTCAGTTAATTCTAAACTCGGTATTAAAGTTCAATATCTTGTAAGGAGTTGCAAGAAAACCCCATTACCCCCGACTATCCTTTACATGGAGCATTTTTCGAAAATTTTGATTTACTCAAAAATGGTTCTAACGATTTGAATTAAAGTATTACGTTTTTAAGATATTTTCGTGACAAGCGAAATATATATCTTGAATTTTCTGGGAATATCTGCTGTCTCCTCTTGAAACTGATTTCGTTTTTGTTAGTTGGCAAAAAGAGGAAGTTTTTGTATGCAATCCGTATACAAGACATGCTGAGCAAAGCTTTTACCGTCTCAAAACGCTAGGAAAAACTTATTGTAGGATAATTGAACTAGCCTTACAGAAACCAAATATGAAGGTGGGATGATGCAAGGCCTTTACTCCAGAATGAACGGACGACCACAAAAATTCTGAGGGCCATCCATTATCAAGCGAAAAAGGATACGTGAGAAGCGTATTTTGTCCGATATATTAATCTAAATTCTCAGAAGAAGGAAAGCAAACAATTGAGGGTGCAAGTTGATAAGCGTCCTATTTTTAAAATTTCATAACTTCTGTTACACCCTCCAAATCATTAAAGAATGATAAAAATTGCTTATTAATTTTTGTTGTAGTGCGTATGCGCATCTACTGCACATAATTTACATCAATGAATATTGAATTGCCTCGGTCTCATCATTCAGATTTTTCGTCCATATTTTGACACTTGCTTAGAACACAATTAACCATCGAAAACGGGTGTTAAGTACGAATGTGTGTGTTTTATAGCTAAATGAAAATGTAACTTACTTGGTACCTGCCGAGGCACGCCGTTGGTCCGAGACTGAATGAAACAGTGGTGATCTTTCTTCGTCTATTCCAAACAAAGATCCCCTTTTCTCGTTGAGTCTTATCTTCCCGGTTATCTGTAAACCCCGCTGGCTGCAGCCGATCACAGTACGACACTTTTACTCGAAATGCCAAGTACACCTTTGCACTGCATCCCGTCAACCTTACAACATATACGGGGATGGATCACTGTACCAAAAGCTATTTTTACGGTCTTCCTCCACGAACAGATGTTTCTTACACTGCCAAGCGCGAGAGAGGAGGCAACTTTTATCTCGGTCCAGTAATCAAACCTATCTCGGCAAGCCACATGCGATGAACATTCACAAATAACACTGCTGTACTGATGTTGTCAATGAGCCTGACATTGCACACCTCACAAACGTGACGTAAATTTACTTGTGAGCATCGCAAGAGACGTCAGCGGGTTGCCATGGAGACACAAAACTTCAACTGTCACTTACGAGATACTGCTCTGTCTGATCACCGCAGCGCCTGCGCAACAACTGCCATTACTCGCCGAGCGGAATCTCGACCACGGCAGACTGCTAGACCGAACTGACTGGAGACCCTAGACTCGCCAGAAGGCTACGTCTATAGGCAGGCTCGCTAGTTATCCGCTTGCTACACAAAACATTCCCTTCCCTCCTTCTCTCCACAGCAACACTTCCACAAGTTTTCCTCCGGACTTGCCTTTCTTTTCTTTTGTCGCGGACGCGTCCCAATGTTGCTACTCTTTTATTTATTTTTGGTCAGTATTTATAAATGACCTAGGCTAATGAAAACACTTGTACATCATTTTTGTAAACAGAAGATCATTTGCCTAAGTTTCCACCAGGTTGACATTTTTATAATGAATAATAATGCATACTTTATGTTAAACGACTGTGCTGTAAGCACGACATGGACGATTAACTTTAAGAACCCCTTGAATATTAATGAATTAGACATTAAAGTGCTAATCTTTACCGAGGCTTGGTTAAGCTTCGTGCCTCTAAATAGCTTGTTTTAAAAATAGTTCTTCCAGAGAGTTTAGAGAGTTTTATTCTTTTAGTGTAAGATTTTATCTGGCGCTAATATTGTGGGTATTCTTTCGTAATTCAGCAGTAGAAATGGTATGATACGCAATGATATTTTTATTTGTCATGTTTAACGCCCACTCTAATTAAATACGTTACCATAAGCGGTGACATAAATGTTGAATGAAATGAAATAGTTGGAGAAATAAATTCGGTAATAAAGTTTAGGTTAGTTCCCTGGTGTTTGCCAGTTATGAGGCTGAGAAAACTTGGAAGAAACCTCACTCAGGGAGATTTGCGGGATTTGAACCGCGGGTTTGCGTATGTTGTATTTTATTATAAATTTATATTGTATTCGTAAAATATTATCACGCGAGGTTTGAACTGAATCAAACAGTACTATATTATCAAAATTATACTTTATATTGTCTATTTATAGAATAATATTTAACCAGTTTTTACAAGTCTTGTCCGATAGAAACTTGAACAAACACAGGAAAGTTCTTGTTCTTCTTTCAGCATCCCTCTGTCATTTATTCGTGTAGTAATGATTAACATGCGGCGCCGAATAACAAGATGAAGGTATTCAGTGTCCGAAAAAATTATTGTCACGCGTATGCGTTCGTACTCCACGCGTGAACATTAATTATTCTTAGAACATACTCCTTAGTGAAATAATGGGAGAGAAAACGGGAGATGCTGCAACGCTATTTCATTCCACGTGGATTTAACAATGATGTGTCATTTATGATTTCTTTGAAGCAACATTGACGTAAAGTGAAACATCAGCGACTTCCGATGTGTGTTAATTAGAGAGGCATCTGATAATCAAAGACAAAACGCACGTTAACAGTAGCACAATAATAGTGGCCCTTGAAATTAATTTTGTTTCACTAACTTTAAGGGGCAGGGACCTCATACAGCCCTCTTTCGTCCTTTTATGCTTCACTTCATTTTGCTAAAAAAGGCATCCAATTTATGACCAACAAATTATTTTGAACGCCTCTTATTTACAGACCTTATATGCTGTTACATGATAATGACTAGGTTGCGGAGGGCACTTCGACCCCTAATAGGTATTTTGTGCCAGTTTCCCGGGGGAAACCGCAGGAGACGTATAGGCGCAGTTCTCTAACGCGGAGTTAGAGGTTTAACCATAGGTCGCTCGAGATGTCCTTCAGTGAATGCGGGAGCGGGAAAACACGACCTTAACAGTGAAGGTTCTTAAAGCTGTCAACTGGCAGCGCGTTCTGTCCGACATCAACGGATACTGACCCCCCGAATTACCTGGAACATGAAAGAAGCAAAACAGATTACACCACCCAGCATTTGCCTTCACAACCAGGGAAAGCCACGAAAAGCCCATGGTCAGAGTGGGCGGCTATCTGGAATCGAAACCGAGACCTGCCATATACAGACATTAGGCCTACTGTCCCGTTTTGTCTTCAAAGCCATTACTTTTCATTTTAATCTTGGTCTTCTAACATTTCTTTTGAAACATTTTTACTTTCTCTATACGTACTATGTACATAGTGTATAGAGAAAGTATTGTATTGCACCCAAAAATTCGATACCGAGATTTCACCGGAAATATATGTTTTGAGACCCCCTGAATCCAAAAAAACATTTTTAGAAAAATGTACGTGTGTGTATGTGTTTCTGCATAGCTCAAAAATGAAAAGACCGTTGAAAACCAAACTTGGTATTTAAGTTTGGTATCTTCCAAGGATGAGACACGAAGTTTTTCAAGAAATTCCTCCCACTCCAAACTACCCTTTACATTGAAAATGTTTCGCAAATTTTGATTTTCTTAAAAATATCTCCAATGATTTTGATTAAAATTTCTTATATTTAAGATATTTACTTCACAAATAAAATGCATATCTTGAATTTTCTGGGAATAGCCTCTGAAAACTAGTTTATTCTTGATAAATTTTACGGATTTTTACATAACTGCTAAACCGTAAGAGATGGACAAAAACTTACCGTACAAAAAATGTAGAGCACATTAAAACAAACAATTTATATTATATACATTTTTTTTCGTGGAGTTGATCGTTTATGAGATATTCCTTATAATTTTCTCATACAGGAATTTGTCAACTCCTGCCCATACACACAAAGGAGCTTCAATCATATAGCAACCAGCTTTTGACTATCACTTTAACCTATGTTACTCCCTTATTTCGTTTCTACTTGCAAGGAAGCAAGTAATAAGACTATTTCTGCCAATGTTTTCTTGATTAGCATGAAGTAAAATAAGAACAAACTTTTTACAATAATTTGTTGCAGAGAAAGTCATGTGAATGAAACACATAAGATTTTTTTAGTGGTTGGAGCACAACTTAATATTGCTTAGGCAGCCTACTTATTGTCTTTCTTTCTTGTTCTATTACGTTGTACCAATCTTGGTTTTTGTTAATTCAATCTGTAAATATCTAAGTTTTTTTCCAAATATGTAGTTTCTTGTTTATTTTTATATATTTACTTATTGTTTTCATTTTTGTCAATAGCATATAACAGCAACACTTCTGAAGAACTTGCTTCAATTTTCGGTACTCCAGTCCAATCCTCCAGTCAATAACTGTTTTGGACATTTTAATTGGTTGTGAGTTGTGCTTTATTTTTGAGAGTGGGTCGTATTGTTCCACACAACTGTTGGAATCTGTTTATTTTTGTATGTAGATTCTGATTCTTCATATACAAAAATCTAAACTCGGTAATTAAATATTGATATCTGCATCAGTAGGTAATTAAATGTTGATATTTGTACAAAATGTTATTATTTACTATTATTTTCGTTCTCAGCTGATTTAATCCTAAGAAAAACACTACTTAGTTTTGGTATTTTGCATTTTTAATTATAATATATTTTCATTATTGAAGGCAGTCTTCTGTAACTGTGAAATCACCTAGTCATCTGTATATTTATTCCATTCATTAGTTCGTATAGGAAAAGCAAGAGGTTATAATTATATGTGAGGTACTTCTGAGCTCCAGAATCATAGGATATGTGCAGTAAATGAATTTGCTCTATAAAATTTCAACTTGATAACATTCTGAGATAAGCAGATACGCTGCTGATTTTGTATCAGAATCCCCTATAGTTCAATGAGTTTTTAATTTCTCTTTACGTACTATGTACATAGTGTATAGAGATGGTTGCACCCAAAAATTCGATACCAGGATTTCACTGGAAATATATGTTTTGAGACCCCCTGAATAAAAAAAAGCATTTTTAGAAGAATATCCATGTATGTGTGTGTATGTGTGTGCATGTCTGTGGGCAGCATAGCTAAAAGACCGTTAAATACCAAACTTGGTATTTAAGTTTGGTATCTTCCAAAGATGTGACACAAAGATTTTCGAAAATCCCCCACTCCCAACTACCCTTCACATGGAAACATTTTCGAAATTTTTTTCTCTTAAAAATGGCTCTAACGATTTTGCTTAAAATATCGTATATTTGAGATATTTTCCTGACAGATAAAATGTATATCTTGAAATTTCCGGGGAAAGCCTCTGAAGACCACTTTACTCGATGAATTTTACGGAATTTTGCATAACAGGTAAACTGTAAAAGATGGACAAAAACTTAAACACTAAAACCGTAGAACACGTTAAAACACACAATTTATTTTATATACATTTTTTTCGTGGAGTTGGTCGTTTTTGAGATATCCTTGTTATTAGTTTGAGCTTTAAAAAACTGTCCATACAAACAAAGAAACTTCAGTCACATAGCAACCAGTTTTTTACTACCACTTTAACCTATGGTACTCCGTTATTTCGCTTCTACTTACAAGGAAGCAGGTAATAAGACTATTTCTGCTATTTTTTTCTCGATTAGTATGAAGTAAATAGAAGCATAAGCTTTATAACAATAATTTGTTGCAGAGATGTAGAGAAAGTCATGTGAATGGAATATATCAAAATTTCCTTTATTGAATTCAATTTTTATTTGCAGTGACAGCCATTGTTGATATTCAACTAATAAACTTCATCATAGTCCGGTATGTTGTTTGGTAAGTTTTATTCCAACTTGTTTACTTCAAAGACTACGCAGGTTTCAAAGATTTCTCTTCTTTTTCATTTTACTGCTCCAACTGAAGCCGAATGCATTATATTGTCAATAATCAACCCTTACCACATTCTATCGTGAATACCAATCTACTTCTCCAGCAATTTATTACATCCCATTAAAGAGATATTGTTTACTCAATGTAGATAATATCGCCAGCTTTCTGACAAAAGTCCTGCAGAAATATTGGTTAGTCAGTTCAATATTTGTTGTATTACTGCTTACATATAGTAAGTAGAACTAGTATTACGATTCATCACAAAAATTCCATATCGAGATTTCTAAGGACATACACATTTTGAAATCTATTGAATCAAAGAAGTAAGTAGTTAATATCCCAGATTAAGCAATGGATTAACGTTAATCCTGCCGCTAGGGGCGCTAGTGTCGCTGCTAATCCGCGGATTAAGGCGGATTAAGAGCGCTGTTGGGAGGTTTGAGAACTAGCACCAAGAGCGGAAGGATTATCGCTAAATCCAATGGCTTAATCTGGGATGTGAGTGTGGGTAATCCGAAAGTGGATTAACGTGTGGAAGTGATGATGACGGGAGCTGGGGATGAAAAGAGGGAATGGTGTGAAATGCAGAAGTAAAAATGGCATGCGGAAGTGACGTGTAGTGATTTGATTGGAGAAAATAAGGTGCGATGTGAATGGTGGATGGGTAGGAAAGAATGGCGGGGATTGGTGGAAATAAAACGCTTGGTGATAGGTTGGCGTGAATAGGAGAAGATAAAGGTATAAAAGGGGAGGTGGTGGATGGAAAATGGAGATTGAAAGGATGATTGTAATAGCGTTGATGATGGTGGCAGTTGCCGGCGCGGAGAGGAGCTGCGTTAGTTTTGGGAGGTGTGGGTTCGAGTTGAATGGCGAGACGGGACATTTGGAAAATGTGACAAGATGTGATAAGGATTATGAATTGTTGCCTAACTGTACATGCGTATACCGGAAAGGCAGTGGGTGTAGGTTTGGTTCTGACTTTATTAACCTAGGTACACTTAAAAATGTGTATAATTGTTTAAAACCGATAACGAGATGTCAGAGGGGGCGGAGATGTTCAGGGATGATGTACGGGAAAGTGAAGTTTGGACAGCTTGAATGTCCAGAGGGGTATGTTGGAACAGGAAGATGTGGGTGTGAAAAGGGAGAAGTTAAGGATGAAGCCGGGTGTGAATTTTATAAAACACCGGTGAGAATGTATGCTAGCGACAACAGTTCGATTCTTGTTGAGATGGTAGATTGTAGTTTGTTGATGGAAACGATAGATTTGCCGGAAGGGTTGGAATTGGATTGGAAATTGACTCCGGAGGAAAGCGAACTTGTGATGGCGTATAGTGTGGTAAATGAGATGAATTCCTACTTTTCTGAAAATTTTGTGTATATGTTTGGGAAATGTGGCGATGGTGAGTGGCAGCTGAACTTAGGTGGTGGGAGGAAAGTAAGTGGAAGGGTGAAGAGGGCGTCTAGGTGGTCTGCGGAGGGGAGCTTGAAGGTAAATTCGGAATGTAATGGGAATGGTGGGGATGTAGGAAGGGTGTCGGTGAATAGTATAAGAAAAGCGGCATCACAGAGGTGCAAAAAGGAAATAAATGCGATGAAACAAAAAATAAAAAAGGAATGCGAAAATAAATTGAAGGAAGTAAAGAAGGAGAATGAGGGGGTGAATAAGGAGAAACAAGAGTGTGAAGAGAGGGTAAGACAAATGCGAGGGATGATGGAAAGAATGAAAAAAGAACTGGAGGAGAAACATGAGAATGTGACGAGGCAACAGACATTGGTAAACAGAATAAAAGGAAATGTAGCTAAACTTTTTGAGGAATTTGAGGGGCTAAAGCATATGATTGGGAAATTGGAAAACGCGTGCACTGGAGGGGTGGAGAATTTTCCCAATTATGAAACAACATACGACGAAGAGGGGGAAGAAGAAGGTGAGGAAACTGGGGGAGGAGGTGTGGATGAGGGGAACCACGAAGAGATGGAATACGATGCTAATTAATGAGGAAGTTGAAATTGCATGACTACTAAAGAAAATATTTAGGAGAGGGAAAGGAACCCTAGTTAGGAGAAACACAATAAGTGAAAATAAAGAAATACACATCGAATGAGGAAGTTAAGATATAAACATTGAATTTATTACTGTGTGGGCGTACAAAACAATTGTAAATTCATTTAAGAATAAATAAACCACACGCAAATATATATACATATAAAAAAAAAAGAAAAAAAGAAAAAACAGCACAAGGTTCAAAATCGAACAATTGTTTAGAGAAAAGAAATGTCTCTCTCTTTGTAAATTGTTTTTAAGAAAAACAAATCACACGCAAAATTCACATTGCGTAAAATCACACATATATATATACATATAATAAAAAAAAGAAAAAAACAGTACAAGGTTGAAAAAACTAATTCGCAATATTAAATATACCAAACAATCCACACACACACACACACACACACACACAAAACTAAGATAAATATATATACATAAAATGGAAAAGAATTTGAAAAAACCATGTCATTGTATACCATCAATTGCGCATTAGGGGTCGGTAACCACCACATCGAACACAGGGCCCTTGGTTCGTGTAGCGCAAATGGGGGTATTGAATGGAAATATTATTAATAAAACAGGCACGACGAGCCTGGCACGTCAAACAAGTGGGAGAGAAACTACTATGATTTGACGTGTGCCACACTGTGGAAACAGTATACATGCTTAAAGTTGATTGTAAAATTTTGGCGTCGTACCGTTTGGCCATGCACAATGTGCAGAAGCCAGTCTGAGAGGTACAGCAAAACATATCTAAGGAAGGCAATGCCTTAATACTTGTATAGGACACTTACAAACAAAGTGAATTAAATGAGGAGATGGAATTGAACTGTTATTTAATAAACACTGCCGATAGGCCTGGCAAAATAAGCACATAGGTTGATAGATAGCTTTGGGGAAAGAAATAAATTGTAACACTTCCAAATCGGCACCGATATGAATAAAATAATTCATAAGGGTGTCGTTTGTGTAAAACGGAAGGCGGTTAATAATAAGATCTCTAATTTCACTTTCATCGCAAGGGGTGAGACAAGGACATGGCATTACTGACAAACCAAAACGAAGAAAAGACAGATACAACTAGAAAAAAACACACATAGTACTTACAGAATTATGCTGGGGGCCATAAATTGAACGGTGATTACACACACACACACACACACACACACACACACACACACAAAACTATACAACACTGAAAAAATATTAGTTTGCAAAAAACACGCTGAATCAATTATGATAGCAGACGCCGCTTTTTGAGGTGGGCATACGACGGCCGGGGTTGGGGGGACAAAGGCACCAGCGGGGCTATTGGGGCTCGCTGACGCTTTCCCAGCCGCAGCCTGGATGCTGGCGACACCGGGACCAGCAGGGGAATGGCAAGGTCGCAGATGGACTCGTCGCCGGCGTCCTCTGGAACCCGAACGTTGGCGAACGCCGTGTCAAATCCGTCGTCCTGCTGCAGTGGATACTCCTCCTCACACCGCCCGGGGATCGAACCCTGATTAAATTCTGGCAACAGAGAGCGCCTGCACCCCTTGCTGGGAAACTTAGAGGAAAGGAGAGGGAGTAAGGATTGAAAAGGAGGCAATGGCTGAGGGGAAGAATGTTGCTCAAATTTGAATTGAGTGAGGGGGGAGGATATATCAATCACGTCAATAGGGACGGGGGAGGAGGTCCGAATATTTACAAATGATGGAGAGGAAACGGGACTGTAGGAAGGGGCGTAGGAGGCAAGGGGGGAGGAGATGCAGGGGTCGGAGATGCCAGCAGAGGAGACGTCGTCGTCTTCGTCGTATTCAGCAGTGATGCTGGTGGAGTTGCTGACGTCTGAAGACGAAATCACGATAGTGGACGACGGCTGAAGAGGAGTGCTGAACCACGCCGGGGGCGACGCCGGGGGCGACGCCGGGGGCGACGCCGGGGGCGACGCCGGGGGTGACGCCGGGGGCGACGAGGAGTTGCAGGCCACGGAGAAGCCGGAGCAGTTGTTGATGTCGATGGTGGTGGCGTTGGCGACGTCAACAGAGGAGACGTCGTCGTCGTCGTCTTCCGTGTAACCGTCGGTGATGTTGGTGGAGATGGTGTCGTCTATAAAAGACGAAATCTCTATTATCGACGGCTCCACAGGTGGAGCAGCAGTGCCGCACCTCGCCGGAGACGACGTGGGGGGCGACGCCGGGAGCGACGCCGGGGGCGACGACGCCGAGAGTTGCGAAAGCCTAGCGACGTCACCCGACTCTACGGTGGCGTTCAGAGACGAAGTACTGGATGCAGGTTGCTCAAGCGCTGCAAGCGACGGCACTGAAGAAGAAGAATGGAAATCGTTCGGCGCACTGAAGACCTGCGTGATAGATGTTGTAACTATCCTTTCCTCAGTCACCACTTGATGCCACAATCGCCTACTCGATGGAGAAAAAAAAAAACTGTCGCTGACGGTGAAACTAGTAAAGTGTGAACGGTGCATTGTGAAGCTATACGCTCGACAACAGAACTGAAAGTAAAGGCCTGGTGACAAAGTCCCAACATTTAAAGGACTGCTAATCGACATGTGGATTTGCGTCACACAATATGGCTGACGCGATAACAAGTTGTTAAAGAGCGTGTGAACTTTAAAAAATGCTGTGAGAACGGAAGCTCATTAGCACGAAAAACTTTAAATGTGGTTTTGTGGTGAATGGTAGGAAAATTTGGGTTTTATCGAAAGCGGATGTTGCGGTGGTTCGACGGTGGGACCGGAATTACTCCGGAAAAAACACCCGATTAAAATTCTGGAAATTGTGGCGAGATAAGCCACCGGGTGATTTAATGAGCTCTTTAACTGAACGCGCAGACGGAAGTTGCGGCGATGATAAGGGTCCTTTAAATACACGTGTCGATAAGGCGCTCGCAACAGTGAGAAAGTGCTTTAAAGATTTAAAAGAATATCGATTTTAGGTTTTCGAGGGATTTATGCGTAATTGTGTGTGATAAGTTACGATTGTAATAGAAACAGGAAAGGTATTGGTTGTGTGCGCGGTAATAGGTAGTTGTGTATATTAAAAATAATATAAAACTGAGATACTTTTGACTTGCGGAGTGTTTACATATAATTTAAAAGAAGCAGGTAAAGAAAAAAATGGCCAGGACCAGAGTGTGGTTTCGTACAATGGAGCACGAATGGACGGACAGCGAGGAAGTCGAAATTAAGCAGCCGAGGTTCGAAATTATTTCGCATAGGGAGCGAAGCATGAAAAGGCTTTTCTCTGGCTATACAGAGACCGAAATTGTTGTGAACTCGGGACACAAAGATGCAAATTCTGTGCAGTGGGTGACAGACCTCTTTAACGACATTGTAAAGTTTGCTAAAGAGACCCTGCTGGATAACGAACCCGGTTTCTTAGGAATATCGATATCGAACGATAGCGAACCATCCAAACCGTTCAATATGAGTGTGAGACGCATCGATCAAGTGAATGCCGATGTTGTTATTAAATCCATTGAAAAGGTCATGCAGAGCAATAAACAATTTCTGCTAGCAGGACCTCTAAACATTACATTTGTTTGGACAAAGCAGGTGTCGGGATCGTGCTATAAACCGTGCAATGCCTGTAGCGGTAATAAGGGGATAATAGAAATAATTAACAAAGACCAGTTGTGCTTGCCGAGAGCCATTGTTGTTAGCAAAGCGAAAGCCGACAATGACGTCAATTATCAAACCATGAGACGCAGTGAGTTCTTGCAAAAGCAGAGGGCCATTGCCCTTTGCGAAAAAGTGGGAAAATTAAATGGCGCATTTACTATAGATGACGTCAGACATTTCGACGCTGAGTTAAAGGACTATAAGGTGACTGTTTTCGGAGATCATTCGGGCAAGAACGTGCTATATGCGTCTGCAAAGAATGTAAACAAACATATTGACGTCATTTATCACGAGGGGCATTTTAACGCCGTAGTAAACCTACACATGTGTTTTAAGTGTAAGTGGTATTGTCGCCAATGTAATTACCCTTCGGCAAACAAAAAAGAATTTCACAGGTGCGAGGAAAAGTGTACCAAGTGTCACCAGCAGTGCGAAAAGAGCTATTTAGCTTACATACACTGTGCCGCGTGTAACCGAGATTTTAAGGGTCCTACATGTTTTCAAAATCACATTAAAAAAGGGGCTTTCTACCCAAAGGCACTTTCCGTGTGTGATGTAGAGAAGGTGTGTACGACCTGCCAAAAGATGGTTAATCTCAGGCATAGAAAGATACCTCATCAGTGTGGGGAGAAGTATTGCAGCAACTGTAAGACGCACGTGAGCGACGGGCACTTGTGTTTCATACAGCCGTACGTTTCTCCCAACAAAAGAAACAGGTTCGTGTTCATGTTCATCGACTTTGAATGTACACAGGACAGTGCTTATGTCGGCAAACCATTAACGTACGAGCATGTACCAAACCTGTGCGTGCTATACCAAGGCTGTCCGTTATGCATAGACGAGACCACTAAAATGGCGTATTGTACAGAGTGTGGCATTAAAGAGTGGGTCTTTATGCACGATCCGGTAAAACAATTGTTTTGTCACATTACCCAGGAGAGGTTCGAAGCCTGGGACGTGATCGTGGTGGCCCATAACCTCAGAAGCTACGACGGGCAATTTTTATTAAAGTACATGGTACAGAATTTGAACTGGACGCCTGAGCTTATAATGAACGGGAACAAAATATACCGCATGCGCCACGGTGACGTCACGTTCATTGATTCGCTCAACTTTATACCCATGCCACTGGCTCGCTTTTCAAAGACCTTCGCATTGAAAGATAGCAAGGGCTACTTTCCATACTTATTTAACACCAAGGAAAACCAGAACTACGTGGGTTCGATTCCCGATAAAAGATATTACTGTCCACGGGGTATGTCGGTGGAGGGGCGAAGAGCCTTCGAGCTGTGGCACGACGAAAAGGTGGTCTCCAACTACGTCTTCGACATGAAGGCGGAAATGGTGATGTATTGTAAAATGGACGTGCTTTTGTTAAGCCAGGGAGTAGCAAAATTTAGAAGGCAGTTTTTGGACGAGAACGGCATTGACCCGTTCAGAGAATGCGTCACCATTGCGCAAGCTTGCATGTGCGTGTATAGAAATCGCTTCATGCCGCCGAAAAAGCTAGGGCTCTTGCCCGTCGGAGGATACCGCCTAGCCGACAGGCAGTCTCGCATAGCGTGCATATGGCTTACTTGGTTAGAATTACAAAATAACTTTGTTATACTGCACGCTATGAGAGGCCGCGAGGTTAAAATTTTAGGCCACAAAGTGGACGGGTACAGAGAAGAAGGACCTGCAAAGTACGTGTACTTCTTCCACGGTTGTTTTTACCACGGGTGCAGGCGTTGTTTTCACAACCGCCATGCCCCGGTGTACAGCACGGGAAAAGAAACCATGGCCTCCAGGTTCGAAAGCACCGAAAAGCTCACCCGGCAGATCAGGGAGGCCGGCTATACGGTGGTGGAAATGTGGGGTTGCGAGTTCGACGCCTTGATGAAGGCGAACGAAGACCTAGTGCGCCATGCGAAGAACTTCCCGGTACCCGAACCCCTAAACCCCAGAGACGCCTTCTACGGAGGCCGCACAAACTGTACAAAGACGTACTGCGAGGCGGTCGGGGACCGGAAGATTTTGTATTATGACGTGTGTAGCCTGTACCCGTTCGTGAACAAGACAAAGCCGTACCCCGTGGGTCACCCCAAGATCCACGTAGATCGCTTTCCTCGCCTAGAAGACGTGCGAGGAGGCCTTGTAAAGTGCCGAGTTCTACCCCCGCAAACTCTGTACCACCCGGTGCTGCCGGCGCGCATCTGCGGCAAGCTGATGTTCCCGCTATGCCGGGCATGTGCAGAGACGGAGAACCAGGGCGAATGCCGGCACGGGGACGACGAGAGGGCCTTGTCGGGCACCTGGGTTGTCGACGAGATGAAGGTAGCCTTGGAGGAGGGGTACCGGCTCCTCCAGGTCTACGAAATTTGGGAGTACGCCGTGGCACAGTACGACCCGCGCACCGGGTCCAAGGGGCTGTTCGAGGACTACGTCAATCAGTTCCTCAAGATCAAGACCGAAGCCTCCGGCTGGCCCTCGGGTTGCGACACGACAGAAGCCAAGCAGGAGTACGTGAAGCAGTTCTTCGAACACGAAGGCGTCGTTCTCGATCCCGAGGTCATCGCGTCCAACCCCGGCAGGCGGGAATTGGCCAAGCTGATGATGAACTCGTTCTGGGGTAAACTAGGTCAGAAAAGTAACATGTCCACGTGCGAGCTAGTGGGCCGGTACGACCGCCTTCTGGACCTGCTCAATGACCCGGGCATCGAAGTGCAGACCTACGTACCCGTGTCGAGTGAGGTCACTTACGTGGTGTGGAAGTACTGCGAGCAGAGTCCGAGAGTGAACTCCGCCTCCAACGCCGTGCTTGCAGCTTACACCACGGCGCATGCGCGTCTGGTGTTATACTCGTACCTGAAGCGCCTCGGAGAGCGGGTGTGCTACTTCGACACCGACTCCGTCGTCACCACCGCGTTACCGGGGGAGTGGACCCCCTCCGCGGGACGCCTCCTGGGGGACATGACGGACGAGCTGGAGAAGTACGGTCGAGGTGCGTACATGACCCGTTTCGCCTCCACGGGCCCGAAGAGCTATTGCATGGAGATCAAGTGCCCGGAGACGGACAAGACCGTCTCGGTATGTAAGGTGAAGGGCATTACACTCCATTGGGGCAATCTACAGCACGTGAACGCCGATGTGATGCGCGACATGGTGCTGACGGATCGAAGCAAGACGGTGACTCTGGAGGGGACTCAGATTTCTAGAAAACCGTTTTGGACGGTGGTCACCGAACCGAGCACGAAGACCTTCAGAATGGTGGTCAACAAGCGCGTTTACACCGAGGATTTTGACTCGCATCCCTACGGGTACAAGAGAAAAACATAAATGAAACGCCAAGCGCAGGCGAAGCTCATTTCGAACCAGGGACCCCTGGGGACGCGATGCCCAGATCTCGGCACCTTAGGCGATTCAATTTTCCCAGCACGATGCTCGTGGCAGGGCCTTCGCGCTGCGGAAAGTCCACCTTTGTGAAAAACCTGATTCGCCACGCCGACGACATGTTCGACGAGCGCCCCAAAAAGGTGCTGTGGTGCCACCCTCCGGAGTATTCGCCCAGACTCGAAGCCTTGCCCCTGCGGTGTGAGACTCACGCGGGGATCCCCGAACTTGCCTCGGTGGGCGAGAAGTATCTCGTCATTTTGGACGATCTCATGGTCGAGGGTGGCGGGAAGGACGTGTCTAATTTTTTCACCAGAGACTCCCACCACAAGCGCTTCGGCATCGTGTACATTCTGCAAAACGTGTTTCCTCAGGGGCAGAAATATCGCAACATCTCTCTCAATGCAAACTACATCGTGGTGTTCAAAAACAACCGCGACAAGATGCAGATCGAAAGGCTGTGTCAGCAAATCGAACCCAGGAACTCAAAGTTTCTCTTGGAGGCTTTCGAAAAGGCCACCGAACACCCGCATGGGTATCTGGTGCTGGATTGCACTCAATATACGCCTAACCGATACAGGTATCGAACCGGCGTGCTGCCGGACGAGAAGCTCTCGTATTTCGTACCCAACTGAGGGCGATGATTATTTGCTTTGTTTGAGCCGAGATTTGCACCTACCAAAAAGAAGAAGTCCCGGGTTCGATGCACACTTTACATTGTATCGAGGGTTTTTTTACGCCACTGGAACCGCTGATGTTAAATAACGCTCCATTTTCGGTGCGGTCGTCATTACCGTGCCAACATGGCTAGGGGCAGGTTAAGCCTTGCAAAATTAAGCAGTGCCCGCATAGCGAGGCAGCACGCGAATTTGACAGCTCTGGCCAAGGCAAAGGCCCCTTTGCGGAAAAAGTTGATAAAAAATGCCGATGGCGATCTCGTTAAGGCCATTTGCGAATGTATGCTCAATGTGTGCAGAGGTCACGTGCAGCTACCGAAAAAGTGCTTGAGTCGCTTAAAGAGGCACAAAGGGTCTTGGAGGAAACTCGTCGACAAGCGAGTCCCCCTGAAGAAAAAGAAGCAAATCTTGGTACAAAAGGGAGGCTTTCTGCCGGCATGCCGGCATTTCTACTACCCGTGTTAGCCACGTTGGGTAGTGCCCTGGTGTCAAAATTGACAGGATGAAGTACGGCAAGCAGATCCTCGTTGCCCCCGAACCAAAGACCGTGCAGAAGCTTCACGTCATCGACCACACTATTTCCAGGCTGGCTAAAGAAATCGAGAAGGTACAGCGATCAAAACTCTCGCCTGACGAAAAGTGGCGCCTCGTAAAATATAAATTGGGCCACTATCTCGATCTCGTGACACAAGTCAGACGACCCTACCTTAGCCATAACAAAGACGATGATGATGATGTTGATGATGACGCTTACGAAGACGTTAATGAGACGGTGAAGCTGGAGGTCGAACCCAGATCCGTAAAAATCAACCCCTTTTCGCCTCGCAAAGAAAAAAAGAAATCGCCTGCCGCGAGATATCATTTTCGCAGACGCCTCTGGCAACCCCTGTACAAGTAAAGCATGAAGGAATGGAAGGCACTAAGACGGTACTACGAAAAGCCGGAGCACTATGCCGGTTTGGGCACGGTGAAGGCCCTGCGAAAGGCCACGGGAGCATCAAAGGCGAACATCGAGTCCTTCCTTCAAACCCAGGACAGCTACACCTTGCACAAACCGGCGAGAAAGAGGTACCCCACCAAATACTATCACGTGACCAATATGGACGATCTTTGGGAAGCCGATCTTAACGTCATGAACAGCGTGAAAGAGCACAACAAACCTTACGTCTACATTCTCACCGTTATAGACGTGTTTTCAAAATACGGTTGGGCTGTTGCTCTAAAATCGAAGCTGGGTACCGAGGTTGCGCAAGCTTTTCGCTCCATATTCTCCGAGCGCGTCCCCAAGGTCCTGCAAACGGACAAGGGAACGGAGTTTACCAACAAAACATTTCGCGCTTTTCTAAAGAAGCACGATGTGCAACATTACACCACGAAAAATAACGTGAAAGCCAGCGTTGTAGAACGCTTTAATCGCACCTTAAAAACGAAGATGTGGAAATATTTCACGCTTAAAAACAGCTATAGATACGTGGAAGTTCTTCCAGCTCTCATGCAGTCGTACAATAGTTCGTATCACAGGTCGATAAAGATGGCGCCAAGGGACGTGAACGAGACTAACATTTTACAGGTTTACCACAATCTGTACGGAAACAGGCCCGAGCCACGAACGAGGGCGCCCCGATATTCCGTTGGCGATCACGTGCGCATCTCCAAAGAAAAAATGAAATTCGATAAGGGGTACGAACAGAACTGGACCGACGAAATATTTAAGATAGCCGAGGTCGTGCGCGGAAAGCCCGTGGTATATAAGTTGCAGGATCTGACCGGGGAATCCATTGACGGCATATTTTACACAGAGGAGTTACAAAAGGTCGCTCTTCCGGAGACTTTCAAAATCGAACGCATAGTGCAAAGCAAGGGTAGGGGACGCAACAAACAGCTGCTGGTCAAGTGGAAGGGGTATCCTCCCAAGTTTAACTCGTGGGTCCTGGCTTCGACGATCGATTCGGTATGATTAAGACGAAGCCGTTCTCCATCACCCTAGTGAGCAATGCTTCCATGGATCACTTCACCGATAACACCACGGCGAGATTTTCAAACATCTTGCCCGAGAGAATAGTTCTGCAGGGAGAATGGGAAGTGGCCCTGCAAAAGGTTAGGTATCCGGTAAAATTTTATAACGTTTCCCGAGACGATGCCCACATCGTGGGCACCAAGTACACCATGACGCGCCTGCCTACGCATTCCAAATTCAGTTTAGAAATGCCTCAAGGCATCGTGCACAATCCAAAAGACCTTGTCAATCTCGTCAACGCACTCATTCTGCAACACCTACAGGTGGAAAACTTTTTCCTCTTCGACGAGCGCAAAATCACGGTAAGCGTGAATGCGGCCGTCACGCATCCCGAGCGATTACCCGACACTCCATTTTCTGGGTATATAGAAAACGTCGTGCGCACTGCTAAACCGTACATCATAACACAATCCGCCGTTTTGAACGACGCCCCCCACTACAAGCCAAAGCCAAAACCGAAACCAAAGCCGAAACCTACGGGGCAGCAAAAACCCGTCCAGGGGGCGTCTCGCCCGACAAAACCTACCATCGCGACACCTTCAGGTACAAAACCCGAAGGTGCATCATCGTCCGATGCGTCTTTGGACCCAAAGCCCGACGGCGCATCAACTTCCAATCAGGGAGGCGAGGGTTCGCAGCCAGACAAAGGTGAATCCGAAGAGGAGGATGCGAACCCTGGCAGTGCCGATCCGGAGAACAACCCATCCGACCCCCTTCATCGCATTCACAGTTTGCTCTTAACACCCGCTATGGCCAAGATGCTTGGCTTCGAACCCTTTACCAACGTGATCCTTCAGAAAGGCCCTAAACACCCTGTAGACCCCTATATGGGGTTTCCTTACGAAATGTTCATCTATTGCAATCTAGTGGCCCCGCAAGTGGTGGGCGACACCTTTGTTCAGGTGATAGAGAGCGTGGCGGTGGAATACGAAAGGAGCAACAACACTTACATGAGCGACGAAAAGACCTTCTACCCCCAAAATTGGGTGCCCTTGACACAGCAGGACTTCAAAACGGTAAACATAGATTTAAGGAACGGTTATGGCGATCTGCTGCCATTTGCTGACGGATTTTCTTCTACTATAGTTCTCGCCTTCCGACCCAAACCGCAATAATGGATGTGCACGACGTCACGCAGTACTACCTCAATCAGGCAGGAGGCGCATACGACGATCGCGACTTCGTCGTTTACAGGGGCAGCCGCTACCAAAAAGGGAGCGGACTATTTTCTGCCCTTGGAGGCCTCTTTAGAAGGGTGCTGCCATTTTTGAAAAGCGGAGCGAAAGCGGTAGGAAAAGAGGCACTCAAGGTGGGTGCGCACGTGCTCTCCGATGTGACCACCGCGGGAAAATCGCCCAAGGAAGCCTTCAAATACAGGCTCAGGGAGGCCGGATCCAATTTAAAACGAAAGGCCAACGAAAAGCTCGACGCGATGCTCGGTTCCGGCATCAAGAGAATAAAACGCACCAAACCCAAAAAGAACAAACAGTCCAAGCTGAAACGTCCTAGGCGCAAGGTACAAGACGTCTTCTCGTAATGGCAGACACAACCGTGCACATGAGTTCCGAACTCGACCTCTTTAAAGAGGTGCCCGTTCAGATGAACATCGAGGAGTCCAGGTTCCTATATCTAAACCCTCAAAATACCCTCATGAAAAATGCCCCCATCACCTTTCATTATTCCGGAAATGCGGACGATTACCTAGATTTGACCTACGTGGTGCTCGAACTCATGGTCCGCATCGTCGATGACAAGGGAGCCGTTCTAAAGGATGATCTTACAGCCACTTTGGTGAACAATGCCTTAAATTCCCTGTTTCAGCAGGTAGAGGTCTCCCTCAATAACGTCATCGTATCCATGCCGCAAGCTGGGTACCCCTACAGAACCTACATCGAGACGCTTTTGAATTACTCCGAAGATGCCATGAACACTAAACTACAATCCTCCCTCTGGAGAAAGGACACGGCCGGCATCATGGAAGTTTTTGTGGCCAACGCGGGGTTTCAGTGGCGTCAGGGGTTTACCAAAGCTAGCAACGTGGTTCAACTCATCGCCCCTCTTTCCAATGCTCTTTTCAGACAGGAGAAGCTGCTTTTGAATAACGTCAGCATGACCATTAAACTCACCCCTGCCTCTCCCCAATTTTACCTGTTTTCCGACCAGCCCACCTTCAAGGGCTACGCCGACATCTTGTCAGCCACGTTACGTTTAAAATCCGTACGACCCTCGCCCACCATCAAACTTGCACACCAGGCCGTGCTCTCAAAAAGCAATGCCAAGTACCATCTCAAGGATGTCAGCTTTCACGCCCTCAGCATCCCCAAAGAGTCCAGAGCAATGACGTTTAGCGACGTCTTCATAGGGCAAGTCCCCAGAAGAGTGGTCGTGGCTATGGTCACCGACAAGGCTTATTCGGGAAATTTTAACGCGAATCCGTACAATTTACAACACTTTAAAATGAACTTCTTTCAACTCTATGTGAACGGTCAGCCCGTACCCTCCCAACCGCTTCAACCCGACTTTTCAAAAGGCCACTACATGGAATGCTTTCAAACCCTGCAGGACGGGTTAGGGATTCATTTCAAGGACGAAGGACACTCCATCTCTAGAGAAGCCTACCCGCAAGGGTATACCGTCATGGCTTTCGATCTCACTGCAGACATGAGCGCCAACGAGTCTCACATCTCCGGCCAGCGCCACGGTAGCGTGTCTATAAACATCGGTTTTGCCGAAAAATTGACAGAACCCGTCATTCTGCTGGTGATGGCGGAAATACATCGCACCGTCGAAATTGACGCTAACAGATCCATTTTGGTATCATGAACACCTTCCAAATTCAACAATTTCTATCCACCTGCCCCTCTACGCGCCCCCACTTTTTAGGCGTCTACCCCTGCGATAGCCTACCCGCACTTCACCGTCCTCAAACGCTTCCCGTGGCCCTTGTGGCTAACACCGATCCCAGCACCAAATCTGGTCAACACTGGGTTTGCATCTTTGTGGATAAACAAGCACAGGGGGAATATTTTGACAGTTACGGCATAGGGCCCCTTTCCCCCTATTTTCTTCGGTTCTTAAATTCAATCTGCGGAACGCGCTGGTCAACCAACGCCAGAAGACTGCAAGGTTTTGACAGCACCACTTGCGGTCATTACGTCATCGATTACCTCGCTCACCGCTGTTCCGGTCTCCCTAAGCATACGTTCTTTTCCAAATTTCACGTCAGCAATTACGCTCATAACGATGACGTCATTCGCAAAACCTACAAAGACGTATGTCGCACAAAGTGCTCTAACGCTCAGCAAACCTGCCAACCGTTACAGGTAAGTTCATGGATGTACCTCATCGTCACTATCCGTCTCATATTGCTTTTTTCTTTTTTTTTTAACATTGTCTCGCGCATGTGCTTTCAGAACACGCTCCTGCTGATATAAAAGGTCCGCCCCACCATCGCTCGTCTTACAGAGCCATGCAGAGCGCCGAGGCCATCACGCCACACAGGTTTGTGCATACCTCTTTTTTTTCACACTTGTCTTTGCCACGTGGCTGTTGGTGTATAGCACTCACATGCTATTCTCTCTCTATTGTTTCAGTGGGACACCGAAGGCACCGAAAATCGTCCGAGCAAAAAGAAAGATTTGCCTCAACGATGTCGATCTGCAACCCTGCATCCCTCCTACCCATCCTAGCACCTTTGTAGGCCCTCTATCAGACATTTATTTCCTCAACACCAAACACACCAAATTTGTGTGTGTCGGGTTTTCGCCCTTGTCCCCGCACCAGCTGGTGGTAGCCATTGCCAAATGCGGACAGCGAAGCGCTGTGGTCCTGGGTTCCACAGAGTGGAATCAACTCGTCGACGCCATTCCCATCATTCACCGACGCCTGGATCATCCGGAGGGTCGTTTACAGGAATATGGATTCAGCGACACCGTCACCGTCCTCTTTAAGAACGTGTTCGGGAAACTAAAAATTGTCTTCAGAGATCCTCACGGTACCTCAGTCACGCTCAACCGCGAAGAGTGGAACACCTTGCACAGCCTGCAGCGCATCATCACCGACATCATGTATCACAAGAAGAAAGAAGAAATGGACGTGCAAAACCAAATTATGGCATACTACAAGTACATGCTTCACTGCCACGCCGCCGGCACCCCTTTCGAAAACATGAATTTCACCCAATTTACCAAGTACATCCGGTGCGCCAATTTCAGAACATTCCTAGAGGCCGATCTCTTTCTCAAACCCCATTTTGCTCTATCCATTTCGCAAAACACGCCTTAGTGCGCATGCTCCAACATGTCCTCTGCTCTACTCTTACCGTACCCAGTTCCAGTTGGTGCCGCTGCTCGTTCAGCATGGGTTACAGAAATTATATCTCTGTGTACTGCGAAGCATCTAAAGTGTTTAAAAACTACGAAGTGGAAAATCATCCCAAGAAGAATGTCCCTTATGCACTGCGTTTCATCGATCATACCTACGACGGAAAATCCATCACCGTCAAAGTTCACAGCTGCGAAAATAAAATCCATTACGTCCTCTCCAACACCAATTTCACCGACATCCAGTTCACATCAGACGAGTGGCCAGACGAGGAACGGCAGGACCAACGATTCCAATTTGTGCCTACAAGAGGTTTATACATCATTTTCTACGAACAACAATACATCTCCACAGCTAAAATGCAGCACTGGATCGACCAAGATCGCATATGCTACGGTACATGCTTAGCGGTGTATTTGGATCACACCGGTTTCTTCATCTCACCCGATCACATCCACGGTGATTGGATATTCAGCGTCCATCAAAACCGTCTTCTCAGGAAACAGGAGGCGTCACAAAGGATTTGAAAAAATTTGAATCCCCAACGGACTTTCCCACCAACGGTCCCAACGGTCACTGGTTTCCTGTGATATTTCATATCCCAATAAGTTCCCACACCAGCGTTTCCGCCTTACACGGTGCGGATGTGATAACATCCAATTAGCACTTCCCGGAACTGCGGTTTCTCAAATCCCTATAAATTCCCACTCCAATGCTTCCGCCTTACACAGTGTGGATCCAGCGTTCGGGAATGCCAGTCGCAAAGCCACTCCGCTGCAAACATTGTTGCTGTCAAATCTCCAGTCCAAGCAATACAAACCTGTGCTCCAGGTGTGAAGCGGTGTTCTTCCAACAACTCGCCAAGCTCCGAGACCAAATCGACAACTTTCGCGACAGATACTTCAACAACAGGCGCTGCTCATGACCTGTGGCTGCTTCGCCGTGCTCGTCAAGTACCTGGACAACCAGAGGCGCATCGAGGCACTTCTTCCTCAGGAACGACAAGTTCTTCTAGAAAACTGTAGCGCCATCTTCAACCGCTACCCACCTGAAGACGTGGACGTCGTGTGGAAATACATTCCTACTCACATCCAACACACTTGTGCCCCATACCAACGGTGCAAAAACCACTATAACCTCCCGTCACAAAGAACACAGTTCGACGGACCACCGCCGTTTATAAAAAACTGTCACTGGTGCAACAAGTGAACCATGGGCCAAGACCCCCTCCGTCTACTCGAAGACCTGTCCAACAACACAGACATTCTCAGCGTTTCTCAGCTACAACAAAACGTGCCATACTCAGTGCAAGCCGTCAGATCCCTCGGCACAAAATACGGACCCAGGACCGTCGTAAAAATCGACGAAGAAACCGAAGTCTTCCTACCTGCAAGATTTGGTAAGGCTACTCCTGAACTCATCCAAAACCTCTCTAACACCAAGTTTACCCTCACCTACCAAGGCGAAGAAAAACTCTCAAACGGATTCAAAAAATATCTAGTGAAGTTCGATCCACAATGAACCCCTGCGAAATCGATCCCGTGCACGTAGGAAATAACCTACTCCTAAAACTCCTATTTCTACCCCAGCTCGCCGCTAATGGACAATATTCCCAAGTTGCCCTACTCTCCACTGAAACCACCTTCTTCGGCAATCAAAAACAAATCATCGTCAAACTCATCACCGAAAATTCCCAAGCCATCCATGTCAAGTGCCTCCCTTCCAAAGCTAATCCTCACGGATCAAATGCTCAGCTATCCATATACCTGTGCCACAACAAGATTCCCAACCTCGACATCAACGCCACATCGGATGGGTGCTTCTCCACCAGCTTCTCCAACGAGTTCGTGGTGGCCATACCAACCATAGAAACACACAACAACTTTCATCATCTTCTTCTCACCTGCATCACCAAACCTATGCAAGATCGCACCATTTTCAGGATCGACAGCGACAGCAGTGATTCCGAAGACACCGACCATCTCTCCATCACCACAAACTTTAAAATTATTTTGTGTGAAAAAGTGAAAACCGAAAAAAACAATTGAACAGTACAGTAGTATTAAAAAAAAAATGTGCTCCATCACCACAAACTTTAAATCTATTTTGTGTGAACAGTGCATTAGTATTAAAATAGTGTGTATCGTGTAATTCTATCATCATGTATTTTGTAAATTGCTAAGTAGTGTAATAGTGTGTGTATCATCATATAGTGTTAAAATAAATAGGACGTAATAATGCCTCAATTCTGCTCACATTGTATAATACAATTTCTTCAATAAATATTATGTATCATACTTAATCCCAGATTAAGCAGTGGATTTATCGATAATCCTTCCGCTCTTGGTGCTAGTTTTCAAATCTCACAACAGCGCTCTTAATCCGCCTTAATCCGCGGATTAACAGCGCCACTAGCGCCCCTAGCGGCAGGATTAACGTTAATCCATTGCTTAATCTCGGAAAATAAAAATAATCCCAGATTAAGCAGTGGATTTATCGATAATCCTTCCGCTCTTGGTGCTAGTTTTCAAATCTCACAACAGCGCTCTTAATCCGCCTTAATCCGCGGATTAACAGCGCCACTAGCGCCCCTAGCGGCAGGATTAACGTTAATCCATTGCTTAATCTGGGATATTAACTACTGAAGTATAAAAGAGTAAAAGGGGTCTCTGAGCAAGAGCATTCAACCCGAAGGTCGATCAAAGGCCTGAAGGGAATGGTGGGAGAGAATGCAACCCGACCACGGCGATCAGGCAAGGACGAATTTCGATATTGTTGCCATCTATTTTCTTCCGCGGAAAAATTCCACCACGGCATTGGGAATCAAAGTCTGGTCCCCACGTCAGAAGCAGGTGCGATATCACTGCGCTGTCGGGACGGAATATATATATATATATGTGTGTGTGTGTGTGTGTGTGTGTGTTTTAATGTTTTATTTATTTTTAAAATGTTTCTCTTAGACTTCTTCTGAAGATTAGGGCAAACAGTAGGTAATTAATACTTAAGCAGATAAATGCAGAATTACAAACGCCTGTGTTATAAATATCATAAAAATATAAAGATTCGTATTTACACACACTATGACTTTGGTTAAAAATCTTCTCTTATTTCTTTCTTTCTTTCTTCTCTTATTTCTTTCTTTCTTGGGCCACTAGCAGTAGTGCTGTAGCTCTTACTACACAGATATTCTTCTTCCTACCTACCTTCCCTGATCTATTTCCCCGTTTTCTGTTTCTTTGCATCTCCGCCTTTCTTTGAATTTCCCCTCTATCTGTTTCTCTCTCTCTCTCTCTCTCTCTCTCTCTCTCGCACACACACATACACACACACGCACACACAAACTTCTCCTGGTTTCGATGACCAGCACCCTCACCCTCTCTGTGCAACGTACATGTCGTATGATTTCGCACAACCGGTAGAAAGACTGTTTTTCTAAGATTTTAAGACTAAAATGATGCTGCCGAGTGGTCTTGGTTTGTGCTCTGCTACTAAAAGTCTCGGCTGGCTACTGAATTTTTGTTTTATTAATGAATAGCATTTCCTGGCCTCCGCAAAATTTGGAAGTTTATATATATAAATATCGAATTTGGTATTTAACGGTCTTTTCGTTTTTGAAATATGCTGTCCACATACATAATACATACATGCATACATACATACATGCGTACATACGTACGTACGTACGTACATACATACATACATACATACAAACATACATACATACATACCTACATACCTACATACCTATATACCTACATACATACATACATACCTACATACCTACATACATACATACATACAAACATACCTACATACATACATACATACAAACATACCTACATACATACATACATACATACATACATACATACATACATACATACATACATACATACGTACACACACACCCACGCACGCACGCACGCACGCACACACATACATACATACATACATACATACATACATACATACATACATACATACATACGTACGTACATACATACATACATACATACATACATACATACATACATACATACATACATACATACATACATACATACATACATACATACATACATACATACATACATACATACATACATACATACATACATACATACATACATACATACATACATACATACATACATACATACATACATACATACATACATACATACATACATACATACATACATACATACATACATACATACATACATACATACATACATACATACATACATACATACATACATACATACATACATACATACATACATACATACATACATACATACATACATACATACATACATACATACATACATACATACATACATACATACATACATACATACATACATACATACATACATACATACATACATACATACATACATACATACATACATACATACATACATACATACATACATACATACATACATACATACATACATACATACATACATACATACATACATACATACATACATACATACATACATACATACATACATACATACATACATACATACATACATACATACATACATACATACATACATACATACATACATACATACATACATACATACATACATACATACATACATACATACATACATACATACATACATACATACATACATACATACATACATACATACATACATACATACATACATACATACATACATACATACATACATACATACATACATACATACATACATACATACATACATACATACATACATACATACATACATACATACATACATACATACATACATACATACATACATACATACATACATACATACATACATACATACATACATACATACATACATACATACATACATACATACATACATACATACATACATACATACATACATACATACATACATACATACATACATACATACATACATACATACATACATACATACATACATACATACATACATACATACATACATACATACATACATACATACATACATACATACATACATACATACATACATACATACATACATACATACATACATACATACATACATACATACATACATACATACATACATACGTGCACAAGGAACCTATTTCTAGCAATGCTTTTTTTTGTATTCAGGAGACCTAAAAACATATTTTCAATGAAATCTGGACATTTAATATTTGGATGGAATACAATACCTTCTTTACCTACTATATGCATACTAGTGTTAAGATATATAAAGATCATTGCTATTTCGGATTGCGTCAGTTTATACAACCGCATGAACCATTTCCTATTCATGGGTGCGTATCAATATTTATTTGACTTAAGATTTCTTACAACCCTTCGATAATTCTTAACATATCTTCACCTAAAAATTCAGTGTGGAGATTTCAGCGGAAATACATTTTTGAGATCCCCTGACACCTAGCATCCTCCGCTTTTTCTGCTACGTACTTGCAGTTAATTGCGGAAATATCGAATTCCACCCAAAAATTCGATGTCGAGATTGCACCGGAAATACATGTTTTGAAATTCTCAGAACCAAAAAGCATTTTTAAAATAAGTCCATGTGCGCGCATGTGCCTGTGTAACTGTAAACATTAAGGCACTACTAATGAATGCAAAAAGATGTAAATAATTACAAAGTAAGATAATGTAAATACATATATGTAATATAGGAAAAAGTATACTATTAGAGGATATTAGTCTACGCTTATTTATAAGAGAGAGGAGAAAGCTGAAGCTGTACATGGGTCATAAAAAAGAAATCTTTCGCAAAATTTTTTGGACAATAAGCAGGGAGTTGGGGTGCAATGTATAAGAGGATGTCCTTGAGCTAAAAAAGACAACGTAAGCTTGAGGGTGTGGTGAAAGTTACTGGAAAGCTAATGAAAGTTAGCAGCCAAAGTGAAATAGTAGGATGGTTTCTATTGGCTCTTGAAAGGAGACGCTACTGGGAGCGGGATTAGAGCACGATTTTAATGCTTAGGCAGAATAAGCATTTTTAATATAAATTCTCAATTCAGTTCGTTCTTATTTACTATGTAACACAGTTCGTCCTTATTTACTATACATATTTATGTAGAAGCGCAGTCAATTGTTCTACACAGCACTTCGTCCTGTATATTGTTTACGTAAGAAATGTGATATGCGACATCTAAGTTTCTTTTGTAAGTCTACGCGTATAATATACAGTTTAAGCTAGGATCTCAAAGAATTATAAAGTTTTGAATGCTTTAGTAACAGTTTAAATAAATTGCTCAAGGTGTTTGTTATATCTGAAAAGGTTCCTTCGCGCTCTATTAAGAGATGCTTGCTCAACCGAGCAAATATGAATAATATATTAAACTATAATAATAAAAATAATAATGAGAGATAACGAGGAGTAGGTGTGGTCGTCGCAAACCATAACTCAAAAGTGAAAAGTTATTAACACAGATACACACATCCATACAACTTTTTCTAGGCATTTCGTTTTAATTCGGTGAAATCTCGACATCAAACTTTTGTATGGACTACAATAGTTAGGCAAATAGCAAAGAAAACCAAAAGAAGGCATACACGCAGTCACGCACGCAGGTACACAAATTCTCATGTGGTAATTAAAGGTACTTTTGTTGTTGTTATTATTATGATCATCATCATCAACATTATATCATCACCTATGTTATACTATAAGGCAGAGTACTGGGAATGCCATTATTATTTTGGAAACTGAAATGAAATTAGGAGCGCCTGGCCCAGCACACAGTTGAGAACCGGTTCCTGTGAAGGCACGGTTTCGTGGACCTGGAAAAGAGGAAAGGCTGCTGCCGGTCCAGCCACCGCGATCAGACGAGACGAAATGGAAATTTATTTCTTCGCCCGCATTCGTTACACTGTTACACCGCACAAAAACTAGGCGAAACGGCATTATGCAGTAGCCTACTTTACCTTCTTCAAACCTTGATGTGTTCTCATAGTAACACAGTTGCTGTTGGTTTCATTCTTAGCGGCATTTGAATCCAAATAGGCTCATCCAACTCGTTCATCCGAAAAGTATCTTTTTGTTAGACTACAGAAGAATCACTTCCATTTCGAGAATAAATTAAATATTACATTTTCGCTGATATACACACATATTATAATACAAAGTATATTATGCAATGAGAGTTAACTTTTCAGGCAATCATCTTAATTGCCATTATGGTAGTTTCGTATGACTAGTTATACTCGAACCATGGTGTAAGTTTAAAATCCATGAATTGTACATCGACTTTTTCGTACACACTTCTTGATTTTTATATTATTAGTCACATCGTGTGCTTTTGGAAAAATTTCCGGGGGTATGAGTTGCATCTCATTGTCACTTGTGTGACCGACATTTTTACTTCTTCTAAACTCGTGCTAATTGTTCTTCGATTGAACAAACAAGAATGATCACTAGTTGCACTTTCAACAATTGGTAACTGATAGCACATTTTTACGTTTAATAAACTCGTGCTAGTCGTTTTTCGATTGAAGATGCAGAATAGTCTCTAGCTGCGCTTTCAACATGTGGTGCTTGGTAGCGTTACGAGATGCGCGCAGACGCGAAATTGATAGTTACATGTGGCTCTTCTAATTATCGGGAATCTGCACTTTAATGTAGAGGTGCATTTTTATAAGGTCCATAAAAGTGCAACTTGTAGAAATTTCCGGCAGTGCAAGTTGCATCTTACTGGCACTCGTGTTTGACAGTTTTACTTTTTCTAAACTCGCGCTAGTATGTTTCGATTGAACATACAGAATAATCGTTAGTGGCGCTCTCAACAGATGGTGCCTATTAGGATTACGAAATGTGCGCGAACGTGAAGGTATTGATTGTTATGTGTCGATCTTTTGATTAATGGAGATCTGTACTTTAATGAAAAAGTGCACTTTAATGAGATCAATAAAAGTGCAGCTACCAGACATATAATTGCTATATTTGGGCATGGTCAAGCATAGACATAGTTCAAGTACGGTATGAAGTCTCGTAATGCTTTTATAGGATTATGTCAGCAAATTGTGGGTTCTTGGAGGTTCATTTTTTGTATTAATATCACATACTGGTTTAGTATCCTATAAAACTAGGACTTATCATTATGCTCCTTCTTCATCGCATCATTCGGGAATTCCATTTATATGCCTAAACTGAAATAACAATTGTGTTATGGGTTGCGAATACTTTCTGAAATATTTGAAACGACTCAGATATTTGTAATCTGTTAGGCCGTTGATCATTGAAGCCAATGGAGAAATGGAAAATGTGGTCATCTTATTTAATTATCATAAATTCAGTCATTAAATTAAGAACATTTTCAATCTTTATTAAAAGAGATATAAATTCGAATCCAAAATAGGAGCCAAACAATTAAAAAGAAAAATAGATTTACAATAGTTCCCAACCAATATATTTTGCTTTCTTGCTTAGTACTGAATACGAAAGGCATAATGTGAGACAAAGTTAAGTGCAGGGTGAAAACGTTTATTTCATAAATACAAGTACATCTAACTCGAACAGGAATACGGTTGTGATTTCCTATCTGTCATACGTTCGATCTTAAATGATGCTATTAGTTTAATTTGAATGTGGCTTGGTTAAAATGTTTTTCAGAAGGTGCACAAGATAACCGTTACTGTTTAATCCATAGAACTAATTTATGGAGAAAAAATCGTTTAAAGTTTATTCAGTTCATCAAATATTTATGAATTGGAATATGAGCATCATTACCACTCGAAAGTGTTTTGCAAGAAAGCGGCATAAATCGAGTTCTGTAACCACACGAGTGTGGTAAGTATGATCGTATCACTATTTGAATACAATATTTTATCCCCGATCATTTAATAACTATCTTATCTATTTTCATGATTTTATTTTTATATATAAATGACAGAATCTTCAATGAATACATATAATGATATCCTGTGATTCAATGCAAACCCAAGCCTAGTTAATATTATTCACTGGTAATTGTAAAGTTGGTCTAAGCAAAAGAAGTAATGTAGCGATACTATTTATTTATGATAACTATAGACTGGTGTAGATTATCTGGAATAAGGAAAATCAGCAAATTCGTTCTGAATAATGATCCCTTGTTTGAATATTCTTGATCGAAAATTAATCTAATAATTCAGAACTATTCGGTGAATTCTACTTAAACAGTCGTATTCAACTAGTCAATGTAACATTAATGTATGTAGTTAATAACATATCTAATGTTAGTGAAATCCTACTTATAACATCTGGTATTCTTTATTTTATTGCAAGGAACATAGTGTAAAGTTTTTGTTATTATTATTATTATTATTATTCATTAACATTTTTTTCATGAATATAAAGATATTAAACACAACATATAAGTATATTAATTCATCAATGTGGTGATATGACAATGGATATGTAGCCATTATTGCTTGCTGATAAATATATTACCTAACTTAACATAAGATTCTTATCTCTGCTATACTATAAAACATTAGAGGATCGACTACACGGCATTCGGTCATCCGAACCATCCATTATCCGGAAGAGGCAGTTACATACTCTCTGCCGATCCTGTCGTATCCTTCAAATACGCGAAATTTTTCATTTTTGAGTGAGTTGTCACAGATACAGACAGACACGCACGCTCACGCGCGCACACACGCACACAAATACTTTTTTTAAAAAAAAAAAATATGGCAAGGGGCATTCAGGGAGCCACAAAATGTATACTGAAATATGAGCAATGAATTTTTGGGAGAAATGTAATATTTTCTCTCTTTAGAGGAAAGTAAAATATATATGTAAAAAAGATAGATCTTCATATTTCACAAATATTCTAGTAAATTTTCAAAACGGAGGAGAAATTTTGTTTCGTCTTTTATAACTATTAAAGGAAGGTGAATACCACCAAAACAAATGTCCGTCCTCGGTATTCCGATGAATATGTCAACCATTAACATCAAGGTTCTCTCTATATTTTTTTCTCTCCATATTATCTGAATCAATAGTATTTACATTTATCAAACCTTTCTTAAAATTAACCAGAGCTGCAACGGATTTTGGAGCAGAGTATAATATTAACAATTGTAACCTAAGTCCTGATTAAAGTGCAAAATGAAAATTAAAGTAGGCTTCACAAAAAGAGATTTACGTTCCCTTTGTTCTCAGAAATGCCATATTCACACCACTAAGACCCTTCAGAATTCGTTCGCTTCTTTCTGAGTCATAATTTCAAATTATTATTGCCATCTTGGATATGAAGAAGGCGAAAATGGGGGAACAACTGCCAAGTGTCACCTGTCTGTCTGCGGTGGAATTTTATAAATGGTCTGCAAAAAGAGAAAAGAAAAGTCTGAAGCGAAGTTAATGACATCGCCTCTTCTTGCTTGCCTGTAGAGTATGCTTCATACCAACCATGTGAGAATGGCAAGGAATAAAGTAATCTAGCCCGCGTATGTGGTGGTAGCATGCCTGCCTCACAGTCAAGAGGTTTTGTGTTCGAATTTCGGGTAAGGTGAGTCATTGGGATAGGGGTTTTCCCGGAACTTTTTACCCTGTGAAGACGAGTGTCAGGTAACTCTAAGTTTTAGGGAACCCAGAGATAATTGGAGCATCATTTTACACACTTCACTCAACTATCCTCCGATATGATCTACGAGGTTAAAGGGCGCAAAAACTGGCCAAAAAATCTAATATAAAATAGTCACAAAGCTTTCCATTTATATAATACAGAGCCTTCGTTTTATGACAACGCCGCGGATCGTACGAATGCGCAGGTACCATACTGCGGGGGTTTCCGTTCCGTAACTCCCGCCTTACTCGCTAACTAATATTATTAACATATATGTAATGAGTATTAACTATCCATCTGCGCGAAGACATCCTTGACACTATCATTAACGCGTATACGCTCTTCTTGCGCAATGTTCATAATTCCTGCAGGGTTTCAGTTTTACAGTTTGTTATATGAACAGAGATTTTTTTGAAACACCCACTTGCTGTGCAACACGGCTGAGAGAGATCTTAGGTGATCGTTAAATTGCAGCTCAATTTCGTCTAGCTTTTTCTCCATTAGAACATGACGTTTTCGCTTCTTGACTTTATCGTTTAGCGATCTTGTTATTGTAAATGTCAATACAGTGTCTCTATCGACACTAGACAACCAACAAATTACTGCTGAAATTTTCTACTCAATTTAATTTTCATGTTGTTTCGTTAACAAAAGCTTTTTAGATGTGACTTTGTTGGTAGGCATTTCTGTGGACTAATAAAAGAATAGCATTTCTAAAGAACTCACACATAATGCAAGTTGTTGAAACACTTCACCACACGAAGACAAACGGCCCGGATTCGATCCCAAGCGACCGCATGTGAGATTTGTGGTGGACAAAGCGGCGCAGAGGCGGGTTTTTTCCGGGTTCTCCGGTTTCCCCCACCATCACATTCCACCGGGGCTCCATCTTCATGTATCATCAGTGTCATAGCCTGCGGTGCCAGAGCAGTAAAAGCGGGCGTTAAACACTACAAAAAAACCCCAAAAAACATGAAGAAAAAGCAACAACTGAGACAATCTATAGTTGATAAACGTACCCCTTGGCACGTTCTGCGCCGCTTATGTGCAGTGGCATTATACCGAGGTTACTGTATATATGATAAAGCGGTTATGCCCTATGCAAAAAAACGAAAGCTGACTACCGTGATTAATTAATTACTTTCGTTTATCTCACCCACTTCTTATGAAATAGTTGTACAAGATCTAGAGGGATTTAATAGTTAATCCTCTCTTTTACCTCCTATAATTGCAATTTCGTATAGTGCTGGCTACTCCAAATAACGAATAACAATTCCCAAATATTTAAGTATAAGAAAGAAGTGAAACTTTGGAGGAATGTCTGACCTCCTTAACCTCTGCCGACAGTACTGCAAGTCTTGGAAATGCTACATAGTGTATAAGTATCCTTTGAGGAAAGAAACCTCGGCCGACAGTACTGCAAGTCTTGGAAATGCTACATAGCATATAAGTATCCTTTGAGGAAAGAAACCTCGGCCGACAGTACTGCAAGTCTTGGAAATGCTGCATAGCGTATAAGTATCCTTTGAGGAAAGAAACCTCGGCCGACAGTACTGCAAGTCTTGGAAATGCTACATAGCGTATAAGTATCCTTTGAAGAAAGAAACCTCGGCCGACAGTACTGCAAGTCTTGGAAATGCTACATAGCATATAAGTATCCTTTGAGGAAAGAAACCTCGGCCGACAGTACTGCAAGTCTTGAAAATGCTACATAGCATATAAGTATCCTTTGAGGAAAGAAACCTCGGCCGACAGTACTGCAAGTCTTGGAAATGCTACATAGCGTAAAAGTATCCTTTGAGGAAAGAAACCTCGGCCGACAGTACTGCAAGTCTTGGAAATGCTGCATAGCGTATAAGTATTCTTTGAGGAAAGAAGCCTCGGCTGCAATGGTCGAGTAACATTTTGAGAACTATAGCAGATTAAATTTTAAACCTTTTAAATTCGTTTGGTCTCAGAGTTATTTAATAACATTAAAACGATATAGTTTTCAAACTCTTAACATACAGAACAATGTAAAATTCAGTGCTGACCCCTCAGTTCAGTCGATAGAGCACTAACCCACTGTACGGAGGCCTCGTCTTCGGTTCCCGCCTGGGAGTGGGAATTTTTCTCTGTCAAGATTATTCTATATCCTCCCCAGAGTCTGGAAGTATGAATGAGAGGTGAATGTGAACTATAATGTTTAAAACTCCAAAAAAATAAAATCCAGTGACAACTGCGCACGAGTTAACACTGTTGCAGGCAGATCATATGTTCCAATTGTAAAAGAGGGTCCACGTGACCATTGCAGTTGGATTATAAATGGGCTAAAACAATTTAATGTGTTCATTCACAGGACTATTTCTATTTATTCTGCAACAAACTATTCTTCTAAAAAAACTTATTCTTCTATCTAAGAATATTTAATGCTAATAGATAAACGTTTGCAGAAATGATGTTATTACCTACTCCCCAGTAATTACAAAGGAAATGAGAGACCCGTCCAATCTTTTTAAAGCTGGTTATTATGTGATGGGATTGAAACTTTCTCTCATGACCAGATAAAACAAAGTGAAATAATGAGAAGTCCCTTTAAAACTAATACAAGGATGTCTGGGAAATGACAAACTCCAGCAAAAATATATATGGCATCATGGATATGTTTTAACGAAATACGGGTTTTCTGTGGCTTGATATTGTTAACCAGTTATGCAAAATTCAACAAGAATGAAGAGTGGGGTCAGATTCTCTTCCAGAAAATTCAATATATATATATATATATCTTATTTGTCAGTTTGGGGTAGTTTGGAATGGTAAAATATTTCTGAAAATCTTCGTGTCACAGCTTTGAAATATATTGAACTTAAATACCAGGTTTGTTTCTTAACTGACTTCTATTTCTGAGTCCAGACGCACGGGCACACACACACACACACACACACACACACACACACACACACACACACACATAGACCACAGACAAACACACGTACCTTTTTCAATAAAAGCTTTTTATTGATTCAAGGTTCTTCAAAACATGTATTTTCGGTGAAATCTCGGTATCGAATTTTAGGTGAAGTGCAATATCTTCTCTAGCTACTAAATGCATTGTATATACATGATAGAGAAAGTAAAAATAATAAGATCTCACGCTCCCAGTCCACCAAGTTAACTCTTTGGAAGAGACTCATCGTCTTCTACCACTAGGAAAATTTATCACCTCAGTTAATATAAAATATTTGTAAAGTTGGTAGTTTTCTTTCTTTATTATATTCCCTACTGAGCTTTATTACGACATTAATAGAAAATAAATATAATGAACTTTTCTGTTATTAGAAGTGCTTGACATCAATATCTTCATTGTATATGTATCAGTAGAATTAGAATACATTTATTCAGAGGAGTTGACACTGTTTCATCATATTCACATCTGCAGTTATTAATAAATGGCAATTAAAGAAATAAAAATGGAAAAATATTAAAGTTGCACTTTAGTAACCTCTCCTATGATTCATCTCCTTTATTTATATTCATGGAGTTATAACTATCCATGCCATCTCAACTTTCTTTGCAAGAATGCTCTTTTATAACTACAATGTGTTCATATTAAAGTAAGAGCGGATTGCAATTAACTTTCAATGTTTTAAAATGTTATAAAATGGATCTAAAATATATTTATAGCAGAGAGTCTGTCAGAACAAATTGGACTTTTCAACGGTGGAAGTATTATTAAAGCTTATATTTGAACTAGTCCGAAGTTTGATGTCACAGCTTCGAAACTCTTTTAGATATGTTTTTATGTGACATAAAAATCTAATGTGTTCCATTCTTATGACTTTCTCTACATCGCTGCAACAAATTAAGGTTAAACAGTATATTCTTCTATCTACTTTATAATAATTGAGATAAACATTAGCAAAATTTTTCTCAAGTGTTTGCTTCCTTGTAAGTAGAAGGGAAATGAGTGAATACATTATGCTAAAACGAATGTCAAATCTCTTTAAAAGCTGGTTATTATGTGGTTGAAATCCGTTTTCTATGACGTGCCAGGAGTTCACAACTTTCCGTGTGAGAAAACTATTTTAAATCCGAAGCAAATAACAAGGAATATCTCAGAAATGGTCAATTCCGCGAAAAAAAACCTATATAGCATAAATTGTCTGTTTTAACGTAGCTTTAACTGTATTTTTTGTGTAGTAAATTTCTGTCTAACTCTTACCGTTACGCAAAATTCACTAAAATTCATTCAGAATAAAGAGGTCTTAGAGGCTATTTCCATAAAATTCAAGATATACATTTTATTTGCCATATAAATATCTTTAATATATCTACGGCATTTTAATCAAAATGTTAGAGCCATTTTTGAGAAAATAAAAAATTTCGATTTTTTCCCTTGTAAAGGGTAGTTTTGGGTGGGGGAATTTTTCTCAAAATCTTCGTATCGCATCCCTCTTAGATACTAAACTTAAATACCAATTGAAATTGGTATTTTACCGACTTTTAGTTTTTGAGTTATCGTGTTCATAGACACACGGACACACGGATACAGGAGCCTCTGAAACGTGTATTTTCGGTGAAACTTCAGTATCGAATTTTTGGGTGGAATGCAATATCTTGTCTGTATACTATGTATATAGTACTGCAGAGAAAGTAAAAATTACACTATTTTGAAAGGCAGCATACGAAGTATTAATATGTAGTGCTCACGCACTCACACCTCAGATTCTGTTCTTGGCAAGCACGTGTCCTGAAAACGTGTCCGGGTTTCTTCTTATCACAACAACAACAATAATAATAATAATAATTTCCACGCTATAGATCATATATTTATAGTATCTTTCACTTCAAAATTTGCGCCTAACTAATTAAAACATCCAGTCTGAATTTACTAATCTTATATTACTAATAATATCTGAATTATTATATTTATGAAGTGTGCTTAAAAACGACAGTGCCTTGATATGTAAAAGAACTCCTGCGGGACCAAATTCCGGCATACCGGTGGCGTTCTTATGATCTTGGCAATTGATAGAGCCATTGACACACAAATAATTTTTATCTATAAAATATTGACAAAACTAGAAATACAGTTGTGCTGGGAAACAACTGGATTTATTATTTCCAAACCGTTATTTGTTTTATGCTCAACATCTTCCTGCAACACATACGCATAAACATCTGGAATACTGACAATTCAATTGCAACCGAAAAACTCTTCCTTTAACCTCCCTTCACAGAACAAATATTGTTTTGGGGGTTAGCCAGGCTATATAATAAGCTGCAGCAACACTATTTCATTATTGAAATTTGGACCTATGAGCTGCGAAGCGAAGCTAATCCATATTGGAAATTTAAAATTACAAAAATATGGTAGAATTACAATTTTCAATTATGTAGTTACACAATCGTGTAGTTAATGTGTACTTCTATTTACTTCATGCTTTCAGAAAAGAAAAGAAAAAAAAAATAGCAGAAACAGTCTTATTACTTGCTTTCTTATAAGTAGAAGCGAAATAAGGGAGTACCACAGATTAAAGTTATAGTCAAAAGCTGGTTGCTATATGACTGAATTTCCTTTGTATGCACAGCAGTTGACAAATTCCTGTATGAGAAAAGTAAAAGTTTTTGAAAGCAGAAACCAAAAGACAAGGAATATCTCAAAATCGATATACTCCACGATAAACATGTATATAATATAAATTGTGTGTTTTAACGTGCTCTGCATTTTTTGTGCAGTAACTCTTACGGTTTAACATTATGCAAAATTCCGTAAATTTCATCCAGAATAAAGTAGTCTTCAGAGGCTATTCCCAGAAAATTCAAAATATACATTTTATTTGTCAGGTAAATATCTTTAATATACCTACGATATTTTAATCAAAATCGTTAGAGTCATTTTTAAGAAAATAAAACAATTCATAGTTTGAGTAGGGGTATTTTTCTCAAAATCTTCGTGTCGCATCCCTGGAAGATAATAAACTTGAATTCCAAGTTTGGTATTTTACCGACTTTTCGTTTTTGAGTTATCGTATTCACATACACACGGACACACACACACACACATACACACACCTATTCAGAAAAGCAATTTTCTGAAACTGCTTTTTTTGGTTATATATATTTCCGGTGAAATCTCGGTATCCAATTCTTGGGTGGAGTGCAATACCTTCTCTATACACTATGTGCATAGTAGAGAAATTAAAAAAGAAATGGTTCTGCTCTCTTCGTTCATGTTTCCTCAACTTAAATATGATATTTATAATGGTTTAAAGTGTGAAGTAACACCATATATTGATAAGCACTACGTAGACTCCCAGGTCTTCTTCAATGTAGCATAACATTCAGGATGATAAATTCGACGCTCAGAGCCTGATCTGTTATTGAAATTACATAATAAAGAAAACTTCGGATTGACTGCCTCCGTGGTCGAGTGGTTAGCGAGCTGACTTCTTACCCGGAGGTCCCGGGTGCGATTCCTGGCTGGGGCGGGGAATTTTTCTTTAACCGGAATTATTCCCTATCCCCCATAGAGTCTGGAAGTATGAATGTGAGAGTGAATGTGCGTGTGTTTAGTAATATAAAATTTAACCTAATGTTCTGAACCTACAGTTTCACAAGTGATATGATCCCCGATATGATATTGATGTTAAAGGGGGCTATACAAATGAAGCAATAAAAAAAAGAAAAATAAAAAAAAAACTTCGGATTCCATTAACAGCTGAAAGTCTCGCTGAAGGTGCAGTCTTCAGAAAGTTGGTTTGAAGATAAACAAATAAATAACCTGTATTAAAGAATTTCAGTAGACATAATAATGTTATTCTTACTGCTTTAGAAAAGGTCGGCATATCACACATGAGGTCCTTATTGTATATTAGAAAGTGCAGATGAAATGTTTTTATTTCATTTATTTAGTTAAGCTATTTTGCTACTGGGATTTCATCAAAAAGCAATCAATAAATATAATTTTTGTTATGTAAATATGTTTCTTTTCTCTCGTTCCTAAATATTCCTTTAAATGTTTGTAAAATGGCGAGAGTTGGGCTTTTTAAATATTTTTTTAGGCAGCTGACACTTTCAATGTGAGCCAGTCATACTAGCTATTAAAGTGTTATAGCCCAATAGAGTAACATTTTTACTTTCTCTATACGTACTATGTACAGAGTGTATAGAGAAGGTATTGCACTCCACCCAAAAATTCGATACCGAGATTTCACCGGAAATATATGTTTTAGGGTCCCCTTTATCTAAAAAGAAAACATTTTCCGAAAAAGGTTCGTATGTATGTGTGTGTCCGCGTGTCCGTATGCCTGTGAACACGATAACTCAAAAACGAAAAGTCGGTAAAATACCAAACTTGGTATTTAATTTTAGTATCTTCCAGGGATGCGACACGAACATTTTGTGAAAAATCCCCCCACCCCCAACTATCCTTTACATGGAACATTTTTCGAAGTTTTTGATTTTCTCAAAAATGGCTCTAACGGTTTTGATTAAAACTTCGTATATTAAAAATATTTACCTGACAATTAAAATGTATATCTTGAATTTTCTGGGAATAGTTTCTGAAGAGTACTCTATTCTGGATGAATTTTACGGAACCGTAAGAGATGGACAAAAACTTACTACACAAAAAAATGTTGAGTACATTAAAACACACAATTTATGTTATATACATTTTTTTTCGTGGAGTTCATCGTTTTTGAGACATTCCTATTTTTTTGGTTTCTGCTTTGAAAATCATACCTTTCTCATACTGGAATTTGTCAACTGCTGTTCATACAAACAAAGGAACATCAGTGACATAGCAACCAGCTTTTGACTATCACTTTAACCTATGGTACTCCCTTATTTCGCTTCTACTTATAAGGAAGCAAGTAATAAGACTATTTCTACTATTTTTTTTCTGATTAGCATGAAGTAAATAGAAGTACAAGCTATTTAAGAATAATTTGTTGCAGAGATAAAGAGAAAGTCATGTGAATGAAATACACCAGATTTTTATAACACAAGGTGTTACCAGCCTTTTCTTTTATTGTTCCATTCATACCCTACATCTAACCATATGGTCCCTTTGGAACATATTGCCTATCGGCAATGATGTGCTGATGTCGTTGCGTTTTCTATTTAATCATTGGATCACACACATTCATACTTCCAGACTCTGGGGAGGAAATGGGAATCATCCGGACCAGAGACCCCACTCCCTCCCTTGCTGGCTGTTACCATCCTTGTTATCTACGGTGAAAATTATTGGACGTCTTGTATCAATTATGTAATTGCAGTTTATTTGACTGAAGGCCAGTTAGTTGTACGAACTCGGAATAAAGCTGTTAGACGTTATTCAATGGTTATGTGCTAAATTGTGTTGTACGACAACGGAATAGAGACTATCAAGGGAATAAACATGGAATAGCTTATTCCATGATTCCTTGCGGGGATAAGCCGATATTCCGAGAATAGTGTATAAAAAGGAAAATGGCTGCTTGGGTACGCGACACACTTTTGACCCATATTTGACCGATATCAACGATTAATGTCTTTATAATATGTTTTTAAGGACATATTATACCTAAATACAATATATTGTAGAGATAGTCCGATAAATGTACACTGCTATAATGAGATTAAAGTTGAGAAAAGATATCACACAGAAACTTGGTGGTTATAAGATAAATATGTCAAGAAGATGGTTAAAATAAAGTTTAATTTATAAAACAGTAATATCAACCTACAATATTATCATCAAAATACCTCTATTTTTATGGAAACAATTAAATTTAATCCAACCCAAGATAAATATAATATAGTGTAGTGCAGCAATTCACCAGCACAATACATAGCGTTGTAAAGAGTGAGGTTACGTTTTATTGAAGAAATACAAAGAATAGGTTACTTCTAGGGTAATGTGGTTCAAAACGTAAGATAGCCACAAGTGTTAATGTTAGCGACATTCTGTACTATATTCAGATTTTGGAGGTTATGTTCAAGTTTAAAAACGATGACACTACAAGCTTTGTGATGTAGGGAGGAGATGCCCAGATAAAATATGCCTTCAGAGCTCGTAAATCTAAATATATTCATACTTTTCGTGTTAAATGCTGTAGGTTTAATACATTAGAGACAATTTTGATTGAATAGAGAATACCTTCCGTAAAATATAATGTTCTCGGTTTTATTGGTTTGGTTGACAATTTCTAGCTGTTGTATTAAATATTGCCATCAGCAAAGTGCGAACTGTAATGGGAACAGTTTAATATACTATTCAACATAGCTACTAATACTTCTGTTGTTTAATAATGCCTGTATAGCAAATTGTTTTTGTACTTATTTTGGTGGAACGATTCAATTATGCATATCTTACTAAGTATTTTAATGAATAAAATGCAGAAACCAGGCTAGAACGTTAGCTGTTTTTGATATAGAAACGGTAAGATGTCATATATCAGCACAAGATGCAACTTTGCACATACGGTAAGCTTTCATTCCCATACTCCTAACCTATCGCAAGAAGTCACAGTATACATATGTGTTTATGTTTTGTAAAGTATATAGCAATTCTACATCCGAACACGCTTGTGAACATTCATAATTATTTCATAGTACGTAAGTAGTTAAAATAAGAAACAATACATAGTTTAGAAACAGCTGGTTGTGAAAACAATGCAAATTTTCAGCAAAATAAAGCAGTAATTACGTATCAAGTTGGCCATGAATGACTCGCAATATAGCCAACATTAGTTTTAAATCTACAAACAGTCGAATAGATAACGAATGAATAAAATTACATCGTACAACCCAGCACCACATTTATACCATGAATAGTATATTCCAAGGATAACTATTCCAGGATTTATTCCGAGTTCGTACAACCGGCCCTGCCTCGGAAATTAATTCTGCAGAGCTGGAAGAAATGTTACAAGCCGCGGATTGGAAAACCTTGGAATTGTTAGCATGGAAGTGAGAAAGTCCAAAGTTTATATAACAGGTTTCTTCAATTGCACAAGTTGAATAAACACAGTGAAGTGTGATGTTCACCATGCTAACTTCATCTACCCAAGGTTGCGGGTTCAAACCCGGCGGAGGACGATGGCTTTTTTCGGGTGTAAATATCCTTAGCGTGGCTTCCTTCGAAAGGGAAGTAAAGCCGTTAATCCCGTGTCATAGATTTACGGCACGTAAAAGAACCTCAAGCCTGATAGAGAGGGGGAATTATATAGGAATCAAATGCAATGTCTAAAATGTCTGAATATTCATAACTTCAATATCATTGATGTCCGAAGGTTTTAAGTGTTAATGTGGGTTTAATATTTTCATCAATTAAGTTAAAGAATTCGAATTCTCTAAGCAAAATTAATTAGTCTTTAACGCCCAATTTAGAATGGGGCGCTAAAAACCACAGTAGTTAAAGAGCGTCCATAAACAGCACGCCATTTACATTTTTAAACACAGTGAAAATGTATTACACTGTCAATACAGTACTGTGAAGGCCGAAAAACAAAACAAAAGAAAGTCATAATCAGCTTGCATATCCAATTGATTAAGGCATATTCACATAAACTTCAGTTGTAGACTTCACAATTTAATATTCATGGTTTTCTAAAAATAGTGTGTAACGTATGGTAAACATAATTTTTATTTTAACACTGTACCATAAATAACTATAAATTCTACCTCAGATAAAGAATAAAATTACTGGATTCAGCTTGTACTGTGATGGAAAGGAGGCGAAAAGGAATATATTGGCCGCAAGTGAGGAAAACAAAGAAGATTGCGCGAATGATAAAATGAGCTGAACAGTTGACTTTATGCACCGCTGTCTGGTTTCGAAGGTCATTCTCAACGATTTTAAAAATCGAATTCAGATCACTTTGTTAAGAAATGAGCGGTTATAGTGATTTAGCAAAGAAATTGATCCATTAAAGTCTCCGGTTTCACAAGAGAGTACCTTTTTTTCTACTTCTACCACGGAATCGTCATTCTACCACCTAATTATCACATATCTCGGTGTCTTCGGTAGTAACTTGAAAACTCGTTTTCCCGCCTCCAGAAAGCCAGGTTTTAACACCTGACCCTCCAGGGTAGACTGCGGCAAGAAAGTAAGTGGCATCGAGACCTAATAAGGGTTCGTCACAACTACAAAATAAAATACAATGGCAATAACAACAACAATAATTCTGCTTTGCTGTAATTGAAGGTTTCTAGTGCCATCTAGGTTAATGGACGGTGAGATAAACGTCCCAGGTAAAGTGGTTGAATGGAACTGCCTACGAGGTAGTGTTTTGTTTTGCTGCTTCCTCCTAACGGAAGGTTTTAAAGGTGACAGTTGAGAGAATTCCCGACTACAGGGAGTACTGGGGTCACAAAATTCCCAGGGAAGTTTCAAAATACAATATTTACTTTCTCTATCCCTACCTAAGAGTGAAGATAGGTATTTATGATAGTTTCAATCGTTTAAAGTGAGTTTTATTTTGAGAGTAAGTATATTTGTGGATCGAGGCCTAAAGTGATGGTAGGTTGCAGGAAAACAAATTAAATTGCCTACTGATGGCCAATCAGTTGATCTATGATCGATTTTATTTTTCTTGGATTGCATAAACTTTAATCAAGGATCACTGAATGTTCATTAAGTGATTGCCAAAATGTATTTGGCAACATTGCAACGCCACCTGGAACTTGCCTACGTTAGTTTTAGGAACCACAGCCAGCAGATAATACTTCTTTTTGTTTTGTTTTTGTTTTATTGACTTTTAAATAAAGTACAGTTCTGGAGTCTTGTCGGGATTACGGCGCTGTATTTCCTTTTCTTTTTCCTCTTTTTTCCTTTTTTTCCAACATTGCCTTTGTTTTTGCGTTTGATTGCCGTTTTTACTTTTAATACACACACAAACACCCATGCCCAAGAAGGGACTGGAACCCACGATCCCCTTCGCCACGAAGCATCAAAGTGAGGCGAACTTGGGCACCGGCCGTTTAAAGCGTCAAGAGCGAGAGATCGGTTTATAGCGAATACCAAAAAGTGTTAGAGGCCCCAAATTCTCCACAGAGCTATTCTTAATATTGGTGCAGAATTATTTATATAGTAGAAAGAAGAAGAAGAAGAAGAAGAAGGAGGAAAGTAAAGGAAGATCATATCTCCGTTGTAAGTAAATACATCTGTTTCAGGTTAGTTTATTGATATGTATTTTTCACTAAAAGCATAAAGCAACACCACTTATGAAGAGCTCAAATTCCCCTAACAATAAAATACACCCTTATTTCTATATTTTTCACTCAAAAATAATTCTGTAACATAAACCCAGAAACACATATTTCGTTCACAGTATTTAAACATATATACTGTTGAGAAAGACATAAATTTATATAAGAATTATGATAAATATTATTTGCCCACCTGGGTAGTGTGGTGGTAGCGTGTCTGCGGCCCCTTACGTTCAATAGGTCGCGAGTTCGAATCTCACTTAGGGTGAGTTACCCGAATGAGGTTTTTTTTTTTTTTTTTTCAGGCTTTCCCTTATCCTGAGAAGACGAAAGTCGAGTAACTTTAAGCTCCATGGACCGAGATTATTTTAGCATTGTTTCAGTAAGTTTATTTATCGTACGATATGACCAACCATATTAAATGGCGTTAAGCTATATAAATATAAACAAAATATATTACTTGAACAACAATTTCACATAACTTAGATTGGTAAAAGTTAACGCATATATCCATAGGTTAGCTTTATTTAACATTTCGATCCAGGAATACATTTTTGATTCGCAATCAAACCAGTTAACCAGTAAAATCTTGCTGATTAAATTATACGGAAAATAATCTCCGATCACACACTAATTAGCCTTTCTGCAACAGAAATTTTAGGGAACGCCAATCAAATTCGTCTTAATCGCCGGTCACTTTTGAGTTGCTTTCCCGCAACAGGGCATAAAGTGTAATAATTCTAGGAGCAAAATAAAATCAATTTTAACATGTGTTGTCATAAAATCTTTTAGATAATATTAAATCAAAAAGCATCGAGCTGAAATTTGTATTGGAGAGCTTCATACCCAGCGGTGACAACAGTCGTAAGTCGGTATTTAGTTTATACATAATTGGTACACTTGCTGTACTGAGTTGAGTAATTTCGATGTTTATGCCTACTTAACTCGTTATGTCTTGCTCAGGTTGTCTTTTATTTTGTCATTTGGCTTTTGTTGTAAATTTCTTGCTCGCGATGGGTAGGAATCTGACTTAAGTCCAAATAATCTGGATTTTGAAAAAATACTGGAAGACAAAATTGTGAACGTTCAAGAGATATGGAATGAAGACTTTGAATCATCTCCTCTATCGAGGATCACTATTTATAGGTTATGTAACAGATGTGATCCAACAGGGTTTGTCAGCAATGTACCGATGTGATTGAGCAGTCACTGTTACATTGTCTGAAAATACAATGTTAGCAGCTCAGTCAAAACAAAGTTAAGAGCAGCCGGGCCACTAAACATCAGACGCCGATTATACATTTCATTACAGCATTAGGCAGAAGTCTGTGTCAGAATTAAATCAACAATATAAGTATAACAAGACTTGTTTAATAAACTTATTTTTTATGTAATATATTATTATTATTAATTGATTGTTTTTCCTCACACAAGCCAGGAACAGGCCAGGAGTTGAATAGGCAGAGGCAGACAGAAAAAATCAATGCCTCAGCCGAGAATTGATCCATGGATCTCCCAGTCTCTATCCGGTTGCTCTAACCACTGAGCTAGCATGTCAACATGTCGACATGAATGAAGACTTACAATGTTGTAAGAATTTTAAATCCCGGGTTTCATAGTTTAACCAACTATTAGGTCACTTAGTTAACTGTTTTTTCCACACATACCGTGTGTAGGACAACAGTTTGATAGGCAGTCAGACCGAAAAATTCAGCTTTGTCAACTCCTGGGCAAACAAAGGAATTTCATTCACATAGCGACCAGGTTTTAAAAGATTTGACTATCACTTTAGCCTAATGTATTCCCTTATTTCCCTTCTACTTACAAGGAAGTAAGGAATAAGACCAACTCTGGATTAGTATGAAGTAGTAAAACAATAAATGTTTCTGACAATAATTGGTAGAGATATAGTGAAAGTCACTGAATGGAACTCTTCAGATTTTTATTATTAGATTTTCTTATGATGCTGAATTTGCTCTGTCATTCTACTACACAATATTTGATGACCTACTGACAATAAACAACAAGAACAGTCGTAACAATTTTCATAAAAATGACGTCTGTCCTTACTAAAAATATGTATGTCAAATTGCTGTGCTGAAGATAAAGGATTGGGCCAACTCCAAAACCACATCTCACTCTGAATTGCCGCCGCAGCAACCACAAAAGTTCCTCTCAAATACATCACTAGCAGGCTCATAAAAATGGTCGCGTTAAGCAAGCTGGCAAGCTCAAGTGTCCGTAGCACGATAGTAACAAGTACAGAAAAACACTTTAAATATTAATTAATGTTAATGGAGTATATCTATGAAGATAAAGAATCCACTTCGATTGCCTTGATTTATGCTTTCTCTAGCACATATCAACATTGTACATTGTGAATAGAGAAGGTATTGCATTCCACCAAAAATTCGATATTTCACCGGAAATACATGCTTAGAGACCCTTCTAATCAAAAAAGCATTCTATGAACAGGTCCTCGTGTGTGTGTGTGTGTGTGTGTGTGTGTGTGTGTGTGTGTGTTTATAATGCTTAACGCCCACTTTTACTACATGTAGCACCTCAGGCGATGAAACTGATGGTACATGAAGTGAAGACGGAGAAACGCAAGATGGCGTGGGAAACCGGAGACCCCGCAGAAAACCCATCCCTGCGCCGCTTTGTCTACCACAAAACCCACATGCGGTCGCCTGGGATCTAACCCGCCTTGGTGAGAGGCGAGTGGACTAACCACTCAGCCACGGCGCGGCCTGTATGCGTGTGTGTGTGTGTGGGGGGGGGCAGCATAGTTCAAAAACGAAAGGTCGTTTAAATACCAAATTTGATATTTAAGATCAGTATCTTCCAAGGATGGAACACGAAGACTTTCAAAACTTTATTTGGAATCTGTTTCGAAAATTTTGATTTTCCCAAAAATGACCACCGATTTTTATTAAAATGTCATATGTTTATAATATTTACGTGACAAACGAAGTGTGTATCTTGCATTTTCTGGGAATGGCCTTTGAAGACCTCTTCATTCTGGATGACAATTGTATAACTTTTGTATAACTTGTAAGTTGTCAGAGTTAGACAAAAACTAACCAAACAAAAATGCAGGTCTCATTAAAACACACAATTTATTTCATGTACATTTTTTGTAGAGTTAACCATTTTCGAGATACTCCGATTTATTGATTTCAGTTTTAAGTAGCTGTAACATTTGTTAAACGGGAAGTCATCTTTCTTTTCGTCTCTCTTTTGTTTACTCCTAGCAAACAAAGAGAACCGAATATCAATTACTATACTAGCGACCGGCTTTTAATACATTTGAGAATTGCTTTAGCCTGTGCATTCAACTTACAAAGAAGCAAGTAATAAGACAAATTTGGTGACTTTTAGCTGGATGAGCGTGATGTAACGAGTGAGTCAAAAAAGTACGAACCGGCTGCGCGGTGTTTTGCCTTTGTGCATTCTCGACGCTCGTTTCCGTCTGCCGCTATCCTAGGAAGGCGCGGATGAAACTATACGTTTTAAAGCTACAGTATTTTTCAGAACCTGCCCCAGTCTACTTCCAAAGTTTGGGATTAGGGTGTGTGCAGTTGCTTTGCTGTTGCCAAGTCTTCTATTTACTGGTCCTTTAACCGATGCGCGTTTCTCGAATTGTAAGTAGTGTCTCCAGGAATTGATTTTACTGCGTTGCCTTTCGCCCCTAATACAGGGTCGTCTTTACTTTGCTAATGGTTATTGCCCAGCGGTAGGGAGAGCGGCCCGTTTGATGACCATCATGTTCTGGAGAAAACTATACTTTTAAAGTCTTTACTGACCAGCTTTATGAAAGGAGATGTGAAATTGACCACCTTCGTTGTCCATGCATGGAAACTATCCATTATTCGTCGTAATTCACCTTCAGAAATGCTGGCAATTTCCGGGGCAGATATTTTGTTTTAATTCTTCCTGAAACACACTTTAAATTCTTGTTATCGAAAGATTGACCGTATGAGCTGTTGCAGAGTATTGTTGAAAAAAGATAAATACCTAAAATAAGGATGCAAAATTGTATTGTATTCACGTATGTATGGGCGTCAACTGTTGACTGAAAAAAATTGGCCCTGTAACTCTTTCTCAGCAATGGTGCGCCATGCATTAATTTTTTCGTCATGAACAATATTAGGTTTCATAGAGCTGCAATAACGATTATTTTGTATATACGCATATCCCTGAAGGAGGAACCAAGCCTCGCCCGTGAAAAATATTAAATGTGGATCTATTTCGCTATTGCATACACTCTTGAGAATCAACTCACAAAATGTGAGCATCACTTGGTTGAAGAGCAGGTACTTCAGCAATTTAGTACCTCTTCGCACAGAGCCATAAGGACTTGTTGTGAAAGACGTCTAAGCGATTTTGGGGAGGGGGGGGGAATTCTTCAAACGATGACCGATATCGTCTAATGTTTCTTCAGTTCATGGATTGTTGTACGACCTGGAAATCTTTCTGCAAATCGTGCAAGCTGACTGAGTTAACTCATACGAGCCATGAATAAATGTGCAGCAGTTAATATATACTGAGCCATAATGAACTTTGTGACTAAATACAGAACAACATAATAAATCACTTGTAATAACTGAACTACACCATATCACTGTCAACTCAATACTGCTCTTCCAGAGCAGAGCAAAACTGCGCCAGAGGCGTGACCTTGTTTAGTGCAGCAGTGCGTCCACACGCACAGTGGAAAAACACCACGTAGTCGGTTCGGAGACTTTTGATGACTCAGTGGATAAAAGAAAATTATGTTTGTGGAGCAGCTAGAAAAAGCCATGCGAATGGAACCATACATATTTTTTACAATATACTCAGTATATAAAATGTAGTACACCAAAAATGTCAATGATCTGAGTGAAACATTAGGATATTAAAATAAGAACTATAGCTTTCCTGGCGACGTGTTAATTCAAAATCTTCTCGGGCTTCTAGCCAGGTAATAACTTGGCTTGACACCAACGTTTCGAAGAAGTGCATCTTCCTCGTCTTCAGGGTGAACTGATGGTTTGAGCTTGCGGAGACTGGTATTTATAAGAGCTGGGATGAAGCTAACATCTGATTGGTTCGCGAGATATTATGGCCTGGTATTTAAGATGACTGAGACATGGGCACGGACTTCGTAGAAAACTATTTATAGCAGTTATTCGGCTAATGTTTTGTGTTTGAGCACGCACCTGCTAGAAAATAAGTCTTGGAAGACTGCAGGTACAGGATTAGGTGTTAAGGCTCTTTATCATCGGTGTCCATGCTGAACTTAATTGTAGGCCAGAATCGCGATTTAGATTATTTGTTTCAGATGAGATGGCTAAAGCTTCTTTTACTCTCCTTTCCCAGTAATTCGAACACTTTGCCACTATCTTGGTGTTAGTAAAGTTAGCTCTGTGGCTCTGTTCTATACAGTGTTCAGCCAGTCCAGATTTTTCGGGTTGCATAAGCCTTATTGATCTTTGGTGTTCAGAAACGCGTGTGGCAATAGTGCGTCCTGTTTGGCCAATGTACGCTGCGCTGCATTCGCAAGGAATGTGGTAGACACCAGGTACTCTGAGAGCTAAATTATCTTTAACTGGCCTGACCAAATTTTTGATTTTAGGTGGTGGCTTATGGATGGTTTTGACATTATATTTGTAGAGTAGTCTACTAATCTTTCCCGAAAAATTGCCGGTAAACGGTATATAGGCTATGGCGGCTGGCTTGTCTTTTTGTTGAGTGTTCTTGCTGGGGTTTCTTTTTCGTCCGGCTCTTTTCAGCGCTGATGTGATGTCCTTGGCTGAATATCCATTTTGTTGGAGTGTGAATTTTAGGTGTTGAAATTCCATTTGCAGATTATCTGGGTCTGATACAGAAACTGCTCTATGTGCCAATGTGTTTAGAATGCCCATTCGTTGTGACTTATGGTGGAAGCTGTTTGCGTTGAGATAAAGATCCGTGTGTGTAGGTTTTCGGTAGACGGCATGACCAAGAGTTCCGTCCACTTTTCTGGTAACCAGAATGTCCAGAAATGGGAGGGAAGCATTTTTCTCAACTTCCATTGTGAACTGTATTTGTGATCTAAGGCTATTTAGGTGTGCAAGAAAATCTGGAAGAGTGTGCAGTCCATGTGGCCAAATTACAAATGTATCATCTACATATCTGTAAAAATGTGTAGGTTTTAATGGGGCTGTGTTAAGTATTTCATGCTCCAGAAACTCCATATAGAAGTTGGCAATAGCTGGTGACAGAGGAGAGCCCATCGCAACACCGTCTGTCTGCTCGTAGTAGGTGTTGCCATACAGAAAATAAGTGGAAGTAAGTGTGTGACTAAACAGTGCAGTAATACCAGGTGGAAAGTGTTCTGACAATAGTTGTATTGTTTCCGCCAGGGGAACTCTGGTGAAGAGAGATACCACATCGAAACTAACTAACAGGTCCGATGGCTTCACTTTGATGTTGTCAAGAACTTCAGCGAATTGTATAGAGTTCTTCACATGGTGTACACACTTACCTACTATTGGTTGCAGCAGATGTGCCAGATGACGAGCTAGGCGATAGGTAGGGCTGCCAATAGCGTCCACTATGGGCCTTAGAGGTATCCCAGGCTTATGGATCTTCGGCAGACCATATAATTTGGGAGGTATGGAGGCAGATGGCGAGACCGTCTTCTGAACATCAGGAGGAAGGCTGGATGGTGCGTCTTTCCACAGAGTTGGTAGGATCCTTTTTAATGGTTTTGTATGCAGGATCGTCCAGCAGTTGTTGAACCTTTTCTTGGTATTGCACGGAAGAGAGGAGTACGGGAACGCCACGGTACTCCTCTCTTCCGTGCAATACCAAGAAAAGGTTCAACAACTGCTGGACGATCCTGCATACAAAACCATTAAAAAGGATCCTACCAACTCTGTGGAAAGACGCACCATCCAGCTAATTAAGAAATCCAGCCTTCCTCCTGATGTTCAGAAGACGGTCTCGCCATCTGCCTCCATACCTCCCAGATTATATGGTCTGCCGAAGATCCATAAGCCTGGGATACCTCTAAGGCCCATAGTGGACGCTATTGGCAGCCCTACCTATCGCCTAGCTCGTCATCTGGCACATCTGCTGCAACCAATAGTAGGTAAGTGTGTACACCATGTGAAGAACTCTATACAATTCGCTGAAGTTCTTGACAACATCAAAGTGAAGCCATCGGACCTGTTAGTTAGTTTCGATGTGGTATCTCTCTTCACCAGAGTTCCCCTGGCGGAAACAATACAACTATTGTCAGAACACTTTCCACCTGGTATTACTGCACTGTTTAGTCACACACTTACTTCCACTTATTTTCTGTATGGCAACACCTACTACGAGCAGACAGACGGTGTTGCGATGGGCTCTCCTCTGTCACCAGCTATTGCCAACTTCTATATGGAGTTTCTGGAGCATGAAATACTTAACACAGCCCCATTAAAACCTACACATTTTTACAGATATGTAGATGATACATTTGTAATTTGGCCACATGGACTGCACACTCTTCCAGATTTTCTTGCACACCTAAATAGCCTTAGATCACAAATACAGTTCACAATGGAAGTTGAGAAAAATGCTTCCCTCCCATTTCTGGACATTCTGGTTACCAGAAAAGTGGACGGAACTCTTGGTCATGCCGTCTACCGAAAACCTACACACACGGATCTTTATCTCAACGCAAACAGCTTCCACCATAAGTCACAACGAATGGGCATTCTAAACACATTGGCACATAGAGCAGTTTCTGTATCAGACCCAGATAATCTGCAAATGGAATTTCAACACCTAAAATTCACACTCCAACAAAATGGATATTCAGCCAAGGACATCACATCAGCGCTGAAAAGAGCCGGACGAAAAAGAAACCCCAGCAAGAACACTCAACAAAAAGACAAGCCAGCCGCCATAGCCTATATACCGTTTACCGGCAATTTTTCGGGAAAGATTAGTAGACTACTCTACAAATATAATGTCAAAACCATCCATAAGCCACCACCTAAAATCAAAAATTTGGTCAGGCCAGTTAAAGATAATTTAGCTCTCAGAGTACCTGGTGTCTACCACATTCCTTGCGAATGCAGCGCAGCGTACATTGGCCAAACAGGACGCACTATTGCCACACGCGTTTCTGAACACCAAAGATCAATAAGGCTTATGCAACCCGAAAAATCTGGACTGGCTGAACACTGTATAGAACAGAGCCACAGAGCTAACTTTACTAACACCAAGATAGTGGCAAAGTGTTCGAATTACTGGGAAAGGAGAGTAAAAGAAGCTTTAGCCATCTCATCTGAAACAAATAATCTAAATCGCGATTCTGGCCTACAATTAAGTTCAGCATGGACACCGATGATAAAGAGCCTTAACACCTAATCCTGTACCTGCAGTCTTCCAAGACTTATTTTCTAGCAGGTGCGTGCTCAAACACAAAACATTAGCCGAATAACTGCTATAAATAGTTTTCTACGAAGTCCGTGCCCATGTCTCAGTCATCTTAAATACCAGGACTCTTATAGATGGATCCAGCTACAAGGGCAGCATTCGAAGCAGGCATGGCCTTCTACAACACCGCTAACCATGCCAGAGGTCAGTGGGCGCGGGCGCGCCGTGCCGCATTGCTGCGGACAATGGAGACGCCTACCGCCCCACCTACTAAGCCGCCTCCTGCCACGCCACCTACTGCTATGGAGCAGACAGCACTCACCGCCGCCGCACCGGTATCCAGGAGGAAACCGGCCCGGCCTCATCCGCCGACAGCCTCCGCCGCCGTGCCGGCTCCCAAGCGGGAACCGACCCGGCCCAAGCCGCCGACTGCTTCAGCCGCCGTGCCGGAACCCAACCGGGAACCGGCCCGGCCCCAACCGCCGACCGCCTCCACTGCCGTACCGGAACCCAACCGGGAATCGGTGCGGCCTTCTTCGCACCATGATGGCCACCTTACAGTGGTCGTCATAGGGGTCCCGAGGGACCTTCCATCCCGCTTCGTGCTGGATGCCGCACGCCGCCGTTGGCCCTCTACAGTGAAGGCCAACCGGATCACATCACCTCGGGGACCCACATCGCTGGTCCGCCTCCACCTGGGGTCCGCGTCTGAAGCCGAAGCTGCCTCGACATCACGCCTGCCCTTGTTAGGGCAACAGCTACGTGTCGAGGCTAGCAGAAGTGAACGTCCGGTCCCCTGCCGACGCTGCTGCACCTACGGACATCGTTCGGAGGATTGCCACGCCGCACCGAAGTGCCACTACTGTGGGGCAAGCTCGCTCACAGCCGCTTGCTCCAACCATGATCTACGCCGTCGACGCCGCTACTGCGCTACCTGCTCCGGGAACTCCCACTACACAGGGCAAGCCACGTGCCCCCTGTATCCCCGGAGTAGGCCTTCACCTCCACAAACCCCACAGCAGCATCACCAACCATCACCACCTCCAGACTCGACACCGAACACTTCACCGACGGACACCTTTCTGAAGGACGCCGTAGACTGCATAAAACAGAACATCGCCACCATCCAGGCGGCTACACACCAACTCGGCCTCCGTCTCGAGGAACTTCAGAGGGAAACCAAAGAACGACTCGCAGCATTGGAGGCCAAGCACCAGGACTCAGATCGAGTTGCAGGTGAAAACGGCGCGGTGCTTGCGTCCATCCAGCGCCAGCTGGACCGCACAGAGAGCCACCTCGTCCATCCACCTTCCGAGGACAGCGACGACCAGTGCCCGCGGCTGGGGTCTCTTGAGGCTTCCGTCGTGGGTGTCCGAGAGCTGCAGCACCAACTTCACCAATCAATATCGAAGCAATTACACGACCTTCAGACTGGACTTACCACGGACATTCTCTCCTACATCGCTACCGGTCCAGCCCCCAGGGGAAGGAAGAACCGGTAGTGCCGTCATCATCACCACAGGGAGAGAGTGGCAGCTCTCCCTACACTTCCAATCCTATGTTTCACAAACAACTCCCAACCACCCACAATTTCCTTAACTCCTCACCAATAATTCGCTACGGGGGCCGGCTGGGCCTCGGTCAAGCCGGTCTACTAGCACAACCCTCACCCCTGGCGGCCGCACAGCGGGCCAGTTCACCTTTACCTTTTACTGCGCGGGTGCAACAGCGGTACCGCAGTATCCTTACCTTCCAATACCGGTGGAGGGGTTTTTTAGTCGGTAGGCCCATCCTGGGAGACCCCGACACTCCGGGCATGCCAGCCCGGGTTAGTCCTTAAGGTGGATTTTTCCCCTCCACTTGAAACTAAAAAAAAAAAAAAAAAAAAAAGCCATAATGAGAGGTCAGAGGGCAGCATTCGACGCAGGCATGGCCTACTACAACACCGCTAGCCATGCCAGAGGTCAGTGGGCGCGGGCGCGCCGTGCCGCCTTGCTGCGGACAATGGAGACGCCTTCCGCCCCACTTACTAAGCCGCCTCCTGCCACGCCACCTACCGCTATGGAGCAGAGAGTTTTCACCGCCGCCGCACCGGTATCCAGGAGGAAACCGGCCCGGCCTCATCCGCCGACAGCCTCCGCCGCCGTGCCGGCTCCCAAGCGGGAACCGACCCGGCCCAAGCCGCCGACTGCTTCAGCCGCCGTGCCGGAACCCGAACGGGAACCGGCCCGGCCCCAACCGCCGACCACCTCCACCGCCGTACCGGTACCCACCCGGGAATCGGTGCGGGCTTCCACGCACCATGATGGCCACTTTACAGTGGTCGTCATAGGGGTCCCGAGGGACCTTCCATCCCGCTTCGTGCTGGATGCCGCACGCCGCCTTTGGCCCTCTACAGTGAAGGCCAACCGGATAACATCACCTCGGGGACCCACATCGCTGGTCCGCCTCCACCTGGGGTCCGCGCCTGAAGCCGAAGCTGCCTCGACATCACGCCTGCCCTTGTTAGGGCACCAGCTACGTGTCGAGGCTAGCAGAAGTGAACGTCCGGTCCCCTGCCGACGCTGCTGCACCTACGGACATCGTTCGGAGGATTGCCACGCCGCACCGAAGTGCCACTACTGTGGGGCAAGCTCGCTCACAGCCGCTTGCTCCAACCATGACCTACGCCGTCGACGCCGCTACTGCGCTACCTGCTCCGAGAACTCGCACTTCACAGGGCAAGCCACGTGCCCCCTGTATCCCCGGAGTAGGCCTTCACCTCCACAAAACTCACAGCAGCACCACCAACCATCACCACCACCAGACTCGACACCGAACACTTCACCGACGGACACCTTTCTGAAGGACGCCGCTGAATCCATCAAACAGAACATCGCCACCATCCTGGCGGCTACACACCAACTCGGCCTCCGTCTCGAGGAACTTCAGAGGGAAACCAAAGAACGACTCGCAGCATTGGAGGCCAAGCACCAGGACTCAGATCGAGTTGCAGGTGAAAACGGCGCGGTGCTTGCGTCCATCCAGCGCCAGCTGGACCGCACAGAGAGCCACCTCGTCCATTCACCTTCCGAGGACAGCGACGACCAGTGCCCGCGGCTGGGGTCTCTTGAGGCTTCGGTCGTGGGTGTCCGAGAGCTGCAGCACCAACTTCATCAATCCATATCCAAGCAGCTACACGACCTTCAGACAGGACTCACCAAGGACATTCTCACATACATCGCTACCGGTCCAGCCCCCAGGGGAAGGAAGAACCGGTAGTGCAGTCATCATCACCACAGGGAGAGAGTGGCAGCTCTCCCTACACTTCCAATCCCATGTTTCACCAACAACTCCCAACCACCCACAATTTCCTTAATTCCTCACCAATAATCCGCTATGGGGGCCGGCTGGGCCTCGGTCAAGCCGGTCTACTAGCACAACCCTCACCCCTGGCGGCCGCACAGCGGGCCAGTTCACCTTTACCTTTTACTGCGCGGGTGCAACAGCGGTACCGCAGTATCCTTACCTTCCAATACCGGTGGAGGGGTTTTTTAGTCGGTAGGCCCATCCTGGGAGACCCCGACACTCCGGGCTTGCCAGCCCGGGTTAGTCCTTAAGGTGTATTTTTCCCCTCCACTTGAAACTAAAAAAAAAAAAAAAAAAAAAAAAAAGCCATAATAGCTCGCACCGTCTCTGCTCCGATGGGGAAGAACAAGCAACGCCGAGCCGCAGCCTCTAGGAAGGCCACCTCCGCCGAGAGTATTACCTCAACATCGACGGTGATACCCGAGGCAACTCCTGCCTTGAGTAAATCGCCTCCGCCAGCCGCCGCTACTTCACCGACCGCTAGCAGCGCTTCACCTCGGCGATTGCAGCCGCAGTCGCCGACTACGCAGAGCTCCACTTCCCGGTTCAGCGCCGTGGTTCGGGGGGTCCCTAGGGATCTTTCCACCCGGCTCTTCACCGCCGCAGCGAAGTCGCAGTGGCCCTCATGCTTGAGGGCTACTCGCATAGTCAATGGCCGGGGACCAACACCACTGATGAGGGTCGAGCTGCGAGATCGTGCGGATCTGGAGGCTGCCTTAGCGACTGGGTTGCCCTTGTTAGGGCAACTTCTTGTTGTTGAGGCGAGCCAAAGGGAACGACACAAGCCTTGCAGACGCTGCTGTGCCTACGGCCACACGGCCGAAGCCTGTACCTCTCCGCCGCGGTGCCACTATTGTGGTGCCAACTCCGCCACCGCAGACTGTAGAGGTCATGACCTTCGTCACCGCCGCCGGTTCTGTGCCACCTGTCGTGGCACAGGTCACTTCACTGGACAATCCCAGTGCCCTCAATACCCGAGGCTTGGGAAAACACCGCAGAACTTCAACACCGACGCCACACCGCCTGAACCCTCAACTGACGCAGCGACGCGGGATGCTATTCAGGACCTCCACGCGGAGATCCTGAACGTCGGCGCCCGCTTAGCTGCGCTAGAAGAGGCATTCTCCAGCGTCATACACGAGAAGCTTCAGGAACTACAAGCTTCCACCACCACAGCAATCACAACATTGCAGTCTACAGCAGCTGACTTGTCAGCACGTGTAGAAGGCATCTCAGCACAGCTCAAACAGGTTCTCCTGCAGCAGGCCTCCTACTCCGCCGAGTTATTCAGAGCAAATCGCCAACAAAGCAGCGCTCCTCCTCCTGCACAGGCTGAGGGGCACAGATACAACACCGAACTCCGGAACGCTCCGGTACAGCTCCGCTCGAACACCAGGGCAGCGGGGTCAAAACTCGCACATGACTACATGAATCGTCAGATTCACATGTAAGTTCACCACTTAAAACTCCTGCACAACCTTCACCTACATTCCTTCCCAATATCACCTTTAATTCCCTAGGCTGCAGTCAGGTTTCATGGCTGTAGCCTACAAATAACCTTTACCCGCTCCCGCACATAGTGCGGCAGCATCCCAGATTCCACATACTACCGCGGGTGCAATTGCGGGACCGCGCAAAACTACGATGAAATACAGCAAACTACGTGATATAACGTGGAGGGGTTTTTTAGTGGGTATGCCGCAGCAGGGCGGAGAGTCCCACATATCCTCCCAGCCATTGCACTTCGGCTGGGGGTTGAATGCGTAATGCATTTTTCCCCTCCACGGTAAAAAAAAAAAAAAAAAAAAAGTAAAAAAAAAAAAAAAAAAAAAAAAAAAAAAAGCCATAATATCAGGGGGGTGGTTTGTGTGAGTGGCAGAGATGACGAAGAAAGGTCGCCGAAAGAACAAGAGTACCGCCGCAACCTCACCGTCACCTGAACAGGGTGAGTCGCCGCCGCCATCACCTAGAAATGGCAGCGCGTTTTGGACGGTTTCCCCGGCTTTAGCTCCCGCTCTTGCCGGGCAACCGCCAACGCAATCGCCGGTCGCCGCTGCAGCAAGCGCCCGGCTGCTGCCGCAGTTGCCGGCCTCAGCGCCACCTTCACTTCCGTCCAAGCAGAAACGCCGAAACGAAACCGCCTCATACACCGCCGATGCCACAGCCGAGTGCCAACCGGCCTTCTCGGCTGAGAGCAGTGCCACTCTTCCGCCTCCAGTCGCCGCAGCCACAGCCGAGCACCAACCGGCCCTCTCGGCTGAGAGTAGTGCCACCCTTCCGCCTCCAGCCGCCGCAGAATGCCGGCAGTTGCAGCCGCACCTGCCGGCCAGCCAATCATTCACCGCCGAAGAAGCCCGGCAAATGCCGGCTTCTACACTCAACACCACTTCAGAACCAGAGCTTCCAGCCAACACCGTCACACCTTCCAAAGCAGCACCAACACCTCCACAGCATCTGCCGCCACCGTCGCTTCTCGTAGAGAGATACAGTGCAGTGATTAGGGGCGTCCCGCGTGACCTATCAAGTAGACTCATCACCACCGCAGCACGCCAGAGATGGCCCTCAGTAATGAGGGCCTCAAGGATTATGTCCGCCAGAGGGATAACCCCTCTGGTACGGATTGTATTCGCCGTGGCCGGGGAACTCAATGCTGCCTTGCGCGAGGGCCTGCCCATGTTTGGGCGACGCCTAAACATCGAGGCTAGCCGGGAACCCCGACCGACACCATGCCGCCGCTGCTGCGCATTCGGCCACACCGCCGACACCTGCGCCGAGCCCCCACGGTGCCACTACTGTGGGGCGCCCAGATTGACAGCCGAATGCGCAGCTCATGATCTAAGATCTCGACGCCGGTACTGCGCCACCTGTGATGGCCCTGGTCATTTCACAGGACAGGCGCAGTGCCCCTACTACCCACGCAGTCACCGCTACCTGACACCAGCCTCCGCCGCCACACCCTTAGACGAAAGGAAGAGGACCTCAACAACCACCACCTCGATGCAAGGCCCACTCAACCCTAACAGACGCCGACCACCACACACAAACCCAGCCAACGCCGCATCACCTCCAGCAGCCACTACAAGTCCAGCCATCACCAAAACTCCACCGCAACCAGCAACAGCAGCGCCATCTGACAGCTCCATGAAGGATGCCGTGCAGGACCTTCATTCCGAGGTCCTGCACATCAGCTCCCGATTGGCTCTGCTGGAGGAGGCGCTGACTGCCATCACCGCCGCCATCGCCGAGACACAGAGCACAACACCACGCAGACTACACGACATTGAGGCCGGAATCCAGGACCTACAACAGATGACCACCACAGCAGCAAACGCAATAAGGACCTTCACCACCTCACAACCCAACGCAGCAACCATTCAAAAATCCCTGGACGAAGGCCTCTCCAGACTGACCACCACATTAAAAGACACACCAGACACCAAACACAGCACACACACCCACAAACAGACTACAGACACCTACATCCAGACTGCACTGACATTCTCACCTTTTATCACCCCAACACTAACAGAACTTCTTACACCACTAGACCTCAGGACTCCACCACAATTTACCAACGACCTGGACCAACAAGACCAAAATTTTCCTCCCTTGGACACTCACAAGCCTTCATCAAAACCAAAAAAAGAAAAACAAAAATTAGAAACAAATAACAAATAAAGAAACACCCACAACTCCCTTCAGACCTTCCTTAACTCCCCGGGTGCCAGACAGGGCCTCGGTCATGTCTGTCACCCGGAACCTTTTCTCCACTTCTGCTGAGCTGCCGCTTAGTTCGGCCAGCAGTAAAACTCCCGCACTATCGAGGGTGCTCAGCGGAACCTCCCTATCCCGACTTATCTCCTTCGAACCCGATACTTCCTTCCCAATCCCGCACTTCACCTAATGGCGAGATAAGCCATTCTTTCTACCTTCCAACTCTCTCTCTGTCTCCCCTTTCCAAAAAAAAAAAAAAAAAAAAAAAAAAAAAAAAAAAAAAAAAAAAGCCATAATATCACACGGAGCTTCTTCTTCGACTCGCTAAGATGGCCAAGAAGAGACTGCGCAGACTCGCCGCTGCTAAGGCAGCACCCGTCGCCTCTTCCTCGGCAGCCGCTAAGGAGGCAGCCTCTCCGTTGATACCGGTCCCGGCAAGCCCTGCTTCGCCGGCCGCCACCGCAGTCTCGCCGCAACTGCAGCCTCAGTTGCCGCCAACACCGCCGCCACCGACGCCTCCACCCAGCTCTACGACGCCGCCCCGGTTCAGTGCCGTGGTACGGGGGGTCCCTAGGGACCTTACCACCCGGCATCTGCTCACCGCCGTGCAGTCGCGGTGGCCTTCATGCTTGAGGGCCACCCGCATTTACTGCGCCCGGGGACCAACGCCGCTCGTCCGCCTGGAGATACAGGACCAGGCTGACCTGGAAGCTGCCTTGGCGTCAGGGTTGCCCTTATTAGGGCGACTTCTGGTCGTCGAGGCTAGCCGACAGGAACGCCATCGGCCCTGCCGACGCTGCTGTGCCTACGGCCACACCGCCGAAGTCTGCTCTTCGACACCGAGGTGCCACTACTGCGGTACCAACTCCACCACCACCGAGTGCACTGGGCATGATCTCCGCCGACGCCGCCGATTCTGTGCCACCTGTCGTGGCACAGGACACTACACAGGGCAAGCCCAGTGCCCTCTCTACCCAAGGAGCAGCACTTCATCACCAACTTCTGCCCGCCGTACCACTCCACCGCAGACAACCACCACTGAGGCCTCACCACCTGCACTCTCAACAGACGCAGCGACGCGAGAAGCCATTCAGGACCTCCACGCGGAGATCCTGAACGTCGGCGCTCGAATAGCTGCTCTGGAAGAGACATGCAGCCTCCTGACACAGAAGCTGCAGGAACTGCAAGCTTCTAACGCCGCAGCAGCCACCAGCCAGCAGACTTCAGCCGCCGACCTGTCCACCAGGATCGACGCCCTCATGCAGCCTCTGAGGCAGGTTCTCCTGCAGCAAGCTGCATATTCTGCTGAGCTCTTTCGAACCAAACGTCAGCAACCCATCACTGCTCCTCCTCCTGCACAGGCTGAGGGGCACGCACGGCTCGGGAATGCCCGACCACCGACGGAGTGGAAGACTACTGGGAGCTTCGTGGAGCAATTCCGAAGCAGGTACAATCCATAACGTCTACGTCCTATTCTCTCCTCAAATTTCCACCCTTTATTTCCTTTCCAATATCACCTCTACTCCCTAGGCTGCAGTCAGGTTCCATGGCTGTTAGCCTAGAAGCAACCTTACACCCGCTCCCGCACAACGTGCGGCAGCTTCCTATCTTTCGCCGACTAACGCGGGTGCATCAGCGGGACCGCGCAAAGCCACGAGATTCACAACAATCTACTGTTATAACGTGGAGGGGTTTTTTAGTGGGTATGCCGCATGAGGAAGCGGAGAGTCCCACATATCCTCCCAGCCATTGCACTTCGGCTGGGGGTTGAATGCGTAACGCATTTTTCCCCTCCACGGTAAAAAAAAAAAAGCCATAATATCTCGCGAACCAATCAGATGTTAGCTTCATCCCAGCTCTTATAAATACCAGTCTCCGCAAGCTCAAACCATCAGTTCACCCTGAAGACGAGGAAGATGCACTTCTTCGAAACGTTGGTGTCAAGCCAAGTTATTACCTGGCTAGAAGCCCGAGAAGATTTTGAATTATTAGGATATTACTTTTTATTCATATTTGATCACGTTTGAATATGGTGATTTAAACATTGGACACTACGGTTAAAAGTACCGCTCCTAAATTCGTTATCTGACGTTTGAATAGAAGTTTAAAGAAATTGATGTGCAGTCGTTTCTTAATTTTAAATATTTTAAGAGAAAAAACAACTTTTGTATGTTATTAATGTTTCAACTTTTGATTATAAGATATGGAAAATTATTATTTTCAACTGAACTATTTAATATTTTATTCCTGCACAACAATTTTTAAATCCATAATTCCTGTGGTTCTCCTGTCATGCACCTTATAAAATGAGATCCATGGAGCATTTTGATCAGTGAAAATGCTGAATGTATAGTAATGGGGCGCTTTAATCTAAACATATTAAAACCCTGATGTGAGCCATTCAGCTGACTTTTCTTCAAATCAGTGTTACAAAAGATTATTTCGCTATAGACACCGAGGTAATCGCGTAAACATTAGCACAACTATTGAAATATTATACAAAAAAGCAGTAAGAAACTGAAGTTATACATTTATGGATGTCCATTCCTTACATTACTTCACTGAATTTTGATGGTATTTGCTTGCCTGTACGCGTTTAGACAACTCATTCATTGTCATCTTCTGGCAGGTTTGCGGTCGTCTACAAATTCAGGCAAATCACTGAAGTAATATAAGGAATGGAGTACATAAATGTATATTGGCAGAAATTGTTGTATTAGATCCTTCAAAGTAGAAGGGAAATATGCTAATAGACTAGGCTAAAGTGATGGGAAAATCTTTTAAAAACCGGTCACTATGTGAAACATTTAAATTGGGTTCACTATATAGGGCCAGGAATAAAACGAAAGTGAGTTGAAACAAAGGTGACCTCGCGTTTGAGAAAAGTTAAAGTAGTTTAAAATTGAAACAAATGACAACGAAAATTTCGAAAAGGGCTAACTCTATTACATAAAATATGAGTTTACTTAAATTGTACATTTTAACGAGATCTATATATTTTCTGTGCTAAGTTTTTGTCTATCTCTTATGGTTTGCCAGATTTTCAAAATTAATCCACAATATAGAGGTCTTCACAGGCAATTCACTGAAAATCCATGATGTACATTTTATTTGTCGTATAAATTTCTTTAATACACTGTATTTTAATAAAAATCGTTAGATCAATTTTTGAGAAAAACAACAATTTCAAACAATTTACATGAAAAGGGTAGTTTGGGGTGGGGTATTTTTTTTGAAAATCTTCGTGTCCCATCCTTAGAAGATACAAAATTTAAACTTTTTTTTTCTTGAGCTGTGATGTTCACTGAACACATACGCGCGCGCGTGGTGCTTTTTCTAAAAAGAAAATTTATTTAAGATGTCTCTTTTGGTGGAATACAGCACATTTTTGGCCTAGTGTATGCACAATACTTGTGAGAAAGTGGCTTTAAAATTGTTGCTGGTAAATCGTCAGTTACACAGCATGAACTCATGTAATACAAATCTGCTGATGTGACGTTCTCTATCCATTCTTTAACAAACTTTTTTCAAAATCTTATTCTTCTATCTCCTTCACGTTAATCGAGATAAACATTTGCATAATGCTTATCTTACCTACATGTAGGTACAAAAGGATAGAATACGGTAAGACTTGAGCGATAGTAGACTCCTTTAAGAACTGGTAGATATACATTTGACATTTGGTTCTCTTTGCTTGAATAAGAGAAAGAAAAGCGAATAACGAGTTCCCATTTGAAAATATTATAAGTATTTATTGAAACCAATAATAAGGAAATGGTTAACTCCACCAAAAAGGAAAAAAAATCATACGAGTAAACTTACTCTTTGATAAGCTACAGATATTTGTGTATAAGATGTCCATCTCTTACGGTTTACCTGACATACGGAATGAAGAGAGCTATTCACAGAAAGTGCAATATACACATTTTATTTGTCATGTAGTTAGTTATCTTTAATATGTGTATGGTATTTTAATAAAAGTCGTTAGATTATGTTTGAAACAATAGAATAATCCGAAAACTGTTCCATGTAAATGATACCCCGGAATGGATGATTTTTCTGAAAATCTACGTCTCATATCTCTGGAAAATGCTGAACTTAGGTAACAAGTTTACTATTAAGCGACTTTTCGTTTTTGAGTTATACTGTTTACAGACACACACACGCGCGCGCGCGCGCACACACACACACACACACACAGCCCTTTTTCTATTTTTTTTAATTCGTGTGTCCTCTAGACACGTATTTATTTCCGATATCAATTGTTTATCTTATATGGATATCAACTTTTGGGTGGAATGCAATACATTCTTTACTACTATGTGATTTGACGTGGTAGAGAAGGCAATAAGCTATCATCAACATACTTTAAACGATATAAGTTAGGGAAGGCAATACACTTAACACATCAGACATATTCTATTTCAGGTAAAGCGTGCTTAGTGTGTAGGAGTTTTAAGAATATTCAAAGACATTTGTCTCGTAATTTAAAATGTGATTTAATATACAGGATGTTAATTAGGTATACCGAAATATTTTCACAGAATATATAGATTACTTGAATAAGTAATTTAAGATAGGAGACTTATGGCCTGTTTATTGAAATTTCGAAGTAACGGCTATAAGTTTCTGAAGTGCCAGTGCGCCACTGGCTAATTTATCAATCATTCGAGAGCATAACACGAAAAACGAAGGGACATATTACGGCGTACATCTCTAGCGTAGTGGTTCTTTTTTTTTTTTTTTTTATTGTAAGAAAACTCTTTTGTACAATTAGGTACAATGCAGTTGAGCTAATTAGATACATAGAACAGCATGTAATATGTGGTTGGGGTACCATCCAGCGATGGGCCCAAAGCGTAGTGGTTATGATACTGGCTTTCAATTGAAAGATTCCTAGTTCGGGTCTCGTTCACGTATCGTGGCACTTCGTCTGGAATGAAAAAAATTATAATAAAAAATGTTTATTCTAACACAGCAATCAAACTCATGACCTTTGGTATAGCAGCTTCCCGCTTTACGCATTAGGCCACCAGAGCGTTAGTAACGAGATGCTAAAAATCGATATTTCTATATTCGGGCAGCAGTTTTAAAGACATTTTTTCAACCTACTTTGCTTTAACACCGACTTATCAGCACCTGATAAGTTTAACGCTATGTAGTGGCGTTATGTTTATCCCGGGACCATGCATCGCCGATCTCAAATAACTTATATCAGTCACGTGCATTCTCTCAAATTATTTCGGTGTAGTTCATTAACATCCTGTATATAATTACACATTTAAACAATTATGAAAGAATATTTACACCAGAGAACAAAACTATTCACACATTTGCGGAATGTATTATTACTTTCTCTACATGGTATATATGTAGAGAAGGCATTGCACTTCACCCAAAAATGTGTTACAGATATTTCATCGGAAATACACGTTTTAGGGTCCTCTGTATAAAAAACGCATTTTTAGAAAAAGGTCGTTTGGTTGTGTGTGAGTGTGTGTGTGTGTTTGTGTGTATGTCTGTGAACACGATAACAAAAACGAAAAGTCGCTAAAAACTAAACTTGGTATTTATGTTTAGTATTTTCCAAGAATGCGACACGAAACATTTTTTGAGGAAACTCCCCTCAGCCCTAACTAACTACTCTTTACGCGGAAACATTTTCGAAAATGTTGTTTTTCTCAAAAATGGCCCTAATGATTTTAATTAAACACAAATATTAAAAATAATTACATATCAAATAAACTGTATATGTTTAATTTTCTGGGATTAGCCTCTGAAAAACTCTTCATTATGGCTAAATTTTATATAAGTGATAAACCGTGACAGAAAGACAAACAGTTACTACATCAAAATGTAGATATCTTAAAAAACACAATTTATATAATATACTTTTTTCGTGAAATTAACATATCAGAGATATTTCTTATCTTGTTGGTTTCAGTTTTAAAATACTTATAAGGAAGCGAGTAATAAAACCATTTCTGCTAATGTGTATCTCGATTAGCATTAGTCGCAGATAGATTGTTAAGCTTTAACAATAATCTGTTACAGAGATATAGAGAAAGTCATGTAAATGAACATATCAGATTATTTTTCCGCATATCGCTTAAATTTCCCAGACTTTATCGAGATAATTTTGATATGTATAATATCGCTTAGGTAAATGTTACTATTTTCATTTACTTCAGCACTTTTGCAGTAAGTTACACTGAAGGTACCAATAGCGCAATATGAGCACAGACTAATTATTAACACAGGTTCTAATTTGATCTGAAAGTAAGTCAACAAAAGATTGTGATCATGAGAATACAGAGGATTTAGAATAGTCTACAGACGAAGGGCAATCGGGACAAAATTAATGTAGTTATTGTACCTACGCCCCACGGGAGAGAGGGGCGAGATGAGAGGATACATCGGGCGGGCGGATCCAGGAGTCATCACCCCGAGAACTAAACGAAATTGGGAGACGAGGAGCATTCTTTTTCTCTGCCAAGTCGCACCGAGCTCGTCAACAGTTCCAATCCTGAAAGGTACCAACGGACAGGAAGGACAGGAAATTCAGGGAATTTGGAAGAAATTTACCCAGAATTCACTTGGAAAATCCCTAAAAAAAACCATGGACAGGGTAGCATGGCCACGGGGATCGGACCCGTGTCATGCCGATTGCGGGCCAGCTTTCTCGCTCAGTTGTTAGAAGGCTGTTATTATGACAATTTAGCTCAACTAAGCAAAGCAATGGCCGAGATTAGGCAATTTCAACCAATCATGCATGGTCTTCTGATATTGTCGAAACATTTTATCGCAGCTGAGTTTATTTCTTTAAAATCTTGTCGCACTTGACGTTCCTGATTGTTGGTAACAAGGACAATCCAGTCAGCGGTTACATTGCGTGATGGACGGTCACGTCATTATTCAGGAGGCAGTGAACAAAGAAAAAAAAATCGGTAAGTAAACATGGTCGAATGCGTCATCTATCGTTTGAGAACTAACGTATTTGAATCATAACCTGAGAAAACTTCCCTTCCTATATATTACAAATTATTAATAGTCCATTTCGCTGAATTGTCTTATCAAATACAACTCAGAATTCCCTTCGTTCCAGTCGTGAATTATCGAAACATTCGTGGTATTAGTTATGATTATTATTATTTCTGTCCCCTTTTTTTTTTCTTTTGAACATATTTATTTTCCTCATGTTCCTTTTACCATTTATGATATCTTTTATATCCAGTCGTGAATTATCGAAACACTTGTGGTATTACTTATGATTATTATTATTATTTCTGTCCCCCTTTTTTTTCTTTTGTACATATTTATTTTCCTCATGTTCCTTTTACCATTTATGATTTCTTTTATATCCACGTTATTTGCTGTCCCTGGTGTTCCCATTCTTCGCCCAGTTTTGTGTCCCTTCTTTTCCTACTTCTTTTATCCCTAGCTCTTCACATTCCAGCCAGCCTAGGAATCAAAATACCTTCAGAGCAGCGTATAAATTTATCAAATAATTGAGGAAAACCTTCACACATGGACATAATAAGGAATTTACCCGAGAGTGTAACTGCCATGCTTTATGCCGCTTTCCTTTCATCATCCTCCCTCTTATTCATTCTTTACATGGTTCCTTTCCACTTGGTGGGGCTCTCATTTGTATTCATGCCCCCAAAGAAACGGGAAGGGGAGAAAAGAAGCTGGGTTCAAGGCTAAAGGCATCGCACAATAGCGAGCGGCTTGGGGTGGAATTATGTGACACCCCCGCGGGAGGGACAGGGAGGTGTCAGGTGCAACAACAAAAACCAGTTGGACTAAAGCCTTCTTCTTCCTCCAAAAGATGTTATTGGACAAAGAGCAAACTAAAACCGAACCGCTAGAGGTTCTGGATTTGTACAGCGTGCTTTAGAAACCTCTTCTCATTTCGGGTTTATTGTGCTATGGGAAGAGTTGGGGTGCCTAACTGCTTATTTGATAATCTTGGTTGGGAGAATTACATTCACATGACTTTCTCTACATCTCTGTATCAAATTATTCTTAAAACGCTTATTCTCCTATCTACTTCATGTTAACGGAGATAAACATTAGCAGAAATGGTCTTATTATTTGCTTCCTTATAAGTAGAAAGGAAATGCAGAAATACACTAGGCTAAAGCGGTACTCATTTTTTAAGAGCTGGTTGGCATGTATTGAATTCCGTTTGTTTGCATGCCCAGGAGTTGACTAGTTCCCGTATGAGAAAAATATTAAGTTTTTTTAAAACTGAGACCAATAACAAAGTATATGTCAGAAACGGTCTACTCAACGAAAAAAATGTATATGGCATAAAGTATGTGTTTTAAGCAGATCTATATTTTTTTGTGTCGTAAGTTTTGTCTGTCTTTTACGGTTTGCGAGTTATGCAACGTCATCCAGAATGAGAAGTCTTCAGATCTATTCCCAGAAAATGTAAGATATACATTTTATTTTCCATGTAAATATGTTTAATATATGGTATTTTAATCAAAATTGTTAGAGGCATCTTTAAGAAAATCAAAATTTACAAATTTTTTCCATGTATAGGGTAGTTGGGTGTAGGGGCATTTTCTTGAAAATCTTAGTGTCGCATCCCTAGAAGTTACTAAACTTAAATACCACCGAGCTACCATGGTTGCATACCGGCACGCTATTAAGTTTCCCAGCATTAGAGCAACCTGCTGACGGGTATATCCGTGGTTCAAATCCCGGCTATGGCATTGAATTTTTCAGTCTGACTCTACCTATCCAACTCCTGTCCCACAGACAGCTTGTGTGAAAAAAAAATTAATTATGAAACCCGGGACTTAGAATACTTAACGGCATTGTAAGCATTCATTGTGTTATGTCATCTCAAAATAATTTGAGATCATTTTGTGGTTTACCGGGAAACATAGAAGTCAGTTGAGAATTTAGTATCATTTCGACGGGTTGACATGGTAGCTCAGTGGTTAGAGTAACCGGCTAGAGACCTGAATATCCGTGGTTCAAATCCCAGTTACAGCATTGACTCTACCTATCCAACTTATATACTTGTGTTTGATTTTTAACCTATTCTTTAATATTTAAAATAATATATGTATAATTATTTCACGTTTTCCTGTTAAAAGCTATAGTTAGAAAAACGTTATTATATTTCAATATTTCTGATTTATACGAGTATTATTTCGGTGGGATGAGGAAGACATATTTCGTGCAGAGTAGCGAATACTTTTGTTAGAGTCTTTTGATACAGTAGAAAGGTATAGCTAGAACACAGGTTGCTTGTGCGCAGGTCTGTGACGTGTGGCGGCACTTTCTGAGCGCCGTCAGGTGACATCTTTACATTTTCTACTGCCCCAGCTCGTATACTTCTGTTGTCTCCTAATACGGGCTTTGGAAACATTAGACACACTTATCATTGAACATTTTACTTTAAGTTTTAATTTTCACTAACACCATATGACATCACAGAGAGAGGGAAAATGAGGCGGAGGGGCAGAGTGAAAGAATGAGGGAGAGGAAGAGAAGGAAGAAAGGAGATAGAACGAGTGAGAGAGAGAGAGAGAATAAGATGGCGTGATAAACAGAAGGTAACAGAGACAAAACCATCGTATTTAAGGCGAGACATACATTTTTTTGTGCACTAAGTTTTTGAATATCTTTTACAAAAGTCATCCAGAATGAAGATGTCTTCAGAGACTATTCTCAGAAAATCCAAGATAAGCATTTCGTTTGTTATAAAAATATCTTAATCAAATCATTAGAGCCATTTTTAAGAAAATCAAATTTTCGAAAAATGTTCCATGTAGAGCGTAGTTGGGGGAAGAATTTCTTTAAAATCTTCATGTCGTATCCTTAGAAGGTACCAAAATTAAATGCCAATTTTGATATTTAAGGGTCTTTTCGTTTTTGAGCTATGCTGCACACACACGCACATTCACACTGTCACACACACAGACAGACACATACACGGACATTTTTCTAAAAATGCTTTTTTGGATTCAGCGGGTCTCAAAACTTGTATTTCCGGTGACATTTCTGTATCGAATTTTTGGTAGCAATTCAATACCTTCTCTATGCACTATGTACACAGTGCGTGTAGAGAAAGCAAAATGGCAATATAATCATTTTTAATGTGCTTTTGAGAGGCGGAATAAACATTTTCAACAAAAAAAAAAAAAAAAATGTGGAAAATTGCATCGTGTGGGACGCTTTGAGTGTAGAAAAGATTATGGGAAAAAGTCGGTGAGATTTAAAGCCTGTGCCTGTCTATCTTTAGCTTCAATTAAGTGGTAGTTAAAGTCAACTAGGAAAAATATTACATTTTATTGAAGTTTAGAGTACATATTCTTTTATTGTAAAACAAAATAATTACTTTCTCTACACGTACTATGTACATTGTGTTTAGAGAATGTATTGTTGTGTTAGGAGTCTTCAATCCTTGGATTGGTTTGCAGCGACTCTCCATTCAGATCCTCTCTCTGCTTTCCGTACTGTATAATGTATTGTATTCCACCCAAAAATTCCTTCAATAGAATTACATGTTTTGAGACCCCTTAAATAAAAATACTTTAAAAATAGGTTCGTATGTGTGAGAGTGTGTGTCTGTGTACAGCATAGCTCCTAAACGAAAAATCCGTTAAATAGCAAACTTGGTATTTAAGTTTAATATCTCCCAAGAATGGGCCACGAAAATCCCCACCCCAAACTACCCTTTATATGGAAAAAAACATTCGAAAAGATTAATTTTTCCAAAATTTCTCTAACGATTTTTATTAAAATCTCTTATATTTAAGATGTATACATGACAAATAAAATGTATATCTTGAATTTTCTGAGAATAGCCTCTGAAGACCTCTTTATTGTGGATGAATTTTACTGAAGTTTTAAACTGTTAGAGATAGGCAAAAACTTATAACACAAAAATGTAGATCTCATTAAAATACTAAGCTTAGTTCCTATACGTTTTTGTTTTGTTTTGTTTGTTTTTGTGTCCTAATCAACTGACCGTTACTGAGATATTCGTTGTTATTGGTTTCGGGTGTAAAATACTTAATTTGTTTTTCCAATTAAAAGTTTAAATTCTTCATGTAATTTATTAATCATTAAATTTCATAGTACTGTTCTTCGGGAAGGTATGAATATAATTTGAATTATTATTTTAATATATTTAAACATTATGGATTCATTATTTTTTCAGGTTCTATATGATTTATACCTTTTCTCATACGGAAACTTATCAACTCCTGCCTATAAAAACAAACGAATTTTTATCATATAGAAACCAGCTTTTAAAAGATTTGACTATTGTCTTAGGCTAGTGTATTCCCTTATTTCACTTCTGCCTACAAGGAAGCAAGTAATAATACAATTTCTGCTAATTTTATCTGGATTAGTATGTAGAGAGAAGAATAAGCTTTCAACAACACTTTGTTACAGAGATGTAGAGAAAGTCATGTGAGTGGAACACAGCAGATTTTTATGTTGCACAATTTCCGGTCATATTTCATAGATACATCACCTTAGAGAAAACAAAACAGGGCTACAGATTGTGCTACTTAATCATAAATAGGTGTTCCCTGTGTTTTGATTTTTTACGAACTCCACAAACAATTCAAAATCACCACAGACAATTGAACGTCGGATGCATGATTTTATAGCAACAAGGTCAGTTGAAACTTAAACTACTGTGGTTTGTTCAATATGACATGTTTGGTAGGTGAAGGAAATAGCCAGGTACAAGGTTCATCAAGACCAGCAGGTGTGAAGAGACAGCAGACCCTCGTCACAGCCGTCAAGTTTCTTACCACGTCAACCCTCTCTCTCTTCCAGTAGTGTTATTTTTAACAGCCCTGCCTATATTATTGCTTCCTGCATCTTAAAAACAGCATGACAGTCCTCTTTTGTTTTCTCATTCTTTAGTGTAAAGCACTGCCTCTGTGAAATTAAGCAACAAATGTGAATGTTTTCAATTTTTTGTAGTTCTGTTTTTGGATACATATATATACTTCCATGTTTCACGCTTTTTTTAATATCACTAATTCGTTCTGTACTATTAGTTCAGAATCATTGAACTAGAAATTGCATTTATTCTCCAGTTTCTTTTTCAGTGCTCTTCACTATTCAAAATACTCCTTGATCCAGGGTTTATAGCTTGTATTGAAAATTTCAGGAGAGCTTCAGAAATTACGAAGTAAATTTTTTCATTAGTTAAAATATTAAAAAGTTAAAATTTAATCAACAGAATACAACGGTTTTTCTTAAACTAGTTAAAATTAAAAAAAAGTCCGGACAGCAATTTACATTCTAAGCTCAAATTGCGATTTTGGGAGGATTCGATAAACCGCAGGGTCCAAGGAGCATTTGCTTGATTAGTGGCTAATTATGAACAAAAGTATTAATGTCTTAACAACGCTTTGCTCGTTGAAGTTGTGTGTTCACTATTCAAAATGTATGGTAACACCTACAGATATTCTGATTTCAACTCTTTACTTCTTCCTGTGCATATAAAGCAATAGAAATTAATTTCAAATAAAATATAAACGAATTAAAATCTATATCTGAAATGCAATATATGCAAAGTGTAAATTTAAGCTTGACCCCGAGATCATTAAAAGCACAGTTCAACGATTTCATTCATTGTCCGATATGGCAATTAAGTTAATAAGCTAAAGAGAAATTCTAAGTAAAAGAAGACAACTACATATTAATAAAAAACACAGAATCTTAGGATTCTTATCAGACAGTTTCTCAAGCAATTTGCAGAGAGTGCAAAATCTTAAATATTTTAACGAAATGTACAAAAAGTCTGCACATCCAATTACTCTGTTTTAAATGCAATTATCCAAAATCAGTGAAAGAAGTCAAGCCAGAAGTTATAAAGTCGATACAACTGAAATACATTTAGGTCAGTTCTTTACTGTTGTAAGTCTGTCGTAAAGAAGCTCATTAGAAAACTGTGAAAATAATCCAAATTCTAAAATGCTAATTATAACACTACACAACGTAATGCCATATTATTTAAATTAATAACATAATACAAAAACTAGAAATGAAATAGGGTTTGACAGCAGAACAATTGCATTTACACATATTACAACAGTAAAGTTACATTGACTCAAGAATTGGTCAACTAAATTAAGTGTGTTATATACATACACTTCTTGCTAATCGAGATAAACATTAACAGAAATAGTCTTACTACTTGCTTCCTTGTAAGTAGAAGGTAAATAATGGAATACACAGGGCAAAAGCGATTGTCATTTTTTTTTTAAAAGCTGCTTGCCATGTGGATGAATTTCGTTTCTTGGCATTGCTAGGAGTTAACAAATTCCCGTATGTGAAAGTTTTAAGTAAGTATTTTATAATTGAAACAATAACACGGAATATCTAAAAATGGTTAACTCAACGAAAAAATGAATGTAGAAATAAATTGTGTGTTTTAACGGGATCTACACTTTTTTTCTGTAAGTTTTTGTCTACCTCTTACGGCTTACCAGTTATGCAAAATTCATCCAGAATAAAGAGGTCTTCAGAGGCTATTCCCAGAAAATCAAGATATACACTATATTTGTCTCGTAAATATCTTTTAATATACGATATTTTAATCAAAATCGTCAGAGTAATTTTTGAGAATATCAAAATTTTCGAAATTTTTTGCATGTAGGGTAGTTTGAGGTGTGGAATTTTTATCAAAATCTTCGTGTGGCATCTTTGAAATACCAAGTGCAGTATTTTATCGACTTTTCGTTTTTGAGCTATCTTGTTCAGACACACAGGCAAATAAGATAACACACATGAACACATACACACATACACACACACGGACCTTTTTCCAAAAATGTTTTTTTTATATATGTGGCCCTAAAGGTGTATTTCCGGTGAAATCTCGGTGTCGAGCTTTTTGTTGGAATACAATAGGTACCTTCTCTATACACTATGTGCATAGTACGTGAAGAGAAAGCAAAAATATGCTTCCTATTGATATGTATATCAAAGGAGTTGCAAAGCTGGGCCTTATTGAGTGACTGGTATAATGCCAACACTTAGGCCCTAGAACGTACAGAATTACAAGTATAACAAATAAACCTCTAAGATGGGTAGTGATTATATGTTACCAAAATTATGTTTTGACAAGCCATTCAATATATGTTTTGGATGTTGCCAAAACAAAATGCATTATCCTGTTGTGGGTCACATCTCGTATACCTACAAATAGTTCTAAAATGGATTATGGACATGGGGCTGGTATTCATGGGGAGATACCACAGTGGAACATATGTATGTTACTCTTGGTCACAACACTCAGTATTCCAAGCCGGTCTATGCACTTGAAATCTGCGCATCTAGATACAGGACATCAAAGTTTGGATTGTTTTTATTCTGATGGGCAACGCATAAAGCAACTGCAAACCACCAGATAACATCCAGGTTAGTCTGGGACTGCCTAACAAATCTTATTCTGAGGAAAAAACACAAAGTAGATAGTTCAGAACTAAAGGGAAACGAGTAGATAACGAAAATACAAATACCCTTGTAAGGAAAGACTCTGCTCAATCATTTGCTGGACTACAACTAGTTTTTGTCATTCCTTTAAATACGGCTCAAATTGATTGATTCTTGATGTAATAGAAAATGGGTTAAAAAGGCAAAATCACAATAAAATATTATATGGTTGTGAAATATCCTCTCTGCTTAGTAAATATCAATGGATTACAAATAAACTTAGTATTTGGGATATGTCTCCTAAATCCAATGAAATTTCAGAAAAAGTTCTGTGAGTGAATGAGAGAGAGAGAGAGAGAGAGAGAGAGAGAGAGAGAGAGAGAGAGTGTGTGTGGGTGTGTGTGCGTGTGTGAACGGCTTAACACAAAAACAATCTATTATTGATATTTAAATTCAGAATCTTTTAATGATGCGTCTCGAAGATTTTCAAGAAAATCCTTATAGCCCAAACTACCCTTTAGATATAGCTTTTTTCCAAAATTTGTTTCATTTTCTAAAAAAATGGGTTCAATTACCAGGTGTTTAAGATATTTCCATGACAAATAAAGTATATATCTTGAATTTTCTGGGATTACCTTTGTGGTCCTCTTCAATGACTTTTGCATTTCTGTTAAACCGTGATACACAAAACCTTACTACACAGGAAATGTAGATCTCGTTAAAACACACTCTTTATGTCAAATAACATTTTTCATTATTTTCCTCTTTTGGGGTTAACATATTTGAGAATTCCCTTATTATTGGTTTAAACTTTGAAATACTTATAGTTTTATCAAATGGGAAGGTTTTTTTTTTCGTTCTTTCTTTTATTTTTTTCTTCTCCTGGCAATTCAAAGAGAACTGAATTTCAACGTATCACAGAGCGATCAGCTCTTAAAAGTTTAGCCTAGTGTATACCCTTATTCTCCTTCTGTCTACAAATAGTAATACGACCACTTCCGCTGTTTGTTTAGATTAGCATGGAGTAGATAAATGAATACGCTTTGTAGGAATAGCTTGCTAGCAGAACACATATGGAAAGTAATGTGAATGTAATATCTATGTTTATATTTTACATTCTAGCTAAAATAGTTGACAATATGTGTTAAAACTTAATTTTATATTTCTCCTAATTTTTTAGATAGTGTTTAACGCCCGCTTTTACTATATATGGCACCGCAGGCGATGGAACTGATGATAATGTAATGAAGATGGGGCACCGGTGGAATGCGAAGGCGAGGAAAACCGGAGAACCCGAAAAAAACCCATACCTGCGCCGCTTAACCCACCACAAATCCCACCTGGAAACGCTTTGGTGAGACGCGAGTGGTCTAATCACTCGAGAACGGTGCAGCTCTACTCGTAAGATTGCTTTCAGCAAACATTCCTCCTCGCAAAATAAAATTCAATTGTTAACACTTTTATTATAAATAATTATTAACATTTTGTGATATTTTTCTATCAAACCTGTTAAAACAAATTTTGTAAACATAATATTTCTTAACATTTTTGTTATTTTCAAAATTTGGCAACACGAATAATTAAGAAAGTTATAGGGAATTTTCTTCGTATAAAGCGTGTATAGAAGATATAGTCAGATGGTTTATATAGCTAGATGGTAGATCCATCCTGTGATTAGGAGTTTCCAAATAAATTAGCATTTATAATCGCACAAGTACAACAAATCTACATAAGTTAATTTTAAACTTTTTACTTACAGTGGATTCAGAATCCCTTTCAAAGGTATGGCAAACAATTTAGCAAAGAGAAACTTTTCATTTTAAAGAACAATCATATCATCGTTCAAATTGTCCTCGTTTTTAAAGATTTTATACTGATTAGCTTTGCAGATATTTATTTATCATTTTTTAAAATATATTTTATTTTATGTACTTTTGACTTTTGATCATATCGTGACGAACATGTTCAATAAGGTTCAGTAGGTTTTCAGGACCGCACCCTTCGTGCCATGCTTCTCTCCGGCAGCAGTCAAGGCGGATGCAACCAGACTTTGAGGCCTCTAGTCTAGCTGTTTCCACCATTCGTCGTCAAATGGCGGAGTACAAGTCAGTCCTCTGCTCATATGCTATACTAATTTACTACTTTGCTCCGCGACATAGATGTATTAGGGTGCCATTTAGTGCCAGCTACTTGAACTACCTGCAGCGGAGTCCTTATTACCCCCTATTTTAGGTTTCTACCGTTGTATTACAGTGAAGGTGGCATTTTGGGTTCTCGTATTGAATATACAACCGGCATTTACCTTGTGGAATGAAGAAACACGTAGAAATCCTAGACAGATTGTTCAGACTACGGGGCGCACCACACCATCACTCTCGGTTTTAGATTGTTCCAATTGTGTGCAGAGTTAAATGTTTATTTTACATTAATTTAGTAGATAAGTTTTATTTAACACCTGATAATGGCATCCACATGTAATTTTAATTCAGAATAATGACACAGTATATTTGCCCGCTGTGTATTTTATTAGTTTAATATTTTTGCTTAGGTTTCATATAGGAAATATCTGCTTCAGAGCCAAAACTGAGCAGATTGTAGAATACAAAACCTTGTGATCGCCAAGGTTACTTTCTTTGTTAATGTTAGTAACACAATTGCCTTTGAGGAGCAAGATTTTTAGAGCATTAGAGACATAAGTAATAGGGTAAATTTTAGAGAGAGGTGTGTCCCCTAAAGGTTAGCAGCTCGGGACTTCTCCATTATAAAGAGCAGTCACGTGAGTTGAATACAAAAAACTTACAAAATTAATCACGTGACGTCATTTTCGCGCTTCTTTTCAGCCAATCAGGAATGAGTTCAATATTGGAGATTGAAATAAAATGATGTGTTATTTATGGACGCTCTTTAACTACTGTGGTCCTCAGCGTCTCATTCTATATTGGGCGTGAAAGATAGCTTAATTTTGCTCAGAGGCCTCTCTATCAGGCTTGAGGTTCTTTTACGTGCCGTAAATCTACGACACGGGACCAACGGCTTTACTTCCCTTCCGAGGGAAGCCATGCTAAGGATTTTTACGCCCGAAAAAATCCATCGTCCTCCGCCAGAGATTATAGGTATATAAGCGATGCGCTTACAAGGATTTAGGTTATTGAGATTGTTGTTACTGCTTATTCTTCTTGTGAGACACGCGATGCGCTATAGGTTGTACGTTGTACATACGTGAACGCGGCGGTGTGAGTGCCGAAGTATGTGATTTTATTACGCGAGATATTGTATTATCGCACGAGTTGGTTAGTCACGTAATAGAAAAGTACGCAGAATTACCGATGACCGTCGAAAACAAGAACTTAGCAACCAGCAGAAAATAGACTAGTTATTAATATTTCTACGTGTTCAAGAACTCTTATGTCGGGAGTCGCTCGTAGGATTAGTGGCTCAACGATCAACAAAGGCTAATTAAACACATTAATTCAGTGGAACCTAAAGTGAAGTACTTCTATTTTTAAGTCTACCTCGTGTTACATATCCCAGTCATTCTTTCTCTCCCTCAGTGAGATTCCAACTCGTTTTCTACATGGTCGAGCAGCGCCGGTGCATCAAAGGACTTTTCAGAGGTATGTAGAAGTTTATAGAGTATTTCCCGGTTGCTAATCCAGACCGACTCCGCGGTAGACAAAAGAACGGCGACATACTGGTGCACAACGGACAACGACAACAAATAAATCGGCTAAGTGTAAAAACTAAGGTGTAAAGAGAAAGGCAATTCTTGATTTTGGCATGCTTATCCTCCTTTGGAGCAAAACTTATTTTACCGCAATTTCAGGTGTTATAAAAAATAAATAATTTGCCAAGTGCATGTAAACTATTTTTGTACATACACATAGAAAATATTAAAACATTGATGCAATTTAAAAACTAAAACAAATCTGATGTGTTCCATTCACATGACTTTCTCTACAAATCTCTGAAACAAATTATTGTTAAAAAAGATTATTCTTCTATCTACTTTATGCTGATCAAAATAAACATTAGCAGAAATGGTGTTATTACTTGCTTTCTTGTAGACAAGTAGAAGGGAAATAAAGGAATACACTAGGCTAATGCAATAGTCAAAACTTTTAAAAGCGGTTGTCATGTGTTTGAAATCCGCTTCTTTGCATGGCCAGGAGCTGTGAACTTCCCATATGAGAAAAGTTTTAAATATTTTAAGACTGAAATTAATAACAAGGAATGTGATATGTAATGGAGTTTTATTTATATATGCTCTTTAATTGATGTGGTTCACACTGTCCCGTTCTACCTTGGGCGTGAAAGACCACTTAATTTTGTATAGAGATCCCTTTATCAGACTTGAGCTTCTTTTACGTGCCGTAAATCTATCACACGGGACCAACGGCATACTTCCCTTCCGAAAGATGTTAAGGATTTTTATGCCAGAAAAATCCATCGCTCTCCGCCATAGACACACGACATTTTTCAATTTTTTTTTTTGCTTTCTCTCATGTACTATGTACATAGTGTATAGAGAAGGTATTGTATTATACCCAAAAACTAGATACCGATATTTCACCGGAAATACATGTTTAGAGTTCTCCTGAATCCAAAAAGGCATTTCTAGAAAAATGTCCGCGTGTGTGTGTGTGTCTGTATGTATGTGAGTGTGTGTGTTTGTGTATGTGGGCAGCATAGCTCAAAAACGAAAGGACCGTTGAATACCAAACTAAGTATTTAATCTTCCAAGGATGCGACACGAAGATCTTCAAAAAAATCCCTCCACCCTCAACTACCCTTTACATGGAAAACAATTTCGAAAATTTTGATTTCTCAAAAAGGCTAACAGTTTTGATTAAAATATCTTATATTTAAGATATTTAAATGACAAATAAAATGTATATCTTCAATTTTCTGGGAATGACCTCTGAACACTATTCTGGATGCATTTTACGAAATTTTGCATAAGTGATAAACCGTAAGAGGTAGCAAAGCTAACTTAACAAAAAAAATGTAGATCTCGTTAAAACACAATTTATGTTATATCCCTTTTTACGTAAAGTTGGTGCGTTTTTGAGTTATCCCTTGTTATTGGTTTCAGCTTTAAAATATACTTTTCTCATGTGGGAATTTGTCAACTCCTGTTCATACAAACAAAGGAACTTCAGTCACATAGCAACCACCTTTTGATTATCACTTTAACTTATGGTACTCTCTTATTTCGCTTCTACTTACAAGAAAATAAGTAAAAAGACTATTTCTGCTAATTGTTTTCTCGATTAACATGAAGTAAATAGAAGCATAAGCTTTTTAGCAATAATTTGTTGCCGAGATAAAGAGAAAGTCATGTGAATGGAACACATCAGATATTTTTTAATCAGGAGGTCTCAAAACATGTATTTCCGGTTAAATCTGGGTATCGAATTTTTGGGTGGAATATAAATCCTATCTTCTTTATACACTATGAGTATAGTACATAGAGAGAAACTAAAGCATACGTGTAAACTGTAACGCCGATTAATTTGGCTGCTGGAGGTGAATACGTCCAAAGTCACAAGTTTTAGATTTTATTAGCACTTCTTATTCTCCTCACATACCTCCCAGGACTAATAAGCTAATGCCTGTTGAGGATCAGAGCATCCAGGGATGGAGAAGCAGTCCAATGCCGGATATGAACTTGAAGTATATGTTATGCGAAATGTATGATAGCAATTGGTGGAATGAATGATGGGGGAAACCAGTGAACCCAGACGCCGCTTGGTCCAACACAGTTCTCACATGCGGGCACCTGGGATAGAGCCCAGGCGCCACCTTCTCTTTTTCCCTATATCTCTATTCTTATTACTTTCCCTATTTTCATTCTATAGCTCTCTTTCGCCTAATTGCTCTCTATTTTTCTCCATCTTTCTTTCGGGGGCCCGTCTATCTCTCCAACTCTTCATCTGTACCTATCTAACACTATCTCTCGCTCTATTTCCCTGTCTCGCCCTCTCCCTCTCTGTTTCTATCTCTATCTCCTTCTATATCTAGCTACCTGTCTCTTTATCTCTGTTTTTTTTTTTTTTTTTTTTTATAAGCATTGCGTACTTTAACCTGGTTGGTCAAATCGGACGATGAATGGAATTGGTGAAATGATGCTCAAATGATCTCGGGGTCCATGGAGCTTAAAGTTACTCGACATTCGTCTTCTCAAAATAAGGGAAAACCCCGAAAAAAAAACCTTATCCGGGTAACTCACTCAAAACGAGACGACCTTTTGAATGTGAAGCAGACACGCTACCACCAGGCGGGACTGTATCTCTTATTCCGTCTCTCTTTATCTCTCTACTTCCCTTCGACCATCTCCCTCTCTATCGCCCTCTATATCTCTGCTGTGTATCCATCTCAATATCTCTCTCAATCCCTCCCTCTGACGCTCTCTCTATCTCTCTTTTTATCTCACTCCACCTCTCTCCGTCACTCCGAGCCTCCCTCTTCCTCTCTTTCTATCTCTCTAGCTCACTTTACCCTCTTTCGCCCTCTTTTTCTGTCTATCTCTTCCCCCTTCCTTATCATCCAACCTCTCAACACTGCTATATGGTTTTCAAAGAAAACATAACTTATAAGTTGTACTAAGAGAGAGAGAGAGAGAGAGAGAGAGAGACGGAAGAGAAAAGAGTGGAATAGATAAGGGGAAAGGGAGAGAGAGTACAAAAGTGGTATAGCCGCGCTCACCCCGGCTGCCGGAGTCCCATGTGAGATTTGTGATGGTCGAAGCCCCGTTTGGTTTGGTTCTCCGTTTCTCCGCTATTCTTTACACCTATCATCCATTTCGCTGTCATTGCATTTCATCCACTGCCTCACTTTCATACCAGGCATCCTGACTTCTCTCTCATCCAGAGGCGATGGCTTGTAAGCTCTGCATGCTAAACAAGAGAAAATACAGAAATAAATGCCCTAGGAAAATATAGTGAGATGAGAAGAATTGTTGCAATTAACGGGAATACTCCATGGGTTGTTCTCAAGTACAGCCATAAAAGCTTGTTTCACCATTAGCGCTATTGTATTTTCTCGAGGTAAAACTATAATGATAAGCTGAATCTAACCTAAATTAGCTATTACATTACGACAGTCTTCTGTTTTAAAATTAGGAGAACCACAAAACGTTCTCATTTTCCCTGCTGTTCAAATGGCAGGAAACGAGATCTTTATTGTGCTGATTAAGAAGCGAGCGTCTTTTGTTCCCGTGTCACTAAAGTGCTGTATTTAGCTTCCAATTTATTCATTTCGAAGCAGCTCCTTACTGCTTAGGATGTTTTTTCTTAACAATAGGGTTTCCACATTCTTCCCCAATAATCCCTCGGTTGGGTCGAACAATACAGCGTCTCTTGCCCTTGAACGCAGGGATTCCCAAATCCTCAACAGCTGCAGGTTCTACTCTCATACAGGAGCTGTAAATCACTTGTCTCATAGCAATAATTTCTACCTTTGAATTTCTTCAAGAGCTGCTGGCTTTGTGAGCTTCCGGTCGTAATCTTCTGGGTTCTGAAATACTGAAATATATAGACTGTCAAGTATACGCTATGCTAATCTACTTTAAGTTTGAACTTGGATATTTTTAATTGCCCCTGCAAGTATTTAGCGTGTAAGTAACTAAATAGACGATAATTTAAATGATTTCTGTAAGTTACTTTAGTTCGAATAAATAATAAGTCTAGTTGAAGGCTCGCAGTGTAGGTATTTGTAAGGACCCGTCTGTAGCTCAAGATACCAGGTAAATTTGTTTATCATTACCCACTATTCCTTTATGGAAGCGATATAGATTTAAACATGTGGCATCCCAAAGTCAGGGATTCGTATACACTCCTCATTCTTGCAAAATGGAAATAACAGAATCAGAAAACCACTCAATAATTTGCTGCCCACCTCGGTAGTCTGGAGGTAGCGCGTCTGCCTCTTATTCAAGAGGGCTGATTCACCGCCCGATATGACCAACCAGATCGTTAGATAAAATGAAAAACCAGAAGAAATAAAAAATAATATAAAAGAAATCTGATGTGTTCCATTCACATGACATTTTGCATCTCTGCAACAAATTATTGTTAAAAAGCTTAAGCTTCTATTTACTTCATGTTAATTGCGAAAAATTAGCGGAAATAGTCTTATTACTTGCTTCTTTGTAAGTAGAAGTGAATTATGGGAATATCATAGTGATAGTGATAGTCAAAAAATAGTTGCTATGTGACTAAAGTTCCTTTGAACCATGGCTTGAAGCTTTCCCGGCGGCGATATGAAAATAACGTTTCTCGGGCTATCAGCCAGGTCAATTCTGGAAGGATATCCAAGGTTTCATCGCTCTCATCTTCAGGGAACGACGTAGAGACTCCGGGTCCGCCTTTATTTATAGTCAGTCTGGTCTTGCAGAGTACTGCATCCAAGAAGGACACAGACCGAGACTGGGCGACACAACCACCATGTTCAAATCTTCAAGTTATTGGGACCGCTCCATCAAAGAAGTCATAGCTATTAAATGCGAAGAAAATAATATCAACAGGGACAGTGGCTTGCAGGTGAATGGTATTTGGAGTTCGGTACTCAGCAAACACGCTCAAAGATTTGTAAAACTGCCAGGAGCAGGAACTAGTCGCCCGAGTGTACTCGGGCGGGGGCAAATCACCACGGTACCTATCCGCTTTTCTCGCGGATTTACCCGTGTGATATAAAAGATGTAGTCTAATGCAAGCGTTTTTGTCTGTGTCAAAGTAATTGGGCAGGGTGTTTCCCTCTGTGCAGCCGGCGCGGGCTGACTTACCTATCTGAGTGGCCACCCACCCAAGGAGGGACCAGGCCCGATGCTGCTTACCTTGGCCAGCCGCTTGCGGGCTGTCAAGGAAAGCAGTGCCGGCTAGCGGGGAGACCTGAAGGGATATAGGTACGGGGTGGGGGAAGCCAGTGTTGCAGATCTGGTCGGAGTACAACTGGATGGTCACCCGTCCGAGTCGTGACCATGCCCGATGCTGCTTAACTTGGCGGGTAGAACAATAAAGGGAGAGGCGGCCGGAAAACTACCATCCCAAGGCGTCCTTGGGAAGGCGGTAGCTTACGCGTCTCCTAAGCAGCGTGTGGTCGTAAAGACCGAGAGTGTTCACCTGGGGATTTGGGTGGGGAGCAAGTTTAGTGTAGATTGTGCGAGCTCTTTCTCGCACAACGTCCACTATGTAAGGGATTCCGGAGTGGGAATGGAGAATGTGGGACGGGAATCTGCGGTCTGTGCCGTATATCATCCTCAATGCCCTGTTCTGCACGGCCTGCAGCCTGCGGATGGTGGAACGAGCCACCGAACCCCAGACCTCACAGCCGTACAGCATCTGCGCGGTACAACCGTAGTTTTAGGTATGTAGGCATGGTGGAGCGGAAGATGGGAAACAACTGCCGCAGGGCAGCGTGTCCCAAACCGACCTTCTCCCTGACATGTGGAGTGAAAGTAAGGCCGCGGTCGAGGAGGACTCCAAGGTATTTGGCGGTGCCGACCCAGGGGATCCGCCGCCGCCGCAACCTCAGCGACCTCTCCGGTCGCCAGCCACGGACTTTAGCCAGCAGTAGAGCTGAGCTCTTCTGCGGGCTGATAGCCATCCGCCACTGTTCACTCCATCTGCCTATGGCCTGGAGCTGTCTCTGTAGCGGGGGGAAGCAATATCGGGCGTTCTTGTTACGCGCCATTATGAGGACATCGTCGGCATACTGGCACGTAACTGTACTGGGTTCTGTGGGGAAGTCGGACATGTAGGCAGCAAAGAGTAACGGCGACAGCACGCTGCACGACTGCACGGCACTCCCGCCGCTATGGGTCTGACTGTGGAATGCCTCCCCTCCACCCTCACCCTGAAAGTGCGGTCCCGAAGGAAGCTACTAAGCAGGTGAAGGTAGGGGGGAGGGATTTCTGCGTTCTTGAGCTAGTACAAAACTGCCAAAAGCTAGCCCTGGTTTTAATACAGACTCACATCTGGCAGCGGGCCAATCACAGGGGTCCGTCTAGGCAACGGACGCCTTTGGTCCGCAGTCAACGCCTCCCATGCTGGACCCGGGCCAATCACAGAGCGGCATTGGGCCAGTCCTCCCCCTCCGGACTGACTATAAATTTAGGCGGACCCGGGACACGGTCGTAAAGGTGGAACGCTTTTACGGCCAGGGTGGACCAGTACAGTGCCACCGATGCATGGGTTTCCACCATTCCAGCCAGGTGTGCGAGCGTACAGGAGACCACATTGTGCAATTCTGCCCTAGCCCTCCAGAAAAAAGCAAGTGTGCCAACTGTGGGCTGGCACACTCAAGTGTTTACGAGGGCTGCCGAACCAGGCAAAAGATCATCGATAGCCGCCGTCAAGCAGGCCGTGGGGTGGAGCCAATCCCCCCCCCGGGGCCTCCTTCTCGGCTGCTCTCACAAGAGCGGAAACGACGCTGCAGCACACGACGACGGAGGCGGCACCAGCACAGACGACGGAGGTGGCCCATGACGCACACGACTGTGGACGCAACGACAGAGACCCCGGCGCAAGGAGGCAGGGCTACACCAAGACCAAAAAAGAAGTCTCAAAAGAAGAAAAGCAAGAGCAGGGCCCAGCCTACCGCTCGGCCAGGCCAATCACAGGTCCCGACCGAGCAGTAGACACAAACCACGCCCTCAGCGGCGCAACAAAACCAGCCGCCCGGCGAGCAGCTTGTCACTGCCACGGCGGACACTGGCAGCGCAGCGGCGACGCTCCAAGATCCCGCATACTTTCCCCTGCCGACCCACGGCGAGGCAGTTTCCCCGTCCGATATGGACGAATTCCGGACCCTAACACTGTGGTTTGGGGAATACATAAACAGGGCTCTTCCAACTCTTCGGATATGTAAGCAGCAACTGTCCGACCCGAGGCTTAGTCCCCTGGTCAAGCATAAAATCCTGCTTGACACGCTGGAGGTGCTGTTCCCTGATTCCGCAATGTAATGGCCTCCAGACTCGTCAGGAGACCATTACGAGCCGCGTTTTGGAACGCAAACGGAATTAAGGGACATTACCCAAACTTGCTTGAGTTTGTAGAATCCCATGGGGCTGACATCTTGCTAGTCTGCGAAACACACCTGCATGCTGGTATACATTTTTCGTTGCCAAGTTACACCACCCACCGGTCGGATAGGATCGGCCGACAGGGCGGGGGTACCGCTATTTTCATCAAAATCCACATTACCCACACCCCTTTTCCTCTCCCGCAGCTTCAGCACGTGGAGGCGTGCGTCATTCGGCTTGCCATTGGTGGACTCGACACGATGCTGATAGCTGTTTACGACCCTCCTGACGGCCGCCATTTCGAGGCGGATTATACCACCTTGTTAAACCTGCATCCTGTTGTCTGCATGGCAGGCGACTTCAACGCAAAGCACGGGCACTGGTATAGCCGTGTTTCAAACCAGAGGGGCCGCGGGCTCTACCGCCTCATCAGCGGAGATCCCAGCCTCAATGCGCACGGACCGAGAAGGCCTACGTTCTACCCGGCCCGCGGCAGGCCGGACGTACTCGACATCATGATCACCAAAAGCATTCCATTCCATCTAGACCTCTCGGTGGTAAACGAACTGGATTCAGACCATGACCCTGTCTTGGTCGACTCCAATGTTGACATACCAGCCCTGGCAATCCCAGACTGGTTTAACGAAGTCGACTGGGATGCAGCAGTCCTAGAACTCACCCACACCATCGATCCGCGGCCACGCATTGACTCTGTCAAAGCGCTGGAAGCGGCGGCGAAGGCATTCTCCTAACAGATCCTGATGGCGGTACGCGCTCACACACACCGCATCCCGTCAGAGACCTCTAACCTTCGGACCATCCCTGATGAACTCCGGCGGCTGATAAAAGCCAAAGCGACTGTCCGGAAGCTGTGGCAACGCTTCCGCCACCCCAGGATAGGGGCAGTATACCAGAGGTTCAAAACCCTGGCAAGGCGACTGCTGCGAGCGCACAGAAAACAGGCCTGGGAGAACCTGATGCAGACCGTCAACCTGCAAGAAAAGAAGCCGTGGCGGATTATCAAGTCCCTAAGGTAGGACAAGACACAATACCAGCATCCTCTACATGGCACCCGTGTGGGCCTCGCTTTTGAGCCCTGCGACAAGGCCACAGTGTTCGCAGACTACCTAGAGAGTCAGTTTGAACCCCGGGAGGACCCCCAGGACGAGGACTCCAGTGACCTCGTGGAGACGACGGTGGACTACCTATATGAGGAGACGCCGCCACCACACGACGGGATCCATCTTCCTATAGTCACCCTGAAAGAGATGACCAACGAAATTCAAAAACTGCACCCTAAGAAATCCCCGGGACATGATAGCGTCACGGCGCCCATGCTCCAACACCTACCTCGAACGGCTGTGATCCACCTGACGCGGATTTTAATGCATGCCTACAACTCCGTCACTTTCCAACTTGTTGGAAGGAGGCGCGAGTAGTATGCATTTTAAAGCCCGGCAAAGACCCAGTCTTCCCATGCAATTACCGATCCATTAGCTTACTCCCGACCGTCTCAAAAGCTTTTGAGCGGTTGGTTCTCCCCCGCCTCACCCCTCTCTTCGAGGAAAGGCACCTCCTACCGGATCACCAGTTTGGTTTTCGTCGAGGGCACTCCACGACTTTGCAGCTTCTGCGCCTCGCCGACGCGGTGCTGCTGGACGTGGAGAAGGCCTTCGCCACTACCTGGCATCAGGGGCCCCTCTACAAACTTAAGCAAGCAGGCGTTCCTCCCCCCCCTATCTCACCCTGATAAGCAGCTTCCTCCGGGAACGCTCCTTCCGGGTGAGAGTGGAGGGGAGGCTCTCTACCGTCAGACCTATAGCGGCGGGAGTGCCGGAGGGCAGTGTACTGTCCCCATTACTCTTTGCTGCCTACATGTCTGACATCCCGACGGAACCCCGAACTGTTCTGTGGCAATATGCCGACGACGTCCTCATAATGGCACAGAACAAGAATGCCCGTTACTGTTTCCCCCATTACAGCGACTGCTCCGGGCCATCGGCCGGTGGAGCGAAAAGTGGAGGATGGCCATCAGTCCGGGGAAGAGTTCTGCTCTTCTCCTGGCGAAGGTCCGTCGCTGGCGGCCGGTGCGGCCCCTGAGGTTGAGGCGGCGGCAGATCCCATGGGTCACCACCGCCAAATACCTCGGGATCCTCCTCGACCGCGGGCTCACTTTCGCGCCACATGTAAAGGGCAAAGTGGGGCTAGGCTACGCCGCCCTCAGACAGTTGAACCCCGTTTTGAAATCCGCCATGCCTACACACCTCAAACTGCGCCTGTATCAGGCGATCATTCCTCCCCTGATCCTGTACGGCTGCGAGGTCTGGGGGTCAGCGGCACCGTCCACAATCCGCAGACTTCAGGCCGTTCAGAACAGGGCATTGAGGACGATCTACGATACTGGGCACAGATTCCCTTCTCATATCCTACATACCTACTCCGGAATCCCGTATATCATCGACGTCGTGAGGGAACGAGCCCACACGTTGTATGATAAACTAACCTTTCACCCCAACCCTCTGGTGCGCACTTTGGGTGACTATGACCATAGGGCGCCAAGAAGGAGAAAATCCTACTCCCTACCAAGGGACATTCTCGGGCCATTAGCCTGAGAGACTGCCATCCCTTAATCCAAACAGCCCCCAGATTTCGCAGTAACGGGAGAGGTTGCAGCCAGTTGGGAGACCAGCCGACTGAAACCCTGCCCACCCTGATTAATCTGGAACTTTCCACCTACCCAATCCATAATCCTACCAACTTTCCTCCCACCTGGCCTGCTTAACTCGGCGGCCACACAAGCGGCACGTCGAGTTATGCAGCATTGAGCGTGGTCACCACTTGGGAGGGTGACGGCCCAAGTGACCGACTGCGCTGAAACCTAAGGCTGCGGAGGAATTTTAACACCGCCCGGCGGACAAAGACACAAAAGCTTGTGAACAAAATCTTTACCCCTACGATATCCCACAGGTAAAACCGCTCTCAGCGGTTAGGTACTGTGGCGAATTCTTGGACTCTGGACTCTGAGGTCTCTACCACATTCCAGGCCAAGATTCCGGAGGACTACAAGCTCCCCCTGCAAGCTCTCATGAGGAAAAGTGTTCCCCATTTCACCTTCGGACTTTTGACAAGACAAATGTCACACCCGCAGGGTCATTCATGGCCTACCCAAAAGAGGCAGACCACGAGGTTCAGAATAGATAGCCCGAAGACATCTATTCTGTATCCGCTGAAGCAACAACAAACTGGAGTCTGCCGCCATGCCTCAGATCTCACAGGCGTAGATTAGCAAGGGGACAAAAGGCGCAACTTAAGGGGAACCGGCATCGTGGACTTCAGCATCGGGTACAAGGAGACCGTAGCCCCGTGGCCCCGACACCTTAGTTCGCTGATGTGCTCCCCAAAAGTGACGTCCCTGTCAAGCTTCACCCCCAAATAGGTTATGGTGTTCGTCCATTGTATCCTTCGGTTGAGGTACGTGAATATAGGGAAGTTTGCGGAAAAGCGGTGCTTGGTGAAGAGAATAGCGTGGCTTTTCTCCGGATTGATAGAAAACCGCAAACGCTCGCACATCTCTTGTATGAGGCGGAGGTATCTCTGAATGGGGTTGAAGGCTCTGCGTGGGTGTTTGTTTGTACAGAATAACAGCACGTCATCAGCATACTGGGCTATGTTGACTTGCTGCACTGTTAGTAGGTCGGTCATGTAGACGCTGAAGAGCGTGGGGGATAGTACAGAGCCTTCGGGGACTCTACCTCTTATTGGCTATGTGTTGATTTGTGTCCCGCAATTGAAACAACAAAAGATCTGCGCTTGAGGTATGAGTGTAGCAGGTGTATGATATGTGTCGGGAGCTCCAGTCAGATGAGTTTAAGGAGCAGACCCGCGTGCCAGGTCGTAGAGAAGACCTTCTCCACGTCCAGCGACACCAGTGCAGTGTAGCCTCTTTTCTGGAATCCTAGGGCAGCGGCCTCCACCACTCGCAGTAGTTGCTGGGGTGTAGAATGCCCAGGTCGAAAACCAAACTGATGGTCAGGGATGGCTCACATGTCGCCTAAAAGAGGGTACAAGCGGTTTAGCAGTAGCCTCTCGAAGACCTTCGAGAGAACTGATCGGAGACTGATGGATCGGTGGTTGGAAGGATGTAGTAGGGTTTCCCCGACTTCAAAATGCATATCACCCGGGCCTCTCTCCACTCGCGTGGAAAGTGGCAAATGGTGAGACACATGTTGAAAAACCTTGGTTAGAAAGAGCACAGCCTTGTTGGGAAGGCAGCGGAGCATGGCGGGGGTTAGTCCGTCAGGACCCGCTGCCTTTTTTGGGTTGAGACGCCTGAGTGCGATCTGGAGCTCAATGGGTCGGATGACAGGAAGTCTCAGGGACGTCGAAGGTATCGACGCACCTACCGTCGAGCACGGTCCGAGAAGTCTTCGTCCTGGGGGTCGTCTCGTGGCCTCATAGTCCTTTCGAGGTCAGCAAACACATCGGCTTTGGCTTGGAGTTCATAAGCCAGGCCTTGGGTGCCTTGGATTGGGAGGTGATTTGACCTCCGCGGTGTCGGAGAGCTTTGGCAATCCCTTATACGTCGCCATCCTCGAGCCTCAGGCGGGCCGTCGTCTCCTACCACGCTCGCACTCTGTGCTCGCGTAGTCGGGTCCGGACCTCATGGCGTAAACGTCTCAGGAGTGCTCGGTTATGTGGCGAGCGCTGACGCTGGTAAAGTCTGCAGGCAGCTCAGGATCGGCGGACGAGCAGATGGAGTTCAAGGGGAAGGACATCCGGGTGAAGAGTACTGGGGTGTGAACGGTTAGGTTATGAGCAGTTCGCACCACGATGGAGGTAAAGGATTGGAACGCAGCCTCCAGGAATGGTATGTCTTTTATCCTAGGGTTCTGCGGGATGGAGTCATTGAGGCAAACCCTGACGCATTCCCAGTCGATGTCGCGGTTTTGAACCGCGACGTCATGACTAGCAACCCGTGTGTTAACCTCAGCTAATACGGGTTTATGATCAGAATGAAGTGCGTTGATCGAAGTGAGAGATGTATGAAAAGGGAATTGTTTGATGATCGCAAAGTCAATAACTGATGCCCGTCCTTAACCTCGTGGATGATGTGTGGGTTGCTAGGGGCCCTCTACTCTGAGTTGAGGGTCCGCATCTACCATGCGTATAATATCGTTGCCTCGGGCGTCCGCCCGGGGCCCGCAATGCCAACGCGGATGGTTGGCATTGAAGTCCCCAGCCAGAATGACATTAGTATGAAGGGCTAGTATGGAAAGGTAATCGTTTAGTACGAACTGCCTTTTGGGTGGGTGGTACACAGACACCAGTAAAACTTCCGTACCGCCAAGGTCAACACAGGCAGCCGCGGCTTCCATGGATTGAAGAGGCGGGAGCTGGATGGGTCTCCGGACTACTCTGTTCCTCACGAAGATCACTGTGCCACCCCCTCGACGGCCCACACGATCCACTCTGAAGCAGTCGTAGCCCGGAAGTGGAAAGGGGTGTCTGGATGGTGATGTGTCTCGCTGACCAGCACGAGGTATAAGGCAAATGAGCCGGCAAAATGTTGGAGCTCACTCCCCTGACCATTCAGGGCACACGCGTTCCAGAACGCGGATCGAAAGGAGGTATGAGACCTAATTCGTTTCGCCATTCTGGGCGGTCTGGACGATCATGGTCAGGAGGTCAGGTCACTCCATGGCGACAGCCATCTTTGCGGCTGGGTCGGTAGCAGAGAGGAATCTGACCAGCAGATCATAGATGCGCTGACCGTGGTTCAGCAGAAGCTGTGTATCCACGCCATCACATCTGATAGCTGCAGGATAGAGTGAGTGGTGGGGATGATAGTTTTAGGAGTGGGTGTGGGAGGAGTACGTCGGGGCACTCGCTCACCGCCAGCTGCCTCCAACCCCTGCTGTTGCTCGGGTGCGGGAGTACCGTTCCCTTGCGGAGCCCTAGGAGAGAAGTTAGGCTGCCTGGCAGGCCGGCGCGCTTTTGCTTGAAAGGGTGGGTTTTGTCTGGGGTTGACCAGAGCTTGTGTTTTGCGTGGGGGTTGACGTGTGTTTGTACCACCCCGTGACATCGCAGGGCCATGCGCAGCCCTTTGCGCCGTAGTGGTGTTGGTGGCCATCCTGTCCTGCGCCGGCAGTCTAGGTCTTGAAGCAAGTACTGGTGCAGGTGTTGGCTCTACTTGGCGCTGGTTGATAGCAGGTGCTGCTCTTGTCTCGTGCTGTTTCTAGCCCCTATGACAGCTAACCTCTTGGGACAGCCACCATATCTTACGATATGCTCGCCACCATAGTTTGCGCATATCGACTTCTCGGTGGATGCTATCGGGCAGACCTCTTTAGGATTGGGTTTTCCCAATGGCAGTGACTCCATTTATCTTGACCTCCGGGTCGTTGGCCCGCTCCACTATTACTAGGAAGAGGGGGAGTGGGCTTTTGGGGCCTTGCCCATTTGGAGCGGACCTAGTGAGCTGCTTCACCAATCTTGGGTTGATGCCCTGGCGGATGAGGTCTGCACGAAGCCTGTGGTCTACCATACCTTGAGGAAGAGATTAGGCGTCGGGCAACAAAATTCAACGAAGGGTTACCATTCCATCGGAGCGCCCTCGTTAGGTCTCTTGGGGATTACAATCCCACAAACCGCCGCTTCAGGCGATACCGGCTTCCCCGCATGGCTTGCGGGCATCCCCGGTAACGAAGGAGCACCTCCAACAGCTGCTACGGCTAAGTTCCTTACAACCCTTCAAGAGTTGTTTGGATTCAAAATTAAAACCTCAAAATAAACATTTTTGAATAAACGTCACACATTGCACCATAATAGGCAACCGTCGAGGAGCAACACTTGCCTCCTCCTGTCTCTCCACAACCGCAACACTCACCCGCCATCCTGCAAAACCCACAATCCTGTCAGGACGTAGTTAAGTTCTCTCCGAAAACAGGGACACTAACACACCTCGGGCTGCCCTCAGCCTGCCAACTGCTCCGTCTGGTCTCTACATCATTCCCTGAAGATCAGAGCGACGTTAGCTCTTGAAAGCTTGGAAATCCTTCCAGAATTGACCTGGCTGATAGCCCGAGAAAAGTTATTTGAAGTTCCTTTGTTTGCATGGACAAGATTAACACATTTCTGTATGAGAAAGTATGTACATAGTGTATAGAGAAGGTATTGCACTCCACCCAAAAATTCGATACCGAGATTTCACCGGAAATTTATATTTTAGGGTCCTCTTTATCTAAAAAAAAAGCATTTTCACCAAAAGGTTCGTGTGTGTGTGTGTGTGTGTGTGTGTGTGTGTGAGTGTGTGTGTGTGTCCGTGTGTCTTTGAACACGATAACTCAAAAACGAAAAGTCGGTAAAATATCAAACTTGGTATTTAAGTTTAGTATATTCCAGGGATGCGGCACGAAGATTTTGTGAAAAATCCCCCCACCCCCAAATATCCTTTACATGCAACTTTTTTCGAAAATTTTGATTTTCTTAAAAATGGCTCTAACGATTTTGATTAAAATATCGTATATTTAAGATATTTACTTGATGAATAATATGCATATCTTGAATTTTCTGGGAGTAGCCTCTGAAGACTACTTCATTCTGGATGAATTTTACGAAATTTTGCATAACTGCTAAACCGTAGAAGATGGACAAATACCTACCACACACAAAATGTAGAGCGCATTAAAACACACTATTTATGTCATATCATTTTTTTTCGTTGAGTCGATTGTTTTTGAGATATTACTTGTTTCAGATTTCAGCTTTGAAAAACTTGTACTTTTCTCATACAGGAATTTGTCAACTAGTGTCCATACAAACAATGGAACTTCACTCACCTAGAAACCACCTTTTGACTTCATTTTAACTTATGGTACTCCCATATTTCGCTTCTACTTACAATGGAAACAAGTAGCAAGACTATTTCTGCTAATTTTTTCTCGGTTAGATGAAGTAAATAGAATTATTTGTTGCAGAGATGTAGAGAAAGTCATGTGAATGGAACACATCAGATTTTTTAAAGCTGAAACCTTCCACCTGGGCAGTGTGGTGATAAAGTGTCTGCCTCGCATTCAATATGCCGCGAGTTCGAATCTCGCTTAGGGTAATTTATCCGCAATTTTTTTTTTTTTTTTTTCGCAGCTTTCCCTTATTCTGAGAGGACGAATGTCGAATAACGTTAAGCTTTACGAACCTCGAGGTCATTTGAGCATCATTTCACCAATTTCATTTATCTCGACCAATCAGGTTAAAGGTCGTTAAGTTACATAAAAAAACTGAAATATATTGATATGCATGTAAATATCTTAAAGTTAAGAGATTTTAATTAAAATCGTTATAGCCATTTTTGAGAAAATCAAAATGCTGGAAATGTTTTCCATGCAAAGGGTAGTTTGGGGTGGGGGGATTTTCTTGAAAATCTTCGTGTCGCATCCTTGGAAGATACCAAACTTAGATACCAAGTTTGGTATTTAACGGTATTTTCGTTTTTGTGTTATGCTGTCCACAGACACACAGACACACGCACACATGCACACACACACGGATATTTTTCCAAAAATATTATTTTTGGATTAAAGGGGGTAGCCAAATGTTTTCTATGCACTATGTACTAGGGTCGCTGATAAGTCCCGGGTCTCTCAATGAAAACAGCATTTATAACATTTGTTTTTTTTGCCTTATTTCTCAACATAATCTCTAGAAAGGCTAATACATTTGTCACATCAGTGTTCTAATTTAATTAAATCATTTCTGTAGTGCGATTTATCAAGGTCCTCAGAATAGCTGTTTACCGCATCAATGACCTCCTCCTTGCTGTGAAATCTTCGTCCTCCAAGAAATGTTTTGAGGTTTGCGAACGGATGGTAGCCACTGGGTGCTAGATCGGGCGAATAGGGTGGATGTTCAAGATATTCCTTCCTCTTAGTTTCAATTTTAAAATATTTATACTTTTCTTTTGTTCTACTTCTGACCGAGCAAACAAGCCAATTTCAATGACAATCGCATAACGATGGCTTTTAAAACATTTGACTATCGCTTTATTATGGCACATTCCTTTAGTTCCCCTTTAACATAAGGATCTAATTAATAAGTGCATTCTGCTAATGCTTTATCTCGATTAGTATGGGATAGAAAGAAAAATAACCTTATGTAAGAAATATGTTTGTAGAACAGTTAGAGAAAGTCATGCGAATGTAATACATCAGATTTTTCACTTTGTCTACTATGTACATAGCGTATAGAGAAGGTATTGTATTGCACCCAAAAGTTCAATATGTTTTTGAGACCCTCTGAATCCAAAAAAAAAAAAAAAAAAAAAAAAATTAGAAAAATTTCCGTGTGTGTGTCTGGCAGTCTGTCTGTCAGTCATTATGTATATATATATATATATATATATATATATATATATATATATATATATATATATATATGTGTGTGTGTGTGGGGGGGGGCAGCATAGCTCAAAAAGACGCTTAAATACCAAACTTGGTATTTAAGTTAAGTTTCTTCCAAGGACTGGACAAGAAGATTTTCAAGAAACCCCCACCCCCGCCACTCCAACTAAGCTTTCTTTAAATGTAGATACAATTTTTGGAAATTATTGATTTTCTCAAAAACGGCTCAAACGCTTTTGATTAAAATGTTATATGTATAAGATATTTTCATGACAAAAGAAATGGATATCTTGAATTTTCTGGGAATAGCCTCTGAAGTCATGTTCGTTCTGAATTACATTTGCATAGGTGGTAAACCGAAAGAGACACAAAAACTTGTTACACAAAGAATGTAAATCTTATGAAAACGCAAATTTATATTTTTTTGTTGTGGAGCTAATCACTTTCGAGTAATGTTTTTGTAATTGGTTTCATTTTAAAACAGGAATATACTTTTCAAAACGAGAAGTCGCCGGTATTTCTTTAATTTACTCCTGGTCATGCAAAGAGAAGCGAAATTAACAATCACATTGCGACCGCTTTAAAAAATTTGACTCGCTTAAGCCTAGTGTATTCCCTTAGTTCCAATCGCACTCCGTGGTGTAATGGTTACCACGCTAACTTCATATACCCAAGGTCGCGTGTTCAAACCCGGCGGAGGACGATGGATTTTTGCGGGCGTAAAATCCTTAGCATGGCTTCCTTCGGAAGGGAAGTAAAGCTGTGGGTCCCGTGTCGTAGATTTACGGCACGTAAAAGAACCTCAAGCCTGAGAAGAGAGGCCTCTGAGCAAAATTAAGCGATCTTTCACGCCCAATATAGAATGGGACGCTGAGAACTAAAGCAGTTAAAGAGCGTCCATAAATAACAGGACATTTATTTCTTTTTCTTTCCCTTAGTTCCCTTCTACGTATTTCGATTAGCATGAAGTAAAAATAAGAGCAATAAAATTAAATTCCAAGGTACTCATTTTATTTGCTGTCTAAATTTTACATTTATCTTACTCATTAGATTTGAGGAAATCAACATTTTTCAAAATTTTTCCACGTAAAGAGTAGTTTGGGGTGGGGAGGTTTGCTTGAAAATCTTGTCTCGTATTCTTGGGAGATACTAAATTGAAATACCAAGTTTGATATTTAACGGACTATTTATTTCTGAGCTACAATTTTTTTGTTAAAATATTTGTTTAACACAGAAACTTGGGCACACACAGAGACATTTTTCTAAATATGCTTTTTATGGATTCCGTCTAAATTTCGGTATGGGATTTTTGAGCGGAACGCAATATCTTCTTTACCTACTGTGCTAGATAAAGAAGAAGAAGAAAAAAAGGAAATACATTTTTTAAAATCTCTGTCAATCCTTCTTTTTCAAGCACTTTAATTGAAGAAGTCACCTATATAAATAAGGTAGGATCCTCCAGGACTTGCCACAAGGAGGGAATGGCAGAGCAATGACCGGGGAGGTTCAACCCCCCCCCCCCCCAGAAGCGGCATTCTTGGAACCAACTGAAATCAGGGCACGGAGTTATTTACTCTGAACTCTTTTTACTCTACCACGCCGCACCGAGCACTATCCAACTTCCTGAAAGAAGCCAACGGGATGCAGGATGAATGAAATGATAATGGAACAACATTGAAGGATAGGAAACTCGGGGGATGAAAGGAACCCCCCAAAATAATACTCATGGGTCTGAGGCGTGTCACGGGAAGCGAACCCGGACCATGGACGAAACCGCCTGAGCTATCCCACTCGGTTCTGAAGATGGAATAGGCTATAAAATGCCGAAAGCAGAGGAATTTGGCAAAAATGACATGCAAGCACTCGATGACGTGAATACCAGCGGATGAAGAGACATGAACGCCTGAGGCATGGCGATGGCGTGTTTTTGAACAATATTGCCATCCTGACTAGTACCTAGCTACCGTACATGAGAAAATAACACACCGCTCGTCCCCCGCAGCAAATATTATGCAGAAATTATCCCTCTTCTTCTTTTCTTCAAGTATCTGTCCGTTAGCGATACCACTTAAGTAGAACGCTGGCCGTAAACACTCATGTACTGCTTTGAGGAAACAGTAAAGTAAATATTATTACTTTCTCTACACGTACTATATACATAGTGTATAGAGAAGGTATTGGACTCCACCCAAAACTTCGATACCGAGATTTCACCGGAAATATATGTATTAGGGTTCCCTATATCCAAAAAAAGCATTTTCAGAAAAAAGTCTGTGTGTGTATGTGTGCGCGTGTGTGTCGTGTGTCTGTGAAACGATAGCTCAAAAACGAAAAGTCGGTAAAATACCACAGTTGGTATTTAAGTTTAGTATTTTCCAGGGATGCGACATGAAGCTTTTGAGAAAAATCCCCCACCCTAAACTACCCTTTAAATGGAACATTTTTCGAAAATGTTGATTTTCTCAAAAATAGCTCTAATGATTTTAATGAAAATTTCGTATATTAAAGATATTTACCTGACAAATAAAATGTATATTTTGAAATTTTCTAGGAATAGCCTGTGAAGACTACTTTATTCTGGATGAATTTTGCATAACTACTAAACCGTAAGAGATTAACAAAAGCTTGCCAAACAAAAAAATGTAGAGCACGTTCAATCACTTAATTTATAATAGTTACATTTTTTTCGTGGAGTTGATCATTTTTGAGTTATTCCTTGTTTTTGATTTCACCTTTAAAAGATCAATACTTTTCTAATACAGGAATTTGTCAATTCCTGTCCATACAAACAAAGGAACTTCAGTCACATAGCAACCAGCTTTTGACTATCACTTTAACCCATGGTACTCCCTTATTTCGCATCTACTTACAAGGAAGCAAGTAATAAGACTAGTTTAGTTCTTACTTGGTTTAGCATGAAGTAAATAGAAGCCTAAGCATTTTAACAATATTTGTTGCAGAGATGTAGAGAAAGTCATGTGAATGGAACACATCAGATTTGTTTTTATAGAAAGCCTCACTGCTTACAAACGAATGCTCTTGTATTAGCTGCATATTTCATGTGCAATTGCGATACTTGTAACAAGGTTTTACTGCTTGAAATTAAGAGTTTTTTTTTTTCCACTTTCTTTTGTGACATTATAAGTTTTGAGACGGGACTTTCAAAACAGGCTCGTTTTATAATTTGATTAGTTAATGTTTAATTAAGTAAAAGTGAGTAGTTATAATACGTATTTTAGCGAACCTTTCTTGCATCGTGGCGCATTGGGCTAGACCTCGTACTCTGGTTCCCGGCCATGGAATGCGCCCGCAGTAGTTAATATAGGACAGAGCTGGCGCAGGGGCTCGTGCGTATACACAGGACAGATAGGGAATTCAAGGAGGAGAGGGAACCTAACCTAGGCTCAGAGTATTAGATGTATTTTTCAGTCCTTTGGAGCCCCTTTCAAGGTCGTTACTTTGTATATGTTATTTTTATGGGTTTTCAAAAATCTTTATCATGTTTTAACGATTATTTGCATTGCGAACTACGTTTTAGAACCTTTTTATCAGTTTTCAGTGTTTGCTCTGTTTTTGAGTGCTCACAGATAATTTATATCACTTCTTGTGGGCTTTTCAAGTGCTAAGACAGCTGTTTCGAATGCTTTTAATGGCATTTCGCACCATTTTGTGGGTGTTTAGGTGTCTAGGTCAGATAGTTTCAGGGTACTTATCAGACATTTTAGCTCTTTTCAACTGATTGCACGCTATTTTGCTGGTATTTAAGGCTCTAAAGCTAGTATTTTAGGCTTTTTTCAGGCGTTTTTGCTCATGTTTTGATTTTTGACGCTTTTATAAGTATTTTAGTAAGTTTTAGTGTCATTTTTCAGCGATTGTAGTGTTTTCTCATGCGTTTTTACGGATTTGTAAGATGATTTTAGTGCTGCCACAATTGTTTAGTATGCTTTTTAATGGTATTCCATGTCATTTGGAGAATGTTTAGCACTCCAGGACAGCTAGTTGTGGGGTATTGATCAAGCATTTTAACTCCTTTTCAACTCATTTCACGAGGTATACAGGGCTCGAAAGCTGGTATTTTAGGCTCTTTCAAACGTTTTTGCTCATACTTTACATTATTTTGCAGTGTTTTCTAATGCTTTTAGAGCTTTTTCAAACATCTTTGTACGTTTTAGATCTATTTTTCAGTGAGTATAGTGCTGTTTTCATACCTACGTTTTTCAGGATTTTAAAGGTGACTTTTAGCGTTGCCACAGCTGTTTTGAATGCTTTTAATGTTATTCTAGGTCATTTGGAGGGGGGGTGTTTAGGACTCTAGTGCCGTTGGTTAAGAGGGTATTCATCAGGCATTTTAACTCTTTTTCAACACATTTCACGAAGTATACAGGGCTCTAAAACAGGTACTTTAGGCATTTTGAGTCGATGTTTGCGCATATTTTACATTATTTTGCAGTGTTTTCTGGTGCTTTTAGCACTTTTTCGAGCATCTTGTACGATTTGGGTCTATTTTTCAGAGATTTTAATCCTTTGACATACATTTGTCAGAATTTTAAGGTGATTTTAGAGTTTTCATAGATGTTTTAGAATGCTTTAATAACATTTTATGTCATTTGGAGGGTGTTCAGGCCTCTAAGAGAGTTAATTTTCAAGGTATACGTCAGACAGTTCAGCTCTTTTTCCACTAATTTAGTGCCACTTTGAGTGTTGCATCAAGTATTTTCGTACGCTTTGAAAGTCATTTCAAACCCTTTTGAGGATCTAAAACAGGTATTTTGGACTTTTCAGCCGTTTTTCTGCTCATATTTTGCATTGTTTTCTAATGCTTTTAACATGTTCAGAGGCACTTTCTCCCTCCTCAGACGTTATGCTTGTATTTTACGGTATTTTCCAGTGTTTTTAATGGTTTGTAGCATTTTGAGAATATTTTGTAATATTTTGCAGTGTTTTGTAGTGCTTTCTGTCTCATTACAGAGCATTTACGACTTTAAGCTATTCACAATTATAGGGCGGTGTTAAAACCTTAGGCAACAGGTATTCCAATCCCCATGATTGTATCTGTAGGCTTCTCTTTTCAGGACTTTGTAACAGCGACGAAGATTTACTCTCGACATTTTTGTATATTTAGGAGTGCTTTAAGCTTATTTGAGGAAATGGTCTTTTCAGTCGTCCTTGTGGACCCTTTTTATTATGGTTGATAGTATTTACTGAAATTTTATGCTAGTTTATATCGTTTCTGCAGCAATTTTCTGCATTTCAACAGTAATTCCAGTCATTGCTAAAATATTTATGTCTTTTTTCACGCTATTTGTTTGCATTTTATAGCATCTCCAGATGTTTAGAGGTGGTTTACCTAATTTGTTGAATGTCAGTCTTTGCAGTTTTATCATATTTTTCTATAGTTTGGGTTCTATTATGGACAATTATGCATTCTGTTTAACTATTTTAACAAACCTTTAATATGTTCAGATGGTAGGAAATCAGAGTTTAAGCACTTATAACAAATTTCGCTCCCTCACGCTATGAGGGTGGTCAAGGATACTATATTCAAGGTGAATGAATTCCAACGATATTATGTTTTCAGCGCAACACGAGATCCGGTTTCCACTATATTTTCGTTCAGTTTTAAGTCTCCGCTTATATTAATCGCATATAGCCCCCAGAGTAGCATCATAGGCACATCCATATCTGTTCAGGTATTATTTAATTCAGGTGTATTTTATTCAAGTTTTGTGATATCTGCAAGGATAAGGTTGCTGTATTTGTTTAATTCAGCATGCTAAATACATTCATATACGCGTTCCAGGGGTTATTCAGTTTTAAAAAGTCCCAATTATATGAAATCCTAAACAGTCCTGTTATGAAAGGTCGGGAATCGAACCCGTGTTCTTTTTATAAGGTTATTATCCGGAATATTAGCCCAGTAATTTCTCCTTAATGTGAATATTTATTTAAACTGTATAAAACACTTGTTTTTTGAAGTTATAAAAAGCGGACCCAATTTTAACCTCGAACAAAGCCTCCCAATGATATCTATTTGTGTCAGTATTTAAGAACAGAGGAAACAGCGGTTTTCCGTTTTATTCGCTCTCCCTAAGCTAATTCCTATAAACGTCTGAAAGAGCCTAAAATACCAGCTTTCGAGCCCTGTATACCTCGTGCAATGAGTTGAAAAAGAGTTAAAATGCTTGATCAATACCCCACAACTAGCTGTCCTGGAGTCCTAAACATTCTCCAAATGACATGGAATACCATTAAAAAGCATACTAAATAATTGTGGCAGCACTAAAATCATCTTACAAATCCGTAAAAACGCACGAGAAAACACTACCTGTCTAATGTATACGCATTAGCCCTTGGACCTGCTCTCTCCCTAGGGTCGTCCTCCACCTTGAATTCCCTATCTTTCCTGTGTATACGCACGAGCCCCTGCGCCAGCTCTGTCCTAAATTAACTGCTGCCCGGGTATAGGACCGGTACCCACTGAGCAACGTGAGGAAATAGAGGAGCTGCGATAAACAGCGGTCTCGGCCAAGAAAGCCTACTTTCCGGCTGGAGGGGGGAGCTGATATCACCTCCCTGATTCCCCACCTTTAACGTGCATGAGGTCGGCAGTCTCATGTTCATTTTAGTAAACGCTCCTACATTCAGGTAATGGATACCCATTTTGCGAACTTCAGCAACTTCTTATGAAATGCACCAATAGTAATACAATGCAAGTAACTCAGCTTAGATTAATGATGATCTTTATTTAACTAAAGTCAGTATTCTGAAGCTTTTGCAGCTGACCCCTTTGTTGCCTTCACAAATGGTAAACTTATACTAGGTTAAATGTGTTTAAAGATAGTGTAGTGGGAATACCAGGTCTCTGCAAGCTGGATGCTGCGTTCGCTGGAGTCTCCGGGCTGCTTCTGTCGGAGGCTGATTCCACCCCTAACAATGCTAATTAATTACGCTCTCAGGGTTCTTATGTGGGTGAGGCTAAATTATGAGACTTGCATTCCCCTTAGTAAAAACAGATTTATTTTACTTTCCTTTTTTAAAAGTTAACGGACGGCTTAGTTTGGTTCCTTACAACAATAATGTAACTTAATCTCTTGATTGCAGTAACTTTAATGCTTTTCCCACCACCTAGCAGATTGCAAATTACATGGGAGCATAACTTCCGTAACACTCCCTACTCGGCACGTAACCGCTTCGTCACACGCTTGAACACTAGTTCTGCACTGCACAACAATTTGCTTGAGAAGAAGCGCACGCTGTTAACGTCGCTCTATTTATACTCACAGGCATGACGCTAAGTTTGCCGCCACAGAATGTAAGGCGACTCGTGATTGGTTATCACCCCGTTGCTGGGTGCCTACTATGAGAAAGTTCTGGTTCAAATTCTCTAACAGTTCGTTCAACCGACATTTCTAGGAAAAACTCAGTGTGTCCATCTCGAACTTATTTTCCTAGTACCTGTGTTCTTGGAACTTCAGTTGCTGCTCTGTCTCTTACATATAATTGTCTCTTCTCTTTTACCCTGACTTTCCTAAACCCTGTGCAATCTTTCCCTGAAATTCCAGCTAACCGGCCGCTCACTAATTACCCTAGTATAATACCTGTTCTTGGCCTGCTCCGCAAAGCTGTTTCTGACATGGCTTTAAATATTACATCTGTACAATTCTTATTAATATTGATGTCATATACATATCCTTATTCTAATAATATTGATTATCTGTGCATGTCATATTCCCTTACAAAAGCTTAATTCCCCTTGAAATGGTATTAATAACAATGTTACATTCTTTTGAAAGTAAGAAACATTCTTAAAGTCCTATTTTGCAAGGTTTTGGAAAACGTTTTTGACGTAAGGCATTGAACTGTAACATTATTTAGCAGGAAACTGAAGTTGCGTTGTAGTTTCCTTTGATGGGGTTATACATGGCTTTAGAGAGGGAGCAAGACCAGTCTGTAGCCCCCAAACTTACAAATCCAGGAGCAACGCCTCCTCAACAAGTTTACTGGTGGGGCCTGACCCCTTAAAATTCTAAGTTAGATTTTTTATTAAAAAAAGAAAGAAAACTTGTTTAAAGAGATCAAACAGAGTTGTATCTTTATTTCAAATGCACAATTCAACTCTTAAACAAAAGAAATGATGGCACAACCTATGTTAGTTTCAGTTAACATTGGATTAGAATATAGCACACAAAAAATGAATTTCTCCTGTTCATACATCAGTAGTTTCTTATTATAGAAAAGTATTCTGCAGCTTTAATATCTCCAATCAGTTTTCGAAGTAAGGTGTGATGCAGAATGCATAATTTTTATTTGCTGAGAAATGCACTTATGGGAATCGCCTTGCTCCATTTTTCGAGTTCGAAACCTTCCTCCATCTAAGCAAAAACAGGCTTTTAATATTAATTTTCACCTTTGTGTGGCTACGAATTTAATTTTCTTGTATTCAGCTAAACGCGTTTTTGTCATCGTTTTCGTCAAAAAGTCATGAACTTAGAACTTCAGGAATTTACACAATTTATACTCGTTCTTAGTGCATACGGCACCACAGGCGGTGGACACTGATGCTACATGAACTGATAATTGGGAAGGAAACGTTCAAGACAAAGTTTTAGGATATCTTCCTGGCACTTGCCTGTTATGCGCACTAGGAAAACCTGGAAATAACCTCAGACAGGGAGGACTGTTTCGGCAGGATTTGAACCGTGGACCTCCAATTCACGAATTAATGTCTTTAAGATCTTGGCCAACCTTGTCGGTAGAAGTGTATACTCTGATCCAACATATCGGCCGTAAAACAGATCAACTCAATAAACCTGTCATTTTTCTTCAAACTTTAAATAAATGAACATATATTTAAAATTTTGCAAATTTTGACATTCTGAATTTCTGATTAAATAGGCACATTTTACTTTAGTAATTTATTACAATAAAATTTGTATAATTGATTGCAAATTCTGCTCTACCCAAATGTATAAGAAGTCGGCACCTTTGTGGATATTATTGTTAGAGCCATGTTTTCATTTTTTTCAAATGAAACTGATCGATCAAGGTCTCAAAAAAGCGCCATCAGAACAATCTGCAATGTATGGATGCAGTAATTTCATCATTTTAGAAATAACGGCTAATATTAAGCAACATATCCACCTATTATAGCCTGATTATTATTGAAGTTTGTGAAATTCGGCCACACATAATACTTATGAAAAAAAAATAAAGACATATTATTGAAATATTTTCAGAAATAACAACGAAGTATACTAATTTGTGCTTCTCATTCGCAACGAACTAAAATACTACATCAAACATCTAGTTTAAGCGGTTACTTTCTTATCACGTACGTACATTGTATATAGTCTGTAGAGAAGGTATTGTATTCTACCTAAAATGTTGATACTAATATTTCACTGAAAATATATGTTTTGAGGATCCCTAAATAAAACAAACAAACAAACAAACAAAGGAAGAAAAACATTAGAAAAAAAAAGCGGGTGTGTCTGTAGACAGCATAACTAAAAAACGAAAAGTCCGTTAAACACTAAACTTGATATTTAAATTTAATATCACCCAAGAATGCCAGCTTTAGGAAAATACCCTCATCCAAAATTAGCCTTTACACAGAATATTTTTCGAAATTTTCAATTTTATAAAAAATGGCTGTAAAGGTTTTGATTATAACGCCGTATATTAAAATGTTGACATGGCAAATAAAATGTATGTCCTGAATTTCTCGGGAAAAGACTCGAAGTCGTCTTGATTCTGGATAACTTTTGCATAAATGGTAAACCGCAAAAAACAGACAAAACTTACTACACAATACATTTAGAGCTCGTTAAAGCGTACAGTTTATGTCATGTAGGTACATTTTTTCGCAGAGCTAACCATTTCAGAAATATTTCCTGTAAATAGTTTCAGTTTCATAATACGTTAAACGTTTCTCAAACGGGAAGTAATCTTTAGCTTCATATCTCTTTTGTTTTACTGCTGGCCACGCAAAGATAATCGAATTTCAATTGTTTCATATTGCGATTTGGTTTTAAAAGATTTGACTATCGCCCTTGCCTAGTGTATGTAATCCTTTATTTTCCTACTACTTGTAAGGAACTACAAATTAATAAGACCGTTCCTTGGAATGTTTAAAAACTGAGAGAGAATTCAGATTTTTTCATTATACCAACAGAGATTTATTAATTTATATTACATACACATGGGAAAAGGGTAAATGGAGGAGAACGAGAAAATGTTGTTTTCCTTAAATTTTGTAACCCAACGTGAGCCTTGCCTAGCCACATGAAGGTAAGAGGCCCACAGAACATGCATGTTGCTGTGTCAAACGCTATAACGCTTCCGTAAACGGCTTGCGGGCCGTGTCCTATTTCGGCATTGTTAGGGTTTGGTTAGCGCATGCAATAACGTTCGGAAAGTTTTTGACAAGCGACAGGCCATGCCTGATTCAATTCCGTTCTGGCATTCCTACCAGAACCATCTGTTTCCTTCACATTTTGCACTCTTGGCACTGTTCACGATACGAAATATTCACGTCTATGTGTGAATATTAAATAATATTAAAATACTGTTGAAGCATAGGATTGAAATTCCCGAAATTATTTAGTTAAAATTCTTTGTGCTACGTGACCAAGCCTACTAAGGTATTCAGTAGCTAGTTCCGCATACATATTTTAAGGGACACTGGGAATCAAATTTTGACTACAATAGGTCAAAAATAGAACATTGTTTTTTTTTTTTTTTATATATATATAGAAAATCGTTTTGGAACCTTTGGGCGTGTATAGAAAATTGACATTTAGCTATTTCTCTTTCCTTCGAGCTCTAGGAACATTTAAAGATCCTACAATATACCCGTATGCTACTTTACTACTATTTCATTAAATAGTTGTTTTTTTTTCTCAAAACTACATTTTCACACTTTCAATCTTCGTTTAAATACAAACAAAATTCCCCAAAATGTGCAGAAGAATGTATTGAAATATTATAAAGTGCAAAATTAACATAATACCAATATTATCAAAACATATACGTTTAGGAAAATAAATGATTAGTTTAAGAGATTAAATTGTGTGCTTCTTTTTAAGAATTAAAATATATTAGTAATCAACCTTATTGAAATATACCGATTTAAATTTTTGTATGCTGTTCAAAGCTTTGATTTAGAAAATGCCAACCAAATATCTCAAATTTTGAGGTATATTAAACATTTTGAGTTTTTTACATATTTACATAATAAATTTATAAAATAATTTATATCTTTAAAAGTACTTATCCAATTTTTATGACGTTTGGTATTCGTATTTTTCATAACGACAGTCCAAGTACAGAAAAACGTTCAGAAAACTCGATTGAGGAATACAGAAGTTTGAAATTTCACTACCAAGTGTCCCTGTCAGGTGTGTTCACCATACTTCAGTTATTTTAGTGATTCATAGTTTAATTGTTCATTAAATCATTCGTATAGCTCAAGCATCTGTAATCCTAATAATCCAGTGAAGCTACGGATAGAAATTTCATTCAGTAAAGTTTTATTGAATCAGCAAACACCGTAGCACAAAATGGTGGAACGTTTCGATGAAGGATTGTAGCACCTGGAACAACTTGAATACCAGGAAAAATGTAATATTAATTAGTTAATTAGAAGTCATTTTGATAATTTTACTGACAGAAAATTTCATGAAATGTACCGCCTTAGTCAGATGTTACAATTTTAGAACATTTAATCATAGGTTAGACTATATTATCAACAGAAGTTACCCTATAACAGCAAAGCAGCGATTTTGCGTTTTTATTTTTACTGGAACCTACCGGATTGATGTTGGAGACCTGGATAGTATTTCTAGAGATTCCGTCTGTAAACATGTGCGGGTTTAGGTAAAACTTGTTTCTATGTGTGTAATACACCTATTCTGATACTTATTGTTGGGAAACCAAGAGAGCTGGCGCCGCGATATCCTGTGCGAACCATATTCGGGAAGTCCAAGGCTCGATTGCGGGCACCGTCCACTCTGATCCATGTGCTTTTCGGTGTTCGTGGATTGCACTTTGTTTCTTTCCTAAAGTCGGTTTAGATCTGCCTCTGAAGTTGGCGTCATTACGAGAGCTCTTGGGTGGGATTGGTTGGCGTCAATGCGTATGAATTGGAAACGTTAAGGACCCCATCCATGCTTGTGCCCGACGTTACCTGGAACTGACCGCTCCCCTCCGGAGGTCTCGTTAGAAACAAGGACCACAGAGCCTCGGTTTCTCAATCCCAGTTGTGGGACTCCTTCCGTAAATATGTACCTTTACCTTTGCTATTATGAAAAAAACATCATCTTTTTGAATTTACCAGCAGCTTCACCTGGTGTTTCAGTAACCTACTTTGTTGCTTACAATACCATCCTTCCAGGTCTGTTTGAAAACCTCCACTAGTGTGATATAAAGCAACTTTTTCATTGGTATAGGTTTATATTGTCTCCTGAAACCACCATAGAGTACTTTAAATTTCTTCATCGTGCGTTTGGTAACTTTTGGGATGAAATTAATTTCTTGCACAGATTTTCACATCATCCTTCTTTTACCTCTTCGCTTATCTTTTCTTTTACTTTCTCTACACGTACTATGTACATAATGTATTGAGAAGGTATTGTAATCCACCCAAAAATTCGATACCGAGATTTCACCGGAAATAAATGTTTTGGGTCCCTCTGAATCCAAAAAACGCCTTTTTGAAAAAGGTGCATGTGTGTGTGTGTGTGTGTGTGTGCGCGCGTGTGTCTGTGGACAGCATAGCTAAAAACGAAAAGTTCGTTAAATACCAAACTTGGTATTTAAGTTCAGTATCTTCCAAGAATGTGACACGAAGATTTTCAAAAAAATCCCCCACCCCCAACTACCCTTCACATGGCAAAATTTTCGAAAATGTTGATTTTCTCAAAAATGGCTCTAACGATTTTGATTAAAATATGGTATATGAAAGATATTTACCTGGCAAATAAAATGTATATCTTGAATTTTCTGGGAATAGCTTCCGAAAACTTCTTTATTCTGGATGAATTTTACGGAATTTTGTATAACTGCCAAACCGTAAGAGACAGAAAAAACTCACGTAACAGAAAATGTAGAGCTCGTCAAAACACACAATTTATGTTACATACATTTTCTCGTGGAGTTGATCGTTTTTGAGATATTCCTTGTTATTGGTTTCAGCCTTAAAAAACTTATACTTTTCTCATATGGGAATTTGTCAACTCCTGTCCATAGAAACAAAGGAACTTCAGTCACATAGCAAACAGCTTTTGACTAATACTTTAGCATATGCTACTCTCTTACTTCCCTTCTACTTGCATGCCAGTAGAATTTCTGCTATTTTTTGTTTCTCAATTAGCATGAAGTAAAAAGAAGCATAAGCTTTTTAACAATAATTTGTTACTGAGATGTAGAGAAAGTCATGTGAATGGAACACATCAGATTCTTGTAATTTCATGCCCTTAAACCTGGAACCGGGGGGGGGGGGAGGAAATCACCCTAGTTGAGATTCGACCTCAGTACCTCTTAAATATGGAACAGACACGCTAAATCCACACTATAGAGGCGGGTAACTGGTTCGTTTTGTTCTCAATTATGTTGTTATATTTAATAACTATATCATCAACCATTTCTTTCTCTACATTTGCAAAATTAATACCTTTAGCTAGCTTTAATGTAGATTCAATGTACGTAGATTTTGTTTACATGGAAACAGGTTCGAAATGTTTCGTTTTCTCAAAAATGTTATTTAGATTAAATTAGTCTATATTAAAGCTATTTACATAATCAGTTAAATGTATATCTGGAATTTTCTGGGAATAGCCTCTCATTCTGATTGAGTTTTGTCTGGTAAACCATCACACACAGTTTTTTTCGTGGAGTTCACCATTTTCAAAATATTCCTTGTTATTTGCTTGAGTTTTAAAACACTTAAAACCTTTCTCATACGTGAATTTGTCAACGCAAAGAAACGAATTTCAATCACATAGCAATCACTTTTAAAATATTTGACTATCGCTTTAGCCTGCTGTATTCCCTTATTTCCCTTCGACTTAAAAAGAAGCAAGTAATAAGACCATTTCTGCGAATGTTTATCTCGATCAGCTTGAAGTAGAAGCTTTTTAACAAAATCTAAATGGCGTGTTATTTATGGATGCTCTTTAACTGCTGTGGTTCTCAGCGTCCCATTCTAAATTGGGCGTGAAAGACCGCTTAATTTTGCTCAGAGGCCTCTCTATCAGGCTTGAGGTTCTTTTACGTGCCGTAAATCTACGACACGGGACCAACGGCTTTACTTCCCTTACGAAGGAAGGCATGCTAAGGATTTTTACACCCGAAAAAATCCATCGTCCTCCGCCGGGTTTGAACCCGTGACCTTAGGTATATGAAGCTAGCATGGTAACCATTACACCACGGAAGACGACTACTTTTTAACAATAACTTATTACAAAGATGTAGAGAAAGTCATGTGAATGGAACACATCACATTTTATTTTATATATGTATTTTGTAGCTTAACGTACTTTAACCTGGTAGCTCACATGACGATGAATGGAATCGGTGAGTGATGCTTAAATGAGTCCGGCGATCATGAGCTTAAAGTTACTCTACATAAATCACTCTAACGAAATTTGGACTCGGGCCCACAATAAATGTATCCTTAATGACCTATTAATTACGGTTCAGTAAGTAATACTGTTAAGTTGATCGTAAAAGGTGTACATTTTAATGAAACCGTAAATATTTTACTGATCAGTACTAATCCTTCATTTGGTCTGATAATGAAGGTTGGTGAAAACCGCCATTAATGTGAATGTAAATGAGAGAAGAATGTGCTGAAAATCACAAGAAGTTAACACAAATAAACTATAGGCATGGGATTACAATGCCTGTATTATACAGGATGTTTAAAAAATACGGGGCATAATTTCAGGTATGTATTTCCCACATGGAGACAATCAAAATAGTTCATTATAACATGTGTCCGGAAATGCTTCATTTCCGAGTTATGGCCTTCACAACATTGGAATTCACTGGAATGTGAATTGGCCTCCACGCTCACCTGATCTGAACCCTCTCGATTTCTACTTGTGGGGCCATTTAAAATCATTGGTTTATTCGTCTCCGGTGCCGGATTTGGAATCCCTTCGGAATCGAATTGTGGCAAGTTGTGAGGACATACGCAATACTCCTGGAGTTTGGGATCGTGTTCGCAGGTCAATGAGACATCGATTTGAGGTCTGTATTCAAGCAGGAGGTGGACATTTTGAACATCTTCTGTAATGACAACAACCTGCGGAAAGAAAAACGTTCCAGTGAATTTCAACGTTGTGAAGGCCATAACGCGGAAATGAAGCATTTCCGGACACACGTTATAATGAACTAATTTGATTGTCTACATATGGGAAATACATACCTGAAATTATGCCCCGTATTTTTGAAACAACCTGTATATACGACACATTTATTCTCCATGGATGTTAAGCAGCTTTCATTGCAAAATAATTTAACATTATTAACCTCTAAGTAGCAAGTAACAGAGTAACTGAGATATGCTATGAAAATCAAGACTTTTTTTTTTTATTTTTTATCGGGCTTTCGGCGTATTAATATGTCCAGGAATGGTAACTTCCCTTCCTGTTCAATTTCCATAGTAAACTTGATGTTTGGATGCTGACTGTTTAGATGGTTCAAGAAGTCCTGTAGCGTGTCTTCCCCGTGAGGCCAGATGACGAAGGTGTCGTCCACGTATCTGTAGAAGGCTTTAAAGTTGCTGAATCTAAGGCCTGATGTTCAAACGCTTCCATGTAAAAATTAGCTATGGCTGGTGAGAGAGGAGAGCCCATGGCCACTCCATCTGTTTGCTTGTAATATTGTCCGCGGTAAAGAAAGTAGGTCGACGTGAGCGTGTGCTTGAATAATGCAATGACCTGCTGGGTGAAGTGCGGTTCTAGGAGTTGGAGAGAGTCTAGCAGCGGGACCCTGGTGAACAGAGACACCACATCAAAACTGACCAGTAAATCACTCGGTTTCACCCTTAATGCCTGAATCGTCTTTACGAATGCTGACGAGTTGACCACATGATGAGGGCAGGTTCCTATCAATGGCTGCAGCAACTTGGTGAGGTGTTTTGCAAGGTTGTAAGTGGGGCTCCCAATAGCGCTGACGATTGGCCGAAGTGGCACACCCTCCTTGTGCACCTTGGGCAAGCCATATAGTCTCGAAGGAACAGCTGCAGGTGTGGTTAGAGCCTTGATGGTTTCAGCGGGAAATTGTGTCTTCCTCAGAAGAGCCGAAGTTTTCTTAACGATGACTGCCATAGGGTCACGTTTTAGTGGCCGATATGGTGGATCCTGTAGTAATTGTGAAATTTTGTTGTGGTAGTCCTCACAGGAAAGAACCACTGCAGCGTTTCCCTTGTCCGCTGGTAGAATGAGTACATTCTCGTCGTCTCGTAGAGATTTCAGGGCTGTTCTTTCCTCTTTGGTGATGTTGGATTTTGGCGGAGCTGCTTTCTTTATTGCTAGCACTGTTTCCTGCCTGATGTCATCTGCAATTTCTTTAGGCAATGTTTGAATTGCCTGTTCTACCCCGCTGATGATGTCGATCACAGGAATTTTCCGTGGAGCCGGTGCGAAGTTCAACCCCTTCGCTAGTACGGCGATCGAGTCCGAGTCCAGTTCCTTGTCTGACAAGTTGATGACGATTCGATGATGCTCTAATGTTGCTGGGGGATCTTGCGTTACGGCTAGGCGCACAAACTTCCTGGTTTGCCTGGCCGTTGATTTTGATAGCTGTAAGTCTGCGCGTGCTATTGTCGAAGCATCGATTCAATCCCAATCCGATGGCGCAACGCGCGAAGCAATATCCAGGTGTAGGGCCAATAGGTCCCGGTCAATTTTATCCAAAGCATATCGTGCATAATGCAGTCTCTCTCTTACCAGTGTCATGCTGGTGCGTCGAAGGATCCTCTCCACTGTCTTGTTGTGGACTGGGTATCGTAAAGTGGCGAATCGTGGAACCAGGTTCCGGTCTCTGCATCTCATCAGGAAGGCCAGGTTGGCCAGCTGATTGGCCTTCTTCAAACGTAGGTCTTCAAACTGACGAATACTGTGGTAGACTGCTTACCCGTAAAGGTGTGTGAACCATGACTTGAAGCTTTCCTGGCGGCGGTATGAAAATAACTTTTCTCGGGCTATCAGCCAGGTGAATTCTGGAATAATTTCCAAGCTTTCAAGAGCTAACGTCGCTCTCATCTTCAGGGAATGATGTAGAGTCTCCGGGTTCGCCTTATATATAGTAGTCCGCTGGGGGGGGGGGGGCCGGCCAGATGCCGCTCTGTGATTGGCCCGGGTCCGGTATGGGAGGCGTTGACTAGGAACCAATGGTCTCCGTTGCCGGGACGGACTGCTCTGATTGGCCCGCTGCCAGATGTGAGCCTGTATTAAAACTAGGGCTAGCTTTTGGCAGTTTCACAAATCTTTGTGAGTGTTTGCTGAGCACCGAACTCCAAATGCCATTCACCTGCAAGCCGCTGTCTCTGTTGATGTTATTTTCTTCGTATTTAATAGCTATGGCTTCTTTGATGGAGCGGTCCCAATAGCTTGAAGACTTAAACATGGTGGTTGTGTCGCCCAGTCTCGGTCTGTGTCCTTCTTGGATGCAGTGCTCCGCAAGACCAGATTTTTCTGGGTACATCAGGCGGATGTAGCTCTCATGCTCTTTGCATCTTTGTTCAATCGTTCTCCCCGTCTGTCCGATGTAGGCTCTACCACATTCACATGGAATGCGTTATACCCCAGGAGTCTTGAGGCCGAGGGAATCTTTGACCTGTCTTAACATATTTCGAATTTTATTGGGTGGCTTGTGTATAGTCTTGATGTTGTATTTGCCCATAATTCTACTCAGTTTACCAGACAAATGACCTGTATATGGGAGGTAGGCTTTACGTTGTTTCTTCGTGTCTTTTGACTCATCTAGCTGGGATGCATTACGCTGTGAACAGTTTGTACTGACAGAGGCCCGTTTTAGTGCCTTGTTGATGCTGCTCTTGCTATATCCATTTTTCTCTAGGCTGGTTCTGAGATACTGAAATTCTTTAGCGAGGTTTTCACTGTCTGAGATGGCTATTGCTCTGTGTGCAAGCGTCGATAGAACTGTGTTTCGTTGAGCTGGGTGGTGGCAACTGTTTGCATTTAAATATAGATCGGTATGTGTGGGCTTCCGGTACACACTATGGCCCAGGGAACCATCGGGCTTTCGGTGTATTAATATGTCCAGGAATAGTAACTTCCCTTCCTGTTCAATTTCCATAGTAGTTTTTTTTTATTGTTTTTATTGGCCCCTTTAACTGCAATGGTTATATCGGGACCTTGACTTTTGAAACAACTCACACATAAGTATTTCCAGATTATGTGAGGGATAGGGGATAATTCTAGTTAAAGAAAAATTCCACGCCCCAGCCGAGAATCGAAACCGGGACCTCCGATGGAGAAGTCTGTTCACTGACCACTCAACCACGGAGGCAGTCAAAGTCAGATTTATTCTTAATATTTGCTTATTTATGTCGGAAGGAACTTATATGGGCCTTCCAGATGTATTTATTTTAAAACTATTTATAATTAACTCTCTTGCGATACTATTCTTTCATATTGCATCTGAAGGTTTGGAAAGAATTGTAAGAATGGGTACAGAGAAAGAAATTCACGATTGGAGTCCTTGTTCAAATTTGCTGCTGATGGCTGCTCAAATATAACGTTTTTATTCTAAAATTCCTAGTATTTTATTACTTAAATAAAAAAGAAATGCCGGATTGAGACGCTATGCGCCTCAGGGTACTAGCTTGCAGTTCACTTCAGGCATGCCTCTAGGCGAAGACTTCGTTATAAGGAAGTTTCCTCATTATGCACGTTGAAATCCAGCATGATTCATTTTCTCTCAAGAAGCAAGGGTTGCAGTAAAGAAGAATTTATGCATATCAAGGATCCTAGCTCTTGGAAATCCAATGAAACACCTGCATAAGAGTGATGCAATGCAGTAAGAAGACATCACCTCAAATGTTTGGATAAAAGAGCTCATTAGCAACTAACCAACGTATCGCAGGTTCAGTATTCTATTCCTCCTTCGAACAATGAAAACATTTCTTACAGGAAAATAAAACGGTGTTTTATTTATGGACGTTCTTTAACTGCTTTGGTTCGCAGCGTTCCGTTCTATATTGGGCGTGAAAGACCGCTTAATTTTGCTCAGAGGCCTCTGTGTCAGACTTCAGGTTCTTTTATGTGCCGTAAATATACGACACGGGACCCACGGCTTTACTTCCCTTCCGAAGGAAGCCATGCATTTTTACACCCGAAAAAAATCCATCGTCCTCCGCCGGATTTGAGCCCGCGGCCTTGGTTATATGAAGTTAGTATGGTAACCATTACACCACGGAGGGCGACTTTCTTATAGGATTAAATATATACCAACACGAAGGAAATGTTCTCCAATTGATTAATCTATGCTATGTCGTGCTAGGGTAGGATACGGTCAGCACAAACCTGAGACGACCCCACGATGAGACGACGCGGAAGGGAGGGATGAGGTTAGAGGTTACACTGTGCGGTCGGAACCAGTAGCGAGGGCAAAGCAATGACAGCGTCCCTACAGTTTCCAGATTGAAACACCCTGTCTGTCGGATAGGCAGGCTGGGTCCCCAGCCCCACATACGGTCCAACGCCCCCATCAGGAGTGGTCCTCATCCCGGCAACCAGTTGAAGTTGGGGAAATGTTGAGCATTCCTTCTTACTGTCAAATCGCACCAAGCACCATTCCGACACTTCCAATCCTCAAAAATACCAAATACCGGGATGAAGGTTGAATAAAATGTTACCTTTCCTGCCTTCTCCTGGCGACCCCCGAAAATAAAAGAAACGTGGGTCTGGATGACCGATCTCGGGAAGCGAATTCGCAACCTCCCGAATGAGAGCTACAGACAGAACCGTTTTGAGCCATCCTGCTTATATGTATACTTCTTCTTTCCCATTTTGTATCAGTGAGAAGGCAACATGTCTGAAAGAAGTTGTTCATGACAATGGACAGAAGATAAAACAAATATTTCACGTTGCTCTTTCTTTCTTTCTTTCTTTCTTTCTAATTCTCCCTTGCTCTCTACAATTCCGTACAAAAAATGTGATGAAAAACACAAATGTTTCTGTCCTTCCCCATGACTATCAGGTGAGAAGGCCTAGACCACGGGGGCAGTCTGTTTTTTTCCCCTATATTTTTAAGAAATACAGTTCCGGAGGCTTGTCAGGACTCCAGCGCTGTATTCCTTTTTCCTCTTTTTCCAGTTTCCTACATTTCTTTAGCTAAACCTATTACGTTAACGTAATCTCTTTACACATACGTACATATACATATTTACAAACACCATGCCAAGTGGGGGGGGGAGACTCGAACCCATGATCCCCTGCGCCACAAAGCACCAAAGCGAGGCATGTTAGCACGGGACCGACGTTATCAACACCTTCATAACATCTGTTAATTTGTGTTATGATCGTCTAAGACGAGCTTCATTCGTAAGGCGAGGCTGAGCGCCAAGCGTTCTTCTTAAGCAGGTTAGGTGGGCAGAGGGGAATCGTGATGGACGTTCAGAGGCGTGACCGAGCGTGCGTGATGGGTCGTGAACAATGCAGCCTCGGCACCAACACCACGCTGTTAAAACTAGCAGATATCATCATAACCACCTCCGTTTATACACTTCTGCGAGTTTTCGGCAAAGGCCACGTGAACCATGTTGTAGTTTACCATTGTGCAAAACAAGCTTTACATGAGAGCAATATGTAACAGGTATCTATCTGGTTACCATTAACATATTATTGTTAACAGGCTGACATTCTGAGACTTTGTCAAATAAATGAAACTCTAGACCAGTTTCCCAATTATTTTCCGTTCGGGTAACACAAGAAATGTTTAACCAAACCTTGGCGAATCTCTGAGGTTGACATGCACGTTTTCATGTGAACTAAGTACTATGTGCTCCGCATCAATTTTATAATAAACTCTGTTGTACACTAGATGATACGAATGAATATTATATTATATCTGTTGTACACTTGGTGATCCGTATCACTATTATATTAAACTCTGTTGTACACTAAGTGATCAGTATCAATATTATATTGTGCTCTGTTGTACAGTAAGTGATCAGTATCAATATTATATTGTGCTCTGTTGTACACTAGGAGATCCGTATCAATATTACATTAAACTCTGTTGTACACTAGATGATACGAATGAATATTATATAATATCTGTTGTACACTAAGTGATCAGTATCAATATTATATTGTGCTCTGTTGTACACTAAGTGATCAGTATCAATATTATATTGTGCTCTGTTGTACACTAAGTGATCAGTATCAACATTATATTACACTCTCTTGTACACTAAGTGACCAGTATTAATATTATATTAAACCCTGTTGTACACTAAGTGATCAGTATCAATATTATATTGTGCTCTGTTGTACACTAAGTGATCAGTATCAATATTATATTGTGCTCTGTTGTACACTAAGTGATCAGTATCAACATTATATTACACTCTGTTGTACACTAAGTGACCAGTATTAATATTATATTAAACTCTGTTGTACACTAAGTGATCAGTATCAATATTATATTAAACTCTGTGGTACACTAAGTGATCAGTATCAATATTATATTAGACTCTGTTGTACACTAAGTGATCAGTATCAATATTATATTAAACTCTGTTGTGCACTAAGTGATCCCTATCAATATTATATTGTGCTCTGTTGTACACTAAGTGATCCGTATCAATATTATATTATACTCTATTGTATCTTATACTTTGTTGTACCTAAGTGATCCGTATCAATATTATATTATACTCAGTTGTACATTTGGTGATCCGTATCAATATTATATTGTGCTGTGTTGTACACTTGGTGATCCGTATCAATATTATATTTGGTGATCCCTGTTAATATTATATTGTGCCCTGTTGTACACTAGGTGATTCATGTTAATATTATATTGTGCATTTTGTATATTAGATGATCCCTGTTAATATTGTGCTCTGCTGTACGCTAGGTGATCCCTGTTAATATTATATTGTGCTCTGTTGTACACTAGATGATCCCTGTTAATATTATATTGTGCTCTGTTGTACACTAGGTGATCCCTGTTTATGTTATATTGTGCTCAGTGGTACACTAGGTGACCCCTGTTAATATTATATTGTGCTCTGTTGTGCACTTGGTGATTCATGTTAATGTTATATTGTGCATTTTGTATATTAGATGATCCCTGTTAATACTGTGCTCTGCTGTACACTAGGTGATCCCTATTAATATTATATTGTGCTCTGTTGTACATAAGATGATCTCTGTTAATATCATATTGTGCTGTGTTGTACACTAGATGATCCCTGTTAATATTACATTGTGCTCTGTTGTACACTAGATGATGCCTGTTAATATTATATTGTGCTCTGTTGTACACTAGGTGATTCCTGTTAATATTATATTGTGCTCTGTTGTACACTAGGTGATCCCTGTTAATATTATATTGTGCTCCGTAGTACACTAGGTGATCCCTGTTAATATTATATTGTGCTCTGTTGTACACTAGATGATCCCTGTTAATATTATAGTGTGCTCCGTAGTACACTAGGTGATCCCTGTTAATATTATATTGTGTTCTGTTGTACACTAGATGATCCCTGTTAATATTATATTCTGCTCTGTTGTACACTAGGTGATCCCTGTTTATGTTATATTGTGCTCAGTGGTACACTAGGTGATCCCTGTTAATATTATATTGTGCTCTGTTGTACACTAGATGATCTCTGTTAATATTATATTGTGCTGTGTTGTACACTAGATGATCCCTGTTAATATTATATTGTGCTCTGTTGTACACTAGGTGATCCCTGTTAATATTATATTGTGCTCTGCTGTACAATAGGTGATCCCTGTTAATATTATATTGTGCTCCGTAGTACACTAGGTGATCCCTGTTAATATTATATTGTGCTCTGTTGTACACTAGATGATCCCTGTTAATATTATATTCTGCTCTGTTGTACACTAGGTGATCCCTGTTTATGTTATATTGTGTTCAGTGGTACACTAGGTGACCCCTGTTAATATTATATTGTGCTCAGTTGTACACTAGGTGACCCCTGCTAATATTATATTGTGCTCTGTTGTACACTAGATGATCCCTGTTAATATTATATTGTGCTCTGTAGTACACTAGGTGATCTCTGTTAATATTATATTGTGCCCTGTTGTACACTAGATGATCCCTGTTAATATTATATTGTGCTCTGTTGTACACTTAATATTACATTGTGCTCTGTTGTACACTAGATGATCCCTGTCAATATTATGTAGTGCCCTATTGTACATTTGGTGATCCGTATCAATATTATATTGTGTTCTGTTGTACACTAGATGATCCCTGTTATTATTATATTGTGCTCTGTTGTACACTAGATGATCCCTGTTAATATTATATTGTTCTCTGTTGTACACTAGATGATCCCTGTTAATATTATATTGTTCTCTGTTGTACACTAGATTATCCCTGTTATTATTATATTGTTCTCTGTTGTACACTAGATTATCCCTGTTATTATTATATTGTGCTCCCTGTTAGTTCTTCACAGAAGTTTGCCGCCTGTGTCTTCAAAAAGTTTGAAATATTTTCTTTCAGCTCTTCGTCATTGTTGAAGTGTTGACCGCCAAGGAAAGACTTGCGATGTAAGTACAGATGAAAGTTGCTAGGAGCGAGGTCAGGGCTGTACGGAGGATGGTCAAACACGTCCCAGCTAAATCCCTGTAGGAAGTTTTTCGTCACATTTGCAGTATGTGGTCGTGCGTTGTCGTGAAGAAAAACAACACCTTTTGACAGCAATCCTCGGCGCTTATTCTGTATTGCGCGGCGTAATTTCCTAAGTGTCTCGCAATAAACATCTGCTTTGATTGTTTGACCACGCGGTAAGAAATCAATGAGTAAGATGCCTTTCCAGTCCCAGAACACTGTGCTCATCATTTTTCGAGGTGTCAAGATTTGTTTCGGCTTAACCTTTGCTGGGGATGAAGTGTGCCTCCATTCCATTGATTGCCGCTTACTTTCAGGGGTGTCGTAAGAAACCCAAGTCTCATCTCCTGTGACTATCTGTGTCAGAAATTCTTCGCCGTCTTCATCATAACGGGTTAAAAACTGAAGTGCACTACCCATCCGTTTTGTTTTGTGTTGCTCAGTAAGAATCTTTGGTACCCAACGTGAGCAAAGTTTACGAAATTTCAGTTTTTCGGTAACAATTTCATGAATTGGTGATCGTGAGCTTTGGGGAAATTCCATAGCGAGAGCACTAATTGTAAACTTGCGGTTTTCCTGGATCTTGTCAGCAATTGCGTGAACCAGTTCTTCTGTAACCAAAGATGGACGCCCACTTCGTTCTTCATCGTGCACTTCACTACATCTTTCATTGAACTTTCGGACCCATCTTCTCACCATTGAATCCCTCATCGCATTTTGTCCGTAAACTTCGCAAATTTGCCGATACATTTCAATTGGTTTCACTTTCCTAGCATTCAGAAAACGAATCACAGATCTGATTTCACAAGCGGCGGGATTTTCAATCAACACCGACATTGTAAACAAGCACAACAAAGCGTATGTGGCTGACAGCGATCTCAAAATGGCGCACGTTTCTTCTCCTTGATACAGAGCGTCTACCGCGCATGTGCGAAACTGCGATCGCAGCGCTGCAGCGGAGATAAATTGAAACGGAACTTACTATCTGGACGTACCTCGTAGAATCATATATATTATATATGACATATGCATATATTATAAAGCAGAAAATTCTCCTTGCCCTAGTAACAGTTTATTATCACAGGTTCCTCTTACATTTTCTATATTGTGCAAGGAGCATTGTTAATGGGCATGCAGTTGGCTGATACTGCTTGATAACGATTATAATTCTTAGCAATGTCTAGAATAAATAGAGAAAATTAGCGCGTCTTAAATTATAGAAAATGTTCTGAAATAGAAATTGGTTTATATCTCTGTGAAGTACGGTTATATTAACTTGTCACTAAAGAACTTGCATGGAGTGAGGAAGATAAATGAACTCAAAATATTTTTCGAGGGCTCTTTTATGACTTCAGTCATAAAATTGAAGCAGAAGGAGAATAATATTTAAGCTGAGACTTTATTTTCCGGTGTCTATTCCTAAGTCGTTCCATCTAAAGACAATATTTACGGAGGATATTAATTGTTCCTGCATTCAATTCACAGAGAATATCATGGGACATACAGAAAGAAAAATGAGGTTGGTACAAATGTTTGGCAGATATGCGAGCTTTATCACACTTGGCTTGCATGGTGCGCGAAATATGAGCTTATCATCATTGGTCTATTATGAACACCTACGGGGGAGTGGTAAGCAATGAAAAATGGGAGAAAAAACAAGGCAAGAGTGAGAACGAAATAAATAATAATGCACGGGAAATGCTAGTAAAAACAATGCGATAATGGGAGTATCAGCGCAAAAATAGTGGCGAAATCAGTGACATTTCTCATAAACTTATTAGTGATAGGTAAAGTATGAGCAGAAGAAAATTAAGCAATGAACGTTTTGTAGAAGTTCCTACAATATTAGCAGTTCCAGAACATGGAAATAGATTCCAATTTATAAGATACGTGTAAGCCAAATTGTAATACAATGTGATAATAGAATTAAATCAAGGAGAAGAAAAGTTCCTCAATAAGTTCCTTCTAGCAGAGATGCCCAGACCAATGCGTTCTTCAAGCTGGGGCGGGGGGGGGGGAAGTTAAGTATGGAAACTATCCTGAATTTAATTGACACCAATAATTCCTTTCCTCCAATCATCCGACAGTGACAAAGGAATGTGTTCTAAGAGATTGGATAAACCTCAAAATGTAGCTAGGAACCTTTAAGTGGTTCTTTAGAATTAATAATTCTAATAAAACAAAGTTAACATCTCTAGTGGTCATTCACATGGAAACATTAACATTAACCCAAACACATGAACACAAAATTTGCCCTTCCTTTCACAATGAAAAAAAAAATTCTGATGTGTCACATTCACATGATTATCTTTACTGTTCCACAAATAAACTTTCCATACAAAAGATTATTCATACATCTAAATCATGCTAATCAAAATAAACATTGCAGGACTTGGTCTTATTACTGCTTCTTTGTAAGTAGAAGAGAAAAAGGGAATACACTAGGCTAAAACGATAGTCAGAACTTTTCAAAAGTGAATAAAAAAATGAAATTCGGTTCTCTTTGCTTGTTAGGAGTAAACAAAAGATGACGAAAAGAAAGATGTCTTCCGTTTGAGAAAAGTTTAAGCACCTTCAAGCTAAACCCAATAATTCAGGATATCTGGAATGTACGTGATATAAATTGTGTGTTTTAATGAGATGTACACTTTTTGAGCAGTAAGCTTTTGTCTATCTCTTACGGTTTACCAGTTATACAAAAGTTAAACAAAAGTCTTCTAAAATGAAGTAGCCTTTAGTGGATATTCCGGGAAAATTCAAAACATATATTTCGTTTTTCATGAAAATATCTTAAACATATGACATATTAATCAAAATCGCTAGAGCTATTTTTGAGAAAATCAGCATTTTCTAAAACTTTTCCATGCAAATTGTAGGTAATATTGGGGGGGGGGATTTCTTGAAAATCTTCGTGTCGCCGCATACTTGGCTTGTTTTTGGTCGCGCTGTGGCGGAGTGGTTAGACCACTCGACTCTCACCTTGACGGCTGGGGTTCGATCCCAAGCGACCGCATGTGAGATTGGTGGTGGAAAAAGCGGCGCTGGGGCGGGTTTTCTCCGGGTACGCCGGTTTCCCCCACCATCGCATTCCACCGGTGCTCCATCATCATTCATGTATCATCAGTGTCACCGCCTGCGGTGCCATAAGTAGTTAAAGCGGGCGTTAAACACTACCAAAAAAAATCCTTGGTTGGTACTGAACTTCAATACCAAATTTTGTATTAAACGACTTTCCGTTTTTGAGCTATGCTGCCCACAGACTCTCTCTCACTCTCTCTCTCTCGCTCTCTCTCTCTCTCTCTCTCTCTCTCACACACACACACACACACACACACCTCTCACACACACGGGCATGTTTCTAAATTTTTTGGGGGGATTCAGGGAGTCGACAAAATATTTATTTTCGGTGAAATGTCAATTTTTTGGGTGGAACACAATGCCTTCTGTATCCACATTTTACACACGGGCTAGAGAAGGTAAAACGTAAGGTTAAAACTAAGTTAATTTGTGTGTGAAAGCGATTAAAATTATACAGATTAACAAATTAAATAATAAGCTAAAATCTCCAAAAACAAAGAACTAAGTTTGAACATGATTAAAGAAATAACAAATTATAGATTCATACAGCCCCTTCATTGCACGTGGGTTATTTATTTTCAAGTGCTTCCCTATAAATCGAAACCAGTTTGTACAATGAGATGATCCAGCGGTAATAATTGAGTGGTATGTTTTAGTTGGTAACGTTGGAAGGTCTTGGGTTTCATCACCGTTGTAAACCCATGGGTTTTTCTGGTTTTCCCGGGTGGCCAGGTGAATGCTGGGTGTTACACATCCCGACCATAATTTTCCTGTCTATTGTTTCCTATATTCAGCACTTCCTTGTCAAGGTCCAGGCGACAGCGATCGGTGACTTGCGCACTGTAGAGGTTTATTTATTCCTGCCGGTGGGATATTGCGCGATCGGGACCCGCCCATGCGTGATTTTAGACTAGGGCCCGGGCTGGGGCTCGGGGCTCGTGAGTTGAGCCCGGGCGGGTTCGGATGCTTAGTCCGGAACCGTTTGGGATCCCCTACACGTTTGCCTCTGTCGTTTCCGGATCTGTTGGTCCTTCAGGTATTTTCTCTCATCCCTCCGTGGGGCCAGAATATCATAAAGAGCCCCAAAGGGCAGTGCTCTACCCCAGTTACTCCGGATCCCGTTTGTGTGCAATTCCATTCTTTTGCCCCATCCAGCTTGCCATCCTTACTTATGCTTTTAGTATTTCACAAACTCGTACATATGCATTTCAAACAGCACACGTGTAGTACCGGGTAGAAAGATAATAGCATCCAAGTCAACGGAAGATTTTCTTTTATTTACTTCCTTGGTTCATAGGTAGAGAAGTATTGCATTCCACCGAGATTTCACTGAAAATACACGTTTTCCTGAAGCATTTTTAGAAAAATGGGCCGTGTATGTGTGCGTGTGTATCCGATAATTCAAAAACGAAAAGTCGGTTAAATATCAAACTTGATATTTAGGTTCAGCATCTTCCAAAGATGCTACACAAAGTTTTTTTTTTCAAGAAAGTCCTCCCAACCCAAACAACCCTTATTCCCGAAACGTTTCGAAAATCTTGATTTTATCATAAATGGCTCTAACGATTTTGATTTAAATGCCGCTATTAAAGATAATAACATGACAAATAAAATGTATAGCGAATTCTCTGGGAAGAGTGTATGAAGCCCTCTTCATTCTGAATGTCCGTAAGAGGTAGACACTTTATGTCATATAAATCTTTTTCTTTCGTGGAGTTGGCTTTTATTTATAGGTTTTCAGTTTACAATACCTAAACTTCTCATACAGAATTGAACGTTCATGTTTCTTTTGTTTTTCTCCTAGCCATGCAAAGAGAACCGAATTTCAATCATATAATAGCAAGCTTTAAAAGATTTGATAATCACTTTAAACCTAATAGATTCATTCCCCATTTTCCGTTTTACTAAAAAGGAATTAAGCAATAAAAGTAGTTCTGCCAATGTTCATCTCGATTAGCATGAAGTGCATAAAAGAATAAGCATTTATAAGAGTAGTTGAGAGAAGGTCATGTGAATGAATCGCATCCGATTTTTCTTTTTTTACTTCGTGTATAATACGTAGGTAGAGGCATTCCACTTAAAAATGTTATTCCTAGATTTCATTGAAATACACGTTTTAGATTCCCCGATTAAAAAAAAACATTTTTAAACAAAGGTCCACATGTGTGTGTTCCTGTGAACAGTATAACTCAAAACATGACAAATAGAATAAATACCAAAAGAAAATTCGCGCCACACTATACTGCCCTTTACATGTAAATTTATTTCAAAACTTTTGATTTTGTCAAAATTGGCTCAAGAATTTTTTTTTTATTGAAATACCGTACATTAAAGATATATACATGACAAATAGAATGTATATTTTGAATTTCCTGGTAATAGCCTCTGAAGTCTTCTTTATTCTAAACCATTTTGTATAACTAGTAAACCACAAAAGACAGGCAAAAACTTAATACATAAAAAATGTAGATATCATCAAAACACACAATTTAAGTCATAAACATTTTTGGTTGTAGACTAACCATGTTCGAGATGATGTTTGTTGTAGGTTTAAATTTTCGAATACTTACACTTTGCTTAAATGGGAAGTCGTTATTTATATTTTTTCATCCTGGTCAAAGAAAGAAAACGGAATTTCAATACCATCATCACTTAGCGACCGACTTTTGAAGGTTTTGACTATCGCTTTAGGTTATTGTATTTTCTTCCCCTTGTACAATGAAGTAACAGCGCAATAAAACAATTTCTACTACTGTTTATCTTGATTAGCTAGAAGTAGAAAGAAGAACAAGTTTCTGTAAATAATATTTGCTGGAGTATAGGTAGAGAAAGCTATGTGAATGTATCACATCAGATTTTTTTCCCTTAGAAAATCAAAATATATGGAGCAAGTGTATGAGGCAGGTGTGTTTTTACGTATACACATCAGTCCATCTTGTGGATAGTTTGAACGCTGGGAAATTATGAAGCACGGTTAATATTAACATAAAGAAGTTAATATACCTCAACAACATAAGTTGATGTTGTTACGAAGAGGGTTGCAAAAGGGAGAAATAAAATGTTGCTGTCCGAGAATATAACGAGTGTCGTAAATTATAATTTTTCCTTTTACGTTCACGCTTGGAAAGGGTTTTTTACGGCCTTCTGAAGGCAGGTAGACGGCGCCAAGATAATGCCTTCCTTAAAGTGGGCAATTGCGTGGAACTGGCAGCGGAATTTTCAATGAAAAATGAAACGCAGTTTTACAAAGTTAAGCACCCGTTTTAAATGCACGTAAAATTTATCCCTAGCTGGAGTGTCTTTCTTCTGGCACTTGGAAAAAGCAAAATGTATTCAAACTACTACGGACCCATTTTTTTCTTTCATTTTCCTGGTCCAAATTTCACATTTTTGCATGTTTTAATCATCCGCATTTCCTCTCACTTCAATCTTGTTTACATTCTTTATAAGCTCCCATTCCCTTTCTCTCTTTGTTTACCAATGGAAATTATAAACCAAAGTTGTTGTTGACAAACCGTCATTTTTATGTACAAAGCAAGGAATAAAAATACTTCTTATAATCATATTTTATACATTGTTACGCAGTGACTTGACCCAGCTTTGAGAGGTGGTTGTCGAGTAGTTGGGAAAAATAGAGATAAGTAGCACTTTTTTCTCAGCGTAAACCATAAACTTGTGGGTGATTTTTACAAGCTTACCCCTGCTACTGATATTGGTTCTCTATGACCTCTTACAAGATTATTCCTTTCAAAGTCCTTCTTCTCTCCGATTCTAGAACGTTCTGTAACACTGTGGAAGGCTCTAGCGGTTAGATATAAGCGGGTTAAGTAGTGAACCATTTCGATGCGACATAAGGTACAGTACGACCGAGTTTCTGACGACAGCGTGCGTACAGTGAGTGCTGCCACCGCGTGTGTCGATTCTTAACAAGTGAGAAAATAGTGCTTTGCGCGTGGCTACATCGCGAACAAAAATGAATCGAAAGGAAAAAATCTGATGTGTACCATTCACATGACTTTCTCCATATCCCTGCAACAAATAATTCTTAAAAAGCTTATACTTCTATTTACTTTATGCTAATCAGAAAAAATTAGCAGAAATAGTCTTATTACTCGCATCCTTGTAAGTAGAAGCGAAATAAGGGACCACCGTAGGTTAAAGTGATAGTCAAAAGCTGGTTGCTATGTCAATGAAGTTCCTTTGTCTATATGGATAGGAGTTGACAAGTTCCAGTATGAGAAAAGTATACGTTTTTCTTAGCAGAAACCAAAAGTAAGGAATGTCACAAAAACGACGAACTCCACGAAAAAAACGTATATAACATAAATTGTGTGTTTTAATGTGCTCTACATTTTTTGTGTAGTAAGTTTTTGTCCATCTCTTACGGTTTAGCAGTTATTCAAAATTCAGTAAAATTCATCCAGAATAAACTACTCTTCAGAGGCTATTCCCAGAAAATTCAAGATATACATTTCATTTATCGGGTAAATATGTTTAATATCCGAAATTTTAATCAAAATTGTTAGAGCCATTTTTGAGAAAATCAAAATTTTCGAAAAAAGTTCCATGTAAAGGGTAGTTGGGGGTGGGGGAATTTTTCTCAAAATTTTCGTGTCGCATCCCTGGAAGATACTAAACTTAAATACCAAGTTTGGTATTTTACCGACTTTTCGTTTTTGAGTTATCGTGTTCACAGACACACGGACACACGGACACACACACACACACACACACACACACACACACACGGACCTTTTTGTGAAAATGCTTTTTATGGATATTGGGGACCCTAAAACATATGTTTCCGGTGAAATCTCGGTATCGAATTTTTGGTGGAGTGCAATACTTTCTCTATACACTATGTACATAGTGCGTATGGAGAAGGTAAAAATCTGATGTGTACCATTCACATGACTTTCTCTACATCTCTGCAACAAATTATTCTTAAAAAACTTACACTTCTATTTACTTCACGCTAATTAGTAAAAAAATTAGCAGAAATAGCCATATTACTTGCTTCCTTGTAAGTAGAAGCGAAATAAGGGAGTACCATAGGTTAAAGTGATAATCAAAAGCTGGTTGCTATGTCACTGAAGTTCCTCTGTTTGTATGGACAGCAGTTGACAAATTCCTGTATGAGAAAAGTATAAGTTTTTCATAGCAGAAACCAAAAATAAGGAATGTCTCAAAAACGACGAACTCCACGAAAAAAACGTATATAACATAAATTGTGTGTTTTAACGCGCTCTACATTTTTATGTAGTAAATTTTTGTCCATCTCTTACGGTTTAGCAGTTATTCAAAATTCAGTAAAATTCATCCAGAATAAACTACTCTTTAGAGACTATTCCCAGAAAATTCAAGATATATATTTTATTTGTCAGGTAAATATCTTTAATATACGAAATTTTAATAAAAATCGTTAGAGCCATTTTTGAGAAAATCAAAATTTTCGAAAAAGGTTCCATGTAAAGGGTAGTTTGGGGTGGGAGATTTTTCTCAAAATCTTCGTGTCGCATCCCTGGAAGATACCAAACTTAAATAAAAAGTTTGAGTTATCGTTTTCACAGGCGCAGGGACTCACGGACACACGGACACACACACACACACACACACACACACACACACACACACATGGATCTTTTTCGGAAAATGCTTTTTTTAGATAAAGGGGACCCTAAAACACATATTTCCGGTGAAATCTCGGCATCGAATTTTTGGGTGGAGTGCAATACCTTCTCTATACACTATGTACATAGTGCGTATAGAGAAAGTAAAAATTAAACAAGATAACATTAGTAAAGTGGCAGTGTGAACTAATTGAAGTCTCTGGGAAGTTAAAAGTTCACTTAGAAGAGTGAAGTGAGAGTGAAAACAGGATATAATATGCTGTAATCCTTGAAATCATAGCACACACGAGGCAATTACTTCAATTAATGCAATTCTTAACTGGTACAGGAAAGCAGCCTGAGTTCGTTTAGCAGTAGTGCTTAAGTTGGGGGGGGGCACTTCCCTTCTCTTGAAATACCTTCTTCGTAAAGAAGGATTAGGTCTATTGAGCTGCTCCGCCTTCTGAACTTTTCTATTCATTCTGCCCATCGTAATCTTGGTCTTCTAACATTTCTCTTCTCTATTGGTTCATAATATTATAATTGGTAATCAATAGTTTTCTATTCTTATTATGTTTTGTACCTTTGTTTTTTTGTTTTTTTTTAATTATTATTATTAAATCTATCTGTAAAGTTGAAAATATATAGTTGTTGTCGGACATTCTCATTTTTTGATCGGCTAGCAGCACATACCCTGCAACACTTCTGAGAAACTTCATTTCACTTGTTTCAATTTTTGTTTTCGTTGGGCAGTTAAAAGTAATTTTCACAGTCATTTGCGAACAGGCATGTGGATGCTATTTTGTGGAATTTTAATTGTGTTATTTGCTGTACCATAATTTTGACACTGCGATGTTTTGATCCATATATCTATTGGAATCTATTCAGTTTTGTATATAGATCCTGATCTTTCACATACAGAGGCGTAGCCAAGGAGAGTTTATGGTTAGATGTAAAGATCAATAGCACAATTTAATTTAAAGCCAATTTCTGGACAATCCATTAATGAAACATGAAATTTTTAAAAATAGTTCATCTCGGGATTGATTCTTATTCATCATTTGATAGCTTTGTTGAGAAATGTAAAGGAGTAATGAAGTTATTTGTTCCAGTATATTTTGTACATGAGCGAACACAAGCTGATGATGATTGTACACGTGAAAGCAAACCATTTCTTTAAGTTGTGTCTGTTCCAGGCTCTTTAATTTCAATTAACAAAATGAACATTTCAAAAACCTCCTGTGCTCGAGTAGATGTGCGATATCCTGGAAAAGTTTAATGAAATCAGTAATATAGAACATTGAAACAATACTATGACCTGAAAAAAGAAAGGCAGTGAGCTCAAGTACTCGTCCTGCAGAGTCAGAAAATTCTGAAAAGAGTTCTCATATTCTTCTTGAGGAAGTAGCATGTTCTACACTGAAGTCTGTCAGGAATAGTAGTAAAAATACCGTTTGTGCGAGTTTTGCCTCGGATAAAATATTCAGTTTTATTAATGTTTGTAGGATCAGAGACATTAACACTCTCATGTTTCATACTGTTTTACCTCATTGTTGTATTGCTAAAGACATTTTAATCATATTATTATTATTGAAAAATGTGTTTTTTAAGTTCAGTAACATAATACCTTTCAGAGGAACTCCAATTGTGAGTTTATCACTTCTCCTAATTTCAGATTTAAAAATCAATTCATATGGTTTTTAGTTCAACGTTATCTACGTGTGCGTAATATGGTAAATAGCCCGATAAAATGTTTTAGTTTGACATAGTTCCTTGTATAAGAACCAATGGAAATACTTTATTAGAACCTATATTGTTTGTAACTAAAATGCAATACTAACTTCTTTGAGAATTCCAGTCCTCACTTAACTTTCTCTATACGCACTATGTAAGTACATAGTAGGTAAAAAAGGTATTGTATTTCACACAAAAATTTGATGTTGAGATTTCACTGGAAATATATGTTTTGAGGTGCGCTGTGTCCAAAAAACATTGTTAGAAAAAGGATCCTGAGCGTGTGTCTGTAGTGTGCATAATTCAAAAACGAAAAGTCGGTTAGCAACACACTTGGAATATAACTTTAGCATCAATACGAAGATTTTTGGGAAAATCACCTAGCCCAACTATTCTTTATATGAACGATTTTCCCAAAAATTGCCCTACCGATTTTGATTGAGTTACCGTATGTTAAAGATGTTTAAGTGGCAAATAGAATGTTTATCTTGAATTTTCTGAGAATAGTCTCTGAAGAAATCTTCATTCTGGATGAATTTTGCATAACTAATAAACCGTAAGCGATAACACTAAATTTATTCCACAAACATGAAGATCTCTTCAAAAATACGCAATTTATGTCATTTACATATTTTTCGTCGAGTTGACCATTTCTAAGATATTCCTTATTATTGGTTTCATTTTTAAATAACCTAAAACTTTTCTCTAAGCAGAATTTGTAAACTCTTGACTATGCAAAGAAATACATCCACATGGATTTCATAACCAGCTTTTAAAGGATTTTACTAGTGTATTCCTTATTTCCTTTCTGCTTATAATGACTAAGTAATAAATACAATTTAGATTGATATTTATACCGATTAGAATGAAGTAAATAGAAGAATAATTTTTTAAACAATACTTTGAGAAGAGATTTAGAGAAAGTCATGCGAATGGAACACATCCGACCTTTAGAATATATGTTCTCATTATTGATTAAAGATGATAGGTAGCCTCTAAAAAGCTTATTCTTGAAATAACCAATAATATAAATGAGAAGGACAGCTTGCTTCCTTCAATTTTCTTCACAGAATACCTTTGAGGTTCATTTTCCCACAAATTCAGATAGAGCGGTATTACAATAGCGTCGCAGAATTCCTTCAGAACCTTATGAAAGCTCATATATTTGGAGCTCTGACATTTATACTCGAGGATTTTTGCTACATACCAAAACATGAGCTAATTCTTAAATTAGCTTTAAAATTGTCTATCTGTGGAGTTTTCTATGTTGGCTGATTAGTTGAAGTGATTGTATTTCCAGAATGGCGACTGCTTCAGTAGCTGAGTACGTGAGATGTTTCAAGATAGATTGCTGCGTTTGACTTGTTTGTGTAAAAGAGACTCAGAAGAACGGTTTCCTTATCCTTGAAAGAGGGGTAACAATTAATCTCCTAATCTTACAGAGAAGTACTTCCTGCTGCGGTTAAAGATCCTTCTCATGACTCTTCCAAAGGTAGAAGACATGCCAATAATCCAATCCTATGTGGGAAACTCGCACTTCAGACCAATCCTGCTAGCAACAACAAAAACACATTGATTCTTAAACCAATGAAAACCTTCTTCTCATGGCAAACTCTTTCGGTCGGAACTTATTGTTCTTATTTAGATGATTACGCTTGCGGTTATATTTGGTTTAAAGTTAATCATCTGCTTTAATTTGTCGCACGTTTCGTTTTCTCCATGTTTTTAATTAATCACTAAATCTCACTAAAAATGTGATGTGTTCCACTGACATAATCTTCTCTACCTTCCTCCAACAAACTATTCTTGCAAAAGATTATTATTTTATCTACATCGTACTAATCGAGGTAAACATTAGCAAAAGTTGGTCTTATTACTTAGTTTCTTGTAAGAAGAATAAACTTTGCTGAAGCATCATTCAACTCTTTAAAAACTGTCCCTATGTTATACAATTGAAATTCGGTTCTCTTTTTTGTATTTTAACAATTTTTGTGCAGTAAATGTCTGGCTAACTGTTACGGTTTACCAGGTCCTCCAGAATGAAGAGGTCTTCGGAGGCTATTCCCCGAAAATTCAAGATACGCATTCCATTTGTCATAAAATATCTTAAACACATGTTATTTTATTCAAAATTGTTAGAACTATTTTTGAGAAAATTAACATTTTCGATAAATGTCCCATCTAAAAGTTAAGGTAGATATTTGAGTTATGCTGTTCACCGACACACACACACACACGTGCCGTGCGCACGAACAGACATACGGACACACACATATACTCACCCTTTTCTAAAATGTTTGTTTTGGATTCAGAGGGCTTGAAAATATGTATTTCCGGTGGAATTACGATGTCGATTTTATGATTTCTATATACATGGTCGAGAAAATCATAAGAAATGAACAAACAGTTTATCCTAATAATTGTATTCAAAGAAATAGCATTTAAAACGTTTACTTTGAATATAATTGCATAAAATTTAAAATCTGGCTGTTAATAAGAGCACTTGTTTTAATTATTACTGGAGTGTTTTATTGTACGCCCCGACATTGGCCGTTTCCTAGAATTTTTGAAGATGCCGCAACACTGTGTGGTAATATTAAACATATTGTTGTTCTTCCCTGTCTCTTAAATATACCCATATGCTTTTGTATGGAATTAAATAAACTGTTGTTCGAGCACTTGCAATCTAAATATTGCTCATCATTAAACACCACGCAGTTTAATTTATCAAGTTTAGGTACGTGCAATTACCCAAGCTTGGAAGAAAGTATAGGAAAACTCAATATGCTGATTAAAATGTGTTTTTGGTGGATAGAAAAGGTATTGTGTTGTAACCAAAACTTCGATACCGAGATTTCACCGCATTTACATGTTTTGGGTGCCCCTGAATCCAAAAAAAGCATGTTTACAAAAAGGTCCGTGTGTGTCTGCGTGTATGTATATACATATATGTGTGCATAAGTGTGTATGTGCGCGCGCGCGCGCGTGTGTTTGTGTCTGTGTTGGACAGCATAATTCAAAAATGAAAAGTCGGTTAAATACTATTCTTGGTAATCAAGTTTACTATCTTCCAAGGATCGATACGAAGATTTTCAGGAAAATCCCAAAACACTCGTTACATGTAACATTTTTTGAGACTGTTCGATTTTCTCTGACGAGCCATTTAAAAATATGCTCTTTATTAAATGATTAAATTGTGAATTTTAAAGACATTTCTATTACAAATAAAAGTATATCCTGAATTTCTTCAGATTAGTCCCTGAAGTCCTCTTTATTTTGAATGATTTTTGTAAACTGACATACAAAAAACTTACTACATAAAAAATAGAACTTTTATTAAAACCGATAATTTGTTTCATATCAATTATTTTTTAGCGCTAACTATTTCAGATATATTTCTTGTTTTTAGTTTCAGATTTTAAATACTGAAACGAGAAGTTCTCATCCGTTTCATATCTGGCTATGAAAAGAGAACCGAATTTCAATGTCAATCGCATAGCGACGCTTTGTTCTGTCGCTTTAGCTTAATGTATTCGTTTATTTCCCTTCTATTTATAATACAGTTTCTGGTAATAGTTATGTCGATTAACATGATGTACACAAAAAGAACATACTTTTGTAAGAATGGTTTGTTTGCAAAACAGATACAGAAAGTCATGTGAATGGAATACATGAGGTATTTCTTTCTTTCTTTTCCTTTGCATAGGTCATTGCCTCTGCTTATGCTATATTAAACAATTGAGTGAGTTTCTGCCTGTTCCATGTAACTCAGCCACTTCTGTTTCATTTGACAATTAATTCTAGGCAAAAGTATTTCTCGCGGATGGAACAATAATCTTTTATGTAAGCCAGAGATCATCTACTAGTTGCCCTTCGAGCAAAGCAACAAGAGAAAATTTCCGGATGCTCCCATGAATCGACTACTGCGCACTGCGCGAACAACTGCGCGGAAAGCAAGCATAGATAATTCCTTCAGTACTGTGACAGTAGACAACAGTTATTGCGTGTGAAACGCACCTTTCATACGTTAATAAACCTATTGTAGGTTTATGATTGGTAGATCAGTAGCTCTATTATGTCTTTTGCATTGCTATTTACACTTCGGATGTGAACAAATAAATATTTATTCATTATGGGTTCACGGGTGATCAGCCGTGTCAGGTGTATAAAATCCGAGCTTTCGACCATGGTCTTCGTCAGGACACCTGACACGGCTGATCACCCGTGAAGCCATAATGAATAACATTCGCCGTGAAAGCTTCAAGTCTTACAAATAAATATTTACATAGATTGGGTGTAATTGACAGCCGTAATATAAATAATTGCAAATATAATGACAATCATTATAGTATTATCATAATAAAACAGCAAGCTCCTTAAATTGGTTAATACCATTGTAATAGCACTGATTCACAGCAGTGTGAGAATTAATTTTCACATTTATAGCAGTGAATATGAACAGGCATCTTGGTGATTAATTGGGATCGAACACAATTTGAAAGAAACGTTCTTGTTCTTGCATAGGTTGCGTAATGACGCTGCAAATGGAATTCTCTGAAGGCAGGCTTTCGTCGAAAACTAAAACCTTATTCCTCCACTTTCTATAAATAACGAAAATTCCTCTTAGGCAAGCATAAACGTAGGAGTCGATTGCTTGCTTGGATTGCTTTCTGTTCCCGACATTATAAATTGAAAGACGACGAGCAAAATACAGTGAGTTGGTGACGCCTAACAACACTAGAAAAACTCATGAGCGTTGTACACTAGTTTTTTTTTAAACAATCCTTTTATGTTGTGCTTACCTGTTTGTGGCGGATTTTGCTGTCATATTGTTATGTTGTACTCAACTGTTGGTGACGGATTTTGCTGTCATATTGTTATGTTGTACTTACCTGTTTGTGGCGGATTTTGCTGTCATATTGTTATGTTGTACTTACCTGTTTGTGACGGATTTTGCTGTCATATTGTTATGTTGCACTCACCTGTTTGTGACGGATTTTGCTGTCTTATTGTTATGTTGTACTTACCTGTTTGTGACGGATTTTGCTGTCATATTGTTATGTTGTACTCATCTGTTTGTGACGGATGTTGCTGTCATATAGTTATGTTGTACTTACCTGTTTGTGACGGATTTTGTTGTCATATTGTTATGTTGTACTCACCTGTTTGTGACGGATGTTGCTGTCATATAGTTATGTTGTACTTACCTGTTTGTGACGGATTTTGCTGTCATATTGTTATATCGTACTCACCTGTTTGTGACGGATGTTGCTGTCATATAGTTATGTTGTACTTACCTGTTTGCGACGGATTTTGCTGTCATATTGTTATATTGTACTCACCTGTTTGTGACGGATGTTGCTGTCATATAGTTATGTTGTACTTACCTGTTTGTGACGGATTTTGTTGTCATATTGTTATGTTGTACTCACCTGTTTGTGACGGATGTTGCTGTCATATAGTTATGTTGTACTTACCTGTTTGTGACGGATTTTGTTGTCATATTGTTATATTGTACTCACCTGTTTGTGACGGATGTTGCTGTCATATAGATATGTTGTACTTACCTGTTTGTGACGTATTTTGTTGTCATATTGCTATGTTGTACTTACCTGTTTGTGACGGATGTTGCTGTCATATAGTTATGTTGTACTTACCTGTTTGTGACGGATTTTGTTGTCATATTGTTATGTTGTACTCACCTGTTTGTGACGGATGTTGCTGTCATATTGTTATATCGTACTCACCTGTTTGTGACGGATTTTGCTGTCATATTGTTATGTTGCACTCACCTGTTTGTGACGGATGTTGCTGTCATATAGTTATGTTGTACTTACCTGTTTGCGACGGATTTTGCTGTCATATTGTTATATCGTACTCACCTGTTTGTGACGGATGTTGCTGTCATATTGTTATGTTGCACTCACCTGTTTGTGACGGATGTTGCTGTCATATTGTTATATTGTACTCACCTGTTTGTGACGGATGTTGCTGTCATATAGACACTAGAAAACACACTTTCATAAGATATCGCACTTCAGCAGATAATAATCGATATTTAATTTTAGCACGCTGGAGAACAAGACGAAACATAGGAATGTTAAAGATTATACAAATGTAGCAACAGGTATGTAAAGGTTTACGCTAAACTCTTATAACATGATAACATTTTGTAAGTGGCTGTATGAATGTCACCCGCCTGACAATGAACCTGGAACCTGACTCCATTGTCGTGTAGGTATTCTAGATTCCTTCTTCACCACTTTACAACTATCAGGTTTCCAGCAACTCACGCGGTCTGTGAATGACTTGATTGTTGTTATTTCAGGCAGGAAAATTGAGGGTTATGCTGTCGAGCGGCGAACCCCCCCCCCCCCCCCCCCCATATAATTGAATGGAAGCTCCCGTTTGGTTGGGACTAAAGGGGCTAATAATTATTAAACCTCCCTCTCGCTTCTTTTTGTTGTGGCTGTGGGGTTGACAAGAGTGCCGGATGCTTATTTCATCATCAGGGGAGCATAGTTCAGCTCCCTAACAGGGCCCTTATGATCTGATGCAACACAGAGCCGCAGCTTATTTGAAACTGGCGGCCCCAGAGAAGCGTTTTATAATACACAACATATTCTAGATACGCACAGTGGCGTAGTCGATATGTTCCAAAAAATCTAATGAATTCCATTCACGTGATCTTCTCTACATCTCTGCAATAAATTATTGTTAAAAAGCTCAATCTTCTATTTACTTCACACTAATCGAGAAAATATTTGTAGAGATAGTCTTACTACTTGCTCCCTAGTAAGTAGAAGGGAAAAAATCTGATGTGTTCCATTCACATGACTTTCTCTATATCTCTGTAAATTATTATTGTTAATAAGCTTATCTTTTATTTATTTCATGCTAATCGAGAAAAATTAGCAGAAATAGTCTTATTTCTTGCTTTATTGTAAGTAGAAGCGAAATAATGGAGTACCATAGGTTAAAGTGAAAGCCAAAAGCTGGTTGCTATGTGACTGATGTTCCTTTGTTTGTATGGACAGGAGTTGACAAATTCCTGTATGAGAAAAAAATTAATTTTTCAAAGCTGAAACCAAGAAAAAGGAATATCTCAAAAACGATCAACTGCGCGAAAAAAATGTATATAAAATAAATTGTGTGGTTTAACGTGCTCTGCATTTTTTGTGGGTTAAGTTTTTGTCCATCTCTTACGGTTTAGTAGTTATGAAAAATTCATCCAGAATAAAGAAGTCTTCAGAGGCTATTCGCAGAAAATTAAAAATATACATTTTATTTGTCAGGTAAATAACTTTAATATACGATATTTTAATCAAAATCGTTAGAGTTATTTTTTAGAAAATCAAAATTTTCGATAAAAGCTTCTATGTAAAGGGTAGTTTGGGGTGGGGGATTTTTTTCCTTGCATAAATATTAAATGAGATAACTACATGCAGGTGCAAAGTTTTTCTTTTCAGTGTATTTCTTGGAGACATCCATCACCGCGAAATATATTAAACTTGGTAGTGGCCAATTTTGCTTTCGCGATTATAAGTTAACTGTAATACGTGTTGAGCACAGATGCCACAGTGCGGGTAAAGTACATTATCAGCGCCAGGCATTGGATCGTTGGGCGGAAGACAAATCTAAAGCCAGCTGTTATAGGTTAAAACTTTATCGTTTTTGTTTATTATTATTATTATTATTATTATTATTATTATTATTATCATCATCATCATCAGCAGCAGCATCATCATCATAATTATTTGTGCGTAGAAGAGAAAAAATCTGATGTGTTTCATTCACATGACTTTCTCTACAGCTCTGCCACAATTGTTAAAAAGCTTATGCTTCTATTTACTTGAGGCTAATCGAGAAAAACATTAGCAGAAATAGTCTCATTACTTGCTTCCTTGTAAGTAGAAGCAAAATAAGGGAGTACCATGGGTTAAAGTAATAGTCAAAAGCTGGTTGCTATGTCACTGTAGTTCTTTTGTTTGTATGGAGGAGTTGACCAATTCCTGTATGAGAAACGCAGAAGCTTTTTAAAGCTGAAACTACGTAATAACTAAAAAAACGATCAACTCTACGAAAAAAATTACAATGTCATAAATTGTGTGTTTTGTCGTGATCTACATTTTTTTTTTTTTTTTTTTTTTTTTAATTGCTTCATTTGTGTAGCCCCCTTTAACTTCAATGGTCATATCGGGGGCTTTCACTTGTGAAACTGTAGGTTCAGAACGTTAGGTTTAACTTTGTATTACTAAACACACTCACATTCACTCTCACATTCATACTTCCAGACTCTATGGGGTATAGGGAATAATTCCGGTTAAAGAAAAATTCACCGCCCCTGCCGGGAATCGAACCCGGGACCTCCGGGTGAGAAGTCAGCTCGCTGACCACTCGACCACGGAGGCAGTCTTTTACACTTTTGTGTAGTAAGTTTTTGTCATTTTTGAACCAAGTTGTTTGCACACACCCTCACCAGGATGCTTTAAAAGTAATACTTCAAGGTAACACATTGCAGGCGAAATCGAAAATAAGGAGAATATTTTCGGTTACATTTTGTATACGTATAGATTTAAAATAATTTTAATGACGACGATTGCTATATCGCAAATTACGCCTTCTTTTCTTTGTTGTGCAATATATTGAGTGTGTTGCTAATGTTTTGCGGTTATTTCAGGAAGTAAAGGTAAAGGAGAAACGTGAGAACTCATTAGAATGTAGGTTCGATACCGTGAACCGTTCACACAAAACAACGTGTAGCAGATAAGAGAGCCAAAAAGAAATTAGCTCCAAGTGGATGCCATTGGTGTGCGGTATCGGAGTGCCACGATCTTGGGCAGTGGTTCAGTCACGGAGCTCTGGATTTCCAGGAAAGAACTGCAAACAATTTTCTGGGAGGTGTGAAAAGGCACCAACTTCATTATCCTCGTGAGAAATCGCTTTGCATCTTGTTAAAGGACAGAACGTTATCAGTCTACATACTGGTCAATCAGGCAAAACAACTTTTGCTCATTGTCTCATCTTGAATATGCTGGTCCAGCTAGAAGTGCTTATTTACATAAATATGCTTAACTCACAACAACATTGCTATTCCAGAAGGTTTTGTTGCGACCATCCTAAATATATCATTACAGTAGTCAGTAATTTACAGAGGAAGGGTAAGAGCCATGTTTGACGTAAACTAGCGTTTTGCACAAGGAGCGAAGTTGAGGCTCGAATTGGCGGGTTGCGCGGCAGAAGCACCATGGAAAACTCGAAAACACGAAGTGTATCTATGTACTTATCCAACTCTTGTCCTTCACACGGCTTGTGTGAAAAAACAATCCAATACCAATTGACCATAATAGTTGGCTATACTATGAATCCTGGGACTTAAAGTACTTACAACATTGTAAGTCGTCATTGGGGTTGTCATCTCAAAATAATTTGAGATCACCTTGTGGTTTACCGGGAAACATACGAGTCAGTTGAGAAATTTAATGCGACGTCGACATATCAGCATGGTAGCTCAGTGGCAGAGCAACCGGCTATAGATCGAGAGGTCCGTGGTTCAATACCCGGCTATGGTATTGAATTTTTCAGTCTGACTCTACCTATCCAACCCCTGTCCTACACACGGCTTGTGTGTTTTAGAGTCTCCTGTATATGTATATATTTAAAAAAAAAAATCTGATGTAATCCATTCACATGACTTTCTCTATATCTCTGCAACAAATTTTGTTAAAAAGTTTATGCTTCTATTTACTTAATGCTAAGTGAGAAAAAATTAGCAGAAATAGTCTTATTACTTGCTTACCTGTAAGTAGAAGCGAAATAAGGGAGTAACATAGGTTAAAGTGATAGCAAAAGGTGGTTGCTATGTGACTGAAGTTCCTTTGTTTATATGGACAGCAATTGTTAAATTCCTGTATGAGAAAATTATAAGTTTTAAAGCTGAAACCAAAAACAAGGAGCATCTCAAAAACGTTCAACTCCACAAAAATAATGTATATAACATAAATTGTGAGTTTTAATGTGCTCTACATTTTTTGTGTGAAGTTTTTGTCTCTCTTACGGTTTACCAGTTACACAAAATTCCGTAAAATTCATCCAGAATAAAGTAGTCTTTAGAGGCTATTCCCAGAAAATTCAAGATATGCATGCATATTATTTATCAAGTATACATATATATATATATTTAATATATGATATTTTAATCAAAATCGTTAGAGACATTTTTTAGAAAATAAAATTTTTCGAAAATTTTTCCATCTGAAGGGTAGTTGGGGTTGGGGGGATTTTCTTGAAAATCTTCGTGTCGCATCCTTGGAAGATATGGAACTTAAATACCAAGTTTGGTATTTAACGGTCTTTTCGTTTTTGAGCTATGCTGCACACATACACACAGACAGCACACACGGACATTTTTCTAAAAATGTTTTTTTTGGATGCAGGTGGTCTCAAAATATGTATTTCCAGTGAAATCTCGGTATCGAATTTTTGGGTACAATGCAATACCTTCTCTATACACTATGTACATAATACGTATAGATAAAGTAATATATTTTCAAAAGTAGGTCCCTCTGGGTGTGTGTGTGTGTGTTTGTGTGAGTGTGTGTGTGTGTGTGTGTGTGTGTGTGTGTGTGTCTATGAACACGATAACTAGAAAACGAATAGTCGGTAAAATACGAAACTTAATATTTAAGTTTAATATCTTCCAGGGAAGCGACACGAAGCTGTTGAGAAAAAGCATCCCACCCCAAACTACTCTTTACATTGAACAAATTTCGATAATTTTGATTTCCTCAGATTGCCTCTAACGATTTTGATTAAAATCTCTTAAATTTAAGATATTTATGTAACAAATAAAATGTATATCTTCAATTTCCTGGGAATAACCTCTGAAGACTTGTTTATTCTGGATGAATTTTGCGGAAGTTTGTATAACAAGTAAACCGTAAGAGATAGACAAAAATAACTATTGTAAAATATAGAGCTTGCTAAAACACACAATTTATGTTATATACAATTTTTTGTAGAGTTGACCATTTTTTCGATACTCCTTGTTATTAGTTTCTGCATTAAAATACTTATACTTTTCTGATACGGGAATTTGCCAACTCCTGTCCATACAAATAAAGGTATTTCAATCACATAGCAACCAGCTTTTAATACATGACTATACATTTAGCCTGGTATAACCCTTTATTTCCCTTCTATTTACTTGGAAGCAGGTAATAAGAATCTTACTGTCAATTTTTTCTCCATTTGCATTAAGTAAATAAAAGAATAGCCTTTTAATAATCACATCAGATTTTTAACATAAGGAAAAGAACTGTGGTTCACCGTGTTTTGTTTTTGTTTAATCCGAATTAACTCGATGACAACCAAATGTGAAATATTTTATAAGTGGTTAGTTACCACTATAAAAAGAAAAGCTGGTGCAATTGGAGAACACATGGATTCCAATGTTAGAGATATGTAGAAAATTTAAAAGTTTACTGTCATGTGACTTTGCCAAAACTTTACTCCATAATACAGAAAGAAACTGCTAATATAATAACAATAGCCTTTAGGTTGTTGTTTCAAGGCTACTTGTTATTAAATCTGTTAACGGTGATTTAAAACTTTTAATAACGGGCATTTAGTCCGCTAAATGAATTTAAAATTAGCTGATATTCTTCTTTGGTAAAATAGTTATGTGCCATTGTTGAAAAACCAAGTTGTGGTGGTAACGGTAACAAATTAAATGTGTTAACACCACTCTCGGCATTGAAAACAAAACTCATAACTGCATTTTTTTTTTGGAGTTATTTTTTAGATATTCCTTGTTATTAATTTCAGCTTTAAAAAACTTACACTTATCTCATACAGGAATTGGTCAATTCCTGTCCATACAAACAAAGGAACTTCAGTCACATAGCAACCAGCTTTTGACTATTCCTTTAACATATGGTGCTCCCTTATTTCGTTTCTATTTACAAAGAAGTAAGTAATAAGACTATTTCTGCTAATTTTTTCTCGATTAGCATGAAGTAAATAGAATCATAAGCTTTTTAACAATAATTTGTTGCTGAGATGCAGAGAAAGTATGTGAGTGGAACCCATCAGATTTTTATTGATTACTTTCATGATGTGCTGATATTTATAATGAAAACAGATATAACTGTAGGTACATGTTATAGTCTCAAGGAAAATTTTGTGTTGACAATTGTTTTTAAAACGTTGCATTAATTCAAAATCTTCTCGGGCTTCTAGCCAGGTAAAACGGGTGAAGACGAGGAAAACGCACTTCTTCGAAACGTTGGTGTCAAGCCAAGTTTTTACCTGGCTAGAAGCCCGAGAAGATTTTGAATTAACACGTCGCCAGGAAAGCTTTAGTTCTTATTTTGTTGCATTAATTGTTTTAATTAATGGTGTTTGTATTGAATATTTTATATAAGTTCGCATTCATTTCTGCTAATTTTCGGGTCAAATTAATGCGCAATGATGTGACTGAATGAAATTTAATATTTACTAAAGAATCATTAATGTTAAAACCCCTTAATTACAAATTCAAATCAATATCATGAATAGAATTAAATGTAAATCAGACATCACCAAACTACACAATACAAACAAGTAGTGACATTTTCTTTTTTCTCAGTTGCCTTTCTGTCTGTTACAATATATGTAGAGAGAAATCTCTCGCTGTCAGCATTTGATATCGCTAGCCAAAGACATTGAGGAGAAATGAGTAATACTCGTTATGAGTTTTGTTTTCAATTTCGAGAGTGGTGTTACTACATTTAATTTGTTACCGTTACCACCACAACTTGGTTTTTCAACAATGGCACATAACTATTTTACCAAAGAAGAATATCAGCTAATTTTAAATTCATTTAGCGGACTAAATGCCTGTTATTAAATGTTTAAAACCCTTCAATAGATGCAGCTCATAGGCAACATAGAGCCATTTTTGCTTTCAATATGGCCCCAGGAGAAAGGGATAAAAAGGAGTCGTGAAGGGCGACCAGATTCGTATGACGACGTGCGCTAGCAGGGACGGGGTCCTTAGCGATTCCAACATGATACCAATTTTGTTACCAGCTGGCCCAACTTAAGTCATTCGCAAACTGGGGATCTCAGACGTAAAGGTGCCAAAACAGAAACTCCACCGTCCTGCCGCGACACACAAACCGCCGTTTCTTTATCATACACATCTGAAACAAATAGGGTGAAACTGACGAAAGGAAATGATGAGGACAGGAAATTCCTGATAGAATCACCCCAAAATTCGTCCACCGATTCTGGAAATCCACAAAAAAAGTAATGGGCCGAGTGACCGGCCCTAAGGGAATCAAACCCTGGACCTAATTAATGCTAGCCTCGTATGTTACCGTGCTGCCCTCTCACTTGGTTTTAAAACATTGCAGGAGAGTTATTACAACCAAAAACTCTGAGTATTTTTATATTAGCAAAAATAAAATACAGAACACAAAAACACCAAAATGAATATAAACCTATTGTTTTTCTGCTCTTGGTTCGTTGTTTAGTTTTATTATACTATTATCTCTTCGAAGACTATAAGTTTGCACCGTTTTCTTATTGTGTTTAAAAGCTCGATTACACTTTTATATTCCAGATTCAGCCTTTTTATTAGAGTCACTAGTTACCTGTAATTAATCGTGACAGTTGTGAGCCATTATTGCGCATTTTAACCCTGGTTCAATGCCCTGCCATAAAAGTTTTATTAGGGCTTGGTATGATGGTGAAGTGAGATTAAGTTTCTTGTAAATGACTCCGAACTTTTTTTCTCGAAAAAAGTGCCTTTTCGCGTCACGATAAATGAGCAGATAAAGTAACATTTTCAAAGACATCAAACGCTTCAGCTCCACCTTTAAAGTGTGCTATTATATTATTAAAAATGAATATAAAGGTCCATGTGGCACCTCAAGCGAGAAATCTGTTGCGTGAGTTGGGATTGGTTCGTTGCTTTTTATTTCCTTCTGTCACAGATGTGGACCATGACTGGAACATAACAAGATTTCCGGAGAGTAAATGTAGCTTATTTTGGTTTTAAAAATTGTCAGAAACATTAGCCGCGCCTGCGGCTAGTTTTTGTGGGAGTCGACGTGAAACCATACACTTGAGTGAGGTATATGTTGGAATTTTATTTATTTTTTCCTTCTTCTAGTTTCGTTCGATTCCTGGTCCCATGAAGAGGAAAAATTACCTGTTCTTCACAGTCTTACCGCAGAGGGCATTGGCCAGGAGCTTTTATTGGCCCTTGTACATGATCAAACTCGTTTCTCAATTCAAGAGTTTACAAGAAAAATTTTCAAATATTGAAAAGTATTTGATAACATTGGACAAGTCTCGACAAGACTTGGCAATGTCATAGACGTGCCTTTGCCAAATTAAACACCTTCAAAGCACATGGATAATTTAGCATTCTAAATTAATGTATTATTGGCGTCACAGTTTAACAATTTGGGACTAGATATTTTTCTTTGCGTAATTACTTAGTATTTCCGCGTATAAGATTACGAATGCAGTGGAAATAACACGAATTGATAGGTTAACTGTTCTATATCACATTGCATTATTGTATAATCTAGGAATCTACCTGGCAATTCCTTCATGTGTTGTTCTTTTTCATCTTATTGGGGTGATCCAAGTTCATAAGGTATAGATATGGCCAGCTTTCGAAAAACTAAAACCTAATCATCTTGCATACGACACCCCTTACCTAGGTAACCATTTTTGTTTACTTTTAGCTTTCAGCCTTGTTATACATTTGTTGACGCACTTTTAAATACTCGCATTTCATTGGCCAAAACCATCAAATCACTGTTAAATCCTTGGCGGCTTAGAGAATGCCCTTATTGCTTTTAAGATCTTCAAAGACTTTAGAAGTATTGGAAGCAATTTAACAAGAAAACTTGTGAGGTTGTGGTAACTCTTGGAAAGACTTGTAAAGTGTTGCATTTGACAAAATTTTGATTGTGTACAAGGAGCTTAAGTCTTTTAAAATGCATTAACAATATTTATAGGAGTTTTAATGAAACGTGGGACGTTAATAGAAACATGCAGGTCGGCAATGTTTAACGCATGAAACATGTGTGCATTTTCTTACCATCCATATAACACAAATGTGATGTACTACATTCTGCCGTCAATTAGTGGGACACAAACAATTCTTCTTCTCTTTCACTTTGGACGACTAAACCCCATTCCAGTGCTTGCAAGCCACCTCCTCTTAGGGGCACACGAACTCTGGATCAGGAAAGGTAATCACACCGATGAGAGTGACAAGATGATATTCAATGATGGTGAAATGGGTGAAAGGAGAGTTAATAATGGAGTAGATGGTGGAATGGATGACAGGATATCTAGAGAACACGTAGTTTTAGGCGAGCGGTCTAACAACTCGGCCACCTTTCTTAAGTTTATGTATTTCTTTATTCAGTTATATTCGAGATATGCCCTTTATAAGTAGGTACTTTACACATTTCAATATGTTTATGTATTTCTTTGTTTAGTTATATTCGAGACATGCCCTTTATAAGTAGGTACTTTACACATTTCAATATGTTTATGTATTTCTTTGTTTAGTTATATTCGAGACATGCCCTTTATAAGTAGGTGCTTTACACATTTCAATATGTTTATGTATTTCTTTATTTAGTTATATTCGAGACATACCCTTTATAAGTAGGTACTTTACACATTTCAATATAGATACAAAGAGAATAGTGTCAGTCACCATTTTAAAATCTGGTCGCCATATTATACCTTAAAAGTGTATACGCTTTCCAAACAATCACGAAACACAATTGAATATCAACAGGACTTTAAAAGCATTAATGTATTGAACAATTAATAACGGATGTCTCGGAAATAGGTTATTAAATTAAAACTACAAAGATTTTTAGATACATTTTATGTTTCAAATATAAATATATATATATACTTTTCGTTTATTGCTTAATCTTTATCAGTTAAACAAAATTATACATAACACCTTACGGAATGAAGAAAACTTAACGTTCCCAGAAGATTACAAGCTATATGTTTCATTTTTCATGCAAATATCTTTAATACGAGGGCGGATAGAAAAATAACGCACAATAATTTTGTTCTGCCTTTGCAGCAGGAAGGTTGCAATTTCACACAGATATATTGCGAAGTTTTTACTACAGTATTTTTTGTTTCATGTGCAGTTCTAGCAAGAGAAGCGTGAACTGCGCAACAAAAATGGCGCGCATGCTACTGTCGTCCACAGGTGAAGAGCAGAGAGGTTTGATTCGATATTGTGGGCCAAAGGGCAAGAGCCGAGTCAAATTCACAGGGACATACATGGTATGTATGGGGATGATTATATGGACCGCAGCGATGTCTCCAGGTGGTGTACATTCTTTCAAGAGGGCCGTGTGAACCTGGGAGGCCGGTAACAGCTGCAACCCCGCGCAATGTTAGAGGCATTTGAACAACCGGCCCTAGTTCAACATGCCCTATGGTGCAGTGTACGATATTGTTCATGACACATTGAAATTTCGTAAAGTTCTCTGGGTGCCACAAGGGCCAGCGTATGATGACGAGTTTGTTTCACTTAATGCGGTATACTGTAGAAGGGCATGCATTTCTGAAAGGAATCGTCACTGATGATGAGTCGTGGGCATACCACTATATGCCAGAAACAAAGCAGGCAAGTATGGAGTGGAAAAATGCTGGTTCCTCAGTAAAGAAAAAAATCAAAGTGACTCAATCTGCTAGGAAAGTGCTTGTGACAGTGGTCTGAGGTTCTTTTACGACAAAGGACCAACGGCTTTACTTCCTTTCCGAAGGAGGCCATGCTAAGAATTTCCGAAGAATAATCCGATAAAATCCATCGTCCTCCGCCAAGTTTGAACCCGCGATCTTAGGTATATGAAGTAGTAACTACTACATCACGGAGGGCGACAATCTGTTTCTGGTAATATAGGTTAAAAGTTAAAGGGAAAATGAAAAACATAATTTCTACAACAAAAAAGAAAAAAGGAAAAGAGAAAGAAAAAGAAAAGAAACGGAAACGATAGTTATTATACTAACATCTGCGATATTGGCGAAGAGACAAATATGCCTGTGATGCGCAGAGAAGTTTATTAAGGTTCAAAAGTTTGTTTTGGGGGACAACAAGCGAAGTTTTTTCGTTGAGTATTTGTCCATGGTGATTATTATTGCTTCTTCTTCTTCCTCTTCTTCTCCATTCTCCACCAGCTTATCCTCATCATATGGAGGACTTAAACCTGCCAGAATTTACAACTATTTGGATTACAAAGTAAGCAAAAATGTGTGTGTGTGTATATATATATATATATGTTACTTTCAGGCTGTATATATATATATATATATATATATATATATATATATACAGCCTGAAAGTAACATTTTTACTATTTATGCACTCTTTTGTTTTTTATTTTAAAAGTAATGCTCTAATAAAGTGTCCTGCCTGCTTGTATTTGGAAAGATACAGCTTTATAACCTTATTTTAGATAGTCAAATCTGCAGGTATTTTGTAAAACTTAAAATCTGTATAAATGACCTTTAAACATCCCTCCCAAGGAGTAAGCATGCCTTTAATCAACTTGCAGACATCACAGGGCACTATATAGCTGCTCTAATGTGTCTAGTATTTCCCATGAAAAACATTAAAGAATGGATGTGTTCTGCGACAAATTATTGTTACAAAAAGCTCTCTCTACTTCATGCTAATCGAGATAAACATTCGCAGTAATAGTCGCTATACTTAGTTCCTTCTGGATATAAGGAAAGTAACAACATACACCAGGCTAAAGAAATATAACAACTTTTAAATGCCAGACGCTTTATCATGTATCTGGATGATCGGGATGTAAAACGTGAATAACAAACTTGCTATTTGAGAAAAATCCAAGTCTTGCAAATTTTAAAACCAATAACTAGGAATATGGTTAGCTCTAAAATAAACGAACAAACTAACATAAATAAATATTTATATATGACAAACTAAGGTACAGCAATGATCGACATTTTTAGCACAGAAGCTTTTTATCTCACACGTAAATTATACATAAATGCATAAGTGATTCAGAATGAAGAATTAGAAGCTATTCTCAAGTTATACATTTTATTTGTCATTAAAATATATTTAATATACGGTGTTGTAGTAAAATTGTTACTGCCATTTTTTTAAAAAAATTGAAAACTTTGAAAAATTTTCCCTGTAAAGCGTAGTTTGGGGTGGGGGGATTTTCCTGAATATCTTGTGTCGCATCCTTGGAAAATACTACACATACATAAAAAGTTTGGTATTCAAAGGACTTTTCGTTTTTGAATTATGTTGCACATACCCACGCGCATACACTCACGGACCTTTTTTTAAAAATATTTTCTTTAGATTCAAGGGACCTCAAAACCTGTATTCACGGTGAAATCACATACTTGATAGAGAAAGTAAAAATCACATTTTGACTGTAAATGACAAAAACTAGATCTCTTGAAATTGTTTAATTATTTTTAAAATAATTCTCTCAGCACTCAAAGCACAATATTTCATACACCACAATATTTAAAACTATTTGCCTTTCTTGCCTAAGGGCACGGGAAATTAAAATTGGGAGTAAAATGGAGAAAATAATAAGGAATATATTAACCTGCCGGCATGCAGAACTGAGAGAACTGTGATAGAAAGTTATTTATCGGTCGCCATTTTGGAATAAAGGAGTTTTGCGCATGCTATCTGCATGAGGATACAAGTCTTCTAAACTATCCTCATAATATTACGTACTATTGAACCTCCAATAACTGCTGTATTACAATCATAAAACTAGGAGTAATTGTAGTTATTATTGTTATTATTATTATTATTATTATTATTATTATTTAATTCTTCCTATCTTTTAGTTAAAGTTCTTTGTTCGTATTTTTTTCTGCTACAAACTTCACTGGAATTCTAATTTTGGAAACGATGCAAGAAGGATCTTATGAGAGGTAGGGTAGAGGAACCTCATCAGTCAACAGAAACATTTGGGCGAGCTTGTAGATTCTACTTGTGAAGAACTAAACATTCAACTCAACAAACATCTGAACATTTTATTTTATTTATTATATTATATTATTATATAATGAGCTTAGTCTTAATTTTTCACAGAATTGCAAATTACCACCATTTGCAGTGGTTGGAGAGTGAAATTTCAAATTTCTATATACTTGTATAGGGTTTTCTTGCATGATTACTTTGCTGTTATGTTAATTTGGATACCAAACATAATTCAAATTGATTAAATGCTTTGCAAGGTGTAAACTGTTTCATAAATGTTATTATGTAAATATATTACACAATCAAAATGTTCCACGCTCCTCAGAATTTGGAGAATTGGTTGGCATTTTCTGAATTGGAAATTTGAATCACTCGCAACAATTTGACGGGTTGATATTTATATAACTTGTATTAGTGAATTTCAGAAAAAAAGGTTTGAAATTTTAATCTCTAAAATAAATTGTTTCTTACACATGTTTTTCTTCTTCTTTTTTTAAAAAATTACTATTGTTGTTAGGATAATTTTTTCACCTGTATTATTACAATACTTTCCTCAGCACATTCTGGGAAATTTTAGTTGTATTTAAACAAAAACTGAGATGCGTGGAACATTTTGAAAGTGTGAAAATTTAGTTTTGATTAATACGCTGTTTTATAAAATAGTGTGCTAAGAAACAGGTGTATTTTACGACTTTTAAATTGATGTAGCCAAGTATTGATTCTCTATGAATGCCCAAAATTCAAGTAACCATTTGCTATAAAAAAAAGCAAATTGTTTATTTTTTAATCCATTGTAGACAAAATTTCACCTCCCGCGTCTTAAATCCAAGGCACACTTTCGGCCGATATGACTCCGCGAGCTTCCGCATTGCGAAACTAGACTAATGAATTATTTCTATCAATCTTAAAGGAATTTTGGTTGTTATATGTGTGATACATGACCTTGAGAGTCGTCCCAGAAAGTAGGCCACGCGAGCCAAGACTTGCATTGACTTGCATTTTTAAACACATGACTCTCTTTTACAACTTTAAATAGGTAAGAGAAATGTATTGTGTATAGTCAACTAGTCTGATACTTCTTATACGTTAAACATATCAAGAGCTACTTAACTTCGCAGAAGAGGCTTTATAAACTTTTTGACCTGCAGCTGCAAGTACCAAAAAAGTCTTGGAGACTGAAAAATGTTTCGCATGTTTCCCGGTAAACCACAAGGTGATCTCAAATTATTCTGGGATGACAACCCCATGGCGACTTACCCAGGATTCATAGTATGGCCAACTATTATCGTCAATTGGTATGGACTATGAATCCTGGGTGGAGATCGGGAGATCCGTAGTTCAAATCCCGGCTATAGCATTGAATTTTTCAGTCTGAATCTTCCTATCCAACTCTTATCCTACACACGGCTTGTGTGAAAAAACAATTATTCCATACCAAAGTCTTCTCTAAGTGCAGAATTGAAATTTAGTTTAAGAGTATTTGTCAACAATTTAAGTTTATTTAAATCGTAGTAGTTAAAGTTGGTTTGTGTGATGCCTCCTGAGCATTTACTTTAGCACCGTTGTCTACAAGTTTATTCATGATATCGCATTCTTTGCGTCACAAAACGAGTGCCTCTAAATTTAATGCTATAGCTCTATTTGTAAACTTGTTTTAAAGAAATAAAGAGCATGGATTGAAAGCAGACAGAACACTCCAATGGATTAAACTCCATCTTGTTATGTAGAATATTGTGCCGAGCCGCCACTGCCTTACCTCGCAGACAGACGTAACCGGCTTGCCCCTACAAGTAGTTTTAGATCTTGAGATACATAAGGAAACTAGGGACAGCTTCACGCTTTATTTTCCTTGCCTTAACAATACATTCATTCTCCCGCCTGAGGTGGGGCGGGTATCAACACAATCGGCCCCAGCTCAGCGGCCTTGAACCTTTACTTAAACAATTATTCTAAAATATAATATCATTGTTTGGATGGTTAGGCAAGGGCCAGTCAACAAATACCTGTAACAAAATTTGCTGGTGGCATGACTGTCCATATTACATTACATTGAGCAGAGTTCCCGGAAATGAACTCTTGTCCTAACATCTAGTCTCTATAGGCCGCGCTGTGGCCGAGTGGTTAGACCACTCGCCTCTCACTTTTGATCTCAAGCGGCCGCATGTGAGATTTGTAGTGGACAAAACGGCGCTTTTCTCCGGGTTCTCCGGCTTCCCCTGCCATCGCATTCCATCGGTGCTCCATGTTCGTTCCTGTATCACCAGTGTCACCGCCTGCGGTGCCATAAGTAGTTAAATCGGGCGTTAAACACTACAAAAACAAAATACAAAAAAATCTAGTCTCTATATTCCCACATAGATAAGGTATTTCACAGTGACAAAAGTGGTTAGGGAATATGGGCACATACAACAACAGTCTCAACACCACCCACCACTACCACTAACAATAATAACGTATAGACAAACTTGCTTCTGGTAATTTTTCGAGTTAGGGTATACAGATTATGTTATATTAGATAAGACGAGTAAAGAGGTGAATAGTTCAGTGAATAATGAGGTATGTATTTATTTAAATTTAAACATATATTGAACTATTATACGCCTCCAACAGACCGTTTCTGTTTTTATTATACATAAAAAATAATGAAAGTGATAAAATCATTGCAATAAAAAACAGGATAAATATACTCCAGTAGAGGTTTAAATAAGAACAAAACATGAAACAATGTGATCGACTTCTGTGTACTATTGTATTACCTAAAGAGATAAATAGAATAATGATTAATGATATAAGACAACAAAACATGTATTTGCCATTTGGTTAGTAAAAATTAAAACACGAGCACACAGCATGTTACCTCAAGCTCTGTTTATACTCCCTGCCCTAAAATGTTTCGCCTTAAAGACATCTAACTATTCCGCCAACATATTTCCTCTCTGCCAGTGACGTCGACGCGCAAAGCACCGTGGTTATTATTCCTCTATACAAATATAGTGTGCTAATTTATGCACTCAGGATTCCTTCTCGCAAATTTCAGATTTGTAGTCTAATACAATTTGACATGCACTAAGTCTAATTCACGTGAGCAAATAGAGACATAATTATGCAAGTATGCTCAAGAATCCCCAAAATTTCAGCTATGAAATGTGACATTTAGCTTCAAATTAGAGAACCATACCACAAAGCACGCATTCATTAGATATCCTAATACGGTTCAACCTAACACAAATACAATAATGATCTCGTTATAGGCATACATGAATACGTGATTTTTACCTTCCCATTTCCTTCATAATTACAAATGTCTATGATGGAACACGAAGAGTGTAACTTCCCCAGCCATTTGCGCACTCAAACTTCGTCTGTTGACTCAGAAGAAGGCTAACACAATTTTTGATAACACAAATTATTCTTAGTTTATGTGCTTTCTTTTTCGGTCACTTTTGGTAGCCTTCAAAATTCAAGATACTTGAAAGTGATAGAATGCATATTGACTGCATAGCATACGTGAATTCACCAAAACGCTTTTCACGTCGCCAGGGTTATTAATTTAGAGTTCAGCGCATACAGTTCCGAACAAACAGAGCACTCAGCTGTACTGGGGCGTAAACATGCACACAATGAAGTATAATCTTTCCCAAACGTAGCTCATTACATGTGCTGACATTATATGCATCGTTCTAATGCACAAGTTAACACAATAAAGCAATTATTTCATAATATGATTAGTAAATAAAAACACATTGTACGTTTAAAACTAGAATATAAAGCTTGATACAAAAATTCAGGATAATATGTGCAGAACTTTGAAAAGACAATGAACGCAAATCAACCAAAGTCATTTACACAAGCTGTGTGTAGGACAGGATCACTTCATTGCAGTGAGTTACAAGATATATCTTGACTGTATTGAAAGAAAAGGCTCTCCTCCTGTCACTCAAAATATGTTTGAATCATCCACAAGTTTACTCAGTGTCATATTTTCGACATTTTTCAAAGTGCTCTCTCTCCCTCTCTCTTTCAGTGTTCACTGGTCTATCTACTAGTTACCAGTCCCCATGGCTGAGCTCGCTAAAGAGCCTAGCTTTGGTGTTTCGTGGCGCAGGGGATCGCGGATTTGATTTCCCCCCCCCCCTTTTTTTTTAAAGATGGAATTTCAAGCACGCAGCTTTTTTTTTCTCTTTTTTTCTTTTTTCTTCACTGTATCCCTATTTACATTTCCCCCCGAAGGTTTTACTGATTACTGGTTTTACTGTTTCTTTACAAACATATACACATTGCACAAACATATAACACCCATGCCCAAGGCGGGACTCGAACCCACGATCCCCTGCCCAAGAAGCACCAAAGCGAGACGCTTTAGCGAGGGTGGCCATGGGGACCGGCCCCTTTCAGGGATGGGTGTTTGTAAATGTGTATATGCCTATGTATCTGTATATAAAAAAGTAAAAAATGGGAAAACAACAGATACGTAGGGATAAATATAAAAAAGAAGGAAAGAAGGTTAAAAAAACAATAGCAGGGAGTGCAACACGTTTTGAAACGGGCTGTAGAGACCACGCCTACTCCACCACGTCAGTGTGCGCCGAACCCAGCCGGTCGCCATGGCCACGCTCGCTAAAGCGTCTCGCTTTGGTGCTTCGTGGGCAGGGAATCGTGGGTTCGAGTCCCGCCTTGGGCATGGATGTTATATGTTTGTAAAAGAAACAGTAAAACCAGTAATCAGTAAAACCTACGGGGAAAAATGTAAATAGGGATACAGTACCGGAGTTCTGATCAGACTCCGTTACTGTTTAAAAAAAAAAAAATAATAAAAACCGGTGTAATTCCTAAGTCAGAGCAGCAAGATATGTAATTGGCGAATCGCTGCAGATAACGGGTGCATTCTAGATCAGTGTTGCCGTAGCCCATCAAATAAGGTACTCTAAAACGAGTTCGAACATATGTGGGGAATTCCATAAAAATGAAGTAGCAAATTCTACATTTCCATACTGCACCGAGCGAGATGGCTCAGGCAGGAGGTCGCGGGTTCGCTTCCCGTGGCCGGCTTTCTGACAATGTTTTTTTTTCTTCAGAGGTTTCTCCGGGTTGCCAGGCGAATGCTGGGCAAGTTACATTCATTCCCCAAATTTCTTATTCCAACATGTCGTTTCCATTGACTTTTTATTCATCCTTCATTCAGTTAGTTTCTTTCAGGGCTAAAAGGTCGGTGATAACAGGGGAAAGGGATGTTAAAAGGGACTATATCCGTCCCCCGTCCCCCCTCCATATGGGGCGAGGGCCCCGGTCTGTTGTCCAACAATCAGTCTAGAAACTGTAGGCACCCCGTCATTGCTGTGCTGTCGCTCCTGGTTCGTGCCACCCGGTGTATCATCCCTTCTTGCCGCTTGTGGGGTGTAGGTAGAATAACTTATGTTCGGTGCAGTCCCATCCTAACCTTCCATTAAGGGAACCTATCTTCTACACATCTAGAAATCTTATCGAGATTCACAGAGAATTGAGCTGGTACAGAGGGAAGTTTAAACTTATTTTAACTTTAAATTCGTGTCCATTAGTTTTATGGTTTATACATTAATTTGGATACACTAATATTTTTGAATGACTTCTACAACCAGGTGAATTGGCTCCGAGCTAACATAAGAGGTTTGCATTTGGGGGGGAGTCCGGGTTTGAGTCCAATCTACCGCCCACTAACCTTGGGTTTTCCGTGGTTTTCCCTAGTTGGTAGGTGAATGCTCGGTTCGTTTCCCGTCTAGGATTTCCTTCCTATTGTTTCTCTTTCTTTCCGTTTTCTTTTCATGTTTCATGTGTGCTCCTAGGTTTCGTGGTGTATGACATCGCTGTACATGTGGAGGAAAGAGTATTTCATATGGAGACTATAGGGAGCGTACACGACCGACGGCAGCACCTCTAGCGGAGGAAACTGCAAAGTGTATGATGAAAGTGTGTCGTGTTGTCTACACATGTAAAGCTATAAATGCCGAAATCAAAACAAATTGTTAAGTAGTGAATTGCTGCAACACACAAGAAAATACACAAAGATCAAAGGTGAAATATCATGCATTTTCTAATTCTTCTTGGGAATCAGAAAGATGGAAGAAGTGGAATTTAGCTATGAAGAGATATTAATATGAATTTGGTTTTTCTGATAGTGTTTAACGCCCGCTTTTAATACTATGGCACCGCAGGCGATGATGACTGATGATACATGGAATGAAGATGGAGCACCGGTGGAATGTTGATGACGGGGAAAACTGGAGAACCCGGAGAAAACTCGCCCCTGTGCCTTTGTCCAGCACAAATCCCACATGCGGTCGCTTGGGATCGAACCCTGGTCGGCTAGGTGAGAAGCAAGTGATCTAACCGGCCGATATTAATGTGGATGGAATACCCTTGCAACCTACGATGAATTCTTTCGTTTGCAGTGAACACTTCATGGGAGTGAAACTGCAATATTGCAAAGGAGGATTCCTTTGTGTGTGCCATAAGTGTTTCATGAATGCCACAAAAGGAAAAGGAAGACAAAAGCTGAGCTTTTAGATTTGTTCGGACTCAAACTTGGAAGCAGGTTCAACTCAAAGTGCCAGCGACTATTTTCGAAAACGCAAACACAAAATATCGGTACAAGCATTGTTTGAAGGTGAGGATATACGTTTTGAATTCCTTGCTTTTTCAATGGAAGATATGTGAGCTCTCAGTGCAATGTACTTATTCCAGCACAAAACATCACCAAGTGTTGATAAAAGTGGTGGGCCCGATTTAGATTATTTTCGAAATGTACATGAGAATTTTTGGAATTCGGAGGCTAAAAACTGATTTACATTTGAAAGATTGACAACTGCTTCGTTTAATAATTTTTTTTGGCATCGGTGCTTCCTTTTGGAATGTCAGCAAGTTTAAGCAACAGATGTATTGCTTGCTCTTCCTTATGTTGATGACATTAGTTATAACATTTGGGAATCGTATTTGATGTTCATTTTACCACTGCTGCTCGACCCTTCTTTGCAGATCCTGCAGATAAAAGAGAGTATTTCAAATATCATATTCTGGCTAAATAAAATATCAGTGCAAAGCATTCTTCCTTTGGTTTTTAGAAAATTGTATCCGACTGCTCTATGTACCGACACATTGCATACCAGTCACCAATACAGCACATGCATGTTTGCAATGCCCTTCAGAACCGGCCGCACATTCACAGTTGGTACTGATACAGATTCTAAGGCCGTCTGGCAGAAATTCGAAGTACTAAGTATTAATTATAATTGGTAATCAATGGATTTATATATATTTTAATTACTATTGATGAAGAATGTGACACTCTTACCTCAACTGTGGTTTGTAAGTGTTTTTAGTGTCACTTGTTTATCGAATGATAGCCAAAAATTATATTAGAAGCCGTTCGTCTTCTGCAACATAAAACACATGTGTACTGATGTGAATTTTTCCGTCTCCTGTGTAATCTTTTGTGTGTAATCCTGTAGCTGATAATAACTACATCCATCGAGAAGATGCGCTCTGGTAGTGATCCCATGCTTGCTCTTTATACAGCTGGTTGGAATCGTGCGTCCCCCTCTCTAGGCAGCTCAGTTTGGACGAATCTTCAAGCAAGGAAGGATTTTCACACGTTTCTGTGATTTGTATGCCTACAGCCTTAAACTTATGTAACTGTACACATGATCCGTTCTCCGATGTACGAATAATCCGGAGTATTCGTGATTAAAAGGAAAGAAGTAAGACACAGGTCAGTTTATTAATATGAAATCTAAGAACAGATACAGAGTGGCGATAGCACGGTGCTACAAAACATTCTGGAAGATCGCACTACTATTTAATTCACAACTTGATTCATTTGTTCCAATGTATGTTTGCTTATGCAATTTAAGTCATGTTCTAAATACATTAGAATTAACTGCTTAGTAGTAGTTGAACTCGTAATCAATCGAGCAAGAAAAAACATACTACAGACAAGATCTTGTTAGAAATATAAGCGTGGGTTAAGACGAATGTCGAGTGACTTTAAACTCTATGGACCTCGAGATCATTTGAGCGCATTTCACCAATTTCATTCACAAATTTATTATGACCAATAGTTAATGGATGTTCAAGCTACAAAGAAAAAAAAAAAAAAAAGAAAAAAAAAGTGTGCGGAAATGTCTAACCAAGGAAAAAGAGAAATGGATTATAAAGGTAAAGAAAACAAGAAGTAGAGAAGCTTGCAGAGAAGTTCTGAAGGATGGAAGTCGAACTTTGGTAGCTACCCACTTTTTTTTTTACTTCTTTCCTTACGTTTCTGTTGTTTTCCTAATTGTTTTTTGTTTTTACTTGCGACACACATACAAACGCCCATGTACAAGCACACAAACGTCCATGCACGAGGCGGGGCTCGAATCTCGCGATTCACTAGGCTAAGAAGCATCAAAGCTAGCCACTTAAGCGAGCGTGGCCCCAGATAAGCCAAAAGGCCAGGGAACCAAGAAACACCAACAATACTACGAGGGTGAGCAACAAAGTTTTACAAAGTTTGTAATTATATGTAAGAAAAGAAATACAAATAAACCCATTCATTCAGAATAATAGCAGTTTGCTTCATGATACGGAAGCCAACATATCAACTGACAAGAGCAAAACATTAATGATGTTGGGAGAAGTTGCGCTAATATGTATGCGCAAATAAACGCCAGCAGATTATTAACTTGGAAGAATATATTGATGCCGACGTTATCAATAGCGATGCTAGTTATGAGGACGAAGATGGAGTGAGGAGCTGCAGAAACATGTGATATTGGCTATGTCAATGGTTGCCACCAAATATGGACATAACATTCCTTCAAGCTAAGCGCTCTCTGTTACGCTCCACATATTGTTAATGACATATTACATAATACGCATAAATATTAGCTTTAAAACAAAGGAATTTCGCTATAATTATGGATATGTGCCAACAGTTACTTTCATGTAAACTACAATAATGCTTAACGCTGCACACTGTTGTGGTTGTGCTATTCGCGCCAAGTTGGTATCCTTTTCATCCCTCTCAGCCGTTGCAGAGAGGGAGGGAAGGAAAGCAACTTCCCCAAGGCGCAAGATTTGTTCCTGTCCCGCCTCACGACCCTCCAGCGGAGAACTAGTAGAGAACGACTTTCGTTTCCCCGCTCACAGTCTCCGCTGATAAGAAGACGTGTAAAACGAAAGTCACTCTCGCTAACACTCCATTGGCAGGTTTTAACTTAAGACAGTCCCGTTGAGCTCGGCAACTCTTTTAACGACAAATATAGGGCAATTGATGCATCTGGTACATTATTTTGGATATTGACAATATGGTGCTTCATGTGGTCTGACGACTTTCGGCTGAAAGCTTGAATAAAACGCATGAAACCTTTCGATCTAATGAGCGAGGACCCTACGTAGATACTTTCAGTAAGAAAACAACAGGAAACTGGTTGTAAAGGTATATTATAAGCACAAGCGATGGCAGAGATACAATGTAAATATTCTTTTCTCTGGGGAGACCCCAATAACAACCTGACTCGATTCTCGGGCTTGATTACTGACTTTTCCTGCAATAAAGGGATTTTGTTTTGACTAGCAGCAATAAAACGTTTGCAGTATAAACAGTGTCTGCAATTAAGTTTTAACTGGAACTTAGCTGCAATTAACATCAATTGTAAAATAAATCCTGTGCATGCGCACTTGAGTTTGCGTTACCATAACAAGAAACATGGAGATCCAAATCTACCACCATCAACTTATTTCACTTGCTTTACAATTTAGTGTTAACTGATTTCTCCACAAAGTGTTTCGGGTATATTTTTAATTTCCCTACGGTACTATGCACATAGTAGGTAAGAAGGTATTGTAAACTAGCCAAAAATTCGAAGTCGAGATTTGAAGACTCCCCAGTCCGTAAACAAAATTAGAGAAAGGTCCCTGTGTGACTGGACTGCATAACACAAAACAAAAAGTCAGTTAAATACCACATTGATATTGAAGTTTATCATCTTTCAAGATTTTGAAGAAAAACTACCCTTTAATCGGAACAAATTTTCGAAATGTTTTATTTTCTCAAAAATGGCTGAATTAATTTTAATTAAATATATATTGAACTTCTTAGGAATAGCATCTGAAGTCATCTTCATTCTGGGTAACTTTTACATAACTGATAAACCGTAAGAGGTGAGCAAAAACTTACTAGTAGAGAAAACCGATCGGGAGGTTCGGATTCGCTTTCCCGGTCTACTGACACATGTTTTTTTTTTTTTTTTTTTTTTTTTCCGGAGGTTTCCCGGATTGCCAGGCGAATACTAGGTAGACTTCTTTCATCCCCTGAATTTCTTTACCTTCCTTTTCGTTTACATTGTATTTCAGTCATCCTTCATTCCGTTGGCTATTTCAGGTGCTCGGTCGGTGTGGCAGGAAAAAGGATGCATCTCCCGATTCAGGATGCCGCTCTTGCAATGGCTACTTGTCCTAACGTCAGGATGCTATAAGGACTTTGTCATTGCTGTGCCCTCGCCCCATTCCCAGCTCGTGGGGGCGCTCCCTAATGGTGGCCCACGTGGGTACAAGGTTCCTGTCCCATGTGTTCCATTCACACGACTTCGTCTACCCCTTTGCAAAGAAATTAATTTTACAAAACCTTATTCTTTTATTTACATCATGTTAATCGGGATAAACATTAGCAGAACTTTCTTAGCACTTGCTTCCTAAGCAGAAGAGAAATATGCAAATACACTAGGCTATGGTGATACCAAAATCTTTTAAAGGCTAGTCGCTATGTCCGATTCGCTTTGCAAGGTCTTGAGTTCACAAAAGAGGGATGAAAGGAAAGATCCCGTTTGAGAAAAGATACGTGGTGTAAAATTGAAACCAAGAACAAGAAATACCCTGAAATCAGACAAAATTATAAACAAAGGTAAATTATGTATTTTAACGAGATCCACATTATTGAGCAGTAAGCTTTTGTCTATCCCTTACGGTTCATTAGTTATGCAAAATTCAGCAAAATTCATCCAGAATGAACAAGTCTTCAGAAGACATTTCCAGAAAATGCAAGATATATTCCCACATTTTATTTGTGATATACTCGTAAATACCTATTTTAATCAAAATATTTTAAGTTATTATTGAAAATAAACAAAAGTTTCAAACTTTTTTAATGTAAAAATTAGTTTGAGATTGGGAATGTTCTTTAAAATATTCGTGTCGCATTCTTGGAAGATACTAAACTTAAATGTCACAGTGTACGAGTTAAATGCGAAGTAGAGAAAGAAAAACATCACATCACTTATAAATCAGAAATAAAACATCTTTACATGACTTTCTCTTCCGATTCTGCAAACAAACTTCTTATAAAAGATTCTTCTTCATTATAATTCATAGTACTCGAGATAAACATTAGCAGAATGGTCCTAATACTTCGTTCCTTATAAGTACAAGGGAACTAAGAGAATACACTAGGCTAAAGCGATAGCCACATGCTTTAAAAGTTGTCACTATGCGATTGTCATTGAAATTCGCTGCTCTTTACATGGCCAGGAATAAAACAAAAGAAACGCGGATGACTGCATCTTGTTTGAAAAAAGCATAAATATTGTAAAATTAAAACCAATAACAAGCAATATTTGGGAAATGGTTATATCGACAACAAAAATGCATATTCTGATTTTTGGCGAAACAATTTTACTTTGTCTACACGTACTATTCACATAGTAAGTAGAAAAGGTATTTTATTCCACCCAAAAATTCGATGTCGAGATTTAATCAGAAATACATGTCAGAACGAAAACATGGATTTTTTAGAAAAAGCTTCGTGTGTATGTACCTGTGAGTGTATGAGGGCGAGTGTGTGTATGCGTGTGTGTGTGTGTGTGTGTGTGTGTGTGTGTGTGTGTGTGTGTGGACAGCATAGTTGAGAAATGAGAATAACATTAAACATTAAACTTAGAGGGTGCGACACTAACATTTTCAATAAAATACCCTTACACCAAACTACCCTTTATATTGACAAATTTAAAAGATCCGCGTGTGCACCTGTGTCTGTGGACAGCATAGCTCAAAAACGAAAAGACCGTTAAATATCAAACTTGGTATTTAAGTTTGGTATCTTCCAAGGACGCTAAACGAAGATTTTCAAGAAAATCCCCCCACGTCCAATTACCTTTACATGGAACTTTTTTTCGAAAATTTTGATTTTCTCAAAAATGGCGCTATTGATTTTGAATAAAATATCGTATATTAAAGATATTTACCTGATAAATAAAATGTATATCTTGAATTTTCTGGGAATAGCCTCTGAAGACTACTTTATTCTGGATCAATTTTACGGAATTTTGTATAACTGCTAAACCGTAAGAGATGTACAAAAATGTAGAGCACATTAAAACACACAATTCTGTTACATACATGTTTTTTATAGAGTTGATAGTTTTTGAGATATTCCTTGCTTTTGGTTTCAGCTTTAAAAATCTTATACTTTTCTCATACAGGAATTTGTCAACTCCTATGCATACACCAGCGGAGCAGAGGAAAGGATGCTGCTCCTGAAAATGCAACCGCTCGATGAGCCTACCAGCGCTACCTCCTTAACATCAACACTCGAAACCTCAAAAATAAAACCTCAACCTTCACCTCATTCCTGTGGTAAAACCCTTACCAGGGTAGGTACACAGCAACAACACCTAGGCTCACCACGAGCCTACCAGACACGCACGCACGCACGCACAAAGGAACTTCAGTCACATAGCATCCAGCTTTTGACTATCACTTTAATCTATGGTACTCCCTTATTTCGCTTCTACTTAGAGCAATAGAACTATTTCTGCTAATTTTTTCTCAATTAGCATGAAGTAGGCAGAAGCATAAGCTTTCTAACAATAATCTATTGCAGAGATTTAGAGAAAGTCATGAGAATGGAACACATCAGCAGATTTTTTGTAGTGTTTAATGCCCGCTTTTGATACTTGTGGCACTGCCGGTGATGACACTAGTGATATATGAAATGAAGATGGAGCACCGGTAGAATGCGATGGCGGGGGAAACCGCCCCTACCCGTTTTGTCCACCATAAATCTCACATGCGGTCACGCTAGACTCTAATACCCAAGGCTGAGGGTTCAAACTCGGCGGATGGTGACGGATTTTTTTCGGACGTGAAAATCCTTAGCATTACTTCCTTCGAAAGGGAAGTTGGTACCGCGTAATGTTTATGTGCACTTAAAATAATCCATACTTTGAAAGAGATTGTCCCTGGGCTATATTCGTCATGTTTCACTTCCGGAAGTCGTGATTCCGTTCTATAGTGTCATCTATGGACGATAATTTGATCCCTCGTTAGCATGTGCAGCTAAACTCGCGAACCTGAGATTTCTTGATCAAGAAACCACCACAAGGTGACCCGTGGAACTTGACTGAATTGAAACAACCTATACATACATTTGCACATTAAGTGGTTCATAATATTATTGGTTCTCTTTAACTGAATGTTAATGAATGCATTTAATGAATTATTGCGTCTATTTGAATTTTTAATGACTTCATTTGTTTAGTCTCTTTTAACTTCCATAGTCATTTCTAGATCTTTCGCTTGAGAAACAACTGATAGCATTTTTAGTTATATTTATGGTGGTTTTATACGTTTTTACTTTCTCTACTCGTACTGTGTATATAGTGTATAGAGGAAGTATTGTATTCCACACAAAAATTCGATACTGAGATTTCACCGGATCCCTTGAATAAAAAGAAAAAAGAAGCATTTTTAGGAAAAGGTTCCTCCGTGTGTGTGTGAGTTGGTATTCTTCATCTTCCAAGAATGCGACTCGAAGATTTTCAAGAAAATCCCCCACCGCAAACTACCCCTAATAGAAACAATTTCAAAAATTTTGATTTTTTTTTAAAAATTACTCTTACAATTTGTATTAAATTATCAGCCATCAAAGCCATTTCCATCACAAATAAAATGAATATCTTGAATTTTCTGGGAATAACTTCTGAGCACATGTTTATTTTGGATGAATTTTTCGGAATGTTGCATAACTAGTAAACCCTAAGAGATAGACAAAAACATATTACACAAAAAAGGTAGATGTCGTTGAAACGCACAATTTATGCCATATACATTCTTTTTCGTGGAGTTGAGCCTTTTTTAGATATTCATTGTTATTGGTTTGAGTTTTAAACTACTTATACTTTTCTCATCCGGGAATTTGTTAACTCCTGGCCAGACAAAGAAAAGGATTTCAATCCCATAGAAATCACATTTGACTGTCGGTTTAGCCTAATGTATTCCCTTATTTCCCTCCTACTTATAAGGAACCAAGCAATAAAACCCTTTCTGCTTATGTTTATTCGATTAGCATGAAGTTTTTAGAAGAATAAGCTTATTAACCATTATTTGTTGCAAAGATGTAGAAAAGTTATTAGAATGGAACACATCAGATTTTTATTGTTACACACACTCGTTCATATCTCGACACCACATTCTGTGGGGGATAAGGAATGATTCTGGTTAAAGAAACATTTCGCGTCGCTATCGAAAACGAACAGGAACCTTGAGCTCTCTTCTGTAGAGGCATTTCTATTTTATAGAATCCCAAAACGAGCATTATTATTGAATTTTGTACTTAAGTCACGATACAAAGACTGATGTGCTCCATTCGCGTCTTTTTCTCTCTCTGTTCGGCAAACAAACTAAAGATTCCATTATCTCTATCATGCTAATCAAGATAAAAATTAGCAGAAATTCTCGTACTACTAGCTTCCTTCAAAGTATAAGGGAAGTAAGGGGATACGCTAGGCTAAAGCAATAGTCAAATCTTTTAAAACTGGTCGCTATGTGAACAATTGAAGTTCGGTTACTCTGCACTGCCAGCAGTAAATAAAAGAGAGATGAAGCAAGGTTGACTTCCCGTTTGAGAAAAGTTGCCTAGTTTAAAATTGAAACCGATAACAAGATATATCTCGGAAACGGTCAACTCCACAAAAAGGTATATGGCCTAAGTTACATGTTTTAAGGAAATCTACATTTTTATGTAGTACATTTTTGTCTATCTCTTACGGTTTATCAGTTATGTAAAAGTCACCCAGAATAAAGAGGTCTTCAAAGAATATTACCAAAAAACTTTTCCATATAAAAGGTAATTTGGGGTGGGGGGAGAATTTTCTTGAAAATCTTCTTCTCGCATCCCTGCAACATATTAAACTTAAATACCAAGTTTGGCATTTTACGATTTTTTTCGTTTTTAGCTATGCTGTCCAAAAACGCGCGCGCGCACGCGCACACACACACACATCTATCTTTTTCTAATTTTTTTTTTTTTGGATTCAGGAGACCTCAAAACAAATTTCCAGTGAAATCTAGATATCCAATTGTTTTGTGGAATACAATATCTTTTGTATACACTATATACCTACATAGGACAGAAAGCGAGATAATAACGGCTGCAAGTATTACTCGTGTATCAAGCCATTAAATTTATATCAGTGCAATTGGATTGTTTTCATTAATAAAACCATCAAGCTGATAGCCTTAAGTGTTTCATTATTCAGAACGTTTATGATAGTGGTGCATGTTTTATATCCCCAAATGCAGCAAAGCTGGTCGTCTATCGATTTACTAACCTTTTGCATTTCGCTGTTATCCAAAACAGCAAAGAAAACAGGAGTTGTTCTGATATAAAACAGAAGGTTTATCGATATAACGTCATGACATTTTATCACCACACCGTAAAAGGAAAGACCTTTTCGACCTAGTTAAACAGATTTGAGGGAAATTGAGGTTAGCATCTTGAATTGCGTGTCAAAACCACCCTTTTCAAGAACATTCCTTTCAGTAATATTTTCTAGTAAAATATATTCCGCTATGTTTAGTGTTCTGTTAGAATACTGGCATATCTAAGCACTTAGTAGAATTTAATGCTGCTCATAACAATTGTTTAAGAAATAGTTATATATGTAATTAGTGTATAATTTGACTGGTGTTACAATGGTATTTAACGATCGTTTTACTTTCCCTACAAGAACTATGTACATAGTGTGTAGAGAAGGTATTGCACTCCACCCAAAATTCGATACCGAGATTTCACCGGAAATATATGTTATAGCGTACTCTGTATCCAAAAGAAGCATTTTCACAAAAAGGTCCGTGTGTGTGTGTGTGTGTGTGTGTGTGTGTGTGTGTGAGTGTGTGTGTCCGATGTCCGTCTGTGAACACGATAACTCAAAACGAAAAGTCGGTAAAATACCATACTTGGTATTTAACTTTAGTATCTTCCACGGATGCGACACGAGGATTTTGAGAAGAATCCCTCCACCCGAAATGTAGGCACTTTAAAACACACAATTTATGTTATATGCATTTTTTTCATGGAGTTGATCGTTTTTGTTTTTCCTGGTTTTTGTTTTCAGCTTTAAAAAATTATACTTTTCTCGCACCGGACTTATGTCAACGCCTGTCCATACAAATAAAGGAGCTTCAGTCACATAGCCACTAGCTTTTCACTATCACTTTAACCTATAGTACTCCCTTATTTCGCTTCTACTTACAAGGAAGCAAGTAATAAGACTATTTCTGCTAATTTTTGTCGATTAGCATGAAATAAATAGAAGCATAAGCTTTTTAACAATTATTTCCTGCAGAGATGTAGAGAAAGTCATGTGAATGGAACACATCAGATTTTTTTTTAGCTATGCTGTCCACAGACACACACGGACCTTTTTCCAAAAATGTTATTTGGATTCAGGGGGACCCAAAACATGTATTTTCGGTAAAATCTCGGTATCGAATTTTTGGGTGCAATACAATACCTTCTCTAAACACTATGTATACAGTGCGTTAAGATAATAATAATAATAATAATAATCTCAATATTAAATATAAATAAAAATAAATAATAACGTTTTTTTTGTGGAATTAATAAATTTAACTAGTAGAAACTTACCATACATGGGTTAGTATAATAGTTGAGTGCTGGTTTCCAGCACATTTTCCGCTGGCGTCCGGTAGATAGAAGTTAGGTTTTGTAGTTAGGTGTAATAGTTATTAGTTACATTTACTGGCTTCCAGTAAACATTAGATATATGTGTTATACGTTATTTTTGCTTTAACTTATTCCTTGTCGTATAGTTTTATTTACTTTAAAAAAAATACTTATTTTTTTCTCATTTTTGGGAAGTTAATTATTATTATTGTTTTATTTAATTTAGTTTGGTGTACTATTTTTACTCATTATTTTATTTTAATTTATTTTTCTTTATAAGTTGTATTAGGTTAAGTTATCTGAAAAAATGATATATATTGTGACTTTTATGTATTCTTTTTGGGGAAATAAATATGAAGTTAGGATACATGCCCCGGTATAATATCCAAGGTGCCGGGGTAGGATATTCACATTTTATTTATTTATTTAGTACGTGTAAAGAAAGTAAAACTGCTTTTTTTTTTTATTATCAGAGGACTTTCAAACGTATTCCGGTGACATTGGTATCGAAATTTTGGATGGAATACAATCTACTATGAGCATAGTACATACGTGCTACAGAACATAAAAAAGGAAAACTTTGGAAAACAACAGAAATGTAGGGAAAAGAAAGAAAGAATAAAGATACATAACGCTGGCGCGTAAGCAGGGAGTATGTGTCTACATTTCTTTATAGAGTACCCGAGAATCTCGATGTTGAGAACGCAGCACACAGATGTGTTCCATTCACATAACTTTCTCTACATCTCCGTAACAAATTATTTGTAATAAGCTTATTATTCTATTTCATGCTAAAACATTAGCAGAAACTGTCTAATTATTTAGTTCCTTGTAAGTAGAACGGAAGTAAGGGAATACATCAGGCTAAACCGACAGTCACATGTTTTAAAATGTGGTTGCTATGGGATTGAAATCCGTTTATTTACGTGGACAGGAGTTGACAAGTTCCAGTATGAGACAAATATTTTAAAACTGAAGTCAATATTAAGGAATATCTTGAAAACGGTTAACTCCACGAAAAAAATGTATATGGCATAACTTGTGCGTTTTATCGAGGTCCACGTCTTTTGTGTAATATGTTTTTGTCTATCTCTTACGGTTTACTAGTTATGCAAAATTCCGAAAAATTCATCCAGAATAAACATGTCTTCAGATGCTATTTCCAGAAAATTGAAGGTAAAAATTTTATTTGTTATGCAAATATCTTCAACATAAGAGATTTTAATCAGAATCGTTAGAGCCATTTTTGAGTAAGTCAAAAGTTTTTCCATGTAAAAGGTACTTAGGGGTGGAGAGATTTTCTCGAAAATCTTTGTGTCGCATCCTTGAAACATACCAAACTTAAATACCAAATTTAATATTTAAAGTCTTTTCGTTTTTGAGCTATTGCTGCTCACACACTCACTCACACACACACACACACACACACACACATTCAAACATAGACAGACAGATAGACTGGCTTTTTTTATTCAGGGCATCTCAAAACATGTATTTCCGGTAAAATCTCGGTATCGAATTTTTGGATGCAATACAATATCTTCTATATACACTATATATATAGTACGTCTACAGAAAGTAAAAATTCCAGCACCATTGCGGGAGTAAAGTCTAAACTTATACCCGAATTGGTTACATTGATCCATTCGTTGAAGTATTTTAAGCAACTAGCGAAGTATTTTTAGGCATTTCTCTGTAATTGATAGCCAGTCACGCTAATGGTGAAATACATGGGAAAATAACTGCTTTAGGCATTTATGAAATCTTGACGCAGCCAAACTGTTTCAATACACATAGAGCATTACTTCGGATCTGGTGCTCATTATTTTACTACAAGAGCAGTTTTAATCCGGATTGGCAGCGGGCAAAAGAGTTACTGAGAGTATTATCTGTTCTAATAGACTGTTTCTGTATAGTTTTTCATAGTGTGCAAGAAATATATGTTTTCTCGCTTTCTAGAGATATCCTGGCTTGCTCGAGTTTCTTCTAATTTCATTCGCTCTCGACGTGCTGTCATCATGATATTCAAATAACAGTGATATGAGTGGAGGAATAATATTTGCTAAACGTCTGTAGGAGGCTGGTATTTAATGAATCACAAGCTTGTTTTCTTTCATTCTTCAAGTTGTAAATCTTCATTAATTATCTGGTCGACAGCATGAATAACAGGAAAGACACTGGGAGTGGTACTGCTGTATTTTAGAACGGAATCCTTCATGAGCAAACAAAGTAGGGTTCTCCAACACGATTGCAAATTATTTTCGTAGATTGTTAAGGCAGTTTCAAATCAAGCTTAGAGAATATGTACAATCATTAGCATCTCATTATTTTTCATGTGCTGATCATTCTTGAATAATATCCCCATTTCTGTAACAAAATATTAGTTTTGTAATTTAAAGTTTTAATACTTATTATTCGATTTTATAGACGCCACACCTATTTCAGAAACTTTTCTAAAAGAAAATATTCTAACAAGAAATTCGGAGAAAGCAATTAACGACATTTGTGTGTTAAATAACTTTTAAATTACAGGCTGTTTCAAAAAAGTAAAGCAAATTAAGTATAATAGTTAAGACAAACGTTTAAAAATGCAAACAAAAATTCTGGTTCATTTGTATTACAAAACAGAATATCTATGTCTTTTCAATGTATAAACAACTTACAGCAATAGCGCTTAAAAAGTTGATTTCACTTCATTTATAAACTTCAGACTGGCGAAACTATCGGCAGTCATGGAATCAGCATACACTTTACATCAAATTGACCTTCAAAATCTATAGATCTGAATCTGTTCGGGTTGCGGATGCCGAGTTACTTTAAAGAATACATTTTGGTGGCTCATCAAACAACCGAATATAGATAAACCAAACTTTTTCAAGCAAGAACTGAACAAATTTCAATAGCCGATTGAAAAGAACTATGCACCACAGATAAAGCAGTTCCAATATATTTTTAAATTTTGACACAGCTAATCCCACCTTTTAGCCACTGTTTTTATTTATTTTGATCTGTAATGTTACAATAAAACTAAAAAGAACATTTGTTGTAATACATAGAGGTTTCAATCAGTAATATTTTCAGGAAAATTAGTACTAAAAGCTTCCGGCCGAGCATAAGCAAAGCATGTAGCATGACTGCACCCTTGACGTTTCGTGAATGCATGGAGGAACTTCCTCTCTTCCCCTTCATTTGTTTTCTTTCGGGGTCAAAAGATGCAGGGTCTACATATTTTAATTAATTGCCAACTGAGAGAAAGAGAATATTTCTCATACACCAATTTAACAAATGACAGGATTTAGTAACATACTGCTTTTATAATCCACAAGAGTTTTTAAACCACAGCAAAAAACAATAATAAATAAATAAATACATAAAATAAAAATAATATGCAAGATTAGCATGAATGTTTAATATATGAACCTTATGAGACCTTTTGCTGTCTTGTTTTGTAATTACTTTCTATGATTTGTAGCATATTTTTTTTGTATAATTGCGTATAATTAATTATAATTCTTTAATATAATTTATTTTTTATTATTTATACATTATGTAGTTATGATTAGTATTATTTCCTTGCATTGTTATGTTTTGTTTGGAATTCACACATCTCTCTAGTGTTACCATGATTTGTTAAATAAATGCGACTAGAAAAGCAGCGTTATAGGTAAAGTGGAAGATGTTATTTTTACTGCAATATTAAATAATCTTGAGCAAAATTATTTTATACATATTTTGTATAAGAATTCTTAACTACATTGATCTCGGGAAGTAAAAGTGAAATTAAAATTACAAAAATGTACAGAGCTGTTAAATGTTCTTCGTTTAACATGCTTCATTTTACTTCTTTAACACTTTTACAAAACCTAATTCTCCCATAAGAATACTGCCCAAAATTAGAATAAAGGAGCAAGCACTAAGATTCTTAATGTTGGTAAGTTAAGTCGAAAACATAACCTCCCCCCAGAAATGTTGAAATCCTAAACGTGCTTTAGTTCACCTCAACGGCCTCTTACCGAAGCGATTATCGGTATTTCCTAGCTGGCTTCTTCTCGTCCATGCTTCTAGTAATAACTGATACTAATCCTTTCTCGTTTCCTTCTTCGGGGCCAGTGACTCGCGTGCACACTTTTCACGCATATTCTCTCACTCTGCTGACCGCCAAAGAGAATAGCTCGGGCAGGAACCGCCGCTTACACATGGAGAAATATAAATGTCCTATTTCAGAGCTCTCGTTCCCGTAACAATATAACTGTATAATCACTTTTTAAAATACTTTATCTCTTGGAATAATCTATGACAACACTTTTTACTGTGAATATTTTATAATGAAAGATAAAATAAATTAAAATAAATAACAATGCATATAATTGGCCACACTGTGCTAATTCTTAACAACTGCATTCTACGGAAAAATAATAGTTTTGTTGTGATAAAACTATGTTAAAATAATTATACTCTATAATAAAAATGCTATCTTTTTATAGCTGCAAGGAATTAATCTTTCTGAAAGCTGTTTCGCAAGCCTGCTGCTGATGTATAAACTCAGGCCAAATTATCCGACTTAATGTCAAGCAACCGGCTGGTTTTCTTCCCTGCCAACTTCTGATTTTTTAACTTTCTCTGACTATACAATGAGAACTGTCACGTTGAGACTTTTATTTTAACCTTATCTCTCCAATTTTCTCATAGAATACGCTATTGAAGATCCACTATGTGCACCTCGTGTGCTGTTGTGCAACATAAAAGGGCATACATATTACTCTCATAAGAAGACATTTGTATGTGTATATATTGTTATATCGGCTGTTTATGTTTCCAACAAAGGTAAAATTAGACTTTATGGACTGTAACATAATCTGGCAGTTCATAATAAATGCGACTTTTAATTTCTTACCTGATTTTATCCTGACATGTTGCCTTCTAGCTCAGCTATCTCTGTTTTCATTCTCAGATGTCGAGGGACATTTATGGATTATTTTCGCAGCCCTCAAAGTTTGAAACGTTTGGATGTAACTAATTTGAGTTTTTTTATGGACCTTCTTTATTTAACTGCTGCGGTTCTTATCGTCGCATTTTATATTGGGAATGGAATATCGTTTATTTTTGCTCAGAAGCCTCTTTATCAGGCTTGAGGCTCTTTTACGTGCCGTAAATTATGGCACGGGACCAGTGGCGTTACTTCCCTTCCGAAGGAAGCCATACTAAGGATTTGTTTTTAGGATTTTTTACGTTACATTATAATGCAATTTGTGGATTCTATTTTAAGATTAGACGCACTGACTCTAGGATATATATCAAGTCAGAAATTACATTTATTGGTTATTCTTGATAATTATTAATACATTTATATACAAAGATTAATTCTGATATTGAGTTTTTCAGAGGTGTCAGTTATGTATACGTTACAATTATATGTCTATTTCAATAAAAAAAAAAAAAAAACAGTTCGCACGGTAAGCATTTTTAGAATGTTCAAGTATGTTTTATTTACAATTCTGTATTAATAATTACTAGTATTTTTTACTGTATGAAATTCTCCTTTTTAGACATATATATGAAAATATTGTCTATACCAGTTTTGGAATTATTATGAATTCTATTTGCAAAAGTCACTTTATGCATAAGATTATATGATCTTAATAGAGAAAAAAATTGTTGTTTTTGATTGCTGTCTATTAAGAAGCCAATGTTTAAGTCGCCATACAAAATAAATTTAATCTTTGATTTAAAGAGCAGTTTTAGAATAACATCTAGATTATGTAGAAAGTTTTCGAGATTTCCTGTGTGCGGTATATATACAACTACTATAATTATATCGTTTATTTTATTTTTGCGAACAAAACAACATTCGAAAGTTTGTTCCAGACAATACTCCTCAAGATCAGTTACATTGTAGTTTATATTATTCTTTATAAAGATAATCAGGTGAGAGAGAGAGATTTCTGTCTGCAGTAACAAGCTGTTGTTTTATAAACACCCATTGAAAAATGTAATACTTCCGATTTTTCCAAGTGATATTCTGTGATATATAGAATATTTGCACTTAACTTTTCGATGTCAAACGAATTAATAATTAATTTCCTTTATGTCTTAAGCTTTGAATGTTTGGGTGAAATACTGTTAGTCTGTTATCTCTTTTTGATGATTTGGAACAAAGTTTATCTGGTTGTTACTTTATTTCAAAAACATTTATTGTTCTTTCTTTCTGATTTGCTCCTAAAAGAAGCAACATTGCTCGTTACAAGAGCAGGAATATTACAGGTCGTGCATGAGAGCTTCTTAGCAATACGCCCGCAAAAATACATCGCCATCGCCGGGTTTGAACCCGCGACTTGGGAACCAGAGGCTAGCATGTTACTGCTAGACCACGGTGGGCCCAAGCTTGGGTGTGGGAGAGAACATGAGTGTATTGCAAATGCTTAAAAAGTACAGTGCACACAAGTTAAGCTTGAAATTGTTATAATGTATGCGCTATATTAACATTTGATTCAAATCATCTTGCAAGGAAGGAATACCAGCGGTTTTTTTTTTTTATGTTTCATTTTATAGCACATAGTGTAACAAGTAAGTAAGTCAAAGACGAAAAAGATAGGGAAAAAAGGGAGCGATAAACTTTAGAATGCGTTAGAAAAAAAAAAAGGTTTTTCAATCATGTATGCTGTGCGAAGTGCCTTGCTACAAACATAAACCTACATTCCAGATTAAAACGTGTAAGAAATGTATCAGACATTGATGTAATGTATTATTCGTATGCCCCTGTTACACGTTGCGGTGTCGAAAGGCGATTCTCACGATACCTATACCATTTCTTTAAGTGAGAGACGTGCAACTTTCACTTTCCCCATCTCTTGTTGACCACTGCAATGCACTGACTATATAGTGTTCACTTTACCTATTTGTAAAATGTAGTGTTTAATAATAGAATACACACAATAACAGTCGTCAAAAACTATATAGTGTACGCATTCTTTTGATACATTCTGTACGAGCACTTCAGGCAGGCAGGCCGCTAAGCATCGCTCGTAAACACACCCAGGCTACCGCATAAGTTAAATCAACCTCACAGAAAACGGTTACTCGCATCCGCTCTCTAATAATGCCGTTTGTTACAATACTATGCAAGACGAATTCGTAAAAGAGTTCCATATTAATGACGTTATATGCAATTTTAATTAAGGATTTGTAAATCATATTCCAAGATTCCATAACACCAAATCGTAAAGATTAGAAGTAAATGTTCCAAACATTTTACTTGACCCAACTTTATTGAATACGAGTGACACACGACATGAACAAAATAAAAGAAACTGGAGGCATTAGATTAGACTTAAATATTTCCAACGCAAAAGAAAGAATAAATAAATGTAGAAGATGGAAGGAACATCGCATTTACATAACAGAATAAGGATACAGCACAAAAAGAAGAAGAAGAAGATGAATTGGGCGGCGTAGAAAGAAGTGTAACTAAGAAGAACGGAAAATGGGCAAGCATTCTCATTCCTTATAGTAAATGTTGACGAGTCTTCATTTTCTTTTCCCATATTCAGTGAGGAAAATGTTTGCAGTATATAAGATTCAATTGTTGTAATATAATTTTGTTGGATATTTTTCTTCCTTGTATTATTGCTTTATTTATTTGGACTTTCTTCAAAAACCATACCACAGTTTCACATGAACAGGAAGGATATCTCCTCAGATAAAGATAGAAATTCGAATCCACATAATTTTTACAATCCTAGTATAACATTAGAAAATGAAGATGGGCTTCAGTCTTTAGTTACATTTCGTATGTAGTATATACAGGAGATTTCTGTGAACGTCAAGTAGCCAAAGATACATCAAACTCGTTATTCCAGTAGCAGTCTTCTGTTCAATGTCTTCCGTCACTTACGGTGCACGACACTAATTGAAAATGACGGCAGTATCACAACTCTCAACACCGCTTTCAGCTGATCTCGTTATGAGGATAACCATCTTTTTTACATGTATACTTGCCACCTTGGTGTCAATTAAAGCCATCACGACCTCAAAGCAGAATTTTGTTTACAGAAGCAACGCATAAAGCGACACTTCTTCACATATCCAGGTCCATAGATCGGTTCTTGCTTTGTGTGCAATTTGATCTCTAACTACACTGAACCCTTTAAATTTCTCCACATATAAAAGTCACAAAGGGTAAAGCCGGGCGCGGACTCGTTGAAACAAACCTTCGCTATGAAATGTCATTAACTTCTGATAAAATGAAATGGCGTGTTATTTATGGACGTTCTTTTAACTGCTTTGGTTCTCAGCGTCCCATTCTATATTGGGTGTGAAAGACCGCTTAATTTTGCTCAAAGGCCTCTCTATCAGGCTTGAGGTTCTTTTACGAGCCGTAAATCTACGACACGGGACCAACGGCTTTATTTCCCTTCCGAAGGAAGCCATGCTAAGGATTTTTACACCCGAAAAAATCCATCGTCCTCCGCCGGGTTTGAACCCGGACCTTGGGTATATGAAGTTAGCATGGTAACCATTACACCACGGAGGGCGATTTAACTTCTGATGACCAACTGCGCCGAGGCGATGGAAAGTTTATCTGCAGATGCAAAAATAAATCTGAGGTGAGAGATAACATTTGAGGCCTATCTATAAAATATTTTATATTTCACAACATTCTTTCTTTCTCTTGGGCCCACCACCCGTAGGAGGGGGAATTCTGACTCCTTCAGCTACCGCAGAGTGCCTACCCCTAGCATTCATTTTAGTTATTTGTGTGGAATACTGAGCCTTTCCGGGAATGGAGCTTTCCAGATTGTGTTGGACTCGACGGGATAGTGGTTCCCAATACGTATAGATAATGCCCATGCGAGGTTGTGAATCGCCTTAATGTCCTCCGGTACTAACCTGGAGAGCTGCTAAACATTGCCACAATTGCGCTTGTTCGGTAATGTTCTAACAGGTTACGCACGAAATGGCCTATATCCATCAGTCCCTACATAAGCACGGAGTTCCTTGTTATAAAATAGTTAAAGGTTCTAATGGAAAACCCCATGGAGAGAACTCGGTTGGCGTAGGGATACCTAGGCACAGGAGCGGAATCTGGTCATCCGCCTCTTACTTTTCATTTCATTTGTCTTAGACCCATCCAAAAATCACGCCGACCAAACTCGGCAAGCTTCTGAAATATTTGGGGCACTTGCCAAAATTGAACCATATTATGCTCTGTTCCTAAGTTGCGGTAATGATGCACTGTTGCAGTTTTCATTTTGTGGTCACAACCTACTTGACATTTATTACAAGTGGTTAACCGCTTTTTTTCACACACTAAGGCACTGCAAAAGAGTTATACACAATCAGACTCGTTTCCTTCTATAATACTTATACATTACTGAACATAGTTAAACTACTATACTATTGTTTTTACTATATCAAAATTATAACTCCCATATTTCTTGTCAAAATGATTAATAATTTGCTAAATCACGATGCTTATTTAATGATATTACCAATAAAACGGTATGTAATAACATATTTACATTAAATATTAAGACAAATTGACGTGTTTTGAAATATATACCAGCTTAATATTTATGATATATATATATATATATATCATTGATACTCTCCACGCACATAAGAAATCTTTGGTACTCTTTTTGATAATCCGTATATAATTTTTACTTCCCTGACGAAGACCACAGAGTCAAGACCGTAAAAAGCTTAGATTTCTCTGATTCCAATTTAACTTGATTGCTATCCCGTTAAGTCATCTGTAATAATCAAAACCGAGAAAGCATCAAATCGTATATAATTTCTTTGGGATTAGAGATAATTCTGCTTTTCCCGCTTCTACTCTATTTCTGTTTTTAATGACAGCAAAAAATCCACTACAAAGGCCCAATAGATGTGCTGGTATAAAAAGCAAAACAAACACCCAAAACTCTCACACTCACTCGCTTTATAAGTCATTCATACCAAAATAATTCTTGGACGATAATAGTGTTATTTAACTTGTATAACCAGTTTTAAAACACTATTCAAACAATCCAGTCCAAAACCATTTTTCTCAACTCTATATTTCAGCATTTTTGCTATTCAGAGTACTGTGTGAGAACGGTGTGTCGAGCAGTGCAATGGGCAGGATGAGCGTCGATGAGAACGGGGTCAACATACAGATGGTTGAGAAGAGAAAGCAGAACTCTATGAGACAGAATGCAAAGAAACACTGATAAGGAGGGAATTATGTTGCAAAATAAATGGGATGAAATGGAAAAGAAGAAAAGAAAATTAGAGTCATGGATACTGAATTTTTAACGGAAGTAAAAGAGAGATAAATTAGAAAATTAAGATACACAGGAAAGAAACACAAGTAAAAGCGCGAGTAAAGCACTACTCAGCGAGCTACGAAGCAGGGGAGCAAGCAAAAATACAATTTGCACAGGTGTTAAGTTGGGATACAATATTTTAAAAAGTTTTGTAATAAATGTAAATAAGATGTAATACATATAAATGTAAATATAAATACCTAAGGTGTACAGTCACGTTAATTACAGTTTGGTTTAATGCTTGAGATTTTATTCAGAGTTGCAGAATTAAGGAGCACATTTTTGCATTATTAAATAAAAGAAAGCAACGGTTTCTTAATAATATATCTACCACAACTCATACATGTAACTTAATAAATTCAATAATAGATATATTTACAAAATATATTCTATTTAAAATCAATAAATACCTGCATTCAATTTTTGTGCTGGATTTTATGCTCAAAATATTTCAGCAGCTTTTATTATTAGCGAAAGTAATTAACTACAACAGAGATTTGACGTAGCTCATTCAAATGTTTATTGGTACATTTGTTTTATTATATGCATGCATGGTAAACATTTCGTATTTACAAAAATATTCTGAATTTTTATACTTTGTTTACAGATGAAATTTTGCAGGTTGAATTTAATCCAATAAGTGCTCAATGCAGTAATGGAAATAATATTTGAGTCATTTACGCGTTCACAGATACTGGGAGCTAATTTTGTATATGTATATAAAGCAGACAGAAAACAATCTTGTTTTTTCTTAGCAGATTGCCGTTTAGAGCATTTACAATGTCGCTAAAGGAGGGGGAAAATGAGTTAAAAGCTTCCTACTTAAAAGCCAAAACGCTCGCTAATGTTCGATGCGTTTTGAATACGAAATCCACAACATTGAACGTGACAACAGTGGCTAACGTCATCATTAAACAAATGACTGGTGTAATGGAGTCGCCCTCAAAGCTTGAAACAAGAAGGCTAACAGAATCCTGATTATTTCGCATGGTGCTCTATTAAAATATTCACGTATTTATGACTGCGCCACACAAGCGATGCCACAAAAAGTTGTATGTTTTTTGCTCTCCCGTATTCCTGAGAATTTTTACTGCACAGTTTGCGTGCGGTGATCATGAATGAAGGGAATTTTTCCTCTCCAGGCTACCCTGGAGCTACCAAGCGGTAGAATGTCGCACTTCTGGATTCCGCACGTGGCCCTCCGTTTATCCTCTTTCTCTATCTTTTTCTGGCAGTATTCGTTTCTTTCCTCCCATCCTTTTTTATTATTTATTTGTTTTACTTTGGCTCTTCCTTCTTTATTTTGAGCCCGCCTCAGTTGGCAATGCGGACAAGACATTCCCATCTGTTACTAATTATATTTGAATGCAACCGATCCTGCGTGGGTTTGAGTCTGTCGTCTAATACCCGTTATAATCTAAATTAGCTGTATGGCGTGTCTTATTTTCATTCCGGATATGAAACATGAGGCATCTGGAATAATTTTATATAGCCACCTTACCATATTTCCTCTCTTTAAGTGTTTTAAAAGTGTTGCTAAATTAGAAATCTCTTCATATATCTCGGAGCATTTAAGGCAACATAGAGAGTATGATTTAACTCCAAATGCGTTGAATTGAGTAAACTCACGCTTTCTTAGGCATATATAATAGATCTACATTAACATGCTTATCCTGCACTAATTTATCAGTCATTTAGATATGTCCAGCTGTCTATGTAAGAAACCTTGTACTGTAGCTTCTCTTATATTTTGCAGCTTTCTTTACCCAACACATTTATTAAACTTTCTACCACATATATTCCATAAATGATTAATAATAAATGTATATTTTACATTTATTTCCTGTAAATCAAGATACATCTTTGAACAATGGTTTCAATACGAAGCATAAAACACGCGGAAAGGATAGCCAAAAGGTATGAACAAAATTTCGGTATAATTTGATCCTGGCATTGGCTATAACCTCACAAGAAATAAATGAATGATAACATAGGACATATTTAGGGTCCAATAAAGACTGTTTAATTGGACAAAAAATATAAATTGCGTTTTTAATCGCCTCTCAGTTCCAAAACACATTTCAGTGCTTGTACAGCGGCGGGGGAATAGAATTGATAGTTAGATATTTTATAAATCTGCTTGCTATATTTAATATTCTTTTCACACTTTACAAGAACGACAGCATTTTAAAATGAAAAATATTAATAATTAAAACCTATAACAACAGATATCTAGAAAATGGCTGATGCAACAGAAAAACTTATTTGAAATAAAGTATCTGTTGTGTCATTTTAAGGTTACGCTACCGGAGAGAGAGAGAGAGAGAGAGAGAGAGAGAGAGAGAGAGGGGAGAGAGACGAGAGAGAGCTGTTAGTGTTTTGTATAGAGAATGAATGAGTTCTGTATATCTACGTTTGATTGAGAATAGGGCAAATTGAAGGGGATGTCTGCTGGTAATGACGTCAGGCATGAATTTTGTTACTTTGGACTGTGAGATCAGGTCACAGATTGCAAGTCACAAATGTCTCCTGACGGACCGGCGACATGGACATGGAATAACGAGGACTTTGGCGACCGTAATAGTGCAGAATATTGAATTAAGTTTATTTCATTTCACTTAATTGCATTCTGCTTTCAACAAGAATGCATGGCAATCAGCAAGACGTACAGAATAAACGTGTCGTGAGACAGCAGTTCTTTCTCCATCAGTACGTTAAGATTTGAGCAAATCGTGTACCTTACTCGGTTTCGTGGTCGGGGACGGGTAGAGAGTCTGCAGAAAGGCGCTCAAGGGAATTTAATGAAATACCGCATTGTATTGAATGTGCCAAATATTTATAGTTTTGTAAATGTAATTTATATTGAAAGAAAATGATTTTAAAGTGAAAGCGCATTATAACTAAGTAGCTGTTCTTATATTGTATCAAGGCAAGATTTTACATACTTTATGCAGTAGTAGAATTGTTGAGCCAAATATTCATATAGCATATTTATTCTATAAATGCTATTCTATAAATTATTTTCGACCATTTAGGCTAATCCAATTAAATACGGTGCTTAACTATTCAGTGTGTAGCATTTATTAATATGCAGGAATTTGAAAGATTTATCAATATACAGAAGTTTGTAGGATTTATCAATATGGGAATATTTGATATTTTAGAGAACAATACCTATAACAGACGCGAATCTCATTTTATCCACTTACTAATAGTATTGTCATAAGCGCGAATTTCAGAATCTAATGTGTTTTGAAAGGCCCTGCCTCCGCTGTGCTTACATAACGGCGAGCTCCTGTGTTTAGTTTAACTCGCATAGCGCCGACTTGCATTCAAGTGATGCATAGTGAGGGGAGAAGGGACTTATTCAGTGGCAAAATTTCCTGTACACAATGAATGGCTTTACATGTGTTGAATCAGAAGACATTCATTTCATTTACCCGCAACTGTGGAGTCAGTCAATGCTGCGAGGGACTGTATCGTCGTCAATTTCTAAATCATCTTCCCAAAAGAAGAACGTTAAGTGCGCGTATCAAAGGCTCTGTGACACAGGTTCTCTGTTTCTGGTTTGAAGGTTTATAATTTTTTAGATTTTAAATTTAATTTTAATTTATCACTTTTGTAAAAATAGTGAGGGTGATTTTGAAGTTTAAAGAATGGACGTGCTACTACTTGCATGTTTGTTTGAATTATGTATTTATTTTGTTCAATAAATACAAATTTACACAAAGCATAGTAATATCACTGTGTTCAATATTTTTAAGTTGAACCTTGTAATCAGATAGTGTTGTATGAAAACAAAATCGTGTGGTTAAAGTTTCAGAGCCATCGATATACTTCTCTCACATGACAGCACCTTATAGTCTTGCAGGGGAGGGCCAACTGTGTGATCTGTTAGAGAATTATAGCCATCCTAAAAACATCCTGAAATTTTTGTCATGAACATAACTTTAGAAAATAACGAAAAAAACTGCAAATACCGGATCATCATATCGTCCACTAACGCTGATATAAATATTTGCATTTATTCATCTCTTACCTTATGTATACAAAATATATTTCATCTCTATCTTCAGGTGTTCTATTTGAGATATCTTTTTTACTTTCTCTATACGTACTATTTACATAGTGTATAGAGAAGGTATTGCACTCCACCCAAAAATTCGATACCGAGATTTCACCGGAAATATATATTTTAGGGTGCCCTTTATCTAAAAAAGCATTTTCGGAAAAAAAGTCCATGTGTGTGTGTGTGTCCGTGTGTCTGTGTGTCTGTGAACACGATAACTCAAAACGAAAAGTCGCTAAAATACCAAACTTGGTATTTAAGTTTAGTATCTTCCAGGGATGCGACATGAAGACTTTGAGAAAAGTCCCCCCACCCCCAACTACCCTTTACATGGAGCCTTTTTCGAAAATATTGATTTTCTCAAACATAGCTCTAACGGTTTTGATTAAAATATCGTATATTAAAGACAAATGTCTGACAAATAAAATGTATATCTTGAATTTTCTAGGAATAGTCTCTGAAGATTACTTTATTCTGGATGAATTTTACGGAATTTTGAATAACTGCTAATCCGTAAGAAATGGGCAAAAATTTACTGCAAGAAAAAGATAGAGCACATTAAAACACACAATTTATGTTATATATATTTTTTTTTTCGTGGAATTCGTCGTTTTTGAGATATTCCTCGTTTTTGGTTTCGGCTTTGAAAAACTTACTTTTCTCATACAGAAATTTGTCAACTGCTGTCCTTACAAACCAAGGAACTTCAATCACATAGCAACCAGCTTTTGACTATCACGTTAACCTATGGTACTCCCTTATTTCGCTTCTACTTACAGGGAAGCAAGTAATAAGACTATTTCTGCTAATTTTTTCTCGATTAGCATGAAGTAAATAGAAGCATACCTAAGCTTTTTAAGAATAATTTGTTGCAGAGAAAGTCATGTGAATGGCACACATCAGATGTTTATGGTTATTTTTCCTTATATTAAAGAGAAATTAAGTTGAACGTGCTCTCATTTGTGATAGTTGCTCAGATGCCCTTGAGATCCATAGGTTCTGACATATTTAACTATAAACTTAAATAAAGAAGCTAACCACTCTTTGGCTTCCTAATAGCGAGTAACATGTTCTTTTTTTAAGAATTTGAAAAGAAGGTTAAGACATTTATTTTTAAGCACTTTTGAATTCTCGGAACATACGTTCCTGTAAACGAAGAGCACTTTACATCCTGTGGCTTGGCACAAATATAAGAAGAATGCCAGTTGGCTGTTCGCACTCAGTAGCGCGCAAATTGGCCATTTTGGGACGTGAATTCACAACTGTGTTTATACAAGCACCCCCCCCCCCACCCGCAGGTAACCCTTTCCAAACTAATCATTAAATAGGGATGTACTTTTTTCCCAAATTACTCTTATTACTCTTTCTACCAAGTAATATAAACAATATACTTACATAATAGGTAGAGAAGGTATTGCATCCCACCCAAAACTTCGATATGGAGATTTCACAACAAATTCAAGTTTAGAGGACTCCTGAATCGAAACAATTTTTTTAGGAAAAAGTTCGCATGTGGGTCTTATCTATGTTTGAGTGTGTGTGGGGGGGGGCATCATAAATCAAAATTGCAAGGCCGGGTAAATACCTAATTTAGCATTTGAGTTAGGTCTCTTCCAAGATGCGACATGAAGATTTTCAGGAAAATCCGCCCACCCCAAACTATTCTTTACATGAAAGATTTTTCTAAATTTTTGGCTATTAACGACTTTTATTAAAATACTACATATTAAGGATTTTTTATCATTAATAAAATGTATATCCAAACTTCCTGGTAATAGCATCTAAAGTCCTCTTCATTCTTGATGACTTTTGCATAACTGGTAAGAGATAAAACTAACACTAGCAACACAAAAAATGTACTTGTCCTTAAAGCACAACATTTATGTCACATACATTTTTTGGTAGAGTTAACCATTTCCGAGATATTAATTGTTATAGGTTTCAATTTTAAAATACTTAAAATGTTCTCTCATACGTAAATTCGTCAATCGTTTGATTCACTTGTTTCATTTTGATTCACTTCTGGTCATGCAAGGGAACCGAATTTCATTCACATAGAAACCAGGTTTTAAAATATTTGATTGTCGCTTTAGCCTAGCTTATTCCCTTATTCCCTTCTACTTACAAGGAATAAAGTAATAAACAGACTTGTGCTAATGTTTATCTCGATAAGTATGAAGTAGATTGAAGAATAACTTTTTGTAAGAATAGTTTCTTAGATAATAGGTAGAGAAAGTCATGAGAATGTAAGAATAAGATTTTTTCAGTTGAATAGTGAAAATTCTAATGTTATTCTTATGTAAAACATCAGTAACATAAAATCCTTTTTGTACTGAATGTAAATGCAAGAAAATGAATAAGTAATGACATGAATCGTAAACCATTAATCAAATCTATTTTCATAATCTAGACCGATAATGAGCATTTATGTTACACGTGCCCGTGATGCAACAATACTGATCTTGAAGGTTGCTCTGCGTTTCCTTAAATGCCGTTTTCATATTTTATTGTTCAGTGAAGCATTTAACTTTTGTATTCACAGGTTTCGCCTCGGACGACCTTAGTATTTAAAACATTCACCAATAGTTTTAGAACCGGATAACTCAGCTTCTACAGAATCTTAAGTTTTTCAATAAACGTCAGCGACCATGCACATGTTCATCTACGAAGAACTTATTAAGCAAACTTAATACACGTAAATTAGGGTCATTTGCAAAATTACAATAAGTAAGTAGGTATAAGTTTTTTCGTAGGTACTTGCTATTCCAGGAGCATGGAGACTGCCATGATAATGACCTCGCTCCAACTATATTAACATGGAAAAGTCATCCTTTGAAGCTTTTTTCTTTTTCTCCAAACACCTTGATGTAAGCGAGAAGACCAAATAAAGTTTCCTAACATTTCTGTTTTAATTAACCTGCTGTGAGTGGTTCTACTATGAAGAAAATAAAAATTGCAACTTTAATATAATTTTCTCGTTCTGTTACCAGTGTTAAAGGAACTATTGAATTTGACTCGAGTTAAACATCAAGATATCTCTTATGGTGTGCCCTTAGTCAGAAAAGAAAGAAACGGGCAGCGTAGATATAGTTAAAGTGAAAAGTTATATAAAGCATGAGATTACATACTTAATCAAACACCAAGAAGATTTTCAAGGAATTTCTCAAACCCCAAAACATGATATTGACTTTATTATAATGATAAATGCTTGATATATTTTTATATCTAGAATTTTCTGCAGACAGTCTTCATTCTCATTTAGTATTATATATCTGATAAGCTCAATGCAATAAACAAAAAGTTCCTATAGGAAAAAAGTACAGTTCATTGAAATATACGATCTGTACGAATACGGTAGCATTCTCTCGTGCTTTATATTTAAGTATATTAAGTATTTTCAGTCGAACTTTACCTTTGCGCCTCTTGTACACGTAAGTAAGGCATTTGTCATGTGTAATTTCCTCCCGCCCCTTTTTTCACTTTCTCTACACTTAGCACATATGCATGTACAAAGTAAGTACAAAAGGGATTCCACCCAAAACTTCAATGTCGGTATTTCACCGGAAATAGTTTTGAGATCCTTTGAATAAAAGAATAAACTTTGTAGAAAAAAGTATTAACTTGGATTTAAGTTCATCATCACGAAAATTTGCATCCCCTCCAACTACCCTTTACTGGGAAAATAGTTTTAAAATGCTGATTTTCTTAATAAAAAAAAAAGCTCTAACGATTTTGGTTAAAATACCGCATGTTTAAGATATTTTCATCACAAACAAAATGCACATTTTAAATGTTCTGGGAATAGCCTCTGAAGCCCGCTTTATTGTGGATGACTTTTACATAACTGATAAACTGTAAAAGAGAGGCAGAAACTTACTACACAAAAAATATAGGTCAGGTTAAAACACACAATTATGTTGTATCAACGTTTTTGTGGAATTAATATTTATGAGATATTCCTTGTGGTTGTTTCAAGTTTACAGCAGCTACTGTATTTGTTTTCTTATCCCTGGCTAAGCAAAGAAACAGATCGAACAGTATTTCAAAACTATAACATAGCAACTGCGATTGGCCTTTAAAGGACCTACCTGACTATCGCTTTAGTTTACTCCATTCCCTTATTTACCTTTTACAAGAAAATAACATGTAAAGAATCTGCTAATATTTATCTTAATATGGGTGAGATAAATAGAAGAATAAGCCCTTGTAAGAACAGTTTGTTGCAGCATAAGTAGAGAAAGCTATCAGAACTTTTTTTTTTTTTTGCATAAGTTCATTACAAACAAAACAAATTTGTGCTGTAAACAAGTGTTTTTTTACATTTATTTACTTTGAAACCATTTTTATTTCCTCTATTGAGAAGGTAAAATGTTCTCTATCTTACATAGTAGACAGAAAAGGTATTGTATTCCACCCAAAAATTCGACACCGAAATTTTACTGGAAATACATATTTAAACACCGCCTGAATCTAAAGAAAGCATTTTAAGAAAGATGTCTGCATGCGGTTTGTCTGTGTTTGTGTCTGACCGAGGTGCGGGTGTGTGGATGTGGAGCAGCATACTTAAGTTCAGTATCTTCCAAAGATGCGACGAAAAATTTTTCAAGAAAATCCCCCAAATCCAACTACCCTTTACAAGGAACATTTCTCAAAAATAGCTCTAACGAGTTTGATTAAAATTCCACATGTATAAGATATTTTCATGACAAACGAAATGTATCTTGCATTTTCTGGGAATACCATCTGAAACCTTGCTATACAAAAAATTATAGATCTCATTAAAGCATACAATTTATGACATAATAACTTTTTTATTGAGTTGACCGTTTCCAAGATATTTCTTGTTATTGTTTTCAATTTTAAACTATTTAGACTTTTGTCAAACGGGACGTCATCTTTCGTTTCATACCTCTTTTGTTTTACTTTTTGTAGAGTTAATCTTTCGAGATATTCCTTGTTATTGTTTTCAATTTTATACTACTTAAATTTTTCTCAAACGGGAAGTAATTTTTCTTTTCACAGCTCTTATGTTTTATTCCTAGTACACAAAGAGAACGCAGTTTCAATTGTTTCACATAGCAATAGCTTATAAAAGATTCTACTTTCACCTTAGCGTAGTATTTTCCCTTCTACTTAAAAGAAAACAGGAATAAAATCAAATGTTTATCTCGATTAGCATGATGTAGATAAATGAATAATCTTTTATAAGAACAATTTGTTCGCAGAAGGTAGAGAAAGACACTTGAATGGAGTACATAAGATTTTTAGGCATGCATTTACCGCTCGTAACTAAAGTGGATAGACAAATCAGTTTTACAATACAGAGGATATATCTTGAATTGTTAGGAGAACTATGTGCTTCTTACGTGTATGATTTGTTTAACATCACGTATTAACTTTTATAATGCGTCTGCGACGTTGCTTTTAAAAAGAGCCAGAGAGTAAAAGAGAAAAACCTAAGGACTGCCTCCGTGGCCGAGCGGTCAGCGAGCTGACTTCTCAAGTAAAGGTCCCGGATTCGATTTGTAACTGGGGTGGGGAATGTTTCTCTATCCTTCACATAGTCTTGAAGAATGCATGCGAGAGTGAATGAATGGACGAGTGTTTAAAAACATAAAATGAAACAAAAAATTAAAAAATCTGATGTTCTACATTCACATGACTTTCTCTGCCTATTCCGTAACTGTGCTTACAAAAACACTCTTCTATCTACTTTATGTTAATCAAGATAGACATCGAAATCGTCTTATTACTTAGTTGCTTATAAATAGAAAGGCAATAAGGGAAAACACTAGGCTAAGCCGACAGTAAAATCTTTTAAAAGTTGCCGTCATGCAATTGTTATGGCCAAGAGAAAAAGAAGAAGAAAAAAAAGGTATGAAACGGACGAGGACATTCTCATTTGAGAAGAGTTTAAGTATTTTAAAATTAAAACCATGAACAGGGAATATCTTTAAAACAGCTAGCTAAACAAACAAACAAAACAACAAAAACACACCTTACATCATAAACTGTGTGTTTTATAACGACATCCGCATTTTTTTGTTTTAAGTTTTTGTCTCTGTATTACGGTTTACCAGCTATGTCATGCAGAATGATGTGGCTAATCCAAAGAAATTCAGGGTACACATTTCAATTGCCATACAAACACTTTAATATACGGCATTTTAATTAAATTATTTTGAGTCAGTTTTTAGAAAATCGAACATTTCGAAAAATGTTTCATGTAAGGAGTGGGAGGATATTTCTGAAAATTTACTGTTGGTCCTTAGAAAATAGAACTTAAATACAAAATCTTGTATTAAATCGATTTTTATTGTGAGATATACTCTCCACAGGCACACAGATACATATACAGACTTTTTTCTAAAATTTCTTTTTGTTTTTGTTTTGGATTCAGTGGTCCTCAAAACGTACATTTCCGGTGGAACCTCCGTATCCGATTTTTGGATGGAGTGTAATGCTCCATTTACCTACAATGTACATTACACATATGTACTAGAAAAAGTAGAAAACATTGAGAAGGAAATACGTACAATTGTTAAATTATTATTTTAATTATTAGTAATAATCTTTTTATTTTATATATATATATGATGTTAATTGCATAACGAACATATTGGAACAAAGTGGAAGCCCACAACCAATTCCTCACATCAAATATGTACGTATAGGAATTCTTAAGCAATTGGCTTCAAGTTACTTACATTCCAACAATATGACAATACAAAGAATTGAAAGAACAGTCAGGCACATAAACACAGTCTGGTTATGCTGTTTGAAAATGCCAAAAGCCTGTATGAGGAATGGAGGCGTATTGTTACCTGCTAAAAGTTCAACAACAGTTCAACTCTACATGTTCCCTTTCGTCTTGACTTTAATGCTTAGACATTCTTATTTTTGCTAATAAACGTTAAGTTCTATTCCGAGTATTTGCTACCGAATATCACTCTGAGAGTTGTGTAATAAAGAGATGTTTTTCAGTTTGTAAAACTCAAAACACATTTTACCGATAATCGAAAAATATTCCGTCCATGTCTCACAGGTTCAAAACATTATCCATTTTCATTTTTCACCTTACAAATTAGTAGTTACATTCACTAATATCGATGTGTTTTCAATGTTCAGAGGCAATCGTATGACATGCCAAAATTCAGCTTCCTAAGAGTATTTTAATGAATAATCAACACATTTATTAATATATTAAAGTAAGTTAAGTTCCTGGATACAATGATCAGCAGAATGTGAACTCCTCAGCTCCAGTAATTTAGGTCGTGAAAGAGAACTATACAAATTTGCGGTTACAATACTTCTGTTACAACGGACAATAAAATAGTTAATTCTATCGTAGAGTTTTTGCAGCGTTAAAACAGTAAGAAACGAAGAAAAACGAAGATTTGTGCTTGATGTCTAACAAAACAGTTGACGAGAGCATAACAAAGTTCCTAACACCGTTTAACACCGTTTAGAAGCATCAAGTTATTTTGGGTTACTTGGAATACCAACCAAGGGCATAATTTGTCCTGTTACAATAAGTGTACACATTATACTATGTATTTAAGTAATTGTATTTCCAATACGTTTATTAACAATGTGGTCAGTGAATTAACTGAAAAGTAAAAACGTAATATTTGGAACATTTGAGATTCAGACACAATCACAATTATCGTCACAGGTAGTACCAACCCAAGGAAAACTGTGCCCTTGAGTTTAAACGTTTTATTTTTATTTCCAATTTTACAAAATAACCAGATAAACGTACAGTATAGTAATTAAAAGGTAAAGACAAATAGAAATCAGCTCTTATAAGTACAAGAATATTGATTTTTAATAAAATAAACATGTACCTACGTGCAATTTTTGCCCGTGTGTGGTGTTTCTACAGTAAACAGTAGAGAGTTACACGTATGGAGGCTACAGATACATGGAGATCCTAGAGTTAACAGTAGAGTGTTGCACGTATGGAGGCTACAGACACATGGAGATCCTAGATTTAACAGTAGAGTGTTGCAAGTATGGAGGCTACAGACACAAGCTGATTCTAGAGTTAACAGTAGAGTGCTGCAAGTATGGAGGCTACAGACACAAGCTGATTCTAGAGTTAACAGTAGAGTGTTGCACGTATCGAGGCTACAGACACAAGCTGATTCTAGAGTTAACAGTAGAGTGTTGCAAGCATGGAGGCTACAGCTACATGGAGGTCCTAGACTTAACAGTAGAGTGTTGCACATATGGAGGCTACAGACATTTGCTGACTCTCGAGTTAACAGTAGAGTTGCACGTATGGAGGCTACAGACACAAGCTAACTCTCGAGTTAACAGTAGAGTGTTGCACGTATGGAGGCTACATACACTTGCTGACTCTAGAGTTAACAGTAGAATGTTGCACGAATGCAGGCTACATACACATGGTAAATCTAGAGTTAACAGTAGAGTGTTGCAAGTATGGAGGCTACAGACACATGGTGAATCTAGAGTTAACAGTAGAGTGATGCAAGTATGGGGGCCATAGACACTTGCTGAATCTAGAGTAAACAGTAGCGTGTTGCACGTATGGAGGCTACAGACACATGGTGATTCTAGAGTTAACAGTAGAGTGTTGCCTGTATGGAGGCTACAGACACTTGGCGATTCTAGAATTAACTAGAGTGTTGCACGTATGGAGGCCACAGACACTTGCTGAATCTAGAGTTAACAGTAGAGTATTGCACGTATGCAGGCTACAGACACATGGAGATCCTAGAGTTAACAGTAGAGTGTTGCACGTATGGAGGCTACAGACACAAGCTGATCCTAGAGTTAACAGTAGAGTGTTGCACATATGGAGGCTACAGACACAAGCTGATCCTAGACTTAACAGTAGAGTGTTGCAAGTATGGAGGCTACAGACACAAGGTGATCCTAGAATTAACAATAGAGTGTTGCACGTATGGAGGCTACAGACACTCGCTGATCCTAGAGTTAACAATAGTGTTGCACGTATGGAGGCTACAGACACTTGGTGATCCTAGAGTTAACAGTAGAGTGTTGCACGTATGGAGGCTATAGACACATGCTGAATCTAGAGCTAACAGTAGAGTGTTGCACTTATGGAGGCTACAGACACTTGGTGATTCTAGAGTTAACAGTAGAGTGTTGCACGTATGGAGGCTACAGACACTTGCTGAATCTAGCGTTAATGGTAGAGTGTTGCACGTATGGAGGCTACAGACACTTGGTGATCCTAGAGTTAACAGTAGAGTGTTGCACGTATGGAGGCTACAGACACTTGGTGATCCTAGAGTTAACAGTAGAGTGTTGCACGTATGGAGGCTACAGACACTTGGTGATTCTAGAGTTAACAGTAGAGTGTTGCACGTATGGAGGCTACAGACAGCTGGTGATCCTAGAGTTAACAGTAGAGTGTTGCACGTATGGAGGTTACAGACACTTGGTAATTCTAGAGTTAACAGTAGAGTGTTTCACGTAGTGAGGCTACAGACACTTGATAGTCTTACACAATAACTGTGGCCTTCTGAATTAATTTTCAAATATTAGACATGAACGTGTATTCAGAAATAACGTATGGAGTTTTTACCTCTTGAGATCATGAAAACACGGCACTTCTTCTTGAAAATTGTAGAGGAGTTTTCTTTTTACTCACCTGTAACAAACAGAAGGAACGATGAATTCATTTATTGATGTGAAGGATGCTCACAACCATGGCCAAAAGTCTAATTAAGTTTGAAACATGACCTGCAGATCAGCCTTAGAATAATGTTAAAGGAATGCGTAAAGATTAAAAAAATAATCTAAAGCAGAAATTTATTTAATTAATTATCTACAGCGAGCGTAAAAAAATTAAATATTAATTTATACACTGCTATCTGCAAGCAGATAAAGTGATATAAAGAATAATGAGATAATTTACAAACTCACTAAAAATATGTATTTTCGGAGGTTATTGTAGTACTTTAAAATAAAATTAAGAAACTTATTTTTAAGAATTTCACGACCTATACCACGGTATAAAGATTAAAAAACAAAATAATAGAACAAAGTACATGACTTTCACACTCATTAACATATAAAAGGGAAAACTGATCTGTCTCATCACTACTTTGACACAGTAATTCATAACTCCAATGATATTTGTTCCCCTGGAAATAGCCACTGCCTTCACCTTCAAACAACTCTTTCGAGACTTAATGTAAAATATAAATGTGATTTCATTTTCTTCAAGAAGCCTATAAATGAAACTCAGTCGAGTAGTAGAATTTTTGATGAATGAAAATTATACTAATGTAAAATGCACATAATAAAATTTTAGTTATTCCATATTAATGCAACAATGACTAAAAGAGACGAAGTGGGCAAGAAAATTACATTGTTATGACAAAATTGAGTTATATGTATGTACATGAAAGATTATCTATTTAAAAAAAAATATCCACTTTACAAAAAAGTTTAATGGTATACTGTATTTTCGTAATTTGGGACACATTCTTTATTTATGTCTATGTCAAAATTAAATATATGTCATCATTGTTCGGGCCCTGCACAAAAGCTTAATATGTTTGTTTTTACAAAACTCTAACTTAAAAGTTTGTTTTTAAACATAATAAATATCTAAATAGGTTTATAAAGAAACTGTTTTAGTTTTAAGGTTTTCATAATTATTCTTTTCCTCTACTAACCAGGTGGAAACGAAAAGCTGAATTAGAATGTTTAAATAAGATGGAAGATTAAATACTCACTAGGCAACTTAGCGATAAGCACATCGGAAAGAAGAGGCTAGCATCCGTTATCGAGTCCTGTTTCAAATAAAATCATATTCTATAAAGTTTACGTAGTTAGTTATATTTGCTGTTAAAATATTTGAATGTGTGACAAAAAATTACAAATATTCCCTCCGCATTACAGCACGTCGCACATACACATACACTCACACTTGTCTGTCACCTAGGCGGCCTGGGTTCGATCCCAAGCGACAGCATATGGGACTTTTGGTGGACAAAGCGGCGCTGGGGCGGGTTTTTTCCGGTTTCCCCCGCCATTGTTTCCATTGGTGCTCCATTTTCATTCACTCATCTCCTACGACGCCATATGTAGTCTAAAACCTCATGGAATATATGATGATGATGATGATGATGATGATGATGATGATGATGATGATGAGCGTTCAACCCAAGGACCAGTCAATGGCCGGGACAGAATTGTGGTACACCACCCGACCTTGGAATTCAGATAAGGATAATTCTGGGCTTATGTTGCAAATTGTCTTTCCCAGGATGATGATGTAAGGACACACTCACACACAGTCCTCCCAGCGGAGGAAAAATTCCCTAAACTGGTACCGTGAATCGAACCCGGATCACCCGCTCCAGAGCTACCAGCACTTCCACTATGCTGGCGGGATGGAGTAGAGCATGTGATCCCAGAAATAATTAATATGAATTTTGTTGTATAACTTGAGCCAAAATTAATACGCATTCTTAAAACTTTTTACTTTCTCTATACGTACTATGTACATAGTGTGTAGAGAAGATATTGTAATGCACCAAAAATTCCATACCGAGATTTCATCGGAAGTATATGTGTTAGGGTCCCCTGGAAAAAAAAAAAATCAGAGAAGGTCCGTGTGTGTCTGTGTGCCCGTGTGTCAATGTGTTTGTAAACACGATAACTCGGTAAAATACCAAACTTGGTATTTAAGTTAAGTATCTTCCAAGGATGCGCGACGACGATTTTGAGAAAAATCCCCCCACCCAAAACTACCCTTTACATGGAACTTTTTTCGAAAATTTTAATTTTCTCAAAAATAGCTCTAACGATTTTGATTAAAATATATATTAAAGATATTTACCTGACAAATAAAATGTATTTCTTGAATTTTTTGGGGATAGTCTCAGAAGACCACTTTATTCTGGATGAATTTTACGGAATTTTGCATAACTGCTAAACCGTAAGGGATGGACAAAAACTTACCACACAAAAATGTAGAGCATGTTAAAACACAATTTTTTCGTGGAGTTGATCGTTTTTGAGATATTCCATTTTTTTGGTTTCAGCTTTGAAAAAGTTATACTTTTCTCATACAAGAATTTGTCAACTCCTGTCCATACAAACAAAGGAACTTCAGTGAAAAAGTAACCAGCTTTTGACTACCCTTTTAACCTATGGTACTTCCTTATTTCGCTTTTACTTGCAAGTAAGCAAGTAATAAGACTATTACTCCTAATTTTTCTCAATTACATGAAGTAGATTGAAGTATAAGCTTTTTAACAATAATTTGTTGCAGAGATGTAGAGAAAGTCATGTGAATGGAACACATCAGATTTTTCTTTTTTGGTAAAATGTAAGTGGAGTTCAAGAGTGTGTATTAAAATCGGCTCAAGCTAGAAATGAAAGAAAGCTTTATTGTGTTAATTCCTATATGTGAAGCTTATGCTTATGTATTAGAATCTGCATTAGCTATTATCCAATCATATGTTTTTGCAGTTTTGGGAAGATTATGTTATTTAGAAGTTAATTCATAATGCTAGTACATAAAAATCACCCATGTACAGGGCTTTTCAAAAAGAAGGAACAGATTTCAAACAATTATTTCTTCCAAATTGCAAAAGGTAGAGCCATAATTCCAACGTTCCTAGACAGACATGTTAAGCATTTGAACAGTCCAGGTAGAAGTTCCAATCAAAGTTGCATTGGCGCTGTTGCTTGTCATGTTTATTATCTGTAGCAAAATGGCAACACAACAGGAAAAATCTGATGTGTTTCATTTACATGACTTTCTCTACATCGCTGTAACAAATTGGTGTTAATATCATATTCTTGTGTTTACTTTATGATAATCGAGATAAACATCAGAAGAAATTGTGTAAAGTACTTGCTTTGTTGTAATTAGAAGGAAAATAAGGAAATGCATTAGGCTAAAACGATAAACTCCTTTCAAAACTGGTTGCCATGTGGTTAATATCCGTTTTTAAGCAGGGCCAGGAGTTTACAACTTTCCATGTGAAGTATTTTGTTTAAGTATTTTGAATCTGAAACAAATAAGCAATATCTCAGAAATAGTCAATTCGTATATGATATAAATTGTGTGTTTTAACGTCATCTACATTTTTTGTGTAGTGAGTTTTTGCCTATCTCTTACGGTTTACCAGTTACGCAAAAGTCAGCAAAATTCATTCAGAATAAAGAGATCTTCAGAGGCTATTACCATAAAAGTCAGGCTATATATTTTATTTGCCATACAAATATCTTTAGTGTACTGTATTTTAATCAAAATCGTTAGTCATTTTTGAGAAAATCAAAAATTTTGATAACTTTCCATGTAAAGGGTAGTTTGGGTTGGGGGATTTTCTAAAAATCTATTTCCGCATCCCTGGAAGATACTAAATTTGAATAGCAAGTTTGGTATTTTACCAACTTTTCGTTTTTGAGTTATAGTGTTTAGACATACGAACACACATAAACACACGGACCTTTTTCTAAAAATGCTTTTTTTTTTATACAGCGGACCTAAAACATATATTTCCGTTGAAATATCGGTATCGAATTTTTGGGTGCATTACAATACCTTCTCTATAAACTATGTACATAGTACGTGTAGAGAAAATAAAACACATTTTGTGTGGTGCAATTAGCAAACCTAGATCCATTATTGGAGTTGAGCAAACTTTTCACCGTCAGTTTAATAAACAACCGCCTCAGTATAAGCAGATTTACCATGGCATCGAAAATTCGTAGAAGATGGTTGCATCTGCAAACGGAAAAGCACGGGACGTCCATGCACATCAAATGAAAAAGTCAAACGTATTCGTACAGTTTATGAAAGGAGTCCACAGCACGAACAAGCAAGCAACTGAACATCCCTCAACAAACGGTATGGTGAGTTCTAAAACACCGTCTGTACCTGAAGCTGTACCAACTGCATCCTGACAACCACAACGAAGGGTACGAATATTGCATTATCATGCTAGATGATATGGAAGAAGAAAATATTTCTGAACAACTAATTTTTCTCACTTTTCACTTCTCCGGTAAAGTAGTCGGTTAGAAGTGGCAATCCTATGTCATTATTGGACATGAAAGAGATTCACCGAAGTATGGATTTTTCTTCTTCATGGAGATAACTGTGACAAGACTAATCTATCTGGACATGCTTCAAAACTGATTATTGCCTCAACCTGAGGATGATTCAGGTGACTTCGTCTTCTTGCAAGATGGTGCCCCGCCTCATTCCTCTAAGTACGTCCGACGTTGCCTGAAAGACAACATCCCAAGACGTTGGATTGAAAGAGGAGGAGCAGGAGATCAAATTCATCGCTGGTGACCTCCAGACCTCAGCCCTTGTGACTTTTGTTTTTGGGGTTACGTAAAAGACCGTCTTTTATCCCATACTCTGCGACATCGGATGATTGAAGCTGTGGATTCGATAACCAGATAGAGGCCAGCTGCTTCCTGTGTGGCCACGTACGGGTAACCGTTTTTACTTTCTCTATATGCACTATATACATAGTGTACAGAGAATGTATTGCACTCCACCAAAAAATTCGATACCGAGATTTCACCGGAAATATATGTTTTAGGGTCCACTGTATCCAAAAAAAGCATTTTCAGAAAAAGGTCCGTGTTTGTGAGTATCCGTGTGTCTGTGAACACGATAACTCAAAAACGAAAAGTCGGTAAAATACCAAACTTGGTATATAACTTAAGTATCTTCTAGGGATGCGACACGAAGATTTTGAGTAAAATCCCCCACCCCCAACTACCCTTTACATGGAACTTTATTCGAAAATTTTGATTTTCTCAAAAATAGCTCTAACGATTTTATTAAAATATCGTATATTAAAGATATTTACCTGACAAATAAAATGTATTTTCTGAAAATAGCCTCTGAAGACTACTTTATTCTGGATGAATTTTACGGAATTTTGCATACTGCTAAACCGTAAGAGATGGACAAAAACTTGCCACACAAAAGAATGTAGAGCACGTTAAAACACACAATAAATTTATATGCATTTTTTTTTATTTTATTTATTTATTTATTTATTTATTTATTTTTTTGTGGAGTTGATCGTTTTTGAGGTATTCCTTGTTTTTGGTTTCAGCTTTGAAAAACGTATACTTCGCATACAGGAATTTGTCAACTACTATCCATACAAACAAAGGAACTTCAGTGACATAGCAATCAGCTTTTCACTGTCACTTTAACCTATGGTACTCCCTTATTTCGCTTCTACTTACAAGAAAGAAAGCACATTGTGTACAAAGAAGAATAATCTTTTGTAGGAATTTTGTAGCGCAGCTAGAGAAAGTCATGTGAGTGTAACACATCAGATTTTTGATATGAGACTCTAAACTAAAGGATATAATTTTCATCATTCCTTCAGTGGCTCATACTATATAAAACGGTATCAAAATCCGTTAAAAATCTGTGATTTAATTCTGCATAGACTTATTCTGCCGATGTATAAAATATAAACTGTGCCTTTGCATGGAAATGGAAGTATATGTGTAGAATCTATGCTTTAATCCTAAATTGGCTCATGGTGCGCACTGCAATTTTAAAAGTAAAATAAGAACTATAGCTTTCCTGGCGACGTGTTAATTCAAAATCTTCTCGGGCTTCTAGCCAGGTAATAACTTGGCTTGACACCAACGTTTCGAAGAAGTGCATCTTCCTCGTCTTCAGGGTGAACTGATCAGTTCACCCTGAAGACGAGGAAGATGCACTTCTTCGAAACGTTGGTGTCAAGCCAAGTTATTACCTGGCTAGAAGCCCGAGAAGATTTTGAATTAATTTTAAAAGTGTTTATCGCACTAAAACAGGCACATAGCAAGCGAACACCTTTGTATGCCCACTCCAGAAGCTAAACACAACGATGTAAATAAGTACTTTCTAAGTTTGTAATTTCCCATCCGCTACTACTCTACATAAGCTAAACTGTGCGGAAAAAGCGGCCATGCGCTTCTTTCGTTCCGCTACTCTTTTTATGCGCTCTACCTTTCCTGTACTATTCTTCCTTATTGCGCATACTTAGAAATCGGAAAGTGTCGACAGGAGCTTTGTACTTTTTGATATTTCATAAAAGCGGAATGTTAGAATATATTCCCCTGGTACTTAGCACACCATTAATAAAATTAAACATTATGAGCCTAACAAAAGAAAAACAAAAGTAAACTAAACGTTATAATCGGAAGCAATGAACAGTTACAAAGAAAGAAAACCATCAGTAAACTAAACGTTATAATCGGACGCAATGAACAGTTACAAAGAAAGAAAACCATCAGTAAACTAAAAGTTATAATCGGACGCAATGAACAGTTACAAAGAAAGAAAACCATCAGTAAACTAAATGTTATAATCGGACGCAATGGACAGTTACAAAGAAAGAAAACCATCAGTAAACTAAACGTTATAATCGGACGCAATGAACAGTTACAAAGAAAGAAAACCATCAGTAAACTAAACGTTATAATCGGACGCAATGGACAGTTACAAAGAAAGAAAACCATCAGTAAACTAAACATTATAATCGGACGCAATGGACAGTTACAAAGAAAGAAAGCCATCAGTAAACTAAACGTTATAATCGGACGCAATGAACATTTACAAAGAAAGAAAAACAATAGTAAACTAAACGTTATAATCGGACGCAATGAACATTTACAAAGAAAGAAAACCATCAGTAAACTAAACGTTATAATCGGACGCAATGGACAGTTACAAAGAAGAAAACCATCAGTAAACTAAACGTTATAATCGGACGCAATGGACAGTTACAAAGAAGAAAACCATCAGTAAACTAAACGTTATAATCGGACGCAATGGACAGTTCCAAAGAAAGAAAACCATCAGTAAACTAAACGTTATAATCGGACGCAATGGACAGCTACAAAGAAGAAAACCATCAGTAAACTAAACGTTATAATCGGACGCAATGGACAGTTACAAAGAAGAAAACCATCAGTAAACTAAACGTTATAATCGGACGCAATGGACAGTTACAAAGAAGAAAACCATCAGTAAACTAAACGTTATAATCGGACGCAATGGACAGTTACAAAGAAGAAAACCATCAGTAAACTAAACGCTATAATCGGACGCAATGAACATTTACAAAGAAAGAAAACCATCAGTAAACTAAACGTTATAATCGGACGCAATGGACAGTTACAAAGAAAGAAAGCCATCAGTAAACTAAACGTTATAATCGGACGCAATGAACATTTACAAAGAAAGAAAACCATCAGTAAACTAAACGTTATAATCGGACGCAATGAACAGTTACAAATAAAGAAAAACAATAGTAAACTAAACGTTATAATCGGACGCAATGAACATTTACAAAGAAAGAAAACCATCAGTAAACTAAACGTTATAATCGGACGCAATGGACAATTACAAAGAAGAAAACCATCAGTAAACTAAACGTTATAATCGGACGCAATGGACAATTACAAAGAAGAAAACCATCAGTAAACTAAACGTTATAATCGGACGCAATGGACAGCTACAAAGAAGAAAACCATCAGTAAACTAAACGTTATAATCGGACGCAATGGACAGTTACAAAGAAGAAAACCATCAGTACACTAAACGTTATAATCGGACGCAATGGACAGTTACAAAGAAGAAAACCATCAGTAAACTAAACGTTATAATCGGACGCAATGGACAGTTACAAAGAAGAAAACCATCAGTAAACTAAACGTTATAATCGGACGCAATAGACAGCTACAAAGAAGAAAACCATCAGTAAACTAAACGTTATAATCGGACGCAATGGACAGTTACAAAGAAGAAAACCATCAGTAAACTAAACGTTATAATCGGACGCAATGGACAGTTACAAAGAAAGAAAACCATCAGAATACTAAAAGTTATAATCGGACGCAATGGACAGTTACAAAGAAAGAAAGCCATCAGTAAACTAAAAGTTATAATCGGACGCAATGGACAGTTACAAAGAAAGAAAGCCATCAGTAAACTAAACGTTATAATCGGACGCAATGGACAGTTACAAAGAAAGAAAACCATCAGTAAACTAAACGTTATAATCGGACGCAATGGACAGTTACAAAGAAGAAAACCATCAGTAAACTAAACGTTATAATCGGACGCAATGGACAGTTACAAAGAAGAAAACCATCAGTAAACTAAACGTTATAATCGGACGCAATGGACAGCTACAAAGAAGAAAACCATCAGTAAACTAAACGTTATAATCGGACGCAATAGACAGTTACAAAGAAGAAAACCATCAGTAAACTAAACGTTATAATCGGACGCAATGGACAGTTACAAAGAAAGAAAACCATCAGAATACTAAAAGTTATAATCGGACGCAATGGACAGTTACAAAGAAAGAAAGCCATCAGTAAACTAAAAGTTATAATCGGACGCAATGGACAGTTACAAAGAAAGAAAGCCATCAGTAAACTAAACGTTATAATCTGACGCAATGGACAGTTACAAAGAAAGAAAACCATCAGTAAACTAAACGTTATAATCGGACGCAATGAACATTTACAAAGAAAGAAAGCCATCAGTAAACTAAACGTTATAGTCGGACGCAATGGACAGCTACAAAGAAGAAAACCATCAGTAAACTAAACGTTATAATCGGACGCAATGGACAGCTACAAAGAAGAAAACCATCAGTAAACTAAACGTTATAATTGGACGCAATGGACAGTTACAAAGAAAGAAAACCATCAGTAAACTAAACGTTATAATCGGACGCAATGGACAGCTACAAAGAAGAAAACCATCAGTAAACTAAACGTTATTATCGGACGCAATGAACAGTTACAAAGAAGAAAACCATCAGTAAACTAAACGTTATAATCGGACGCAATGGACAGTTACAAAGAAGAAAACCATCAGTAAACTAAACGTTATAATCGGACGCAATGGACAGTTACAAAGAAGAAAACCATCAGGAAACTAAACGTTATAATCGGACGCAATGGACAGCTACAAAGAAGAAAACCATCAGTAAACTAAACGTTATAATCGGACGCAATGGACAGTTACAAAGAAAGAAAACCATCAGAATACTAAAAGTTATAATCGGAGGCAATGGACAGTTACAAAGAAAGAAAAACAAAAGTAAACTAAACGTTATAATCGGACGCAATGAACAGTTACAAAGAAAGAAAAACAAAAGTAAACTAAACGTTATAATCGGACGCAATGAACAATTACAAAGCGGGGTGGTTCAGGCGGAAATGTCTGTGGCCCACATCTGAGTGGTTTATTTTTTGTGGTTTCCCTCAGGTGCCATGGTAAATACGAATTTGAATATTTGATAACACAACCAAAAGTTCCACATTCAACTAAAACAATAGAAAACTGAAAAGAGATGGTAATTGCGACTGCGCTACCAACCATCCACAGATAAAAGTAGCTAGACTGAGCCCATCTGCGTGTCGTAGAACTATGTGGTATGGTATAAAGGGATGAAACCTCGATGTCTGACTGCATTTTGCCATCTGACAACAATTAGTAGATTAATGCGACTGGACAGCATTCATGATATCATCTGCTTACTGCGTAACAAAAGTAGTACGGTATGAGGATGAAACCTTGAAGACTACCACATACAGTCAACGAGGCGTCCTACCGAACAGATCCGCCGCGTAATTACCAAGTTCATAAAATAATTTAATAGAAAATGGAACTTTAAAAAATCTGATGTGCTCCATTCACATGACTTTCTCTAGCTGTTCCACAAACAAACTTTCTTTGTAAAAGGTTATTCTTTTATTCACATCATGCAGGGGAATACTGTGGGCTAAAGCAATAATCAAATCTTTTAATAGAGATCAATGTGTGAACAATTGAAATTCAGTTTTCTTTTCTATTCCTTGGAGTAAAACAAAAGAGATGAAACAAAAGTTGACTACTTTAAAACTGAAACAATAACAAGAAATATCTGGAAACGGTTAACTCTAGGAAGCAAATGTATATGACATAAATTGTGCGTTTTAACGAGATCTGTATGTTTGCTTTCTCTATACATACTATGTACATAGTATTGTATTCCTCCCATGAATTGGATACCGAAATTTCACCGGAAATACCTGTTTTTGGACCCCCTGAATAAAAAAAAAAGCATTCTTAAAAAAAAGGTCTGTGTGTGTCTGTGGACAGTAGTGTTCAAAAACGAAAGACATTAACTTGGTATTTAAGTTTGGTATCTTCCAAGGGTGTGACATGAAGATTTTCAAGAAAATACCCCCAATCCAAACTACCCTTTACATGAAAACAAATTAGAAAATTTTAATTTTCGAAAAAATGGCTCTAACGATTTTGATTAAAATACTACATATTAAAGCCATTTCTATCACGAATAGCTGTATATTTAGAATTTTATGGGAAAAGCTTCTGAAGACCTGTTTATTTCAGATGAATTTTGCTGGAAGTTGCATAACTAGTAAACAATCGTTACAGCCATTTTTAAGAAAATTTACATTTTCGAAAAATGTTCATTGTAAAGGTAGGTTGGGGTGAGGTGATGTTTTCTGAAACGCTATCGCATCCTTAGATATCCAGCTTGGTATTTAATGGACAGACAGACACACACACACACACACACACACACACACATACAGAGTTTCATTGACATTAAGGGATCTCACAACATGTCTTTTCAATGAAATCACGGTATCAAGTTTTTGGATGGAATACAAGCTTCTCTATCTACTATATACGTTGTACATAGTGCTAGAGAAACTGAAAATGAACAGTTTATATAATTTTTAACATGGTAACAAGGGAAATCGTTCTACGGTAAGTTTTATATTTTTACTATAGCCTGTACGTAAGCAGTTCTCTCTATTCAATGGCTTATGCTACTCTTAACGTTGATGAACTCACTTTAATGCATTTCTTTATTGAAGTTCGTGTCTTTATTCCCAGCGGGGATAAAAGAATCAATTTCTTACGTGAGCGGACTACGTACATTTCTGATGATGGTTGAGAATGAGATAGCGGCGGGTTAAAGGCATCTCAGGCTCTGCATGCAAACTGAGTCACAGTTCCACGGATTCCTAGATGATACCTGTATCATTAAACAAAGTGAAGAACGAACTGTTACAGAAAACAAAAATTTGAAAGTTTTGTTAGGTGAAGGTCAAATATTTCTTTTAGTCACAAAAGCTGTACTTCTCAGAATTAGGGAGTAAATTCGTTTTACATAAAACTCCAAATTTTGTTCTTTAACTTCTGTTAGTGTTCTTGTCCTAGTTAAAAATAAATTACATTTCCAATATATTAATGATTTATTTATATTAATCATAATTCAAAACAAATAGCTTATAATTTTAGCAGAAAGTAAGATGATTATAATATTAATAAAACAACGCCAGGTTATAAAACTTATATAATTTCAGATCCACTTAGACGATGAATGAAATAATAATTAAGTCTGACTCTACCTATCCAACTCTTGTCCTACACACGGCTTGTGAGAAAAACAATATCACCATAATAGTACTATAAATCTTGGGACTCAAAGTACTTACAGCATTGAGGCTGTCATCTCAAAACAATTTGAGATCACCTTGTGGTTTACCGGGAAACATGCGAGTCAGTTGAGAAAGTCAATACTATGCCGGTACGTTGTCATGGTAGCCTAGTGGCAGAGCAACCGGCTAGAAATCGGTAGATTCGTCGTTCAAATCTCGGCCATGGCATTGTATTTTTCAGTCTGATTCTACTCTATCTATTCTTCAAATAAACTATTCTTACAAAAGATTATTATTTTATCTACATAATTCTAATCAAGATAAACAATTCAGAAATACTATTACAGTTCCTTGTAAGTAGCTAGGAAATAAGGGAATGCACCAGGCTAAAGCGACAGATAAAGCTTTTAATAGATGTGCTATGCATTTCCCATTGACATTCGGTTCTTTCCAAGGCCAGGAGTAAAACAAAAGAGAGATGAAATGAAATATAACATTCCGTTCGAAGAAAGTTAAGTAGTTTAAAATTGAAAAAAAAAAAAAAAAAAAAAAAAAAAGGACTACCTCAGAAACGGTTAATTCTAAAAATCATGTATATAACATAAATTGTGTGCTTTAACGAGATCTACATTTTTTGAGTGTGGAGGAACTTCGTGAAAATCTTCGTGTCCAACCTTGGAAGATGCTAAATTTAAATACAAGTTCGGTATTTAACGGTCTTTTTTTTTAGCTGTGCTGTCCACACACACACACACACACACACACACACACACACACACACACACACACACACGGACCTTTTATAAAAATCTGTTGACTTCCATTCAGATGACTTTCCTTAAGTGTTCCACAAACACACTTTCCTTACAAAAGATTATTCTTCTATCTACATCATGCTAATCAAGATAAACATTAATATAATTGGTCTTATTACCTGCTGCACTGTAAGTACAAGGGAAATAAGGAAATACACTGGACTAAAGCGATAGTCAAATATTTTAAAAGCTAGCGATAGCTTGAAATTCGCTTCTCATATGAGATCTACATTTTCTGTGCAGTAAATTTTTTGTCTCTGTCTCACGGTTTACGAGTCGTACAAAAATCATCCAGAAAGAAGAAGACTTCAGGGATTGTTCCTAGGAAGTTAATGTTATACATTACATTTGTCATAAAAACATCTTAAATATTATAACAAAATCGTTAGAGGCGTTTTTAAGAAAATAATCATTTACGATCAGTGTAAAAGTAGTTGGGGGGAGAAATTTTCTTGAATATCTTCGTATCGCATCCTTGGAAGATATTGAACTTAAATAGTAATCTAGAAGCATAAAAAAATCGAGATTCAAGAAGCGAAAAATGTCTGTGATATTCGTGTGCTCTGGGCTCTAAACTGCAGTTATTTACCATTTGCAGCGATTTTTAAAGGCATTTTGTTCTAAGCATATTTGGTAGCCAGGAGACTAGAAGCATCAAAAAATCGAAATTCAAGAAGCGAAAATTGTCTGTGATATTCGTGTGCTCCAGGCTCTAAACTGCACGTATATACAATTTGCAGTGATTTTTAAAAACTTTCATTCTGGGCTTATTTGGTCGCCACAAGACTAGAAGCATCATAAAATCGAGATTCAAGAAGCGAATTTTTTTTTGTGATATTACTACGCGTATATACCATTAGAAGCTATTTTTAAACAACTTTTGTTCTGGGCATATTTGGTCGCCACAAGAGTAGAACCGACTTTAGGATTTGAGCTATACTGTACACACACTAAGACAGACACACATGCGTATGTTTCTAAAAATGCTTTTATTTTATTTGTTTGATTTAGGGGTCTCAAAACACGTAGTTTCAGCGAATTTTGTTTATCGAATTTTTGGGTGCAAAAAGGCTGGGTATGTATATTGCACATACGTGATAGAGAAAGTAAAAATTAACTCTTTTTTGCTTAAATAACCGAATTATCTATACCTGGGTTCTATCAAGATAATAAATTGTATTAGATCCTAAGTAAAATTAGAGCGATTAGGCTCTATAAAGTAGAAGCATATTACTCTTTGGTACCTAAAACAATAAAATAAACTGTAATTTCGAGAGAAAGAGCTCAGGAATAAAATATGATGTGTTCCAATCACATGACTTTCTCTACATCTCTGTAAAAATTATTGTTAAAAAACTTGTGTTTTTATCTACTTCATGCTAATCGAGATAAACATTAACAAAAATATTTTATTGCAAGTAGAACGGAAGTAATAGAATACAGTAGTCTTTAAAACGATAGTTGACTCTTTTAAAAGCTGGTTGCCATGTGGATGATTTTTTTTTTAATTGTCAAAAGTTGACAAATTGTCGTATGTGAAAAGTTTTTAAAACGGAAACCAATAATAAAGAATATCTAAAAAAATGGTCAAGTCCATGTAAAAATGTATGTGACATAAATTGTGTGTTTTAACGAGATACGCCTTTTTGTGTAGTAAGTTTTTGTCTATCTCTTACGGTTATGCAAAATCCAGCAAAATTAATCCAGAATAAAGAGGTTTTCAGAGGCTACACCCAAAAAATTTAAGATATACATTTTATTTGTAATGTATTTAACATACGCTATTTTAATCAAAGTCGTTAGACCTATTTCTAAGAAAATAAAAACATTCGAGTTTTTTTTTTCATGTAAAGGGTAGTTTGGGGAAAGTAAAGGGGGGACTTTTGTTGAAAATCTTCGTGTCGCGTCCTTGGAAGATACCAAATTTAAATACCAAGTTTGGTATTTAACGGTCTTTTCGTTTTTGAACGATGTTGTCCACACTCACATAGATAGACACACAGACACAGGTCATTTTTGTAAGTGTTTTTTTTTTTGTCAGGGGGCCCCAAAACATATTTTTCCGGTGAAATCTCAGTATAGAATTTTTGATTGCATTACAGTACCTTCTCTATAAAAGAAAATGATGTGAATGTAAGACACCCGTGTACACTGCAAGTGTTGCTAGAGCTAAATGTGGACGAAGCGGCTGCGTGGTCATTTTTCATAAAGGTAGTCACAAAGTTTCCAGGAAGCTACGGGTCGTCGGTGAGCTTATTTAAGATGTGCTGGAGCGTGTGTCTCAAAATACTCGCACCTCAATATCCCCCCCCCCCCCACAAAGTCAGGTGCTAAGGAAATGGTAATCACATTGCCACAAGAAGGAAGTACTTCATCCATCTCAAAGACTCTCTCGAAGAAGGGCAGTAAAAATAAACGTTTTCAGAGGGAGGGCAGATTCCCTGCTTTAGGCACATAAATAGAATTTCGGCATACATGTGTATACTGTAACATTTGTATCTAAAAGCTTGGTGCAAGTTATATAGGCATGAATGTTTACTTTCTCTACCACGTATGTGCATACGATCTACAAAAATTCGATATAGAGATTTCACCTGAAACGTATGTTTTGAGGTCCCCTGAGCCCGAAAAAACATTTTTGGAAAAAAGTCCGTGTGTGTCGGTCTGTCTGTCTACGAGTGTGTCTGTGGATAGCATAGCTCTAAAATGAAAAGACTGTTAAATACCACTAGGTATTTATATTTAGTATTCTCCAACGTCTCAAGAAAATCTCCCAAACCAAACTATTCTTTACAGGAAAACAATTTTGAAAATTTCGTTTTTCTCAAAAATGGGTATAGCTATTTTGATTCAAATGATATATATTAAAGATTAACGCATATAAAATGTGTATTTTTAATTTTCTGGGAATAGCTTTGAAGACCTCTTTATTACGAATGAGTTTTGCAGAAGTTTACATAACGGTTAAACCGTAAGAGATAGACAAAAACTTAAAGCACAGTAAATGTAGATCTCTTTAAACCACATAATTTATACCATATATATTTTTCTTGCCGAGTTGACCTTTTCGAGATTTTCCTTGTTATTCGCGTCATTTTTAAGCCACTTAACTTTTCTCAAACGGGACCAAGCACTGCGAATCGAGCCTGAATTGTTTCACGCAGCAATCAGCTTATAAAGGATTGACTATCGCTTTATCATAATGTATTCCCTTATTTCTCCTTACAAGGAAGGTAGTTATAAGACCAATTCTGCTAATGCTTATCTCGAGTAGCATGAAGTAGATAAAAGAATAATCTTTTGTGAGAATAGTTTGTATATGGAACAGCTAGAGAAAATAATGTGAAGGGGTCACATCAGATTTTTTCATTTACAAAATTATAAATGTTTGTTCTCAGTATATCTGAATGCAATTTACAAAGGTCCTGTCCGTAAAAGAGAAATACAAGATACAAGGTGAAGTTATTTAGAGCATTTCGTAAATCAGAAAAGAAGTCCGTGCTTTTTATTTGAGTAATAAAAGTATATGCCGTCAATCTGCTAGCTTACAGCGCCTTTTACATGCGAAAATAAGCTTTCTAGCGTGTGATTGACAGCTTACCGATAGAATAGGATGTCGGAGGGGACTCGGCATCAACCCTTAGGTTATTGCACCTACCCCCATCCGGGAGAGAGGGATGAGGTGAGAGGATATATCGGCACCGGTAGAGCGGCACAGTACCTAAAGACGGGAACCCGACATTCGCACAGCCAGACCGCCCCGTATAAGTCCAATGTCCCCGCCAGGAGCGACTCTCACCCCTGCAACCAACCGATAGTCACTTTGAGCATTCTTTTCCCTCGACACTTCCAATCCTGAAAGAAACCAATGGGGTAAAGGATGAATGAAACGATAATGAAGACAACATGGAGGGGGATGAAGGAAACCTACCCAGCATTCGCCTGGTGACCTGAGGAAACCCCTGAAAAAATGGATGTTATAGGCCGGCCACGGGAAGCGAATCTGCGATCTCCCAAATGCGGGCCATGGATGAAACCGCCTGAGCCATTCCGCTCGGCGCTTACTCGAAATCAAATATGGTTAGAAATATATCTGGCAAAAATTGGTTAGAAATGTTGTGCCACATATGACAAAATCAATTTGACTACCCATTTAACCTTGCATTCTGCTTTTGATTGCAGTAGTATTCATGTTGTTAACTGCCTGAAAAATTCCATGTTCTTCGTATTGTTTAAAGTAGAAGTCTCCAACTCTAAGTAAAGCGAAGAGACGCGAATCGCCCACTGCGTACTGCGCGACAAACTGAAAGTACAACTGCTGCGTCGGTATGCAACATCTCTCACAGGCTAATTACACACTCATTAAATCATGATTCCCAAAACAACTCCTCTTAAGTCTTATATGAACATGTACACATTTTCATATGTTTAGTCGTAATTGGTGGTCGTAACATAAATAATTGAAAAAAATGACAATTGTTATAGTATTAACACATAAACATTAACACCATTGAATCGCGAACAGTATATAACGAAAAACTTTCACATTTATAGCAGCAAATGTGGAGAGGCATCTTGGTAATTACTAATGGAGATCGAACATAATTTGAAAGAAACTTGTTAACTGCCGTACTCACTTGCATGCTTGCGTATTGAAAGTATAACAGATAAGTAAAAAATCTGATGTGTTACATTCATATGACTTTCTCGACATCTTTGCACCAAATTATTGTTAAAAAGCTTATGCTTCTATTAACTTCATGCTAATCGAAAAAAATTAGCAGAAATAGGCCTATTACTTGCTTCTTTGTAAGTAGAAGCGAAATAAGCGTTTACCGTAGGTTAAAGTGATAGTCAAAAGCTGGTTGCTATGTGACCGAAGTTCCTTTGTTTGTATGGACAGGAGTTGACAAATTCCTGTATGAGAAAAGTATAAGTTTTTCAAAGCTGAAACCAAAAACAAGGGATATCTAAAAAACAATTAACTCCACGAAAAAAATGTATATGAAAAATTGTGTGTTTTAACGTGCTCCACGTTTTTTTTTTTGTTTTTTTTTTGTTTTTTTCTTTTTGTGATAAGTTTTTGTCCATCTCTTACGGTTTACCAGTTATGCAAAATTCAGTAAAATTCATCCAGAATAAAGAAGTCTTCAGAGGCTATTCCCAGAAAATTCAAGATTATATATTTTATTTGTCTGGTAAATATCTTTAATATACGATATTTTAATCAAAATCGTTAGAGCCATTTTTGAGAAACTCAAAATTTTCTAAACGTTTTCCATGTGAAGGGTAGTTCGGGGTGGGGGGATTTTTCTTAAAATCTTCCTGGAAGATACTAAACTTAAATACCAAGTTTAGTATTTTACCGACTTTTCGTTTTTGAGTTGTGTTCACAGACACACAGACACACACACGCATACACACACGCGCACACACACATACACACACCGACGCCTTTCTGAAAATGCTTTTATTGGATAAAGGAGACCCTTAAACATATATTTCCGGTGAAATCTCTGTATCGAACATAGTACGTTTAGAGAAAGTAAACAAGAGTACTGCTAGATATGCCATATTGAAGTATCCTCCTTCCTGAGTATGTTAAGTACTCCATTTGTTGATATCACAGTAAGGTGTAAAGAGAAGATAGATCCACAGCAGGTCCTGCTGGACAATTCTTGCTGAAGGGGATGGATATATTGTTGCTCCTGTTCCAGCTACTCTTTCAACACTTCTCCTAATGATTAATAGAGTAATAGAGGGAGGTAAATGTAAAAAAATGTATGCAATTTAATTATGTTATATCCATTTGTATGCTTCTGCATACATTCTTGTTATTTAATTTTAACTCAATAATGAGGCTTAGGTTATTTCCTATTACACTGTTTAAATGCCTGGGATAACAACAAACTGTTGGAAACTAAGCTCCTGCTACTTCTTATCTGTAGTTGCAGCATTGCGAAACATTAAAGGTTGTTTTTATATTAATCAATCGCTGCAGAAATTAGCAGTGTACGTATAAGATAAATCTATCACGTATAGCAAGAAGAGAATATTTTGAATTCCACCAAAAAGCTATATACCGAAATTTTATCGGAAAATGAACATATTGACATTCCTTGAATAAGAAAATCATAAGTAATATATTCACATGACTATATCTACCTATGTTGTAACAAGCTGTTCTTGCAAAAGCTTATTTTTTCTATCTACTTTATTTACAGAAATAAATAATACAATTTATTACACTATGTGAGGCATTGACATTCCGTTCTCTTTACCTGACCACGAGAAACAAAAGTGAAAAACTATTTTCCATTTGAGAAATGTACAAAGATTACTTTCTCGACACGTACTATCTACATTGTGTACAGAGAAGGTACTGATTTCCACCCAAAAATTCGATACAATGATTTCACCGGAAATACATGTTTTGGGTCCTCCTGAATCCCAAAAAAAGCATTTTTACAAGCGTGTGTGTGTATGCAAGTATGTGTATCTGTGTGTCTGTGGACAGCATAGCTCAAAAACGAAAAGACAGTTGAAAAACAAACTTGGTATTTACGTTTGGTTTCTTCCATCGATGCGACAGGAAGATTTTCATGAAAATCCCCCACCCCCAACTACCCTTTTCATAGAACATTTTTCGAAAATTTTGATTTTCTAAAAATGGTTCTTAACGATTTTGATCAAACTATCGTATATTAAATAAATATATGTATATCTTCAATTTTATAGGAAAAGCCTCTGAAGACTACTTTATTCTGGATAAATTTTACGGAATTTTGCATAACTGCTAAACCGTATGAGATACACAAAATCTTACCACATAAAAATGTAGAGCACGTTTAAACACACAATTTATGTTATATAATTTTTTTTCGTGGAGTTTATCGTTTTGTAGATATTGCTTGATTTTGGTTTCAGATTTAAAAAACTTATACTTTTCTCATACAGGAATTTGTCAACTCGAGTCCATACAAACAAAGGAACTTCAGTCACACAGCAACATTATCACTTTAACCTATGGTAGTCCATTATTTCGCTTCTACTTATAAGAAGGCAAGTAATAAGACTATTTCTGCTAATTTTTTCTCTATTAGCTTGAAGTAAATAGAAGCATAAGCTTTTTAACAATAATTTGTTGCAGAGATGTAGAGAAAGTTATGTGAATGGAATACATACTTTTTTATAATGAAACCATTAATTAAGTATATATCTTAAACGGTTAACTCCATAAAAATGTATTTCACATAAGTTGTGTATGTTTTAACAAGATCTAATTTTTGTGTAGTAACATTTTCTATATCACTTGCAGTTCACCAGTTATGTCATCCAGAGTGAAGAGGACTTCATAGGCAATTCCCGGAAAACTCAAGATATTCATTTCATTTAGGATAAAATATCTTAAAATCATGCTACTTTAAGCAATATCGTAAGAGAAATTCTTTAGAAAATAAAATGTTTCCAAAAATTTCATTGTAAAGGTAGTTTGGGTGGGAGGGGGGGGGGAGTTTCTTGAAAATATTCGTGTCGCATCCTTGGAAAATGGTGAACTTCAATATCAAGTTTGAAATTTAACCGACTTTTCGCTTTTGAGCTATGCTGTTCACAGGCACACACACAAACACACACACATACACACACTCACACACATACACACACACGGACACACGTGAAACCTCTTCTAAAAATGCTTTCTGGGTTCAGGGGACCTAAAAACAAGTACTATTTTCGGTGAAATCTCCTCATTGATTTTTTAATAGAATAAAACACCTTCTCTAACTACCAATGTAGAGTGTATGTACGTGGTAGAGAAAATAAAAAGACAGTTTAGAAAAAGCTCTGTGAGGTGTGTTTGCGTGAACAGGATAATTTAAAAGTGAAAAGTTTGTTAAACAAGAGCTTGGTTGAAAAATAGAATCAGACTAAAAAGTTGAACGACATGTGCGGGGTTTGAACATGGATCTCCTTTTCTCCATCGGGTTGCTCTAACCAACTGAGCTACCATGTCAACCTGCCCGGATTTTCCAAATGACTCTCTCATTTACCGCTCAGGGAGAGATGATGTCACATTCCCCAATGGTGACCCACAACATCACGAGCTATGTAAGAAGCATCTAGGTAAAGCAATGAAAATATTTATATATTTTTTACATTTTCAATTTAAATTCAGCATCTCCCAAAGATGAGACACGGTTTTCAGTAAAATTCCGTATCTAAAATTCCTTTACATGGAACATTTTACGATATTTTAAAAAATGGCTCTAACGATTTTAATTAGGAGTATATTTGAATGCGTTTTTAAACTCCTTATTTTATTTGTTTAATGTTTATAAAACATATACCATTCAAAATATTTAATGACAAATTAAATGTATGTCTACTTTCTGGGACGATATTTCTCCTTGTGAATAAAACAACTAACATGGTAATGGTGCGAAATCAGTGCAGCATTAACCTGTAAAAACGCCTTCACAAAGAAACTAGAAAATCGTAAAGCTGGTATACTAGTATTGTGACTGCAAGTAGCTGTAAATAAGCCAATATAATGTAAATAAATAGTAATATAGAGAATAGATTATATTATCAGATTATGTTAGCATAAGCCAAGTTTATAAGAAGACCAGAAGAAGCTAAAACTGTAAGTGGTTGTAAAAGAGAAATCTTTCGTAAGGTTTTATGGACAATAGTCACGGGATAGGGTGAAATATACAAAAGAATGTTCTTGAGCTATAATATACAGAACGCAACCTTTAGGAGGATGAACATATCATAAAGGTGAAAGTTACTGAGGAGCTAGCAGCCGAAGCTAAGTAATAGGATAGCTGTTATTTGCTCCTGAGAAGAGACACTACTAAACGCCAAGATAAGCCAATCAGAGCGTAGTTTTAATACTTAGGCAGAACATATATATTCTACGGAGACGCTACTAAACGCCAAGATAAGCCAATCAGAGCGTAGTTTTAATACTTAGGCAGAACATATATATTCTACGGAGACGCTACTAAACGCCAAGATATGCCAATCAGAGCGTAGTTTTAATACTTAGGCAGAACATATATATTCTACGGAGACGCTATTCCCAGCCAATTCGTTCTTATGCTTTTACGATTCACAGGGATTTTCAAGTTGTTCTCCAAATTACATCGTCCCAATATGTTATTTACGTAAGAAATGAGATACGCGAAATATTAAGCTTAACTTGTAAGCGAACGCGTAGATAGTACAGTATCAGCAAGATCTCATATAAATAGAAGGTGTATAAAACTGTGAATATTTTCTTGATAAAAACTAAACTTTCCAAATATGTTATCTCTAAAACTGGTTGCATAGGCCACTTTAACCAGATCCTGAGGAACTCGGGGCGCTAACCACGTCCCACCCTCCAGTACTGCATGCTTGTAATGGGCAGAGATGGGAAACGCAGCGGTCGGGCGGTAAGTCTCAGCCCGACTTCGGGCCGTTGTGCCACGGAGTTTAGTTAGTTATCTCTAAAATAGTTCCTTTTACGATCACGCCCTGCCTAAGAGATATTTGCTGGACCTAAGAACTCAGCTAGCCGTAGCAAACAATACCTTAAAACAAGATAATAATGTAAAATAAACGAGATAACAAGGGGCAAGAGCGATCGCCGCAATATTTGAAAACAAATATTCAGGCAGTATCATTTGAAGTACCTATGGCAAAACTATTAATATGCAGGTTTATTCATACAAGCTCAGAGGGGTAGAAATACAATTTAAGAAAAGGAACTTATATTCTAAGACATTCCCAGTGAGTGCATTGAGAATATCAGTAAATACAACCAGTTGATTTTATACACACGCGTAGGTTAAGCACCGCTCATCTTTAATCACTTTTGTATTAGAACACTTTTTTTTAAAAAGTCTTCATGAAAACAATAGTTTAGGTGGGGGCAATGTTCTTTGAAACACCGGTTCCATTCTTGGATGCTGAACTCAAATGCTATGTTGTATTTTCTGTTTTGATTATGTTATTCACACGCACACGCGCGCGCGTGCTTTCTAAATTGCTCTTTTGGAGGGTTTAGGGGGTCTTAAGATGTGTACTTTAAATCTGGGTACCTAATTTTTAGATCGAGTAAAATGCTTCCTTTGAATACTATAGGTAAGTAGTAGAGGAAGTAAATGAGTGAATAAGCACTGATATTTTCATTCAGTTACTGTGATGTATCAACTAGCTTATTACGTATGTTTGAGAACCAGCAGTTGTACATGGGCACAGGAAACCGCTGCGCTAAGAGTGAGGCGACAATCATTAAACTAAACAAGCGATAAATCCAGGACTGTTCTCTCTATTGATGTGGGAAAGTCGCGGTACTGGCTGGCAGCCTGCAGTCTGCTCAACCACTAATTCTTGTGACGTCATTGCCTGTTGCTTCATGCCAGCGCAGTCATGAAGTCTGACAAGGTGCAATGAACAAACCGGCCGCTACCCATGTCCATAAGGCAACAAAAACAACTTCCTCAGCAATGTATTCAAAGCACACTTCTCAATAGTTATTTAATTAGCAAGTGTATAATCCTATAGTCTGTTTGACGAGTGAATATTTAGCGCATTACAACAAGGGTGGCACCAAAATGGGCAGAAAAGTCAAACAAAATTCAACCCGAATTTCATAAAGCGCTCTTTTATACAACATTGTAAATAATGTGTTAATGGCCAGCATCATTAATAATTTTAAAACTTGTGACGTTAAATAAATAAATGGCACTATTTAACATAAATTACAAAATTGTTTCATTGAAGGCGTATTATAATTATATTCTAAAATGTTAATGCTCTTCAGAATTAGGACCATATAGCTACACTCTACAGTTGAGTAACACCGTAGAAACAAAACACACACACTCACTTCACAGTATTTACAATATTATTCTATTTATATTCCACTTTTATAGCTTAAGTTTATAAAAACTGGAGTATAAAATTAATTTAATAAGCATTGAATCTCACATCAATTGTTTCACAATTATTACTTTATAAATTTATGTCATAATGTATAGGAATTATTGTGCAATAATTGCTTAATGTGTATCATTTTATTTTTTAGTAGCAAAACATGATCTAATGTTTCAAAACGACAAAGAGAAGCTTACTCAGTGATTTACACTGCCAAGCACGTTTATTTATTTATATATAGCATGAGGTCTTAGTACTTCTGTTCAAATGAAAGATATTCTTTCATAATTATTACTGAAGGAAGCAGAGGAAACTGAAGCACAACCAATTCCACAGAGATCTAATCAATTATGAGAAAGATTATAGAAGATTTTGTGGGTTGACATAAACTCAAATAATGTGCACCAATCTCTAACTTTGTTGGGTTCAAGTTCTTAGCTTTTCCACTAGTTTTCACCAAATCAGCCAAATTTGCTTTAGCAAGTAGTTTAGCACATCAGTTTGATATTTATGATACAAGTGGAGTCCTAATTTCCTAATAGGAATGCTCGTGAGACGAGGCTTAAATAACAGTCGTTTTAACCGTGTAGTGATTGATATACTAATTTTATACAGCTCTGAATATTAAATTATGAGTATCCAGCAGAAATGTGAATGAATATAGCAGTATTCATTCGGAAATATACAGTAGTGACCTCTAGCCTGCTGTTTGATCTTCATAGCATCAATGCTGACAACATTTTTCTGATAGTGTTTAACCCCCGATGGCACCCATGTGATGACACTGATACATGGAATGAAGATGGGGCACCGGTGAAATGGCGGGGGAAACGAGAACTCGGAGAAAACCCGCCGCTTTGTCCAGCACAAATCCCACAATGTGGTTCCTAGGATCGAAACCGAACCGCCATGGTGAGAGGCGAGTGGTATAACCACCCAGAAACAACAACACTAAAGGTATAAAAAAGACTGTAATAAATATAAATCAATGGAGAGTTCCATGATAAAAAATCCGGCATTATCCATTATAACGTTATTCTAATCCCGTTACTTGTAAAATTTCTTTTAGGTCTGCCGACTCCATTTCCAGTAATTCACAAAATCTGCTGTACCATTAATGTATTTAAGGCCTCCACTTAATATATATATAATACATATATACTATTTACGTTTAAGAAGCAAGCCTGGAGGGTTATACATTTGTATTTTCTCTACTGTGTACGGTAAGGAAGTACAGTATTCTATCCAAAAAGTTAATGTCTAGATTTCAATGTATGTATATACGAGGTACGTCCAGAAAATAAGTTCCGTTTGGTAATAAAATTAAATTGTGTACAGATACAGAATAATTATTTGTTGTACAAAATTCTACAACTCTTAAACTACTTTTCCACATAACTGCCGACATTTTGCAGGCATTTGTCATAGCGTAGCACAAGTTTTTGTATACCTTCTTCATAGAAGTTTGCCGCCGGGTCTTCAAAAAGTTGGAAACATTTTCTTTCAGCTCTTCGTCATTGTTGAAGTGTTGACCGCCAAGGAAAGACTTGAGATGTAAGAACAGATGAAAGTCGCTAAGAGCGAGGTCAGGGCTGTACGGAGGATGGTCAAACACGTCCCAGCCAAATCCCTGTAGGAGGTTTTTCGTCACATTTGCAGTGTGTGGTCGTGCGTTGTCGTGGAGAAAAACAACACCTTTTGACAGCAAACCTCGGCGCTTATTCTGTATTGCGCGGCGCAATTTCCTAAATGTCTCGCAATAAACATCTGATTTGATTGTTTGACCACGCGGTAAGAAATCAATGAGTAAGATGTCTTTCCAGTCCCAGAACACTGTGCACATCATTTTTTGAGGTGTCAAGATTTGTTTCGGCTTAACCTTTGCTGGGGATGAAGTGTGTCTCCATTCCATTGATTGCTGCTTACTTTCAGGGGTGTCGTAAGAAATCCAAGTCTCATCTCCTGTGACTATCTGTGTCAGAAATTCTTCACCGTCTTCATCATAACGGCAAAAACTGTAGTGCACTACCCATCCGTTTTGTTTTGTGTTGCTCAGTAAGAATCTTTGGTACCCAACGTGAGCAAAGTTTACGAAATTTCAGTTTTTCGGTAACAATTTCATGAATTAGTGATCGTGAGCTTTGGGGAAATTCCATAGCGAGAGCACTAATTGTAAACTTGCTGTTTTCCTGGATCTTGTCATTAATCGCGTGAACCAGTTCTTCTGTAACCAATGATGGACGCCCACTTCGTTCTTCATCGTGCACTTCACTACGTCCTTCATTGAACTGTCGAACCCATCTTCTCACCATTGAATCCCTCATCGCATTTTGTCCGTAAACTTCGCAAATTTGCCGATAAATTTCAATTGGTTTCACTTTCCTAGCATTCAGAAAACGAATCACAGATCTGATTTCACAAGCGGCGGGATTTTCAATCAACACCGACATTGTAAACAAGCACAACAAAGCGTATGTGGCTGACAGCGATCTCAAAATGGCGCACGTTTCTTCTCCTTGATACAGAGCGTCTACCGCGCATGTGCGGAACTGCGATCGCAGCGCTGCAGCGGAGATAAATTGAAACGGAGCTTACTTTCTGCACGTACCTCGTATATATATTGAGGTCCCGTGAATTAAAAAATGTTTTTAGAAAAACCATATGTTTAAAATGAAATATATAGATTTAATTTTCTTGGAATAACCTCTGAAGTCCTCTTTATTCTGCATAACTGTAAGAGGAAGACAAAATCTTACTACACAAAAAAGACAGATCTCGTATCTTTACACTTTTCTTGTGGAGCTAAACGTTTTCCGAGATATTCCTTGTTATTAGTTTCAATTTTAAAATACTTAACACTATCTCATACAGGAAGTTTGTGTTTCTTTTGTTTTACTCCTGCAAAGGAGTATGCGAAAAAGCGACAATAAATGACAATCGGATAGCGATAGCTTTTAAAACGTTTGACTGTTGCTTTAGCATAGTGTATTCCTTTAATTTCCCTCTACTTATTAGGAACTAAGTAACAAGAATATTCTACTAATGCTTATCTTGATTGGCATGGAGTAGAAATTTGTTTGTGGAACAGCTAGAGAAAGACATGTAGATGGAGCACATAGATGTTTTTAAGTTATATATACTTATATTTCTAATATGAGGGGTTCATATTAAAAACCTTACTTAAATATAAATAAAAAAAAAATAAATCCACAGAGGTCACACTTAGAAGCAACAAGGTGCCCAAACCCATCCCATTTAAGGGGAACAATAGTGAGTTTTCTAACTTTTATACCTTTCATGCATATTTAATTATAAGTGAAAGCTGTGGCAGTAGTGATTCTCACATTCGCCTTGGTATGTGAGTCATCACACAGGCAGAGCGGCGCGACGGTAATCGGAACCCACGGGAACGCTACTCTAGAGAAGCTTCGGCTTCCAGAAAGTTCTGTCACCTTATTTTATACATAGCAAGAATTGCAGAGCGGTTGTTGTGTGGTGAATCGTACTGAGTCGTGAGTGACCCGCGCGTTAAGGTGTGTGAGTCTTGGTTGGCGAACAGCTGTAAACTGTCTACACGTCAAAAGACTGTATTTGTCAATAAAAACATTTGTTATAATACAAATACATAGAAATGCCACTCTACAAGATGTTAGTCCAATTGATGGTTCAATTTTCATGTGATTAAGATATTTAAAATAAAGATGTTATGTTATTAGGACATTTTATTATCATAATTATTCTTTAAAACGAAAGCAAATTATATATTACCAGTATGCTTCGTTATTTAACCCAATTATCTACTACAGTCCTATTGTGCCTGTTTGTTCTGAAGCAGTTTTTGGGTCATTCATTTTTGACATGACAGACAAGATACTATCGCGAATTCCCTTTCATTCTCGCTATCGCTTTTTGGAAATGAACAGAAACTGCTATATGTAATAGTCACAACGGAGATGCTAACAGAGTTCTCCCTTGCCAAAGTAAGGCCCACATAAAAACTAGTACTTCACGTATCTCATGATAATCTCAATACCTAATGACCCTAACATGTTACCTGTTATTATTATTATTATTATTATTATTATTATTATTATTATTATTATTATTATTATTATTATTATTATTATTATAATATTTGGCCACTCAGTTTATTCGCAACTATTTCTCAGTTAGCACTACAGACATTATTAACTGACTTCTCTATAGATATTATTTAGTTCTTAAAACTGCAAAAACATGAGATTGAATAATAATTTCCTATATACTAGCCAATAATAAATTTATTCAATTCATAACTTTTCTTCTGCTTTTATTAGAGCCGTTGTAAAATGACAACATATTTACATCAAGCAATTGTAAGCCAATATACAGTTTAATAAATACTGTAAACGTCAGACTGAAATGATCGTTCCGTACTGCAGCAGTGGCCATGTAAGTGGGAGCTAGGAATGTCTCAGAGAATGTTTTTATTTTCTTGAAGTTGGAATTACCCTGAGTTCCTCTGAACATTCATAATTTTATTGCTGCTGTCATTCAGCAGCAACATACGTCACGTTCCATACATACGTCATCTCTTGGACAATATTCCAAAAAGCAGCTCGTCAACGGTTTATGGTCAGAGAGAGAGAGAGAGAGAGAGAGAGAGAGAGAGAGAGAGAGAGAGAGAGCAGTAAAAGGGTAACTACGAAACTACATCTTCACATGTTTTTCTTTCTTTCTTCTTAGAGACATGCACAGAAAATATACATGGCAATCTTTTGGTAATTTCACAGTGCAACAAAATGCTTTCACAGAAGTCACGGAATCACATGCGATTACGTCGCAGAAACTCAGAGAGAGAGAGAGAGAGAGAGAGAGAGAGAGAGAGAGAGACAGAGAGAGAGGGAGAGAGAGAAATCGTCTGAATCAAATTATTCTGGAATCTTGTTGTCCGAGACGACTTACATTTCCTGTGAGATTACTGTATTTTGCGATAAAACTGCGGTAAGTACCTATATCTTTGCGGATCAAGGAAGAAGTTTGAAAATACGAGACGAAGTCGAATACTTCACATCCCAGTTTTTGTCTACTACCTAACGGATACTATATTTTCTGATGATGGTGGGGAATCGAAATATTTATGCGAAAATAAAATAAATTACTCTCAGCTGTTCAGAAGCAGGATCAACTAACCTCTGTGAACTGGTAAGTGATTAGTAAACGATTAGTTGATCCAGCTAGTGAACAACTGAAGGTAAGATGGCCGCATGTGTTAAATCATATGTGCACTTTAACAAATAATGTAAAGACGATAAGATTTAAATGATAAACTTAAACTTTGAAATATATTTATATTATATGCCTGTAACAATAAATACGTTTACATTTCAACAGTCCTGCATCAAGCGCATAATAACATGAGTTGAAAAAATAATTACTGAATTAATTATGTTTAAACTGAAAATAATACGGATACGAGTATTGCGTTTCAGTTGTTGTTTTCCATTCCAGAGGCTTACCAACAAACACCAGCAGAAATATAACATTGGAATATTTCTCTTAACAACGGGTAAATTCTGTAAAATAATATGCAATAACAATTACAGAACAGTATTATTTCATGCTCATCAAATTGTATTTTTCTATATTTTTTGGATCAATAAATTTTCTTTTAGTGCCTTTAATTGTCAGAGCCTACTAAAACCAACATTGAGATGTTTTCTTTAACAAAATGCATGTCTAATTAAATCCTCAAGCTGCATTGCAATATGTGATCATGACTGCCTTTGCGCTCTGGAGGTTAGCATGCTAGCTTCTAAACCCACAGGTCTCGGACAATACTAAATTTGCTATATTGCAACGTTTCTTTTTTCAGTTATACTGTTCATACACACACACACACGTGGACGTTTCTCTAAAAATACATTTTTACTTTCTCTACACGTACTATGTATGTAGTGTACAGAGAAGGTATTGTATTGTACCCAAAATTTCGATGCCGATTTTCACCCGAAATATGTTCTGAGACCCCTTAATCCAAAATAAGCATTTTAAGAAAAAGCCCGTGTATGTGTCTATGTGTCTGTGTGTCTGTGACCAGCATAGCTCATAAACGATAAGTCCGTTAAACACCAAACTTGGTATTTAGGTTTAGTATCTTCCAAGACCATTTTTGAGAAAATCGACACTTTCGAAATGTTTTCCATGTAAAAGATACTTGAAAGATGCTTAACTTAAATACCAAGTTTGGTATTTAACAGACTATTTTGATCTATACTGCCCACAGACACACACACACACACACACACGCGCGCGCGCGCGCGCGCACACGGTTATTTTTCTAAAAATTATTTTTTTTATTCAGGGAGTCTCAAAACGTGAAATCTAGGTATCGAATTTTTGGGCGCAATACAATACCTTCTTTGTAAATTATGTACATATTACTTGTAGAGAGAAAGTAGAAAACATTAACGTTGAAAAGCAACATTTCAATACATCATGATATACTGATACACCCCAACATAATACGTTTTATCATAAAATGTTCAATTGAAAGAATTTGACACGATATCAAATTTTGTTTCCACCAAATATGCAGAAATAAAGCCTATAACATGAGCGAAAGTAATTAAAGGACGATATAATTTTTATTCTTACACAGAAAACTCTATTGTTTCAGTCTTATTAAAAGTAGCATAAATATGTTACTAAAGGCATTACTAACATTGTTAATGGTTGTCAGTTTTTCATGGTTTTATTTAGGAGTTAGAGAAGCAACAAAGCGGACTAATATGGCCTTAATAAGACACGTTTGTATATATCTAATTAAAGCAATGTCATTCTTAATAATAATAATAATAATACTAATAATAATAATAAGCCGAATAAATGATTGTTATACTGATAATTTTATTTAGCAGGGTTATATAACTACTATAATTAATTTTGTGAAATTGTGATAATTACGAAAATAACTTTGTGTGAAGAAGTTACACAAGCTACGGGTTCCGCCAATTATTTGAGGTATCAGAACCCTAAAAGACCTTGACAAGTTGGAAGGTGCTGTTTATGGAAATTATTGCATCAAGTATACCCAAAAGTAGTGGATTGATGTGACGCGGCAGCCATCTGATATTTCACGTGTTCTTGTGTTAATTCACATGCTGCTCCTACACTCAGCTTTAATTTTTGGACGACATAAGAAATGTGATATGTCCTGCATCACAGGAATGCATGTGCCTATGTACTCCAAATGGCTGCAATTTAAATTTGTAACACAGCAACGGTTTAAATATAGGGCTATCGTTGAATTAATCGAAGCTCGTTTAGCTGTAGAGTTAGTTAAAACTGGGTTTTATTAAAACAATTCTTTCTTTAGGTACGGAAAAGTTTGTTGAGTATTTGAGTTGACATGTACTTGAAGCCAACATATTTACTTTCTCTAGGTATTATATTACAAATTTTTATACCAAGATTTCCCAGGGGTTTCGAAGATCCTTCAATCAAAGAAAGCATTTTTAGAAACAGGTTCACATGTGTTTCTGTCTGTGGGTATGAGTGTGTGCATGTGCGTGCGTAGACAGCATAACTGTAAAAAAAAGTCGGTGAACTTAATATTTAATCCTCCAAGGGTGTTACATGAAGATGGAAAAATTTAGAAAATTTTGATTCTATCAAAAATGACTTAACATTTTTTATTATAATATCGTACATTAAATATATTTTTACAGGACAAATAAAATGTACATCTTGACTTTTCTAGGAATAGCGTCTAAAGACCTCTTTATTTTGGATGCCTTTTGCGTAAGAAATAAACAAAAACTTCCTACACAAAAATGTAGATCTCGTTAAAATAAATATATTATGTAATATGCATTTTATTTTTAGTTAACCATTTCCGAGATATTCCTTGTTATTAGTTTAAATTTTAAGATTTTTTTTATCAAACGAGAATTTTTTATTCCTTTTTCTTTTACTTTACTGCTGGCCATGCAAAGAAATCCGAATTTCAGTGTTAGTCACATAGCAACCAGCTTTTAAAAGATTTTACTATCGCTTTAATTAATGCATTCCCTTATTTCAACTAAGCAATAAGATGAGTTCTCCTAATGTTTTTCTCGATTAGCTTGAAGTAGATGGAAGAGTGAGACATTTAATGCATATTGTTTAGTAGTAAAGAAACAAGAATTTTTGCAGTTTTTCTTACTGTTAGAAATAGTAGTTTTAGATACAGTAGCGGCATCATTGTATAACACTGTCGGGCAAAAAGCGTAACAGTTGACATGTGTTTCAATTAGGGTTATTGTTAGAATGCATTTTCATGTGCAATTTGCAAGTAAACATATGACAATTTGGCTCTTAAGATCTTGGTGCATTTAAGAAGGTTCTTAACTGCTTTGCAATATTTTTGAGGTACGTCTGTGATCGTTAGGAATCCGTGCTTTTCTGTTATTCAACATTGTTGCGTTTTACACCGAACTTTTTTTATTTGTTAGTTTGTTTCTTTATTTATTTCAGCTTAACGTCCTTTAAAATAAGTCCGATTAATGGAGCTTAAAGTTCCTCAACGTTTTACTCAGGATGAGGGAAAACTTCGAAAAAAAAAAAACCTAATTCGGTTAACTCACCCAACCGAGATTCTTGAATTTGGGACCTCTTGTGAATGTTATTGCAATTGTAAATGATCATTCATTATTGTCTATAGCATCGAGATGTTGTGCTCTGAAAGATGCAAGGATTAAAAAATAACCGAACATATTTGTAAAGGTGTTAAATGGAAATAAATAAATAGTGAAATAATTGGTACTAATGCGTAATATTTATAACCCAATTGTTTGTTTTCCCTAATGAACTTTTCACAGTAATTGAAAATTATATATCAAGTTGTCAAATAAATTCCAGAGGCATTAAAACAAAAAAAAAAAAAAAAAAAAAAAAAAAAAAAAATCGAGAGTTGCGCTTTTTATTACGCCAGTATATTTTGCAATATTTTAATAATTTGTACATATATTAACGGCGTATAATTGAAAGTGTTTTAGGAGACAGTTGACAGAACTACATTCAGTGCTTTTGCGCAGTACAGTGCTCCAGAAACGTTATGGAGGTAAGGAAGTCAAGGCTGAAGTTGGTGACGTAGCATATTAGTTAAGTATTGGTGATTAAGTTGATGATTACTGTGTGATGATGCAAGTAGAGGGACGTGAAGGTTGACCCAGGTCAAATGTAAGGTCTTGCACTTCTCTTTAACATTCCACAACATGCGCTCTGACTTCAATAGTCAACTGCATCTTGTTATTCTTCTGTTCTAAGTGTTCTAGTTGCGATGCTGTTTCTCTACTCTGAACAATAACTATTGTTAATTTACACATTTGTTTCTTTTATCCGCTCTTCATTCACTTCCGGCCTCTCCATCTGTCACGGTAAGATTTTAGGCTTAGAGACCACAGATTTTGAAGTAGTGATGAAAGCGACATCAAAACGGGAAATTCATTATGTTATATTTTATTATTTAAAAATGATATACCGTTTAATTATCTGAACATAATATTCACTCTATTTAAAAGTCCGAAGCTAGAATTAAAAAAAAAAAAAAAAAAAAAAAAAAAAAAAAAAATAAAAAAAAAAAAAGCACATTCCAAAGGGGATTGAGATATAACGCCTATTCCCATCGTCGCATTGTCTGATGTTTATTTTGTTTATTTATATGCTAGCAATTGAGTGATTTGTGTTTTAACCGAACTGGATGGTCTTGTCTGTAGCCCGCGGGGCCAACAGGATTTTATCGGGGAATGCTGGGTAGGATAACTATTTCCGGTCCACATTTCTTGTTGCCATAATTATCTAGCGATCTCTTTCACCCTGGCCCCGCTGCTCGGCTGGTTGCGGCCGGATGGTGATTTTTCCATTGCATAAGCTTATCCTGACGCCATCGTCGGGACGCACCTTCCGCTTTCAGGGCTCCCTTTGGGGGCTTGCCGGGAGGATCAGACTCCTGAATAGGGCCTAGGACGGTTTCGGAAGCTTCCAACTGTAACCGATAGGGACTCCATACAAGCCTGCGTCCGTCGTCATCCGGATCTGTCGCCCTTCGGGTCTCTCCTCTCATACCTCCCTCCCTGGGGCCACGTAAGTGGCAAAGAACCACACGCCTACGTGCTGTGATCTGCCCCAGAGTCCTGGGGGTCCCGTCCATAGTATCCTAATCCTAGCACCGCTCCTGAATGAGACAATCTCCTGTTCAGGGGCAAGAGCATAATGCAGCGTACTAGCAGCGTATATTACTAAAAATACGAGTATTTATCAGTAAAGAAACAAACTGGTATGTATAATGATAATGAAAACATGAAATAAACTGTATTTTTACTATATGTAAGAATATATTTGCTTATAAATTCTTAAACCCACAATTTTAGGTAATAAATATAATGCTAAAACAAACTATAAGTGGAACATGCAAAAATAATTTTCATGACACAAAATATTTCCTGAAACTTGTTTCAACTGTGTTTTGCATTTGAATCTGCAAAACAGGATATTTGTGTTTAACCTTTTACCAAAATTGCCACTGTTTTTGGAAACGCTGTTCAGGTTGCTTGGGTTCAAACAAGCGCATCGCTATCATCTCACAGCCGGTAAGGTCGAACTGTACTACTTGACGTTTCGTCTTCAGCTATGGAAAACATCCACAGAACGGCTTACGACAGACAAGTTTATTATTAATTAATTTTACTGTTCGACCATGACCAACTAGGCCGGAATATTTATTTTACGTATTGTCTGAAAGGAGCTGGTGTTAAGACCAACCCGCCTGCGATGCCATTAGTAGTTAAGACCAAGGCCGCCAAGAGAGTCGGCATGTCGCTAAATAAAACAGATCCTGCTGCAAATAAAACAACACGGCTTTCCTGCTATGTAAGCTTTAATTTCATTTTAATATGTATAGTAAATTGACCTATAAAACCGTTTTATCACGTATTATACCCTCCTTACGTAAAATATCGTTCTTTTTTTAAATATAAGTTCCTTTTCAAATGTACTTGCAACTGCTGCGGTGATCTTAAGATAATAAACGATAAAACAGGAAATCTAAGATTTATGTTAGGATTCCTTTTCGAAATTAATCGAAATATGATCTTTACCTTTGCCTCTGGCAATACTACATTTTGAAGTTAATTATTTTAATCTAAACTAAAATTGCAATAAACAAGTAAATAAGCGCATACATGCTTATGTATGTATGTATGTATGTATGTATGTATATATGTATGTATGTATATATGTATGTATGTATGTATGTATGTATGTATGTATGTATGTATGTATGTATGTATGTATGTATGTATGTATGGTGTGTGCATGAGTGTGTTTGCGTATAAATGTCTGTATATGTGCATGGAAGGTAACCTCATAAAGCATTTATCCGAATTTGGTAAGTAAATAACTGAGCTTAACGCAATTAGGCAGATTCATCCGACCATTACCAGAATGTTAGTGTATTATTATTGTTGTTATTATTAATATTGCGCCAGAAACGTTGACTTTTGTATCTGTTTGCTTGAGGGCGTAAGCTCAGACTAAAGCCCTATCCTGCCACTGTTTAATGTACTAAATTCATGACCCCATTATCTCAGACACTAATGAATATATAAGATGAACATTTTACAGAATGTGCCTTATGGCCCATACATGAGTGCCTTATGGCCTATTTTTTATGCAAAAACGTTTTTATGAAGTAATACACAATGTTTTTAATTACCTATACCAGGCATCACCGTTCGTTTTATTTTGTGCCTTGCTCCGTGCAAATAGCCTTGCTCCGTGCACACAGAGAGTAAACACGTGACAGGAAGGCTTGTGCAGTGAGTCGTGTATAATGTCGGGAACAGAAAACAACCCAACTCCTACGTGTATGCCTGTCTTGGAGGAATCTTTCTTATATATAGAAAGGGGCGGAATAAGAATCTGATTTTCGTTAAAGTTTTGTACTCAGAAAATTCAATGTGCAGCGTCATTACGCAATCCTTGCAAGTGAGTACAAGTTACCAAAGATAAAAACGTTTTTTCGAACTCTATTCAATAACAATTAATCATCAAGATGCCTGTTCATATTCGCTGCTATAAATGTTCAAGGCATTCGTTACAAATTAATTCTCGTACTGTTTGCGATTAAATGGCATTAATCAAGTTGTAGCAATTGTTTACTTTCTCTACATAGTGTATAGAGAAGGTATTGCACTCCACCAAAAAATTCGATACCGAGATTTCACCGGAAATATATGTTTTAGGGTCCCCTGTATCCAAAAAAGGTATTTTCAGAAAAAGGTCCGTGTGTGTCCTTGTGTCAGTGTGATCGTGTGTCCGTGTGTTCGTGTGTCTATGAACACGATAACTCAAAAACGAAATGTCGGTAAAATACCAAACATGGTATTTAAGTTTAGTATCTTCCAGGGATGCGACACGAAGATTTTGAGAAAAATCCCCCCGCCCCAAACTATCCTTTACATGGAAATTTTACCGAACATTTTGATTTTCTAAAAAATGATTAACGGTTTTGATTAAAACATCGTATATTAAAGATATTTACCTGACAAATAAAATGTATATTTTGAATTTTCTGGGAATAGACTCTGAAGACTATTCTAGGTCAATTTTAAGGAATTTTGCATAACTGCTAAACCGTAAGAGACAAAAACTTACCACATAAACATGTAGACCAATTTAAAACACACAATTTATGTTATATTCATTTTTTTCGTGGAGTTGATTATTTTTTAGATATTCCTTGTTTTTGATTTCAGCTATGAAAAACTTAACTTTTCTCCTACAGGAATGTATCAACTCCTGACCATACAAACAAAGGAACTTCAGTCACATAGCAACTAGCTTTTGATTATCACTTTAACCTATGATAATCCCTCATTTCGCTACTACTTTCAAGGAAGCAAGTAAGAAGACTATATCTGCTGTTTTTTCTCGATCAGCATGAAGTAAATGTAAGCATAAGTTTTTAAAGAATATTCTTTGCAGAGATGTAGGGAAAGTCATGGAACCCATCAGATTTTTCTGTATGACACGTATGTGAAATACTCTTCTGCAAGAAGGTGTCGTAGAGAATTTGAACTTCGTTACGCAGGTGTTCGAATTCCTAGCAGGACCAATTCATGAACTTGTCCATAAAGTCAAGCGTACATGATCGTTTATGAACACGAAATATGTTAAAAAACGCAGTGTGCTATCAGAAGAGGAGCTAGATGAAGTAGGGGTCCGGCTAGAGCAAAAACCATTGAGATGTGTAGGACAGAGGTTGGCATTTCCGACACGTCAGCGTTTAGGGCAACGAAACTTCTCAAACTTAAGCCGTACAAGGTAACTGCTTTACAACCACAAGTTCCTGTACCTAGGGTTAATTATTGCAGTCCGTTTATGATGGTGACGAGGACCCACTTTTAACGTTCTTCGCTGATGAAGCATGGTCTTATCTTCAAAGTCACGTTTCTACCCACAAAAATAAATACTGGGCTACGGAAACTCCCCATATTATTCAAGAAATTCCTCACCACGCTACAAAAGTTGGGGTTTGGTAGAATTATTGGTCCCATATTTTTTGTCACAACAATTGATTCACACGTTTATGTAAATTTCATTTTAAATAATTTTCTCCGCAACTAACAAGAGATGAACGATTGTGTGGGTGGTTTCAGCTGGACTTAGCTACATCGCACACATCTGCGAATTCTATGCCTGAATTGCAAAGTGTGTATGGTGACAGAATAATTAGTCGAGGGTTGTAGTCATCTCGTTCCCCTGACCCATCTCCATGTGCTTTTATTTATCGGGAACGTTAAAGAATAAAGTGTACGCATCCAAGCCGCAAACGTTACAAGAATTGAAGGACAACATTATGAGAGAAATAAGGCAATCAGTCAAGATGAATTCTTCAGAGATATAGGGAATGTATTCACGTAGAAGGTCATCAATTTCAACATCTATTGTGATTTCAGGTAGGCCTAATATAGATTAGTACAGTAGTTAGAGTTGCGTACACGTTACCTGCCGGTCATTTAGGCGTAATTCTGGGGAGAGCGCGCCGGCCCTCACTCGTTACGGTACAGCCGCGGGGCGGTTCGGTCGCTCACGGAACGCATTGTGTTACTCCATCCAATGTATTAAAAGCACCGCAGGTTCAGTGTGATGGTGACGGGGGTTATCTTCATGTTCTGAGGAAATCACCTTTAGCTAGCTCATGTTTCACATAAGCTTAAATAACCAATATCTGCAATAGGAAGTTACCCTAAAATGCTTTACAATCTGGGTCCCGTCATTTCTCCACCATTTTCAAAAAGGAAAACTGGTGTTGTGCATAGTTTATAACTTGTTCATTTTAAAGAATTACAACAAAAAATACTTATTTATTATTTCTTTATTTAAACGATGTGACCAAAGAAATGATAGTGGTATATAAGAAATATATTTGCTTTTCACTGTTATCTTGCTTCATTGACTCCATAATCGGGTACATTCCCTTAGCATTGAATGGGGAAGAAAAATTGAACAGTACTACGGCCATTTAGGGGCAAACAAACAAGTACTTACCTTAGGTGTTCGTCGTCAGGAAAGCTTCTTTGCTTCTTTATTTTAAAGGATAGGAGCAAGGAAATGACAGTTAATACATAAAAACGTATTTGAATTTCACTGCTGCGTTGCGCCATTGTCTCGATAAACTGGTGTCTACCTTAACATTGAATGTGGAGGGAAAATACTACTAAGGCCATTTAGCGGCAAATAAAGATGTACTTACTCTAGGTGTTCGTCGCCAGGAAAGCTTCTTTGCTTCTTTATTTTAAACGATAGGAATAAGCAAAGGACAGTTAATACAACAACAAAAATGGTTTTGAAATTCAATGCTGTGTTGCGTCATTGTCTCGATAAACTCGTGCGTTATCTAAACATTGAATGGGGAGGGAAAATATAGCAGAACTACGGCCATTGAGCATCAAATAACCGTGGTACCACAGCCATCTGGGGGCTACTATCCGAATTTCGATCCCTTGCGTTCCGTTATTATTCATTTCATGAAACTTTACAAACTTACCCTACTATTTTTAAACATTTTCTTTTCCACTATTTTTTGAAATTTCTAAATGATCGTTTTATATTATTAACATCTTTAACTAGTTACATATCATGTTATTACATAGTTGTTAACATTCCTTTTAGAAGTTCTTACTTCATTCTTAAATTCACAAATTAAAACTTCATCAGGAGCAATTCACATCTAAGGCTAGTACTTTTTACTGACAATATTGCCATCGAATCTCATACATGATTTGCTACTGCAAAGAAATTTCTCAAATAATTTTTTATAACTAGTATTGACGTGATAAAAAAAATAAATTGAGAATTTGTGAATGCCTGTGTGTGTGTATGTGTGTGCGTGTGTGCGTGCGCGCTTGCGCGCGTACAAACAACTATGTATAAACTAATGCGCTGAGCGATACCGGTAAAGGTTATGTGGAACAGACGTTTCCTGAACTATTTTATCCGTGTGTTTATTTTTGGAAACTTTTTTTTTCAGTTATCTAAAGCATAAAAATGACAAATAATTGAACTTAAATTTTGTAAACGACAGAAAGATAACGACATGATAAACCAAAACATTATTAAATTTGTATATACAACTGAAATAATCCACCCACGTTTGTGATATAGGGATAGTGTGCCTGACTTACATTCAAGAGATCCCGAGTTTGAATCTCGGTCAGGGCGAGTTATCTAGATAAGATAATTTCCATGGTTTTTTGTCCTGAAAAAATATATTCTGTCAAGTAATTTTAAAGTGAAAACTCCGGGTGCATTTGAGCACCTTTTCACCCTTTTCACTCATCGGACGATATAAGCTACCCGGTTAAAGACGTTTGTTTTTGCATACAGGAAAAATGGGTCATAATATAGAGACAAAATTATTTCCAAATATTGAATGAAGACAAAAAAAATATACATTTTGATTTTATAAAATATTGATTAACCCGACGTTTCACAGCTTTTTAACTCAAATGAAGTTAATTAATTTCAGTAACTCTTGCTGTTTATTGTAAATCATTCAATCTTAGTAAATGATCTAGACTTTATTATGGTTAATCCTCTCCTTTACCCCACATAATTGCAAAATCATATCACCATATTTATTACCATAACCGGCATACGATAATATAAACAGAGCAGAAAAAGTGGCTTATACCGCCAGATTGCAAGGGACAGGACGGATTACTCCCTATATTAGATAACTGTTAATACTGCCAATTCCGGGAGCCGGACCTAATCATCCGGTTCTTTAGATAACCATTAATACCTCCGATTCCGAGCTCTGGACCGAATCAACTCGTACTTATGGAAACCTAAAATAATGTCCTTAATCCGAGTGCAGCTCAGAATTCACCCGTATTTCAGGAAATCTAAAATAATGGCCTTAATCCGACTGCAGCTGCGAATCCTCCCGTATATCACGTTACCTAAAATACTGGTGTAGAATCCGAGTGCAGCTCCGAATTCACCCGTATTTCAGTAAACCTAAAATAATGATCTAGAATCCGAGTGCAGCTCCGAATTCACCCGTATTTCAGTAAACCTAAAATAATGGTCTAGAATCCGAGTGCAGCTCCAAATTCACCCGTATTTCAGTAAACCTAAAATAATGGTCTAGAATAGGAGTGCAGCTCCAAATTCACCCGTATTTCAGTAAACCTAAAATAATGGTCTAGAATCCGAGTGCAGCTGCGAATCCTCCCGTATTTCAGGAAACCTAAAATAATGGTCTAGAATCCGAGTGCAGCTGCGAATTCTCCCGTATATCAGGTGACCTAAAATAATGGTCTAGAATCCGAGTGCAGCTCCGAATTCACCCGTATTTCAGGAAGCCTAAAATAATGGCCCAGAATCCGTACGCAAGACCGATTCTTCCGTACTTCAGGTAACCTAAAATAATGGCATAGAATCCGGCGCAACACCGAATCCTACCGTTTAAGTAACAGAAAACAATAGCCCAGAATCCGGCGCGGGAGTGAATCTTCCGGTACTTTAGCTGACAGCAAGCAATAGCCTAGAATCCGGCGCAGGACCGCTTCCTACTTTACTTTAGGTAACAGCAAGCAATTGCCTAGAATACGGCCCAGGACCGAATCCTCCCTTACTTTAGGTAACAGAAAGCAATAGCCTGGAATCTGGCGCAGGACCATATCCTCCCGTACTTTAGGTAACAGAAAGCAATAGCGTGGAATCCGGCGCAGGACCGAATCCTCCCGTACTTTAGATGACAGAAAGCAATAGCCTGGAATCCGGCGCGGGACCGAATCCTCCCTTATTTTAGGTAACAGAAAGTAATAGCCTGGAATCCGGCGCAGGACCGAATCCTCCAATACTTTAGGTAACAGAAAGCAATAGCCTGGAATCCGGCGCGGGACTGAATCCTCCCGTACTTTAGGTAACAGAAAGTAATAGCCTGGAATCCGGCGCGGGACCGAATCCTCCCTTATTTTAGGTAACAGAAAGCAATAGCCTGGAATCCGGCGCGGGACCGAATCCTCCCTTATTTTAGGTAACAGAAAGTAATAGCCTAGAATGTAACGCAGGACTGAATCCTCCCGTACTTTAGGTTACAGAAAGCAATAGCCTGGAATCCGGCGCGGGACCGAATCCTCCGGTACTTTAGGTAACAGAAAGTAAAAGCCTGGAATCCGGCGCGGGACCGAACCCTAGCGTACTTTAGATAACAGAAAGTAATAGCCTGGAATCCGGCGCGGGACCGAATCCTACCGTACTTTACATAACAGAAAGTAATAGCCTGGAATCCGGCGCGGGACCGAATTCTACCGCACTTTAGATAACAGAAAGTAATAGCCTGGAATCCGGCGCGGGACCGAATCCTCCCGTACTTTAATTAACAGAAAGTAATAGCCTGGAATCCGGCGCGGGACCGAATCCTCCCGTACTTTAGATAACAGAAAGTAATAGCCTGGAATCCGGCGCGGGACCGAATCCTACCGTACTTTAGATAACAGAAAGCAATAGACTGGAATCCGACGCGGGACCGAATGCTCCGGTACTTTAGGTAACAGAAAGCAATAGCCTAGAATCTGGCGCGGGAGCGAATCCTACCGTACTTTAGATAACAGAAAACAATAGCCTGGATTCCGGCGAGGACCGAATCCTCCGGTACTTTAGGTTACAGAAAGCAATAGCCTGGAATCCGGCGCGGGACCGAATGCTCCGGTAATTTAGGTAACAGAAAGCAATAACCTGGAATCCGGCGCGGTGCCGAATCCTCCCGTACTTTAGGTTACAGAAAGCAATAGCCTGGAATCCGGCGCGGGACCGAATGCTCCGGTAATTTAGGTAACAGAAAGCAATAGCCTGGAATCCGGCGCGGGGCCGAATCCTCCCGTACTTTAGGTAACAGAAAGCAATAGCCTAGAATTTGGCGCGGAAGCGAATCCTACCGTACTTTAGTTAAAAGAAAGCAATAGCCTAGAATCTGGCGCGGGACCGAATCCTCCCGTACTTTAGGTAACAGAAAGCAATAGCCTAGAATCTGGCGCGGGAGCGAACCCTACCGTACTTTAGGTAACAGAAAGCAATAGCCTAGAATTTGGCGCGGGAGCGAATCCTACCGTACTTTAGTTAAAAGAAAGCAATAGGCTAGAATCTGGCACGGGACCGAATCCTCCCGTACTTTGGGTAACAGAAACCAATAGCCTAGAATCTGGCGCGGGAGCGAATCCTACCGAACTTTGGGCAACAGAAAGCAATAGCCTAGAATGTGGCGCAGGACCGAATCCTCCGCTACTTTAGGTAACAGAAACCAATAGCCTAGAATCTGGCGCGGGAGCGAATCCTACCGAACTTTAGGTAACAGAAAGCAATAGCCTAGAATGTGGCGCAGGACCGAATCCTCCGCTACTTTAGGTAACAGAAAGCAATATCCTAGAATCTGGCGCGGGAGCGAATCCTACCGTACTTTAGGTAACAGAAAGCAATAGCCTAGAATCTGGCGCGGGAGCGAATCCTGCCGTACTTTAGTTAACAGAAAACAATAGCCTAGAATCCGGTGCGGTTCCGAATCCTGCCGTACTTTAGGTAACAGAAAGCAATAGCCTAGAATCTGGCGCGGGAGCGAATCCTGCCGTACTTTAGTTAACAGAAAGCAATAGCCTAGAATCCGGTGCGGTTCCGAATCCTCCCGTACTTTAGGTAACAGAAAGCAATAGCCTAGAATCTGGCGCGGGAGCGAATCCTACCGTACTTTAGGTAACAGAAAGCAATAGCCTAGAATGTGGCGCAGGACCGAATCCTACCGTACTTTAGTTAACAGAAAGCAATAGCCTAGAATCTGGTGCGGGAGCGAATCCTACCGTGCTTTAGGTAACAGAAAGCAATAGCCTAGAATCTGGCGCAGGAGGGAATCCTACCGTACTTTAGTTAACACAAAGCAATAGCCTAGAATCTGGCGCGGGACCGAATCCTCCCGTACTTGAGGTAACAGAAAGCAATAGCCTAGAATCTGGTGCGGGAGCGAATCCTACCGTACTTTAGTTAACAGAAAGCAATAGCCTAGAATCCAGAGCGGTTCCGAATCCTCCCGTACTTTAGGTAACAGAAAGCAATAGCCTAGAATCTGGCGCAGGAACGAATCCTACCGTACTTTAGGTAACAGAAAGCAATAGCCTAGAATCCAGAGCGGTTCCGAATCCTCCCGTACTTTAGGTAACAGAAAGCAATAGCCTAGAATCTGGTGCGGGAGCGAATCCTACCGTACTTTAGATAACAGAAAGCAATAGCCTTGAATGTGGCGCAGGACCGAATCCTACCGTACTTTAGGTAACAGAAAGCAATAACCTTGAATGTGGCGCAGGACCGAATCCTACCGTACTTTAGGTAACAGAAAGCAATAGCGTGGAATCCGGCGCGGGACCGAATCCTACCGTACTTTAGGTAACAGAAAACAATAGCCTAGAATCTGGTGCGGGAACGAATCCTACCGTACTTTAGGTAACAGAAAGCAATAGCCTAGAATGTGGCGCAGGACCGAATGCTACCGTACTTTAGGTAACAGAAAGCAATAGCCTAGAATCCGATGCAGGACCAAATCCTACCGTACTTTAGGTAACAGAAAGCAATAGCCTAGAATGCGATGCTGGACCGAAACCTACCGTACTTTAGGTAACAGAAAGCAATAGCCTAGAATGTAACGCAGGACTGAATCTTCCCGTACTTTAGGTTACAGAAAGCAATAGCCTGCAATCCGGCGCGGGACCGAATCCTCCGGTACTTTAGGTAACAGAAAGCAATACCCTAGAGTCCGGCGCAGGACCGAAACCTACCGTACTTTAGGTAACAGAAAGCAATAGCCTAGAATGCGATGCTGGACCTAAACCTACCGTACTTTAGGTAACAGAAAGCAATAGCCTAGAATCCGATGCAGGAGCGAATCCTCCAGTGCTTTAGATAACAGCAAGCAATAGCCTAGAGTCCGGCGCAGGACCGAATCCTACCGTACTTTAGGTAACAGAAAGCAATAGCCTAGAATCCGGCGCGGAGCGAATCCTACCATACTTTAGGTAACAGAAAGCAATAGCCTAGAATCCGGCGCAGGACCGAATCCTACCGTACTTTAGGTAACAGAAAGCAATAGCCTAGAGTCCGGCGCAGGACCGAATCCTACCGTACTTTAGGTAACAGAAAGCAATAGCCTAGAATCCGATGCAGGACCAAATCCTACCGTACTTTAGGTAACAGAAAGCAATAGCCTAGAGTCCGGCGCAGGACCGAATCCTACCGTACTTTAGGTAACAGAAAGCAATAGCCTAGAGTCCGGCGCAGGACCGACACCTACCGTACTTTAGGTAACAGAAAGCAATAGCCTAGAATCCGGCGCAGGACCGAATCCTACCGTACTTTAGGTAACAGAAAGCAATAGCCTAGAGTCCGGCGCAGGACCGAATCCTACCGTACTTTAGGTAACAGAAAGCAATAGCCTAGAATGCGATGCTGGACCGAAACCTACCGTACTTTAGGTAACAGAAAGCAATACCCTAGAGTCCGGCGCAGGACCGAATCCTACCGTACTTTAGGTAACAGAAAGCAATAGCCTAGAATCCGGCGCGGAGCGAATCCTACCGTACTTTAGGTAACAGAAAGCAATAGCCTAGAATCCGGCGCAGGACCGAATCCTACCGTACTTTAGGTAACAGAAAGCAATAGCCTAGAGTGCGGCGCAGGACCGAATCCTACCGTACTTTAGGTAACAGAAAGCAATAGCCTAGAATGCGATGCTGGACCGAAACCTACCGTACTTTAGGTAACAGAAAGCAATACCCTAGAGTCCGGCGCAGGACCGAATCCTACCGTACTTTAGGTAACAGAAAGCAATAGCCTAGAATCCGGCGCGGAGCGAATCCTACCGTACTTTACGTAACCGAAAGGTAATGAACCGAATCCGTGTACCATGTGGACAGAACTGAGTTGTATTAGTACAGCACTTGTGGCGGTTTCCACAGCAAACAATTGCTAGTGAATTGAATACATTGAGTCCCAACATTTAAAATATCTCGAAGTAGGGAAGAAAATTCAATAGTTGAATACATTTTCTTTGACACTGCTAGCATGTTAATTACATGTGCAGCATTAGAAATGGAGGCTCAACTATTATGTGCAGTGATTTTACTTTCTAATCATTTTACTATTTTGAGGTCTTTTTCTAAATGTTTTGTTTTTCTTGCTTGAAAAGCTGACATTCATATCAAAGATACATGAAAATCCTTGCATATAATGATAAATAGCATGATCAACAACATGGTACAGAATTGCATAACAATCTAATGGATAGTTTAGGAGAAAAATGTACCTAATTTTGAAATTTACCAATATAGGGAATAGGGGCAAGAAACTGCAGAAAATAAATGTATATTTAGTTAATTAACTTTAAGAAATCCTTTTGCTTGGAATTCAAGCACAATAAATAAACTTTCATGTAAAATGCCTCTTGAAAAAAGGTTTTTTGGAGATGGTAATACACGCTTTTCTCATCCTGTTAACTCGTGCAAAGGGTAGAAGCGTTGAGCCGCGGCAGCAACACAACCTGTTTTATATGGCCATAATCACTGTGGGCAGGAACACATGTTAACATGGGAGGAAGACCTGGAGCACATCTGCAAACGTGGCTCCATTTTACTGCAGTATAATGATGACGATAATGATTTTACAGTTGAAGATCGCTATGTCACTTTGTAAGCATACGTTCAAGATTCATTTGAATCAGTTTTAGTGGAGTTCAACGTCCGCTTTTATTGTTTAATGCTGCAATTAACAGCACGGAATAAGTAAAATACTCAAATACCGACCTTAATACATACTATAAAATTTAGTTTAAGTCAGAAGTGGTAAAAATGATCCTATTTTCAAAGCTCAGCAGTAAGCAGCCTTTAGAAAACCTACCCACAACCACATACTGCACCACTAAATTAAATTCCTTTTCAATACTTTTTGTGTATACTTATCAGGAAATTTAGTAATTTAAACGTAAATATAAATGTCCATATCATATTTGGAATTAGATTGGGAGGATTGGTGTTTAAAATTTAACGTTCGTTAATCTGAGAGTTCATAACTGTCGATGAATTAATGAAATGTATAAAATTATTATGAAATGAGCCCGGGGTACATTTGTCTTCTCAGAATACGGAAAAACCATGGAAAACTCTTATCCGAGGCTCAAACTCCAGACCTCTTGATCCCACCTTTGGTTACAATTTTAGCTAATGGACATGTTTATATATTTAATTCGACTCTTTATCTTCTTCCTTTTCACTGTCCAGAACAATTTCTTTTCGGTTTTACATACAAGGGCTGGATAAAAAGTAACGAGAACTACTTTTTTCCTCGGAAATTATTTTATTAAGTGTCATTTTGGTTAACACCTTCAATATAATCACCCAGTTATTTATGACTTTTTACCAAATGTTCGGAAGAAGTCGTAAATCATCTGCACGTCTATTTCTGTTGATGCCCCGTATTGACCATCCTTTAGCATGGATAATGTCATTTTTGGTGTTTTACCGGATCCCTCACAGTGGTTCTATCCCTTTGGAAAAGCGATCGTAACCCTATCGTCACCGTCAATGGTACAGCGTGATGCATTATTACCCCAACAATGTGATATACCACAATAGACATCACTTTCCCAGCACTTTGTTTGGACGAGGAGAATCGACAATCCTCCAATCATTTAGACGCTACATCAGCTTGGTCCAGGCTTCAGGTGAAAGCGACGACATTTCATGGAACAGCACTCCATCGGTTTGCATGACAATGCTGCTGTCCAGCACATCTTGCGTCACTGGCAATGTGAGATTGTGGAACATCCACCGTACTCATCCGACATGAGTCCCTGTTATTACGATGTCTTTGCCAAAGTGAAAGAACCACTGCGAGGGATTCGGCACAACAGAGATAACATTATCCATGTTATAGGGTGGTCTGTACGCGATATCAACAGAAATAGACGCGCAGATGGTTTACAATGTCTTTCAAACATTTGGCAAATGTCAAACATTTGGCAACATTTGGAAATGTCTTTCAAACATTTGGCAAATGAGGGCGATTATATTGAAGGTGTGTAACTATTACTACATCTGTTGATAAAGTGATTTCAGAGAAAAGAAATAATTTTCATTACTTTTTATCCGCCCTCGTAGATGTTTTCTTAAACTTTTTATTTGTCGTTTCTTGCTTAACGTTTCCAATATTATACCATTTATATTCAATTAACTCTTCCCTCACTTCTTCGGGTCCTTCCCCTCATCCCTCTCTCCCAAGGGTCACGTAAGTCGCATGACTTCCTTCGGGTGGAAAATAAAGCCCGTGGTCCCGTGTGGTAGATGTGCGTAAAAGAACCTCATGCCGATATAAAAGCCTCTGAGCAAAATTAAGTACGCCAGTATAGAATGGGACACTGACAACTTCAGCACTTAGAAGCACTGATGTGTTCACATAACTTTCTCTATTAGTTCTGCAAACAAACTATTCTTTCCAACTGTTGTTCTTCTAATGCTTATCAAGATAAATGTTACCAGGAATGTTCTTATCACTTGGTTCCTTGTAAGTAGAAGCGGAATAAGGGAATATAGTAGGTACCATGCTCTTAGCCATGCAAAGAGAACCGACTTTCAATTGTTCCACTTAGCGCCAGCTTTAAAAGGATGTGGCTATCTCTTTCTCCTAATGTTTCCCCCTATTTTAATTCTACTTATTTCTTTTATTTAATCAGAAAATGTCCTTATGTCTATTATTAAAAGCTACCAATCTTATTATTAACTTCTGAGTGCTTTACATCCGCTCATTGTATTACAAATGGTATGTGTTCTATTCTTGGTTGCATAGCATTGTTAGTGTAATATAGGAAAGAGCGAGCGAATTGGAAAAGTACAATGCATGAGAAACTGCTTAACATGTTGCAACATCAGGGTTTCCACACTAATACACTTTACGCCAAGCACTTCACAATTTCCTTCCTTGGCTAGTTCGTCAAGGGTTCACAGAACACCTCTCAATTAACACCTTTTTTGTGCCCATCTTGCCGGATGTTCTTTCAATAGATTTCAAGAGGATTTTCAGGAAATTCCTTACTTCAAACTAATCTTTTCATGGGAAAATATATTATTTTTTATTTTCTTATTAATGGCTCTGAGTCAAATATTGTGCTGAATTATAGTGACAAAAATGCATTTATCTTGGATTTTCTGTAAACAGCCGTATACATAACTGTGTTACCTTATAAGATAGATAACACTTCATTCATTCTGAGTATTACTACAGTCTCCTTAGCTTCCTCCCAGAATATACTGCCTCACTATAAAAAATCTGATGTGTACCATTCACATGACTTTCTCCATTTCCCTGCAACAAATTATTCTTAGAAAGCTTATACTTTTATTTACTTTCTGCTAATCAGAAAAAAATAGCAGAAATAGTCTAATTACTCGCTTCCTTGTAAGTAGAAGCGAAATAAGGGACAACTGTAGGTTAAAGTGATAGTCAAAAGCTGGTTGCTATGTCAATGAAGTTCCTTTGTCTATATGGATAGGAGTTGACAAGTTCCTGTATGAGAAAAGTATACGTTTTTCATAGCAGAAACCAAAAATAAGGAATGTCACAAAAACGACGAACTCCACGAAAAAAATGTATATAACATAAATTGTGTGCTTTAATGTGCTCTACATTTTTTGTATAGTAAGTTTTTGTCCATCTCTTACGGTTTAGCAGTTATTCAAAATTTAGTAAAATTCATTCAGAATAAACTACTCTTCAGAGGCTATTCCCAGAAAATTCAAGATATACATTATATTTGTCAGGTAAATATGTTTAATATACGAAATTTTAATCAAAATCGTTATAGCCATTTTTGAGAAAATCAAAATTTTCGAAAAAAGTTCCATGCAAAGGGTAGTTGGGGGTGGGGGGATTTTTCTCAAAATCTTCGTGTCGCATCCCTGGAACATACTAAACTTAAATACCAAGTTTGGTATTTTACCGACTTTTCGTTTTTGAGTTATCGTGTTCACAGACACACAGACACACGGACACACACACACGGACCTTTTTGTGAAAATGCTTTTTTTGGATATTGGGGACCCTAAAACATATATTTCCGGTGAAATCTCGGTATCGAATTTTTTGGTGGAGTGCAATACTTTCTCTATACACTATGTACATAGTGCGTATGGAGAAAGTAAAAATGTAGAGCTCATCAAAATATACACTTAGCGGGGGAAAAAAAACAACAACAAAAAACTGCAGCATATTTTCCCGTCTGACAGATGCGCTTGAATATTGAGATTCTTTCCTTTTCTTTCCATGGCACATGAACAAATCTATGATTAGATACTATTACTATTACTATTATTATTATTATTATTATTATTATTATTACTACTATTATTATTATTAGACATCAAATTTGTTTTGCTTCGGTTCATTATTGAAAACAGCTATTTAAAGTTGTTTGTGGAACCAAAGATGGACATCATGCGTCCTACAAATTGTTATGTGTCCATGGTTAGAAACACATGCTTGCATACCCAAGACCAGCGATTAGAATCCTTACTGCAGCGCACAGCACAGTACCAATGGTGCGCGAATAAAAGAGGGGTAAAGTTTGCTGCCTAAAAAGAAGAGGATCTATTCATATCTGGTTTATCTCAATAAGTGACATTAAGGAATACATAAGATTTCGTAAGAATAATTTGTACAGCCAATAACTTGCGATGAAGTGAAGAAAAGGTCATGTAAATGTTATATACGAATTGTTAAATGTGGCTAAGAGAAGAAATGTAAAAATAAAATATGGTTGAGATAGTATATTCATATAACACTCATATTTTTAGTTTCTCTACTTATACATAGTGCACAAATAGAGAATGTATTGCACTCCAACCAAACATTCGATACTGAGTTTTGACCGGAAATACACATTTTAGGTCCCCGTATATATATATATATATATATATATATATATATATATATATATATCTACATATAAAAATGAATTGCCGAAATGTATGTACGCGAGTAATTTCCGAATGACTGCGCCAAATTGAACAATTCATTTTTTTGTTGATTTTGTTATTGTCACGACAGGGCTTGTGGAAAAGAAAATGTTTAAAAATAGTACGGGAAAGTTTTTAAAGTTTCATAATGAGAGTAATAACAGTGCCAAAGGAATGCATTCGGTTAGTAGCCGCCAGATGGCAGTGGTACCACGGTTATTTGGTGCTAAATAGCCGTAGTTATGCTATATTTTCCGTCCCCATTCAATGTTAAGGTACGCAGTAGTTTATTGAGACAATGAAGCAGCAGTGAACTTGAAATACATTTTTATGTATTAATGTCCTTTGCTTACTCCTATTGTTTAAAATAAAGAAACAAGTAAGCTTTTCTGGCGACGAACACCTAGAGTAAGTACTTATTTATTTGCCGCTAGATGACCGTAGTAATATTTTCCCTCCCCATTCAATGTTAAGGTAGCGCAGCAGTTTATCGAGACAATGACACAACGCAGCAGTGAAATTCGAATACGTGTTTAAGTATTAACTGTCCTTTCCTGACTCCTAACGTTTAAAATAAAGAAGCAAAAAGCTTTCGTGACAACACCTAAGGTAAGCACTTATTTTTTAGCCCCTAAATGGCCGTAATACTGCTCAATTTTTCGTCCCCATTCAATACTAAGGGAATGCACCCGGTTATGGAGTCAATGAAGCAAGATAACGGTGAAAATCAAATATATTTCTTATATACTAACTATCATTTCCTTGGTCACATCCTTTAAATAAAAAAAATAAGAAATAAGTATTTTTGTTGTAATTCTTTAAAATGAACAAGTTATAAACTATGCACAACACCAGTAATCCTTTTTGGAATCTGAAAATGGAGAAATGACGGGACCCGGATATTAAACCATTTTAGGTTAACTTCTTATTGCAGATGTTGGTTATTTGATGTTATGTGGTACATGAACTAGCTAAAGGTGATTTCATCAGAACATGAAAATACCCCCGTGTCCATTACACGGAAATTGCGGTGCTCTTAATACATTTGATCAAGTAATATTTTGGGTTAAATGGATAAATTTAATAAACAGAGCTATTATTAAATAAAAACTTATCACTTGCTCAATCAGATCTACTTGCTCTTTAGCTCTAAATTGCTGTTTTGGCATAGAAAAAACTAAAGAAAGCGGTGGAAAACATTAGGAGTAAAGGAAAGAAAGAGATTCGGAAGCAGCATGAATTTTACTTGTGACTTTCTCCTTAATACAATTCATTACCTATTTCGGCGTTTACCCTTCAACTATGAAAGCGCTGCCATTTTTGTTATTATGCCAATGTCATCCTTGCTTACCCACGCTGTTAACTGCATATGTCATCCTTTCTACATTACCTTAGGGGTGTGCTGACTTCTTCCTTTTCGCCATGCCATCCATATCTGCCAAATTGCGCAGATCATTGCGCTTTGCAGATGCAAGGTAATGGGAAAATTCCTGTTGATACTTCTACTGGCCTCATTTCTTTTCCACTAAATTTTTGTCACTTCACAACGTCAAAAGAAGAATTAATATCAAAAGTGTTCCCAAATATTGGTGCAAATTACAATAACTATGCTTGGTTGACCAACGAACCATTTTAGCAGCAATTAATAAGAATATAGATGATTTGAATATAAAAAATCAGAGTAAAATTTATGGACAAATGCATCCATTTAAGTCGATCGATTCTACTAAAAACCCAAATGAGGTTTTCAATTATCTAACTGAATTCCTAAATTCATTGGATTTGCAGGATTCCGCCGCACAATTAACAAGGTGGACTCGGTAATAATTATGTAACGCAATCGCAATCAGCCGAAATTGTGCAACGGAACAAAACTCGCCGTTAAAATAAGTATGAAAATGTTTGATTTAAGCTGCTATAATCATAGGAAAGTTCAAAGGCGAGCATGTGCTTATTCCAAGAATACTACAATGGTCGTACTGTAAACAGAAGCTTTTGTCTCAGTTTTTTATTAACCACCCGTGCGAAGCTAGTAGGAGCTAGGAGTTAGACAGAAACCTTTAATGATTGCATTAAATTCAATTAAATATATTGATTTAGCTGTTTCTATATGATTAAGTTTTATTATACTTTTTGGATGGATTAATAATATTAAACATATATCGGCCCTTTTAAGAAAAATGTCTGCGCTTGTGTGCCCTGTGTGCCTGTGAACACGATAAATCAAAAATGAAAAGTAAAATACCATATTTGGTATTTACGCTTAGTATCTTCCATGTATGCGATACGAAGATTTTCAGCAAAATATCCCCATCCCAAACTACTCTTTACCTGGAAAAAATTAGAACATTTTGCTTTTCTCAATTTTTTTTCTCCAAGTCTAAAGATTTTGATTAAAATACCCCATATAAAATATATTTACATGACAAATAAAATTATATCTTGAATGTTTTGGGCATAACCTCTGAGGACTTCTTTATTCTGTACGAATTTGCCGAATTTTGCGTCACCGATGACTTAACAGTACGTTTCACATAATATATATATAGTTATAATGAAGGCAATAATAAAAACACTTTTAAAAAAGAGCAAGAAATATAATTGCTCCAAAAGACAAGTTTAGAAGCGAAGGGAAGGTATACATTAAGGTTTTAAGTTTTTTTTTTTTTTTTTTTTTTTTTGGGGGGGGTGCACTGATGCCAGCCCATAAACGAAACAAAAGGAGAGGTCAAAGGCACTTGTCAGCCACCCTGGGAGGAAGATACTTATTGTAAGGAATATGAGTTCAACGTTGCTACGCATGTAGGTAGGTGATTTTCTTAGCGAAAAAATTATGAAACGACCAATCATGTGGCAAAGTCAGAACACAGCAGATGCTTGAAGTCAGTAGAAGTTGAAATTTTGCAAATCACTTACGGCCGTAAAGACCGCCAGTCCATTTGTCACTCGGCATTGGAGAGTCGGGCACGTAGCAGTGATGCCAGTAACTCTAGCGGTGAAATATTGAGACATAGTGAAGCATGGAATACCAGCGTGCGTGTACAATGGGACGTCGTTAAAAATTACTACACAAAAATGTAGATCTGTTAAAACACACAATTTATGTCATATACATTTTTTTTTTTTTTTTTCGTAGAGTTGATGATTCCCGAGAATTCCTTGTTATTGGTTTTAGTTTTAAAATACTTTTCTCATACGGGAATTTGTAAACTCCTGGCCATGCAGAGGAAAGGAATTTAATCACATAGCAACCAGCTTTTAAAGTACCTGATTATCGCTTTAGCTTAGCGTATTTCCCTGATACTTACAAGAAAGCAAGTAATAAAGACACTTTCTGCTAATGTTTATTTCGATTAACACGAAGTAAATAGAAAAATAAGTTTTTTAACGATAATTTCTACAGAGATGTCATGTGGATAAAATACATCAGATTTTTAAAAATGAATTCAAACATGTTTTACCACTGAAAACACTATATTAAATGGGAGAGAAAGTTATAGATATTGTATAAAAACTTGTATAATATTATACATTTATAAAGTTAAAATGTGAATTTTCTTTTGTGTTAAATGAATGTTACAAGTGAGTATTTTTGTATGGCTAGTTTGAAAGATGAAAAGGCAGTAAACACACTAGCATTATACAACTAAGCTGTTTATAAAAACAGCAAACGCGGAAGCACCGGGTTTAGATATCAGGAAGTGCTGGGTTAGCGCTTATAGCCTTTAAAAAGGACTGTTTTAAATGGCAGATAGGTTACCTGAAATATTCCGCAAGGACGTGTGAACTGGTAATTTGTGGACCGCATTGGTTTGAAACGACATGGAGTTTCAGCACTGGAAATGTCACGTGTGCAGGTGGAGGGACCATATGGGAAGGGGTTAACAACCTGATCGCGGCAGCAGTTCTGCAACTGTTACCGGCTGTGTGTGTGTGAGATGCCATAAACCCAGGAACAGATGCTACATCTTTTCATTGTCACAGCGACAAATTTGAACGGAAAGGTTCGAGTCCAGGTGTGAGCGACTTGTTTTCATCAGAACAACACCTCTATGATGTGCTCGAGTGGACAGCGGCCCCCTGAGGGGCGGTATGAGCCCTTTGTGTCTGGGCTGGACCAGGGCGTTGTACAGGTTGCTTGCGTATATGACAGCGGGAAAAATGTCTTCAGTTCATAGTGCTGAGAGAGAGAGAGAGAGAGATAGAGAGAGAGAGAGAGAGAGAGAGATAGAGAGAGAGAGAGAGAGAGAGAGCAATGAAACCAGCGGCGTTCTGAGAGAGGAAACAATTCAACGTCGCAACACTCGAGAAGAAACAGTTGAAGCTGCAGAATGAGCACCAGTTGCGTGTCCAGGAAGAGAGTTGCTTGGAAGATTTACGGCCAACTCCAGGTGCTGGTCATCATTTACTTCTTACTGGTCATTTTGGCTTCCTTTCCTCGTCTGTGAATGTCTAAAATGTCATTGCGCAAATTTGTGTGCAGCGAATGCTTTTTCGCATTCACCATTCCATTCACTTTTTCCCATCTAGTATTAGAGTAGCGGCAAATAAAAAACTAGCATTAACATACTAGCATAAGCCATTTATAAAAACAACAAACCCGAAAACACTCGATTAGATATCACAGAAAGTGTTGTTTTGGCGCTTACAGCTTTTAAAAAGGAGAAATCAGGGTTGTCTACGGCTTACCAGTGTAACAATAAAGAAGTATTGCATTACATCCCAAAAAATATGATGTGTTGCATTCACATGACTTTCTCTGCCTATTATACAAGCTATTCTTACAAAAACTGTTATTTCTCTCTGTTTCGTGCTGCTCTAATATTTAGAGAATATGGTTTTATTATTTAGTTTCTTGAAAGAAGAAACAAAATAAGGATATCCACTAAGCTAAAGCACAGTCTAATCTTCTAAAATCTGGTCGCTCTGCGACGCAATTGAAATTCCCTTCTCTTTGCATGAAAAAGTGAATAACGACTTCCAAATTGAGAAAAATGAAAGTATTGGGAATTTTAAAACCAATAATAGAATATTTCGGTAATGGTTAGCTTCACAATTGTGTGTCTTAACGTAATCTATATTTTTGTTCAGTAAGCTTTTGTCTGTCTCTTACGGTTTACTAGTTATTTAAAAGCTGTTCCGAATGAAAAGGATATAGGAGACTAATCCCCAAAAACTAAAGATATACTTTTATTTATCATGTAAGTATATTAAATATGTGATATTTTAATCAAAATCGTTACAGCTATTTTCGAGAAAAGTTCAAAAAATTTTCCATGTAAAGGGTAGTTTAGTTGGGAGTATCTTTTTTCTCAAAACTTTTATATCCTGGAAGATACTAAATGTAAATACTAATTTTGGTATTTAATGTACCTTTCGTTTTTAGGTTATCACAAACTAACACACACACACAGAGAAAGAGAGAGACAGAGAGAGAGAGAGAGTGAGAGAAACAGCGAAAGATAGACATACGGACTTTTCTAATTGCTTTTCTTTATCCTGGAGTCCTCAAAACATGTATTTTTCTGGTGAAATCTCGGTATCGAATTTTTGGGTGGAATACAATACTTCCCTAACCGCTATATACATACATAGCAAGTGTATATATAGGTATTTGTGCATAGTATATTAGCATTCGAAATTTCAACACGTAAATACACAATTTGAGCCTCCATGAGTTGAAGAATAATTTTTAGAAAGAAGTATTATTAGGAAAAGGTAGATATGTGGGTGTCGGCCTGACTGTGTGTGTATGTGTGTCTGTGTGTGTCGGTGTGTCTCTGTGTGTCTGTATGTGTCTGAGTGTGTTTCTGTGTGTGTCTGTGTGCGTGGCTGTGTGTCTCTGTGTGTCTGTATGTGTCTGTGTGTGTGTCTGTGTGTGTGGCTGTGTGTGTCTGTGTTGCTTAAATACTTTGTTGTATTTAAGCTCAGCACCTACAAAGGATGCCACACGAAGATTTTCAGGAACATTCTCCCACATTAAACGACTCTTTGCATGGAAAAAATGTTCGAAAATTGTATTTTCTCAAAAATGGCTATAACGATGTTGATTAAAATATGGCATACTTAGAGTACGAGTATTTGCATGCAAATGCATTTTCTGAATACCTGTTGTAAAACTGGTAAACCTAAGATATAGATAAAATCTTATTACAGAAAGTAATATAGATTTCGTTAAAGCACATATATTGTTAACAATTTCCGAGACATTCGTTATTTTTGGTTTGAGTTTTTAAATACTACTATTTTTCTAAGTGAGCAATCGTTATTCTTTTTCTCGTGGACCATGGCATTTGAAAACCTAATATATCGGTTTACTGTATCTTAAAACGAAGCAATTGAAAGGTTACTTGAATTAGTAATAAGCAGCTACAACACTCAACAGCGGCAAGAATGACTAGTAGGGAGTGAGTAGAGAAAGTTACGAATGACATTATCCTAACCATTTTAATTCCAGTTGTTACTTTAATTACCGTTTCTAAAATAGAACTATTTCTTACTTTATCTCTTCTTTTCGCAAGCTGTGTTCTATTCCATATACGTAACTGTCCCTTCCCCCTTTTTCTGAAACTTGCATGTTTCCGCACTATTCCGTAGCACACAGCACAAAGCACTTGTTTAATCTCTCCTTTACTTCCTTCCCCAAGTTTTAGAGAAAACAATTGCGCATAAAGTGCTTCCTTTGCTTTTGCATTCTGTTATTTGATATCTTGACACGGCTCCCGTAACCATAGACCTCCAATTATCAAAATCAGTTGCTCCACTACCACAGAATAAGATCTCATGGTTCAAATCCAGAAGACCCGGGTTCGAATCTTGGGCGGTTGAAGGAAATTTTTCTTTAGATAAGATTACTCCCCATTCTTAGAATCTGGAAGTATGAGTAAAACTTTAAGTATGACTTTAATAGAAATAATACATCCTGCTGACTGCTTGATCATGCATGACCAAAGAGGCCTTTGCCCCCAAACGTTGTTGATTTTCTGGGATTAGCCTCTAAGACCTGTTATTGTATATTTCTTTTGGGAATTGGTAAACAGTAGTAAAACTTTAGATATCTTTAAAGCACATTCTTTTCCGACATATTCTTGTTACTGGTTAAAATTGTCCAATACTTGTACTTTTCTCAAATGGGAAGACGTTATTCGTTTCCTTTTTTACTTTCTCTATCACGTACATAGGTATAAATGGTATTGTATTTCACCAAAACATTCGATACCGAGATTTCAATGTAAACAGACTCTAGGAGTCCCTGAATCCAAAAATAGCATTCTTTCGAAAAAGATCCGTATGAGTGTAGGAACAGCATTAATTCGAAAATGAAAACTTGTTGAAATACGAAACTCGGTTTTTAACTTCAGCATCTTCCAAGGCTGTGATTTCAAAAAAATCCCCTAACTCAAGCTATTGTTTACATGGGACATTTTTCAGGATTTAATTTTCTCAAAAATATCTAACGATTATTATTAAAATCCGATACGTTTAGGATACTTTAACGAAAAATGCAATGTTTATCTTGAAATTCTGGGAGTAGCCTCCGAAATCCTCTCCATTTTGTAAAACTTTTGCACGTCTGGTAAAACGAAAGAGAGACAAAATGTAGATATCGTAAAAGCACACAATTTATGTAAAATATATTTTCTTTCCTAATCACTTATTTCAATTTCCCCATATTTATTATTTTAAGCAACCACTAGTAATAATTTATTTAAAGATATGACCATCGCTTAAGCCTATCGTATTCCTCTAATCCCGTTGTATCTAAAAGAAAATATGCAATAAAAGTATTTCAGCAGACGTTTATCTCAATTAACGCAAGTAGATAGAATAAATAAGATTTTTATTTAATAGTTTACTGAATAGTGGGTAGAAGAAGTCACGTGAATGTACCATAACAATAATTTGATATAGCTTCTATAAACTATTTACATGAAAGCTTATTGTTCTATCTAGTTCTTGTTAATTGAGACAAACAATATCAGAAACAGTTGCATACACATTTCGATGCGGGTAGAGGGGAAGCAACAAAGGGAATCGAATTATAGTCGGATTTTAAACTCAGGATCTCTAAATACTGATCTAGAAATTACACAATCTTTCATGTCATCGGCAGAAACATTGAATAGCGTAGTGCATAAAAATGACATAGTGTTGAAAATTCAGACCAATAACGGATATCTCGGAAAAGGGCAATGCCATAAAACGTTTTTTTTTTATTTATTTATTTTTTATTTAATACATTGCGTGTTTCAAAAACGTCTACACTTTTATGTAATAAGTATTAATCGTGTACCTCTCAGGTTCTATCAGTTATAGACAATTATAAGAAATTCCTTCCGGCTATTCCCAGAAAATTCAAGTTATATGGTATTTGTCATGTAAGTATTATTTTAATTATACATATGGCATTTTAATACAAACGTTAGAGACTTTTTGAGCAAGTCGAACATTGTAAAAAATCTTTGTAAAATGTAGTTTGAGATGGAAGGGTTTTCTTAAAAATCTTCGTGTAATATATTCGAAAGATGCTGAACCTAACTACCAAGTTTTGTATTGATTGGAAATTTCATTGTCAGTTATACTGTTAACAGATATACCTGAGTAGACCTTTTTATACAAATAACTTTTAGATCCAGGGTCTTTGAACACGTATTTTATGTAGAAACTTTTTTTTTTTTTTGTAGTGTTTAACGCCCGCTTTTACTGCTCTTGCACCGCAGGCGATGACACTGATAATTCATGAATGAATGGCGGTGGAATGTGATGGCGGGGGAAACCGGAAAACCCGGAGAAAACCCGCCCCGCACCACTTTATCACCACAAATCTCACGTGCGGTCGCTTGGGATCGAACCCGGCCCGTGTAGGCGAGAGGCGAGTGGTCTGTCCACTCGGCTACGGCGTGGCCAGAAACCTTTGTATAGAAGTTTTTGACGAAACTAGATATGTGGCAAATAATAAAGTGATAACAGAGAAGCGGATCGCAGATGTTTCTAGTTAACCACACTGCTCTAAAGGAATTTCTCGGATTTCTGTGCGCCTCTGTTGTACTTTAAGTACCCAAACCACTTTTTTAAACTAATGCAACGATGAAATACTATATATATACTTCAATATCCCGGGGGGTCGAACATGGCACTCATGCTTGATGTAGCGCGAGCAGGTTGTTGGTGTTTTGGTTCATTGGCCACGCGCCTCTGGAAATATTACGGATTGGCAACACGTTTTGAGAACTGTGTTCACGTAATTCATCAAACGTTCTCTTTTGTCTGAAGATTTTACTTATGTTTAATTGAAACATTGGAGAACGGCCGTGGGAAGAAGGACCAGATGAACCTGTAGGTCAGCAATAACGGGTATTCTAAGTTATGTGTCACGTGATCCTGTCAACAATGTCCACAGCCAGATTTAAATGATTATTTGATGTTTCTTTTTTCAGTGGGATACCCAGATAGCAACGTTGCATATTAAACACCACTGTATTACTGGTGTTAAAATTGGTATTATTCGTTTATTGTAATTTGTGTTCACTGCTAGAATTTCAAAATCATTAAGATGATTTCGACAGTACATCAGGTTCATATGCAGATATCCCTTCGTTTGTACTTTGTTTCACTATATTAGAATGCGAGCTCCACTAGAGTGTTGGTTGTGGGAATTGTTTTCTCTCTACCCCACCTCTGTGCAATGTACATGATATGCTATGATGTAATGTTTACGATGGAAGATATACATATATCCTTTTTTCCCATAGTATTCATAATACGTTATATACTTCTAATTAGAAAGGATTTCAAATAAATAATTGCTAACACACATTGGAGAAGCATTCAAATGATTGGCTGTGTAGGAAGCTCTTGCGAAGGAAAGGAAAAGGAAGAATCTCAAACTTTTAAGAATGTTCGCCAGATAATTTAGCCAAGTGCAAACATGGCAAACAGAATATTTCGAAATTATTACCTCTATGAAAAAAGGAGCAATGTTAGCAATGCATTATGGTTTATAATAATCTAAACATTTTTCTGCAGTAAGCTCTGGTCCACCTCCTATGATTTTCAATTATTCAAAATTGCGTAAATTTTAATTTAGTGTTAGAGAAAGTAAAAATATTGAAACACGATTTGGGTTTCAAAATTTTTTCAGTCCTGCAGCTTGAAAATTTGGAACAAGAGATTTGATTACTAATGGTCAACTCTTTTTATTCTTTACATTTTTTCCAATCCGTCCTCTTCTAGACAGCAAAGTGCCAAGTTGAAATATATTCCGGGCAAATGCAGATTTCTCTTTTTCTGAGATTGCGCTAGGGAAGGCCGTTACTGTGTTGATTTCTAAGCAGAATTAGCAAAGTTCAGATTTAGTGGCGATTACTGCCAAATAACGAAACTTTTTCCTCTTCTGGGTTGCCTGAAATTTCCATTTTCTGTTTCTCTTTGTAATTGAAGTTTCAGAGATAATGTGCACCACACATTGAAATTTTCCTCTCTTTTTCCCGTCTCTTCGTAAAGCAGGATGTTGCAGGAAAAAGTTTTTACAAACAGGGCAAGGTCTAGTTGAAATAGTTGATGGGAGAGTTTCCAGAAAATTTCCGGATGTAAAGCATGTGTCAAGGTATTCACTTTGTTACTTGTAACTCTATTTACTTTTACGACGTAGAACTTTCCTTCTGCTTTGTTGTTACATTTCTGTTCCCGACTTTGTGACAAAGTGTTTTGGGATGAGACGCAAGGAACGATAGGAGCTGTTTTTTTTTTTTTTTTTTTTTTTTTTTTTTTCACTGAACGGTTTCAACTTAAAATAGCCTCGTTAAGTTGTGCAATTCTTTTAACGCACGAAGGGATATCTGCACGCAGGTCCTGAAACCCTGCTCTTATAATCAGAGGGGGCGAGACAAGAAAGGAAGCAGAGCTCCTTTAACATGTATTCTTCTGTGCTGCGTTTCCTTTCTTTCCCCCTTGATTCGCTAATATCATGTAGCCGAACTCCTTCTATTTGGTGCGGGTAGATATTCCTTCGTGCGCTAAGAGTTGCAAAACTTAACGGGGCTATTACAAGTTGAAACTGCTCAGTGAGGAACTGGCGTCAGCGACCTTCGTTTTACCCCTCAATGAAAATGAAAAGAAATGATATTGAGTTTTATTTATAGATGTTCTGAGCGTCCCCCTCTATGTTGGGCGTGAAATACGACCTAATTTTGCTGAGAGGTCTCTTTATCAGGCTTGAGGTTCTCAAAGAGACCACAATTTTACTTCTCTTCCGAAGGAAGAAAATCCATTTCCATCCGCTGGATTTAACTCGCGACCTTGGGTACAAGAAACTAAGCATGGTACTCACTACTCCATGGAGGACGAATCTTTCAGTGAGCGCGACCCGCTCACCGGCTCCGTTGATAAGAAAAGGGTGAAAACGAAGGTGGTTCTCGACATTTCCCCACTGACCGGTTTTCAGTTGAAATAGCCCGTTGGGTGGTATGGATAAAAATGAGACGCGTTTTATGAGACACCGCTAGCAGAAAATGTGAGACGCAGCTAGTCTTGAGACGTGTCTCGTTAGTTTCGTATGAATAAAAATTACCCGTCCGAAGTGAGACGCGCGCGCTACCTGCGTCTCATAACCTATTTGTGTGTAAACAGGTTCAACAATGTATTGTTGCATGAATGGAAATGCTTATTTATGAATGAATTTATACGATTTATGCTGTTAAAATTGAGAAGGAAACATTACTTTTTAATTGTTTCTCTCGGATGTTTGAAAAAAAAAAAAACTATTTAATAAAATCGTAATTGTCAGCAAATTATAAATTGCCAATGGCCGAAATTAAACAAGAGTTAGGAAAAGTTCTTGTAATGAAATCTAATTTAGGAAAATAAGCGATGTGAAAAACGGAATAAAACAAAAAATTTGATTTTCCTTCACATGACGTTCCCTAGCTGCTCCACTCACAAACTATTCTTACAAAACATTATTCTTTTATTTACATCATGCTGGTCGATATGAAGATTAGCTGAATTGTCTTATTACTTAGTTCTTTGCGAGTAGGAGGAAAATAAGGTAATATAGCACGCTGAATCATGGTCAAAACCTTTAAAACCAGATCGTTATCTGAAGTTGTGTTTGCTTTGCATGGCAAGCAGCAACACTAGAGCGACGAAACCAAGTAGCTTCCTGTTTGAGAACAGTTAACGTATTTAAAACTGAAACCAATAACAAGGAATATCTCGAAAACTGCCAACTTTAAAAGAAAAACATATATGACATGCATTATGTATTTTAACGAAATCTTTATATTTGTTTTTGTCTATCTCTTACGGTTTATCAGTTATGCACAGTTCATCCAGAATAAAGAAGTCCGCAGAGGCTATTCCCAGAAAATATGAGATATATTTTATTTGTGATGTAAATATCTTTAATATACGGTATTTTTTAATCAAAATCGTTTGAACCATGTTTGAGAAAAACAAATATGTCAAACATTTTCCCATGTAAAGCATAATTTGGGATGGGGGATTCTCCTGAAAAGCTTTATGTCCCATCCTTAAAGATACTAAACATAAATACCAGTTTGGGATTTAACTGTCATTGAGCTATGCTGTCCACACTCACATACACATACCTTTTTCTCAAAATCCCTTTTTTTTAACTGAGGGGGCCTCACTATATTACAGGTCAAATCTGGGCATCGACATTTTGGATGGAATACAATACCTTCTATGTACTTGTATGTATCTACATACGTGCTAGAAAAATGCTACAAATGCTTTACAACGGACAAAAAGCCTATACACACGAAAGAATAGAAAAGAAAGTACTTGGACTTGATAGCAGAAACAAATTTTCTGAAAAAAGTGAAAGTTAAGAATAAAATATTAAAAGAATATTATTTTACATATTTATTATTTATTTAGTTACTTTTAAATAGAAATGCTTCTATAAAAGTTCCCCTGTGTTAAAGAGTGCAAACAACTTTTTTGTAGAACATTATAAGAAGCATCATATCTCATGGGCCATAAAAGGAAAAGATGACAATGAAAGTGAGCAGTTCATTTATATGCATTAGTTTGTAATCGTATCGACGCAACTAATAATTTAATAACGCTCGTATTAACTTAATTGAAATAATTCAAAGACTTGTATTTATTCAAATACATGCAGTTCCTGTTAAATATATTATTGTAATATTGCTTAGGGTATAAAAGCGTATTCGTGTAATCACTTATTTATTCTTGCTATTTGATCCCTTTCCTTATGTAACTGCTTTCTCTTCATCATATCTTCATCACCATTATAAGTTGGTCTTCCTGCTCTTACTCCTCTCCACAGTCTTGGACCAAACATCTCGTAACCACAGAGAATCACACAACACAGATAAACGAAGGTACTCTGTTGCTAACGTTACTTTTTATTGATTTATTTCAAACTTCTCTTTTGCATGGCTAAAATATCTTTGTATTATAATACGTTTCTTGGCGAGATGTCTAGATAGTTCCTATATGTTATGCATATAAAAGAAATAACGCATTATCATATTTATTATTATTATTATTATTATTATTATTATTATTACGGATATTTCTGCAGTCAACCGGAATTTACCTCCTGAATGGAACCACGCCACTTGTAAACTACACCTTTCCTGATACTGATTTTGTCTACATGAAATTTCTTTTTTTCTTTTTTTATAATGATATGGGTATAGTCCAAAGCTCCAATTGCATCAGGAATGTATCGTACTGTGCCATATTTAGTTATTTGACATGCAGCAGCATTTTCCAGAGATTTGATCCAATCAAACGCCCGTATTCTTGCGCCAATTTTCCAAAAAGTTTTGGATACTGAATTCTGCGATGTTACACTGATGTTTACTACCTGCGGTCGAATGGGCAGCATTCTGGTTTCTCATCCAAAGGTCCCTGGTTCGATTTTTTAATTATACTAATTTTCTATCCCCACAGAGTCTCTAAGTATACTTGCATGTATGTGTATGTGTGTGTGTGTGTGTGTTTAATAGCATACAACTGAAAAAACGTTGTTAAGAAACCTTAGTTCAGTGAAAAATCACCAACAATTGTTTCTAAATTAAAGCCCCGGATATGAATATAGAAATTATGGGGCTATATAAATTAAAAAAATAGTGACAATAATATTCTAATCTTTGCTCCTATTCGTAAAGCTACATCTCTTGTTCTTATTGCTTTGCGAAGAAAATGTTGTACAAGCCACTGCACATTTTGTTTTAATCTTGAAGTTCGTTATAATTGAATTCTTCAGAATACCTCCTGGTTTAATAAAGCTCAAAACTGCTACCAAATCAGCCTATAATTTGTTATAAGAAGCTGCGTCTCACGTGTTGAGACACCATCTGAGGTGGCTTAAAAATCATGAGACGCCTCTCATGAGAGTGAGACGCGGCTACTTTGTTATTCATTCCAAAACCTGAGACGCGTCCCATCACGTAAGCGCGTGAGACGTTGGTCGCGTTCAAGGTCACCTCCATCTTGAGTCGTCGAGTTTTATTCATACGAAAGTGAGACGCGTCTCGAAAATTGCAAGTTTTGAGACGCGTCTCATCTTTATTGATACCACCAGTTGAGTTTCGCAACTTTTTAACGCACGAATGGATATCTGCACACGTCAAATACACATCTTAGAATGGTGACGAACAAGTCGTGTGCAAAGCTAGGCTAGGTTTAAACCGAACAAACTTCACATTTAATAGTTAATAAGAATACGAATTAACTGTTACGTAATGCATTTAATTCATTGTGTGACTGCGCCCTGTGGCCGTAATAACTTTTTTTTTTATTAATGATCGATCAGCATTTCATGCTTTACAGATCTCTGAGAATCATAATAACTGAACGTGTCTACTTCGTAATTCATAGCTGATTGTTGGCGGCAAGTTCTTTTGACATCTTGGAGGCGCAAAGAGCGCCTCTGTATGGCTTACAATAAAACAAAACAGTTATAAAAATTCCCAAAAATTATAAATACTGTTAAACTAATGCCTGAAAGCCGTGTCCCATGTGCCGGCACAGGACCTATAAAACATAATAAATAACCTCGAACCCAGAATTCAGTATTCCCTGAGAATGCATCGCATGAACGGTTGGCTCAGTTTCGACGGGAAATTCGTAGCGAGCAGTAATCGTCGCCCCAGCGAACGTTGAAAGGAAGCTATACGGCAGAATTGTTATAAATTGCAGTTTTTTGGAAGCGATTGTGATCGTATTCAGCTTGTGGAAGAAATAAAGGGTTGTTGGAGAAAAAGAGAGGTTTTGTTACAATACTGTTAAGAAAATACAAATTTGTCAATTATCTAGGGATTTAATAGGATAAATGTTCATATTAAATACTTTGTGTCGTACAAACACCTATTCTAGAACAGCAACTAATGAAAGGTAAATAGTGCACGTGAAAATTAAGAGATGTCGGATAAAGTTATGTTTATTAGAGATAAATGGCAACACACAAATCCTAAAAATATCTTTATTCAAACTTCATCCTCAAATTAACATAAAAGTATACTAAATAGTAATGTCACCTTCTTTTGAAAGCAAGGTAAAATATTTTTAAGGCCTTATTTTCAATGTTCTCGAAAGTACTTCTGAAGTTGTGTCGTCACTGCACGAATTGAAGCCGGACTATAATGCTTGCGTTGATGATGTATTATATTGTTTGCTGGTGCTTTATTTTAATATGCTGTATTACATAAATATTGGATAGAAGTTTTAAAATTCAGAATCAGATAATCTGCCATGAATGTTTCTATTAACGGTAGTATAGGTTTTCAGAACTAATGACTGATATGTAGCGCCTGAATTTCGTGGTTCAAAAGCATAATATTGTCATTTAAAATGCCCAACACTTATCTGATTTAAGTTTACTAAGTTGGAATAAACATAGTGTTTCGATTGAAAAAACAACAACAATAAGATGTGTCATTGATTAGTTTTCAGAAGATAACAGTGAAGGAGACAATCGCAATGCAGTAAGTACTAAGCCAACATCTCGCTTGAAACTGTTTTACTAGCAAATTTGTTACCTATTAATTTGTATTACATTACCTTAGAGCGTCAATTAGGAGAATGAAAATGGCTGCAACTTGATGAAGCTAGGATGCAGCGCGGCTTTATTTTGTTACACGAGGATGGCGATCATAATAATAATAATAAAAAAAAAATCTGATGTGTTCCATTCACATGACTTTCTCCATATCTCTGTAAATTATTATTAATAAGTTTATCTTTATTTATTTCATGCTAATCGAGAAAAATTAGCAGAAATAGTCTTATTTCTTGCTTTATTTTAAGTAGAAGCGAAATAAAGGAGTACTATAAGTTAAAGTGAAAGCCAAAACCTGGTTGCTATTGGACTGATGTTCCTTTGTTTGTATGGACAGGAGTTGACAAATTCCTGTATGAGAAAAATATGTTTTTCAAAGCTGAAACCAAGAAAAAGGAATATCTCAAAAAGATCAACTCCACTAAAAAACGCATATAACATAAATTGTGTGTTTTAACGTGCTCTACATTTTTTGTGGGTTAAGTTTTTGTCCATCTCTTACGGTTTAGTAGTTATGAAAAATTCATCCAGAATAAAGTAGTCTTCGAGGCTATTCCCAGAAAATTCAAAACATACATTTTATTTGTCAGGTAAATAACTTTAATGTACGATATTTTAATCAAAATCGTTATAGTCAGCTTTTAGGAAATCAACATTTTTTAAAAAAGTTCCATGTAAAGGGTAGTTTGGGTTGGGGGGATTTTTTTCAAAATCTTCGTGTCGCATCCCTGAAAGATACTAAACTTAAATACCAAGTTTGGTATTTTACCAACTTTTCGTTTTTGAGTTATCGTGTTCACAGACACACGGACACACTGACACACGGACACACGGACATACGGACACACACACACACGCGCACCTTTTTCTGAAAATACTTTTTTTGCTTGCAGGGGACTCTAAAACATATATTTCCGGTGAAACCTCGGTATCGAATTTTTTGGTGGAGTGCAATACATTCTCTATACACTATGTACATAGTGAGTATAGAGAAAGTAAAAAACGCTTAGCATCGAACTATTTAAGTTTTGATTTTTACCTTATGGCTTCTTAGTTTAGCAGTACCTACATAAATACGTAACAAAGTGTCATCTAAAAGTAAATGTAGTCGTTAAAGAGATTGACATACGTGTGGTTAGCATAACTTGACATTAGATAGATGTTATGTAAGTTTGAAAGCATACAGAAGTGTTACAATACGTTTGTTTTACACCACATTGAACCTTGGAGTAACACATTGTGTACTTCTCCAATATACTGTTGATGGTTCTTAGTTATGTCAAAATTCTTTTCTTCCTGATTTCAGAATTCTTTTGGATCGTGAATAAGCAATTAGTTGGAGGTATGTGAAATTATTGCGCACAAAGGAACTGTGTCTTTCTTTTTCAAATCTGGTTATAATTTATCCTGATCCAGAAATCAAAATGTTCTTTTACTTCGCTACTGAGAAACTTCACTTAACTGTACAATAAACTAAAATAAATATCGCGTATCTACGTTTTACTTCTTTCTGCTCGGAACCGCGTACTTTGTACACAATGACGTCAGACCAGTGAGGATGCCCTATTGTCTCAAGTGACCTCTTTGCACATTAAATTGCAATTTAATGAAATTTAGAGTTTTATTTGTATATTTTAACATGCTTTTGGATTATACAGATAAACAAATTTTACTTATATATTTTGAAGCTCAGCATATTTTTGAATGGATAGTAATTCTCGCAAACGTTCGTGTTTAATGTATAATATGTATACTATACTTAAAGTGAAAGCTTTTAGTTCATCCTAGACTTTCCCCTATGGAAATTATTATGGAGTAGAAGAGGCTTGATTCCTTCCCATCGTATCCGTTGCAATGTTAACATTACACATTCAAACCTTGTGAGTAGATTTCAAAGAAGTTTGGTCTTCCAAACCTGAATACAGTTCGGGTTGCAAGGGTAGCAGCTGAAGCGTTAAGTTTCTCAGAACTGAAACTGTTTTAGGGCCGGTTCCACCAACATGATATCTTTCCTTTTTATTTTAGTTTACATAATCGCTGATATAAGTGTCTAGCGGGGAAACTTAGGTTTCATCAAGAGGTTGTAAATCCTGTTAATATAATCGTTGACTTGGTGTACTAGGGGGTTTAATAAGTCCTTAGAAAACCCAAGAAATTACACTCGTAGCATCGAAAAAAGTTTGTATTTAGTAACCGTCGTCTCTTACTATATAGCAGATAAAGCTTCAGTTATATCCATCGCGTGATTTCGTTGTCATAAGCGATTGAATCAACAATCATGTGCCTATTTAGAAAGATGGGGAAAAAGTTTCGTGCAGTGACTAAACACTTCTATTTAAAAGGTTTAACACCAAAAGAGATAAAAGCCGAGTTGGATGAAGTTCATGGCACATCTGCTCCTGCGTTTGCAACAATTTACAACTGGAGAAATGAATTTAAACGTGGTCGTACAACCACAAATGATGAATATCGTTCCTTACATCCAGTAGAAGTGATTTCCTCCGAAATTATTGACAAAATCCGGGATATGGCTTTGAGTCATCGACGAATCAGAGGTCGCGAAATAGTAGAGGACACAGGCATATCACAAGGCACAATGTTCTCAATTTTGTACCAAAAATTAGGTCTGACAAAGGTCTCGGCAAGATGAGTGCCGCGCTTGCTCTCAATGGAAAATAAACGCAATCGTGTGATCGATTTGGAAGCTGATTTGGCAATTTTCTTTCGCAATTCTGACGAGTTTCTGTGTCGATACTAACTGTTGATGAAAAAGTATACACTTATACTCCAGAGAAAATAGTACAGTCGAAACAGTGGGTTTTTAAAGGCGATCCAACTCCGAAGAAGACAAAGGTGATGAAATCAGCAGACATATTATGGCCTCGGTTTTTTTGGGATGCACGCGAAATCATTTCATTGATTGCTTGCAAAAAGGAAGAACAATAACTTGAGAGTACTATGCATCGTTATTGCACCGGTTGAACGGAGAAATCAAGAAAACACGCCCTCATCTGGCAAAGTAAAAGATTCTCTTCCATCAAGACATGCAAGTGTGCACAACTGCGCAGTTTCAATGGTGAATTACTAAAACATCCACTGTAATCACCTGATTTGCCCCCCCCCCAAGTGACTTTTATATATTTCCAAACTTGTAAAAGTGGCTCGGCGGAAAACGATTCACGTCTAAGAAGAGGTCATCTCCCAAACAGTTGCATATTTTGAGGACCTTCCGAAATCCTACGTTTTGGAAGGCTTAAAACAATTGGAGAAATACTCGTAGGCTTTCATGGCCGGTGTTATTATTGGTAAAATATAACATGTGTGGGCTTGTAGGCCGTGGTCGAGTACGTTTCGTCCTCAGCTGTGGAAATTTCAATAGCGTTAATACTCGACCACGGCCGACAACCCCGGACATGTTATATTTTACCAATAATTGCAAAAATGCTGGGGAAAATGTATCGAGCTAAAAGGAGCATATGTTGAAAAATTAAAAAATCTGTTACATGTTTTTTTTTTCTACTTTTTCTAAGGTCTTATTGAACGCCTCTCGCACATCCAATATACCAGCCAACTATTCCTCATACATAACAAGCGAGAACAACCATCCACCATTTCCGGTTTTGCATTCTTCCGGCTCCTTTTGAATATAAAACAGTGCATGTACCGGATTAAATTATAAATTATCTAATTTTTGTGTTGATTAACTTACTAGCTCAGAAATGTTCACTGGAGAAAATAGGAAGAAAAGCCGAACATGCCTGGTGGGGAGAAGTATACTCTTTTATAATTGGTAAAACAGCATTTGCCTACATGTGGTATAGAGAGAGAGAGAAAGAGAGAGAGAGAGAACGAACGCCGTATCCACTCAGAAAAAAATTGCGGAATGGGCTAATAAGTACTTTTCCTTGCCTCTTATTCAAATTAGCTTTCAAAAGATTTCACTGCAGTTTTGTTTCATAACTTTTAGTCATATCAGATAAGTTGACTCAAAAAACAATCCGTTGATTGTAGTTATTACTTGAACGATGGTTTATAATTATTTTCAACTTGAAAAGCTTCCACGTGCATGCTTGAGGACTCTGCAGAAGGAGAATTTTAGGTTGGAACACTATCCGGCAACGGAAGCAGGTATTAGACGGGACCACATAATAATGTGCACTAATTGTATTCTATATCTTATACCATGCTATTTATCATCAGTACCGCTATACATTAGCGTGGTTGTCCATAACTATATTTATGATGCGGCGCCATGTTTCTTTTTTGCTTCGCTAACTACGATTTGGATTCATGAACGGTGGAAAATGGTTGATAAGGCTTTAACCGGTTTTCAGGCCTCCGCAATCATTACGTTGGTTGATGAAACAGCTATTTTATGAAAACGTGTAAACCGGAGTTATGTAAAATTATCGTTGTTAGTAAACTGGCCCTTATTCTGACGTAATATTTAGAAAGGATTTTGAACGTTGAAGCGAAGTGGAACGCGACAGGCCAGGCTGCATGAGAGGTTAAAAACTGAACTCGCTCTGGGTAGCACAAGTCCAAACACTCAAATCTTCAACACCAGATAATGTCATTTGGACTAATTAGTAACAAAGCAGCTCAACAATAGCAATTAATTTGTAAATATTTAAGACACCACAGTTTATTTATAGGACTTGAAGCTTATGTTTTAAGGACATCAGTTCTTTTTGTTGTAACTTTTCGCCTGTTTCTTAAGGTTTCCCCTTTGAATCCTCGTTATCGAATGTTTGGATGGACTACAAAAAGACTACTACTTAGTGCATATACGACAGAAAAATAAAAAAGTGAATAACGACTTCCGATTTGATAAAAGTACCTAAAGGATTGGTCAATTCAACTTAATAATAAGGAATGTCTCGGAAATGCTTATCTACAAAAAACATTTTTTTTTCATAAATCGTATGCATTAATGAAATGTACGTTTTTGTGCAGTGAAATTTTGTCTATCAATTACGGTTTCCCAGTTATGTAAAAGTTATCCAGAATAAATAAGACTTGAGATGATATTCCCAGAAAATGTATGATATATATTTGAGTTGTCATGAAAATATCGTAAGCATGCGGTATTTTAATATAAATCCTAAGAGCTATTTTTGAGAAAATAAAAATATTAAACAAAACATGTAAAGGGTAGTTTACGAAGGGTATGAAGGGGGATTTCTTGAAAATCGTCGTATATCATCTAAACATAAATATCAAGTTTAGTATTTAACGGACTTTTCATTTTTGAGCTATGCTGACGGACACACACACACACACACACACACGCACACACACACACACACTCTATCTCTCACATATATTTTATTAGTCATGCGAATATCTTAAATAGATGATATTTTAAGCTTAGATTTAAGATATTTTGTTGTGAAGTATAGTTTGGGGTTGGTGAATTTTCTTTACGTGTCGAATCCTTGCAAAATGCTAAACTTAATAAGTTTGTTATTTATCTGACATTTTATGTCACATATAACGTATTTTTTTAGGAAACACCTTTACACACATACATGCGAATTTTTTTTCTAAAAATGTGTTTTTTTGTTGTTTTTTTTTTATTCAAGGGACCCCAAGAAATGTACTTTGCGGGAAATCTCGGCATCGAATGTTTGGGGGGGGGGGGGAATGCAATATATTCTCTATCTACGATGTACGTGGTAGAGAAGGTAAAACTGCATCTGTTTATTTCCGGTAAAATATCTGTACAGATTTTTTTGAATCGTATGCAATAAAAATGTGGAAACAAGCCTATGGCGTAAGAGGAAGGGACGATTTAATAATAAAGGACCTACAGCTTAACCTGAAATCTGAACCATGGTCGTGGTCTGGTATATATCACATTTTCAAATTGTTAAACTGGCAGATGCCCAAGAAGACCACCATGTCGTGGACCCTTGGCGCAGTCTGGTTAATAAATAATCAAATAAACACCATCGCCTCTCAGACATTGCGTGCAGCTTTTTCACTGTATATTTTCAGTAGGGCTTGGAAGTTGATGAAATGTCTTTTTTTTTTTTTTTTTTTTTTTTTTTTTTTTTTTTTTTTTTTTTTTTGAGATCACAGTAAATGTTAAGTGTGAATCTAATTTGTTTTGCCTTATTTGTGCAGTTTTGGCATCTTAATTGCCTATTGGCCATATTTTAGAACGTTTTAATTCTTTGTTACAATGTTTTGTTCGTTTTCGTTAGAAGAGACTTCTCCAACGTAGCGATTTTATAATTCTTTAACTACAGAAAATTCAGAAATAACTCACTTTTCAACTGTTTACAAATACACTATTAATCATACCCTCATGATTTACAAGTGCATATGTCTTAGGGCCGGTTGTGCGAACTCGGAATAAATCTTGGAATACACTATTCCCGGTATAAATGTGGTGACGAGTTGTATGATGCAATGTTGTTCCTTAGATATCTATTCGACTGGTTGGAGATTTAAAACTAATGTTGGCTATGTTGGAGGTCATTCATGGCCAACTTGATACGTAATTACTACTTTATTTTCCTGAAAATTTGCATTGTTTTCAAAATCAGCTGTTCCTAAACGATTTATTATTTCTTAATTTAATTACTTACGGTACGATGAAATAATTATGAATGCTCACAGGCGTGCTGGATGCAGAATTGCTATACACTTTACACTTTACTGGGACTTCTTGCGATAGATTAGGAGGATGGGAACGAAACCTTACCGTTTGTGCAAAATTGTCTTATGCTGATATATGGTAACTTTCCGTTTCTGTGCTCAAAACAGCTAACATACTTAACCTAGTGTCTGTAATTTTATTAATTAAAATACTTAGTAATGAATTTTGAAAATTAAATTTTAGTGTTGCCAACGCTATCAACTTAATTGCATCCTTGCACCAAAATTAAGTACATAAACAATTTGCCATACAGGTATTATTAACCAACAGAAATATTAGTAGCTACGTCGAATAGGACATTAAACCGTCGCACTTTGCTGATGGCAATATTTAATACAACAGCTCGAAATTGTCAATCAAACCAATAAAACCCAGAACATTATATTTTAGGAAGTATTCTCTATTCAATCAAAATTGTTTCTAATGCATTAAACCTAGAGCATACAATACGAAAAATTATTAATTTATTTTAAAATAATATTATATTTAGATTTGCGAGCTCTGAAGGCGTCTTCAAATTTGGGCATCTCCTCCCTACAGCAAAATGTTTGTAGTGTAATCGTCATTAAACTAGGTCATATCCTCCAAAACCTGAATTAGCATTAACAGTTGTGGCTATATTTGCATATTGCCTTAGAAATAATCAATCCTTTATATTTCGCCAATAAAACGTAACCTCATTCTTTATAATACTATGCATTGTTCTGGTGAATTGCTACACTATACTATTTTATATTTATCTTGGATTGGATTAAATTTAATTTTTTCCATAAAAAAAGACGTATTTTGATGATAATATTGTAGGTAGATTTTACTGTTTTATAAATGCAACTTCAGTTTAACTATTTTCTTGTCACATGTGTTATAATCACCAAGTTATCTCAGTGGGATACACTTTCTCAACTATAATCGCATTATAGTAATGTTCATTTATTGGATTGTCTCTAAAACATATTGTATTTAGCTTGAATATGTCACTAAAAACATAATATAAAGAAATTAATCTTTTATATCGGTCAAATATGGGTCAAAATTGTATCCAGTACCTAAGCGGCCATTTTCCTTTTTATACTCTTTTCTCGGAATATCGGCTTATCCCCGTAAGGAATCGTGGAATAAGTTATTCCATGTTTATTACCTTGTCTGTTCCGTTGTCGTACAACACAATTTAGCACATAACTATGGAATAACGTCTAACAGAGGTTTATTCCGAGTTCGTACAACTGGCCCTTAATGAGTCTTTGGAGCGGTATATAGCCAAGCTCACACAACACGAGCTGTGTACCTGGTACAACTGGTCCTTAACGAGTCTTTAGAGCGGTATATAGCCCAGCTCACACAACACGAGCTGTGTGCCTGGTACAACTGGCCCTTAACGAGTCTTTGCAGCGGTAAATAGCCAAGCTCACACAACACGAGCTGTGTGCCTGGTACAACTGGCCCTTAACGAGTCTTTTGAGCGGTATATAGCCAAGCTCACACAACACGAGCTGTGTACCTGGTGCAACTGTCCCTTAACGAGTCTTTGGAGCGGTATATAGCCAAGCTCACACAACACGAGCTGTGTGCCTGGTACAACTGGCCCTTAACGAGTCTTTGCAGCGGTATATAGCCAAGCTCACACAACACGAGCTGTGTGCCTGGTACAACTGGCCCTTAACGAGTCTTTTGAGCGGTATATAGCCAAGCTCACACAACACGAGCTGTGTGCCTGGTACAACTGGCCCTTAACGAGTCTTTTGAGCGGTATATAGCCAAGCTCACACAACACGAGCTGTGTACCTGGTGCAACTGGCCCTTAACGAGTCTTTGGAGCGGTATATAGCCAAGCTCACACAACACGAGCTGTGTGCCTGGTACAACTGGCCCTTAACGAGTCTTTGGAGCGGTATATAGCCAAGCTCACACAACACGAGCTGTGTGCCTGGTACAAGTGGCCCTTAACGAGACTTTGGAGCGGTATATAGCCAAGCTCACACAACACGAACTGTGTGCCTGGTACAACTGGCCCTTAACGAGTCTTTGGAGCGGTATATAGCCAAGCTCACACAACACGAGCTGTGTGCCTGGTTCAACTGGCCCTTAATGAGTCTTTGGAGCGGTATATAGCCAAGCTCACACAATACGAGCTGTGTGCCTGGTACAACTGGCCCTTAAAAAGTCTTTGGAGCGGTATATAGCCAAGCTCACACAACACGAGCTGTGTGCCTGGTACAACTGACCCTTAATGAGTCTTTGGAGCGGTATATAGCCAAGCTCACACAACACGAGCTGTGTGCCTGGTACAACTGGCCCTTAACGAGTCTTTGGGGCGGTATATAGCCAAGCTCACACAACAGAGCTGTGTACCTGGTACAACTGGCCCTTAGCGAGTCTTTGTGGCGGTATATAGCCAAGCTCACACAACAAGAGCTGTGTGCCTGGTACAACTGGCCCTTAATGAGTCTTTGGAGCGGTATATAGCCAAGCTCACACAACACGAGCTGTGTAGCGGGTACAACTGGCCCTTAACGAGTCTTTGGAGCGGTATATAGCCAAGCTCACACAACACGAGCTGTGTGCCTGGTACAACTGACCCTTAACGAGTCTTTGGAGCGGTATATAGCCAAGCTCACACAACACGAACTGTGTGCCTGGTACAACTGGCCCTTAACGAGTCTTTGGAGCGGTATATAGCCAAGCTCACACAACACGAGCTGTGTGCCTGGTACAACTGGCCCTTAACGAGTCTTTGGAGCGGTATATAGCCAAGCTCACACAACACGAGCTATGCACCTGGTACAATTGGTCCTTAACGAGTCTTTGGAGCGGTATATAGCCAAGCTCACACAACACGAGCTGTGTGCCTGGTACAACTGGCCCTTAACGAGTCTTTGCAGCGGTATATAGCCAAGCTCACACAACACGAGCTGTGTGCCTGGTACAACTGGCCCTTAACGAGTCTTTTGAGCGGTATATAGCCAAGCTCACACAACATGAGCTGTGTACCTGGTGCAACTGTCCCTTAACGAGTCTTTGGAGCGGTATATAGCCAAGCTCACACAACACGAGCTGTGTGCCTGGTACAACTGGCCCTTAACGAGTCTTTGCAGCGGTATATAGCCAAGCTCACACAACACGAGCTGTGTGCCTGGTACAACTGGCTCTTAATGAGTCTTTGGAGCGGTATATAGCCAAGCTCACACAACACGAGCTGTGTGCCTGCTACACAAAGTACAACAGGACTATTGGCAATTTCTCTACTCCAGTGTCTGGAGGCTTGCAGGGTGATTCTGAGCACTCAGCTTAACTACTCCCTGAAGAGGAAATCGAAAGTCATCAGATGTGGTAAGCTACAGACGACCAGAAACCGTTCACGCAGGTCGTCCATTGACAGACGGTGTGTCCTGTCGATACACAATTGTTATTTTTTAATCATCCTGTATTAGGTGATAGATTTACCTCTAGTTGTATCATTCCGACTTTGGTCCCGAGAATTTTGATGTAGCGGTTGAAATTTTTTGCAAGAGGAATTCTGTTGCAATAGCAATTTGTCAAGAATTCTAGAAGAAACACGCGAGAGGATGGATTCAGTTTTGGAGGAAATATAAAGCTGGGTCAGTTTACAGAAAAAAGCTGATTAGGCGCTTAGCAAAAAATTAAGAATGTGTTTAAAATAAAGTTATCACAATATAATGTGTAAAATCGATTAGTTCTGCATGGTCGCGTTTTATGCACTTGTGGAAGGAAGCCTTTTTGTTCGGAGATGTATCCTACTTCAGTTATGCACTCATGACATCAGTTGGAGTGGAAAATAACTTTCTATGTGCAGAAATATTTTTCAGTTCCAGGTTCCATGAATAATTGTGGTTCTTTTCTTCAATCGTGAATGAAATATGCATTTTATTACATTTTAAAACTTTTATTCACGAATTTAACGTAATTTTATAGGCCTCTTCTCATAATTTTACATGTGTCTTATTTTTATGAATTTAACTTCATTATATAGACAATTCTTCAGTAATTTTGAGATCAACTTTCGGACCCTAATCAGTGACCTTTTTTTCCTTTCATGGGACATAGGATGGTCAGATGGTTGAGTTTTAGGATTCTTCAATGGTTTTGTGTGTGTGTGTGTGTTAATTTGGGAAACCATTCATACGATTTTGATAATGATTGTTTTACCAGTGAAAAGAGGCACTTTTCACTGTTTAATATTGCTAAATATTTTCGAACAAGCGTAAGAGAGGTTGTTGCAGTCACTCAGCCAATTTCAATCACGATACGGTGAATAAAGGAACAAACAGGCGTGTACCCCCAGGTACTTTATTGCAAAACGACCGATTTTTAATGACTTCCATCTGAAAAGGTACATGGATTCAGTTAAAATTGTGTTGCTGAGCGAGCCGGAGTTTCATATTGCTTAGATACTGCAAATTTGCCTTAGATTTCACTAAACCTGTTTCTGAATACATTTTTTAACCATCCTGACAAAATTTGGTTCACTTGGTTTTTAGAATCTGGCATAAAAATCTGCTGTGTTCCATTCGCACTACTCCCTCTATGTGTTCTGCAAACAAACTGTCTTACCAAAGATTTTGTTCTATCAACATCGTCATATCAAGATAAAGATTACCAAAAATTGTTTTATTAATACTTCTTTGTAAATAGAAGGGAAATACGGAAATACACTGAGCTAAAGCGATAGACAAATCTTTTAAAAGCTGTCGCTATGCACTTGTGATTTAAATTCGGTTCTGTTTTCGTGGCTAGGAGTAAAACAAAAGGGTATATCCAACGGATGAGTACCTCCCATTTGAGAAAAGTATAAGTAATTTAAAATTGAAATAAATAACAGGGAATATCTCGGAAATGGTTAGTTCTACAAAATACTGTATGTTGCATAACTTTACGTGTTTTTAAGGAGATTTATATATTTTGTCTTGTGAGTTCTTGCACGTTTCTAACGTTTAGCAGTTATGCAAAAGTCATTCAGAACGAAGTGGTCTTTAGTTGCTATTTCCAAGATATTCAGGATATACATTTTATTTTCTATGTAATTATATATTAAAGACACCGTTTTAATTCAAAATCATTAGAGGCATTTTTAACAAAAGCGAAAATATCGTAAAATGTTGGATATAAAGGGCAGTTTGGAGGAACGGAGAATTTCTGAAAATCTTCGTATCGCAACCTTGAAAGTAAATGAACTTACACCGTAAGTTTGATATATAACGAAATTTTCGTTTTTCATATGCTGGTACACACGCGCTCGCGCGCGCATATACACACTGACATATGGACCTTTTCCTAAACATGCTTTTTCTGTATTCAGGGGTACACATTTGTGGTCATCTCGAGTCTTGTAGTACGTAAGTACAACGTCCACAGTAGATAGAGAAGGTATTCTTAACCCAAAAGTTCTTACCGAGATTTCACCGGAAATATATATTTTGACACTCCCTGAATCCAAAAATGTCGTGTTATAAATGTCCCTGTTTGTGAGTGTGTGTGTGTGTGTGTGTGTGTGTGTGTGTGTGTGTGCCTGTCAGCTGCGTAGCTCAAAAACGAAAAATCCATTAATTTCTAAACTTGATATATAGCTACAATATCTGTCAAGAATGGGTCGTGTAGATTTTCCGGAAAATTCTCCTAACCCCAACTCCCTTAATGTGGAAATTTGTGACTTTCTCTGGAATTTTCTAGGAATAGCCTCAGAAGACCTCTTCATTCTTCATGACTTTAGTATAACTCGTAAGTCGTAAGAGATACACAAAAACTTAATCCACAATATAGATCTCATTAAAATACACAATTCATGTCATATACACTTTTTACTTTCTCTACACGTACTATGTACTTAGTGTAGAGAGCAGTTATTGTATTACACCCAAAATTTCGATAGCGAGATTTCACCGGAAATACACGTTTTGCGTCCCCCTGAATCCAAAAAGAGCATTTCTGGAAAAAGGTTCGTGTGTGTGCGTGTGTGTCTGTGTGTGTGTGTGTCTGTGGACAGCATAGCTCAAAAACGAAAAGACCGTTAAATACCAAACTTGGTATTTAAGTTTGGTATCCTCCAAGGATAGGACACGAAGATTTGCAAGAAAATCCTCCCCACCCCCAACTACGCTTTACATGGAACTTTTTTCGAAAATTTTTCTCAAAAATGGCTCTAACGATTTTGATTAAAATATCGTATATTAAATATATTTACCTGAAAAATAATATGTATATCTTGAATTTTCTGGGAATAGTCTCTGAAGACTACTTTATTCTGGAGGAATTTTGCATAACTGCTAAACCGTAAGAAATGGACAAAAGCTTACCACACAAAAAATGTGCAGCACATTAAAACACACAAATGATGTTATATTATTTTTTTTCGAGGAGTTGATCGAATTTGAGATATTCCTTGTTTTTAGTTTCAGCTTTGGAAAACTTATACTTTTCTCATACAGGAATTTGTCAATTTGTGTCCATACAAACAAAGGAACTTCAGTCACCTAGTAACCAGCTTTTGACTTCACTTTAACCTGTGATACTCCCATATTTTGCTTCTACTTACAAGGAAGCAAATAATAAGACTATTTCTGCTAACTTTTCCTCGATTAGCATGAAATAAATAGAAGAATAAGCTTATTAACAATAATTTGTTACACAGAAGTAGAGAAAGCCATGTGAATGGAACGCATCAGAATTTTATTTTCTCTGTGCATATGTACAACGCACATAGTAGTTAGAGAATCCGCCCAAAAAATCGATACTGAGTTTTCACCGAAAAATAATGGTTTGAGATCCCTGAATAAAAACATAATGTTTAGAAAAAGATCCGTGTCTGTGAACAATTGTGTGAACAAGATAGCTCAAAAACGAAAAGGCGGCTAAATACCAAACTTGGTATTTAACTTTAATATCTTCTAAGGATGCGAGACGAAGATTTTCAAGAAAATCCCTCACTCCAAACTACCCTTCACATATAGACATTTTCGAAAATGTTGATTTTCTCAAAAATGGCTCTAACGATTTTGTTTAAAATACCTTATATTAAGGATATTTATATGACAAATAAAATGTGATCTTGAATTTCCTCGGAATAGCCTCTGAAGTCGTCATCATTTTAAATTACTTTTGCATAACTGATAAAACACAAAGAGATGGACAAAAAGTTACCACACAAAAAATGTGGATCTCTCAAAACACACAATGTATGTGTTTTTCATTTTTGTTGTAGAGCTGGATACTCGTTATTAACTATTTCATTTAAAAATACTTACACTTTTCTCACAGAGGAAATCGTCCTCCGTTTTTCTTTTGTTTTATTCCTGGCCATGCAAAGAGAACGGTTTTTCAAAGAAAATTGCACAGTGATTAGTTTTATAAGATATGACTATTTCTTTAGGCTAGTTGTATTCTCTTATAAGTAAGTAATAAGACTATTTCTACTAATGTTTATCTAATGTAGCATGAAGTAGAGAGTGTTCTTTTGTAAGAATAGTTTGTTTGCAGAACAAGCAGGGAAAGGCATGTGAATTGAGCACATTCGATATTTTTTTTCATCCTGGTCTTGCAACGAATTACAATGCAATGACATATCGACCAACTCTTAAAAGATTTGACTATCGTTTGAGTCTAGTGTATTCCATTATTTCCTATCTACAAGAAAATAATAAAAGCAAATGTTTAGCTCGATTAGCATGAAGGAGAACAAAGAATAAGCGTTTGTAAGAATAGTTTGCTGCAGTATATGTAGAGAAGGTTATGTGAATGGAACACATCATATATTTTATTTGTTGGTTCACTGGCATTTGAAATTTATATTTTGTGCCTTTAAACACTATTAGACAAAAGAAACCTTCACTGCTGTTTCACACTTGGCGAGATTGCAAATGCAGGGTCAGTGCTCGTGAAAACAATAAGATGGTGATTACAAGAGTAGAATTGTTACTTTTCACGTGGTCACGGATCTCGCAGGTGTGTGGGTGTGCCCCGCCCTGTGCACACCTGGCTCCGCACACCTGACGTACGTATTCACTTTCTTTTGCACAATCTCATTTGCACATGGACAGAGTGAGACAAGTGACTGTCAAACTAAGTGAACATTTCCGACTTTTGCGGTTTCTTGATGTTGCGCCAGTTCCGCACAGTCACATTTTACAGCCGATATTGGAAACAGCTCATTTGCTTCAGTGGAGAATATATAAACAAATGTTTGTAAATGCTTTGTTTTAGACTAACACAGTACACAGCTATTTTTGTTTTCTTTGTCATGTATTTTAATTTTCAGTAAATATACAGGAAAGGAAAACATATTATGAGATACAGAGAATAGTTTGACATTAAGTATCAACGTTTTGCTGAGGCTATAGTGTTTTGTTTTCTTTTACCGTAATATTATAGAAGGAAGACAAAAGCATGGCAGGATACAATTTGGTCGTCTGCAATCCTATTAAGCCAATAACTACTACTGACACGTTTAGATATGCAAATATGTTTATTTGTTCGCTGAAAACTCTCGGGAAACACCAGAAAAAAATATGATGTGTTCTATTCACATGACAAGGTGTACCTGTTATGCAACAAACTATTGTTATAATAGATATTTCTTTTATCTACATCAATCTAATCGAAATAGACATTAGCAGAAATGGTCTTATTATTTGCTTGTTTTGTGAGTATAAGGGAAATAAGAGAATTCTCAAGGTTAGCGATATTCAAATATTTTAAAAGCTGGTTCGTTATGTGAAACAATTGAAATTCGGTTCTCTTTAAAACGAAACTAAAGATGATTTTCCATTTGAGATAGGTTTAAATAGTTTAAAATTCAAACAAATAACTGGAGATATAAAAATAGTAGATGTACAACATAATTTATTTGTTTTAACTATATTTACATTTTTGTGTAGGAGATTTTTGTGCATCAATTACGGCTGACCAGTTATACGAAAATCATTTAGAATGAAGAGATTTTGAGAGGCTAAAAAAGATATTTTAGAAAAAGTTCCATGTGTGTATACATGTGTGTGTGTGTGAATAGACAGATGGATTCAAAAATGATAAGTCTGTTTAATACCAAACTTGGTGCATAAGTTTAATATCTTACAAGCATGCGACACGAAGGTTTTTAGCAAAATCCTGCGTTCTCAACTAAACTTTACATGGAATATTTTCCAAAGTTTTGATTTTCACCATCTATCTTGTTAAATGTTTTGATTAATATATCATATAGTTTAAGATATTTTTATGACAAACGAAATGTATGCCTTAAATTTTCTGGTAAAAGCCTCTGAAGACTACTTTATTCTGGACGACTCTTACGAAATTTTGCATTACTGCTAAATGTTAAGAGATGGACAAAAACGTACCACACAAAAATGTGAAGCACGTTAAAACACACAATTTATGTTATACACATTTTTTTCGTGGAGTTGATCGTTTTTGAGATATTCCTTGTTTTTGGATTTAGCTTTAAAAACATACTTTTCTCATACAGGAATTTGTCAATTCCTGTCCATACAAACAAAGGAACCTCAGTCACATAGCAACCAGCTTTTGTCTATCATTTTAACCTATGGTACTCCCTTATTTCGCATCTACTAACAAGGAAGAAGTAATAAGACTATTTCTGCTATTTTTTCTCGATTAGCATGAAGTAAATAGAAGCATAAAATTTTTAACAATAATTTGTTGCAGAGGTGTAGAGAAAGTCATGTGAATAGCACACATCAGATTTTTATTTATTTATTTAATTTTTTTACTTTCTCTACACTACTATATACATAGTGTATAGAGAAGGTATTGTATTGCATGTAAAAATTGAATACCGAGATTTCACCGAAAATACATGTTTTGGGTACCCCTGAATAAGCATTTTTGAGAAAGGTCCGTGTGTGTATCTTTGGACAGCATAGCTCAAAAACGTAAAGACTGTTAAATACCAAACTTGGTATTTAAGTTTAGTATCTTCCAACGATGCGACACGATTTTTAAGAAAATTCCCCCACCCCCAACTACCCATTACACAGAAAAATTTTCGAAAATTTTGATTTTCTCAAAAATGGCTGTAACGATTTTGATTAAAATATGCATATTAAAGATTTTTACCTGATAAATAAAATGTATATCTAAACTTTTCTGGGAATAGCCTCTGAAGACTACTTTATTCGGAATGAATTTTACGGAATTTTGTATAGCATGCAAACCTTAGGAGATAGACAAAAAACTATTTAATAGAAAATGTAGGGCTCGTTAAAACAAAGAATTTATGATATATACATTTTTTCATGGAGTTCATCATTTTATGATATTCCTTGTTATTGGTTTTAGCCTAAAAAAACATTTCTTATAGGGGAATTTGTCAATTCCTGTCAATAGAAACAAAGGAACTTCAGTCACATGACTACCAACTTTTGACTAATGCTTCAGCCTATGCTAGTCCCTTATTTCCCTTCTATTTGCATGGAAGCAAGTAACAAGACTATTTCTGTTAATATTTTTCTCGATTAGCATGAAGTAAAAAGAAGCATACGTTTTTTAACAATAACTTGTTTCAGAGAGATCAGATTTTTTTTAGAGCTATCAGTTTTTGAGATGTCCGGATTATTGGTTTCAATTTCTCAAATGGAGAGATATATTTCTTCTCGATTCTCGTTTGTTTACTCCTGGCAATCAAAAGATTAATATTTCAAGTATTTCACATAGCGACCGTTTTTTGAAGCACACTTGGCCTATGCATTTTATTATTTCCCTTCTACTTACAAGGGACTAGTAAAAAGAATAATGTTTTCCTTGATTATCGTGATGTAGATAACAGATAAATCTTTTGAATAAAAACAGCTTTGTTTGCCCAACAGATGGAGGGCATCATGTGAATGTAACGCATCAGATTTTATCCCTTCTACTTACAAGGGACCAAGTAATAAGGGCAGTTTCTTCTAATGTTTATCTCTATTAGCATGGTATTGGTAGAGGAATATAATGAGCTTTTTAACAATAATTTGTTTCAGAGATTTAGAGAAAGTCATGTGAATGATACACATCAGATGTTTGGTCTCTCTAGCCTGCATGTAATGTACCCAGTGGATAGAGAAGGTATTGTATTCCACCCAAATTTTTTTAGAAAAAGGTCCGTGTGTGTCTGTAGACAGCATAATTCAAAAACGAAAAGACCGTTAAATACCAAACTTGGTATTTAGGTTTGGTATCTTCCAAAGATGCGACATTAAGATTTTCAAGAAAATCGCCACACCACAAACTATCCTTTACACGGAAAATTTTTGATTTTCTCAAAAATGGCTCAAACGATTTTGATCAAAATCCCTACATTAAAGTTATTTACATTCCAAATAAAATGTATGTATATCTTGAATTTTCTGGGAATAGCCTCTAAAGACCTGTTTATTCTGAATGAATTTTGCCGAATTTTGCTTAACTGCTACTAAGCTGTAAAAGATAGACCAAAAATGTAGATATCGTCAAAACACACACACACACACACACACACACACACACACACACACACACACACACAGTTTATGTCCTTTACGTTTTTGTGTGAGGGTAACCGTTTCCGAGATATTCCTTGCTATTGGTTTCAATTGTAAAGTACTTATATTTTTCTCAGACAGGAAGTGTCCGTTTTTCTTTTGTTCTATTCCTGGCCAAGTAAAGAAGCGATTTAAAATGACAATCACCTAACGACAGATATTAAAATATTTGACTATCACTTAGTATTCCTTTAGCTCTCTTCTACTAATAAGGAACTAAGTAATAAGAACATTCTGTTAATGTTTATCTCGATTAGCATTGTGGAAAGAAGAATAAGCTTTCTTATGAAGTTTGTTTGTAGGGCATGTGAGTGTAACACACAACAGATTTTGTTACTTTATTTCGTATACGTAAATGGCTTACCCGAGAAGGAGTATAGTTCCATGGGCACTGTTATGTTTTGTGTTTATATTTAAAATGTTTAACTTTTATGAATGCTGCAGGAAGGAAAAAACATACAAATACATTTTTAGCGGATTTCAAACGCCGCATGACTTGTACATTGCACAGAGGATATGATGAAATGGCTTCAAGGGAAGAAACTGAGAGAATGAAAAGTAAAATGGAAAATGAGAGGGTGTGAGAGACAGACAATTTGAAATTGGACACATTATTTTTGGACACTCTTTAACTGTTGCGGTTTTTAGCGTCTCATTGCATATTGGTTGTGAAAGTCCGCTTAAATTTACCCAGTAGTCTCTGTATCAAGGTTTGAGGTTCTTTTACCTGCAGTAATTCTACGACCAGCGGTCTTGTTATGCCAGAAAAAAAAACATCCATCATCCTCCGCTGGGTTGGAACTCCAATTCAGTAACCAGAAGCCCTAGACAACGAAGGACGAAGACAAAGAGAGACAAAAGTGATATGAATCTCTGCAGTGAACTCAATACTAATGCGGTGAGAGATGCGGGTTATACTAGCAGTTTAATATAGCTAATGCCTGCATTTCATCATTTTTACTGTGATAAGATCTCCTCTGCTCATCCTCCCGGGAATGATGCATAAAGTGCAGTTTATACCCAATGAGAACCATGGTAACAATAGCCTGAATGGGCGCTTTATCAAGTGAGACAGCTGAAATAAAAGGATATTGATAATTAACAGTAATGTAACTAGAATGAAATGTAACATTGAAGCACATAATTAGCGAAGCTCATTCAAATGAGCGAAATAACTCGCCTCATTCCAATATGGTAAACTGTGGCAAAGTGATATATCATACTGTTGATTCTCAACTCTCATTGCCAAACAATAATATAACGTGTTGTGTTACATGATGTCAACATTGTTGTATTCCACCCTCAATATCAATTCCTCTTTCAATCAATATAGGAGGCAACGCATAAAGAATATACTTGTACATACGCATTTATTTCCTTTGTCGCCCACGCTATTCCATTACTATGGGAATTTAAATCGATTTGAGTCCAATTCTATGTGAATATGACTCTCGTTTCACGTGTTACATTCAATACGAATTGAGATTGTTCTGAATAGGCAAGGTTCGAGAATAAGCAATTCAAGCTGGTGAACCTGTTAACCACAATTCTGTATATTATAAGCAGGTTTTGAGGTTCTTAAATGCTTTTGAGAAGAATAAATTGCAAGACTATGAAAACGATCAAAATGACTTTTGTGTTTTTTATTGCCGAGTTTATTGAAGGAAAAAAAAAAAAATGACAAGCGTGCAGCGTATTGTAAAAAGTACAGTATAATTGTATTCAATACAATTTTAACACCATGCAACGTATTTCAATCCGATCCCGTTTCGATTCCACTTTCTAAGAGGTTCAGATCTGAATCCGTGTTTCATCTTTCAATATGAAATGTGTACTCAAATCGATGTCAATTCCACATGGAAAATTGGTAATTATTGTGGAGAATGGTTGGATACATTCCCGATCCTTGGACTCACTCGGAATGGTTAAATCCATTACGCACACTTAGTATTTTATTATCAAAATGTGAGGAATACGCACTAATGACATGTATTCAGTAGTGTGCTTTTTATATTTTAATGCGTTAATAACCATATATGCTCACTTTCGTCACTTGTGTGTCACTATGTTTCTCAAACACAACAGACCAAAATGACGCACTCCCACCCGAAACATCATGGTCCTCTTTTGTCCTCATCTCTCCGCGATTTGCCAATTTTACAATTTGAACATAGCGGAAAAAACCGCTGAGTGGAGCCGCGCGTAGAGGGCCCAAGGCACAAGACAGGAGTCGAGGGTAGAGGGCCCAGGCACAAGAGAGGGGCCGAAGTTAGAGGGCCCAGGCACAAGAGTGGAGCCGAAGGTAGCCGGTCCCTATGGCCACGCTCGCTAAAGCGTCTCGCTTTGGTGCTTCGTGGGCAGGGGATCGTGGGTTCGAGTCCCGCCTTGGGCATGGATGTTATATGTTTGTGCAATGTGTATATGTTTGTAAAAGAAACAGTAAAACCTACGGGGGGAAATGTAAATAGGGATACAGTACCGGAGTCCTGATCAGACTCCGTTACTGTTTAAAAAAGAAACAAAAAAAAAAACAAAAAAAAAGAAAAGGTAGAGGGCCCAGGCACAAGACAGCAGCAGAGGGTAGAGGGCCCAGGCACAAGAACGGAGCCGAGGGAATCGCGAAGCTAATCTCAGTGAACCACGGCGTATCCGAGGAATCTGTGAGGTCTAAACCCATCTGAATTATCACAAATAAAGAATTACATTTTAGCAAATTTTTCTTAGGTTGGCAACGTTGATATACTTCTATTTTTGGCAGTGTTAGCATACGTTGTAGTTATTAACTTTTCTATATATATACATGAGATTGCAAAGAAGTGCGCGATGTATAGGCAATATGTGTTTACCGCTACATCATCCTATATATTCCTTACTACTTCAGATCACTCGGAATATGATAATTTCCGGAATCCGTATGTATTTATTTTAGCAAGCAAACGATTGGTTCCTAGTATAGGAGTTAAACCGAATGATTAACTCTAAAAGATTTTAAAGTATGCATCTGATGCATTATGTCAAAACTAAGGAATTATAAAGATTGCAGGATCAGCAATATTTATACGATAGAAAGACGATAATAAATAGAAAAAATGAAAAGGATGACAATTTCGAAGAATTAGGAACCACTGAAATGTTTGCTAGATAGTTAAATGTTAGACGATGTCGCTCGATTTCGTTATTTAGGAAGCATCATCACTATAGATGCTCATTGCACCAAAGAAATCAGGAAAAGGATAATGCCCAAAATTGTTTTCAACAAAGAGAAAATTCTATTTACAGGAGCACTCGATGTGTAGATAAGCAAGAAGCTTTTGAAATGCTACGTCTGAAGAGTAACATGGATACTGAGGATAATTAAAATACAGTATTTACGAGCGGTATCCGAGATGTAGTGCTGGAGGAAACTGTAGATGGTGGGCGGAATGGCTAATCAATAGGACTTCTGCTAGATGCCATTGAAGGAAAAATAAAAGGGGTGAGAAGACTGGACAGAAGAAGAATTGAGATATTAGACATCATGAAGAAGAGAAGTAATAGATCCTAAGAGTTGGAGAGTATTGACCATAGGGGCATAGAAAAACACTGTAATAAGGTTTGCCGATAACTTTTGAGTCTGTCCGTGTAAACAGCATAGATCAAAGACGAAAAGTTGGTTAAAATCAGGCTATTATAATCAAAATCGTTAGAACCATTTTTGAGAAAAAAAATCGAATTTTTTCCATGGAAACGGTAGTTGGGGGTGGCGGAACTTTCTTGAAAAGCTTTGTGTCGCATCCTTCGAAGACACTGAACTTAAATATAAAATTTGATATTTAACGGACTTTTCGTTTTTGAGCTAAGCTGCCAACAGACACACACATACCCACAGACACACACGCACATTTGTCCAAAAATGTTCTTTTTATTCAGGGGTCTCAAAACATGTATTTCCGGTGAAATGTCGGTATCGAATTTTTGGGTACTTCCTCTATACATTATGTACGTAAAGAAAGTGAAAAGGCTCCGTGTGCCTTTGAACATGATAACTCAAAAACAAACAAAATCGGTTAAAAACAAACTAGGTATGCAAGTTTAGCATCTTACACGGATGTAACACCAAGCTTTTCAATAAAATCTCCCTCCCCAAATAACCCTTGCCATGAAATTTTTGTCGATTTTTTTTTCTTCTTAAAAATAGATCTAACGATTTTGATTAAAATACCGTATATTAAAGATATTTATGTGATAAATAAAGTGCATATCTTGAATTTTCTGGAAATAGCCTCTGGGAATCTGTTCATTGTGAATGACTTTTGCATAACTGGTAAACCCTAAGGGATAGCCAAAACCTTACTACACAAAAAAATCTAGGTTTCGTTAAAACTCAGAATGTGTGTCATTTCACTTCTTTGTGGAGCTGACCACTACCGAGTTGCTCCTTTGAAATGTTTCAATCTTAAACTACGTGTATTTTCTCCGCTGGCCGGTATATGCAACTCAGCGCTGTCTCAAAATACGTACTATATGACAACGCATTTTAAAAGTGATTCTATTTTCCTCATGTGTAGTTCATTTCGCAAATAATGCTACAAAATAAAATTAATTTTAACACTTATTTCAGAAATAGCAATTTTTTATTAACGTGTAATGAAACCTTTAATTTTATCAACTCTAAGGGAATATTGTTTAATCAATTGATCTCTAAATCAAACTCTAAGTGCATCTGCTCTGCTGCAAACTCTGTCTAAGATTTACGAATATGCTGGAAAATAGAACTTGTTTGTGAAGGCTAAATGTCAGGAGTGGTTGCGCTTAACACTGCAGAACGCTCCGTAAAAAGAACACATTTACATTACGTTAGAGGAAATACAAAAGATTTTGCAGCGTCATTACTGTACCTTGCGGACTGTGCTCTTGCAAACCAAATTATCTAAAGAGAACGTCAACTGCAGGCGCCACTACAACAAGGGGAAAAAACTACTTCCAGGACAAGTCTACGTGAAACTTCCAAGTTGTAGGCAGCAACCTGTAATAATATATGTTCATGCAACAAACGCCTTCTTTACAACTGCTCCGGTTTTATCGTGATAGTTTATTGGTTTTGTTTTATTCTTGTTTTTTTCCAATGCTATCAGGCGAAGATTTGGTGCGGTTGTGTGCGACTTGTGTTTCTCATTTGTTTTCACTAGTAGTGCATGAGTTATATGTCTAGCTTAGCTGGGTGGTACACGGGTTTCAAAATGGCTTGTCGAACTCTGAACTTGTGCGTGTTTCCTTGTAAATTGTAGCTGATTTTTGCACTCCATCCAAAATGCGATACCGAGATTTAACCGAAAAAAAAAGTTACTTTCTCTACACTACTATGTACACCGGTCGCTTAAAAAAAACAAAAAAAAAACTGTAGCTTCTATACAGCAAAGCGCACCATCCGCGGTACAGTTGTGTAGCGGTCGTAAACATCCTTGACATGGTTTCCTTCAGAAAGGAAGTAAAGCCGTTGGTCCCGTATGGTACGTAAAAGAACCTCAAACCTGATAAAGCGGTCTTTCACGCCCAACTTAGAATGGGACATTAAGAATCCTTAAATAAAACTCAGTTTTAAAATGTCACATGACTTTCTCTAGCTACTCTGAACAAACTCTGCCTACCAAAGCTTATTCTTGTGTTTCCTTTGTGCTAATCAAGACAAACATTAGCAGACATGGTCTTATTATTTGCTTCCTTGTAAGTAGAAGGTAAATTAGGTAATACACTAGGCTAAAACGATAGTCAAATCTTTAAAACGTTTTCGCTATGCGATTGACCTTGACATTCGGTTCTGTTTGCATGGCCAGGAATAAAACAAAAGATAAAGGAATGACATCTTCCTGTTTGAGAAAAGCAATATCTCGTAAAGGCTTTTTTTTTTTTTTTTTTATCTATATCTTACGATTTACCAGCTTGAAAATGTCATTGAGACTGAAGAGAACTTCAGCAGCCATTCCAAGCAAATTCAAGACATCATTTTATTTCTCATGGAGATCGTTAGATCCGTTTTTGAGAAAAACAGAATTTCGAAAATGTATCCATGTAAAGGGTAGCTTAGAGCGAGGGATTGGCTTGAAAATCTTAGTAACGCATCTTTCGAAGATGCTAAACTTAAATATCAAGTTTGTCATCTAACTGAACAAAAATCAGGTATTTAATTGAACAAGCACTTCGTTTTTAGTTATCCTGCTCACTGGAACACGATACCATATACACACACTGACTATTTTCTAAAAATGTTTTATACAATGGACTCTAAAACGTGTATTTTCAGTGAAATATTTGCATTGAATATTTTGGTGGAATGCAATACCTTCTCTACCTAGTACTATACACGAACTAGAGAAAGTAAACAAACTGAATTGTTCCAATCACATAACTTTCTCTACATCTAGGTAACAAATTATTGCTAAAATGCTTATTCTTCCATGTACTTAATGCTAATCGAAATAAACATTAACAGAAATGGTCTTATTACTTGCTTCCTTGCAAGTAGTAGGGAAATAAGGGAATACACTAGGCTAAAGCGACAGTTAAATCTTTTTAAAGTCGGTTGCCGTGTGGATGAAATCCGTTTTTTGCAGTGCTAGGAGTTGAGAAATTTTGTATGAGAAAAGTATTTTAAAACTGAAACCAATAACAAGGAATACCCAGAAAAGCTCACTCCACGAAAACTGCGTGTTTTACCGAAATCTACATTTTTTGTTGTTGTATGTTTTTGTCTATTTCTTACGGTTTACTAGTTGTGTAAAATGCAAGAAAATTCATTCAGAATAAAGCAGTCTTCATAGATTATTCTCAGAAAATTCAAGATATACGTTTTATTTGTCATGAAATTATCTTTAAAATACGGTATTTTAATAAAAATGTATATAGCATTTTTGAGAAAATAAAAATTTTCCCAATTTTTTTCCATGTAAAGGGTAGTTTAGGATGGAGAGATTTTCCTCGAAATTTTCATGTCGCATCCATGGAACATACTAACACCAAATTTGGTATTTTACCGACTCTTAGTTTTTGAGTTTTCGTGTTCACAGATACACTGACATACGAAAACACTCACATACGGATCTTTTTTAAAAATCTTTTTTTGAATAAACAAGTATTTTCGGTGAAATCCCGGTATGGAGTTTTTGGGTGGAATGCAATATCTTTTCTATACACTATGTATATAGTACGTTTAGAGAAAGTAAAAAAGCAACATAGATTTCTCTTAAAAGCAACATTTTGTTCAGTTAAACGAAAATTTCAACTGGAAATACACCATAATTTTATTTCCATAAGTGCTTCACTGGAGTGAAGAAACACATTATTCGTTCCGTTATAGGATCAGCATTCCAACAGAGATATGTATTAATGATTTTAAACAGAAACCTGTAACAGAAGCAACGGAAAGGTTTACATGCATGTCATCGCTACTCTTAATTCATACAAATCTGATGTGGTACATTCACATGACTTTCTCTACTTCTCTGCAACGAATTATTGTTAAAAAGCTTATGCTTCTATTTACTTCATGCTAATTGAGAAAAAATTAGCAGAAATAGTCGTATTGCTTGCTTCCTTGTAAGTAGAACCGAAATAAGGGAGTACCATAAGTTAAAATGATAGTCAAATGCTGGTTGCTATGGGACTGAAGTTCCTTTGTTTGTATGGATAGGAGTTGAGAAATTCCTGTATCAGAAAAGTAAAAGTTTTTTAAAGGTGAAACCAAAATCAAGGAATAACTCAAAAACGATCAACTCCAGGGAAAAACATGTGTTTAACATAAATGGTGTGTTTAAACATGCTCTACATTTTTTGTGTTGTAAGTTTTTCTCCATCTCTTACGGTTGAGCAGTTATGCAACATTCCGTAAAATTCATCCAGAATAAAGTAGTCTTCAGAGGCTATTCCCAGAAAATTGAAGATATACATTTTATTTGTCAGATAAATATCTTTAATATACGATCATTTAATAAAAATCGTTAGAGCCATTTTTGAGAAAATAAAAATTTTCGAAAAAAAGTTCCATGTAAAGGGTAGTTTGGAGTGGGAGGATTTTTCTCAAAATCTTCGTGTCACTTCCCTTGAGGATACTAAAATTAAAAACCAAGTTTGGTATTTTACCGACTTTTCGTTTTTGAGTTATCGTGTTCACAGACACACGGACACACACACGGACCTTTTTCTGAAAATACTTTTTTTGGATATAGGGGACCCTAAAACATATATTTCCGGTGAAATCTCGGTATGGAATTTTTGGGAGGAGTGCAATACCTTCTCTATACTCTATGTACATAGTACGTGTAGAGAAAGTAATAAGCTTATTATCCTAAATGTCAAACCTTTCCCTTTTCGATCTTGGCACTACAAAGTTTCTCTTATGAGATACTAAGGACGATAATTTCAGGCATTTCAACAGAAGTTTATACGAGATGCAGTGTCTATCTAAGCAAGAGCTATAATTTTCTGCGCGGTAACTAAGAAGTAGATGTGCAGCACCTGTTTTTGCAATGCACGACATTCTGTAAAGGGATATACATCTGGACCTGCTCCAGGACCAATGAGGCAACAGACTGATTGCATTTACACCTTCCCTCTTATTTATTCTTGAGCATACAGCACACCAATACAAAACCTTAAATATACCTACTTACCAAAAAGTACCTTAAGTTGTGATTCTCAGAAAATTTGACAAGATTAGAACAAAATCTTATACGTTATTTTAACATAGCTTTCTCCATTCACTGCACTTTCTACAGGTCATTTAAAAGATTTTCTTTTGCCTGGTTCATGTTACTAATTGAAATAAAATTTGCAGAAATGTTTTCATTACAATGTCGTGTAGGTACAAGTGAATGCAGTAGGCTTCTGATGATCAGATCTTTTAAAGGCCGGTTGTAAAGTGATGGCTTTGAGATTCGATTCTTTTTACACGGCCATGAAAAAAAATTACGCTTAAAAATGAAATGGGCTAATGCTCTGCAATAGAGCCAATAGTAAGCATATCTATGAAATGGTTAATGCCACAAAATTTGTATTTATATAAATTATGTGTTATAACGAGATCTACTTTTTCTGTTGGATTTTACTTATCTCGTACAATTTTTATGATAAATCATTGATAATGAAGAGGATTTCACAGTCTATTACAGAAAATTTAATATAATTTTATTTATCATGCAAATATCTTAAAAATATGGAATTTTATTCGAAATCGTTTGAGCCGTTTTTGTGAAGATAAAAAATAACGAAAATTTTGGCTTATAAAGGGTGGTTTGGGATAGTCCTGAATATCTTTATATTGCATGTCGCGAAGATATTTCTGTAATTTAAATACCAAGTTTGGTATTTAGCTGATTTTTCCTTTTTGAGTAGTGTAGTACACACACACACACACACACACACACACACACAAACACACACACATACACACACAGAGGGATCTTTTCTTCTACACATGCTTTTTTATTCACTAGGCATTAAAAGATGTGTTTTCGATGAAATCTCGATTCCGAATGTTTTAATAAAATTCTATACTGCTCTTCTTAATACAGTAAAGTAAACCCGATTAATGAGCTATATATATATATATATAAATCATTACCTCGTTATATAACTCCTCTGGATATCACATATACATTTTATTTAAATTTAGATAATGCTTAGGATCTCCGCTTTCGAATCGAAATTGAGTTAAAACAAAATTATATTGTTTTGATGAATGATGGATAAATGAGTTTGTTACTCTCTCTCTGGTAATAGCAATATATTTATTGCATTGTGATTGGCAATAGGCATTGTTTCTAGACTCTGGATTTAGACATGCATGCTTGACTTGGAACGGTCATATTCATGAATGTCCCACATCTATTTTAATTACGAAATAAATAAATTGAAAGAACACTGATTTTATTTTGCACATTTATATATTTTGGGACTTTCGTGGAAAATGTATATTTTATTTTTTTTTTGTATATAACTGCATATTTTGGCATTTTCCGCAATTTCAGTCTTTTGTACAAAGTTGCAATCGAGAAATTTAAGTGAGAAATGTATTTACGGTACTGAGTTAATACTGGCTCATGCACATTAACAGTTCCTGAAATTTTAAAAAGGACAATAATTTTGCACTTCAGGTAGTAGTCTGTTCAAAAGATCCAACATCTTTCCCAACAATCAAACAAAAGAAAACAAAAAGAAAAACGGGAAAGACCTCTTTAAGGCACAAAACTTTGTCAAATGACTTGTTGCGTTAACCACTCTTCCAGATATACTTACTTTCTCTACACGTACTGTGTATTGCACCCAAAAATTCGATACCGAGATTTCACCAGAAACACGTGTTTTGGGTCACCCTGATTCCCCCCCCCCCCAAAAAAAAGTATTTTTGCAAAAAGGCCCGTGTGTGTGCGCATGGGCCTGTGGGCAGCATAGCCCAAAAACGAAACGACAGTTAAATATCAAACTTGATATTTCAGCTTGGAATCTTCCAAGGCTACGGAAAGAAGATTTAAAAGAAAATCCCCCCATCCAAACTACCCTTTACATGGGAATAATTTTGAAAGTATTGATCTTCTCGAAAGTAGCTCAAACGATTTTGATTAAAATCTCTTATATTTAAGATATTTACATGCCTAATAAAATGTATATCTTAAATTTTCTGGAGAATAGCCTCTAAAGAAAAGCCTCTGCATGATTTTTATTTGAATGTTGCATAACTGTTAAACCGTAAAAGATAGATGAAAACTTACTACACAAAAAATGTAGATCATGATACAACACACAATTTATGTCTTACACATTTTTTCGTGGAGTTGATCATTATGGAGATATTCCTGGTTATTGGTTTCAACTCCTGTCCATAGAAACAAAGGAACTTCAGTCACTTAGCAACCAGCTTTTGACTATCGCTTTAGTCTATGGTACTTCCTTATTTCCCTTCTACTTGCATGGACGCAAGTAATAAGATTATTTCAGCTATTTGTTTCGATTAGCATGAAGTAACTAGAAGCATAAGCTTTTTAACAATAATTTGTTGCAGAGATGTAGAGATAGTTATGTGAATGGAATACATCAGAATGTTTATTACCTGTTTGAATGACCAAATAACTACACGTTTTTTGAACCAGTAAGTTGGTGTTGTCGTGGTCAAACAGAGTGGAACTTCAAAACCATCACATAGCCATCTATTTTTAAAAAGTCTGTTCATCAGTTAACCATCATGTATTTTTCTGATACCTACAATGAAATAGAGAACTTAGATAAGGGAACGGACTAACAGTATTGGTGTTTGTTATATACATGAAAAGCCTAAGCGAAAAATGGGCATTTTTAAATCCGAAAGTATCAACTTAACTGCATGACAATACATCAAAACAATGATGTTCGCTGATGAACAAGTATTATTGGCAGAATCAGAATATGATCTACAAAGACCTGTGATTATGTTAAATTCTGTGGTAAAATATCACCTGGAAAAAAGTCAATAGTAATGTAGGGAAGAAATCAAAGAAAAACAAAAATAGTAATAGAAAATAAACTTATATAACCTGTATCGTAGTTTGTAATATTCGAGTGTTGAAATAGGCATAGAACACATGAAGACTGACCTGGAAGTTAATATGAGAAACTATAATGAACTATTTTGGATAGAAACATCAGAGTGGAATCAATCAAAACTCGTATATGACCTTTGATTGGAAAATCGGATTGAACCAGAAATCAGGATGTTCTTGCACATTGAGGAAAAGTAATACAGTAGATGAATTATAATTCAAAAAAATTAAAAATAATTAAGGAACATGTTATAAATATGCCGCTTTGCAGATTCCCTAAACAAGCTTTATTAAATAGATGGACGGAATGAGGAGTCTAGGAAGACTTTGAAGAAGATGCAGTGACCAACAAGAACGATCAACAAGACCAACAAGAATAATTAATCTCGAAAGGAGTCGTAGAACAAATCTTGTATTGAAAGATATTTTTGATAGCGTTTAACGCTCACTTTTACAACATAGACACCCCAGACGTGACGCTAATGATACATAGAATGAAAATGCACCACCGGTAGAATGCGATAGCGGAGAAACCGCAGACCCCGGTGATAACCCGCCCCTGAACCGCTTTGTCCACCGCAAATCCATCTTACGGTCACCTGAGACCTAACCTCCTGATGAGGGGCGAGTGCTCTAATGCGGCCCATGAAAGAAGAGGAAAAAGATCTGCAATGAAATAGTATAAGTGTAATAAAAGTTTTTTTCGATTAACAAGAAATACACAGAGCAACAAGCGTTTTGTAAGAGTAATTTTTATAAAACTGAATAGCGTAAGCTATGTGAATGCAGTAAGCTACGTGAATGCAGTAAGCTATGTGAATGCAGTAAGCTATGTGAATGCAGTAAGCTATGTGAATGCAGCAAGTTATGTGAATGCAGTAAGCTATGTGAGTGCAGCAAGTTATGTGAATGTAGTAAGTTATGTGAGTGCAGCAAGTTATGTGAATGTAGTAAGTTATGTGAATGCAGTAAGCTATGTGAGTGCAGCAAGTTATGTGAATGTAGTAAGTTATGTGAATGCAGTAAGCTATGTGAGTGCAGCAAGTTATGTGAATGTAGTAAGTTATGTGAATGCAGTAAGCTATGTGAGTGCAGCAAGTTATGTGAATGTAGTAAGTTATGTGAATGCAGTAAGGTATGTGAATGTAGTAAGCTATGTGAATGCAGTAAGCTATGTGAATGTAGCAAGGTATGTGAATGTAGTAAGCTATGTGAATGTAGTTAGTTATGTGAATGTAGTAAGCTATGTGAATGTAGTAAGTTACGTGAATGTAGTAAGCTATATGAATGCAGTAAGCTATGTGAATGCAGTAAGCTATGTGAATGCAGTAAGCTATGTGAATGAAGTAAGTTATGTGAATGCAGTAAGTTATGTGAATGCAGTAAGGTATGTGAATGTAGTAAGATATGTGAATGTAGTAAGATATGTGAATGCAGTTAGGTATGTGAATGTAGTAAGTTATGTGAATGCAGTAAGCTATGTGAATGCAGCAAGTTATGTGAATGCAGTAAGCTATGTGAGTGCAGCAAGTTATGTGAATGTAGTAAGTTATGTGAGTGCAGCAAGTTATGTGAATGCAGTAAGCTATGTGAATGCAGTAAGTTATGTGAGTGCAGCAAGTTATGTGAATGTAGTAAGTTATGTGAATGCAGTAAGCTATGTGAGTGCAGCAAGTTATGTGAATGTAGTAAGTTATGTGAATGCAGTAAGCTATGTGAGTGCAGCAAGTTATGTGAATGTAGTAAGTTATGTGAATGCAGTAAGGTATGTGAATGCAGTAAGCTATGTGAGTGCAGCAAGTTATGTGAATGTAGTAAGGTATGTGAATGTAGTAAGCTATGTGAATGCAGTAAGCTATGTGAATGTAGCAAGGTATGTGAATGTAGTAAGCTATGTGAATGCAGTAAGCTATGTGAATGCAGTAAGCTATGTGAATGTAGTAAGTTACGTGAATGTAGTAAGCTATATGAATGCAGTAAGCTATGTGAATGCAGTAAGCTATGTGAATGCAGTAAGCTATGTGAATGAAGTAAGTTATGTGAATGCAGTAAGTTATGTGAATGCAGTAAGGTATGTGAATGTAGTAAGATATGTGAATGTAGTAAGTTATGTGAATGCAGTTAGGTATGTGAAGCAGTAAGCTATGTGAATGCAGTAAGCTATGTGAATGCAGCAAAATAAGTGAATGCAGTTAAGTTATGTGAATGCAGTAAGTTATGTGAATGCAGTAAGGTATGTGAATGTAGTAGGATATGTGAATGTAGTAAGTTATGTGAATGCAGTAAGTTATGTGAATGCAGTAAGGTATGTGAATGTAGTAAGATATGTGAATGTAGTAAGCTATGTGAATGCAGTAAGGTATCTGAATGCAGTAAGCTATGTGAATGCAGTAAGTTATGTGAATGCAGTAAGGTATGTGAATGTAGTAAGATATGTGAATGTAGTTAGTTATGTGAATGTAGTAAGCTATGTGAATGCAGTAAGCTATGTGAATGTAGTAAGTTATGTGAATGCAGTAAGCTATGTGAATGCAGTAAGCTATGTGAATGCAGTAAGTTATGTGAATGTAGTAAGCTATGTGAATGCAGTAAGCTATATGAATGCAGTAAGGTATGTGAATGCAGTAAGTTATGTGAATGCAGTAAGGTATGTGAATGTAGTAAGATATGTGAATGTAGTAAGTTATGTGAATGTAGTAAGGTATGTGAATGCAGTAAGTTATGTGATTGCAGTAAGTTATGTGAATGCAGTAATCTATGTGAATGCAGTAAACTATGTGAACGTAGTATCATAGACATGTTTCCTATATGTGATATATGGATGCATATGGCGTGGTTGTTGGTATTGATTCTTTTTCTATTTCGAAAATGTATTATTTCGCACCTACATTCTTTGAATATTTAGTTGTAAGGACGTTTTCATTTACTTCACAGATTTTCGCTTACATATTCATTTTGGAAAGGCAGAGTCCAAGAGGAACACGTGTCAGAAACTTTCTGAGCAGTCTATCCGTTTCGAATCGGAAATTTCTGAATAGACACGGAGAAAATGATGCGAGACTTGCGGTCTGAGCTCGACACGATCCACTGCGCATGCCTGCCGGTACGCCGCTGCCGCCACCAATAACATTTTTAACCGTGACCAAATCATCCGAAACTATAAAACCCAGGCGCCCACTGTTGTTTTCATGCCGGGAAGGCTACAAAAAAGGACCAAACAAAAAGAGAACATGTTATACCACCTCCTCCTTGGAGGGCGGCAGGAATGGGAAAAGAAGTGTGAAGGTCGAGTTTAGAAGGAAGACGATTCTAGTGCAGAAGAAAGAAACATTATAGCTCAAGTACTGACGGTGTCAAAAACATCTCGTCAACTCTTTGTTTCTTACTTTTAAACATATCCTCTAAACCCAGTATTTTCGCACTATTAAAGCAATGGAACGTTCTTGTTACAATAAATAATCAATGCTGTAAACGTATGTATGTCACATTTATTTTGGATTAAATTTCACTAAACTAAAAGTTATACAATCCTGTATGGAACAAGCGAGCATCTGACACATAATTAAAATTATACATCAAGTGATCTGGAGATAGGCAACTATGTAATGTTCAACTTTTAGTTTCTCTATCACGTATGTACAATGTCCGTGGTAGGTAGAGAAGGTATTGTTTTCAACCCAAAAATTCGGAACCAAACTCTCAAGATTATATGTTTTGAGACTCCCTGAATCCAAAAAGAGTATTTTTAGGAAAGGTCAGTGTGTGTGGCACAGCATAGCTCAAAACAAAGTGAATATGACTCGAAGATTTTCAAGAAAATCCCCGCACCCCCTACTACCATCAACATGAAACATTTTTCTCTAACGATTTTGATTAAATTGCCATATGTTTAAGATATTTTATGGCAAAAAATGATTTTTCTGGGAATAACGTATGAAGACTTCTTCATTCGATGACTTTTGTTTAACTGGTAAACCGAAATAGACCAAAGTCTATTACACAAAAACGAATATCTTGCTAAAACATACAATTTAGGTCATATACCTAATTATTGTTATTTTTTTTAAATTAAGCATTTCCCAGATATTCATATTTATTAGTTTAAATTTCCAACATTTATGCTTTACTCAACAGGGAACACTTCCTTCGGTATTTTTATTTTATTTATTTATTACTCCTGACCATGCAAGGAAAAGTTATTTAACCATCACATGACGATCAGCTTTTGAGATTTGACTATCGCTTTAGCCCAATGTTTCCCAATTCCCCTTGTACGTACAAAGAAGTATATAAAAAGCCATCTCTGCTAATGGTTATCTAGATTTGCATGAGATACATGGAAATTGAAACTTTTGTAAGAATAGCTTGTGCAAAATATATAAAGTCGTGTGAGCATAACACATCAGATTTTTACGCATATATTGTCATACTAGATATTTCCAATGTATCTTTAATTGTAAACGATATAATTATGTCAATAGTTAGAAATATGTTGATGTGCGCATTGAAATTTAATATCGTGATATTATCAGACATGGATTATATGCATCATGAACACTATTTGTTATATGCTTATATATTGTTTGTTTGCTAGAGTGAAACCTTTACGTTTTAGCACTCAGTGTAAATTAGATGACCGTTTTATCACATAAAAAAGAAAGAAAGAAAAGAAAAGATTCACGCTCGCACCATTTGATACTGCCACACAGGGAAGTTGGAGCATTTGGTTCGAATTCCTGATGAGATTCGATATCCCTCACTTGTTTTTAGTTCTAACACTTCCCCTACTGATAATGCCTAGTTAAGTTAGGCCTCTCCTAGCATAATATCATTCATACTTTTATCTTCACTTTTCTTGTAGCCGCTCTAAGAATCTTTCAATTGTTAGAGATTCCAAAAACATCATCAATTTGGATGACTTGGAAAACATCCAATAAAATAAAGAAATCTGATGTGTTACACTCACATGACCTTCTCTAGCTGCTCTAAAGATTATTTTTCTTTCTCACAACGCTAATCGAGATAAACACTAGCACAATGCTCTTATTACTTAGTTCTTATAAGTAGCAGGCAACTAAGATAATGCACTAAGGTGATAGTCAAATGTTTTAAAAGCTATCGTTATGCGATTGTCATTACAAATCGCTTCTTTGCTTGGCCAGGAGTAGAACAAAAGTAAAACAGGACACTTCCTATCTGAGAAAATTATAAGTACTTCACATTTGAAACCAATAACAAGGAATATCTCGGAAACGGTTACCTCCACAACAAAAACGCAAAGGACATGAATTGTGTGTTTTGGCGCAATGTACATTTTGTGTGCAGTGAGTTTTTGTCTAACTCTTACGGTTTAGCAGTTGAGTAAAATTCGGCAAAATTCATCCAGGATAAAGAGATCTTCGGAGGCTATTCACAGAAAATTGGATATATACATTTTATTTCAGATATAAATAGCTTAAATAAACGGAATTTTAATAAAAATTGTTAGAGCCATTTTTAAGAAAATCAAAATTTTCGAATTTTTTTCCATGTAAAGGGTTGTTTGTGGTGGGGAAATTCTTTTGAAAATCTTCATGTCGTATCCTTGGAATATACTAAACCTAAGTACCAAGTTTGATATTTAACGGTCTTTTCGTTTTGGGGCTATGCTGTCCACAGACACACACACACACACACACACACACACACACACACACACACACACACGCGGACCTTTTTATTAAAAATATTTTTTCGGACTCAGAGGCCCCTAAAACATATATTTCCGGTGAAATCTCGACATCGAATTTTTGGGTGCATTACAATACCTTCTCTAACCTTATGTACATTGAACATATGGGCCTAGAGAAAGTAAAAACTCATTCTTCCACCAATAATTTCCTTATAATAATGTATAATGTGGATGGTTATCTTAGATACTCATATTTTTGCTAGTTTCTACCTCATTCACAGCTTTTGTTTATTTTTTTTTTCTTTCTTTCTATCTTCGAAATTTATTAACTTCTTTTTTCTGTAGTGTTTCTTCTCATAGTTTTATTTTTCTTTGAAGTTTCCTTACCTTCTTGTTACACGTTTTATTTCAAGTGTTCTTCTCGGAGACTGGAGTGTTTTCCAGTAGTAAAGGAGGATGTGGATGAAGAAAGAAATATGTTAATTGTCTTATGCTCGTCACCATGTGCTGCCCTGTTCCAAGAATGTGGCAAGTCTGAAGAGTGTTCATGGGCCATGCTAAATCCCGGAGCTTTTATATTTAGAACTCTGTTCCAGACAATAATGACGTATTGTGTTCCCATCACATGGATCTTCCGATATTCGCTGAAGTTATACATAAACATATCTTTGGACCATGGAATAAAGAATAATATTTTCCAATATTCAGTTCTTCTTTGGTTAAAAGTAATATTGTTTGCTGAAAGACTTTTTTATAGTGTTTCACGCCTACTTTTACTACAAAAGGCACCGCAGGTGATGACGGGGGAAAGCGGAGGACCCGGAGAAAACCCGCCCCTGAACCGCTGCGTGACCCACCATGCGGTCGCTTGAGATTGAACCCGGGCCGCCTAGGTGAAAGGCGAGTGGTGTAACCACTTGGCCACGGCGCGGCCGAAGACAGCTATATTCAGTCGCAATAAAGAGAATTTCAAAATGATATATACGCTTTTTGAAACACCGTTTCTTAGCAGCATTGTGTTGTATTCCTTAAACTCTCACATGTTCCAAAAATGTGCCCATTTCCCGCAGTACAGTCTCAAAAATGACGTTTTTTTTTACACAAACCAGCATGAATGCATCCACACCACCACCCACTATCAGTTGAACACTTACCTGTCGTGGTATACGTGGGAGTGAGACTTGTAAACGGGTATTCAGGACAGGCCTTACACAATGTGGACGATGGTCTATGGGCCGGGTTTGAACCCACGATCTTGGAATCAGAAGACCAATGACTAACCAACTAAACTAGCGAGACCCTGAATCCCATGCGAACTGTAGCCCATGGGATTAACAACTTTTAAACATTCCTTAAAATATGTATTTTCGGTGTAATATCGACATCGAAATTTTGGGTGGAATACAATACCTTCTATACCTTCTACGTATATAGTACGGGTAGAGAAAGTGTGCGGTGTCTATGTTATTATTCTGCTTATTCGCTGTCTTAGAGCATTGGCAGATACTACCAAATAAAAAACTGAAAAACGTTTACAGAGTTGCAATATCCTTCATTAATAAATATTTTGTTTAGTGTGGTAGGAGCATAAACATTTTATTCAAATTATTATATTAAGTCTGAACGTAATTTCATATTGGTTGTTTGTATGTAATAAATTCTATCAGCAATTTCCTTTATTTAATTTAATTTAACATTCTCAATGCACAATAGTTTTTATGAATGAATCATGCATAATATAATGTTTTAGAACATCAGAAAAAAAAATAGCTTAAAATGTCCGATTATAGAATAATAATAAAAAAAACAGGATTGTTTAAATTCAATCCTCTTAGTTTCAACTGATTCAACTTTCAAGCAAAAACGCAACTCTGGTATTATTTACGAGCGGTAGGAAGTTGGACTTCCAATACCATCAGGGATTATTATGTTTTAAAATACAGTTAGTACAGCAGACCAATTCTGCCACTGTTTAAGTAGCTTATACTTCGCAAATAGTTAAATCGAGTATATGGCGCATTAAACATTTTTAAAACATAACAATAGCATAGGAATTTTTATTGTAAAGTTGAAGGAGATGTCTTTGTATGTAAATATGTTTTGCAAAACATTTGTTGAGATCGAGAAGTTTCTGAAAGACTCACAAACTCGGAAATGTCATTTATGGACAGACGCATATAATGAGTAGTTAATTCAGACCTGGAATGAAGACGTAAGAAGAATGCTATTGGGACTTAAGAGGTTATGTTTTTTCATAAACAAATTTATATTGGATTAACGATTTTCGCTTTAACTTACTGTATTTCTCTTATACCTACAACGAAATATGCAATGAGGTTTACATTGCTATGCCAATAAGCAATAGAATAAGAAGCTTTTGCAGTAAGTCGATCGCTATGTGCTGGCTTTGAAATTCTGTTTCTTTTGCATCAACAGCAGAAAAAAACAAATAAAAGATTAGTAACACATTCCCATTTGAGAAAAGTATATTTTTAAAATTCAGACCAAACACAAGGAATATCTTAGGATTCATTAACTCCACTTAAAAAAAAAATCTGATGTGCTCCATTCACATGACTTTCTCTACATCTCTGTAACAAATTATTGTTAAAAAGCCTATTTCTCTATTTACTTCATGATAATCGAGAAAAATTAGCAGGAATAGTGTTATTACTTGCTTCCTTGTAAGTAGAAGCGAAATATGGGAGTATCATAGGTTAAGGTGATATTAAAAAGCTGGTTGCTATGCGACTGAATTCCTTTGTTTGTATGGACAGGAGTTGACAGTTGTGTGTTTTAAACTGTTCAACATTTATTTGAGTAGTAAGTTCTTGTCCATCCTTTACGGTTTAGCAGCTTTCCAAAATTCCGTAAAATTCATCCAGAATAAAGTAGTCTTCAGAGGTTATTCCGAGAAAATTCAAGATATACATTTTATTTGTCAGATATATATGATATTTTAATCAAAATGGTTAGAGCCATTTTTGAGAAATTCAAACATTTCAAAAAAAGTTCCATGTAAAGAGCTGTGTGTCGCATCCCTGGAAGATACTTAAATTGAATATCAAGTTTGGTATATTATTGACTTTTCGTTTTTGAGTTATCGTGTTCACAGACACACGGACACACGGACACACTGACACACGGACACTCACACGGACCTTTTTCTGAAAACGCTTTTTTTTATACAGAGTACTTAGTACGTGTAGAGAAAGTAATAAGTTGTCATACTAAAAATTAAAACTAAATTCTTTCATTAGTAAGCAATTTACAAAACTGAATGTGCTGCACTTATATTACTTTTTCTACTCAGTGTTCTACGAACTATATTTGCAAAGCTTATTATTGTAGCAACTTATTAGTAATCCAAATAAACTTTCAATTCGTAGTTGCACATTTAGTTGTATGATCAGATTTTTAAAGAGCATGTCGCTAAACAAGTGACTTGAAATTCGATGTTCTTTGTATGACCACGCTTGGAGAGCATTAAAAGGAATAGTCCTTAATAACTTCAAGAAACCATCTTTTTAATAAACAGCAATTGTTCATGAATGAATTTCATCTTCTGATGTAATTAAAATTCGTCTAATATCTTCATTACGTCTAACTTCTGCCGCTCGCTTTATGGTATAAAATTTCGCTTTATGTGGAATACCAGGAAAGAAAATGAATTAGGACCTCTGTAATATTTCGTTGGAAGATTTGTGTGGTAAGAGTTTGTCTGTCTCACGATTAACCAGTTATGCAAAAATCATTACGAATGAATAAGACTTTATTCATTTAATATATTGATTTTTCTCAAAAACATGTTAGACATAGTACTATAATGAAAGTCGTAAAAGTCATTGACATTTATTGATTCTTTTATCCGCTTTGCTTTTATGTATGTATTCTAATTATGCTGTTCACATAGATTAAGGCGTTATTTTAAATATGTGTATTTTTTATTTACTCAGGGAGTTTTAGAACATATATTTTCAGTGAAATCTTGAAATTACATTTTTTGTTGAAATATAACACCTCCTCTACTTACTATAGCTAAATAATAGAGACAAATAAGAGGAAACTCTGTATTATAATGCCGTGCTTTCTGTCTTCTGGAGTTTACTTGCGCTATCATTTGAAGCGGTAGGAGCTGTTATTATATTTGATATGACTTGGTTACAAATGGAGCCTGCCAAGTATCACACTGCTGTGATTGAGTGACAAGGCTAAACAAGAGTCAAGCTGAGATGTTGGCGGCCCTGAGACTTCGCTCGCTCGCTCGCTCGCTCGGTGTGGGGATGGCAAGACTGCAGGAAGCGACAAATACATTTCACCCTCCAACAGTTTTTTTTTTTTTGTTCTTCTTCTCTTCTTAATCTTTCTCTCCTTCTTCTCACTGACAATAGCTCTTCCTCTCTGGGTCTCCTTCCCTTCTAACATGATTAATAGAACGTGGAGGATATTCAGGAGTGGTCAGATGCACTCTAAGAGTAAAGCAGTCAGGTATTTATTGCCCCTGTTATGCTTCTTAACATTTTTATATATGCCTCACAACTTGCCACCGATTTCAAATTCACAGCGAATACTTAAAATATCAAACATTTGTCCTTACAGACACTTTTGGTGTTACGTCCTCGTACACAAAGACTTGAGTACGAATTAAAAGTTCTATGACTAGAAAATTTCTGAAGGTACTCATTGCATTTGAAAACGTATATCGACATGGGAGAACAATTGCCAGATAAGAAAATAGGAAGCATGTTTTAAGTATAAAAAAACAATGTTTTACATAGATGTGTAATTCAGAGTCCCCTTGGATATATAAGGTCCTTAATTAGGTCGATTTACTTACGAATGGTAAAAGATGAAATTGGCAGCAAAATTTAACGGGCTGAAGATCAAAAATTTGTCTTTATTCATTTACATGCGTTCTTATTTGAACTATTGCGCTGATAAGTACTATTCAGTTAATTACACCAAGCATTTCATAAGTATTTTTCTTCCAGCGTATTCCTTTGTTAAAAAGCGCCGGCAAATGTTAACATGCGGTTTGCATTTTATCTATTTATAAATTGACGTAGTTGTGCTCATTATCCTCTAGTGAAAAAGCCACTGCTTGCGGTTGTAGCTGGTAGTATACATTTTATATTCCAGGTTCTTACATTTCTTCTGGTAAAATCCAGTCTTTATGCCAAGTGTCACCGTGATAGTAACACCCGACAGCAGGGATTATCTCTCTTCCTTGTAACAAAATGTAAATGGAGTTGTATTTATGGAAGCTCTATAACTGCTGTGGTTCTCAGCGTCCCATTCTAAATTGGGTATGAAAGACCGCTTAATTTTGCTCAGAGGCCTCTCTTTCAGGCTTGAGGTTCTTTTACGTGCCGTAAATCTACGACACGGGACCAACGGTTTTACTTCCCTTCCGAAGGAAAGGAAAAAATCCATCGTCCTCCGCCGGGTTTGAACCCGCGACCTTGGATATATGAAGTTAGCATGATAACCATTACACCACTGAGGGCGACTTTGTAACATAATGTCAATTTATAATATCACAAACAGAAAGCAATCCAACATACAAACCATCGACTCCTACATTTATGCCTGTCCAAGAAGAATTTTCCTTATTTTTAGAAAGCGGCGGAATAAATGTTTAGTTTTCGGCAAAGCTTTGCACTCAGAAAATTCAATTTGCACCGTCATTACGCAAACCATGCAAGAAAAACAAAATTTGTTTCAAATTGTGTTCGATACCAACAGATACTTCTTCTTTTTCACTGCTATAAATATGTAAGTTTTTCGTTACAAATTAATTCTCATGCTGTTGGTGACAGAAGTTAAAGTTTTGTTAATACTATAATAATTGTGATTATTTTTTTGTAGTTACATATGTTTCGACTACCAATTACCACAAAATCTATGAAAATATGTATAAGTTCATATCAGAAATATAAGTACTAATGCAAGAGACATAATGGAGCAATTGTTCTACCAATGATAAACTTTATTAGAGGAGTATTAACCTATAGAAATTGGATTACATATTTCTAATTTAAAATGTTGCATACTGCCACAGCACACAAGCAATTAGCTGTTCTTGCTTTCCGCGCAGTTGTTCAGGTGTTGCGATTCACAGGAACATCGAGAAAATTTGCTCTCTTTGCTATACTCAAGGGCAAGCAGTTGGTGACCTCTGCTCTGTGTTGTGTGAACAGAACGAAATTGCAGCAACAGGACAATGCAATGATAGGTGTTGTATAGCTTCGAGCCTCCAGGGTTTCCCAAAGGGGCCTTAGCCCGAAAGCACCTGATATATTTGGACCCGCAACGACGGCAGGAATAAACGTCTATAGTACGCAAGCCACCATCCGGCCGCGATCCGCCAAACTTGGGCCATTAACCCAGAATAGATGACAAGAAAGTTACGGGCACAGGAAATGGAGAGGACCCATGAAACCTCCAAACATGCCATGGGTATCGAACCCACGTCCTTCTGAATGCGAGTCGCACGCCTCACTTCATTAACATAGCTTAAACACAGAAGCAGATATAAGAGACGATCGATTAGAATTAAAATAAATAATAAAACTTTAACCCCAATGAGACTCATCAATGGCTTTTCAGAATTTTTATCGAATGTAAGTGCTTCTGGCACGCTTGCTAATGGGTTCTTCATAATCCAAATCTATTCCTACATTATGTTCTGATTTTCTGGAAAATTTAAATTTCACCCTTTTCCTGAAAATTGTGGCTCTGCGATATAATAATGGTTAGGTGTTTTTTAAGAAAATTAAACATTTAAAAAACTACATCTATGTCGTCTCTCCCTTCTCCATCCATCCATTCCTCCTGTCCGTCCATATATGTATGGTATATAAAGGGGAGTTTGATGTCGGAGAAGCTCAAAATCTTCGTGTTGCATCTTTGGAAAATACGGAACTTAAATATTAAGTTTGGTATTAAACCACCTTTTCCTTGTTCCGTTATGTTGTTTATAAACTCACGACGTACGAAATGCTTTTTGTTTGCTTCAGAGGATCTCAAAACGTGTATTTGCTGTTAATTTTTAATATTGTGTGTTTGGGTGAAGTGGAATGGTGCTTTATTTACAATAGTAAAGAAGCAGAGAAAGTACTAATGGAATAGTTGTATAAATGGAGTATTGTTACAAAGTTTGATGCAAACATTTTAATCATTTACTTATACTCAACCGTTTTATGTAAAATTTTTAATGATTTTTGGAAAAAGATATAAGCTAGAGTTCAGTTAGTATGTAAGGATCTTCAATTGTGTTTTTCTCGATTTCAATTATCTTTCAGACATTTTTGGGCATTCAAAATGCTCCTTTCAATGCCATTTTGAAGTTATCGACGAAAAATTAGAAACAGCTTACCCAATACATGCTAATATAACATGTTAAGCAGTTACTAATATGACATATAGTTTATATGCTAACCTCATCGTACAAAATACCTTGTTTGCAAGAAAGAAAACATATAATTAAAATAAGGTGACATTAGTATTTTAGATGTATTATTTTAGGAAAAATGTTAAGTCAATAAGGAACATAAATAGGAAATGAACCGTAGGAACAAAAGGAAGAGTATTTATGAAATAACTTAAATTTGTTTTAAAAAAAAACATAATTATAAAACTGCTTAACGTGTTAGTGGATCAACACATATAGGATGTTAGGGGTATAGATATAGATATTTTGATAAATGACATGTTAATGTGTAACCACTTCAGTATATTTGTTGTTTTTTTTTCTCCCTTTCTCTAACATTCTCCTCACAAACCAATCGCATAATTTATTAATTGATGTTTTAGCATGTAACTGCGAAATGAACAACACCTGTGAGTATAGACTATCTGTTTTTTGTTTCCATGTGTTTACACTTCAATATATGACGTGATGACCTCGGTAATGTGGGGTCATTGACTTTTCTAAAAGAGTTTGTACTCAGTTCCGATACAACATTTGTTACCGCGACGGCTGCCCAGCTTGCGTTACCCCTTCCGTGCCACGCTCTTGGTGAAAATAAACACGTATGGCTTGTATGCACCATGTTTACTTGGAGGTACCAACCAATTTGTAAACAAAGCAATCTTAAGAAATAAAAGTGTTAGTTCACTAATGAAGCAAATATTGACGCACTGTTGTTCTATCCCCTGTGGTATGCTGCTAGCCTCCGGTTTCCAAGGTCGGGTTCAAATCCGGCAAAGGGTGATGGATTGTTTTTTGGTGTAAATATCCTTAGCGTGGCTTACTTCGGAAGGGAAGTAAAGCCGTTGGTCCCGTGCTGTGGATTTACGGCACATAAAAGAACCTCAAGCCTGATAAAAAGGTCTCTGAGCAAAATTAAGCGGTCTTCTACGCCCAATATAGAATGGGACTAAGAACCGTAGCAGAAAAACAGCGTCTATAAATAAAACACGATTTAATTTAATTACAATATCTTGAATTAACAATTGTGATGCGATAAAAATGTGTAAACTACTTTAGGTTTTGAAACTTTGATAGACTGGCAAGGCATACATGGATCCAAGAAGACGAAGAAGCATGTTCAGAGCCGCTATCCTCCAAGAAGACGTTGTAGCGGGAAGCCGTATAAACCAGTCACCATTCCTTACAACCAGCTATTAATTAACATACACCAAAAAGAAGAGATTGGGGAGTGATCCCTTTGTGAACCGTAGCTGAATACCCTTCTTGAGATTACAGGGTGAGTGTAACACCCGCCTCACGATAAGTGCTGTGTTTTGGAACTAATGGGTGAGCTACCGGTGAGTGGGGCACCCCCAGGTGTCATCAACAGAAAATGGCTTTAATAAAATTAAGAGTTGAAGTCCTTACAGCTTCGGCTATTATAACTTTCATCATAGTAATAAAAGTAAACGTCATTTTCCAAATACGAGGCTCAAGACCCGTGTTATTCATGTCACAAATGGTACAAAGAATTGGCAGTGAATACGAAACAGTATATGTCCTCTTGTGTGTTGCACATTCGAGGACAGCATCAAAAGGCGAGAGAAACGGAATCTCTTTATTCTGATATTCAGGTTTGCATTTTATACACATGTATTGCAAAGTATTTTTACGTTCTCTACACGTACTACTCGTATGTACATAGTGCATACATAACATGTATTCTACCCAAAAATTCCATGTCGAGATTTCGCTGGAAAAGTCCAAAAAATCATTTTAGAAAAAGGTCCGCGTGTGTCTGTAGAAAATATGGCTCAAAAACTAAAATACCGTTAAATACCAAATTTGGTGTTTAAGGTATCTTCCAAGGAGACACAAAGATTTTCAAGAAAACCTCAAACTACCCGTTACATGGAAAAAGTTTCAGCAATTTTGATTACAATAACTTATATTAATGATATTCACATAAAAATAAATAATATAAATAAATAATATAAATAATAATAATAATATATTGAATTTTCTGGAAATAGCATCTTTTTTATAATGTTTAACACCCGCTTTTATCGCTTATGGCACCGCAGGCGATGACACTGATGATACATGCAGCAACAGTGGAATGCGATGGCGGAGAAAACCCGCGCCGTTTAGGCCAACACAAATTACATGCGGTCGGTCGCTTGTTCAATAGCTTCTGGAGACCTGTTCATTCTGGATGACTTTTGCTGAATTGAAAGAAATAGACAAAACTTAGTGCACAAAAATGTAGATTTCAATAAAATACAACTCATGTCATACACATTTTTATTGTAGAGTTGACCGTTTCCGAGATATTCCTTGTTATTGTTTCAATTTTAAACTGCCTACATAATATTTCTCACACCGGGTCACCTTTCGGTTCATCTCTCTTTTGTTTTACTGGTAACGCAAGGTGAACCGTACTTCAACTCCTCACGAATCACCAGATTTAAAATTTTGATTATTGCTTTATCTAAATAAGTAAAATAGAAAACGATATGTGTGTGTGTCTAAACACAAAAACGCAAAATCACTTAAACACTAAATTTGTTATTTAAATCCATGGATGCGAAACCAAGATTTTCAGGAAAATCCCCCGACTCAAATTAATCTTTACGAGGCTCACTTTTTGAAATTTTAGGTTTTCCAAAATATTGCTCTACTGTAAAATATCATATATTAAGTTTATTTTCATGACAAATAAAATGCATATCTTGAAATTTCCGGGAATATCCTCTGAAGCCCTCTTCATTTTGGAGGACTTTTGCAGAGCCGGTAAACCATAAGAGACAAATTCTTACTATACAAATATCTCGTTAAAACATAAAATTTGTCGTAATTTTTATTGTTGAGCTAACCGTTTTCGAGACATTCAATTTAAATTTAAAAATACCTATATTTTTTTTTCAAACAGGAAGTCGCCATTCCTTTTTCTTATCTTTTACTGTGTAAAGATAGCTTAATTTCAATGTAACACGCGACTAGTGTTTAAATTATTTAACTATCGCTTTAGCTTAATTATTTGCTTACTTCTCTTCTATGTGCTTACAACGAACTAATTAATAAGACCATTTCTGCTAATTTTTAGCTGGAATAGCATAGATTTAATAGAAGAAGAATCTTTTATAAGAATAATTGTTGCAGAATCTGTCATGAATAGGAAGCCATGTGTTTGGAACACATCATATTTTTTCTAATGGTTTTATCCATCGTCATCTCGTTTCTCCAGTTACGGAAAGCTGCCAATTTAACAGTTTATCCAATAAGATGACATAGTAAGATACTATAAATTGGGAGGCTTTGAGTTAATTTTTGATAGTTGATACTGTGAAGTGGATTGTTTGAAAAAACAATATGGGTGGGATAATAACTATCCGTGTTAGAAATGAATCGACGCTTTTTTCAAACATAAATTATTTATTTTTCAGCACTGTTTCCTATTAGGGATGTGTACTTCTCCCAATTTCTAAGTCTTTAAAAAAATGAATATGAATTGTCAAGCATTGGAATTTAGGCCTGTCTGGACGATTTATTTGATCTAAATTGTGTTGCCGCGAGCCATTTTCTCATGTTTAAGAAGAAGAAACGCAGGGAGTCAGATTAAAGGAATATGGGGTGGGGGTGGCCGCGATTCATAATGCAATTTATGCAGTTTGGCGGCGACATCTCCGGAAGAACGTTGTGGTGGTTAGAGAGCACTTTCTTCTTCTCCAAAGGAGACCAAGTCTTCAACTCCTTGTCAAATCGGGTCAATAACTGACCGTAATAGTTTTTTCTTTTTCTAAGAGGTCAATGGTCCCCTTCAAATCCCAAAATCTAGTCGCCGAAGGGACCGACTTTTCCTTCTTTGGAGCAGATTCGTTGTTTTGATTGTTGCTTGTTTCTGGATTATAATGGTAAATCCAGATCTGCACGACGGTGACGACTCGAAGCGCAAAGCCGCACCCGCTCTTTGTCTACTATAAACAATCGCGTCATCATCGGGCCGACAACTTTTTCAGGTTCAACTTATCATGCAAATTTTGACTTTCCATTCCCGTTGAGACACCTTTGGCTTCTGCTACCTCACAAACTTTCATTCAACTATCAACGAGCATCATATTATCATTGACTTTTTCATCGAGTTCATCGGTAACTACATCTGCCGAGCGTCCTGGGCGCTCCTCATCAAATGCTTGTTCGAAAGATCCTCATGAACAGCATTCAATTTCGCTTTTAGCCCGCCTGGGTAGTGTGGTGGTAGCGTGTCTGCTTCACATTCAACAGGTCGTGAGTTCGAATCTTGCTTAGGTTGAGTTACCCGGATAAGGTTTTTTTGGGGTTTTCCCTTATCCTGAGAAGACGAATGTCGAGTAACTTTAAGCTCCATGGACCCCGAGATCATTTGAGCATCATTTCACCTATTTCATTCATCGTCGATCAATTAGATTAAAGGACGTTAAGCTTTAAAAAAAATAAAATAAATAAAATCGCTTTTGTCTCCTCTCAAGTTGCCCATCCAAAATTAAAAAATCTGATGTGTTATATTTCTCTACAACTCCGCAATAAATTATTGTTAAAAATCTTATGCTTCTATTTACTGGCTGCTAATCGAGAAAAAATCAAGAGAAATAGTCTTATTACTTGCTTCCTTGTAAGTAGAAGCGAAATAAGGGAGTACCATAGGTTAAAATGATGGTCAAAAGCTGGTTGCTATGTGACTGAAGTTCCTTTGTTTGTATGGACCTGAGTTCACAAAGTCCCGTATGAGAAAAGTGTGTATGTTTTTTATAGCTGAAGCCAAAAACAAGGAATATCTCAAAAACAATCAACTCCACAAAAAAAATTATGTAACATAAATTGTGTGTTTTAAAGTGCTCTACATTTGTTGTATGGTAAGTTTTTGTCCATCTCTTACGGTTTAGCAGTTATGCAAAATTCCGTAAAAGTGACCCAAACTAAAGTAGTCTTCAGAGTCTATTCCCAGAAAATTCAAGATATACATTTTACTTGTCAGCTAAATATCTTAAATATACGATGTTTTAATCAAAATCGTTAGAGCCATTTTTAAGGAAATAAAAATTTTCGAAAAAATTTCCATATAAAGGGTAGTTTGGGGTGGGGGACTTTACTCAAAATCTTCGTGTCGCATCCCTGGAATATACTAAACTTAAATACCAAGTTTGGTATTTTAGCTACTATTGTTTTTGAGTTATCGTGTTCACCGACACACGGACACACACACACACACACACACGGACCTTTTTCAAGAAATGCTTTTTATGGATACAGGGGGTCCCATGTATTTCCGGTGAAATCTCGGTATCGAATTTTCGGGTGGAATACAATACTTCTCTATCCCTATGTACGTTGTACATACGGGGCTAGAGAAAGTAAAAATGAATCACTGAGCTACACTGCATATTTTTAATGTTACCCAAAACACATAGAAGAGAAGGGCTAACTGAAATGCCTGATAAATCTAAACTATCTATAAATCAGTACTAAATTTCTATGTTGTGTGTCCCATATATATATATATATATATATATATATACACACATAATATACATAAAACATACATAAATTGTGTGTCTTAAGGGAGGAACGGCAAATCTTTAGAAAATACAGAAGTACAATAGCTGCCAAAAGTTTCTCTATCATATACATAGTAGGTGTATTCCACCCAAAAATCGATACAGAGATTTCAGCGGAAATATACGTTTCGGGATTTCTTCAATTTAACAAAATAAAAATAAAATTAGAAAAAGGCTCGTTTGTATATAACGGTCCTTTTTCTAATTTTATTTTTATTTTGTGCATGTGTGTGCATGTGTGTGTGATATTGAAGAGCAAAGAACTCTGTATTAAACACCTGAAGCTTTTGGATATAGTTTTTAAAATTAGATTATTAGCTAATTTTTCACAATAACCCTATCACTAAATTCATTTGAATAATTTCTCTATATCCTGATATTTTAATTGTAGTTTTACACTTACTGTTATCAATGAACAATATTCTAAAGCTTCATGAATTATTGTTTACTTTTAATATAGTAGATATAATTCTAATATTTCCAACATGTTTAAGCAGTAATTATTATTGACGTGTATTTCTGCTTATTTACATCTGAATGCATATAAATCCTAATGCTATGAATAAGAGACATATTTTAAATATGTAGAAAATGTATATATTTAAATTATGTAAAAACAAACACAAGATATTAAATCTGTTTTAAAGTCAAAACGTCTTATATTACAATTGTTTGAGGCAATTTCACTTCATTAGTTACAGACATATGCTGTGTTCATTTGAAGTATTTACACTGAAATATTAAATGAAATACAACAAGTAATATGGAGTTTATAGATTTTAATCATTGGAAAATCCTAAAACTTACAAACAAAGAAAAGTAAGTTACTGGTTGTTTTGTTCTTGCTTATGCTAATTACATAATTCCCCCAAAAAACACCGGAAATAAAAACTCTACAAGAATAGACGGTATTTAATGTCGCATGTGGCGTTATACAGAAGAAGCGCTACGTTTTCTTGTTGTATATGTTGGAAAAAGCGCCTGTGAGTTTGTAAATGTTTTTCACAAAATGTGCCCAGTAGAATACCTGGAAAACCCGTTCATTTCTAATTTAAATTGTCTTAAAAACGAAAAATCATAATTTTACAAAATATTACAGAAACACAAAATAAATTAATAAAATATGAAGAGTTTTGAAAAATGTTACGAAATATCAAAACTTTTGTAACATACATAGAATTCTACACATCTGAAAACCTCAACGTATTGTCCCGATAATGATAACATGGCTTAAAACATGAATACGTATCTATACTCTCACTTCATGAGGCACGATAAAATAAGAAGCTTTCCTTACATGTAGAAACAAAGATACATCTAAAATGGCTAATGGAGAGAAACGAGACAGTAAGTCAAAGAGAATGGCCCCCTGCGCCGGTTTTCAGAGCTAATAGGATTCATTTTCCCGACGTTAGCTAGTGCTTGGATCCATTAGGCCGTGATGCAGCGAAAAGTACCAAGAGAAGAGTAACATGTACAAAATAAGAGCAAATAAACTCTTAAGTCGGAAACGATAGCTTTGTGCGCGAATTCCCAGAAATATAACATTTTTAAGACTCTTCTTTTAGCCAAAACAGATTCCAGTTCTATAGCAGATTCTGTAAAGCAAATGTGGCTCCTTGGAGTAAGAAAAGTTTGGGTTTTACTTCTCAGAGTTACTACTAATTTTGAATAAAATAAAGTGAAAATTATATTTCCAAAGATCGTATTTGGTATTTAAATTCAGGATTTTCCATGTATGCGACACGAAAACTTTTAAAACAAGTCACCCAACCTAAAGTATTCTTTGCATGGAACATTTTTCAAACATTTTGGTTTTTTTTTAAATGGCTATAAGATGTTTATGAAAGTTCCATGTGTTCCAGATATTTTCAAGAGAATTGAAATGCGCTTATGTTTGATTATCTGGGAACAAACCTTGAAGTCCCTGGCCCACTGAAACTACTACATGAAGCCACAGATCTCGTTAGAGTATTACAATTTTTATTATTTTGGAACGAGCAATGTTCGAGATGTTCTTTATTATTGGTTTGAATGTTCAATACTTACACTTTTCTCAAAAAAAGTTATTCTTTTTCTTTACTCTCCTTCTTCGTCATAGACAAAGTCCACAATACGCAGAAAACAACACTCAATATAATTACGCACTTTCTCAAATGCTAGGAGCAAACGTCAGTATTTGGAAGAGATGAAATATTGCAGCTAATTTTATTAACCCATAAATGACAACTTGCGATAAATCAAATTGCAATTAAAATAAATCGTGTGTTGATTTTTATAGTTATGTTTAGCGTTTGATAGATATTGACAAAACACAATATCCACATTTCCTTTTCATATTATAGAAGGAAAAAGAAAAGAAACAAAAAAATCTGATGTGTACCATTCACATGACTTTCTCCATATCCCTGCAACAAATAATTCTTAAAAAGCTTATACTTCTATTTACTTTATGCTAATCAGAAAAAATTAGCAAAAATAGTCTTATTACTCGCTTCCTTGTAAGTAGAAGCGAAATAAGGGACAACCGTAGGTTAAAGTGATAGTCAGAAGCTGGTTGCTATGTCAATGAAGTTCCTTTGTTTATATGGATAGGAGTTGACAAGTTCCTGTATGTGAAAGGTATACGTTTTTCATAGCAGAAACCAAAAATAAGGAATGTCACAAAAACGACGAACTCCACGAAAAAAATGTATATAAAATAAATTGCGTGTTTTAAAGTGCTCTACATGTTTTTGTGTAGTAAGGTTTTGTCCATCTCTTACGGTTTAGCAGTCATTCAAAATTTAGTAAAATTCATCCAGAATAAACTACTCTTCAGAGGCTATTCCCAGAAAATTCAAGATATACATTTCATTTGTCAGGTAAATATGTTTAATATCCGAAATTTTAATAAAATCGTTAGAGCCATTTTTGAGAAAATCAAAATTTTCGAAAAAATTTCCATGTAAAGGGTAGTTGGGGGTTGGGGAATTTTTCTCAAAATCTTCGTGTCGCATTCCTGGAAGATACTAAACTTAAATACCAAGTTTGGTATTTTACCGACTTTTCGTTTTTGAGTTATCGTGTTCACAGACACACGGACACACGTACACACACACACACACACACACACACACACACGGACCTTTTTGTAAAAATGCTTTTTTTGGATATTGGGGACCCTAAAACATATATTTCCGGTAAAATCTCGGTATCGAATTTTTGGTGGAGTGCAATACTTTCTCTATACACTATGTACATAGTGCGTATGGAGAAAGTAAAAAGAGAAAGAAAAGAAAGACAAACTGGTCCAAACTTAACATGACAGAAATTTACAACAGATCCCAAGTATTTATTTTTATTAACTGTGCTGTTAGTTGTCAGGATTATGTCAACGCCGCCGGTGTGCTGGGATTTCGCCCCGTAGGGATCCTTTTTCATGTCAGTAAATATGCTGACATGGGGCTGCCGCTTTTAAGCCACTTAACAGTATCTGTTTGGGGCGGGTTTGAACTCGCGACCTTGTAGGCTAAGGTCTAGTCAACTGAGATATCCAGACCAACCGAACGAACTTGCAAAGGTTAATCCATTGGTTTGACGAAAGAAAGACATACATGGAAAATCAGCCCCTTGAAGGCACAGCCTTTACCAACCTTTTAACATTAATCAAATCTAAATTAATTTAATATCAATTAAAATTATCTACTGCCATATTTCTTCCATAATCCAAAATTCCTTTTGGAAACTTCAAAATTCATAAATTTAATATAAATTAATGTAACAATGAAGAAAGTTACGGGTAACGCGGTGGTGTATTTGAATACTCTAATTGCACATTGTGTTTTTTATTTTACGAAGTTAGCTCCGCTGCAAGTTTAATGTTTTGTTTCGTTAAAGTTAATGGACAGATGAAACCGCAAAATCATATAGTGTGTAGTTACACATTTGCGGGGTGGAATGATTGCGATATGCTACTAACGAGAAGTCCAAACGCTACCCTTAACTTGTCAGCACAAAAAGTGAAACAAAAGGTTGCGAAATGCTACAAAAACACTTTAAATATCCGTGGCAGAGGCCGTGAGGCGAAACATGAACAAAACTTGCGCATATGGAAAGTTGTTTTTCTTCTCTCCCTTTCTGTAACGGCTGAGAAGTTTAATAGAGCTGGCACGAATAACACAAACACAACAGCGTGCAGCGTTAAACAGTTATTACAGTTCACCTGAAAGTAATTGTTGGCACATGTCCTTAGTTATAGCGAAATCACTTTGTTATAAAGCTAATTGTATACATATATAGTATATCATTACAATATGTAGAGCGTCAGACGCAGTGTTTTGCTTGAAGGCAACTATGAACATAGACAATAAGCACATCTTTCTAGAGTTCCTCAATCCTGCTCATTGCACCACCATCTTCGTCCTCATAAGCAGCATCGCTATTGACATCGTCGGCATCACTGACTTCTTCCAAGTTAACTATAAACTGCTAGTGTCATTTGCAGAAACATTGAAAAATGCCGCAATAAAACTAGCGCTAAGTACGTTACTCCTTCGTGGACAGAAACGTTATGACTTCTGCGCATACATGTTAGCGCAACTTCTCCCACCATCAGCCCTTCAGTAAAGAGTTCCCACTGCGCAGCTTAATGTTTTGCTCTTGTCTCGCTCCGTGATCTATACAGAGAGTGGCTGTGCTGTAGTAAAATGAAAAAACTGTTTTATTGGCGTTTCAGATTTTTCTGGATGACGTAACTGACAAATGCGCCACCAGAAAGAACAGAAGAGTCACCTTATTACGTAAGAAATATATATATATGTTGCATGTGATTTTTATGTAATAAGAGCCTATAGTTGAGCCAATGAGCCACTATTGGTTTATAGATGATAAAAAATCAAAATACAAACCCTTATCAAACTATTACAAGGGACGCAGCATACAACAAGTTTCTAAAAATGTCTCCTGTGTTCCATACACATAATTTACTCTACCTTAACTCAAAAAGTACTTTTACACAAACTTATTCTTCTCCCTGCTTCATGCTCGTCGTAGTTTTCGTACTTAGTTCTTTCTAAATAGTGGCGAATAAGGGGACCTACTAGACTAAAGTGATAGTCAAATCTTTTAAAAGCTGGTAGTAAGCTTTTCACTTTTTACGGTCTACTATTTTGCTAAGGTTATTCAGAATGCAGAGGACTTCAGCGGCTATTTCCAAGTAAAAAATGTAAATGACGTGTTGTTTATGGACGCTCTTTAACCGCCGTGGTTCTTAGCGTCCCATTCTAAATTGGGCGTGAAAGACCGGTTAATTTTGCTCAGAGGCCTCTCTATCTTTTACGTGCCGTAAATCTACGACACGGGACCAACGGCTTTACTTCCCTACCGAAGGAAGCTATGCTAAGGATTTTTACACCCGAAAAAATCCATTGTCCTCCGCCGGGTTTAAACCCGCGACCTTGGGTATATGAAGATAGCAATTTCCAAGTAATTCAGGATATAAGTTTTGTCATGTAAATTTCTTTAATACAGAGTATTTTATTCAAAACCGTCAGAGTCGTTTTTGAGAAATTCGAAAATTTCGAAAAAATTTTCATGTAAAAATATAGTTTAGGGTGGGAGATATTACGAAAAATGTTCGTGACGCATCCTTGGAAGATACTGGACTTAAATAGCTATCAAGTTTTGTATTTAACCATATTTTCATTTTTGAATTATTCTGCCCAGACACACATAAATAAGACACCTTTTTCTAAAATCCTCTTTTGGATTCAGGGACCCTCAAAACATGTATTTCAGGTGGTGAAATCTCAGGATCGAATCTTTTAGTGAAATACGATACCTTCTCTGCGTACTATGTGCGTACATAATACTGGCAGAGAAAGTAATAAAGATGGCTAATGTCGCATGCCAGGAAGACCAGCTTTCTAACTACGCCACCAAGATGTATAACCAGTGACATCACCAGGCTACCTATTTACAAATGAATAGGTAGTCTGCTCTACCTAGCCATTGTCATATCGTATATTTCAGATCAGTACTGTATTAAAATTTAAAATAGATAATTGCATTCAATTTGGTATCAATTTCCTTCTCAGTCATGCTCGTTGATTACTGTTAAGAATAACCTGAATGCATATTACATGTTAAATTAACACTGAACGGAATTATGGGCACACACACACACACACACACAAAAAAAAAACTCTTTAACAAAAAATTGCAAAAGAATTATAGTTAGCTGCAATATAAAGGTTAAAACTGAAACGGTTTTTGTGTCTAGCTTTAGGGATAATGCTATACGATGGTTGCAGCACACACGCAAAGATGGACGGACAGACAGACATACACTCATTCATTCACAACGGTCTTAGGAAGTATTTTAACTACTGGCGATCCATATTTGAAAGTGTTGAAAACATTGTTGTTCAGATGTGAAATTCGCCAGATTGCCGAAGTTATGGCTTCTTTTTGGATCATTGGGGTTTTGGCTTCACACATTGGGTTTTGGCTTCACACATTGGGGTTTTGGCTTCACACATTGGATTTTGGCTCACACATTGGGGTTTTGGCTTCACACATTGGGTTTTGGCTTCACACATTGGGGTTTTGGCTTCACACATTTGGGTTTTGGCTTCGCAAATTGGTGTTTTGACTTCATACATTGGCTTTTGGTTTCACACATTGGGTTTTGGCTTCACACATTAGGGTTTTGGCTTCATACATTGGATCTTGGCTTCACACATTGGGGTTTTGGCTTCACACATTGGGGTTTTGGCTTCATACATGGGTTTTGGCTTCACACATTGGGGTTTTGGCTTCGCAAATTGGGGTTTTGGCTTCATACATTAGCTTTTGGTTTCACACATTGGGTTTTGGCTTCATACATTGGGGTTTTGGCTTCACACTTTGGGTTTTGGCTTCACACATTGGGTTTTGGCTTCATACATTGGGTTTTGGGTTCACACATTGGGTTTTGGCTTCATACATTGAGGTTTTGGCTTCATACATTGGGTTTTGGCTTCACACATTGAGTTTTGGCTTCACACATTGGGGTTTTGGTTTCATACATTGGGTTTTGGTTTCACACATTGGGTTTTGGCTTCATACATTGGGGTTTTGGCTTCACACATTGGGTTTTGGTTTCATACATTGGGTTTTGGCTTCATACATTGGGGTTTTGGCTTCACACATTGGGGTTTTGGCTTCATACATTGGGTTTTGGCTTCACACATTGGGTTTTGGTTTCATACATTGGGTTTTGGCTTCATACATTGGGTTTTGGTTTCATACATTGGGTTTTGGCTTCATACATTGGGTTTTGGTTTCATACATTGGGTTTTGGTTTCATACATTGGGTTTTGGCTTCATACATTGGGGTTTTGGCTTCATACATTGGGTTTTGGTTTCATACATTGGGTTTTGGTTTCATACATTGGGTTTTGGCTTCATACATTGGGGTTTTGGCTTCACACATTGGGGTTTTGGCTTCATACATTGGGTTTTGGTTTCATACATTGGGTTTTGGCTTCATACATTGGGTTTTGGTTTCATACATCGGGTTTTGGCTTCATACATTGGGTTTTGGCTTCGCAAATTGGTGTTTTGGTTTTATACATTGGGTTTTGGCTTCATACATTGGGGTTTTGGCTTCACACATTGGGGTTTTGGCTTCATACATTGGGTTTTGGCTTCACACATTGGGGTTTTGGCTTCATACATTGGGTTTTGGTTTCACACATTGGGTTTTGGCTTCACACATTGGGGTTTTGGTTTCATACATTGGGTTTTGGCTTCATACATTGGGTTTTGGCTTCATACATTGGGGTTTTGGCTTCACACATTGGGTTTTGGTTTCATACATTGGGTTTTGGCTTCATACATTGGGTTTTGGCTTCATACATTGGGTTTTGGTTTCATACACTAGCTTTTGGTTTCACACATTGGGTTTTGGCTTCACACATTGGGGTTTTGGCTTCATACATTGGGTTTTGGCTTCACACATTGGGGTTTTGGCTTCACACATTGGGGTTTTGGCTTCACACATTGGAGTTTTGGCTTCGACCTGTCGTCGTTCCGCAGTAGTGACCCTCAGCCGCAACTGTTACACTCCTCTGCTTATAAAAAATATCCCTGGGATACGATTTGCGGCTTAGGTCCCTAAACGTTTATAACAGACCAGTAAATAGCTACAAAACGGCTGTAATGTCGAATAACAGAGGTATTGAAGTAATGCCAAGTGGTGTAAGCGTCGTATAGTAATAATTGGGTCGTAGAGAAACAGTTATGACCTCGTCGATTGCGGCAAGATCTTTATCAATCTCAGTCGATTAGTCTCCAAGAGGACGCTAAGGAACGATCCGTAATACAAGCGATAACACACGAATCCCTGTTTTCTATATTTTCTTTTATAACTCATATCAAAGATTGACACACATGACGTGTTTTACAAACATCAATCACTGAAACAATTATTCTTAAGATCGTACATCAGTTTGATGTATCTACATAAACACATGAGAAGACACTTCCTTCACACTACCCAGCATTCCTTACTTCTAAACAAGCTGACTAACATAACATTTACGTTTTTCTAATTGTTTACTGTTGAAATTATGTTATACTTTTTGGAGCAACCTTTTAGATGTAATTTCATTTCCGCCTATTCTAGCTCATCCTTCCTTCCTTCCTTCCTTCCCATTGTTGGCGTGGTAAAATAAAACATTTTAGTATAAAATAAAACTAAACTTTGCCTTCGGCATATTAATATAATCTAACCTAATAATAACGATTAATTAAATTATCATACAGTTAGTCTATTTAATATAGTGTTGGATTATACATCGTATATAATATATAATAAGCAATATAATATAATTAATATTATAATCAGTGCAAAAGTTGGTGACTAAACGGTTGGAATGCAAAATTTGAACACTTGCGAATAACAAACAAGAGCGACAACCTTACCAATAAGTGTAACAGGCGCGTATTGATGAGAGAGTTGGTCATTATGAATGGAAACTAACAAATGGAATATTAAAAAAATATAATGAATTATTCAACAATGGTGGGAAAATGTCAGTGTTGCGTTTTAATACCATTTGTTGCGTCTCGTACTATCCTAAGTATCACATATAAAGAATAGAAAGAATCATGAGTCCAGAACGTTACCCAAGGAAAAGTGGAACTTGGAATGTAATATGAAGTGTTGAACAGTACCGATCACATAGTGAGGTAGTGATGACACAAGGCATGAAGTGTGGACAAGACGGTGATCATAATTGGTTTGTTGTATCTCTTCCAGCTGTTCTCTCATGAATCCGAGCCAATCTCTCCTATTCTCATTTACTTCTGCTCTACACGTCGTCCTGGGTTGACAAGGTATGAAGTGTGGACAAGATGGTGATCATAATGGGTTTGTTGTATCTCTTCCAGCTGTTCTCTCATGAATCCGAGCCAATCTCTCCTATTCTCATTTACTTCTGCTCTACACGTCGTCCTGGGTTGACAAGGTATGAAGTGTGGACAAGATGGTGATCATAATGGGTTTGTTGTATCTCTTCCAGCTGTTCTCTCATGAATCCGAGCCAATCTCTCCTATTCTCATTTACTTCTGCTCTACACGTCGTCCTGGGTTGACAAGGTATGAAGTGTGGACAAGATGGTGATCATAATGGGTTTGTTGTATCTCTTCCAGCTGTTCTCTCATGAATCCGAGCCAATCTCTCCTATTCTCATTTACTTCTGCTCTACACGTCGTCCTGGGTTGACAAGGTATGAAGTGTGGACAAGACGGTGATCATAATGGGTTTGTTGTATCTCTTCCAGCTGTTCTCTCATGAATCCGAGCCAATCTCTCCTATTCTCATTTACTTCTGCTCTACACGTCGTCCTGGGTTGACAAGGTATGAAGTGTGGACAAGATGGTGATCATAATGGGTTTGTTGTATCTCTTCCAGCTGTTCTCTCATGAATCCGAGCCAATCTCTCCTATTCTCATTTACTTCTGCTCTACACGTCGTCCTGGGTTGACAAGGTATGAAGTGTGGACAAGATGGTGATCATAATGGGTTTGTTGTATCTCTTCCAGCTGTTCTCTCATGAATCCGAGCCAATCTCTCCTTTTCTCACTTCCTTCTGCTCTACACGTCGTCCTGGGTTTACAAGGTATGAAGTGTGGACAAGATGGTGATCATAATGGGTTTGTTGTATCTCTTCCAGCTGTTCTCTCATGAATCCGAGCCAATCTCTCCTTTTCTCACTTCCTTCTGCTCTACACGTCGTCCTGGGTTTACAAGTTCATTCTGCTCTTCTAATTTTTCCTAACGTCTCCACTTTCACTTCTATATGCTGTTTCATTTTTTCCCCCTTTAATTTTACGACTTTGCTATCATTTACAACAGTGCCGTTTATATTTCTTTATCGTCTTTGTATATATGTGAAATGTTTCGTTACGAAATACTTAAATTATCCAGAATCATTAAAAGCAAATAGTAAAGAAAACAAATCGATAGACGGAAATACATCGGTCAATGAAATACCAAATAATCGGTTTTCAGGTACATCCGACTGTCAAGTAAATTCTAATTTATAACATTTTATACATTTGTTTGACTTGTCTTTACTTATTGATCACCGCCTTCTACAGTGGAACAGTACATTATTTTCCCTAAAACTGATTTATAGTATAAATGTTATCTAACCGGCAAAAGGCGTTATTTATGGGGTTCAAGTGCCTCCTCAAAGTACAAGAAATAATTAGACTAGAGGTATTATTCCTGCTAATGTATCGAAATGACCGTAGATGAAAGTAAAAGGAAAACAATTACAGATCTGTAGATGGAGGAAGTACATTTGAAGGGGTAACACAAATTAAGTATCTAGGAGCACTTGTAAACAAGAATAACAACAGAAATAATAATAATAATAATAATAATAATAATAATAATAATAATAATCTAAACTAGTATATAAAGGAAAGAATTCAAAGTGAGAATCCTGCTTATTTGGTAATACACAAGTATTAAAAAGACACTAATTAGTAGATATGATCTACGATACAAGTAGTCAATAAATTATCTTCTCACTAAATTTAAGGAAGATGGATAATTTAATATTTTTAAAGCAAATCAAATATAGCATATACTGCAGAAACATGGGCCATGAATAACGCGAAGATTCGAAGACAGAAGAATCAATAGACTTGTAAAGGATAAAGATCAATGGAGAATAAAATATAACTGTGAATTGGAGGCACTGATAGATAAGCAAGATATTGTGAGATTTGTAAAGATACAAAGAAGGCTAAGGCATATCGAAAGAATATAAATTCCCCCCCCCAAAATAAAACATTGAAAAGAAAATTATACGCCAGCAATAAACTAAACAAAACGAGGTGATTAGATGACGTAGTAGATGATTTCAGGAAGGTTGTAGTAAGCGGATGGAAACTTAAGGCGGAAGATAGAGATTTGTGGAGGAGGAATGTGCAGCAGGCTAAAGCTCATCGAGGACTGTAGAGCAATAAGAAAATATTATTACTGCCAGTAAAAGAAAAAAAGATCTGATTTGTTCCATCCATATGACTTTCTCTACTTGTTATGCAAAAAAAAAAAAAAAACAACAACTATTCTTACAAAATATTATTTTCCTAGCCATATCACGCTAAACGAGATAAACTGGCATTGCTATTTAGTTTCTTATAAGCAGAAGGGAATACACGAGGCTACAGCGATACTCAAATCTTTGAAAACCGGTCGATATATGAACAATTGAAGTTCGGTTCGCTTTCCATTTCCAGAAAAACAAAAGAGAGATGAAACGAATGAGAATATACGTAGTCTAAAATTGAAATAATAACAAGGAATATCTCAGAAACAGTCAACACTGCAGCAAAAATGTATATGACATAAATTGTGTGTTTTAACATCTACATTTTTTTTTTTTTTTTTTTTTTTTTTTTTTTTTTGTATAGTAAGTTGTTATGTTTCTCTTACGATTTACCAATTATGCAAAATTCATCCATAATAAGCATATATTCAGAAGCTACAACCAGAAAATTCGGGATTTATATTTTATTTGTGATGTAAACAGCTTTAATATATGGTATTTTAATCAGAATCGTTAAAACCATTTTTGATCAAAACAAAATTTTCAAATATATTCCATGTTAAGGGTAGTTTGGGGTGGAGAATTTTCTTGAAAATCTTCGTGTAAAATCCTTGGAAATTAACAAACTTAAATATCAAATTTGGTATTTAATGGTCTTTTAGGTTTTGAGCTATACTGTCTACACACTCACACACACACATATACATACACACACACGGGCCTTTTTCTAACATGTTTCTGATTTAGGGCACCTCAAAATATATATTTCAGGTGAAACTCGGTATCGCATTTTTGGGTGGAGTACAATACCTTCTCTGTGCCGTTATTTCACATAAAAGAAAGAAAATATTAACTTGTTAGGCTAAATGTGTCATTAGGAACTCAGATGAAAAGTCGAGTAGCTCCGTCAGGCAATATTTACCCCACCCACCATGCAGAAGTTATTTGTATTACTCCGCGCAACAAGTGCACAGCATTTGCAATCGATATACGATAGGTAACTCCTCAGTTTCAGAAAATCGATGGTTTGTAGTTCGAAATAACAGTGAAAATATGCATATTCCAACGAAATTATTGGACTGTCCCTTTATGCATTTTAAAAGTTATAACAAACAAAATATGAGTTCTATTTGCTTTTTCTAGTTTCAGTGTTACGGTCAGGAGGGCATTCACTATGTCCTCGTGCTTGGGGCTGTCTCATGAAACTTGTATAAATTAAAATGTATCCTAAAAGGATTTTCTCGATAAAATGTTACCAAACCTGGCTTAATATGCCATCAACGTTTACAATTTTACACCACTAACTGCACTATTCCAATAAAGTGTAACTAATTTAGTGTCATTAAAACATGGAACATGGATTGTATGAAATGGACTTTGCCAGATACTGATGACTGAGCGGAGTGGACCAGGCAATAAGGCCGGAGTGTAGACCACCGCTTTCAGCTTACTGGCAAAGTCAACCATCATTTATAACCATAGTAATGATGATAAATGAGCAACATAAAGCCTTTGCGTGTTCGCAACATTAGAAACCCGCATTAGCATCTTGATTCCTTGCACTTCCAAAGGCAAAATAATATACATTCTGTCAAGAAAGTACCGGGAATTGATCATTTAAAAATCCTGTTTAAAAGGGGATTCGAAATTATTATTGTCGCTAAGTTGGTACAACTTTCCTCTATAACCACGCGGAGTTTGATCGTCATCCGTGATCTAGTTTGTTTACAGTACGCCATTTTGTTAATTCATCTCACAGGTGACTTGCGATTTTACGATAGATACAAATATTGAACAAAGAATCTGTCTCAAATGTTGCATTGCAAATGGTATTTCGTGTGCCGAATCGCTGAAAATGTTTCAGAGGGCTTACGGTGAATCGACTTTATCAAAAGTAGTGCATATGAGTGGTACAGTGCATTCAAAAATGGTTCGAGATCTGTTGGAAGATTTACCTCGCTCTGGTCGGCCATCAACGGTTTCAACTGAACTGAACATCCTTAAAGTGAAGAAAATGGTGTCTGAAAATCGTCATTTCGGTCTGAGAGAGATTGCCGCTGAACTTTCTGTGTCTCACGAATCGATTCGTACCATTTTAAACGATTGTTTGGGCATGACACACGTTGCAGCTCGGTTAGTTCCGACAGACTTGAATTTTCTATAAAAGCTCAATCGCGTAAGGATTGCTGAAGACATGCTAGAACGAGCCAGTTCCGATCCCACATTCATGAAACGCATTGTAACTGGTGATGAGACGTTGGTTTACGAGTTTGACACTCAAACCAGTCAACAAGCTTCCAAATGACGCCTTCCAACTGAACCGAAACCTAAAAGGGCACTCGATCAAACTCGATCAAAATGAAGGTAATGTTGACAGTTTTTTTCGATTATCGCGGTGTCGTGCACTCAGAGTCCTAGCCAGAAGGTCAGATGGTAAACAAAGACTATTATCAGAGCGTTATGCGGCGTTTGAGAGAGCAAATACGGCGAAAAAGGCCAGATTTGTGGAACGACATCTCATGGATTCTGCACCACGATAACGCACCAGCTCACAAGGCTATTATTGTGAACGAATTTCTGGCCAAAACCTCAACAAATTTCATCGAACAACCACCGTATTCACCTGATCTGACTTGCTGATTTCTTTCTCTTTCCAAAACTCAAGTTACCACTTCAAGGCAACAGTTTTCAGTCGATAGAAGACATAAAGGAAAATTCGCGGCGACAATTGACATCGATTCCTAAAAGAGCCTATAAAAATGTTTTGATGACTGGATTATTCGTAGGCATAAATATATACTTTCAGAAGGGGCCTACTTTGAAGGTGATAAAATAAAATTGGATGAATAATTCATTTTTTGTGTTTTATTGTCCAATTCCGGAACTTTCTTGACACAGTAGTATTATACAATTTGCACCTTTCTTTCTTTCATATCATTCCTTGTCAGCAAGTATAATATCTTACCAAATACTTGAAATATTTAAATGCTTACCAAATCCCTTAGAACAATTATTTCGTATGCAAAAAGTATGAAAAGTAATCAAGAGAAAAACACCTCATACTTTGCATTCACATGACTTTCTCCATACCTTCTTCTACAAACTATTCTTATAAAGACTTAAGTATTCTATCTTCTTTATGCTAATCCAGATAAGTAATAGTGGAAATTGTTTGCTGGCTTACACATCTAAATCTGCTAAGAGAAATGATGTGCTGATAGGCATAACTCATTAGGCAAGTGGTGAGTTACCTCAAAACCAGTTATTTGAGCGAAGAGGGGATTTTGAAGGGTGAAATAGGGCAAGTTTCCTGGAAACATAATTATTAATAGCATATCTGTGGAAACGTCGCTAAATTCAACCTCAGCGAAAATGTCACTTAGCGGAATCTAGAATAAATTCTTCACTTCTGCCCACCTTCGGAAAGCTCCGATACGTGCCGAACAGGATGAAGGTTTCTAAGAGATTTTCCCTCTGATCGGTCAAGGTGAATCTCAGTTTGGAATTTCCAAAAGTTCTGCTTTACAACCTATCCCACCATTGCATCCTTTGGTCTCTCAAGGATATGGTAAGAAACTAGTATGACGTTTGGCAGCTTTGTAGATCTTCCCCGTGACTTGACCTCCTGAGACCTCTTTTTGGGGGCATACGTGGTACGCAGAGAGCGTAAGGAAGCCCTAAACTAAATTAGAAGTGTTAAGGACATGTCGCCAGGTGCGCCGCATCGGGGTCCTCAAAGTGACCTGGTCACAGGTCCTTAACACTTCTAAATTGGTTGGTATCTGTGATAAACCATTACGTGAACCGAAAATTAGATTAAGATTATTTCAAGTTATTGCTTAAATTAAATGTGAGAGATTTATTTTAAAAAAATAACGAACGGTGCACGAATGAGGGGGGTATGTTAATACAGCAAGGTAGGGAAGGAACGTGCCTTACACACCACATTCTGTTGCTGAGTAACGTACTTGTTTTGCTACAAGTCAAGGGCAGTAGTGGATTTCCTTTTGTCCCACTCTGCGCGCCAGTAATCATTTCTTCACTGCCATTTAAAGTATATGCATATATTTCATTCAATAATAATTATTAGAGTGACGAGCTGTGTTTCGGAAAATAATAATCTTCAAAATTATAATAACTCCTTTATCTTAGGCACAAAAAATTCTTACAATAATAAATTGTTTCTTTTTAACAATAAATAGGATAACAGAGCTGTATGACTATTTAACTTTAAAACATATTTTAAAAATATATGCGCAGCATAATAAATTGTTTTCTTTTAAAATTTAAAGTTAGTAGGTAAGCTTCTTATTTTTAAATTTTAAAAACAGTAAACAATACATATTAAATCGCATAAAATATGTCTAATATGCATTTAACCTTTTAGATGAATATGTTCGATTTCGGATGTGTAATAAAATGGTAGGTAGGTAGGTAACTAAAACACTAAAATGGTGTTATCATATATTGCTGTTATTATTTTAAAAAACATTAAACCTCATATCACAGTGGCGTTTGATATTGAAGCGTGTTTTATAAGTAATTTGAACATCGCAAATAAAATCAGCTTTCTTATTTTTTAAATGATAAAAATTAATTCTGACACCGTTCCATTCTTAAAACTAACGTTCCGAGATATAAGCCATATGAGCGTGTGAATAAGGCGTGTCCAAAGCTAGGTGAAAGAAGCAGTCGGAGATGGGGAGGGAATAGGCAGTGGAGTGAGACAGATAGCGGCACTTCGGAGCCGTTTTCCCCATACCTGGTTTAACAGTTTGCTGAGAGACTTGTCCGGCCACAATACGCATGTTTCTAGCTTATTCCATTACTAATAGGCAGAGCTAGGAAGTTCGTACCAATTTCCTTATACAGAGTAAGAGCGGCCAGACTTGGCATTACCATGCACCACTACTTGCGCGAGCTAAGGTCAACGTAGAGTGACACCCATTACTGCAAAACAGATATCACTGCAATTCTAGTATACAAACTGTCAAAGTCTTCACAGAAGTATATTGTTAATTGCAAATTTAGTTAAAGTGTTACCCACTACTACCACACAGTCACAGTCCAGAGGTATGGAGGTAAATGCTGGAAGAACTGTCAAGACGGGTTTACCAATCCACGAGTATTGTACCTGAAAATGAAAAGTGATATAAAAAGAATGAATGGTTCAGTGTTTAGTATCGCATACAAGCTGCACTTTTAGATCCCAACAAATGGTGATACTAAAACGCAACTAATAAAATATTTGAAATATACCCCGATCACATCATGCGAAGTAGAATCAACTTTTTCGCATTATAAATTTTGTTTGTCGGAACGTAGAATGAGGTTATCATTTGGAAGACTTCAGAAGTACATATAGTTTTCAGTAATACAGCTGCAGTTGAGTCAAGATTTAGTTTAATACCTACTTTCGTTTTTACCTGGTAAGAATTTGAATTTTATTATCTGGATATTATTTAACATTTGATCAGTAAATATTTCAATCCGTGTTATATTTGCTTGGATGTTTTCATAATGTGCATATATAGAAATAAGTTATAGTCAGCCTTATATATGCAATACGTTTTATGTTGTACACAATTAATTATATAAATAGGTGTGCTTATACGAATGTTCTCTGGAAACGGTACTGTTTACTAGTCAACAGGTTTGCTTACCTCTCCCCCCTGCGTTCTTATCAACGACTTGTTTTGAGACGGCGAGACGGTCGGTTGCAAACTATATGAGGAATGGCGAACGGTACGAACTTCCTAGCTCTGCTAATAAGACATGCTTACAATTATACAATCAATTTAAGGGCATGGAGTTAGTAGTATACGCGCATACGGCAATCCAACCCTTCATTTTGGCTTCTACAGATGAAGTTTCATAAACATTTCCGCAATAGTTCAGAAACTCTTGCTAAGATCACAAACATTATCCCATAGAAGTTTCTTCAGATAAAACATTAGTGATGTGAAAAAGATTGCTATTCTATTTTTGTTTGAACATAGCTCTTTCACCTCTTTTTGTGTATGTATCTCTTGTTGCATGTTCTTGGCTGTTCCTGTTGCCGTGACCACTGCTGAAAGATCAAAAAGTGATCAACAGTGCCTTAGAAGTTCAAAGACTTAAGAAGGCAAACCAAACCAAAGGGCTCCACAGTTTAACGTTCGTGAAGTTGTTGATTCCTTTTCCGATATGCAGTGAAGAAAGAAAAGGTTCAAATTTCAGGTTTAATAATGTTTTTACTGCTCAGACGCACCAAGAAATTTAGGCTTTCAGCGTTATTAAATACTGTTTTTATTACCCTTCTCTTCTCAGGGTACATACGCCAATGCCAATGGAGAAAAGAAAATTTTAAACGCATGTGAGAGATAACAATTAAAATTTCTGGATGTTCATTTGCAGAAAGGTACGTGAGCACAATTACATTTCTTAGCCTAAATGTATTAAATTGAAAACACAAGGGAAAAGGCAGCTGGAACCTAGAACAGGAAGTGTCTTCACTTTCAGGCATCCCTCATGCTATATGTAAAATAAAGTAACAATTACATGTTAAAATATAACTGCTTCACCTCAAGGCATTAAATTATACAACCATTTGTCCGTTTATAAGTACAGAAGTGAATGTTTTAATATTAAGTATATTTTCTCGTTTTCATAATTAAGATATTTCACGCTAAACCTGTATATTATTTTTATTTGTTGTGCTAATTTGCATTATACAAGTTTTTTATACTTAAACAAATTTATATCACAGAGCGTGCTGCCATTATTGTGTTGCGATCGTCGTCTGCTCACTGCTCCTTTGGTGACGTCATGCCAGCGGCCAATAGTAGAATAACCTTGGACTTTAGTAACCAGAGGAGATGAGAAGGTAATTGTGCGCGGAAGGTTATATACCAGCGGGGCAATAAGAAACAAGGATTAAATCAAACATATTTGATACTATTGTATATTGTACAAGTATACTCTATGCATAATGATTATACAAAGTCCGGAACAAAAACCCATGCCAATGTTTCGGTTCCCTATAATGTTTTCTTTATTTAACGTTCTCAAAACCCTCTTATCAGCTGTATTCTGCACTTACCGGTTTCTTATTGCATTGAGCAAAGTGAGGGCATTTATAAAAACTCCGTAGTAATTTTGGAAAAATGAAATCGGAATAAAAATTCTGTCATGGTCAAAATCCGAATCACCGATACTCAGGCTCCCATAATACCATTTTTCCATCTGACATACAAAATACATTGTGTCAGATTCTGATATTTACTCTGTAACTTGAGTTAAAACAGCCCATTCTTTGTCAACTTGTATACTTTTTGATTCAGCTTATGGAAGCGCAGTAAATAATTGATTGTTTCCTCAAGGAACATGACTGGCTACAACAGGTGGATTCATGAATAAGGGAGGAGCTGCTTTACTATATCCTTACCAAAACACGTTTCTTATATCGGCACATTTATATGCTCTCAAGTGTACTTATGGTTAAATATAATTGTGTATGGTGTTTATGCAAATAACATTTAAAACTCGCCAATTTAGTATGAAATTCGAATTTGGAGACACATATGTACCTTTAGCACTGGGACATGTCGCACCACAGGGAGTCAGTTACCCCTGATTGCAGGTGCTCCTACCATACATTTATTTTTTTCCGAAAGTTAACTTGTATTAAGGCAGAGAACGTGCAGCTTCCTCCAAGCTCTATGCTGAAAAAAGAAATCTGATGCGTTACACTCACTTGACTTTCTCTAGCTGCTCTACAAACTTCCTACAAAGATTATTATTCTCTCTACACAATGCTAATCGAAATAAACACTGGCAGAATCCTCTTATTACTTAGTTCTTATAAGTAAAAGGAAACTAAGGTAATGCACGAGGCTAAAATGATAGTCAAATGTTTTAAAAGCTATCGTTATGCGATTGTCATTACAAACCGCTTCTTTGCTTGGCCAAGAGTAGAACAAAAGAAAAACGGACACTTCCTGCCTGAGAAAAGTTTAAATACTTTACAATTAAAACCAATAACAAGGAATATCTCGAAAACGGTTACCTCCACAGCAAAAACGTAAAGGACATAAACTGTGTCTTTTGACGTGATGTACATTTTTTGTGTAGTGAGTTTTTTTCTCTCTTACGGTTTAGCAGTTAAGCAAAATTCGGAAAAATTCATCCAGAGTAAAGGGGTCTTCAGAGGCTATTCCCAGAAAATTCGAGATATACATTTTATTTCGGATACAAATAGCTTTAATATACGGCATTTTAATCAAAATCGTTAGATCCATTTTTAAGAATATCAAAATTTTCGAATTTGTTTCTATGTAAAGGATAGTTTGCGGTGGGGGAATCATTTTTAAAATCTTCGTGTCGCATCCTTGGAAGATACTAAACCTAAATACCAAGTTTGGGGCTGTGCTGTCCACAGACACACACACAGACAGACACTCACACACACACACACCTACATACAGACACACACGGACCTTTTTTTAAACCGCTTTTTTCGTACTCAGGTGACCCCAAAACGTATATTTCCGGTGAAATCTCGGTATCGAATTTTTGGGTGCAATAGTACATAAGTACGCGTAGAGATAGTAAAAATGAAAGAATTTAATTTTCTTCATTACTGTAGGTTCTTTTATGCTCATATTCTTTTCATGCAGTATTAAACTTTCCTTTAGAAAAGTTGTGAAAGCTCTCAAAACGAAAAAATGCCGCCAATACTTTGATTTAAATTGTAGAGAAGGACCAAAACAGTGATCCATTTAATTTTCACATTTTAAGATTTCAGAGAAGTTCGGAACAACATACTGTTGATATAAGATCTAAACAAACACCGACTACCATTCTGAATCACAAATGAACGCTACTGAACTCTAGTTTCAGAAAAGGAGACGGTTTTGTACTCGCGCAGAAATCGACTGCAAGTTTTAGGAGTTTTGTGTACACTTTACGAGCATATTGCGGTATAAAGTTACAAAGCCAACCGCCATACTCATTACGAGGATGCTGGAGGATCTTGCCAAATTGCGTCGTTTCTGTGAGTTTATCAGCAGTCATTTGTTAGGGCGCCCAAGCAGTTTTGTGAACCCTCGCTCGGGAGAGGTTTTCCACGATAAAACTTGGGCGTTACCGTGCGGTATTTAAGATAAGGACACTCTTTTCAGATAACGCCCGTCACTTTCATAAACAATGCAACTTTCTTATCTCCCCCACTTTTTTACTCAAGTGAAATCCATCAATCTTGAATGTTGTCGTGCTACCTTAAAGCCTAGACCGCACGGTGACATACTTCTCCTTCTTATTGCTTAGAACAAGATGTATTTCATCTATGCTTCTGTTAGTAAATTCTGTTCCATGATCATTTTTTATTTTTCTATAGATTTCTTTTCTTCTAGTAATAATTTATCCCTCATTTTACCTTCTCTGTATACATACAGACTTACATAACACACTTTCTGTACCTGCTCTGAAAGCAAACTTTCTTACAAAAGATTATCCGTTTATCTGCATCATTCTAATCGAGATAAACATTAGTAGAAATTGTCTTATTACTTGCTCCCTTGTAAGTAGAAGGGAAATACGGGAATACACTACGGTAATACGAAAATCAAATGTTTGAAAAACTATCGCTATGTGAAACAATTAAAATTCGGTTCTCTTTGCGTGGTTAAGAGTGCAACAAAAGAGGTATGAAACGGTCAGACACCCCGAATGAAGAAATTTCAGCAGGGCAAACTTGTTAGAAATAAGGATTAGAAGGATAACAGTCCGGCAAATAGCGAGTCTAAGGCATCTGTCGCAAAATGATCACATAACTAAAACATAAATAAATAGAAAAAGTAAGCAAAAAAGTCGTTTTAAAAATAACATTATTGACAAGTTCAGAGCTTCAATTGCTTAGGATGTTATTTTTACTTACTCTACACGAACTATGCACATAGTGTATAGAGAAGGTATTGTAATGCACCCAAAAATTCGATACTGAGATTTCACCGGAAATACCCTGGTTCCCCCTGAATCCAGAAAAAGCATTTTTACATTCTCTAGCCCCGTATGCACAATGTACAAAGGGATAGAGAAGTATTGTATTCCACCCAAAAATTAGATATCGAGATTTCACCGGAAATAATAAGCATTTTCAGAAACATTCCGTGTGTGTATGTCTGTCTGTCTACGTCTGTGGACAGCATAGCTCAAAAACGAAAAGACAGTTAAATACCAAACTTGTATTTAAGACTGGCATCTTCCAAGGATGCGACACGAAGATTTTCAAGAAAATCCCTCACCCCTAGCTACCCTTTACATGAAAATGTTTTCGAAAATTTTGTTTTTCTTAAAAATGCCTCTAGCGATTTTGATTAAAATACCACACATCAAAGCCATTTCTATCACAAATAAAATGTATATGTTGAATTTACTGCGAATAGCTTCTAGAGACCTGTTTATTCTGGATGAATTTTGCTTAATTTGGCATAAATAGTAAACCGTAAGAGATGTAGAAAAACTTACTATACAAAAAATCTGACGTGTTCCTTTCCCATGACTTTCTCTACATCTCTGCAACAAATTACTGTTAAAAAGCCTATTGTTCTATTTACTTCAGGCTAGTTGAGAAAAAATTAACAGAAATAGTCTTATTATTTGCTCCCTTGTATGTAGAAGCGAAATAAGAGAGTACCATAGGTTAAAGTGATAATCAAAAGCTGGTTGCTATGTGACTAAGGTTCCTTTGCTTGTAGGGACATAAGTTGACAAATTCCTGTATGAGAAAAGTATGTTTTTCAAAGCTGAAACCAAAAGCACGGAATATCTAAAAAATGATCAACTCCACGAAAAAAAATGTAGATAAAATAAATTGTGTGTTTTAACGTGCTCTACATGTTTTATTTGGTAAGTTTTTTTTCCCATCTCTTACGGTATAGCAGTTATGCAAACTTCCATAAAATTCGCCCAGAATAAAGTAGTCTTTAGAGGCTATTCCTAGAAAATTCAAAATATAGATTTTATTTGACAGGTAAATATATCTTTAATATACGATATTTTAATCAAAATACTTAGAGCCATTTTTTAGAAAATCAAATGTTTCGAAAAAAGTTCCATGTAAAGGGTAGTTTGGAGTGGGGGATTATTATCAAAATCTTCGTGTCACATCCCTGGAAGACACTAAACTTAAATACCAAGTTTAGTGTTTTACCGACATTTCGTTTTTGAGTTAACGTGTTCACAGACACACACACACACACACGGACACACTGACACACGGACACACTGACACACGGACACACTGACACACGGACACACACACACACGGACCTTTTTCTCAAAACATTTTTTGGATACAGGGGACCCTAAAACATATATTTCCGGTGAAATCTCGGTATCGAATTTTTTGGTGGAGTGCAATACTTCCTATATACACTATGTACATAGTACGTGTAGAGAAAGTAAAAATGCAGATCTTGTTAAAATACACAAGTTATGTCATAACATTTTCTTTTTTGGTGGAGCTTAACATTTTCGAGGTATTCCTTGTTATTAGTTTCAATTGTGAAGTACTTATACTTTTCTCAGACGGAAGTGCCCGTTTTTCTTTTGTTCTACTCCTGACTACGCAAAGAAGCGATTTGCAACAAAATCGCATAATGACAGATTTTAAAACATTTGACTATCACTTTAGCCTAGTGAATTCACTTAGTTCCCTTTTACTTATAAGGAGCTAAGTAATAAAATTCTGCTAATGTTTTATCTGGATCAGCATGGTGTTGAAAGAAAAATTATCTTTTGTAAGAAGTTTGTTTGGAGAGTCGCTAGAGAAAGTCATGTGAGTGTACCACATCCGAATTTTGGAAAAAGTTTCGTATGAACGTGAGTGTGTGTGTACGTGAGTGCGTGTGTCTGTGGACGGCATAGCTCAAAAACGAAAAGACCGTTAAATACCAAACTTGGTATTTAAGTTTGGTATCTTCCAAGGATGCGACAAGAAGATTTTCTGGAAAACCCCCCACCCCCAACTACCCTTTACATGGAACTTTTTTCGAAAATTTTGATTTTCTCAAAAATGACTAACGATTTTTATTAAAATGTCGTATATTAAAGATATTTAGCTGAGAAATAAAATGCATATATCGAATTTTCTGGGAATAGCCTCTGAAGATTACTTATTCTCCATCACTTTTACGGAATTTTGCACAATTACTAAACCGTAAGAGATGGACAAAACCTTACCACACAAAAAATGTAGAGCACGTTAAAAAGACACAATTCATGTTATATATTTTTTTTTCGTGGAATTGATTGTTTTGCGAAAACAAGTGGTACTGTAGCGGCACAGTCACATAATTCTAGAACCTTCTGACAGATGAAGGGAGGAAGAATCCCGAGAGAAGAACAGACCAATGCCAACTCAGAAAATGGTAAGAGTGACATAAAATAATAAACTACTACATTTACCAATAAAAGAGACGAATATGGGAAAAAGGCAAAACTTTTCGCCCACCTTAATTAGTTCTTAGATCGTCTATCCAATGTAACTTCTCTGATTTACCCTTTGAAATACATCTTTTCGTCTTTTTCATTTTAAGTCATTGCTTCAGTTGTTAATTATTATTTGCAACGCAAGTGATTCCAAACCGGTTACTGTTAAGTAACGTTCCAAATCAAGAATGAAGCAATTCACTGCCGGCAAATATACTACTCAGATTAAGTGCTCTGATATCACTACTTTAATAGGTTATTAATTAACATGACGTTAATTGAGGCGGACATCGTGCTTCGAACAAGCTTGGATTTACTAGTGCAGAACATGGATCTGGTTAATAGGGAGTATATACGATTCCGTTTGTGTCTTCTTTTGTTTATTGCCTATAAAGCCAGTAATCTGAATATAAAACATTTGCAGCAATTAAGTTGATATGTCACGGTTCTATAACAGAACCTTAACCAAACGTTCTAGTAATTTTATGTTATTAATGATAATAATTCATAATAAGCCAAAAATAGAATATTTTAAAGAGTGAGAAGGGGAAGGGATGTTTATTTTATATTTTTATGCAAAACGTCTAAACTAATCAATTGCTACGAGCTTATATGTATAACAAACACGTGTTAGGACCAACTTTGAGAGAAAGTTACACACCTAATATTATAGAAGTGCAAAATATCTAGCCTATTGGTAATATATAGGCATCGGGCATGAGTTTAAGTTAAGTAATTTCTAATTTTTGTTTCTTATAAGCTTGCCCCGTTGATATGTAACCTTCCCCTATCCCCTATTGACTAATTACATCTTTGAATGTGAATGCAATGCCAGGCAATAAACGCTTTATAAACACTCCAGTATTCAGGCGTGGACAAAATCGCTTCAAAAGAGCCACTTCACTGAAACGCGTTCTTGCCTCACTCCACCGGCCATTCCTTCCCTTTACCTCTGCTTCTGACGCGCATCATTCAGTGGCGAGTCGGGACGTCTGTTTCATGAAGTACGGCACGGAGAATTTAGTAAGTTACAGAAATAGGAAAGTTTGCTGATTAACATGTTGATTCAATTTGCAAACATAAAGCGTTAGAATATCAAACGTCATTATGATCAGAATTATAAGCAAACGCAGGTGTTTAGTTGCAATTTCAAAAGGTGTATAAAAGCTAAAATGGACGATATGATCCCACTCTTTAGTGGTTTAGTTTCTTATCAGTTCATTAGGAGTCCGGAACTGAACTTATCTAAAAAGTTGAGTGCACGGTAGATCTATTTGATGCGATTTAATACATAATTATACTTTATATAGGTATATTAATATTATATGTGAAGTATATTTTAAATTAAATCTCTTAGGGCTGGAGAGAAACTGAAGTCATATGCTCCCTGTGTTGAACTTCCAGAGTGAAAATATTACGCGCAAGTTATAAAATATTGAGTTTAAAACCACAGGATTTATTATAAAACAATCAAATAGTTTTAACAGAGAAACAACTTAGTATAGCAATTATAAAGCGGCGTAAGAATATTACGTGCATAAGATAAAGGAAGGTTATAAACTTGAAGATTATGTAATTTGCCTAACCACAATAAATGATATTATAATATATGCAAAATATGTTTAATATAAACAAAGTAGTTAATACCGCGTAGAAATTATTACTACCGCACAGGAGGAACGGGGCCACCACTGCGCTTGTTGTATCAAAACAATCTTTGTCACAAAATGCGGGTTGAATAAAGCTACCTCTACTCTATCCCCATGCTTAGCATCCGAGCGGCATGTAAGTATTTGTTGATAATATTTACATACATTTTAGATGCATAAGCTCTTATTAAAGAATACATTTGATCATGCGGCTACGAATTGTCTTCGGATATATTAACATAAACATTCGTGTTAAATAAGTAGCCACAGTAGCCAACGAGAGGTGTCTAGTCACGTGACCTTTAAGAGATGCGGGGCAAAGGTATGTAAAACAGATCTTAGTATGCTGGTAAGTTGTTTACAAGCGAACGGAGAGGCGAGAGGCAGAAGTCCCCTGCGTTACTGAGTTTGTGCTATAGGTATACAGTTCAATAGTAAGCAGACGTTTGCCTTACCAAGCACATCAAAATAACAAATCAGTTTGTGCTATAGGTATACAGTTCAATAGTAAGCAGACGTTTGCCTTACCAAGCACATCAAAATAACAAATCAGTTTGTGCTATAGGTATACAGTTCAATAGTAAGCAGACGTTTGCCTTACCAAGCACATCAAAATAACAAATCAGTTTGTGCTATAGGTATACAGTTCAATAGTAAGCAGACGTTTGCCTTACCAAGCACATCAAAATAACAAATCAGTACTATGGCAGATGAAAACGTCAGTTTTATTTCTCATTTCCATGCATGGACAATTATTACAATGTATTACAACATATTTTCAGAGTGTATCAGATTGGACCTCGTACCTTCAGAACAGGCTGTCCATGCACTGATCACTTCCTACGGTGAATGACTGGCCCCAGTGGAACTCTGTGTTTAAATAACTATTTTCCAACCAAAGTGCGACCAAATCGCAACCTGTCGGAAACCAATTAATGGATCGTTCTTTTCTCAAAGCTGTGTAAAATAAGGTTAGAAAAGAAGAATCAAACTGAAAAATTCAATGCTGTAGTCGAAATTTGAATCACGAGTCTTCTGGTTTCTATACGGTATATTCAACCAACTGAGTTGCCACACACCGGCATAACATTAATTTCTCCACCTGATTCCATTTATCCTGGTTAGCTACAAGGTGATCTTAAACTCAAAGTTTTGAGATGACACACCTCATTCAAAGAACCCCATTGATACTTTAGCTTTCGGGCCCCAAACAATTTGAGCTCTCCTTTTTCTTTACCGGAAAAAATCGAAACAATTGAGGAATTTAATGTCGTACTAACATGATGCTGTAATACTTATTTGGTTACAGCAACCGGACGGAAACCAGAAGGTTTAATTTGCAGTGTGTGATTTTACCCTTCTTGTGGCCTGCTCAAGACTTATGTGTAAGAACAATGTATTGTCATTATTTGACACAATTGTTGGTAAACTTTGAGGTCCGAGTCTTGAAGTACTTATGACATTGTAAGTCGCCATAGGGGCACTGATCTCAAAAGGAATTTGAATCTCCTTGTGGTTTACCGGGAAAAATACAAATAGGTTAGGGAATTTAATTCCATACCGACAGGTTGCCATGGTAGCTCAGTGGGTTAAAGCAAGTGAGACAGAAACATCTGCAGCTCAAATCACGCTTATAATGTTGATTTGTTTCAAACTAGCTTGTTGTTAGTTACATCAAGATTCAGCTGAGGAAGTAAGTGATAGCTCTTGAAGCATATCCGAGCGTCACATGTAGTTGAAGTTGTGTGGCAAATTCGATTCAAAAATAGTTTCTAAATGCAAAAACGTCACCGAAGTTGAAATTAACGTTTTAATTTGTTTATTGCATAACTTGTATTGACTACAAAATTCAATTTCTTATATATTCGTATATATATTATCAGAATACCTAAACCGATTCACTTTGAAACTTTTCTCAAATCCTCAAGTTATATTCAATGGGAATCGTTATTCAGCTTCTTAAGATATACGACTGCGCTACTCTTCAGTATTATTTTTTTGTTTCCTGTTATGTTGATGTTACATTTTTGGTTGTCTTCAAGACTTTTTATGGTAATTTAATATTCGTATCTGATTCTTTCATGCAATATTTCATTTCTAAAAATAGTTTACATTATCCTTCCTTACGACTAAAATTTTAGACAAAACTAAATAGATATTCTCTGAGCAATTTTAAAAATACCAACAACGTCATAGAATACAAAATGGAAGTTGAGCAACATAAGTTGTAACTCGTTGCAATCTAACGATTCTAACAGGTAGAGCAACTGCAGATAACTCTTCGTGCGTTAAAGGAACTGCAGAGCTCAACGGGCTATCTCAAATTAAAACTAGCCAGTGCGAGCTTACCACTCTCAAATAGCACGACCGCTCAAAGACTCCGCTAATAAACAAGAGGGGATTTTAACTTGAAAGAAGCCCCTTTGTATTCTGCAACTCTTTTAACGACGGAGGGGCTAATTATCTATACGAGTCAAAAACGGGTTATTTAGGCCAATTGGTGTGCTATCAGGGAGCATTTAGACAATGAAGGAGGTTATGGAAAACGTACATACTCTCACGTGTTTGAGCCTATAACCAGTGGTTTATTCAGAATTATGTATGAGCCCGAACTTTTGGCATCGTATCCTTTTTACTTTCTCTACACGTACTATGTACAGAGTGTATAGAGAAAGTATTGCACTCCACCCAAAAATTCGATACCAAGGTTTCACCGGAATTACATGTTTTAGGGTGCCCTTTATCAAAAAAAATATTTTCAGAAAAAGGTCCGTGTGTGTGTCTATGAACACGATAACTCAAAAACGAAAAGTCGGTAAAATACCAAACTTGGTATTGAAGTTTAGTATCTTTCAGGAATGCAACACGACGATTTTGAGAAAAATCCCTGTACCCCATACTACCATCTACATGGAACTTTTTCCGAAAATTTTGATTTTCTTAAAAATGGCTCTAACGATTTTGATTAAAATAACGTATATTAAAGATATTTATATGAAAAATAAAATGTATATCTTGAATTTTCTGGGAATAGCCTCTGAAGGCTACTTTATTATGGATGAATTTTACGAAATTTTGCTAGCTGCTAAACGGAAAGAGTTGAACAAAAACTTACCGCACAAAAAATGTAGAGCACGTTAAAACACATAATTTATATTATAAACATTTTTTTCGTGGGGTTGATCATTTTTTAGATATTCCTAATTTTTTGGTTTCATCTTTAAAAATCATCAATTTCTCTTTTCTCGTACAGGAATTTTTCAACTCCTGTCCATACAAACAAAGGAACTTCAGGCACATATCAACCAGCTTTTGACTAGTACTTTAACATATGGTACTCCTTTATTTCGCTTCTACTTCCAAGGAAATAAGTAATAAGATTATTCCTGCTAATTTTTTCTCGATTAGCTTGAAGTAAATAGATGTATAAACTTTTTACCAATAATTCGTTGAAGAGATGTAGAGAAAGTCATGTGAATGGATCACATCAGATGTTTACTTTCTCTACACGTACTATGTACATAGTGTACAGAGAAGTATTGTAATGCACCCAAAAATTGGATAACGAGATTTCACCGGAAATACATGTTTTGGGTCCCACTGAATCCAAAAAAAGCATTTTCAGAAAAAGGTCAGTGTGTGTGCCTGTCTGTGTGTGGGGGGGCAGCATAGCTCAAAAACGAAAAGACCGTTGAATACGAAACTTGATATTTAAGTTTCATATCTTCCAAGGATGTGACACGAAGATTTTCAAGAAAATCCCCCCACCACCAACTACCCTTTACATGGAACATTTTTCGATAATTTTTATTTTATCAAAAATTGATCTAACAATTTTGATTAAAATACCGTATATTAAATATATTTACCTTACAAATAAAATGTATATCTTGAATTTTCTGGGAATAGCCTCCAAAGTCTACTTTATTCTGGATGAATTTTACGGAATTTTGCATAACTGATAAGCCGTAAGAGATGGACAAAAACTTACCCCAGAAAAAATATAGAGCACGTTAAAACACACAATTTATGTAATATACGTTTTTTTTCGTGGAGTTGATCGTTTTTTAGATATTCCTTTGTTTTCGTTTCAGCTTTGAAAAACCTAACCTTTTCTCATACAGGAATTTGTCAATACAAACAAAGGAACTTCAGTCACATAGCAACCAGCTTTTCACTATCACTTTAACCTATGGTACTCCCTTGTTTCGCTTCTACTTCCAAGGAAGCAAGTAATAAGACTATTTCTGCTAATTTTTTCTCGATTAGCATGAAGTATAAACCTCTTAACAATAATTTGTTGCAGAGATGTAGAGAAAGTCATGTGAATGGATCACATTAGATTTTTACTGATAGGTCCCATTACAGAAAGGATGCCAATTCGAATCAATGAAACCCGACTCCTGAAAGATAATTACAGATAATATTTCTTCAGCACATTTGAGTTTTACTCACATGTTATTGGTGAGGACATCCTTTCTGTAGAGAGCAGGTGTCACGCCACTGACAGGTTACACTGACAAGTTGAAGTTTTTATTCCACGTGAAAGTAAGAGATACTGAGTCAATGTGGATACGCGTTCTGCCTTTAAAAATAAACATATTTATCTTAAGAGCCACAGGTTATCTGTCAAGATAACCGTCTTCCTGCTCTATGTGCTTTCGAATCGCCTTGTACAAATCAAACAAAGATAACTGGCAGGATTTTAGGAGTTAACCAGTCACTAATACAAAAACTGAAAATATAATTAAGAATTGGCCTTCGGAGTAACGAGGGAGACTAAAAAACAAATAGTTGTGAAATCAGAAGAATTCAATGAAAAAGTAAGTTGTTGTTGTTGATGTTTTTTTTTTTTTTTTGTTATAATTTATATATTGGTTTTTGTAGGTGCTCGTTTTAAATACTATTATAGATAACTCTTCTTTTGTTCCTTCTGAGTGTCCTAGAAGTTACTTAATATTTCGCCCATTTGTATGTTAGTAGTTTAATTTGTGCCACTTTGGCCTTTTGCATTTTTACTTAATCTAGTACTATGTACATAGTACTTACCAGATAAAGACGGTATTGTATTCCACACAAAAATTCTGTACCAGATTTCGACGGAAATATATGTTTTGTCACCATTTAAATAAAAAAGAGCGTTTCTACAAAATATCACGCGCGCGCCTGTGTGTGTGTGTGTGTGTGTGTGTGTGTGTGTGTGTGTGAGGGGGGACGGACAGCATAGCTGAAAAACTAAAGCCTTGTAGTACCAAATTTGGTATTTAAGCTCAGTATCTTCAAAGGATGCAGCACGAAGATTTTCAAGAAAATCTGCTCACTGCACATTGAACAGTTTTAGAAAATTCTTACTTTCTCAACAACAGCTTCAATGATTTTGATTAAATATATTATAGATATTTATACCAAATAAAATGTATATCTCGAATTTTCTCTAAATAACCCTTGAAGTCCTCTTAATTCTGGAGGACGTTCGCGTAACTGGAAAACTTTTAGACATAAACGAAATCGTGCTACACAAAAAATCTAGATATCAATAAAACACACCGTTTGTGTCACATTTTTTATACAATTAACGATTTCCGAGATAAAATAATTAACATTTTTTCACACAGGAAGTCCTTGTCTGTTTCATATGTCTTATGTTTTACTCCCGACTATGAAAGACAACCGAATTTCAATGACGATCGCATTGTTTCAGCTTTTTAAAGATTTGGCTATCGTTTTAGCCTAATGTATTCCCTTATTTCCCTCCTACTTAAAAATAAGCAAGTTATAACGTTATTTCTGCAAAAGGTTTACTTCGTTTAGGATGATGTACATAAAAGAATATTTTTATAAGAATAGTTTGGTTGCAGAGCAAGTAGAGAAAGTCATGTGAATGGAGCACATCAGATTTTTTTTATTTCATTGAGAAATCTTCTAATATATTGACCGTCAATGATTTGCATTTTTCCTGTTGATATTTACCTCCATTTGCATTTTCGTTCCTTAACTTATCTTTCACCTTACCTGTGTGCTTATTTTTGTCTTCAAGGTTCTCTTGGGTTTAAACGTGAATTGTGAACTTTAGTTTAAGTAAGTATGTATTTCCTGTTTGTGATGATTTAGCTGACGGTTACTCAGGTTATGCGATAGTTTTACTTTCTCTATACGTGCTATGTGCGTAGTGTATAGAGAAGGTATGGTAATGCACCCAAAAATTCCATTCTGAGATATCATCGGAAATTTATGCTTTGAAACCCCCTGATTAAAAAAAAGAGCATTTTTAGAAAAATGTCAGTGTGTGTGTCTCTCTATCTGTGTGTTTAAGTCCCTTAAAAACCAAACTTGGCATTTAAGTTTAGTATCTTCCAAGGACGCGACACGAAGATTTTCAAGAAAATCCTCCTACTCGCTACTACCCTTTACATGAAAAAAAAAAATCGAAAATTTTGATTTTCTCAAAAATAAATATAACGATTTTTATTTAAATTTCATATATACAACAAATAAAATGTATATCTTGAATTTTCTGGGAATAGCCTCTGAAGACCTGTTTATTCTGGATGATTTGTTTTGAATTGAGCATAGCTAGTAAACCGTAAGAGATAGACAAAAGCTTACTAACAAAAAATGTAGATCTCATTAAAACACACAATTTATGCCAAATACATTTTTTCGATGAATTGACCGTTTTCTAGATATTGTTTGTTATTGATTTCAGTTTTAAAATACCTAAAACTTTTATCATACGAGAACTTGGCAACTCCTGCCCAAGCAACAAAATGGATTTCAGTCTCATAGCAGCCACATTCTATAACATTTAAACTGTCTGCTAAGTCTAGTGTATTCTCCTCCTTTTCTTCTACTTAATAAAGAACTAAGTAATAATAGCATCTCTGCTAATGTTTATCTCGATCAGCATGAAGTACATAGAAGAATAACCTTTTTAACAATAGTTTGTTACAGAGTTGTAGAGAAAGTCATGTATGTGAGTGCTTGTCTTATATTTAAGATATTTACAAGACATATAAAATGTATATCTTGAATTTCCTGGGAATAGCCTCTGAAGACCTCTTCATTCTGGATGATTTTTATTGAATTTTGCATAGCCGGCAACCGTAAGCGATAGACAGAAACTTATTACACAAAATACGTAGATCTCGATAAAACACAATTTATGTCATATACATTTTTTTCGTGGAGTTTGCGGGTTTCGAGATATTCCTTGATATTGATTTCAGTTTTAAAATAACTTGTCAACTCCTGGCCACGCAAAGAAACAGATTTCAATACCATAGCAACCACATTTTAAAATATCTAACTATCGGTTTAGTCTAGTGTATTCCCTTGTTTCCATTCTACTTATAAGGAACAAAATAATAGGATCGTTTCTGATTATGTTTTACTGTGAAATAGATAGGAAAATAAGCTTATTAATAATAATAATTTGTTACCAAGATGTAGAGAAAGTCATGCGAATGGCACCCATCAGATTTTTTTTTTTTTGCTAGTTATTCCACACTTTTACGTTGATTTAGTGTACCATAATTCAGAATAGCTACTTATTTATAACTTGTACACAAGTAGATCCTTGGCGGACGAACTTAGATGTTTATAAAAAGGTGCAATCTTTTCCTTTACAGTTCAGACGAGTGTGTTAAAATACATACATGCTTAATTTATGTAAAAACCTGTCTAAATTATTATAACAATTAACTTTAATACTCTTACAGAGCGTTTATTTCCTAGACAAAGTCAATTTGCCATTTGGAGTTTGTACTTAGTGGCAATAATCGTAGTCTGTTAGAAAGTTAGTGTACAATAAAGTAGCAGTTTCTGAACTATTTTCTGACAGTGAATAATACAGATGGCATTTATAATTGAGCTGAAGTGTGTACCATTCTGGTACAATATAATGTGCCGACACTGTATTCTTACGCTCCACGCTACATATAGAGGCATTTGTTAATTAGTTCGGCCTTTTGCCGAGCGAGTTGCATTTGTTGTTTTTTTTTTTTTCGGGGCTAAAGAGGTTAAGGTGTTAGGTCTGTCAGCCACTCTCAGTTTGGTGTGCTTTATATGCACAGGCCTTCTCAGAGTGGAGCGGTAAGTGTTTTCATATGGCGTGATTCACCGTTAATTCTTTATTCTAAGGGCTAAACTGATCTCCTCGGTGTTACGTTGACAGGATTGCTCGGTGAAACTAATATTTAAATTCATTTGGGTTTTGTGAAAGGGTTAACTGTCATGATTTCTGATATATTACTTTCGTGGTCAGTTACGTGAAATGATATGCCACATTACAACGTTCCGTAGTGCATTTCACTAATTTTATATATTTGTTACAGGGTTAAATTATGGAGAACTTTGTAGTCTCACTTCGAGTAAAGTATGAAGGTTAAGTATATTACACACATTACTATTTATATTATGTATTGTTATTGTTAAAGTTTTCATAGCTTACTAATGAAATAAATTATTGTTATAAAAGCTATAATTGATCCCATTCTGTTCATTATAGTTAGCGGGGCAACACATATATAATTTGGGTCTGCTATTACCATGTTGATCCTTTATTGCGAATTTGGCCAGTTCTCCATTTTTCAAAAACTTTGAAGTCGGGAGAGACTAAGTCTGGAGCTGGAAGAGCACGGAGATGTTTGAATTTCCAATATCAACTAAAGGAATTCTCTATCCCTGTAATAACAGGATATTCTGCACATTTTGCACGAAAAGCTGTGCTTAAGTTATATATAAACCAAGTGGTCCAACTGCCTCGTTTGTGATGTGTGTTTAAAGAGTTGCAGTACTCAACACGACTATTTCAGGTTAAAACCCCCCTTGCTTATCAGCGGAGACGTGAAAGAGTCGCGCTTACTGAGAGAAGAGCTGCAACTTTTTTAACACACGAAGGGATGCCTGCTGGTGTGGATCAGCAAGTGAACGTAAAAGTCTAGTTCGGTTGTTAAGGTCGTCCATTCAGAGTCGAGCTTCGTGCGTTCGAATTCGAGCGACTGCTGTCAAACGTGCTTGGAGTAAAGGATGGGGAGGATCCACATAAAATAACCAATGTGATGACGGGTCTATATTTCACTGCACTTGCATGGGTTTTTGTTTTTGTCCTTTTCTTGAAAAACACTACACAAATATTGAAAAAAAAATGTGCTTTTGATATAACACAGCCGCAAATATTTTAATTTTATTTTTAAACTCTAGGATATATGGAAATAGCTTTAAAATATTAAAACGTAGGCTAATCATCTTTGTTAGCAAATGGCAACCCCGTGCAATAAAGATATAAGTATTTTAAGCCATATTTAGTTTTATTTCTTAGGTTACAAGGAAAACAACATTGCACTTTTGTGAACAGAGAACAATCGGATCATATTCAGGACGCTGCGGAGTAAGTATCTATGGCCCGGTTTAAGGCAAAGGCTTAGGAAAGCATTGGCCGTTTACTCTTGAAGGAAGGGACACTTGTTGGAAGCAGCTGGTTGAACGCGCTAATTCGTGGAGACCCGTGACACATCAGGGGAAAGTGGCTATGTATATAACACCTAAATAGCTTCCAGACTGTGGTCTTTTGCTCTCAACATTAGTTATATTCCATTTTTGTTTTTGTTTTTGTAAATGTTCATTAACTTGATATAAACTATAACGGACGAGATAGAAGAAACAACAATTTCCTACTTACTACCATGAAGGACGCACTAAAGGCTACTGGGAGTGACATTTCAAATTTCCGTACTTTTGCACACAATCTGAAGATGTTACTGTGTTTGCATTGGTATTATGTTGACATGAATACCAACTAATATAAATGTTTTCATACATTTTGTTATAGAAATCTATTGCATAATCAAACTTTTCCATTCATCTCAAAATTTACGAAAATTGGTTTGCATTTTTTGATTTTGAATTTTGAATCATACTCTAAAACCTTTACGCGTTAATATCTGAATAGCTTTGGTTACTGAATTGTGATAATTTATTTAAAATTTAGGAATTTTATCCTCTACCATTAATCATTTTTATAGAATACTTTTTTGAAAAACTACTATTGGTGTTAGGGTAATGTTGTCGTCTGTAGTATTACATTCTGGGAAACATTAGTTGTCTTTAAATAAAATACTTAGGCTCGTGGAATATTTTGAAAGTGTGGAAATGTTGTTTTGAAAATGGAATGCTAGGAAACAGGTGTATTGTAGGATCTTTAAAAGGCTGTAGAGGCCGAAGCAAGTGGGACCGGGGCAGCTAAATTTTGATTCTCTGGGGATGCTTAAAGATTGCAATAACTATTTGCTATAAAAAGCGATTTTGCATTTTTTGTCGGATTGTAGCCAAAGTTTCAGTGCGCCCTAATTTTACTTTCCCTTCTGTGTAAGCGAAATTAATCCAAACTTGAAATAAGTTATAATCATTCGTAGGTCATTCGGTGGAATCCAAAAATGCTCTCTGCTGTTTTAAATGGACAGAAAGGTCTTACAGTGGGACCGTCGACCTCCGCGTTTAAAGAATTCAGCTAAACGCTTCCTTTGCAACAATTTGTCTCCGGTATTTGGCGAATACGGTGTTAGAACGGCTTAGAAATTCTGAAAATGTTTGAACGCGTAAGTATGTCTGGCCCATTTCTCTTCTTCATTACCTTGTTATTCCATTTATTCTCCAGGTTTATTTTTTCAATTGCTTCAGTATAATACAAACTTTTTAGCATCACAGAATCACCTTACGGATTCAAAAAAATTCAGAACTTCTAGACCGTTCCAACTCCGTATACACCAAATATCGGAGCAACCTAGACAATTCTCAAGCATGCTTCTGTCTTAATTCTGCTGAAAGGAATGCCCCGAGAATAAACCCAAGGGCGATGTCAGCTTCGGGTGCCGCACAACTGACAAAAGACTGGTTCATTAATTCAGTCATCATCATTTAGAGGACTCGAGGCTGTCGGTCGGCAATGAACGCTAAACACTTACAAGGAAAAATTAAAAAGGAATGTTTTTAAAACGCTGGGAACCCCAGTTACAAGTACAGGAAATGCCTGCACCATTTATGATTTTCGCAAAGGGCCAATCAATATCCATGGCACAAATTTGCCTCATTCGGATGTTTCTAAGGCAAAGTCGCCAATATGATCATTGAAGTTAAAGGGAGGTCTCCTATCTGTTGTATACGCGAAGAAAGGTTATTGTAATATGTGTATATGGAAACGAGCGAAGAGCATTAAGTTTAAACTCACATATTCTAGAAGCTATTGTTTTTCGGTTAATACTCTGAGATTTCAGAATACCAAACTTAACTATGGAATTTACTGTCGCGCTGTGAATTGGAAAAGAAACTTGGATTACTTATTTCAGAATTGCTATGTTGTTTGTTTTTTTATTCAGATAAATGCATTCGTATTTTCTTTTAGTGTTATAATAAATAAAAAACGTTTATAGAGTTTTCTATAAGCAGTGAAAAACGTTAAACACATTTTGGTTTGTAAGTCAACAGTAGTTTCCTTGTCTTTTGTACACCTCGGCGGATTGAATTCACGAACTTTGATGAATATAATTTCTTCCGGGTCTCGAATCTGCTTTTACTACTCCTATTTTCGTTTGGAAAATTCTAGACGTTGCCAGGGTAGCCATTACAACTTTTGAGAGAAACCTTTAAAGAAATTGCTGCCTCTAACTTGAATGCGCAAAGAAATGAAAGACAATACGTGACAATAGTTCGAGAAATGTGGCATTTATGTACATAACCATTCTAATTCTGAGGAGTGATGTCTAATAGTCCTTGGTATTCGACCTGGAACATCAGCATCTGCATGTTTTTGTGCCTGCAGGGCAACCGGAAATCGCTGTTATCTTCATCCGTGGCAGTCAAGATAAGATCCTGTAGCAGTTCTGTGAACAACTGGAGTTTAAATATTAGATAACATTTACGATATTGTTGGAGTAAAGCAGGGAAACCAACCGGAAAAAGTAGGGCATATAAAGGGAATTTTCTCTTCTTGCCAGAGGCTTCTTCGAGTAAACGTGCTTCTCTAATAATAATTGGGCGAAGGTTACTTATCTTGTCCTTTCAGCACAAGTTTCATAATCAAATCGGAAGCGAAAGTCCGAATATTTTTCGAAGTGCTGCTTTTCATAAGTTACAGCTCCAATGCTTCCGACGTAATATTATAGCAGACAAAGATAACTCGTGAATAGAGATCGTAGTTGCAATGAAAAGTATGGAAAATTGCTGACATGGAACAACTGTCAGTACATCGAATCCCAAAAAGAAGTATAGTATTTAAATGGTTCGCAAGTGTGTCCTTAATACTATGCAAATTCATCAGAACAGAGCAATGTAGGGTCACATATGTATTTCGCAAAAGGGATAGGAGATGTACCAATCAGAAAGGTGCACTACACTAGTTAACGCTGGATATAAACAAAAGTCGGGTGTTATATTCACATCGTTTATTTGCTATATAATCATATTTGTGCACATAGCGAGAATACTGCTCGGTATCGTGTGAAACTCTTCTCGGGAAGTCCCGGGTTCGAATTTATTTGTGTTGGCCATCCTAACCTTGGAAGGTTTTCCCAGATCGGTAGGCGAATCCAATGTTAGTTCTTATTCTATCTCTAGAATTTTCTGTTCCCATTTCTTTTTATCTGTTTCCGTTCATATGTTTCAGAGTTGTAGGACAGCGATTGGTATGTGTCAATGGTAGAATTTGCACTGAGTAAGGGACAGCCTCCTGAAGTTTGGATGATCATCTGATACCCCGACCTTGGGGGCGTCTTCCCAGGAACCTTTGGGTTAAAGGTGGGACAGACAGACTTGCACATTATCATCCAAAAAGCCCTGAATATTGGATCAGCAGCAGTGAACACCACTATTATAGAAACACTTTACGTCAGGAAGCTCTGCAGTCGGTGGATTCAATGACAGAAACCGGCATGTGTGCAATGGAACCAGGGAAGATAAACTATTTGATGGGGGAAGATTCTTTATTGCACCAATTTTGTATGAAAAACAAAAGACTGTCAGTACCGAATGATGCACTACAAAATATCTTCCAAAGTCTTCAGTGAACTGAGGACAAAGCGCCCAAAGACTAATTTGCATAGAGTTTTGTTGCAGCACGACAATGTCTCTGCCCAGTTGCAGTAGAATATTTCAATTTTTGCAGGAATCAGGAGTCAAATATTTCTCCCATCCTTCGTACAATCCAGAGTTCCTTAATGAGGAACAAAAAGTGTTTCGATCCCCAAAATAATAGGAAAAGCATTCCTGAGCTCGAATCTCGTTTACGGACATTTTATATTCATTTTATCCTTTTATGTTTTACAAATCGAGGGCGATATTTAATTTTTCCGGGTTATCACTTTTCTTGAATATTATCTTAGGCAATTTTAAATTCTACGGACCCCGGGCTCCTTTGAGCATTATTTCATCCTTTCCATTCATCGTTCAATCTGACCTACGAAATTAGAGGGAGCTAAAAGAATATCGAGGCCAATATTTGAATCACTTAAACTTTCAGAGGCTACTTACGAAGGATGAACTGCGCATTCTCTAAAGAAGAATGGCGTTTGACATTGAAAATAAGTTTTAAAGACTGAGACATTGTGTGGAATGGAATGGAACATACTTTAAAAATATGTAATGATTGAATCTCAAAGTTACAAATGTTATGGCATTCCTTACCAAAACTTCTAGAGTGGCCTTCGTAAGCAACTTGAATAAATTTAAAAGTGTTTGGTTACAAGAAAAGGAATTCAGGGACTCTGTATGAGAACAACACTCTGATCATGGAACTATATAAGTATTTTAATAAAGGTGAAGCACAATCTTGTAAACCTACATTTTCTGAGGGATAGATTGGTTTGGTAGATGAGGGATAGATTAAGTAAAATCAAATAATTTGAGCTATGTCAGCTATTGGATTCCTAGGTTTTGTAGTTTGAGCTCACCACTTATTTACAATTGGGATAGATATAGATACAGGAGCTCACTTGACAGGAGGTGCACTGGAAAAGCCGTAAATGGTGGGAAAACATACCAGATTACAGCCAAGCATTAAGGTACTGTTATTACAAAGTGTATCATGATGTCATTTTAACTCAGTATTTTGAACCGTTATCTGCTCTAACTGAAAGTTGTAACCTAATACAAGTTTTGCGGAGAACTTTCTTAGTAAGCACGATGCTCAGTCCGAAGAAACACAGATAAAGTAAGGTGCTTCACAATCTCACACACAAAAGCGTAAAATATAATAAAATAAACAACCAAACATATCAATCTCATTTATTTCACACATATAATGCTTTCTTTTGCATTTATAGAACGGAGTCGATATGCACTCTATTCATGTTGCCTACGCTAGCGATAACAATTAAACCGTTTAGAATTTTCGCGAACCTTCGAAATCGACATCGGGATAACAATCCACACTTACAGCTTTCACGAAATGCAACAAAACACTGCGTGAAAGAGGTTTCACTAGGACATATACCATTTAGATAGCCAAAGTTTGCTACGGCTTGGAAGATCCCTACGTTCAGAGAGCCTTGCTAAATAGGTAACATCTCCGACACACGTCTCTGCAAAAAGTACTAGGCGAACTGAATCCTAAGCTTATCGACTAGACCACAGGTCTTGAATTGAACATCAAACACAAAGACTGCATCCGAAGAGTATAGAGTAAAAGGGGAAATCATAGGGGTGATGTTGGGTATAAAGTGAAAGTTCTGCTTTTATACACAAAACTATGATTAAATTGAACTGAAATTACGTTTTTGGTTGTTTAGAATATACATAATAACTATCTCAACTATCATTATCACAAGACTTATATTGCGTATAGAGTAATGAAATATAATGCTGTATTGGATCACACTTTGATGCACTCAGGATACTTAAATAAATAAAATAAAGTTTTGGAAATTTCAAACCAAAAGTAACGAATACCTCATATATAATTAGTGCTAAAAATGCAATAAATTGCGTTTCAACAATAATATAATTTTTATAAATTTCTCTCTACTCCTTGTGGCTTACAGTGTACAAAATTGCACAAATTCGCTAAGAATAAAGAGAGCCTAAAGGTAATGCACAATTTACATGACTTGAAAAGTACACCTTGAATTCAAGGTATACATTTTAATAATCACATAAATAATACACAAACTTGGCATTTAATCACGTTATAACCACTTTTGAGAAATTAGAAAATAACAGTTTTGTTTGTTTTGTGTTTTTAATATTCGTGATGCGTGTTTGGACGTAAATACCCGGTTTGACATATATTCGACATTTCTCTTTTGAATTACGTTGTCTCTCTGTCTCTTTCTTTCTCTCTCTCTCTCTCTCTCTCTCTCTCTCTCTCTCTCTTACTCAGACACACATATACGTAGGACCATCTTTTGTGTTCTGGAAATTTCAAAACGTTGTTTCCGACCAAAACTCGATACATATTAAGTGTTGGATGATCACTGAATGATTGCTGCTGAAAGGAATGCCCCGAGAATAAACCCAAGGGCGATGTCAGCTTCAGGTGCCGCACAACTGACAAAAGACTGGTTCATTAATTCAGTCATGATCATTTAGAGGACCCGAGGCTGTCGGTCGGCTATGAACGCTAAACACTTACAAGGAAAAATTAAAAAGAATGTCTTTAAAAGGCTGGGAACTCCAGTTACAAGTACAGGAAATGCCTGCAGCATTAATGATTTTCGCAACGCGTGAATGTTCATGCCACAAATTTGCCTCATGTTCGGATGTTCGTAGAGGCGGGAAAACTGTGCTTGTGTGCCGCTATGTCATAGCTGTTGCCATTCTAATTGAGAAGACGCACTTAAATAATTGCCACTGGATGACTAAGTTAAATAATTTAGTTTTATTTCACTTTACAAGTTATTCCTAAAATAAGAGGGAAGAAAATTGTGATAGAAGTATTAAAGGTGAACCTTATTTGTCAGAGGAATAATTGCTGAAAACTGAGTGAGCTGTTATATACTATTTAATTAGACATCCCTAATTCAGCTGAAATTTCGTGCAAATAGTTGTAAACATTTGGACGTGCGCAATGACGCGGTTGTTAGAATTCCATAGTGCTACAACACGATACTTTACGCAACCATACCATGTCATAATTAACAGGCTGCGGCAAAGATAAATCAGCAGAAAAGTGCAACAATAACTTTATTAATAAACTTATATTTTATTTAATATTATTATGTGTAATAAGCTATAATACTGAGTAATAGTTACAATTTGCAATATAACTTGTTGCCTTGTTTCCCGCACACACGAGTGGCCTGCGAAGGGAAATGTCATTACTTCGTATTTTTGTAGTGATAAGACTGTCACGTGGTCGCCTGCTTGTGGGGAGACTCCCAGCTTTGCGACTGAAGCTCCAAGGCTGTAAACATTTTAAAACTTGTCGGTGATGATTCTGATAGGCGCTTACATCAATGCAATCACCAAGGCATTTTGCAACGGTCAGACCTACACCCCTTTATCTCAGATTATTTTTGTTGTTAGTTATGTTTTAATATCTTATTCATATTTGCTACGGATAGTTGGATTCTTCAGTCTAGCAAGTATTTCTAACAGGACGTGATCGATAAAAGGAGCTATTTCAGAGATTAAGTGTGATAGTATTTTATTTAAACTCTTACCATGAATATTCACAATTCACATATACTTCATAATCTCTGAGATTCTAGCTGTATTATACGCGTTCACTTACAAATGGAACTTAGATGTCGCGTATCACATTTCTTACGTTAACTAATCTGCAAGACCGACTTACAATGGAGAACAACTGAATATACTGCTAACTAAAGTCTGGGAGATCCATAGTGATCCCTGATAGCCAGCGCGCTGTCACAGCTGATAAGAGGTGTATCTGCCAATAGATTCTTGCCTCGTAAGCAACGATAGAAAGAATAAAGATGATTAAGGAGCGGAGCCCCTGACCAGCTGTAGCCATGGACGGGACGAAGTGGCAACAGTGTGACGGAGTGGCCAACAGATAAGGCAACTGTCAGAGATCACTCTGGATCTCTTCGACTATAAAGATGAGCTGGAATGTGCAGGAAATAAGAACAAAGAGTGTCAGAACTTGCGTCTCTGTAAATTATATATAACAAACACCCTTGATCTGCGAAAGCATTCAAACTATCTCTAATTGCTTTTTTGTTGTTGTTTTTTTTTTTTCCGCTTCCAGTAGCGTCTCTTTTCACGAACCAACAGGAATTATCCTATAATTTAACTTAGGCTGTCAATTCTCAGTAACTTTCCAGCAACTTTCACAATCTCACCACCCTCTCAAGCTTACATTGTCTTATTTAGCTCAAGGATATTCTTTTTTTCATTTCCCCAGGTGCCTGGGGAATAGTTTGTGTTCATTTCAAGCATTGGTCTCATTTAGCAAAGTGTCCTACCTGTCGGTATAGAGTACCTTTTACAGTTCTGCTTAGGCCCTTTTGGCATGCGCGCTATGGGAATAAACTAACTTCAACGAAGAACGGCTTGCGGCCGCCAACTGGTATACATATAGGAGACAAAGGCGGTAATAAAGAAGTGTTGTAACAATTTGACTCATCATGTGTTATAGTCTTTAGTTTCTAATACGAGCGATTCGAGTTAAAAGCTGCGCTTTTAGTGCCAGCTGTTGAAATATTTCAAAAAATTATTTTTGCAGTAACTGAGATGTGAAATAAATAAATAAACATAATATAACAATGACAATATTTGTACTAATAATTGAAACAGCGTATTAGCACGTTTTGCATTTCATTATTTTGATTATTAATTTGCACAGGTTTAGTAGCCAAGATTTGGTAGATCATAGAACAAACAGGAGGGTAAGAATTTTGTATTGTAAATGACAAGGTCACCCCTTTTGTCAATCCAGAAATACAAATGTTTTTGTAAGAGCAAGTTTTTGGTGCATTAAAGATCTAAGTAACAGGGAGTTTCTACAGAGACAGGTTTTTCCCTAAAAGTTAGGAGTTCGGGACTCTTCCATTATAAAGAGTGGTCACGTGAGAAAAATACAATGCATTACCAAAACTAAGCACGTGATAATTATAGTTTCGCGCTACTTAGTAACTAATCAGAAATGAGCACGAAGCTTGAATATTTTTGGTATAAAAGCTGCTTGCACACAAGAAGTATGTAAGTTCTGTTTTATATTGTTGGTTCTCAGTCATTTGGCGTTCGTTATATTAAATCTTACCGAAGAAGTGCAGTTACCGCATTAGTTGATGTGCAAGTTTTATATCGTCTAATAATGAAGTAAGCGATTTATGTGTATTCCCTAAAGAGAATAATAGCTATTAACGACCGTGGCAATGAGAAACTTAGTATGCAGAAAAAATAGCACCAGTTAGAAGCGTATATCTACAAGAACTATGTCGGGAGTCGCTCGACGGATTAGTGCCCCAATAATAATAATAATAATAATAATAATAATAATAATAATAATAATAATAATAAAAATAATAATAATAATAATAATAATGAAAAAACAGCATCAATTCTGAGGAATCTAAGTGAAGTATTTATTTTGTTAGTCTACCCAGTGTGACATACGCAGGTCATTCTTCCTCCCCTCAGTGAGAGTCGACTTTGTCTGTTCTAGCATTGATGAGCTATAGCCGGCGCATCACGAAGCATCAAGGAGGTATGTACACACTTATTTTTAAAGTATTTCACTGGCACTAATTCGGACCGACTCCAAGGTACACGAAAGAAGCTGCGACATAATAATCAATTAATAATAATAATAATAATAATAATAATAATAATAATAATAATAATAATAATAGCTGCATTATAGTTTGGCCTATTTATGGTCCCATACAGGACGGGATGGATTCTCGTGCTAAGCACAGTGTTGGGATCCAACTTACTGCTCATAGCAGCTAACTCGCAATAACGCTAACGGGGTACGCGGGGGGTGGGAGCAGATCTCAAGACATAGATATTCAAATCCATAATGTCGAAGTAGTGTAGTCTCAGTTTTGTTTTCTGTAATTCTTGACTTACAGAATTAATATTCCAGATGAACTTGATAACAAACAAGTGAATAAAAGTGCTACATTAATTAAAAAGACGCTGAGCGTTGTAGACTGACCGGTAATTTAATAAGTTCTTTGGAAAATTATAATTTCACACATGCTTGACAATATTGATTAACGGCTCACTCCGTTCATTTTGCTGTCCTCAAATATTTAATTGCTAGTATCAGTACTGTCTGAAAAACCTGAAAACGAGAAAGGAGAACGTGCTGCATTACATTTTCTGGCCTGGCAATAAAGTTCTTACACTTTCCCACCGAAAAACAGATAGCTGGCGCACTGGCAATGCGTATTTATACCAATCGTAGAGTTAAATGTGGCAGTCTGGGTGAATCTGCCTGCCTGCACACATATCAAGTAAACAAATGGGCTACTTGAGTAGATAATCCCCATAACTCACACCACAACAATATTAGAGCATTACAACATCTCCAGTAGTTGTAGTGAGGTGTGGTGGTTAACGCACTTCACTGGGTGGCTCATCAGGTGAGAACCTATGTATATAGCAAATGTCGCTCCAAAATCGTGTGATAAGAAAACATAATTCAGTCGTGAAACGGTTTGCCCACTGTAAACACTAAAAAATTGTTCTCTCTCTGTCAAATTAAACTCTTTATTTACTTAATATATCCTGTGCAGTGATCCAAGTTGGAATTTCCTCACTTGGATAAATCTCTAAAAGTCACACAGATTGAAGTTATTACTGGCATCGTACTTTTCTGCTGTTCCTTTCAGACCTACCCTAAAAAATCCACTCTTTTGAGCCGTCTAAATTCGCTCTCTGCACTCCAGCGTTCCAAATTACCTCTGTCTGACGTAACCCTTAACGGCCGGTCCCCATGGCCGCGCTCGCCAAAGCGTCTCGCTTTGGTGTTTCGCAGCGCAGGGGATCGTGGGTTCGAGTCCCGCCTTGGGCATGGGTGTCATATGTTTGTGTATGTGTTTATAAAAAGTAAAACAGAAATTCAGTAATCATACAGTAATCAAAGTAAACAAATTAGGTAAATAAAAAGTAGGGTATACAGTGCCGGAGTCCCGATCAGACTCCGGAACTGTATTTAAAAATTTAAAAAAAAACAACAACAAAAAAACAACGAATCTATACTGTACAAAAATCTGATGTGTTCCATTCACATGACTTTCTCTATATCTCTGCAACAAATTATTATTAAAAAGCTTATGATTCTATTTACTTCATGCTAATTGAAAAAAAAAATAGCAGAAATAATCTTATTACTTGCTTCCTTGTAAGTAGAAGCGAAATAAGGGAGTACCGTGGGTTAAAGTGATAGTCAAAAGCTGTTTGTTATGAGACGGAAGTTCCTTTGTTTGTGTGGACAGGAGTTGACAAAGTCCTGTGTCAGATATGTATAATCTTTTAAAGTTGAAATCAAAAACAAGGAGTATCTCAAAACAACCATGTCCATGAAAAAAATGCATATAACACAAATTGCGTGCTTTAAAGTGCTCTAAATTTTCTGTGTGGTAAGTTTTTTACCATGTCTTACGGTTTAGCAGTTATGCAAAATTCCGTAAAATTCGTCCAGAATAAAGTAGTCTTCAGAGGCTATTCATAGAAAATTCAAGATATACATTTTATTTGTCAGGTATATCTTTAATATATGCTATTTTAATAAAAATTGTTAGACCCATTTTTGAGAAAATCAAAATTTTCGAAAAAGGTTCCATGTATAGGCTAGTTTGGGGTGGGGGGATTTTTCTCAAAATCTTCGTATCGCATCCCTGGAAGATACTAAACTTAAATACCAAGTCTGGTATTTTACAGACTTTTCGTTTTTGAGTTATCATGTTCACAGACACACGGATACATGCATACACTGACACATGGACACACACACACACACGCGCGCGCACGCGCGCGCGCGCGCAGGACCTTTTTGTGACAATGCTTTTTTCTTGGATACATATATTTACGGTGAAATCTCGGTATCGAATTTTTGGTTGGAGTGCAATACCTTCTCTATACACTATGTACAAAGTACATGTAGAGAAAGTAAAAAAGGAAATCAGTGCACATAATAATCCGAAAATAGAAATCTCCCTAAACTGCTCAGTCAGGAACTCTCTTCGCCATAAGAATAGCTTCGTTTGATCTAGACATGTTTTATGTTAAATTCTTTTTTCTCGAGCTTGACGATTTCAAATAAGCACAAAAGTGACTTTGTACCTGTGTATACAATCTCAGAGCTGCTATTGCGAAACTGCAACAATAACAATCCTTGGAGTTAGCCAAGTGTCAAAGTCTGGCTCGCGTTACAGTAACCCTATCTGAGGCCTGTGGGAAACAGGTCCAAGGTCTGCGTGTAACTGGACACCAGCACCAGGGTAAGCAACAAGTACACCTTCTTTTTCTTTCATGTCAGGCATTCCTTTAACACGGATCTCTTTATTTCTATAGCTATCTATGTATTTAATAGATTTCAGAAAATTAGAAAATAGAAAATAAAAACTCTGATGTGCCACATTAACATGGCTTTCTCTACATCTCTACAACAAAGTATTGTTAAACAGCTTATGCTTCTATTTGCTTCATGCTAGTTGAGAAAAATTAGCAGAAATAGTCTTATTACTTGCTTCCTTTAAGTAGAAGCAAAATCCCATAGGTAAAGTGACAGTCAAAAGCTGGTTGCTATGTGACTGAAGTTCCTTTGTTTGTATGAACAGGAGTTGACAAATTCCTCTATGAGAAAAGTATAAGTTCTTTAAAGCTGAAACCTATAACAAGGAATATCACAAAAAAGATCATCTTCACGAAAAAATGTATATGACATAAATTGTGTGTTTTATCGTGATCTACATATTTTGTGTGGCAAGTTTTTGTCTATATCTTACGGTTTTCCACTTATGCAAAATTAAATAACAATCATCCATATTAAGAGGTCTTTAGAGGCTATTTCCAGAAAATTCAAGAGATATATTTTATTTGGCATGTAAATATCTTGAGATTTTAATCAAAATTGTGAAAGCCATTTTTGAGAAAATCAAAATTTTCTAAATTTATTCCATGTAAAGGATAGTTGGGGGAATTTTCCTGAAAATCTTAGTGTTTGTTATTTAAGGTCTTTTTGTTTGTAATCTGTGTTGTCCACTGAAACACACGCACACACACGGACCTTTTTCCAAAAATACATTTTTTGGATTCGGGGGGGACAGAAAACTGTATTTCCGGTGAAATCTCGGTATCGAATTTATGGATGGAATACAATATCTGCTTTACACATTATGTACGTAGTACCAGTAGAGCAAGTAAAAATGCGTTTTTTGGATTCAAAGGGACCCAAAAACATGTATTTCCGGTGACATTTCGGTATCGAAATTTTTGGATGCAATACAATACCTTCCCTATACCTATGTACATAGTACGTGTAGAGAAAGTAAAAAGTAAAAATAAATATATGTGAATTAAAAGGTAGACATCATAAAGCTATCGAAGAGAGAGAACATTACTAGAATTAAATAAATAAATAACAATAATAATAATAATAATAATAATAATAATAATAATAATAATAATAATAATAATAACGATGATAATAGCAATAATAGCATTAAATGAGAGAAATAGTGCACCAACTGCAAGACCTGATCAGTATTTTCAATAAAATTTGCTTAGTTTTAAATGTTTGTGTTTCTTTCTCATTCTTGATCTTTTTTCATTTTTTATGCGTGACTCATGAAGTGGAAGGATTCATTACAAAGACAAATGCAGTTTACTTTACTGTACACAATTAAGGCATGAAGCTACCGATGGAATTTTCAATAAGATGTTATTGGTCAACCAGCTTTTAATTTAATGGTACGCTTTAAAATTGTGAAATTTTAAAAATATTTAAGAGAAAAATGAATTTGGTATTAATTTTATGGGTAAAATGTCAAACAATCAATACTCATAAAAATTATCTACTTTGTTCCATTTACATAGCTTTTGTATACATCATCTACATTATGCTAATCGAAATGAACAGCAGAATCCTTCTTATTACTTACTACCTTATAAGGAGAATGAAAACAAGGTAATACACTAGGCTGAAGCGATCATCAAATCTTTTAAAAGTTGGTCGCTCTATGAAACAATTGTGCCAGTTCTCTTTGTACAGCTAAGAGTAAAACAAAAGAGAGATGAAACGCGTACATATGGAAAAACTTCCCTTCTGCTGCAGCTCAATTCCGACAATGACGTTTTTTATGCTAAGGAATCGGGCTGCTTTTGAATATATTTTCTAGTTCTTCGAACTACCTGACAAGTTGGGTAACATCGCATTAACGAGAGGAAGTAGTGCTCTGTATTTATAAACGACTTAAATGAGTTCTTAGTTTTTGTGGAGTTATTTCTCCTGTTCTACTACATTATTCAAGCTATTTTATTTCTGTGAAAGTGATAGTACGCTGGGGAATTATTAAATCCTGGGTTTACAAGACAAAATAATTTGTTGTGCATTTCCTTTACGTGGCGCCATGTTGATTTTAAAATCCTTGTGTTGTGTGCCCGACATTATTGTGGTTATAAATTCATGGTTTTTTGTGGTTTTTTCACAGCGTCTTTTTGGGTTAATAACTGTGCTATTCTAATTCCTCCTCAATATATGTTAATATATTAGTTTAAAATTAAATACGGCTGAGATAGCAAGCCACAATGTTTGTTTACAAATATTCAATACGACAGTGAATTCGCGTTTCAGACCAGTTTCGTTCTGCAGGAAGAGATAAATAAGGGACAAACCAGGTGAGAAAAAGTGTATACACAAATTTATACAATCTGATGAAATAATTAAAACTGCATTGTTTACACTTAACTATGCAATAGTGAAGTTAAACTCACATGCTGATTCAAGGGTTGTACAAAATACTGCAGCATATTGAGACCGTTAATTAGCTCCCCTATTACCACTATTGTTAGTTATTAATTATTATTTAGCAATGTAAAATTAAAAGAGTATAATATGTAGTTAACTGAAAATTCAGCTGGAGAAGAAAGCCGACGTCAGAGTCAAAGGGGATGAGAAGCTCTTTTGTCAGAAAGGACTCTTTTGTCAAGTCACGTAAGCTTGAGCTAGGTCGAGGTGAACTGAAACATATGGAAGATGGTAATTCTTCATTGTACTAGGCTTGTCACGTGAGGTTTACAGTGCATCCTGGGATAAGGAAATTGATTCTTGGGTAATATTGATGTCAATTGTGCGCCCTTTCTGTCCAATCAGAAGGAGGCCGCCATGACAGTAATTTTTGTATATAAAGAGCCCAAGAAGGCACATCAGGAGATCTGTTCTAATTCATCTGTTCTAACCTGTGCGTGAAAGTTGTCTGTAGCTGTTCTGCTGTTGTTCGTCGGGCTGAACTTAAGTACTTCACATAAAGTTCACACAAAGCTAGTGACGAGTACTAATATATTACGTGTGTTCAATCATGTTAATAGAATCGTAGCAAGTGTATAAGTGAGCATTATTATAAGGCAGATGTGCTTGTCTCGTTTCTTTTAGGAAGGAATAAACTCAAGCAAAGCATACGACTTTTAATCATTATAAAACCACTCTTGACCTACCCTCATTTGCTTTACCACCCCGAGTGCGTCAATTATCGTGCCGACTGAGCGACACCGAGGCAAACTCACCGGTAGTGGATTCACCGTACCAGGTAAGTGGGTATACTCATAGGTAGGGGAGTGAGTCTGGTCAACGACTCCAATCTGCACTCATTGCATAAGGCGTCTTAAATGTGGCGCAAGAGGCAACCCTGCATATAACATCTAACGTCAACACCATATTAACGCCGCATATGTTTCCAAACGCGGGGCTCAATGACGCTACAATATTCAGCTGCAGTGCAGCCAAAGGTTAACACTACGAAACCTGTATTAATGACTCCAAAACTCCATGATGCAACTAAGGACTCAACACATACTACAAATTACTGAGCTTCAACATGCAAGAAGATGAAGTTAGGAGTTAAAAGTGTTAAGAAGGTTAAGTACAAAAGTGTATTGGTAGAACTTAAAAATGAAGAAGATTCCAAAGAATTTGTCCAGGTTATTGGTGCAAACAATGAAATCTTAAAGCTTTTATACCTAAGAAATATAATCCTCGTATTGGAGTAGAAGCTGTGTTCCTGAAGAGAATCTACTGGAAGTCAGTACTGAACAAACTTCGCATGTTAAACAGTGCATGCATGATATCACTCAATGTATGAAAAAATGTTGATGGAATGGTCAAGAGACGGCGAATCACAGTTTGCTGTACTGAAGGTGCACGATCTACCGAGCAGTGAGCAAGTTGTACATCAGGTAGAGTTGCTGTTCTGGTGCATTATCGCATTGCTGGAATTAAGCAAATAGCTGTAGCAACATAAAATGCTGTTCATATTCTGTTGATGGTCATAATGTTAAAGATGGTCCTAAGCAGAGAATCCAATATGCTAATTGTAAAGCATATGATGAAAAACTGAAGAATCTTTATCAGACCAAAGACATTTCTCACACAGCGACATCAGATAGCTGTCCAGCATATAAAAGAGTAGTATAAATTATTAAAGAAAGAATTAGTTATGGCTAAAATATTATTTTTCAACGGAATTTGCATAGATCACTGGTACCTATGCAAGAACCTTTATTTTGAGCTTCACTGGTCTCACAATTATAGAGAAACATAAATGATAACTTAATAAAATTACTCTGTGTTCAAGAATCTAATGCAAATGAGAATTCTACTCGAGGATTGGTTTAAATTGTTTAAATATTATTGGTCAGCAAATTAATTACGAATCAGAGCTTTAATTCTACTTAATAACAAGAATGCAAGATTACTACCTCAATACAGTATGCCAGACTGTCCTGTTATATGCGTTAATGTTGGATGTGTTAGTTTATTCACATGCAGTTTATACATTGATCCATATGTGATATTGGCACTTACGAATTTAGAAAAGAGAACTCAGTGGATGTATTCTATTCATTGCTGGAGATATTAATGCAAAACATAAAGTCTGGGGAAGTCCCACTGAAAATGACCGAAGAAGATTTTTTTTTTTCTTTTTGCACTTCACAACATTTTTCACTTCCTGAATAATAGAGACATTCCAGCTTACAGAAGAGCTAATACAGAGTTAAGTTGATGTTACGGTGTGCAGTACATCACTTCTTCCGGATGTAACCAAATGGTATGTAGAAGAATACACAAATATTATAGCCTTTTAATTATCCAGAATCTGTAGAATTAGATCTCATACATTATCTAATGACGCATATATTACAAGCAGGTACAAATTAATAATGTCAAATGGAATTATTTTGATTTGTTAGAAAAGAAGACTCTTTTTTAATTATGTGGAGACATTCTGCTATACCGAAGAATCCACCAATACTTTGTAACGTTGCTGATCTCACTTCAAGTTGCAACAAACATTTGCCAAATATTTCAAATCAACGACCGAAAAATACCTGGTGGGCTTAAATCTCACTTTATTGCGTAGTCGATGTTTTGCTTGTCAAAGAAGATATAAAAGAGTTAATGTCAAATTCTACGAGACACAAATCAACAAGATTTTTTTCTGGCTCAAGCACAATATAGGAACTTAATAGCTGGAAATATTTTGCTGTATACAAAATGCTCAAAATCCCTGGAATGGTGTTTACAAGATTGGTCATCAACAATCAAACTTGAATGGGAGTTTAAACACTATAGATGCTGCGAATGGACTCACCAAGATACCCTTAGAGACTGCTAATTTCTTAATAGATTCATTCTTTCCTTCCCACAACAATGATGTCATAACTCAATATTCTGTGTGCCCAGATAATCGCATTGCTCCAAATACAAACAGTGACGTAAAGTTTAGTGAAAAGGAGATCAAAAAGGAGATATAGTAGAAATGCAAGATGACAAGATCTGGCGTTGATACTATTTCTGCTAACATCGCTAAACATGTGCACTATGCAGTTCCAATACTTTTTGTCAGATTATATAATAAATGTTTGGAATTGGGAGTGTTCCCTAACTTACGGAAAACTGCTATAATTAAAATTATACCAAAATCAAACTAAAAACGAGCCACCCAAAGCAAATAATTACAGGCCAATAACGCTATTACTTGTGATGGGAAACATTCTTCAAAAAAATTTTAATACATAGAATTATGTATCATCTAACTGTCAATGAAGCTTCATCATCCAAACAGTATGGATGTATGCCTGGAAAATCTACAGAAGATGTTTGGTATAATGTAGTGAAATGGATGAAAAGTAATCTTAAACGTAAGAAATATGGACTTATAATCTCATTGGATGTACCTGATGCTTTTAATAATGCCTGATGGCCAATTATTTTAAAACAATTGAAGAAGAAATGTCCTGCAATTCTGTATCACCTAGTCAAAATTATTTCACAAATAGAAGCGCACAATTGAAATTATGTGGAGTGAGAGTAAATAAAACTATTATTAGGGGTTGTCCATAAGACGATTTGACGATTTGCTGCAATTAAAGCCTACCAGAAGGATGTAACATCATTGCTTATGCTGATCATGTTCTTTTATTAGTAGAATCTACTACTCTTAGCACCTTAAATACAAATTCAATGAAGCGTTACTTCTACTTTATACATGGGGCTGTAAGAATAAGCTGGGATTTAACCTCTTAAAGACTTGTCACAAACAGGCGGAAATTTGATGTCCGTCAATTTCAAATACCTTGGAGTAATTCTGCACCTGTAACAAACATTTCGACCACATTTTAAATATCTAGAAACCAAATCTAATACACTTATTACCTGTTTTATAAGAACGGTTGGGAACTTAATACATAGATATTAAAATTATTTATGCGGCAGAACCATTACTTTTATACTGTGTTACAGCTATCACCGATGTTTTAGAACGGAAATGGGCTTGTAGACAACTGTCTCGGATTCAGCGTAGTTTATTTCTTCGTATCACTGAAGAATTTGGAAATATATCTACTGATGCAGCTCGGATAATAGCTGGTATTGGACATCTATATTTATCTCCAATCTCGACAGCAAAGATTATTAACATAAAGAAAGGTCGTGCCAAAATTCCAAGATGGAAAATAGAGTATCCAGCTCCGCATACAACTATCGGACATCCATTGTATTCCCCACCATCGTCACTAACTGCAAGAGTAATCACATTCATACACATGGTTTACTTTCCTAACACGAAATTACTGGAAAAGCTCAAGTTGGATGTACGTTTGTTGTTTACTATATATAATAATATTGAAAATATCTCAGTAACATTTTATTTAACATCACAGTGTACTGTATTCCAGGCAGAACTTCTCAAGGAAGCAGTGCAATGGAGTATAAATGACGAAGCTAATGTACATATTTTTGGTGATTCAGCAGCACTTAAAGCGGTTAATAATACACATGGTCTTAACGCACCGGCTGTGTGTATTAGAAAATTAATTATGCAAAGTAATGTATACATTTGTATGGGACGGGTACGAGGACACAATTGGAAATATAAGGATGATTAACTTGCAAAGGAGGCTGCTATCGTAAACTCAGAAGTTATAGAATACAAATATTATAAGTATTCCCATCTGCCTATTATAAACGATTATGTAACATTCAGATGGTGGAAAAATGGAATGAAGGTGGATTACCAGCATTGGCTAGGCGGCTGTTGTTTAATTCTGCTCAAGATAGGCTTGAGTGGTTTATAACCAAACATGTTTTCACAACAGTTTCCTTCTCGCAGATTATTTTCAACGATTTAAAATAAATCTTCCACTGGTTTTCTCTGTGTGTCAGAATATTATCTTCTTCCATGCTATGGGTATTTCTCTTCTCTAGAACATAGATACAGCAGAAACTGTTACAAGAAAATCTTTTGTCCGGGTTAAAAAGAAATACCCATAGCATAAAAGATAATATTCTATTCTGTTTGAACGTGAAAGAACTTACTAGACAACGAAGCTTATCATCAAAGGAGGTCATTTGATTTTTGTATCTATTGTAGTGGGGAATAGTCATAAAATGAACTAAAATTTACCACTTTCCTGGTTTTTGTATGCAATTCATTTTTTCAACGAAAACAGGTAAATCTTCCCAACTTCACTGCATCATCTCATCCAACACATTACATAACAAAGAAAATAAACTCTTGAAGAGTATGTAATTGGGGGATATACTATTAATTGTAGTATAATTATATAGTCATATATCCGTTTTGAGAAAATATACTCTATCTGGTTCTTTTAGTAAGATGTTTTTGAGCACTAGGCAGATCCTAGCTACTGAAACTTTTGCCACCTACAAGCAAAAAGAGAAAGTGGCCAATGTTGTATGAAATACTGCTACCTACATTTTCAAACCTGCCGCCAACTAAAGAAACTATTTTCTTACTCGGTGTACCGAGTCGTTTGATGCCTTTCTTGCACCGTTCCGTCGACTTCAAACTTGTCTCAGATTTTTGTGACGGTTAATCCTGTTTTTGTGGTGAATGTTGTTGTTGTTGACTGGTGGTGGTAGTGTAAGAAATTTAACCCTCCGACTTCCTTGAACACAGCAACACCCTCTACGTTCCAATAATATTTCAGTACCCACTTACGTTCATGAAACGATTGCCGCCATGATTGTTTCAACAGATGCCTTCTGAACCACAAACGACAAAAAATCTGATGTGCTCCATTCATATGAATTTCTCTACACTTCGGTAACAAATTATTGTTAAAAAGCTTATTCTTCTATCTACTTCACTCTAATCGAGATAAACAGCAGATATGATCTTATTTCTTGCTTCCTTGTAAGCAGAAGGGAAATAAGAAAATACACTAGACTAAAGCGATTGTCAAATCTTTTAAAAGCTGGTTACTATATGATTGAAATTCGTTTCTTTGCATGATCAGGAGTTGACAAATTCTAATATGAAGAATAGTTTAGGTATTTTAAAACTGATATCGATAACAAGAAATATCCCCAAAATCCATGGGAAAAAAATATGATGTGTTCCATTCATATGACTTTCTCTACATCTCTGCAACAAATTATTGTTACAAAATGTATGCTTCCCTTTACTTCTCGCTAATCGAGAAAAAGTTAGCAGAATTAATCTTATTACTTGCTTCCTTGTAAGTAGACTCGAGATAAGGGAGTGCCGTAAGTTAAAGTGATATTCAAAAGCTGGTTGCCGTGTGACTGAAGTTCCTTTTCGTATATGGACAGTTCACAAATACCAGTATGAGAAAAGTATAAGTTTTTTAAAGCGGAAACCAATAACATGGATATCTAAAAAACCATCAACTTCACAAAAAAATGTATCATACATAAATTGTGTGTTTTAACGTGCTCTACATTTCTTGCAATGTAAGTTTTTGTCCATCTCTTACGGTTTAGCAGTTATGCCTAATTCCGTAAAATTCATCCAGAGTAAAGTAGTCTTTATGGGCTATTCCCAGAAAATTCAAGATATACCTTTTCTTAAACAGTTAAATATCTTTAATATACGATACTTTAATCAAAATCCTTAGAGCCATTTTTGATAAAATCAACATTTTCGGAAAAAGTTCCATGTAAAGGGTAGTTGGGGGAGGGGGGATTCTCTTGAAAATCTTGGTGTCGCATCCTTGGAAGATACCAAATTTGTTATTTAGCGATCTTTTCGTTTTTGAGCTATGCTGCCCAAAGACGCACACATATATACTCAGGTACACACGAACATTTTTCTAAAAAGGATATTTTTGGATTCAGGAGGTCTTAAAACATTATTTCCGTTGAAATCTCCGTATCGAATTTTTGGGTGCAATACAATACCTTCTCTATATACTATATGCATAGTACGTATAGAGAAACTAAGAAGTCTATCACATAAATTGTATGTTTAAACGAGATCCACAATTTTGCTTTCTCTACACGTACTATGTACATAGTGTATAAAGGAGGTATTGCAATGTACTCAAAAATTCAATACCGAGATTTTACCGCAAATACATGTTTTGGGATCGCTTGAATCCAATAAAGCTTTTCTAGAAAAAGGTTCGTGTGTCAGTGGATAGCATAGCTCAAATGCGAAAAGTCCGTTAAATACCATTGGATCCGATACGAAGATTTTCAAGAAAATCCCCCACCCCAACGACTATTTACATGGATACATTTTCAAAAATTTTGATTTTCTCAAAAATGGCTCTAATGATTTTTGACAAACTAAAAAAAATCGAATTTTCCTTCATGCAAAGCGTACCTTGGAGGTGTCACACCCTTGGAAGATACTAAACTTAAAAATGAAGTTCGGTATTTTATCGTATTCACAAATAAACGGGCGCGCAAGCACACACACACACACACACACACACACACACACACACACACGACTTTATCTAAAAATGCTTTTTTAATACAGGCACCCCAAAACTTGTATTTCAGGTGAAATATTAGTATCGAATTTTTGAATTTTTACCTACAGTACCTACATTGTATATAAGTGCTAGAGAACGTAAAAAGTGATTAAAATATGTGAGAAAAACGATCATTTATATGGAGAGCATCCTATAAATTACCTTATATATACAGTATGTATCGCATACAATATTTTAAATAAAATTTGTTGAAAATTGTGGCACTTGGATGATACGAGGGTCGGCTGATAAGTCCCGGGCCTCTCAATGAAAACACCATTTAATTTTTTTCCCCTTTATTTCTCACTATAATCTCTAGAAAGGCTAATATATTTGTCATATCGGTGTTCTAATTTAATAAAACCATATCTGCAGTTCGACTTATTAAGGTCCTCAAAATAGCTGTTTACCGCATCAATGACGTCGTTGCTGCGAAATCTTCATCCTCCAAGAACTTTTTTGAGGTTTGGGAACAGGCGGAGGCAATGGGTGCTAGATCTGGGGAATAGGGTGGATGTTCAAGCAATTCCAACTTTAATTCGCACATTTTCCCCATTACAACGACTGAACGATGGACCCGAGCATTGTCGTGATGAAACAAGATTTTGATACTTTTACCCTTTTCCAAGTAATCAATAAAAATAATTCCCTGAGCATCCCAGAAAACACTCGCCATACTCTTGTTAGCTGACAAAATTGATTTTGCGTCTTTTGGAGTTGGTTCACCTGGCAATCCACTGTTTTGACTGTGATTTACTTTCTGGAACATTACTTAAAATATTATCTGCACGTTATGTTGATATGTTTACAGCCTCTGCTATCTCAAAAAACTGTAATCTGCGGTCTTCCAGTACTAAACGATGAATTTTTTCAATGATCTCTGGAGTTGTCTCTTCTACAGGGCGTCAAGAGCGAGGCTCATCACTAGTGCTCGTACGTCACATTTTGAACTATGTAACCCACCTTTTAATCATTGAGTATGAAGGGACAGTCTTTCAATGTACTGTCCATTTCCTCCTTGATTTCTTTAGGCGTTAAGACTTTCAAATGGATGTATTTAATCACTGCTCGTTATTCCAAATCCTCCATTTTCGTGTAAACTCTAAAGTTGTCTTGTTTAAAATGCTGTCTTTCGAAAACTAAACAATCTATTGACCTGTAACTATGGATACAAGCTAGTCCAGAGTTAAATTATACGATGCTACCATCTAACTGGCCTAGTGAGGCCCGGGACTTATCAGCCGACCCTCGTATTACATACACAATTAAAGCCTTTTGTATGATGTGTTAGAGAAACATTTACGAATTTTAGTCTACGGAATTGAAATGTTACGTATGTGAGTTCGAAGAGTATTTAGAGCTTGAAGTTTCTAAAACTAAATAGTTCGATATCATTTACCAAGGCTACCACGCTATTTACACTAAAAAACCAAATTGTGGCTATTACTATCGTATTCTACATAGAAATAATACTTATTGTATTTACACTCACAACTTAAAAAAAGGGATTTTCTAAATTCTGTGCTGTATAGAGCTGTATTCACAATATGTAAGTTAAATATTATACATTATTACTATACTTATTTGAGTATGAATTTAAACAGACATAATAATAATTGTTTTTAATTGTTTTTCACACAATTGTTTTACGTGTGCAGGATAGGAGTTCGAAAGGGAGAGTCAGACTGAAAAATTCAATGGCACGGATGTCCCGATCTCTCACCGGTTGCTCTAACCACTGAGATACCATGGCAACATACAGGCATGCCATTACATTTCTTAACTGACTCGCATGTAACCCGATGAACTACAAGGAGATCTCAAATTATTTTGAGATGACATACCGCAATAGCGACTAATGTCGCAAGTACTTTAAATCCCCGGCTATTCAACTATTAGGTCTATATGATTTTTCAGTCTGTCAGCTTAATTTAGAAATTTCTGCTACATGTTTAGGTCTGTGTTTGGATAAACATTTAACATGGAGAGTGCTTTGATAAATAGACAATCAAACTATCCAAGATTATATATTTATTTAGAAATTAAGAAATGGTGTACTCTTCCAATATTTGAAAACATCTTACTTTTCTCTGTTTGAAACTGTAATTATATATGGATAATTTTAGGGCGGAAAGTAACAAAAGCATCTATATTTTATGTACGCAAAGTAAGATCACTAAGAACTATTTTTTAGAAATGTATTTTTACCTGCGTATAATTAATATATTAATTAAATTATTTTGGTTCAGATTCATAATTGTCAAGGAATTGGATATTTATGAAGAAATGATCACGAGACAAAACAGAGAAATGATGCTGATATCATTCCTAAGGTTAAGTAAAACGCAAAATATTTAGATTATAGAAAATATACAGTAAATTATCAATTCATTTATATTAAACAACACTTATATATATAACTTCTCTTGACAGTTTTGAAGATGATTAATATGACAATCTTGCAGCAAAAGTTTTACTCATTTTGATTATGTCTATTGTTTGTATAGTGCAGTTATACACACATGTAATTATGTAAATAGAGAAAAACAATTAACTTTATAAAGTTTCTCAATGTAACCCAACTGTCTGCCATTTTATTGCACTTTTGAATTTCCTTTTGCCTGATTTAGATATTGGGGCTTTTCACTACAGGGAAACAACGGACAAGCACGTGGAGCAGTGAACGCGGAAATGCCACAAAATTCTTCCAGGAGTTTAGAGCCTTGCAGGTCATAAATGTCCGAACGCTTTCAACATCCACAGAGTGGCTTTAATGCACCTTATGGCATGTTTATATGCGGTGCAATAAAAGCTGCATTTAGCATAACGTTCATAATGATAAGCAACAACCATAAAATTCCATGACGTTTTACTTTTTCCTTTATTTTTCTTTCATTTTTTAACATCTTTTATTAGTAATCACTAGTAAATATGCAAGAAAGTAAAAGAGTAAGATATAAAAGAAGAAAAACAAAGTTTGATTATATTTCTTAGACGTTATTTAGCGCTGGAAATGAAATTTTGTTGAGTACCGGAATGCATTAAATGAAACATTCGCTTGAAATGACTTGCTATTAAGGTTTTTAATTGTTTCACCTTTATTCTATTTTTCTTTTTAGTGTACATACGGTGCACCGGAAATACATGTTTTAAGAATCCCTGAATGAAAAAGGTATGTGTGTGTAGGTGTGAACATAGCTGAAAAACGAAAAGTCGTTTAAAAACCAAACTTCTTATTTAAGTTCAGTATTTTTCAACTATGCAACACGAAGATGTTCAAGAAAATCTTCCACCCCCAACTACCCTTCATGTGGAATATTTTTCGAAAACTCTGATTTTCTCAAAGATGACTCCAACGATCATGATTCAAATATCATATATTGAAGATATGAAATGTATATTTTCAATGTTCTTGGAACAGCCTCTAAAGTCCGATTCATTGTGTATGGGTTTTGGATAAGTGGTATACCATAAGAGAAAGAAAAGGTCTTCTTACCAACCAAAATGCAGACTTCCTTAAAACATACAATTTATGTCAAATACATTTTTTGTGGAATTAACTGTTTCGGATACATTTTAATTTAGTTATTGTTTTCGATTTTAAAATACTGCTACATTTCTAAAATGGCAACTTGTTATTCGTTTTTCTTTCTGCCATTCAAGCAAAGAGAACGGCATTTCAATGCATTATGTAGCTACCAGCTATTGTAAGATTTGATTATCGCTTTGGCCTAGTGTATGTCCGCGTATCTGTATCCCCGCGCATGGAAGTATGCAATACAACTGTTTCTGCAAATGTTTATATCGGTATACGTGAAGCAAATAGAAAAATAAGTTTTTGTTAGAATAGTCTGTTGGAGAACAGGTAGGGAAAGTCATGTGAATATACCACATCAGAGTTTTTACTTTCTGTACATATATATATATATATATATATATATATATATATATATATATATACCTATTGGTGAAGAAGTACTGAATTTCACCAGAAATAACATGTTTTGGGGCCCCTGAATAACCGCACCTACACCTGCTTCCTACTTTGTTATGAAACACCGTTTTTCTTAAAACTACATTTTGAAAATGTTCCACGAGAATCAGTTTTTGTTAACATTCCATTATAATATCCCAAAATGTACAGAAGTAATCTCTGTAATATTCTGTAGGAAAAAGTATATTTTATTACTAATAAACACTTCATTTTTTCTATGAAAATACGAAAAAAATAATCTTATGATTAATATTAAGAATCAAAATTTCTTATATTATTTAAATTATAAAAGTTTGCAGTTCCAGCAATTATGTTTATTTAAAATATAGTTTAATACCATTTTTTGAGGATCAAAGCTCCAATTAAAAAAATTGCAACTCTTTCTTCAACTAATGAGAGGCGTTATGGATATGTTAACATGATAATATTTATGAAACAACTTATAGTTTACAATGTATTCATCGAATTTATTTTAAATTTGCCACAAATATTAACTAAAGAGCTTTGCAATCACAATAAAAGGTTTCAGAAAAATCTATATTAAATGTTGAAGTTTGAAAAACCATTTCTAATATTTCTTAACTATGATTAAAAGAACTAAATATGACATATGAGTAATATTTTCTAAAAATTGTTAGAAATTTAGTAAAAAAACTTATTAAAGAAATAGTTATACTTATTAAAAATAACTTAATTACATCATCTTATGTAATTAAATAATGACAAACTTACTAAATACAACAGCATTATTATAAGTATCCTTCAAGGATAGATACGAAGATTTTAAGGAAGATCCCCCAACCCAAAATACCCTAACATGGAACATTTTCAAAAAATGTCAAGCTTCTGAAAAATGGCTCTAACGATTTTCATTAAATTGCCATATCCTATCAAAGATATTTGTATGGCAAATAAAATGCATATACTGAATTTTCCGGGCAGAGCCTCTGAAGCCCACTTCATTCTGGAGGATTTTTGCATAACCATTTAGCCGTAAGATATAGCTAACATCTTAGTATACAAAAAATGTAGATCTCGTTAAACAACACACAGTTTTTGTTGTTTATTTCCTTTTTGTTTTTGTTTCTTATGTTTTTGGTGGAGTTAACCCTTTCAAGATATGCGTAGTTGCTCGTTCCAATTTTAAATATCTATACGTTTTTCAAAACAGAGGTGGTCATTCATTTTTCTTGTTTTACTCCTGGCAGTGCAAAGAGAAAACCTTTTTAATTTCTTGACATTCAATAAATCTAAGCTAATTCAGTGTCAATGCAATTATTTACTGTCATATTTTTTTCTATAATTAAACATTGTCTTTAGAAACTTTAAAATTCATGAATTTCAAAGTCATCACATAGTGACAACTTTTAAAAGATTTGACTGTCACTTTAACCTAACGCATTCCACAATTTCACCCTTTTACAAGTAACTAAGTAATAAGACCATTTCTGCTAATGCTTATCTTGATTAGCATGAAGTAGATAGAAGAAAAATCTTTTGTGAGGATAGTTTCTTTGTAGAACAGGTATACAATGTAATGTGAATGGAAGGCATAACATTTTCCCAGTGTTGTCATTAAACTTACACCAATGTTCACGTAAGAAAGCTACATGTTAGGGCTATAGAAAGGTTGTGATATATTGCACGGCTTGAATGTGATTCTATGATCAAGAAAAGTTGACAATATTTGGATTTTTCTCCCCTGAACCTGGAGTACAGTACATTGATGGCTTAGTGTTTACAATGCTAACCCTTCTAGTAGCATGAATAGCCCAAAGCCATCTACAACACTAAATGAGGTAATAAAATACTTTCACTTAAAATAAAAAGCACCCCTACACTATTACCGAGGATCTTAAAATTACTGATAGCTTAAAATATATAAAAAATAATGTGGCTCATTTTTGGATCATTTTAAATTTAAATTTAGTGAAAGGTTCGTTAGTGGTCTATGCCCAAGCGTTTCAGATTTTTAAACATATCGTTTGACCCGGAAACCTTTGCTTACGTTAGTACAAAGTCCAGATCATAGAGTTGTCTGAAATTTCCTTTAGCTCGGAATCTATTGAATATGAAGTAAACAAACAGTCTCCTCAGAACTCAGTTTAACCGATTTCGTTAACAATGTTTTAAAAAATTAGGTACTTCTATTTACTAGCACTGGGAAATTCATTTGCGAGTCACTTCGGGGTGTCCCGGTTTCGACGCCAGAGACCACTCACTCACCCCGTCCGTATTGATTCTTCGTCATCTGGATCTGGTCTCCTCGTCCCTATATCTCAAGGGTAAGGAAGAAGTATAGCAGTGGCATTCGAACTACAAACGTTAGGAACCCCTCCATATTGAGACTTCGTCATCTGGATCTGGTCGCCTCGTCCCTATCTCTCAAGGGTAGCGAAGAAGTATAGCAGTGGCATTCGAACTACAAACGTTAGGAACCCCGTCCATATTGAGACTTCGTCATCTGGATCTGGTCTCCTCGTCCCTATCTCTCAAGGGTAATGAAGAAGTATAGCAGTGGCATTCATTTCGGACACTTTTTTTTATTAAATTGACTTGCAGATTTGAATATAAAAGCCGGTTTATGAATTAGAGGAAGAGTTGTATTACTTAGCAAAATAATACGGGCAATAAAGGGTTAACTTAGTAAATTTTTAGAAAACTCCGGTGCTTCAAACTACCCTTATATTGAATACAACATAAAATAATATGCACGTGTGTGTGTTTATAAATTCCAAATTTGGGCCAAGGTTGCCCAATAAGGACCAAATTAGCTCCAGTTTATGGTCAAAGTTTTCGATACTGCAAAGTGGGTAACATTTCCCAGCTATAATTTATCACATATCGGAATGAGAATTGAATGCAATATTGAAATATGAAAGTTAATTTTACAAACAGGTATCCAGAATTAATAGCACTAATGTACAAAAGGCTGTAAAATGCTCTGACCTGCTTGCGAGTGCCTTTCTTTTTCCTTTCCTTTAGCTATATCTTATTCCATATTTGTCCGCGCAGTCTTGTCTAGAGCTGCGATGTTTTTATTGAAGAGCGCTTTCCTTGGAACGCAGAAGTCAAATGACAAATGCATCAGTCAAGGCGTGGCAGGAAAATAAATGAATAGTTACATAGACAAACATTTCATTGCGAATCTATGTACTTGCCTTCTAATGGAAATGAATACTTGATCGTGAGCCAAGAATCGCAGTTTTATTGCACTGGAAGAGCAAGAAACCAGCAAATGAAAATGCGAGTATACTGAAAGAATTTAGCGGCACTATAATAGTTTTTCAGATATGGTAACATATCGCTCCAACTTTTTATGTCTGAAATGTTAAGGAATCGACGCTTGAATGTTTTGCATAGATTAAAGCTTCTAATTAGCCTACGCGTCTTCTGCAGCACTATATAGTGTGTTTCGAAATGCGCCATGGTCAGCGTGAATTACACACTTACCCGCGCGCAAGACCCACGCTCTCGGAGATAACACAAATACTTGGTAGGCACCGAGGAGTGTTTTCGCTAATATATCAGTAAGCTCCTCAGTGGCTAGCTAATATTAAGGGATTCTTTGCCTTTCAAATCTTACTCAAAACCCATACCTTTCAGAATACTCCCGAAGGACTGCAGATAAAGTTGAACAAAAATAAATAAAGTTTGTACTGAGACAGGTTTATTTTACTTTTACTCATAATTTTAAATGGAACATGTTTAATTTAACAGAAAAATGTCGTTAATTTGTATGGTAAATTGTTAAGAGCTTCTATTAGCATAAATTACGGAGTTATTAGGATAATACGTAAAATATACTTGGGTTAGGACGAAATATGTACCATGTGGCTCAACTGCTGTGTGCAGATATCCCGTTGAAAGAGAAACAGAACTAAACGGGCTATTTCAAGCTAAAACCGGTAAGTGGGGAACTGTCTAGGTGGCTTTCGTTTTAGCCTCTAGTTATCAGCGGAGACGGTGAACGGATTGTGCTTATTGACAGAGACAACACGAAGTTGCTCACTTCGTTCCGCAATGGTCGGTTTTATTTTGAAATATGCCTGTTGAGTTCTGCAACTCTTTTAATGCACGAAACTGTCTGAGTCCTAACTAGTCTTTTGAGTAGGAAACTGCCGTATACCCCTTTACCTGAAAGCTAAGACAGGTTTGTTGATAGCCAACAACTATAAACCTGTTTGTCTCCAGAAGGTGCTTCCCAAGAACAACCTCTGAGATGCCAATAGTGCTTTTTGAGCTGCCTAATCTGAACATGCCTAGGAATAAACATAGCTATGAGTTCTAATCTGCGACATAAGTATAAGCTGTAAGACTATATATTCGTGGTATCGTTTCGACTCTTCAGGCCACAACTCACAAGTGTAATGACATGTTTGTCAGTTTTCTAAAGTGAAGAGCAACAACGTGTTTCATCTGGTCTTCGCTCGAGTTTTTACACATCTGAAATAAACCTAACATACAAGGATAATCCGCAAACAATATATTTTTATTTGAAATAATAAATATATTGTATCTGACTATTCATAATTTGTGGTATTTGAGTATGGCACGCTATCCGTAGTAAAGAGCCAGTCAGATGGACTAACATTGAGATCACAAGGCCCCACCTTGATCGTCATTTCCCCACTCGTCAAAACGAAGAGCACATGGATTCTATGGAACGATCGAACATATGCTGAAATAAAACAAGAAAGAATATATGTGTTTATGAACCTTCATTATTCGTTGGTTTAGGTTTTGAGTGTTGTTACTTTGAGACAGTATTTGTGTGTAGTATGAAGTAATGCTAGAAGTGTTGTTTAGATATATTATTATAATCGAATTTTGGGCAAATTTGATTATTTTGTGAGGATAAGACAATACTCTTTGTTTACTTAACACGTTCCTCGTATACCGATGCTACACACTCTCACATATCACAATTGTTTACTCTTTTGGAGCTTCTACTCAGTGTTCTTTAGAAAGTTAATTTTTTTATCAGCTTTATGTTACTCTAAATAAACCTTTGCTGGGCCGCGCCCACTCTCCTCTCACCAAGGCACCCAGGCGACCTATGTGGGATTTGCGCTGGACAAAGCAGTGCAGGCACACGGATTCTCCGGGTTTCCCTTGTCGTTGCATTCCACCCTATTCCATCTTTATTCTATGTATTATCAGTGCCACGGCCTGCGGTACTATAGGTATTAAAAACTGGCGTTAAATACTATGAAAAAAACAAAACAAAAAAACCTTAGAAATAGTGTTTAAAACAAATTTCGTTGCAAGTACAAGGGGATGGAGGAATCCAAGTCGGCAGACAGTCAGATGTTTAAAAGCTAGTATGTATGAGCTCATCCCTTTCCATGTCATTGCGAGTAAAACAAGTCCCATAAGTAACTGGGCTTTAAGAAAATGAATGTTGAAAAATTCATATCAATAGTAACGGATATCTCCCAAATTGTCGACGCAATGGAATACATTATTTTAAAGAAACCGTGTTTGTAAAGAGGTCAACATTTTTTGTCCACTAAGTTGTCTGTTTCTGGTGTTTTTTTGTTTTGTTTGTTTTTGTTTTTGTTTTTTTTTTTCGTTTACAAATTTATATAGAGCTTCTTTGTGGATGAAGAAGACTTCGTAGCCTAGTCCCATCGCTGAAGATGCTATGCAAACCTTTTCCGTTGAAAGAGGGGTTTCTTTCGTGAGCAGCCTGTAATAAAAAGATATTGCCAAGTTTCGCATTTACCACAAGTCTTTGTTTTATACTTTCTCTGCACGTACTATGTACGCACAGTTTATAGAGAATGTATTGCATTCCACCCAAAAGTTCAATACCGAGATTTCACCGGAAATGGTGTGCTGAGTGTGTGCCTGTGTGTCTATGTGTGAGTCAGTGTGTACTGAGTGTGTGTCTGTGTGTGTCTGTATGTGTGTGTCAGTGTGTGCTGAGTGTGTGTCTGTGTGTGTCTATGTGTGTTAAGTGCGTGCTGAGTGTGTGTCTGTGTGTGTCTATGTGTGCTGAGTGTGTGTCTGTGTGTGCTGAGCGTGTGTAGTGTGTGCTGAGTGTGTGTCTGTGTATGCTGAGTGTGTGTCTGTGTGTGTCAGTATGTGTGTGTCAGTGTGTGCTGAGTGTGTGTCTGTGTGTGTCTATGTGTGCTGAGTGTGTGTCTATGTTTGTGTCAGTGTGTGCTGAGTGTGTGTCAGTGTTTGCTGAGTGTCTGTGTGTGTCAGTGTTTGCTGAGTGTCTATGTGTGTCTGTGTGTGTCAGTGTGTGCTGATTGTGTGTCTGTGTGTGTCTGTCTGTGTCAGTGTGTGCTGAGTGTGTGTCTGCGAGTGTCTGTGTGTGTCTGTGTGTGTCAGTGTGTCTGTGTGTGACAGTGTGTGCTGAGTGTGTGTCTGCGTGTGTCTGTGTGTGTCAGTGTGTGCTGAGTGTGTGTCAGTGTGTGCTGAGTGTGTGTCTGCGTGTGTCTGTGTGTGTCAGTGTGTGCTGAGTGAGTGTCTGTGTGTGTCAGTGTGTGCTGATTGTGCGTCTGTGTGTGTTTCTGTCTGTGTCAGTGTGTGCTGAGTGTGTGTCTGCGTGTGTCTGTGTGTGTCTGCGTGTGTCTGTGTGTGTCAGTGTGTGTCAGTGTGTGCTGAGTGTGTCTGTGTGTGTCAGTGTGTGCTGAGTGTGTGTGTGTCTATGTGTGTCAGTGTGTGCTGAGTGTGTGTCTGCGTGTGTCTGTGTGTGTCAGTGTGTGCTGAGTGTGTGTCTGTGTGTGTCTGTATGTGTGTGTCAGTGTATGCTGTGTGTGTCTGTGTGTGTCAGGGTGTGCTGAGTGTGTCTATGTGTGTGTCAGTGTGTGCTGAGTGTGTGTCTGCGTGTGCTGAGTGTGTGTCTGCGCGTGTCTGTGTGTGTCAGTGTGTGCTGATTATGTGTCTGTGTGTGTCTGTCTGTGTCAGTGTGTGTCAGTGTGTGCTGAGTGTGTGTCTGCTTGTGTCTGTGTGTGTCTGTGTGTGTCAGTGTTGTCTGTGTGTGTCAGTATGTGCTGAGTGTGTGTCTGCTTCGTAAATATCTTTAAAATATGGTATTTTATTTATATATGTAGAGCTATTTTTGAGAAAATCAAAATTTTCGAATTTTTTTTCCATGTAAAAGGTAGTTTGGTGTGGGTGGATTTTTCTCAAAATCTTCGTGGCGCATTCCTGGAAGAACTTTAATACCAAGTTTGGTATTTAACCGACTTTTCGTTTTTGAATTACTCACAGACACGGACACTTGGACACAAGGACCCACGGATACACACACGTGCCTTTTTCTAAAATGCTTTTTATTAATAAAGACGACACACACTCAGCACACGCAGACACACACTCAGCACACACTGACACACACAGACACACGCAGACACACACTCAGCACACACTGACACACACACACAGACACACGCAGACAGACACTCAGCACACACTGACACACACAGACACACACTCAGCACACGCAGACACACACTCAGCACACACAGACACTCACTCAGCACTCACTGACACACACAGACACACGCAGACACACACTCAGCACACACTGACACACACAGACGCACTGACACACACAGACACACGCAGACACACACTGACACACACAGACACACGGAGACACACACTCAGCACAAGCAGACACACACTCAGCACACACAGACACACACTCAGCACACACTGACACACACAGACACACACATATACACACAGACACACACAGACACACGCTCAGCACACTGACACGCACAGACACACTGACACACCAGACACACACAGACACACGCAGACACACACTCAGCACACACTGACACACACTGATACACACAGACACACGCAGACACACTCAGCACACACTGACACACATTGACACACACAGACACACACCATATTTTAAAGATATTTACGAAGCAAATAACGTGTATATTTGAATTTTCTGGGAATAGCTTCTAAAGACCTGTTTATTCTAGGTGTATTTTGCTTAATTTTACGTAACTGAAAGCCATAAGAGATAGACAAAAACTTACTGTACAAAAATGTAGATCTCGTAAAACAACACAATTATTTATGTCATGTACGCTTCTTTCGTGGAATCATTATAAGATATTCCTTGTTATTTTTTCAGATTTTAAACACTAACATTTGTAAACTCCTGGCCATGCATAGATTTCAGCCAAAAGGCAACCAGCTTTTAAACGATTTGACTATCGTTTTAGCTCAGATCATTCCCTTATTTACATTCTACTTACAAGAAAACAACTAATTTAGACTAATTCTGTTGATATCTATGTCGATTATCATAAAGTAGATAGAAGAACAAGCTGTTTAAAAATAATTTGTTACAGCGATGAAGAAAAAGTCATGTGAACGGAACACATCACCTTTTTAATTGTTGTAGTCTCTTTCTCACAAATATATGCACATATTCACACTCACGGACTTTTTATTGTTTTTTTTATTGCAGTATCTTCAAAACACTTCTTTCTGGTAAAATCTCGGCGTTTATTACATTCTGAACATGTACTATGTAGTGTATAGAGAAGGTATTGTATTGCAACCAAAAATTCTATACCGAGATTTCACCAGAAATACAAGTTTTAGGAGCCCATGAATTAAAAAAAATCTTCTTTAGAAAAAGGTGTGTAACTGAATTTTTGTGTGCTGAGTCTGTGTCTGTGTGTGTACCTAGGTGTGCGCCTGTGTGCCTATGTGTGTGTCTGTGTGTGCTAAGTGTGTGTCAGTGTGTGCTGAGTGTGTGTCTATATGTGTGTCAGTGTGTGTCTGTGTGTATACATATGTGACTGTGTGTGCTGAGTGTGTGTCTATATATGTGTTTGTGTGTGCTGAGTGTGTGACAGTGTGTGATGAGTGTGCGTCTGTGTGTGCTGAATGTGTGTCTGAGTGTGTCTATGTGTGTGTGCTGAGTGTGTGTCTGTGTGTGCTGAGTGTGTGCCAGTGTGTCTATGTGTGTGTCAGTGTGTGCTGAGTATATGTCAGTGTGTGCTGAGTGTGTGACTGTGTTTGTCTATGTGTGTGTCAGTGTGTGCTGAGTGTGTGTCTGTGTGTGCTGAAGGTGTGTAGTGTGTGCTGAGTGTGTGTCTATGTGTGCTGAGTGTGTGTCTGTGTGTGCTGAGTGTGTGTCTGCGTGTGCTGAGTGTGTGTCTGTGTGTGTCTGTATGTGTGTGTCAGTGTGTGCTGAGTGTGTGTCTGTGTGTGTCAGTATGTGTGTATCAGTGTGTGCAGAGTGTGTGTCTGTGTGTGTCTATGTGTGTCAGGGTGTACTGAGTGTGTGCCAGTGTGTGTCTATGTGTGTGAGTGTGTGTTGAGTGTGTGACTGTGTGTGTCAGTGTGTGCTGAGTGTGTGTCTGTGAGGGCTGAGTGTGTGTCTGCATGTGCTGAGTGTGTGTCTGTGTGTGTCTGTATGTGTCTATGTGTGTGTGTGTGTCAGTGTGTGCTGAGTGTGTGTGCTGAGTGTGTGTCTGTGTGTGTGTCAGTATGTGCTGAGTGTGTTTCTGAATGTATCTGTATGTGTGTGAGTGTGTGCTGAGTGTGTGTAGTGTGTGCTGAGTGTGTGTAGTGTGTGCTGAGTGTGTGTCTATGTGTGTGTCAGTGTGTGCTGAGTGTGTGTCTGTGTGCGCTGAGTGTGTGTCTGCGTGTGCTGAGTGTGTGTCTGTGTGTGCTGAATGTGTGTCTGTGTGTGCTGAGTGTGTGTCTGCGTGTGCTGAGTGTGTGTCTGTGTGTGCTGAGTGTCTCTGTGTGTGCTGAGTGTGTGTCTGTGTGTGCTGAGTGTGTGTCTATATGTGTGACTGTGTGTGCTGAGTGTGTGTCTGTGTGTGTCTATATGTGCATCTGTGTGTGCTGAGTATGTGTCTGTGTGAGCTGAGTGTGTGTCTGTGTGCTGAGTGTGTGTACTGAGTGTGTGTCTGTGTGTGTGCTGAGTGTGTGTCTGTGTGTGTCTGTGTGTGCTGTGTGGTACTGAGTGTGTGGCTATGTGTGTCTGTGTGTACTGAGTTTGTGTCTCTGTGTACTGAGTGTCTGTCTGTGTGTGCTGAGTGTGTGTACTGAGTGTGTGCCTATATGTGTATCTGTGTGTGCTGAGTGTGTGTCTATATGTGTGTCTATATGTGTGTCTGTGTGTGCAGAGTGTGTGTACTCATGGGTGTCTATATGTGTGTCTGTCTGTGTGTGCAGAGTGTGTGTACTGAGTGTGTGTACTGTTGGGTGTCTATATGTGTGTCTGTGTGTGCTGAGTGTGTGTCTATATGTGTGTCTGTGTGTGCTGAGTGTGTGTGCTGAGTGTGTGTGCTGAGTGTGTGTACTGAGTGTGTGTCTGTGTGTGCTGAGTTTGTGTATACATGTGTGTCTATATGTGTGTCTGTGTGTGCTGAGTGTGTGTCTATATGTGTGTCTGTGTGTACTGAGTGTGTGCCTATATGTGTGTCTGTGTGTGCTGAGTGTGTGTCTATATGTGTGTCTGTGTATGCTGAGTGTGTGTGCTGAATGTGTGTCTGTGTGTGCTGAGTGTGTGCTGATTGTGTGTGCTGAGTGTGTGTGCTGAGTGTGTGTACTGAGTGTGTGTACTGAGCGTGTGTGCTGCGTGTGTGCTGAGTGTGTGTACTGAGTGTGTGTCTATATGTGTGTCTGTGTGTGTCTGTATGTGTCTGTGTGTGCCTATGCGTGTGTCTGTGTGTGTCTGTGTGTACTGAGTGTAGGTATTGAGTGTGTGTACTGAGTGTGTATGCTGAGTGTGTGTGCTGAGTGTGTGTGCTGAGTGTGTGTGCTGAGTGTGTGTACTGAGTGTGTGTCCTGAGTGTGTGTACTGAGTGTGTGTGCGCTGAGTGTGTGTACTGAGTGTGTGTGTCTATGTGTGTGTATATGTGTGTGTCTGTGTGGGCCTATGTGTGTGTCTGAGTGTGCCTATGTGTGTCTATATGTGTGTCTGTGTGTACTGAGTGTGGTGTGTCTGGAGTGTGTGTGCTGAGTGTGTTTGCTGAGTGTGTGTGCTGAGTGTGTTTGGCTGTGTGTGCCTATGTGTGTGTCTGTGTGTGTCTATGTATGTCTATGTGTGTCTTTGTGTGTTCCTATGTGTGTGCCTATGTGTGTGTAGGAGTGTGTCTATGTGTGTGCCTATGTGTGTGTCTGTGTGTGTTTATGTGTGTGCCTGCGTGTGTCTGTGTGTTCTAAGTGTGTGTCTGTGTGTCTGTATGTGCTGAATGTGTGTGTATGTGTGTCTGAGTGTGCAGTGTGTGTGTGTGTGTGTGTCTGTGTGTGTTGAGTGTTTGTCTGTGTGTCTGTGTGTGCTGTGTGTGTTGAGTGTGTGTCTGTGTTTGCTGTGTGTGTTGAGTGTGTGTCTGTGTGTGCTGTGTGTGTGTCTGTGCGTGTCTGTGAGTGGGAGTGCGTGTTTGTGGCCAGCATAGGTAAACACGAAACGTCCGTCAAATACCAAATTTGATATTTAAATTCTGAATCTTCAATGATGAGATACAAAAATTTTCTAGAAATCCCCCCACCGCCATTTACATAAAAAATGTGATGTGTTCCATTCACATGACTTTCTCTACTTCTGTGTAACAAATTATTGTTGATAACTTTATTCTTCTATCTGTTTCAAGCTAATTGAGAACAAATTAGCAGAAATAGTCTTATTATTTGCTTCCTTGTAAGTAGAAGGGAAATATGGGAGTATCAAAGGTTCAAGTGAAGTCAAAAGCTAGTGACTGAAGTTACTTTATTTGTACAGACACGAATTGACAAATTCCTGTATGAGAAAAGTATGTTTTTCAAAGCTGAAACCAAAAACAAGGAATATCTAAAAAACGATCAACTCCTCGAAAAAATATCATATAACATAAATTGTGTGTTTTAATGTGCTCTACTTTTTTGTGTGGTAAGTTTTTGTCCATTTCTTATGGTTTAGCAGTTATGCAAAATTCCGTAAAATTCATCCAGAATAAAGTAATCTTCAGAGGCTATTCCCAGATAATTCAAGATATACATTTTATTTTTCAGGTAAATATCTTTAATATACGATATTTTAATCAAAATCGTTACAGCCATTTTTAACAAAATCAAAATTTTCGAAATTTTTTGCATGTAAAGGGTAGGGGGGCTTATCTTGAAAATCTTCGTGTCGCATCCTTGGAAGATACCTAACTTAAAGACTAAGTTTGGTATTTAACGGTCTTTTCGTTTTTTGAGCTATGCTGTCCACAGACACATACACACGCACACACGCTTATTCCTTTTTCCTAAAATGCTTTTTTTTTGGATTCAGGGGACCCAAAACGTGTATTTCTGGTGAAATCTCGGTATCGAATTTTTGGGTGGAATACAATACCTTCTCTATACACTATGTACATATTACGTGTAGAGAAAGTAAAACGCTTTAGAAAATTTTTATTTTCTCAAAAATAGCTCTAACAATATTGACTAAAGGCCGGAGAAGGCCATGTCAGATGTATTTTATTTTGTGAAATCGTTCAACCAATAATTGTACTTAAACAATATTAAGCACGCTATTGAAGTTTTCTTCTACTGAAGAAGGAAGAAGGCTTAGTGAGGTAAGCGTAAATATTATATAGACTGTCCGCGAGTAGCTTAAACGTAATTAAAACTATAAAAGTGTTACTAACCTAAATTGAGATTAACTGCAACAGTTACCTCTAACAAAAAGGAAGGCTGCTGAGCACAGAAATCCTCATAATTCAACAATCACCCAAAGAAATAACTAAAATGAGACCAAAGCACAGAGGAAGTATGCTTCTGTAACACAAACTACCTCGAATAAGGATCAAGCAATAATAATTGATGCACACGAAGGTATACCCATAAAGGAATACATACTAGCAGTAGGAAAACTTACGATCCTACCAATATACGCTGTTTCACGAATATCGAATTCACGAGTGTGCATACACTTGACAACCAAAAGTATAACGCAAGAGCTGTGTCTGAAACACCCTACAGTGAACATAGTTGATGTAATGCTTGCGTTAAGACTTCTGATCACTGCTAACAAACGTGTAATACTATCAAATGTATGCCCGGTCATAACCAACTCCGTAATTGAAGATCAATTACTTCAGCTGGGCATAACCCTAAAGTCATCCATATCACACATTAAAGCAGATATTCCCAATAACAATCGCATAACGATAGCCATTGCAAATCTCTTCTTTGCTTGGCCAGGAGTAGAACAAAAGAAAAACGGACACTTCCTATCTCAGAAAAATTTAAGTACTTCACAATTGAAACAAATAATAACTAATATCTTGAAAACAGTTACCTCAACAACAAAAACGCAAAGGACATAAATTGCGTGTTTTATCGTGATGTACATTTTTTGTGTAGTTTCTGCACTCCACCCAAATATTCGATACCGAGATTTCAACGGAAATATATGTTTTAGGGTCCCCTTTATCTAAAAAAAAGCATTTTCACAAAAAGGTCCGTGTGTGTGTGTGTGTGTGTGTGTGTGTGTGTGTGTCCGTGTGTCCGTGTACCCGTGTGTCTGTGAACACGATAACTCAAAAACGAAAAGTCGGTAAAATATCAAACTTGGTATTTGAGTTTAGTATCTTCCAGGGATGCGACACGAAGATTTTGAGAAAACTCCCCCCACCCCAAACTACCCTTTACATGGAACTTTTTTCTAAAATTTCAGATTTCTCAAAAATGGCTCTAACGGTTTTGATTAAAATTTCGTATATTAAAGATATTTACCTGACAAATAAAATGTATATCTTGAATTTTCTGGGAATAGCCTCTGAAGAGTAGTTTATTTTGGATGAATTTTACTGAATTTTTAATAACTGCTAAACCGTAAGAGATGGACAAAAACTTACTACACAAAAAATGTAGAACACGTTAAAACACATAATTTATGCTATATACATTTTTTTCGTAGAGTTCGTCGTTTTTGAGACATTCCTTATTTTTGGTTTCTGCTATGAAACACTTATACTTTTCACATACAGGAATTTGTCAACTGCGGTCCATACAAACAAAGGAACTTCAGTGACATAGCAACCAGCTTTTGATTATCACTTTAACCTATGGTACTCCCTTATTTCGCTTCTACTTACAAGGAAGCAAGTAATATGGCTATTTCTGCTATTTTTTTACTGATTAGCATGAAGTAAGTAGAAGTATAAGCTTTTAAGACTAATTTGTTGCAGAGATGTAGAGAAAGTCATGTGAATGGTACACATCAGGTTTTTTCTATCTCTTAGGGTTTAGCAGTTAAGCATAATTCGGCAAAATTCATCCAGAAGAAAGAGGTGTTCAGAGGCTATTCCCAAAAACTTCGAGATATACATTTCATTTCGGACATATATAGCTTTAATATACGGGATTTGAATCATAATCGTTAGAGCCATTTTTAAGAAAATCAAAATTTTGAAATTATTTCCATGTAAAGAGTAGTTTGTGGTGGGAGGATTTTTTTGAAAATCTTCGAATCGCATCCTTGGAAGATAATAAACCTAAATACCAAGTTTGGTATTTAACGGCCTTTTCGTTTTGGGGCTTTACTGTCCATAGACAGACACACACACACACACACACACACACACACACACACACACTCCACACACACACACACACGGACCTTTTTTTTAAAAATGCTTTTTTTCGGACTCAGGGGATCCCAAAACATATATTTCCGGTGAAATCTCGGTATCGAATTTTTGAGTGCAGTACAATACCTTCTCGGGCGTAAAAATCCTTAGCACGGCTTCCTTCGGTAAGAAAGTAAAGCCATTGGTCCCGTGTCGTACATTTACGGCACGTAAAAGAACCTCAAGCCTGTTAGAGAGGCATCTGAGCAAAATTAAGCGGTTTTTCACGCCCAATATAGAATGGTACGCGGAGAACCACAGCAGTTAAAAGGCGTCCATAAATAAAACTTCAGTTCATTTCACTCCTGTTAATTTTGAACTGTATGTAATTAAAAAGGCACTGGAGAACAATCTGGAAATCTCAGATCATGATTCTTTCACTATCGTTAGTGACTCTCTATTAGCCTTAAACGCCCTTCCATGTTTTCCACAAACAATATTGTACAAGAAATACACAACCTTGTCGCCACTCTCTTCGAATCAGAGGATGTGGATACAATCTCACAAGAACGTTCCTGGAAACGAGAGAGCTGATACTGCAGCAAAACAATCTACAGTACTACCACTACAGGAAGCTTCTGTTGCAATTTCTCTTAATGATGCAATCACACACTTTAAGAGGAAAATACACAACTGGATGGTCAACTCCACAAGCAAGCTGCACGATGTCCGCGGAACTTCATCCCAAGAGTATCCAACACGGCAGCTACATCGCCGAAATCAAGCTATGCTATCCCGACTGAGAATTGGACATAACAAACTCACACATTCATATCCTCTAAATAAAATTCCTCCACCATATGTGAATTATGTAACACAATATTAGCAGTAGCCCACTTCATGTCGATATGCCCAAAATTTGATAAACAACGCAGTCAGTTTGGTACACCCAAAACTATTTCTGCAATACTCAACGATGCTTCTCTCATTCATAAAACAATTAATTACCTCAAAGAAATAAATGTATATAAACTCATATAACCAAAGCACCTCCAAATGTATTTAAAAACTGGTAATTGTAAATTATAAATGTTATTAATGTATTGTTGTATTCGATCCCCAGTACCGGCGTGGGGATTTTTCCCCCGCTGGGAGACCTGGCCCGGGGTGCACTCAGCCTCGTAAGGTCCCTGGGGGGCCAATTGAGGAGCTACTTGATGGAGAAGTAGCGGCTCCAGGTCGCGAGGACCGCATTAACCGGCCGGGGGGACTCGAGGCGCTGACCACGTCTCACCCTCCAATACTGCACCCCATCCATGACGTCTGTAGTGGACCGAGATGGGGGACGCAGCGGCCGGGCGGTAGGCCAAGGTTCCCCGTGAGCTGTCGTGCCATGGAGTTATGTAAGTTATGTTATGTATTGTTGTAAATCATATAAGGTCGTGATAAAACCTTGAGAGGTTAAAATGACCATAAATAAAGCTTAATAAAAAAATAATTAAAATCTATTATATCTAAGATTCTTACATGACAAATTAAATCTATATCTTGACTTTTCTGGGAATAGCCTCTGAAGGCCTCTTTATTCTGGACGACTTTTTCTGAATTTTGCATAACTGGTAAACCAAAGAGATATACAAATACTTACCACACAAAAGATGTAGATTTTATTACACATTTTTTTTTTTTCGTGGAGATTACCGTTTTCAAAATATTCCTTGTTATTGGTTTAAGTTTTAAAATGCTTAAAACTTTTTCCGTATGAAAGTTTGGCAATTCCCAAAAATAAAAAGGATTTCAATCCCATAAGGGCCATATTTTAAAACATTTGACTATCGGTTAGCCTAGTGTATTCCCTTATTACCCGCCTATTTATTAGGAACTAAGTAATGGAATGTTCCTATTAATGTTTATGTCGATTAGCATGAAGTAAATAGAAAACTACGCTTATTAACAATAATTTATTACAGAGATATAGAGAAAGTTATGTGAATGGAGCACACCAGAATATTTTTGGTTATAATACAATAAATACCTCCTTTAGGTATTGTACATGTGGCAGATAAAATAAAAATACCAGGAAAGAAAATTGCAGAAATGAGATATTTAAGAAGAATACTGGCGAATCGATTTGTATTTAACTAGAAGAAAGATATTTGGGTTGTCTTGATAATAATATTTATAATAAGAATGAGAATGATCCCAAACCGTATTCATAAAAAACATCCTTCATTGCTAACCAAGTTTGGAAAGATATGTAAGCCAAGGAGGATCAAAATACAAACTCCTTTCATATATGGACGCCACAAAATATTAGATTGCTCGAATCTTAGAATCTGGTGATGTGATAACATAAACACGTAGTTATTGATAGTTTAAACACATAAAATAGTGACGTAATGTAGTATGTTATCCTGGAGGAAGTAGTACAAGTAAAACGTATTGTTTTGAGTATACACCTTGTAATAAACTTGGCAGTTTATTTCAGATATGCTTGCCCAAGTGTAAATTGTACAATTTTATGAACTATACTATCTAAGATTTCAAATTCTTTCATTACAATGTAAATGGATTTTGCAATTTTTCACCAGTAGCTTTCAAAAGCACAAGGAAGTAAGCAAGAGATCATTGCTTCTTTACCTTCCGTTTACATTCCTTGTGTGTATGCCTTAAACACCCAAGACTTACAGGTCAGATTCTGTGGTCAGATGTCTTTTGAGAAGCAGGACTCTGGAAGGGAGTGGTCAGATTGGACGATAGCTGACCCCCGGAATGAGAGTCAGAAAAAGGATAATATGAAACACAGAAGAATGGATGAAAGAAATGGTGATTATAAAGCAGATGGTGAAAGGAATGACGGGTGAAACTAGGGAACGTGGAGAAAACCTTCCTAGATGACACTTTGTCCACCACAAATGCCACATGAGGTAGTCTGGATGAGAGGCGAGCGGTCTAACCACTCGGCCATGTCGCCGCCGAGATAATTCGCTTAGCTGTTATATATTCATTACATATAAATAGTAATACGGTGAAAAACTATGTGGTCTCATGCATGGTTTTTGTTACGGTACCTTAATGTTTTGGTTTAATCCTGCATGGTCTCTAATGTTAAAAAAGTACAGCGTATTACACAAATACAGAATTAGCTATTGGCAGGTGAAATAGACCTTTTGGTTACTTGTGAATCTAAAAGATGATTTTCTTTTCTAAAAATAAAGGCTCTATAATTGAAGTGGAAAGTAGATTAACTTTCTCCGTGTGCTTACACTATTCTTGTATATCATCACGGACTCTAGTACAAGCCTGGGAACCGCTTCTCAAGAGCGGCACGATTCCTTCTTTTACACTGACATGCAAGAGGAGAAGAGAGTGGTCGCGCTCGCTTACAACTGCACTGACCGGCGTATGCTTGGATTTGCCCCGTGGAGTTCGACACCTTTAAACGCACACGCAAAATACAGCGCCGTGAGCCACTTGATGTATATATTAGTAATGCCAAAATATAATATAAAAGATAAAAAGATAAAAAGAGAATAAGATTGTTGTGCATGCTACTTCCCTTCGTTCTCACTACATATGCAGAAGACGTTGAACACTGATAAGATATGCAATGAAATGATAATTTGTAAAGCAACTTTGGGAAGGAGTGTTCCAGGCCTGGCCTTGATTATAATGAGTTTGCTCCTTCTTTTAACTTATGGAAAATTTGGAAATTCAGTATATTTTTATTGCAAATCAGATAATCCGCATAATATAAATTACTGTTTGTTGAATAAAAGTGTATTCCTTTCATATTTCTTCCCCATTTCAGACTGAAAAATATTGTGTTAGACTATATGATATTCGATCATACAGCTAATATTAACAGTAACTCCTCGCTTCATCCAACGTTAATCATCACATTATTTTCCTAGAAATAGTTTCAAATTAGGCAACATAGGCACAATTAAAAGGAAGAGGCGAAATATGTTAAATCAACTTTGTCCGGGCAACAATTTAAAAAAAAAATCTGATGTGTTCCATTCACATTACTTTCTCTACATCTCTGTAACAAATTATTGTTAAAAAGCTTATACTTCTATTTACTTCATGCAAATTGAAAAAAAAAAAAAAAAAAAAAAAACATTAGCAGAAATAGTCTTATTACTTTCTTCCTTGTCAGTAGAAGCGAAATAAGGGAGAAACATAGGTTAAAGTGATAGTCAAAAGCTGGTTGCTATATGACTGAAGTTCCTTTGTTTGTATGTACAGGAGTTGACAAATTCCTGTACGAGAAAAGTATAAGTTTTTCAAAGCTGAAACCAAAAACAAGGAATATCGAAAAAACGATCAACTCCACGAAAAAAATGTATATTACATAAACTGTGTGTTTTATCGTGATCTACATTTTTGTGTAGTATGCTTTTGCCCATCTGTTACGGTTTAGCAGTTATGCAAAATTCCGTAAAATTGATCTAGAATAAAGTAGTCTTCAGAGGCTATTCGCAGAAAATTCAAGATATACACCTTATTTGTAAAATAAATATCTTAAATATACCAAATTTTAATTAAAATCGTCAGAGCCATTTTTAAGAAAATCAAAATTTTCGAATTTTTTTTCATGTAAAGGGTAGTTTGGGGTGGGGGGATTTTCTTAAAAATCTTCGTGTTGCATCCTTGGAAAATACCAAATTTAAATACCAAGTTTGGTTTTTAACGGTTTTTTCATTGTTGAGCTATGCTGCCCACAGACGCACGCGCGCGCTTACACACACACACACACACACACACACACACACACACACACGGACATGTTTCTAACAATGCTTTTTTTAGATTCAGGGGCTCTCAAAACATATATTTCCGGTGAAATCTCGGAATCGAGGTTTGGGTGCAATACAATACCTTCTCTATACAATATGTACATAGTACGTGAAGAAAGTAATAGATTAAGAAACATATCGAAGCCCATAAATGCTATGAAAAATGTCTATTTTATAATAAAATTTCTAGTTGTGTAAAATTCACGGGAGCATTTACAGGTGATTGGGAGTGTACACTTAATTCCATACCAGTATTACAAATATAGCATGCGAATAAAAATCATAAAGGTTATTCAGATGTTTTTTTTTTTTTCATAAGTCTTTTTGGTGTGTAGTGAATTCCAATACACTCGCATTATCGAAATACTCTGGGCATATAAATACGGCCTTTCTTATTAGAGTGGTGCAATATTAACACTCGTACCTACGAGTATTTCTAAAGTACTTTCTGTTTTGGATTCAAGCATCTAAAACTAGTACCTGGAATCGAATCACGATATGGATTTCTTAGATCGAATGCAACACTTCTTCTACACTAGCTCCTGGCCTGCCAATAGTTTGTGGATAGCTAACCAGCATATGAGAGAGGTGCCATCAGGCTTTATCTGTTGATCAACTCGAGCACTTCTTAGGCACTCGAGGGAGAAGACAAGTGTCATTGCTCGAGAAGGGGCATTCATGTGGTGACAGCACGTGACCTTACCTTGCTTTGATGTGGCGTCGTGACCCCATTGCGAGATATATCGATTGATATCGCCAGCTCAAGTCACCATCGCCAGAACTCGCCTCGTGGTCGAGAAATCAATACAACGTCTGAGTGAGTCACACACACACACATACACAACGCATTACACCTTCACATACTTTCACCATCCCGTTTCCTACATCTCGATTCTAATACTCCTAAAGCTTCCGTCGCCCAAAGTCGAAAGGTGAAACCTCCTCTGGGATTGTATCGTTGTTTACGTTTTGCACCTCTAGATGACGACCAACACAGGAAGTGGTTCATTCAATAACGTCAACTAAACTAACTGTTCTTTGAAATCCCTCAGAGGTTACTTGCGAACTCCTGAAATCTCACGGTATTAACACTGTGTCTTGTACAGTTTAGCGCACGTATGTTTACTGGCTGTTCAGGAGAGGATAGTTGCAGAATACCGTCCAGCACTTCACACCAATTCAAGGGGCATAAAATTTCTGACAGTTTGCCAAGAGGGGTTGTAAATCAAGCGGTAAGGGTAGTTGCAGCTCGCTAGCCCCGCTGTCTGGCAGTACACTGTAACTTCACCCTCGTCACCGCCCCCGCCCCTACAGGCTTTTGGCCCTGCGTACTGCAACCACATCGATCCATCGTCTCCTCAGTAGAAGGGTCCATCGGAATGCACAACTTTCAAGGTTTTGGGGGGACCTTGGAGCTGGAAAAGGCTTCTGAAGAATGATCAATGCGAGGTTGGCATGTGTGACTGTTGTGGTATATTCAGGTTCACTTGTTTTAGCTTACGCCTATAAATATGCATTGGTCAAGCAGCATCGGGCCTGGTCCCTCTCTGGGTGGGTGGCCACTCAGATAGGTAAGCCAGCCCGCGCCGGCTGCACAGAGGGAACACCCTGCCCAATTACTTTGACATTGACAAAAACGCTTGCATAAGACTACATCTACTATATCACACGGGTAAATCCGCAAGAAAAGCGGATAGGTACCGTGGTGATTTGCCCCCGCCCGAGTACACTCGGGCGACTAGTTCCTGCTCCTGGCTCCTGGCGGTCTAGTTTAGAGAGAACCTTTCGGCTGATCCTCACATACCTTCTTTGGAAATAACTCATTTTATTTTCTAAAGATAGTCAAATGGTTATATCAACGTAGAAGGTTTAGCTCGAATTTTTAATTAAATTTCATTAAAATATGTATCATTTAGAAGTTCTGAAGAATCTAAAAACAACCGCTTTTCAAGTGAATTCTAGTATTTTAAAATTTCAAATTTTGCTGGCTTTATTTGTAGCAGTCTTAAGACATTTTGATTCTTGTGGTAGTTTTTCTAATGAGGAGACTAAAATAAGTAGACAAAAGCTGGGATTTAGTTACACTAGTTCAGGTTGAAGGTCGTCTCCTTAGCGCGGCTGTTTGCCAAGCGGGAGACCTGGGCTCGATTCTCGGTACCGCTCGGAGACCTGATTCGGGGAGCACTCAGCCTCGTGAGGTCCCTAGGGGCCAATTGAGGAGCTACTTGATGGAGAAGTAGCGGCTCCAGGTCGAGAGGACAGCATTAACCGGCCGGGAGGGATTGAGGGGTGACCACTTCTCACCCTCCAATAGTGCACCCCATCCATGACGTGTGTCATGGATCGAGATGGGGGACGCAGCGGCCATGCGATAGACCAAGGTTCCTTGTGAGCTGTCGTGCCATGGAGTTATTATTAGTACAGATTGAAATGATATATGTGGGAATACATGAATGATTCCTGTGCTTACATTTGTATGAAATTAAGTGTGTATGTACAAAATATCTATGAAGTAAAAAAGATGTTAGGAGAAAGATGTAGCTCTACCCAAACAGACTTTGCAATATTATAATCCAAAGCATCTGCATATGTAAAAACATTTCAAGTGCTTATTCCCAGAATATAGATTTTTCACAGATAAAAGGTACGGAAGTGATAATCATAAAATGATAAACTGGTAGGGAAGACAGGCTTGATTCGTGGAAGTTTTGTAATTTATTTAGCAATACTGAGTAATTTTTTTAGGGTTTAACGTCCGGTTTTACTACTTTTGACACGGCAGGCGACGACACTGCTGATCATGGAATGAAGATGGAGCACTGGTGGAATGCGATGGTGGGAGAAACCGGAGAACCCGTAGAAAACCTGCCCCTGCACCGCTTTGTCCCCTACAAATTTCACTTGCGGTCGTTTGGAATCGAAGCCTGGCCGTCTAGGTGACAGGTGACGGCCAATACTGTGTAAAGTTATTCTTAGAAATAAAGATAAAGGTTTTTCACTTTCATATAATAAATTTTAATTGTTATTGTTAACTTAGCAATATTTTATTGCTGCAATCAGCGAATGTTTGTTAAAAGATCTAATACTGTTAAAAGATCTAATGCCATTATTTTTCACATCTCATCGTTTAAGAATAAAATAAGAAAACATAAAAACTGTCACAAGGAAATTGGATGCAGTCATTTTATATACTTAAAGGAAAGAAAGAGAGAAAGAAAGATCTGAAACTTAAGCCTTTAAGAAGAAAAGCAACATGTGAAATAAGATTTATAGCTTTGTAGTTCGCTATAAAGGACAAAGACAATTTTTTCTTACAATGGAACTGAATACACAAAACATTCATAAAGTAATCAAACGGAATCAAATACGATTGAGAGAGCATGAAGACCATATGATGTATTCAAGAATTATAAAAAGATCTGATGTGTTCCATTATTTTTGTGTTGTAAGTTTTTGTCCATCTCTTACGGTTTAGCAGTTATGCAAAATTCCGTAACATTCATCCAGAATAAAGTGTAGTTCTGAGGCTATTCCCATAACATTCAAGTCATACATTTTATTTGTCAGATAAATATCTTTAATATACGACATTTTAATCAAAATCATTAGAACCATTTTTGATAAAATCAAAGATTTTTAAAAAATGTCCATGTAAAGAGTAGCTTAAGGCGGGGAGATTTTTCTCTAAATCTTCGTGTCGCATCCCTGGAAGATACTTAACTTAAATACCAAATTTGGTATTTTACCGACTTTTCGTTTTCGAGTTATCGTGTTCACACGGATACACGGACACACTGGCACTTGGACACACACACACACGGATCTTTTTCTGAAAATGCTTTTTTGGATACAGGGGACCCTAAAGCATATATTTTTGCGGTGAAATCTCTATAACTATGACCATAGTATGTGTAGAGAAAGTAAAAAAGTATACTCAATGCAAAATGTAAAGCATAAGGTGAAGTTTGTTTAGGAAGACCAGAAAAGCGATGTCTGGTACGGTTTTGAACAATTAAAAGCTGAATCCCTGAGTTGTTGTTGATGAGGCTACTGTTAGGACCATGAAAAAACTGAGCCGCTGAAAGCTCTACAAGAGAATCAGGCCTAATCCATGTAGCAGATGAATGATGATAACAATTTATTTACCAGAGTTGCAAAAACTCGTTATTCTTATTTCCTCTATCACGTATGTACAACGTGCATTGAAAGTAGGGAAAGAATATGTGTTTATAAAAACACTCTAACCCTCTCCCCACTAAAAATACACGTTTTAGAAAAAGATCCGAATACATCTGTGAACGGCATAACTCAGAAACGAAAAGTTGACTAAACATCACACTTTGTATTTAGGTTTAGTATCTTTCCAAGGATACGACATAAAGATTTTCAGGAAAACCCCCCTCTCCAAACCACCTTTACTTGAACATTTTTCGAATGTTTCATTATCTCAAAAATAACTCTAACGATCATGATTAAAATGCCATATGATTAAAATATTTTGACACATTTTATATATATATTTGAATTTTCTGGGAATAGCCTCCGAAAACTGTTCATTCTGAACGAGTTTTGTATACCTGTTAAAGGCAAGAGATACACAAAAATACTTATGTGTTCCATTCACATGCCTTTCTCTATATCTCTGCAACAAATTGTTGTTAAAAAGCTTAGGCTTTTATTTACTTCATTCTAATCGAGAAAAAATTAGCAGAAGTAGTTTTATTACTTGCTTCCTTGTAAGTAGAAGCGCAATAAGGGTGTACCATAGGTTAAAGTAATAATCAGAAGCTGGTTGCTATGTGACTGAAGTTCCTTAGTTTGTGTGGACAGGAGTTGACAAATTCCTGTATTAGAAAAGTATAAGTTTTTTCAAAGCTGAAAGAAAGGAATATCTTATAAACGATCATCTTCACGAAGATATATATATATATATAAAAAAAACATTAATTGTGATTTTTAATGTGCTCTACATTTTCTGTACGGTAAGTTTTTATCCATCTCTTACGGTTTAGCAGTTATGCAAAATTCCGTAAAGTTTATCAAGAATAAAGTAGTCTTTAGAAGCTATTCCCAGAAAATTAAAGATACAATATATTTGTGTACTTCTTTAATATACGACATTGTAATCAAAATCGTTAGAGCCATTTTTGAGGAAATTAAAATTTCGGAAAAAGTTCCATGTAAAGGGTAGTTGGGGGTGGGGGTGTCCTTGAAAATCTTCGTGTCGCATCCTTGGAAAATACCAAACTTAAATACCAAGTTTAGTATTTAACGGTCTTTTCGGTTTTGAGCTATGCTGTCCAGACACACACACACACACACATACACACACACACACACATGGACCTTTTTCCAAAAATAATTTATTGGATTCAGGGTATCCAGTAAAATCTCGGTATCGAATTTTTGGGTGGAATACAATAGGTACTTTCTCTATACACTATGTACATGGTACGTGTAGAGAAAGTAAACATACTTTATAAAAATGTAGATTTCATCCGATATATAATTTAAATCACATACCGTTTCTGTAGAGCTAAACGATTCCAAGATATTCCTAGTTATTAGTTTCAATTTTAAAATACTTATAATGAGAATGGAGTATTAATGCATTGCTTCCGGTTCTACAAAAATACCGGATCCCAAAATCCCTTCTAAAATTGCAGTCAAGTACTACGCATATATGTTATAAGATGTTCTTTCTCCATTGTTTCCCGTTAGAGTGTTGTAATTCTGTTTACAAAGACTGTTAATTCCTTTCCTTTTCCCCCTCTCTGACAGCATGCACTATTTCATAACTTAAAGTTAGCAGGAATATATTTGTGTATATACTTGTATAATAATGTGTTTCCGTCCATTATGACGGAAGCATATCCCGAGAGCTGATTAACCCGACTAACCGGAGTTTTCCAAACAGTTCCAAATTTCTATACCAAAACACAATAACAGCAGCGGTGAGTCGCCACTATAAAGAATTATAGCAGCCAGATTAACAAATCTACAATAATAAGAGGAAGTGTGTCTATCTGCGAGGCCCAGCCAAGCACATTCCAAATGCTCAGTAACCTGATTGACAGAAACCTTCCAAATACTTCCAATTCCTGTACCAAAATACAATATCTGCAGAAAGTATTAGTCGTCAGATTAACAATTCTGGAAGTGTTTGTCCATCTGTGAGGCCCAGCCAAATTTACGGCTGGCAGAGATCTGTAGCACTGCCAAAGAATTGGGTTATTATTTTACTTGGACGGGGAAGCTTTATCGCATTGCATGTACCCAACTGCGTCTCCCTAAGGGCCAAGGCATCTGTCTCAGGCATTGATACTTAAACGACTCCTGTTTGCCCTGGACGATCTAGGTGGCCCCATGGATATACTATAACGAAAGTACGCATCGTTTTGCAGTCAGGGTGAACGTGACAAGATTCCGCAGCTGTTCCACGCAACGTACCACGTTTTCAGTGTGTTACTGAAGGTTGACAGTGGTGATTTTCGCTCTGTGAAGAATATTTATGCTTTTCTTCGGCAATCTGTTACTGTTACCCCTCATGTGCAATTGAAATACCCATAACTACCTTAGAAACGCATTTAGAGCTGTTTTGGCCTTCAGCAGATTAATGTGGAATGGGTAGCGGTAACCTATGAGGTGGTTAATGAAATTCTTCCTACGGCAGACAAATTATATCGTTCCCGGATGACCATCTCCTACAACTGCCTAATTTGTCATGCAGCAGATTCACTTCTTCATCGATTGCCGGAATGTTTCGGTAAAACAGCGATATGGACTTGGATTTTTGGGAAAATCTCGCAGTTGGATACCTTGAGGTTGGAAGCCTTCACCCATCGGCATTTGACATCTGAATCTACCGAGGCTGAGCGCCCCCCCCCAATTACTCAATTTCCTTCTATGGTTGCTAATGGGTACATGTTCAGACATTGGACAATCCCGCTGATTGTATACTGCCCAAACAAAGGGAACTTTTATAGACTAAAAGATGGAAACTGATCCAGCAACACTGGACAGCAACCCTAGCTCCTACACTTTCCTGCATCCTAGCCTCCTTTCCTGGCCTTTTAAACTTTCATACATAATACATTAAAAAGACATTACTTTTTGTTAGTTAAAAAACCAAAACAAAAGAAATATTCTATTCCAAAAAGAAAACTAAAGAAGAGTTAAACTTAAAATGTTGTAACATCAGACTGTTACAGAATTGTTAACAAATGTAGATAAAAGAATAATCTTTAATAATAATAGATTTTTAAGGAACAGGTGGGCCTAGTAAAAAGAGAAAAAAAAAAAGAAAGAAAAAAAAGACAGAGGTGGACGAAAAAGGTTGAATGGATCACGAAGCCCTTCTTGCGAATAAAAGCAGAAAGCATCTATTAAACTGATTGGTGTGGAATACAGTACCACCCTTAGTCAGTTTCTTGCTCTTTGTTTGTTATATGTGGTTACAAGTGTGTAAATAGTAGCACTTGCTTCGTTTCGTAATCGAGTAGTTAACGATATTAATTTCATTCATTTATTCTTAAGTTCTATTATCTTAACTTAATCGGCTTACCCTCCTTCCAATATGGAGGATTTCACCCTTTAGGATTTACACCTGTGAGCCGACGTAATTTAATTATAGAATGAACTGCTCCTAACAAGGGTAAATAGGTATGAAGGTGCGACGCATATATTATTAGTTTAATCATTAGTTTATAATATTTAATATAAGAAATATATTAAGCATTACCGTAGAGGGTAGAAAATAGCTTTTGTATTCGTCAAGGCTACGGGCTTTGTTGAAAATAACAAACATTTTAATGCTTTAGGGACATAAGTAACAGCCCGTAAGAGGAAACCAGGTACTTTCCCTTTTGAAATTGGAGAAAGGGAATTTCACTTTGTAGAACAAAGTGACGAGGGTGTAAAATAAAGAAAAATCCCCGATAGTCACGTGATGACGCCAACTTTACGCGCTCTTTTTCAGCCAATCAAAAAGGAGGGCAAACCTCGGACCTTTTTGTATATAAGTGATGTACGGATAATAAGTCGAGAGACACAACGAGGGTACAACGCATAACACAACGCGTAATACGCACAAAGCATAACACACAAGGCTCATAAAGTACGACACATCATGTAGGAAATCGCGCGCCGTATATTGCAGAAAATCAGTGTTTTACAAATTAATCTGACGGGGTTTCATTATCGTGAATGTTATACGGACCGAGGAACTCCAGACCACAGTGACTAATGTGAGGTTATCATAACTCCGTAAAAGTGGAATCAGCACGTAATGAAAACGGCTTCATCAAGTTCGCGATCAGTTATGTGGAGAGTCGCTCGTAGGGTTAGTGCCGCCAATGAACAATAATTCACCAATAAAGGAAGTATATAGCGAATTAAGTGAACTTTCTCTGATATTTGAGTCTACCAACAGTGTTACATACCCTTGTCATTCTTTCCCCCCTGAGGAAGAGACTCACGATCTACTAGAAGAAGCTTAGCCGGTGCAACCAAGGGAATCTGCAAGGTATGCACACTTAATGTAGAGAAATTCACTAGCATTAACCCGCGACCAACTCCAGGCCAACTAGATGATAGAATATCAGTGGAATGAATGGCGGGGGAAATACGAGAAAATTCACACAGGCGACGTTTTGCCAACCACAAATCCCACAGTTGGTCCTCTAAGTTTGTGCTCGGGGGCCTAGCTGAGAGGTGGGCGCCGCATTGTCACCATGCTTTAGCTTCAATTATATAAGCATTAGAGTCAATATTTACTCATGTTCATTTTATTTGATTATTCTTCAAAAATATATGTACATTTTGCTTTAATTTATGATGTATTTTCTTTTTGTATTCCTCATGAGGGTCTTATTTGAGATTTTCTGGCGTATTATTCAACATTGATGTGTTGAAATGATTAAATAGAAAATTAACATAAATTAACATGATTATCACAATGATAAAAACTGTAGCAATCTCCTCCAAACAAATGTAAGAAAATAGAAAAACTCAACAAAGAAGAGAAGCGGTATCCATCCTAGATAACCTAGACAAATATAAGTTGATGATAGACTATTATCATCCTAAGGATTGGAGCTGCAAAACCTTGGACTTCTCAAAACAGAGATTGCAATAGGAGTGAAATTCAGATATAAATCTCCCACGACTGAGTACAGCTTAAATGTGACAAGCGCAGATACATTACAAGAACTTCAGGAAAGGCAAACGTTGCACATGCCGATCATCTGGGACGAGGCTTTGGATCATCTCGAAGGATTTATTTATTTTTTTTTTTTTTTAAACAGTACCGGAGTCTGGTCAGGACTCTAGCGCTGTATCCCCTGTTTACATCATTTGCCCCCCTAAATTTTACTGTATGATTACTGGTTTTACTGTTCCTCTACACAAACATATATACATTGCACAAACATACAACACCCATTGCCCAAGGCGGGACTCGAACCCACGATCCCCTGCCCACGAAGCACCAAAACAAGACGCCTTAAAGAGTTTGGTCATGTGGACCGGCGCCTTTTTTTTTTCTTTCTTTTTTTTTTTTTTTTTCTTTTTACAAAACAGTAACGGAGTCTGATCAGGACTCCAGTACTGTATCCCTATTTACATTTCCCCCCGTAGGTTTTACTGATTACTGGTTTAACTGTTTCTTTTACAAACATATAACATCCACGCCCAAGGCGGGACTCGAACCCACGATCCCCTGCCCACGAAGCACCAAAGCGAGACGCTTTAGCGAGTGTGGCTATGGTGACCGGCGCGCTTCGGACGCAACGATGAGATCACTATTGTGTTTAATGGCGACTTCTGGTTGTGCCCCGCGGAACTAGGCGAATGAAATGCCGGTTACATAAAATCTTCCTGCATTTAACATGGCATTACTTTTCTTTTTACACTCTCTATACGTACCATGTACATAGTGAATAGAGAAGGTATTGCATAGCACCCAAAATTCGATACCGAGATTTCACCGGAAATACTTGTTTTGAGACTCCCTGAATATAAAAAAAAACATTTTTAGAAAAATGTCCGTGTGTGTGTGTGTGTGACTGTGGGCAGCATAGCTCAAAAACGAAAAGACCGTTAAAGCCCAAACTTGGTATTTAAGTTTGGTATCTTCCAAGGATGCGACACGAAGATTTTCAAGAAAATCCCCGCACCCCAAACTACCCTTTACATAGAAACAATTTTGAAAATATTGATTTTCTTAAAAATGGCTCCTATGAATTTGATTAAAATATCGTATATTAAAGATACTTATCTAGCAAATAAAAGGTATATCTTGAATTTTCTGGGAATGGCCCCTGAAGCTACTTTATTCTGGATGAATTTTACGGAATTGTGCATAACTGCTAAACCGTAAGAGATGGGGGAAAACCTACTTCACAGTAAACGCAGCTCATGATAAAACACACAATTTATGTCATATACATTTTTTTCGTGGAGTTGATCATTTTTAAGATATTCCTGGGTTTTCGTTTTAGCTTTGAAAAGCTTATACATTTCTCATACAGGAATTTCTTAACTCCTGTCCATACAAACAAAGGAACTTCAGTTACACAGCTATCATTTTAACCTATGGAACTTCCTCATTTCGCTTCTACTTACAAGGAAGCAAGTAATAAGACTATTTCTGCTAATTAGCATGAAGTAAATAGAAGCATAAGCTTTTTAACTACAATTTGTTGCAGAGATGTAGAGAAAGTCATGTGAATGGAACACATCAGGTTTTTTTTTTTTTTTTGTTATAAAATACACAGTTCCGTTGTCTGGCCGGGACTCTGGCCCTGCATTCCCTTTTCCTCAATGTCCTAACATTTACTTTGGTATCTGTTTGATTACGGTTTGCATTTTTCTGCTAATACACACACACACACACACACACACACACACACACACACATTTCACAAACATATAAACATCCATGCCCAAAGCGGGCCTCGGAACTACGATCCCCTGCGCCACGAAGCACCATAACGAGACACTTTAGCTGCAAGTGCCTAGCTTTAGTACTTCGTGGCGCAGGGGATCGCGGGTTCGAGTCCTCCTTGGGCATATGTGTACGCATATCTATAGAACGGCAAACCAAGAGGAAGAAAAACAGAAGGGAACTGTGAACTCCTCATTTCAATAGTTACCATTTCAACTAGGAAATGGTGTTACGGTTTCAAATGCTCAACATGATTGTGTTGCAACACAAAGCAAAACAAGAATGATTGGAACCAGAAACAACAGAAAGAGGCAGTGTTTACAAATGATCACTAAGTCTATGCTAAAGAGCTGTCTCTCATTCTTAAGCTGTCAAGTCATCAACAACCAGCTTTTACAACAATCACCCTGAGCTTACAAGTCATGGCCCGAGGACACTACTTTTGCAGAGGCTCATATATGTTTGATTCTTTTACAAAACGTTCTACCAGTTTTCATTGATTTAGCAAAGGAAAATGGATGGTAAAAGAGGGAACTCTATTCACTGTTAAACTCAATTCGTTATGTTGACAATGAAGATATCTATTGCCACCTTGTGTTAAATAAATGTTTGTTCTCCGGAGTCCATTGCCGGCCCAAATCAGGAGAAACCAAAAGTGCATGTTTAAGGAAAGGTTTTAGAGACATACCAGTGCGATATCACAGGCTGATTTTTTCAATACATTTATTATATTAATTTTCTAAAATAGCTTTACAACATGCCTGACAAAAGGAGAAATTATACCAGAAACAACATAAGAACCTGTTTACAATATTAGCACTGAATTAAATTGGGTACATGTTTTTTAAGTGTTTTAATGCATCTCAAAAATGATACAACTTTTTTTAATTTCTGTTAGTATGTATATAGTACACAGGTGGAGAATATAGAGATTTGACCGGAAATACTTTTTTTGAGGACCCATGAACCCCCCCCGCCAAAAAAAAAGCCTGTGTATCTGCGCACAGCATTCAAGAAAATCCCGCTATCTCAAGCTACCCTTTATATGGGGCATTTTTCGAAAGTCACTATTTTTTTAAAAATACCTCAAAAGATTTTGATAAAAATGCAATATACTAATGATGTTTACAAGGCAAATAAAATGTGTATTCCAAATTTCTTGTGAATAGCCTCTCAAGTCCTCTTCATTACGAGTGACTTTTGCATAACTGGTAAGTCGTAGAGATAGACAAAAACATACTACACAAAAAATGCAGATCTCATTAAACGCACAATTCACGCCATGTACAACTTTTTTGTTTACTTTTTTACTTTTTTTTATTCTTGTAGAAATGATCATTTTAGAAATGTTCTCGTTATTAGTTTCAATTTTGAAATACATAAACTTTCTCAAAGAGAAGCCCAACTCCGTTTATTATCTTTTTTATTTCAGTTCTGGGCTTGAAAATAACCGAATTTAACGATAATCGCTTAGCGAGAGCTTTTAAAGCTTTAACGTAGTGTATTGCTTATAAGGAAATAGACCATAAGACAATTTCTGGCAATGTTTATTTGGATTTGTATTATGGAGATACAGAATAATCTTTCGTAAGAATAGTTTGTTTGCAGAACAGCAAGAAAACATGATAAGAGTAAATGGAGCACATCAGGCTTTTTTTATTTGAATTGACAATTTCCGAGATATTTCTTGTCTGGTTTTAATTTTAAAATAGTTAAACTTTTCTAAAAACAGAAATTTGCCATTTGTATTGACAATTTCCGAGATATTTCTTGTCTGGTTTTAATTTTAAAATAGTTAAACTTTTCTAAAAACAGAAATTTGCCATTCCGTTCTCTTTTGTTTCATTTCTAGTGATACAAAGAGAACCGCATTTCAACCACATAGCAACCAGTTTTTTACAAGGTTTGAGCATCGCTTTAGCCTAGTGTATTCCTTATTACCTTACTATTTACAAGGAACTAAGCACTAAGCATTTCTGCTAATGTTTTTCTCGATTAGCATGAAGACTGAGCTTTTGTAAGAATAGTTTGTTATAGAATAGGTAGAGAAATCATGTTATTGGAAAACATCAAACGTTACTCTATTCTAAAATGTTTGTTTCTGAACTGCTAGTGCAATATTCTACTAAAACTCGTTCAAACAGGCCACATTGTCTCCCTAGCGATCTTCAACATGTATCAGAATGAAGCAATCCACTTCAGAGTGATAAATCGCTGCACCATTTTGCATGAGAAAGCCATTTGATGCTGATGATTCACAGAGTTGCAATCTTCGGGATGCTCAGGTCTGCTCAAAGTGCAGCTTTTTTAAAAAAAAAAATGAAGCGATGTGTGCATGTGTTTTTCGTGACAAGAGTGTACCAGCACAAGGAGGGTGATAACCCTTAGTTAGGGGGGAAGGATAAATTGTATTGCCTTGTTTCCCTCCCTCAAGATGTGGCAACATTGCGCGCCGGACCGTGTAATGGAAGCGGGTAATGCATACCAAGTGGTCGTCTCCTTAGCGCGGTGGTAGCGTTGCTGCTTACCAAGCGGGAGACCTGTGTTCGATACCCAGTACCGGCGTGGGGAGACCGGCCCGGGGTGCACTCAGCCTCGTAAGGTCCCTGGGGGGCCAATTGAGGAGCTACTTGATGGAGAAGTAGCGGCTCCAGGTCATGAGGACCGCATTAACCGGCCGGGGGGACTCGAGGCGCTGACCACGTCTCACCCTCCAATACTGCACCTCATCCATGACGTCTGTAGTGAACCGAGATGGGGGACGCAGCGGCCGGGCGGTAGGCCAAGGTTCCCCGTGAGCTGTCGTGCCATGGAGTTAATGCATACCAAGTGCGAAATTGCAGTCCACCTGATTAGTGGCATGATACTAGCGTTAGTGTTTGCACCAGTACTCTTAGCTGGCTTATCAGCAATTGACGTTTAGTACAAGTAAGAACACTAACTGCCAGTAGGGCGCGATTTCGCTTCCGGATTTCCCTCATCCTGAGAAAATACCGAGTAACCTTAAGCTCCATGGACCCAGATCATATTTCACCTACTCATTCATCGTCCAATATGACCAACAAAGGAGGTTAAGCAAAAAGAAGATAAAAATAGATGTATTCGAAAGGACAAAATCTAATATTCTCTATTTACATGACTTTTCCTAATCATTCGTATTAAAGCTATTATGGCAAATTTTATCATTCCAAGTAATGTTTGCGTTTCTACTTAGCACATGGTACATAGGCAGAGAGGTAAAGCACTCCACCCAAAAGTTCGATACCGAGATTTCACCGGAAATATACGTTTTAGGGCCCCCTGTATCCAAATAAAGCATTTTAATAAAAGGTCCATGTGCTGTGTGTGAACACGATACCTCAAACAAATTATAAAATACCAAAAATTAGTAATTATCTTCCAAAGATGCGTCACTAAGATTCTGAGGAAAATCAGTCACCCTAAATTACCTACCCTTTACATCCACAAAGTTTCGAAAAACATTTATTTTCTCAAAAATGGCTCTAACAATTTGGATTAAAATGCCAAGTAAAATGTAAATTTATTTGAATTTTTTGGGAATGGCCTCTGAAGACCTCTTCATTCTGGATGACTTTTGCATAACTGGTATATAACCTGCATTCAAGTGAAGTATTGGTCTGATTGGGCTTTTTACTGATTTATAAAGTAGTTCGTTATAGACCCGACGACAGTGAGTGCGACGAAGTATACGGAAAAAAGTATGAAGTATAACTTTAAAATTATCCTTTGTTTACCTGTCGATTATATGTTTGTTTGCATCATCAATAATTTCTAATGCGATTATTGCCGACTGTTTATTTACTTGAACTCTTTCGTAGAATCCTCGGTCATTCTAGACGTAATAACGGTATTTTAGATAGATATTCTTGTTGTGCATATGAATGTATGTATGTATGTATGTATGTATGTATGTATGTATGTATGTATGTATGTATGTATGTATGTATGTATGTATGTATGTATGTATGTATGTATGAATGTATGTATGTATGCATGTATGTATGCATGCATGCATGTATGTATGTATGTATGTATGCATGCATGCATGGATGTATGTATGTATGTATGTATATGTGTGTATGCATGTATGTGTGTATGTATGCATGTATGTATGTGTGTATGTATGTATGCATGTATGTATTATGTATGTATGCATGTAAGTATGTATGTGGGTTAAAATATTTGCATATTCCTTATATAATAGTCTTCTTCAAATTAAATGACGACACCCTAGCTTAAATTACAGTTCAATACGGCTTAAGCCAAGTAACGAATAAGCTCAGCTTATCACCTCCGCTTAACCCTGTTTAGAAACTTAGCTAAACAATGAAAATGGACCTAAATGATCGAGAATGTGTTAGGATGAAGGCTATCAAAGCACCAGGCATTAAGAAGTAAGTAAAGGCCGTTGAAGTAATTGCTAGGAAATAACGATAGAATTGATTAAGAACTGTCAATCTGAGCAGGAAATACCGAAACGGAGAACTACGTAAAGAGGAGAGAAACTGGAGGATTTCACTGCTGCGGGAATTAATTAAAGCCGGAGTTGGAAGAAATAACGAGCAAAAAGCACAGGCGGAAGATATAGGAAGTAGGATCTGAGGCAACGAGGGTAAGAAAATGAATAAGGGAGAGGGATTCCAAAATTACGAAATGTTGGCAAAGGGTCGCTTGGAGAATCTCTAGTTCCATTCTGAATTAATTCCGGACCTCGCTGTCGAAGAGAGAAATCACGTCACTCCTGAAGGTTTGCGTATTACTCGAAATAATAGTCATGCCCTGACGGCCACCCGCAGACTCGAACCCCCGGCCAGAGATCATTCTTCCCTAAGATTTCTTGTTACTTTGTTTCTCACTCCATCAGTTTCATGTCTCTCCCACACGAAAACGCCACTCCTAACATTATTATCTTCTTCATTTGTTTCTTTCGTCGACTCATTGCTTTCCTGCAGCACGTGGCATTGCAAGGCCGTTAAATTGATTATCCGGTAAACAGTCATAAAGTTCTGAAGGTCACGCCGTGGACGAGTGGTTAAACCTCTTGCCTCTCATCTAGGCGGCCCGGGTTTGGTCTTAAGCGACCGCATGAGGTGGACAGAGCGGCGCAGAATGGGTTTTCTCCGGCTTCCCCGCTATCGCATTCACCGGTGCTCCATTTTTCCATTTATCGTAAGTGAAGTTGCCTGCGATGCCATTTTAGTAAAAGCAAACGTTAAACACTATAAAAATAAAGTTGTGAAACAGAGGTTACAAAATGGAAGTGACTGCCGTCGTGATCGAGTAAACAGCAAGCTGTTTTCCCTCTCTCAGGTACCGGGCTGGATTACCGGTTGGGGTGCGGAATTTTCTTTAACCAGAATCATGCCCTATCCTCTACAGAGTCTGGAAGTACGGATGTAAGTGGATGTCTCTAAGTGTGTTTAGTAATATAGGGTGTACATAAATGAATATCGGAGTTTTAAATCTTTATAATATTTATTACATTCAACTTACAGTTACAAATGATATGTCAAGTGAAAAAGCAACTCAGTTTTGTTTCTTGGCACAAGTGCGCGTTTGCGTGCAATGATTCTGCCGCAATCCCTTAGACAGCGGTAGTAGCAAAGATGGCGACTAGCAAACAGAAAGCGTTTTTTGTTTTGCAGTTTGCAAAGACCGAATCTGTAGTTACTGTGCAACGTGCGTTCCGTAGTAAGTTCGGTTGTGATCCTCCTAGTGATAAAACCATTCGTAGATGGTATAATCAGTTTGAAGAACCCGGCTGCCTTTGTAAAGGGAAGAGCACGGGATGACCAGGAGTAAGCGAAGAGACTGTTGAGCGAGTGAGAGAGTCGTTCACTCGTAGCCCAAAGAAATCAGTCCGTAAGGCTAGTCGTGAATTACAAGTTCCTGTGTCGACTGTTTGGAAAGTTGTAAGAAAACGCTTACGATTTTGGTGAACCTACTGTAACTGGCACTTCTTACCTTGATACACTAGAGCAATGGCTCCTCCCTCAGTTGGAAGAAAATGAGCCAGAGAACTTCATTTTCCAGCAGGATGGTTCGCCACCTCACTGGCATAACAAAGTACGCGATTGGTTGAACGTCACTGTACCCGAGCGCTGGATAGGCCGCAAGGGCCCCAATGACAGGGCTTGCTATGCATGGCCTCCATGTTCTCCTGACCTAACGCCATGCGATTTTTACATTTAGGGCTTCATCAAGGATCGTGTGTACGTGCCTCCGCTACCAGCTGACCTCCCTGAATTAAGAAACCGGATTGAAGCAACTGTTGCTACAATTACTGAATACACACTTATCAACGTTTGGGAAGAGCTCGGCTATAGACTTGATGTGTGCCGTGTTACAAAGGGTAGTCACATTGAACATTTATAAGCTTCTTGGTAAAACTGTTTGAGTTGCTTTTTCATTTGACATATCATTCATAACTGTAAGTTGAATGTAATAAATATTATAAAGAGTTAAAACCCCGATATTCATTTATATACACCCTGTATAATACTGAGAAATCAACGATAAGAAACCATACAGTCCAGCGAGCAAGACAACAGCAGTTGTTTCTCACTAAAGCCCTCGGTAAGATTACAGAAGTTAAAGGGAACTATATAAATGAAAATAAATAAATAAAATAAAGAAAGAAAAGTGCAGAGTAGCTTTTAGGTGTCTAGGTGATAAAACGAAGAGTATTAAAGTTGAGGTCTTAACGCACCTGCATCTGTTTATTCACACCTTGCTGTATTTCCCCCTACTCGTTATATCTAAATTAGTTTTAGATTAAATTATGTATTTAGTAGATTGTTTATATTTGCTCCGGCTATTTGAGTTCCTCGATCAAGCAGGGCGCGTACGATAAAATGATACAATTTTAAAGATAACAAATTTGTAACTTTTAGTTTAAGCAACACAACTGAATGTACGAACTGTCTTTTACACCCTTAGATAATTAGCTAGCCTTCCGCTCACAGTAGCGTCTCTTCTCATGATCCAGGAAAATGATCCTGATATCTCACTTAGGCTACTAGCTGCCCTATAACCTTCACACTTTATTATTCCCCATCCCCTAAAGTTTCCGTTGTGTCTTTTTAACTTAAGGACATTCAAAAATCTTGCAAGAGGTTTCTCTTCTTTACATGTACAGTTTCAGCTGACGACTAATAATATTTCTATATTACAATATATTTATTCACATTATCTCACTTGTTAATTGTCAACACCTTCTTGCGGTCATTAGTACTGCCTCATAGACAAGCGATATTACATCTAACTTTTTTTTTTTAACTTATTTAATTCTTATCACGATTACTAGTGCAAAACTTACAATATTTTTTAACGTGTTTGTCATTTGCTGACATTTTAAGTTTTTAAGGAATTCGGAACGTGTTGAGACATCCCTTTTTCCTTTACGATGTGGAACTTAAATCGTTTATAAATTAAATACACCGCAAAATAAAACAGTAACCATCATTCTTCTTTTCGATTGTGGATAAAAAAAATTAGGTTAAGGTGTGCAGACATGTCAGCTGTGCGAAGGGTCCAGGGTTCGATTTCTGGGTGGAAGTGGAAATTTTTCTCTAGCCAAGATTATTCCATATTGTTTCCAGAGTCAGGAAGTATTAATGAGAGCGTGAATGTGTCATCTATGTATAAACCTCAAGAATTTTCCAGTGTTTTGGAGGTTTGTACTTGCCGAAATTATTAGACTCGGTCACGCTCGACCCGCACTTAACCGAGCGGGAATCTGGCATGGGCCTACTTATCTAATTTTGTTTTAAATTAAATTAATTATTATTATCATTATTATTATTAGTATTATTATTATTCAGTAAAATTTTATGTATTACAATTTTGGATATTTTGGAATTTATGGTTTCATAAATAAGTTGGTAGAAATATAACATGGGTTGCCAATTTATTGCCTGTTGGTAAAATATGATGATGATGATGATGACTACTATTATTAGAAAGCGCTATTGGCGGCAATGCGAACCTGTGTACTGACTAGAAGACGTGGGGGCTGGTAAAGGAAGCACTCAGGTCCCTGGTGCCAAACGAGGATTCGCTTTACAGAAATACAGCAGACTGGATCTTCATGTAGAAAGCTGTATGCGGTTGGACAGAGGGAGGCGGAGTTTTCAGTTGCCATGCTGCTCTAATTGTTATTTGTAAGAAGCTGAAGCGAGTTATTACTACCATTACTTACGCGATTGATGTGCGAATGACGCGACAGTTGTGCTATTCCGGACTTCTCATCATCGTGGACTAGAATCTGTGATACTTTTTTACTTTCTCTACACGTACTATGTACATAGTGTATAGAGAAGGTATTGCACTTCACCGGAAATGTATGTTTTAGAGTCCTCTGTATCCAAAAAAAGTATTTTCAAAAAAAGGTCCGTGTGTGTGTTTGTGTGTGTGTCCGTGTGTCTGTGAACATGATAACTCAAAAACAAAAAGTCCGTAAAATACCAAACTTGGTATATAAGTTTAGTATGTTCCAGGGATGCGACACCAAGATTTTGAGAAAAATACCTCACCCCAAACTACCTTTTATATGGAACTTTTTTCGAAATTTTTTACTTTCTAAAAAATGGCTCCAACGATTTTGATTAAAATAGCGTATATTAAAGACATTTATCTAACAAATAAAAAGTATATTTTGAATTTTCTGAGAATAGCCCGTGAAGACTACTTTATTCTGGGTGAATTTTACGGAATTTTGCATAACTGCTAAACCGTAAGAAGTGGAGAAAAAAATACCACACAAAAAATGTAGAGCACATTAAAACACACTTTATGTTGTATACATTTTTTTTTCGTGGAGTTGATCGTTTTTGAGATATTCCTTGTTTTTGGTCTCAGCTTTCAAAATCTTAACTTTTGTCATACAGGAATTTGTCAGCTCCTGTCCATAAAAATAAAGGAACTTCAGTCACGTAGCAACCAGTTTTCGACTATCACTTTAATCTATGGTACTCCCTTATTTCTCTTCTACTTACAAGGAAGCAAGTAATAAGACTATTTCTGCTAATTTTTTTCGATTAGCATGAAATAAATAGAAGCATAAGCTTTTTAACTATAATTTGTTGCAGAGATATAGAGAAAATCATGTGCATGGAACGCATAAGATATTTTCGTGTTTATTGTCCCTTTACACGGAAATGTATATTTTTTATTTTCTTAGAAATTACATTGATTTAACTATAGTTTTGATTAATACCGCACATTTAAGTTGTTTACACTACCTATAAAATGCTCTGTTAAATGAGAAAAATTAATTTGCCTTAATGACGAACAATAAACCGAATATGGACCATGAACCGGGCCGGGCCGGGCCGGGCCTAGTTCATGCAGACCTCGACCGTGTGTCAGAGAAATGTTTCTCTTGTCTGTTATTTTGATCAAGAGAAAACCCATGGACTGCTCTTTAATCTCACGCGAAATTAAGCCTACAATGTGAAAGAAATAGCTGTATCACGTATAGAAGCAAAGTTCATAAACAGTCGAGAAGAATTAAGCAATCTTCATAGTAGAAGACACAGCAGAAGAAATAAGGGCAGGAAAGCAAACACACAAACAGACTGAACGGACAACGGTAACAATGATGACAATAATGCTGGACTTCTATCTAGATGCTAAAAGAAGCACGTCACCAAAATAGCATCATAAATATAAATTCTGAAGTATGTTTTGTTGTAAAGAACGTTCAGAATAAAAAACCATCAGAGAAAAATGTGAATTAGGACTGTAAAATTAAAAAATCTGATGTGTTCCATTCACATGTCTTTCTCTACTTCTGTGTAACAAATTATTGTTAATAAGCTTAATCTTCTATTTACTTCATGCTAATCGAGAAAAAATTAGTAGAAATAGTCTTATTACTTGCTTCCTTGCAAGTAGAAGCGAAATATGGGAGTATCATAGGTTAAAGTGAAGTCAAAAGCTGGTTACTAGGTGACTGAAGTTCCTTTGTTTGTATGGACACGAGTTGGCAAATTCCTGTAAGAGAAAATTATAAGTTTTCAAAGCTGAAACAAAAAACAAGGAATATCTCAAAAACCATCAACTCCTCGAAAAATTTTATATAACATAAATTGTGTGTTTTAATGTCCTCTAAATTTTTTGTTAGGTAAGTTTTTGTTCATTTCTTACGGTTTAGCAGTTATGCAAAATTCATCCAGAATAAAGTAGTCTTCAGAGGCTATTCCCAGAAAATTCAAGATATACATATTATTTGTCAGGTAAATATCTTTAATATACGATATTTTAATCAAAATCGTTAGAGCCATTTTTGAATAAATCAAAATTTTCGAAATTTTTTCCATGCAAAGAGTAGTTGGGGGTGGGGGGATTTTCTTGAAAATCTTCGTGTCGCATCCTTGGAAGATACCAAACTTAAATACCAAGTTTGGTATTTAACGGTCTTTTCGTTTTTGAGCTATGCTATCCACAGACACACAGACACACACACTCACACATACACACACACACGGACCTTTTTTAAAACATGCTGTTTTTGGATTCAGGGGGACCCAAAACATGTATTTCCGGTGAAATCTCAGTATCGAATTTTGGGTGCAATACAATGCCTTCTCTGTACACTATGTACATATTACGTGTAGAGAAACTAAAAACAGTCATTTGCACCAGAATACCAGCGAATGAAAATTCAGTGTGATTTTCACCAATGTTTTTTGCATAAAAATAATAGTTAAGAAAAAAAAATATGTTAGTGAACATATCATTGTCTAATGTTAGATTATTAGTAATTTTTTTTACTTTCTCTAGCCCCATGTGTACAATGTACATAGGAATAGAGAAGGTATTGTAATGCACCCAAAATTCGATACCGAGATTTTACCGGAAATATATGTTTTGGGGTCCTCTAAGTCCGTAAAAAGCATTTTTAAAAAATAAGGTCCGTGTGCGATGTGTGTGTGTGTGTGTGTGTGTGTGTGTGTGTCTGTCTGTCTGTGTGTGTGTCTGTGGACAGCATAGTCCCAAAACAAAAAGACCGTAAATACCATACTTGGCATTTAGGTTTGGTATCTTCCAAGGATGCGACACGAAGATTTTCCAAAAAAATCCCCCCACCTCAAACTACTCTTTATATGGAAAAAATTTCGAACATTTTGATTTTCTTAAAAATGGCTTTAACGCTTTTGATTAAAATCCCGTATATTAAAGCTATTTATGTCCGAAATAAAATGTATATCTCGAATTTTTTGGACATAGCCTCTGAAGACCTCTGGATGAACTTTGCTGAATTTTGCTTAATTGCTAAACCGCAAGAGATAGAAAAAAACGTACTACACAAAAAATGTACCTCATGACAAAACACACAACTTTTGTCCTTTACGTTTTTGTTGTTCGAGATATCCCTTGTTATTGGTTTCAATTGTGAAGTACTTAAACTTTTCTCACACAGGAAGTGTCTGTTTTTCTTTTGTTCCACTCCTGGCCAAGGAAAGAAGTGTATTGCAATGACAATCGCTTAACGATGGTTTTTAAAACATTTGACAATCACTTTAGCATAGTGCATTCCCTTATTCACTTCTACTTATAAGGAGGTAAGTAATAACATTCTGCTAACATTTATCTTGATTAGCATTGTGTTCAAAGAAGAATAATCTTTTGTAGGAGTTTTGCAGAACAGCTAGAGAAAGTCATGTGAGTGTAACACATCAGATTTTTTCTTTAGGTTAACGTCCCTGAACCTGGTGGATGATATTAGACGATGAATGACATAAGTGAAGTTGTGATCAAAGGAGACTGGGATCCATACTCGACATCCTTCTTCTCGTGGTAAGGAACAACACCACTCCATTTCGGGCCCTCAGACACGCCACCACCACCTACAGAGGCGGACGAAAATTCTTAGAACTATTTGGGTAAGGGCAAAATCTTTTTGAGACATTAGTTTACAGAGCAACGTTTAGTAAACTGTCACCATCATCGTCGTAGCCATTATCAACATCAACATCCTGTTGTTTTTACTTTCTCTACACGTACTATGTACATAGTGTATAGAGAAGGTATTGTGTTGAACCCAAAAGTTCCATACCGAGATTTCAAAGGAAATACATGTTTTGAGTCTCTTTGAATTAAAAAAAAAAGAAGCATTGTGTGTGTTTGTATGTATGTGTGTGTGTTTGCGTGTGTGTGTGTGTGTTTGTGTGTGTGTCTGTGGGCAGCATAGCTCAAAAACGAAAAGACCGTTGAATACCAACGTTTGTATTTAAGTTTGGTATCTTTCAAGGATGCGACACGAATTTTCAAGAAAATCCCCCCACCTCCAACTACCCATTAAAATGAAATTTTTTCAAAAATTTTGATTTACTAATAATGTCTCTAACGATCTTGATTAAAATATGGTATATTAAAGCTATTTACTTGACATACAAAATGTATATCTCGAATTTTCTGGGAATAGCCTCTGAAGACTCTGGATGTATTTTACGGAATTTTGCATAACTGTTAAACTGTAAGAGATGGACAAAAGCTTACTAAACAAAAAATGTAGACCACGTTGAAACACACAATTTATGATATATTATTCGTGGAGTTGATCGTTTTTGTGATACTCCTTGTTTTTGGTTTCAGCTTTGAAAAACATACTTTTCTCATACAGGAATTTGTCAACTCGTGTCCATGCAAACAAAGAACTTCAGTCACATAGCAACCAGCTTTTGACTATCACTTTAACCTATAGTACTCCGTTGTTTACCTTCTACTTACATGATAGCAAGTAATAAGACTATTTCTGCTAAATTTTTCTCGATTAGCTTGAAGAAAATAAAAGCATAAGCTTTCTAACAATATTTTGTTGCAGACACATAGAGAAAGTCAAGTGAATGAATCACAACAAATTTTTCTTCTTTCTGTTCCTCTTTCATGAATTAGATTTCAACGTTCCCTAGGTCTGCCCAATGGCTTCTTCCTTTCAGCTAACATCTGACATTTGTTTTGGGACCCTTTCATGTTGCAGCTATTCCTTACTTTGTTCTTCTATTCTTAACAGAGTCCCTCAAAAAATATTCAATTAATGTGTTATGTATTTCTTACGAGTATTTTATTTCATATATTTATTATCTCTTAGGGGGGCCGTGAAGTCTGATTCTGAAAATGTTCTGTTTTTCTTCTGTAATTATCGGGTAATTACTGTTTTCTGAAAAAAAATGCATATATTAAAAAGTTAAATTCGGTTTTAAAGTTTTAGAAAATTTGGTTTAATTAGTAAAGTATTTAATTTATGTTATATAAATTGGTTTGACACGTAAGTACAAATAATTAGGCAAATGTTTCGCGCACCTGTTTATTAAAAATATGTTTTCTTGGAAATATTTAAGTGACCTATTTTTGGGTAATGAGCCATGACATTTGTAACGTCCGCGTGCTGCTGGCAAGTTCCGAGTAACACAATGTTTCATGTGTTCCATTCACTAACAACCTTTCCTTACTGGATATTATTTTATTTATCTAGACAAATATTGCCAACATTGGAATTATTACATGCTTTCTTGTAAATAGAACGGAAATATGGGAATACATAGGCTAAAGCGTCAGTGAACTCTTTTAAAAGCTATCACTTTGTAAAACAATTGGAATTCGGTTTTCTTTACTTGCTAGTAATAAACTTATGCTATACGAAAAGAAAGATATCTTAACTGCTTGAGGAAAATTTAAATAGCTTAAGATCAATAATTTGGAATATCTTGAAAACGGTTAACTCTAATAAAAAAATTCTGATGTAATCCATTCACATGACTTTCTCTATATATCTCTGCAACAAATTTTTGTTAAAAAGTTTAAACTGCTATTTACTTCATGATAAGTTAGAAAAAATATTGCTTACTTCCCTGTAAGTAGAAGCGAAATAGGGGAGTAACATAGGTTAAGATGATAGCAAAAGATGGTTGCTAAGTGACTGAAGATCCTTTGTTTGTATGGATAGCAATTGTTAACTTTTTGTATGAGAAAATTATAAGTTTTAAAGCTGAAGCTAAAAACAAGGAGTATCTCAAAAACGATCAACTCCACGAAAAAAAAATGTATATAACATAAATTGTGTGTTTTAATGTGCTCTACATTTTTATGGGGTAAGTTTTTGTCTATCACTTACGGTTTACCAGTAACACAAAATTCCGTAAAATTCATCAGAATAAATAGTCTTCACAGGATATTTGCAGAAATTTCTAGCTATACATATTATTTGTCAAGTATATATCTTTAATATATGAAATTTTTATCAAAATACGTGTAGTTAGAGCCAGTTTTTAGAAAATCAAAATTTTCGAAAAGTTTTCCATGTGAAGGGTAGTTGGGTTGGGCGGATTTTGTTGAAAATCTTTATGTCGCATCCTTGGAAGATACTGAACTTAAATACCAAGTTTGGTATTTAAGGGACTTTTCGTTTTTGAGCTATGCTGACAAAGACAAACATACACACAGACATTTTTCTAAAAATGCTTTTTTTTTGGATTCAGATGGTCTCAAAACATGTATTTCCGGTGAAATCTCCCAATCGAATTTTGGGTGCAATACAATACCTTCTCTATACACTATGTACAGAGTACGTATAGAGAAAGTAAAGAGAAGATCAAAATAATTTATTTGGCTTAAATTGTGTGTTTTAATGAGATCTACGTTTTTATGCAGTAAGTCTATATCTTACGGTTTACCAATTATTTACCAGTTACGCAACATTATACAAAAATCTTATAGAATAAAGGGTTCTTTAGAGGCTATTCCCAGAAAATTCAAGATAAACATTTCGTTTAAACATATGAAACTTCAATAAAAATCGTTAGAGCCATTTTTGTGAATAACTAAAACTTTCGGAAAATGTTCAATGGCCTTAGCATCGCATTCTTGGAAGAAACTGAACTTAAATACCAAGTTTGATATTCAGCCGCAGGCACACAGGGACATGTGACGTACTGGTACGTAATGTATAGAGAAGGTATTGTATTGCACCCAAAAATTCTATACCAAGATTTCACCGGAAATATATGTTTTGAGACCCCCTGTGCCCAAAAAAGCATTTTTAGAAAAATTGCCGTGTGTCTGTCTGTCTTGTCTGTCTGTGATGTGTGTGTGTGTGTGTGTGTGTGTGTGTGGGCAGCATAGCTCAAAAATGAAAAGACCATCAAAAACCAAACTTGGTATTTAGGTTTGGTAACTTCCAAGGATGCGACACGAAGATTTTCAAGAAAATCCTCCCACCCCAAACTACCCTTAACATGGAACTTTTTTCGAAATTTTTGATTTTCTAAAAAATAGCTCTATCGATTTTGATTAAAATCTGTAAATTTAAGGTATTTTTTTGACAAATAAAATGTATATCTTGAATTTTCTGGGAATAGCCTCTGAAGACTACTTTATTCAGATGAATTTTACGGATTTTTGCATAACTGCTAAACCGTAAGAGATGGAAAAAAACTTACCATACAGAAAATGTAGATCACATTAAAACACACAATTTATGATGCATACATTTTTTCGTGGAATTAATCGTTTTTAAGATATCCCTTGTTTTTGTTTTTAACTATGAAAAACATCCTTTCTCATACATGAATTTGTCAACTCCTGTCCATAAAAACAAAGGAGCTTCAGTCACATAGCAACCAGCTTTTTACTATCACTTTAACAAATGGTACTCCCTTATTTCGCTTCTGCTTACAAGGAAACAAGTAATAAAGCTATTTCTGCTAATTTTTTCTCAATTAGCATGAGGTAAATAGAAGTAAGAGCTTTTTAGCAATAATTTGTTGCAGATATGTAGAGAAAGTCATGCGAATGGAACACATAAGATTTTTTATTCATGGGGTCTCCAAATATATATTTCCGGTGAAATCTAGGTGTCTAATTTTTGGTGAAATGTAATATCTTATGTATGAACTATATACGTTGTACATACGTGCTAGGTCATATCAGAATTCAGTTGCAATGTTAGCCTTAAGGACAAGAAACTATGAATATCTCTCTTTGCTAGTAGGTAACATGTAAAAACCACGAACTAAAAGTTGCCTTCTTGTTTAAAGAAATGCAAAGTGCGGGGAATGATTATCTAGTTATATGAAAATACATTCACAAACTTATTCAAAGGTACTACTTTATTAAAGAAGCGAGAAGAAACAAAATTGTGCCATCATGTAGACGATGTATCATGTAAGAAGAACATCAGTTGTATGTTTAAATTGGTTATAATAAATTTGAATATACTGGTGGTTTTCAGGCAAGCTCAGCCTTACCTTAATAGGAACAGTATGTGTTAATGTATACGAAATCATCACATTAAGAAAGTCTAGGTACGTAAGTATTCCAACGAAGTAAAAATAAATGGGGGATCCGTTTATGACACTTTTTTTTTTTTCTTTTCTTTTTCATGTAATTTCTCTGAAGCTTATTTTTAATACGTCCCCGCTATTGAACTTGGTTCTTTACACTCATCTAGAGGAATTTACGTTTTAAAGCCCTTGAGGTTCCTCTTCTCAACACTACAGTTGCAACGATACAGTTGCCGTGGTAACGCGGGCGACTCGCATCCGCTTCCAGCACCCGGGGTCCGCCAACCTCACCGAACGTTTATTCGCGGACTTCTCCTCGGACTTAGGAGAATTCAAAATGGGACTTAGGGGGATTCATTTCCTTATTCTTGCAACGATGCATTCCGACGTTTGCTTGCACTTCGACAGATACTGAACCTTAAGTTCTATGGGGTAAGTCCTACAAAGGGGAGGGTAAACCGTTGAAGAAGAAAACAAGCAAGCACATTTACAAGATGCTATTCAACTTTAACCAATTACCTCAGGTTTAAAACATTACCTAACAACTATTAGTTTTGAACAATAAAATTGTTAAAAAATACCATTAACATGACAAATAAAATCCACATTTTATATTTTCCGAGAATAGTCTCTGAAGACATATTTATTCTAGATGAATTTTACGGAATTTTGCATAATGGTAAACCGTAAGAGATAGACAAAAATGTACCATTTAAAAATATGAAGCTCGTTAAAACACACAATTTATGTTATATATATATTCATGGAGTTGACCATATTTGAGATATTTTTGTTATTAGTATCAGCTTTAAAATATTTATATTTTTCTCATACGACAATTTGTCAACTTTTGTCCATACAAACAAAGGTACTTCAATCACATAGAAACGAGCTTTTAATATATTTGACTATCGATTTAGCCTGAGGTACTCCCTTATTTTTCTTCTTTTTTTTTTACAAGGAAACGAGTAATAAGACCCTTTTTGCTATTTTTTTCTCGATTAACATTAAGTAAATAGAAGAATAAGGCTTTCAAAAATAGTTTATTGTGGAGATCTAGAGAAAGTCATGTGAATGGAACACATCACATTTTTGGGATATGCTGTTCAAAGTTACACACACTCTCTCACGGACCTTAACCTAAGGTTTTGATGTGTTCCACTTCTACCTATATCATGCTTTCCAAGATAAACATCAGCAGAAATTATCTTATTGCTTGTTTGTTTGTAAGTAGGAGGGAAGTAAGGGACTGCATTAGGCTAAAACTATAGTGAAATCTTCCAAAATTCGGTCAGCATTGAATCAATTAGGTACTCTTTAATTGCAGAAACAAAAAGAGAAACAAAAAGAAAGATTATTTCCCGTGTCAGAAAACTTTAAGTAGCTTAAAAATGAAACAAATAACAGAGAATATCTTGGAAACGGTTGAATTTACAAAAAAAAAAAAAAAAAAAAGATATGACATAAATTGTGTGTTTTAACGACATCTGCATTTTTGTCTGTCACGGGTAACCAGTTATACAAAATATTTCTGAATGAAGAGGTCTTAAGAGGCAATTCCCAGAAAATTTATTATATACATTTCGTTTATCATGAAAATATATTTAGTATATGGCATTTTATATACTATCGTTACAGCCATTTTTGATAAAATCAAAGTTTGGTATTTAAACGACTTTTCGTTTTTGAGTTATTTTTACTTTCTCCATACGCACTATGTACATAGTGTGTAGAGAAAGTATTGCCCTCCACCAAAAATTCGATACCGAGATTTCACCGGAAATATATGTTTTAGGGTCCCCAATATCCAAAAAAAGCATTTTCACAAAAAGGTCCGTGTGTGTGTGTGTGTGTGTGTGTGTGTGTGTGTGTGTGTGTGTGTGTGTGTGTGTGTGTGTGTGTGTCCGTGTGTCCGTGTGTCTGTGAACACGATAACTCAAAAACGAAAAGTCGGTAAAATACCAAACTTGGTATTTAAGTTTAGTATCTTCCAGGGATGCGACACGAAGATTTTGAGAAAAATCCCCCCTCCCCCAACTACCCTTTACATGGAACTTTTTTTCGAAAATTTTGATTTTCTCAAAAATGTCTCTAGCGATTTTGATTAAAATTTCGGATATTAAACATATTTACCTGGCAAATGAAATGTATATCTTGAATTTTCTGGGAATAGCTTCTGAAGAGTAGTTTATTCTGGATGAATTTTACTAAATTTTGAATGACTGCTAAACCGTACGAAATGGACAAAAACTTACTACACAAAAAATGTAGAGCACTTTAAAACACACAATTTATGTTATATACATTTTTTTCGTGGAGTTAATCGTTTTTGTGACATTCCTTATTTTTGGTTTCTGCTATGAAAAACGTATACTTTTCTCATACAGGAACTTGTCAACTCCTATCCATATAAACAAAGGAACTGCATTGACATGGGAACCTGCTTTTGACTATCACTTTAACCTACGGTTGTCCCTTATTTCGCTTCTACTTGCAAGGAAGCGAGTAATAAGACTATTTCTGCTAATTTTTTTCTGATTAGCATAAAGTATATAGAAGTAGGATAGGCTTTTTAAGAATTATTTGCTGCAGGGATATGGAGAAAGTCATGTGAATGGTACACATCAGATTTTTTTCACTGACACACACACATACACATAAACCCACCCACCACCAAAACATACACACACACAACAACAACAACAACAACACACACACACAACTTTTTCTAAAAAATGTTGTACTGAATTCAGTGGACCATAAAACAGGGGTGGGAAACAATATTTCCTCTACAAACTATGAGGTAGAGAAAGATAAAATGCATATTAACAGCATAAAAAATTAGTCCTGAAATTTAAAGCCAGGAAAACTCCAAAAATGATTGGTGAAACAAAGGATGAAGTCTGCTGTTGCTTTGAACAAGAAAACAAGTACCCCAAACTTGTGTGGAAAAAGAAATGAATTTCGTTTAACTTTTTGCTAGGTGTTTTCAGATTGCTTCATTATTAATCATAACAAACTGCTCCAGAGTGATTGAAAGCTGTGGATGTTGTAGCAGCTGATACCAGAAGGCCTTGCTTTTCAAAGCTCGGCATTTGAATTAGTAAGGTTGTCATTTCTTCATTGCCACCTACATAAGTCTGCCTTTAGACAGGTCCCTCCCATAACAGCTTGTAATATAAACTAAGTAATTGAGAATCCATCGCACCCAACCTGTTTCGGTGTTTTCCAGGCATAAATCACTCAGCCGCAGGCTGCTTTGTAAAATTATAAGTGCAAATATATGTTTGGATGAATTCCATTGCCTTCTGTATACATAAATAAGAGGAATTAGTGTTTTTGCTTTGAGCAACAGAAATAACAGGTGCAAATTAACATGTTTTTGAATTCCACGGGCTTCTGTATGTAAACAAGCGTTAAATTGTTGTTTAATTCTGAATGCATTTGAATACAAATCACAATAATTTAATATGTAGTATTATTCCATTTGTATACTCAGAGTTAGTATTACGAAAAAAAATCTGATATGTTGCATTCACATGACATCTCTGTAACAAATTATTGTTAAACAGATTATGCCTCTATTTACTTCATGCTAATCGAGAAAAAATTATTACTTGCTTCCTTGTCAGTAGAAACGAAATCAGGGAGTACCATAGGTTAAAGTGATAGTCAAAAGCTGGTTGCTATGTGACTGAAGTTCCTTTGTTTGTATGGGCAGGTGTTGACAAATTCCTGTATGAGAAAAGTATAAGTTTTTCAAAGCTGAAACAAAAAACAAGGAATATCGAAAAAACGATAAACTCCACGAAAAAATATGTATATTACATAAATTCTGTGCTCTACAGTTTTTCTATGCTAAGTTTTTGTCCATCTCTTACGGTTGAGCAATTATGCAAAATTCCGTAAAATTGACCCAGAATAGTCTTCAGAGACTATACCCAGAAAATTCAAGATATACATTTTATTTGTCAGGTAAATATCTTTCATATATGACATTTTAATCAAAATTGTTAGAGCTATTTTCAAGAAAATCAAAATTTTTGAAAAAAGTTTCATGTAAAGGGAAGTTGGCGGTGGGGGGATTTTCTTGAAAATCTTTCTGTCGCATCCTTGGAAGATACCAAATTTAAATACCAAGTTTGGTATGCAACGTCTTTTCGTTTTTCAGCTATGCTGTCCACAGACACACATACACACAGACATACACGGACCTTTTTCTGAAAATGTTTTTTTTTTTTATTCAAGCGGACCCAAAACAGGTATTTCCGGTGAAATCTGGGTATCGAATTTTTGGGTGGAATACAATACCTTCTCTATACACTATGTACAAAGTACGTGTAGAGAAAGTTCAATTATATAGGTGTTTATATATTTTTTATATTATTCAGATGAACATTCAAAAAGAGAATCATTTTCATGTTTCTGTCTGTCTACATTGCTGTTATTTCATGGAATAATGCCACCTTCAAAAGCATATTGAGAATAAGAAGCAATGTTTCACTAGTCCTTTAGAGATGTAGAGCTTATAGTGATAAGTGTCAGGAATTCTTCTTCTTCTGTACTGCACATTAGTGTTTCAGCTTCATGTCAGACCACTTGGTCTTCTCGACTTAATTAGTGGTGAATACCAGTGATCTTGTTTATAGTGTAGAATAGGAAACGGTTGCAAATTTACTAACTTTCAAGGAACATTTTGTGTTTTAGAATAGTTGCTCTATTTTGTTTTAGTTTATTTACAGCTTAACTCCTTTTTATATCTTCTAGACTTTATATAGGTACTGATTTTTATTTTAAATGTTGGTTTGTAGTGTAGTTAATTATCTGAAAAATATAAAATAATAGTTAAAATTTGTAATGTTTATGTTTGAATATAAATTTAAAGTTTTAATATATATTCCGGTATAGTTACTAGGTGCCGTCGGGCAGCATATTTGGATTTTACTTATTTATTTATTTTTCCCCAGATATATTATTCGCATACACTCTGCTTGGGAGCCTCTCTCTCGAAATTCTATCAACATGTGTCTCCATTTATTTCTATATTTTATATTTTGTTTCTTCCTAAGAATTTATTTCTAGTCCTCTTAATTTTTTATTTGAAATTATGTCTAAAAGGGTTCATCCTTTTACTATTCTTAAGAATCTCATTTCGGCAGCCTGCATCTTGTTTTCCTTAGTTTTTGTCAACGTCCATGTTTCAAATCCATAAAGAAAAGCAGGCATGTGCATTGCTTTGTAAAGCTTCTTTTCTGTGTTTAGGTTTTAGGCTTCTATTTATTGTACCGCATATTTGTTGGAACATATAAATTTATTACTTTCTCTACACGTACTATGTACATAGTGTGTAGAGAAGGTATTGTAACTTCCCCAAAAATTCGATACCGAGTTTCACCGGAAATATATGTTTTGAGGCCCAATGAATCCAAATGAAGTATTTTTAGAAAAATGTCCGTGTGTGTCTGTGTGTGTGTGTGTGTCTGTGGCAGCATAGCTCTAAAACGAAAAGGCCGTTAAAAACCAAACTTGGTATTTACCAAGGATGCGACACGAAGATTTTCATGAAAATCCCCCACCAACAACTACTCTTTATATGAAACTTTTTTCGAAAATTTCGATTTTATGAAAAATAGCTCTAGCGATTTTGATTAAAATATCGTATATTAAAGATATTTGCTTGACAAATAAAATGTATATCTTGAATTATCTGGGAATAGCCTCTGAAGGCTACTTTATGCTGGATGAATATTACGGAATTTTGCATAACTGCTAAGCCATAAGAGATAGATAAAATCTTATCACACAAAAAATGTAGAGCACGTTAAATCACACAATTTATGTGATATACATTTTTTCGTGGAGTTGATCGTTTTTGAGATATTCCTTGTTATTGGTTTCAGCTTTAAAAAAACATACTTTTCTCATACAGGAATTTATCAACTCCTGTCCGTACATGCAAACAAAAGAACTTCATTCTCATAGCAACCAGCTTTCGACTGTCACTTTAACCTATGGTACTCCCTTATTTCGCTTCTACTTACAAGGAAGCAAGTAATAAGACTATTCCTGCTAATTTTTTCTTGATTAGTATGACGTAAATAGAAGCATAAGCTTCTAACAATAAGATGTAGGGAAATTTATGTGAATGAAACATATCAGATTTTTTTAATATAATTTTCATGTTCCTAAATATTTAAAACACGTTACTTGCTCCAATATAATGTCGTTAATTACAATTTTTGTTCGAACATGACATTTACTTTGAAAGGCTAATGTTTTTGTTTTATTTGTCGCAATTATGGTTAACGCATAACTTGTGATTAATAATACTGCTCTTTGCAGTTAGTATTCACTTTTTATCATATGTAATTATCTGGTCTTCCGCAAATAACATCTTAAATGTAAAATTTGGTGCAATGTAAATATCTCCGTTAATTTGAAACATACATTTCCTAATCATATTATCCATATGAATTGTAAATAAAATAAGACCCTATCTTAGACCTTGATTTAATGTATCGGTTTACTATACTTTTCATATTCAATACGATTATTATAGAGTGCTTTAGTTAGTTGATTCTCTTCAACTCTTGATTTTCCGTAGCTTTACCTACTTACACGGTCAAGTGCTTTTTCGTAATCGATAGAACCTACAGGAATTCACCAGAAATTCAGGTTTCCGAGGCTCTCTGAAGTCAAAAAGAGTATTTTTAAACAACGCGGGTATGTATATGTGTGTGTGTGCGCGCTCGCGCGTGCGCGTGTATCAAAAACAATTGGTATTTAAATTCGGCATTTCCCAAGGTTGCCACATGAAGATTTTCAAGAAAACCCAACTCAAACAATCCTTTAATATGTAACATTTTCGAGTTTATTTCTCTAAAACTTTTGATTATAATACCATAAATTTAAGATATTTTCACAACAAATGTAATGCACATCTTGATTTCATTCATCCAAGTTACTGTAACACAAGTCAGAAGGCTTTTAGATGAAAAATCAAATGTGTTAAAAAATTTTATGTGGTTTGGTTGCATTACTATTCACTGATGGAGAGGTGCAAATTAATTTAGTTTTGTTTTACTGGATGAGATTCATTTCATGTAAAAAGTGAACTAACTCTACCAGAAATACACAGTTCAAACCCTCTAATCTGAAAGAGGAAACAATATTTCATCAGTTAACCTAAATTACGTTATACTTGGTGCACAAGATATGAAAGTTTTAAACTGCAGAAGGGTTTAATATTCCAAGGAAGCAACAAATAAAAATAAAATGCTTAAAAATATATGTGCATAAAATATATTTTTAAGTTTCATACCGGCAGTTAAAATAAGCACGTTATTAGATACGTAACAGTGCCTCCAAAAGCTTAAGGTGTGATCAATTGAAGTGAGAATGGAGAATCAGCAACTCTTAGCAAGTAGTGATTGAAGCAAATCCCAAAATACTGTTACCTTCTAATCTCAACTTCTAATGCACCATAACATGAAACCGTTGTGTAGAGATATTTAGATTTGTATTTATACCGAAAAAATAAGAAGTGTTCCAATAAATGACTTTCTCTACATCTGTAACAAATTATTGTTAAACATTTTATTCTTCACGCTAATCGAGATAAATAGTTTTAGAGATGGCCTTATATGCTTTCTCTTAGGCAGACGGGAAATAAAGCAGCGCATAGGCTAAAGCGATGCTAAAATCTGTTAACAGCTGGTAGCTATGGGATTGACATTCGTTTCGTCGTATGGTTAGGAGTTAGGCAAATTCCCGCATAAGAAACGACCATCGCGTTAACATTTACAAAATCCCTTGTAAATGTGGATTTTTGGATTTTAGCACATTAATATATCGTGGTATTTGTAAATTAATATTCCGAAGTTACCGCGTGACCTTACACGTAGAAGTTTTAATTATAACAAATGACACTTGAAAAGTTAAACTGCGTGTTTCTCTAAATGGCATATTCTCGGACATGTAAATGTTCCTCCCGTGCACATTTCAATCAATCACTTTCATTTTTCTACCAGAGAAGCTTAATGTCATAAGAAATAAAGCTTTCTAAGTAAGTCACTTTAAATACGTATTTGTTTGTATTAACAAAGTTAATTACTCCACAAAAAGAATGAAAAATATGAACGAATTAGTTATCAACATTTTCCTGAAGTAATATTTAATTAATTTGAAACACATTCTATAATTTTTAAAAGTGATATTCCTGGAACCTAGATATAAAGTTTTGTTACAACATTTTGAAAATTGAAGCGCAAGGAACCTTTTTGGTTGAGTAGTTAAAAGAACAAAAGCATTTTTTCTAAAAACTATTAGATGCATTTTTCTCAAAATTTCAGAATTAATTACACAAAACAATGGAAGTATGTGATAATAAAAGGAATCTATTATTTAAGATACAATGAACTTGAAATTTTCAAAGGTTGTTCCCTTAAGGTATATTAAAAGTGAAATGAATCACACTGAATGCCCAACTGAAAGAAAAAAATGAATATGACATAAATTGTGTGTTTTAAAGAGCTCTACTCTTTTTTGTTTAGTATTTTTTGACTATACCTTACGGTTTACCAGTTATAAAAAATCATCCAGAATGAAGAGATATTCAAATGCTATTCCCAGAAAATTCAAGATATGCAATTTATTTTTCACGTAAATATCTTTAGTATTCAGTATTTTAATCACAATCGTTAAGGTAATTTTTTTAAAGAAATCAAAACACTTGAAAAATTTCCTATTTAAAGGGTAGTTTCAGACGTGGGGATTTTCCTCAAAGTCTTCGTGTCGAATCCTTGAAAGATATTAAACTTAAATACCAAATTTGGTATTTCACCGACATTTCGTTTTATATTTGTCGCGTTCACAGACACACGGACATACACACATACGGACCTTTTTCTAAAATGATGGAAACCTAAAACGTGTATTACTGGTTACAGCTCGGTATCATATTTTTGGGTGGAGTGCAGAACCTTTTCTACTTATGTACAAAATGTGAATGACGTGTTATTTATGAACGCTCTTTGACTGCTGTGGTTCTCAGCGTCCCATTCTAAATTGGGCGTGAAAGACCGCTTAATTTTGCTCAGAGACCTCTTCATCAGGCTTGAGGATTGAGGTTTCTTTACGTAAATCTACGATACGGGACCAACGGCTTTACTTTCCTTCCGAAGGAAGCCATGCTAAGGATTTTTACACCCGAAAAAATCCATCGTCCTCCGCCGGGTTTGAACCCGCGACCTTGGGTATATGAAGTTAGCATGGTAACCATTACACTACGGAGGACGACTCTCTACTCATGTACTATACACTATGTAGAGAAAATAGAGATATAATACACAGAAAACAATATCTAAATCTATGTTTTTCTTCTACTGAGTATATAGTTTACAGGTACTACCAATATTGAAAACATGGTAAACATACGAAAGAATCACACTGTCATTTATATTTTGTGCCATTTTAAGCATTACACTCTTTCCCAGCTTTAACATTCAGCAATGCTAACGGGAAATATTGCAAATCGTGTAAGACATGTTCAATAAAGGGATTTTGAAAGCAGGATCCCATACCAATATAGGATCTGCAGAAAGGTACACGCCTTTAAAGTATGCTGGAGCTAGGCATACAGGTATATTAAACAGTTCGCTTTTATATTTACTTAAATAACATTTAGATCAATGTACAGTCCAGTGGACGGAAACGCACTGATATGAGAAACAGCTATTTAAGTTGGTAGGTAAATGGCGCCACTGTTTCTCCACACCCCCAGCTCAAACCCCTGTCAGTTGTAACAAAGCGTAATTAGTAATATGCGTTTGCCCCTTTGTTTCGTGATGGCGGAGGCGAGTCAGAGTCGCTGACATTTTAGGTTCGTGAAGCATGTAATTCAGAATGCGACTTACTTTAATCTGATTATATTATCAGTGGAGTTGAGGAAAGGAGCATAAGCCAGATTGCCAATCCGTTTCGAATAATGAAAATGGTATCTTTTGCATATTTTTCGAAGGAAGAGGATGTGAGATGCAGAAAATTTATGTTTTATTATATGTGTATTAATTTAAACTCCACATTATATATATATATATATATATATATATATATATATATATATATATATATATATGTTTCTAAATGCATGCCACTTCATTACAAAATAAGTTGATGTAAATAAATCTCAACAAACACAGAATATACCGAGCATACAAAAGCATGTTTAGTTAAGTACAGAAACATAAATGGGGAAAAACAAAGCTGATCATAGAACTAAAGTAAGCTAATGTTCTAGCAATTAATCCACGAGGTTCAATTACATATAACAGCATCCCTTTTGCTAGGAAGTGGTGTTGACAATTATTGTTTCCTCACTGCTATTCTTGCGCTGCTCACGCTGCTTGTGTGTCGGACTTGAATATAAACCAATAGGATATTGGCAAACTCAGGTCTGGAACACAAATGGTAAAAAAGTTCCGCCAACTTTAAATAAAGAATCAGACGAAAAGACACTATCACTATCAACACATTTTCCGTGTACTAGACATATCTAAGACACTAAGTATCTTAAATACTTAGATAATGTCATCTGAAGTGTACAATGAAAGGACCTTCATTTCGTGTTACTATCCATTGCTTGTCAGATGTTTCAGGCTTGAAGGACCAGGTGACGGTGTTCGGCCGGTTGCGGCTGAATGCGTGGCTTGCGCACTGTAGAGGTTGTTTTGTGGTGCCGCGGTATCGCTCTGTCGGGACTGCCTTCGAGACTTTCGGGCTAAGGTCCCTTCGCGGAACCCCCGAGGCTCGGGGCTTGTAGTTTGGGCCCTAAAGGTTTCGGAGGCGTTCAATCTGGAACCGTTTGAGATCCCGTCCATTTGGATCTGGTCGCCCTCGGGTCTCACCGCATCCATTCCTCCTTGAGTCGTTCTCCTGGTCTGGGCGTAGCATGCTAGCATCTAGTTCCCAAGGTTCTGGGTTCAAACCCGGCGGAGTGCAATGGACATTTTTCGAGGATAAAATACTTAGCATAAATTTCGTCTGAAGGGTAGTAAAGCCGTGGTCCCGTGTTGTAGATTTACCGCACGTAAAAGAACCTCAAGGCTGATAAAGAGGCCTCTGAGTAAAATGAAGCTTTCATTCAGGCCCAATATAGAATGGGACGCTGAGAACCGCAGCAATAAAGGAGTGTCCATAAATAAGACACAATTTCATTTTTTCTCCTTGGGGTTGCTTGAATCGCAAAGAGTCCTGTTCAAATGGCTGGACTTCAGGACGATTAAATCAAGCAACGTTCTGATTTCACTGTCTGAGGTATTTTATGGACAATGTTCAGAAATTTGCAGCAGATTCGTATTCCTAATCCTCCTTCCTCTACCAACTGTTGAAAAAGCTGATAATGTGCCGTAGTCGGCAATGTGCGTCTACTATGTTGCCATTGATTTCACAGGAGTAATGCAACTTTGGGCTGACACTGAACTATCCAGTTCAATATTTACTTGAAACCAGAAATATATTCCCAGCAGGTTGGCCTGTGTACGACATTTAAACTCCCGAATACAAACTGAGGCGATATGCGCCTGAAACACTAGGAAATGGGCATCAACTAATTCCTCTATCTTGTACGGCCAGTTCTGTGAGTTTGCGCATTTATCTCTAATATACTTACAGACATTCTGCCACATCTTTCATCTATTCTCTCGTAAAATTCTCTACCTTGAAAAATTGAAATACATCATAGTGGCTCCATAGGTTAAGATATGGGAGATCCAGTTTAGTGACTGAATAGGCCGCTTCCAAAGTTTGAAGTCCTGCAATTCTTTAAAAGAGCACGAAAATAAAAGATACAGTATACTAAACAATTAACCTTCAAAATACATGCAGCAAATGGATATTTGCAGAAGAGCTGCCGGTTAGAATGGAACCTAACCCTCAAATATCACCATATTTTAGTGACTTTTCACATAGCGGAGGAAAACTGTCAAAATTGTACTTTGATAATCTTCGGCAAAATATAACCGATGTAAAATAACAACTTTCATTTATCCGTAAAGTACTAGAATCGTGCCGATGGAATGCACCAAACTGGGCTGAGTTGGTGTCATCGAAGCCGAGTTATAGACTGCTGGCATGTCGTCTTCCACATTATTAAAAATATCTAATTTGTTACATTCACATGACTTTCTCTATATCTCTGCAATAATTTATTTTTAAAAAGCTTATGCTTCTATTTACTTCCTGTTAATCGAGAAACATTAGCAGAAATAGACTTATTACTTGCTTCCTTGTAAGTAGAAGCGAAATAAGGAAGTACCATAAGTTAAAGTGATAGTCAAAGGCTGGTTACTATGTGACTGAAGTTCCTTTGTTTGTATGGACACGGGTTCACAAAGTCCTGTAAGAGAAAAGTATAAGTTTTTTATAGCTGAAACTAAAAACAAGGAATATCTCAGAAACGATCAGTTCCACGAAAAAAATGTATATGACATAAACTGTGAGTTATAAAGTGCTCTCCCATTTTTGTGTGGTAAGTTTTTTGTCCATCTCTTACGGTTTAGCAGTTATGCAAAATACCGTAAAATTGACCCAGAATAAAGTAGTATTCAGAGGTTATTCTCAGAAAATTCAAAATATACATTTTATTTGTCAGGTAAATATCCTTAATTTTCGATATTTTAATCAAAATCGTTAGAGCCATTTTTTAGAAAATCAAAATTTTCAAAAAAAGTTCTATGCAAAGGGTAGTTTGGGGTGGGGGATTTTTCTCAAAATCTTCGTGTCGCATCCCTGTATATCCCTGTATAACTTAAATACCAAGTTTGGTATTTTACCGCCTTTTCGTGTTCACAGACACACGGACACACGAACACACACACATGAACCTTTTTCTGAAAATACTTTTTTGGATACAGGGCACCCTAAAACATATATTTCCGGTGAAATCTCGGTATCGATTTTTTTGGTGGAGTGCAATACCTTCTCTATTGTACATAGTACGTATAGAGAAAGTAAAAACTAATAATTTTGTGTTATAGTTCGTCGTTTAACTGTCTTGCTTAGTAATATACGTAGTATTTTATGATACAAAATGAGATTATGTTCTTAGTAATTTCTGGTACAACAAACTTTTAGTCTGATTTTTTTACTTTCTCTACACTTACTATGTACATAGTGTATAGAGAAGGTATTGCACTCCACCCAAAAATTCGATACCGAGATTTCACCAGAAATATATGTTTCAGGGTCCCCTATAAAAAAAAAAAAGCATTTTCACAAAAAGGTCCGTGTGTGTGTGTTTGTGTGTATGTGTGTGTGTGTGTGTCCGTGCGTCCGTGTGTTCGTGTGTCAGTGTGATTTTCTTAAAAATGGCTCTAACGATTTTGTTTAAAATACGATATTTGAAAGACATTTACCTGACAAATAAAATGTATATCTTGAATTTTCTGGGAATAGCCTGTGAAGAGTAGTTGATTCTGGATGAATTTTATGGACTTTTAAATAACTACTAAAGGGTAAGAGACGGGCAAAAACTTACTGCACAAAAAATGTAGAGCACGTTAAAACACACAATTTTTATTATATGCATTTTTTTCGAGGAGTTCATCGTTTTTGGTTTCTGCTATGAAAAACTTATACTTTTCTCATACAGGAATTTGACAACTACTGTCCATACAGACAAAGGAACTTCAGTGACATAGCAACCGCTTTTGATTATCACTTTAACCTGTTGTACTCCCTTATTTCGCTTCTACTTACAAGGAAGCAGGTAATTAAACTATTTCTGCTAATTTTTTCTGATTAGTATGAAGTAAATAGAAGTATAAACTTTTTAAGAATAATTTGTTGCTGAGATGTAGAGAAAGTCATGTGAATGGTACACATCAGATTTTTGTTTCTTGGTCTTCAATGACTTATATTATCCCTAACACTTGTGCACAATATACATAATAGATAAAGAAGGTATTGTATTCCACCCAAAAACTTGATACCGAGATTTCACATGAAGTATAACTTTGGGACCCCCTGATATCAAACAAATCATTTTTAGAAACATGTCCATGTGCGCGCGCATGTGTGTGTATGTGTGTGCGTGTGTGTATGCCACATAGATCAAAAACAAAAATTTCACTGAATACCAAACTCGGTATTTAAGTTCAAGCCTTACATGAAACATTTATCTAAAGGCTTAGTTTTCCTCAAAATGACCAATGATTTTGACTAAATTGACAGATGTTTTTGGATATTTTCCTAAAAAAGAGATGTATATATTGAATTTTCTGGGAATATCCTCTGAAAACCTCTGGATGACTTTTGTAACTGGTAAACCGCAAGAGATAGACGAAACTTACTACACAGTAAATGTAGATTTCATTAAATTATTATCTATTTATTATTTACCCGGAATTATCCGTTTTCGAGATATTTGCTTCAATTATAAACTACTTAAACTTTTCTGAAGTGGGAAGTCAACTTTCGTTTTATCTCTTTTGTTTTACTTCCAGGAATACGAAAGAAAACTAAATTTCAATTGTTTCACATAGCCATTAACATCTAAAAAATTTGACTATCACTTTAACCATGTATTCCCTTATTTCCCTTATACTTACAAGGAAACGATAACACAATTTCTGCTATTGTTTATCTCGATTACTATGACGTAAATGAAATAATAATCTTTTATCAGGAAAGTTTGTTTTTGAAACAGCTAGAGAAATTCATGTGAATGGAACACATCAGATTTTTGGTAAAAACTTAAATCAATATTATGACGACAAAAGAGGATTAAATCAAGTAACCTTCTCATTCAATCTTCTTGAGGTATTTTATGGACATGTGCAAAAATCTGCGGCCCTAATCAAAGATTGAGTAGGAATGATTGAGAAACGAGTGATATGAGCTATCCTGCAAGCAGAATAGAACTGCTTTCAAGATGCATGACATAATCGTTTTTAGAAATATATATATATACACACACCAAATTATAGATTATGAATTAGCTTAGTAACTGTTTCATGTCTGTATTGCCCAGCGTGGCTGTGATGATCATTTGCTCCTGTTTAGCATCAATGCTGTCAACATGATGAGTTAGAAAACAACATACATAAAGTAGGCTATGTGAATAACCATCTCCGTTTAACAAATTGTACAAATCTTCGTTATCTTTAATACTGAGGCACATTTTGATCACAGAGCAATTGCCCACCTGTTGAACATATCCATGTTTTGGCTTTATCTTAGAAAAATATTAACAACACATTTTCATTTTAACTAGCTTGTATGTTTCTTGCATTGTGTTATTGAAGGAACTCTGGTAAGAGCAGCTACTTTAACGTGTTTGTGAACAAAAGCTGTTTTCATTAGGTATCTACTATGGAGTATCTTGAAGCCATGTTGTTATAATACGCTTTGTAATGCATTAATTTTTAATGCAATGAAAGAAAAGTTTTGCACGTGTAAGGATATACATCGCGAGTTACTTAACCATAAAGGCAAAAATAGACTGAGAAATGTATATATAACATAGTATATATGTAAATAGATTTAAGACTAGTTTTAGTGTATTACACTGTAAACTAGATATGATACCTGTTATATAATATTTACTTTACTTTTTGACAGTTATTTTAATATTACCCTCTAGGTTCTTGTAATATTTTGACCAGTTCTTCAGATTCCATAATTACTGCATTCAAAATATCCACCTTCACATTTACCAGAAAATTAAAGTTCGTAGTAGCTTTTGAATTAGGCATTTTACTAACTGTAAACGCTCATATTGTTCTTTTAATAAACATTTTAGTACGTTGAATTTGGTTCTTTGGGAGGATACACTTTGTTTCGTTTTACTCAACACCCCCTTCACAAACGGATTCAATTCATTGAAGTTTATAAATTTACACTGCGCATTTTAATTAATATGATGTACCGTTAAACCCGTTTCATCTGCCCTCAAATGTATACAAATAATATTCTAGGGCGCGGCTGTAGCCTTATACTTACACGAAAGTGCTCCAAAGTGAATTTAGGCAACTACGTGCCATAAACTTTTGGAAACTAATTACTGCTGCGTCGTTTCGAGATTTCCTGCTTTAAGGGCACCATTGGTGTTTGCTCAGGTCGCACCCCTCAG